>OY757316.1:123288171-125697835 GCA_963583905.1 Stenurella melanura | reverse complement strand
GTGCCTGCGATGAAGCTATGCCAAGGAAACGGGCAGCCAGGGCGCATAGAGGGGTCTATTGGTGGAACGAAGACCTGGCAAGACTCCGGCGGGAGTGCATTGCCGCCAGGAGGCAGTACTCTAGAAGAGTCCGAAGAGAGGGCAGGCAGGAAAATAATGAAGCCGCCCCAGCCTATAGAGAGGCAAAGAAGGCCCTAAGAGAGGCGATCTCTAAGGCCAAGAAAAAGAAATGGGAGGAACTGTGTGCGAGCATAGACGAAGATGTATGGGGCAACGGCTACAAGATAGCTATGCGCCGCCTAAGAGCACCACCCCCTGCCATCCCACTAGAGAGAATAAGGGAAATAGCCGACGCACTCTTCCCCCACAGGGAGACGGAGAGATGGGACGATTTGGAAGTGGTGGAGGTCCCCCGGTTCACCGAGAATGAACTGGAGAGGGCAATCGAGAGACTCAAGAGTGGCCGTTCTCCAGGTCCGGATAATATCCCCCCGGATGTGATCAAGATCGTCGCTGAAGAATCCCCTGAATCGGTCCTCGGAGTGATGAACCAAGCGCTGGAGAGCGGCGACTTCCCAGCGAGGTGGAGGAGAGCAAGGCTCGTCCTCATAAAAAAAGGGGGCGGGAGGCTGGAAGACGCATCCACCTACCGGCCTATATGCCTGCTGGACGCCCTAGGGAAGGTACTAGAATACCTTATCCTGGGAAGACTGGAGCAGGAAATTGAACAGAGAGACGGCATATCGAGCCACCAGTTTGGGTTCCGCAAAGGCATGTCGACGGTAGATGCCATGGATCGGATCGTGCGTACGGCAAGAGAAGCCATGGAGGCAAAGGGGATGTGCCTGATAGTCACCCTCGACATAAAAAACGCATTTAACACCGCGGGGTGGGGGGCTATCATAGGGAAGCTCGGGAGACTGCGAGTAGCACCTTACATCATAAGGATCCTCCAAAGCTACTTCCGGAACAGACAGATAGGAATGGAGGCAGGCGACGCCCTGGAATGGAGAGAAGTCTCCTGTGGTGTTCCGCAGGGTTCGGTAATTGGGCCAACGCTGTGGAACATCATGTTCGATGACGTCTTGCGGATCCCCTTACCAAGGGGGGTCACCCTGACCGGTTACGCGGATGACCTAGCCCTAACGGTATCCGAAAAAAAATGGACGGAGCTAATGGAGGAGAAGGCGAATACCGCCATTAGGGGAATTGAGAATTGGCTCCGAGGCATCGAACTAAAGCTTGCCCCGGAGAAGACTGAAGCAGTAGTAATCACGAGGAAAAGAAGTGTCCAGCCTATCACCATCAGGGTTGGGCAGATCGAAATCCAACCGGGCAGCGGGCTTAAATACCTGGGCATCTGGTTGGACCCGAAATTGTCGTTTAGAACCCATATCCTAAAAACTGCGGAGAAAGCCGGGAAGGCGGCAACCGCCCTGGGCAGAGTAATGTGCAACACAAAGGGGCCGAAGGCAAGCAAAAGAAGGGTATTATGCGGCGTAGTGCACTCCATCATGTTATACGCCGCGACAGTATGGGGACGCGCCGTCGATGACAGGGCCAACGCCCTGAGAGGACTGACAAGGATCCAACGTCAAATGGCGTTAAGGATCAGCAGCGCATACCGCACCGTCTCTTATGAAGCGGTGCTGGTAATCGCGGGGACCCCCCCACTTGACCTATTGGTCAAAGAAAGGGACGAAGTACGCCAAGGGGAGGGAAAACAAGTCGCCAGGAGAAGGCTGCTGGACAGATGGCAGGATAGGTGGGAGAACGCACACAAAGGGAGGTGGACGCACCGAATAATCCCCAACATCAAAAAATGGGTGGAGAGAAAGCACGGGGAGGTGGGATACCACCTCACACAGGCCCAGACAGGACACGGCTGCTTCGCGGACTACCTCCTTGGAATAGGGAAACTGAATTCCAGGGAGTGTGTGTACTGCGGAGAGATCGACGACGTGGAACACACGGTGTTCCGCTGTAACAGATGGGCAGAGGAGAGACGGGGCATAAACCAAACAGGGCCTGACGAAATTCTGGACTACATGCTACAGTCGGAAGACAGTTGGAATAGAGCTGAGAATGCTATCAACAGCATAATCGAAAAAAAGGGAGAGGATGAGAGGAATCCCGACTTATTCCCTCCTCACAACTGAACGGAATAGCGCAGCGGTAGGAAATGACAACAACTAAAACAGATGGGTATCCTGAAGCAAAGCGAGAGCGGTCCCAGGATACGTCCCCACCAGCTGAAGAGGGGTGGTTTTAGTGGGTAGGCCGAGAGGAGAGTCCCACACTACCGAAAAGGTGTCCATAAAGGATTTCCACCCCGCAAAAAAAAAAAAAAAAAAAAAAAAAAAAAAAAAAAAAAAAAAAAGTTAACAGAACTGTAACAACTGTCAGATAGACAGCTGTTTGCAGCAGCAATTCATGACGTAGGTTAGGTATATTTATACTTACGGCATGAATATCAAGGACAAAACCTTTTCTCCAGAATAAGGAGAAAAACCGATTGACAGATTTCAAATTTCATTCTACACATGCCACAGGTGGCGTCCTAAATTAGATCCATCATTTGCACCCTCCTTTTATCAGAACAGATTGTGTGACTGGTACTATTAATTGTGAAGCGTCTATTTCCACCAGTGATTACGTAAGCCACAAAAAGGTAAGACAAACCCATACCATTACTCTCAGAAGTAGCTACCCGAGAGCAAGGGTTCTTTGGTTGTCTTTTTGTCCCAGAGACTCGTCTCAGGGGTAAGGGGGGAATCGGTGCGACTGCTCCCTTGAGTGACATCAGGAGGAGCGGACCCGTAACAATTTCAATTAAATTCTGCGTATTATGTAATTCGCAATCTTAAGTCTATAATGGATGTTGAATATCTCTTAAATATTTATTACTCACTAGCATACTCTCATATTAAATATCTTGTTTTGTATTGGGGTCAATTAACAGATTTAAACAGGGTTTTCCTTCAACAAAAAAGAATACTAAGACTTATACACTCATATGCTCCGCTGGAATCCTGCAGAACTATATTCAAAACAAATAATATTCTAAGTCACTTCCATCCTTATTTTTGAAGCAACCTTATTTGTGGAAAACAATTTGGAAATATTTCACCAGCACAATAGTATTCATAATCATGACACAAGCCAGATATATATATATAAAAATAATTTTCGATTATTCCTATATAAGAAGAGTGCGCTATACACTTGCAGTACAATATACAACAAACTGCCAGAATGAATTATTTCTTGGGATGCCATTATTCAATGAAAGTAGAATAGGTTCATATGCCAAATATTATTGCCATCTGTCACATTTTCAATCCCACATTCACGTAATGGAGTGGAAGTATAGTGGTGGTTAAAAAATATAATTTTTTTTTTGAAATTTATCAAAAATGTTGGCGAAATAAATTTTCAATTTTTTTTTTTTTCTGAAATAGATTTAGAATGTCATGAAACATGAAAATTTTAAATTTGACCGAAAAAAAAATTTTCCATCTATTCTAGTGTTAAATTATTTTCCAAATTGGTGAAAAGATGTTGCAATTTTTTTTTCCGAAATAGGTTTGGAATGTCATGAAACGTGGAAATTTTAAATTTGAGCAAAAAAAATATTTTGTCTATTCTATAGTAGTGATAAATTGATGTTTTCAATTTTTTTTTTTATTTTTTCAAAAACATTTTAAAATTTATTTGAATAATTTTAGTATGCCATGGAAATGTGAAAATTTTAAATCTGAACAAAGAAAAAAAAATTCCATCTATTTTAGTGGTAAAATTTTTTCAAAAATTTTTAAAAAAGTTTCAATTTTTACTTCCCTCGCATACCGAAAGGAAGTATTGTATTCGAGAAAAAATCACCCTCCGAGATTTTTTCGGATTCTGACGTTTCAGAACACGTAGATTACGAAAATATAGGTTTTTCAATTCCATCAGTCTGTCTGTCTGTCTGTTGGTGCATTTACTAAAAAACTACTTGAAGGATAGCAGTCAAATTTGGTGGACAGTTGACGCTACTGTCAGCGAAGACATGGTAGAAATTTCACTGGAAAATATACAGGGTGGATCGTCTAAACGGAATAAATAGTGAAAAAAAAATTTTTTTGCTCAAATTTAAAATTTCCACGTTTCATGACGTGTTAAACCTATTTCAGAAAAAAAAATGTTTTGAAAATTTTTTTTGCAACATTTTTGAAAAAATTTTTACCAAGATGAAAAAAATTTTGTTTTGCTCAAATTTAAAATTTCCACGTTTCATGACGCGCTAAACCTATTTCAGAAAAAAAAAATTTAGAAAATTTTTTTTGCAACATTTTTGAAAAAATTTTTACCATGAAACATTTTTTTTTGCTCAAATTTAAAATTTCCACGTTTCATTACGCGCTAAAACTATTTAAGAAAAAAAAATTTTTTTCACCAATTTTGAAAAAATTTTTACCACTAAAATGAGAATTTTTTTCTTTCTTCAAATTTAAAATTTTCACGTTTCGTGGCATTCTAAACGTATTTCAGAAGAAAAAATGTTTTAACCAAGATTTTGGAAAAATTTCAAAAAAATATATTTTTTTCTTTGTTCAAATTTAAAATTTCAACGTTTCCATAGCATTCTAAACCTATTCAAACAAATAAAAAAATAATGATAAAATCTATTTCACTACTTACTATAGAATAGATGAATTTTTTTTTACCACTTTGGAAAAAAAATTACCATTAGAATAGACGGAAAAATTTGTTTTTGCTGAAATTTAAAATTTTCACGTTTCATGACATTCTAAACCCATTTCAGAAAAAAAAAATTGAAAATTTTTTTCACACATTTTTGAAAAATTTTTAACCACTAAAACAGATGGAAAATTTTTTTTCTTTGCACAAATTTAAAATTTCCATGTTTTATGACATTCTGAAACTATTGCAGAAGAAAAAGGAGTGAACATTTTTAACCAACAGTTTTGAAAAATTAAAAAAAAAAAAAAAAAATTTTTACCACCACTATACTTCCACTTCACTGCGTGAATGTGGAACTGTCTAATGGCAATACTATTTGACATATGCTATTATACTTTTATTAGAAAATATACAGGGTGGTCATCCCAAGAAATAATTTATGGGAGACCTGTTATTTAGTATTGAACTTTTGCTGTTGGATGAGCACTATTTTTTTGACCAAAAGTTATCAGGATTTCTTTGTAATAATTACAATAACTATATTTCCATTATTATTCTCAATGTCATTTCGTATTTAACATTTTTTTAGTGATCGCCATGCACAAATAACGAGGGAAGTTCTGTGTAAATACCTTTACCGATTTTTTACTTCCCTCGCATTCCGAAGGGAAGTATTGTATTCGAGAAAAAATCACCCTCCGAGATTTTTACGGATTCTGACGTTTCAGATCACGGAGATTACGAAAATATAGGTTTTTCAATTCCGTCAGTCTGTCTGTCTGTCGGTCTGTCTGTCTGTCTGTTGGTGCATTTACTAAAAAACTACTTGACGGAGAGCAGTCAAATTTGGCAGGTAGCTGACGCTACTGTCAGCGCAGAAATGGTAGAAATTTCACTGGAAAATATACAGGGTGGACCGTCTAAACGGAATAAATAGTGAAAAAAATTTTTTTCGCTCAAATTTAAAATTTCCACGTTTCATGGCGCGCTAATCCTATTTGGGGAAAAAAAATTTTGAAAAAATTTTTACCAAGATAAAAAAAAAAATTTTTTTGTTCAAATTTAAAATTTCCACGTTTCATGACACGCTAAACCTATTTCTGAAAAAAAAAAATTTTTGAAAATTTTTTTCACCATTTTTGAAAATTTTTTTACCAAGATGAAAAAATTTTTTTTTTTCATGGCATTCTAAAACTATTAAAAAAAAAAATTAAATTTTTTTTACCAACATTTTTGAAAAAAATTTTTCTACTAAAATGATATTTTTTTCTTCAAATTTAAAATTTCCACGTTTCATGGCATTCTAAGCCTGATTCAAAAAAAAAAAATTTGAAAATTTTTTGACAGATGGATTTTTTTTTTAAATCTTCAAATTTAAAATTTTCACGTTTCATAGCGTTGTAAATCTATTTAAAAGAAAAATTAGAAATTTTGTTTACTATTTTTAAAAAATTTTACCACTAACGGCCGGTTTTTCAGTCCTAGTTTAAACCAAAAAACTTTGGTTTAATTGAAAATTTTATGGTTATCAGTTTTTCAGTACGCGTTTAAATGTAACCACTATTCTTGACCAAGGAATTTTAATCTATGGAAATGAAGTGCTTTAAACCAAAAATTCTGGTTTAACTAACGTCGCTTATGTTATATGTCTCATGTGTCCTTTCGGTCGTGCGTATCCCATTTGCAGTGCATGTGCATTTGTGGCAGCACTTAATGTTACAAGATTTTTAGCGCATTGGTTTTTTATTTATAATTTTTTTTTATTGTGCAAAAAGGGAACAGGGACACAGCTGCTCAACATTTCTCAAATGAAGATGTTAGTTTACTTGTCATATTAATTTATATGTAACTTTATTTGATTTTGGATCAGGCCCCAGAATAATTTGAATACACTGACTTGTGTTAAACGGAACCTTATACATAATCATGTTAACTCAATTATTAAAATGATCTTTCCTCCATTTGACTTTTTTGGGCCTTGGAATCCTTGCCAGGTGTCCAATGAAAGATGCACTGTTCTCATCATCATAGGTAATTTGCTGGATATGTATATTATTGCCCGTTAGATCTATATTGTAGACCGCAAAGCAACGTTAGGACTCTTCTCTATCATACAAACTTAACCTTAAAAAACTGTTTTGTCACATCTGTCAAAACAGTGAAAATTAGCTTGACAGTATTGCCAACCACACGAATTCTAAGATTAGTTAACCCAGCTTTTTGAAATGAAGGTTAATGTACTGAAAAACGCACTGAGCCCTAACCTAGTTTAAAATTCGGGTTGAAATTTAAACTCGTTTAGTTAACCCAAATTTTAATCTGGCACTAAAAAACCGGCCCTAAGAATTTTTTTTCTTTGTTCAGATTTAAACTATCCACGTTTCCATGGCATTCTAAAACTATTCAAACAAATTTAAAAATGTTTTTGAAAATTTTTTAAAAAAATTTGAAAACATTTTTAATCTGTTTATCACCACTATAGAATAGACGAAAAATTTGGTTTGCTAAATTTAAAATTTCCACGTTTCATGACATTCCAAACCAATTACGGAAAAAAAATTTTTGCAACATTTTGTTACCAGTTTGGAAAAAAAATTAACACTAGAATAGATGGAAACTTTTTTTACTCAAATTTAAAAGTTTCACGTTTCATGACATTCTAAACCTATTTAAAAAAAATATATAATTTTTAAATCTTAAATTTCTTTTACCACTAGTATAGAATAGACGGAAACTTTCCTATTTGCTCAAATTTAAAATTTGTACGTTTCACATTTTAAACCTATTTCGGAAGAAAAAATTTTAATTTTTTTTTTTAAACATTTTTGAAAAATTAAAATAGAACTGAAATTTTTTAACCACCACTATACTTCCGCTCCATTACGCGAATGTTGGATTGATGTGACGGATGGCAATAATATCTGACATATACACCTATTATACTTTTATTGAAAAATGTACAGGGTGGTCATCCCAAGAAATAATTCAGTCATGGTGGACATTTGTAAAGGTATTTGCGCAAGCCTGCCATATGTGGCACCTGTTATTTAGTGTTGAGCTTTTGCTGTTGGATGAGCAATCTGTATATTTTTTTGACCAAAACTTATCAAGTTTTCTTTGTAATAATAGCAATAACTATATTCCGATTATTATTCTCAATGTCATTTCGTAATAATTATTAATTTTTTAGAGCGACCGCCATGCACAAATAACGAGGGAAGTTCTGTGTAAAGACCTTTACAGATTTTTTTTAAATAGATTTAGAACGGCTATGAAACGTGGAAATATTAAATTTGGAGAAAGAAAACAAAATTTCCATCTATTTTAGTGGTAGAAAATTTTTCAAAATTGTTGGTAAAAAATGTTCAAGCATTTTTTTCTTTTAAATAGGTTTACAATGCCATGAAACATGGAAATTTTAAATTTGAACAATGAAAAAAAAATTTTTTTAGCGCTAAAAATTTTTTCAAAAATGTGGGTGAAAAAATTTTTCAAACTTGTTTTTTTCAGAAATAGGTTTAGAGTGTCATGAAACGTGGAAATTTTAAATTTGAGCAAAACAATTTTTTTTTCACTATTTATTCTGTTTAGACGGTCCACCCTATATATTTTCCAGTGAAAGTTTAACCATTTCTTCGCTGATAGTAGGGTCAACTACTTACCAAATTTGACTGCTCTCCGTCAAGTAGTTTTTTAGTTAATGCACCAACAGACCGACAGACAGACTGACGGAATTGAAAAACCTATATTTTCGCTATCTACGTGATCTGAAACGTCAGAATCCGAAAAAATCTCGGAGGGTGACTTTTTCTCGAATACAATACTTCCCTTCGGTATGCGAGGCAAGTAAAAATAAATAAATGGCGGCCAGAAAGTGATCTCGTTGACACTACTTGTTATTTTTTTTTCAGCAATTTGCTACATAATAATAATACCAATTGGTTACTATTAGATTTGCACAAGAAAAAAGCTACATTTTTTTCGTACCTTCGCAATTGCTCTAATATATCCGGTGACAGTGCAACACATCTGAGCGACTTCATGATGAGGGTCAGTCTCCAATGAACGTAGAGCGTTCCACATTTTCATGTAAACAGAGCCATATCCCAGACCAGGCAGGGTTCCTAGGCTTCCGGTATGACTCTGTGTCATAATTTGATTGCTACCCATATTATTTAAACATGATATAGATGATGTTTTCTTTAAGTTTTCTTTAGAGTCATAGCCGGCTTTTTTCAGATTTTCTTTTGAATCGTAGTCAGTTATTCTGATTACATCCCTGAAAATGTTAAGTCTTAGAGAATGAGCTAAATAAATCAATAGCTTTGTAATTTATTAAATAAATTTCATGTCCCAAGCAGAAACAATGCACCACTATGCCAGATAATATGTTTATCTATGAACAGATTTCAAACTTTTGTAACTGCACACACCGACCAAGGAGGTGGGTAAAGATCGGCCTTCTTTCTCTCATCACAATCATGAAAATAGAAAGTTTTTATTTGAGACATTCATATTTATTTTTAGTTCAAGTATTCAACATTATATTTTGATAAAATTTATACAATAAGGTCCATAAGTGACGGATAAATTCACATGTTAATTTTTAATTCTAAAATGGCATTTTCCGAGCATAATTTATACCTCACCCTTTAACTCCCTTGGAGTGACAGCTACTCCTTTAAAATTTTTAAATGGAACGAGGGTGCGTATGATAGCTCATTTGAAAGCGTTTTTAATTTTCTATCCAGTAATATATGGTATTTTCAATTTATCTATTTTCTTTATTGAAAAATATTATATCTTTAATGTTACTAAGTAAACAAAAGAACATGAAACAGTTTAAACCAAATGTTCGAACTGGGCACCCGTTGCTTCTTGACAATAATGGAGACTGAAATTCTAAAACATTTTGTATAGTGATTTGATTAATTTCTTGCCTTATTCTGTTTTTTAAATAATCGACGTCATTTGGTCTGTCGAAGTAGACTTCTGGTTTTAAGTAACCCAATAAAAAATAGTCAAGCTGGGTCAAATTGGGAGAATGGGCAGGTCACTCAATTTCACCTCATCTACCGATCCACCTATTGGTAAAAACTTGACCCGGCACAAAGATGATCTTAGAATTGAATTTCTGCGGCAATTAAATAAACCCTGGGATGCAACTCTACATTTGGCCCCAACTTTTTTTAACAAATTACCTTTAAGTATCAGATTTTTGGAAGGAAACATGAATAAAATATCCTACAGTAAGTTGCATTAAAAATGTCTCAAACAGAGCATATTTGTTAGTTTTATAACATTTTCGACATGTTTTCGAGCTTTCAATGACATTTCATTATAATAATAATAATAATAATAATATAATAATAATAATAATATAACTTTATTTCCTTTAGACCTGCTTAGTACAAGTATTGGACAAGTCAAATTATAAGGCGCACCATGAACCACTACACATTTTTTTTCTTATAATAGTAGAGTTTATACGCTTCTTTCTAAGCATGAATTAATTGTGGTTCATTGGTTGCTTTATAATGAAATAGTCACAGAAAGTTAAAAAAAAAAAAAAAAAACGCCGAAAGCAGAAAACCAACAAACATTCTCTGTTTGAGACATTTTTAATGCTACTTACTGCAGGATATTTTATATAAATTTTATCTAAACATAATTGTTAGGGAAATGGCGTGCAAAGTCGACGATGAAAAGTTACCGTCTGCCACTAAGTAATTGAAGAGAGAATATTACTACAAACTTTTTTTATCTCTAAAAATTTTTGATATGGCGGGAAAATATGGAGGGGGAACACTTTTTTTTTAAACGAATGGTTATCGATATCTACATAGGCAGTTAGTATATTGAGACGAATCACCCTGTGTATTAATTTCAGATTTATTTCCGCTTCTATTAATCCAAATTTACGTAATTCTGAAATTCTGTACAATTCGGCACACGATTAAATATCACCCGGTAACTACCTAATAATATTTTTACTCCGATTCTCATGCTAGAACATAAATGTTTTAAAATTTATCCAATTCGTACAGTTTTAAATATTCTTTAAGTCGTCCTAAAACGTACAAAATTTGGTGTAAAGGCCAGTTCAAAGAGGTGCATATCACTTAAATTTTACGATGTTAAAATAAACAAAGATAAGACATACGTACAACTGTGTAGATTCCCGTGAGAATGGTCTCAAAACTACGCAGTTTTGTGTGTAACTTTTTCCATCCGTCCTAAGGGGGATCACTTCTTTGGAAAAGAGACCGCTTGTATGAGTGATAATTATTAATCCTCGAATCCGAGATTGATAATTAATCCTCATTACACTTGCTGACCGCTGCCGTCCCCTGTATCAACCCATTACAAAGAATTGTCATTGCTTTGAAAGAGAACATTACTAGCGGAATGATAATTGTTAATTTCAATTCATTTATTTATCCAAGAGATCATTTACATGATAGAGGATGTCAGATAAAACATGGTAATGCACAATATATAACAAACAGATTATATAAAAAAATACATCTACAAACATTTCAAAGACTGTATGGTCAAAATTAATACTACTAATCAATAAATTCATTTATGTTATAAAAGGCGTTTTCAATCAATATTTCTTTTATCCTCTTTTTAAATGTTGTAACGGGTAAGTCTTTTAAGTATTGCGGTAGAGTATTGAATAACTTAATTGCAGTGTGATTTGTTGGTTGTTGTGATCTGACTAAATCGATGGTAAGGAATGCTGAAATCATTCTTGGTTCTTGTATTATGTGTGACACACTGAATTTGTTAAGTAGTGTTTACTCTCTTTCATATATATTAAGCACTGATAAATAAATATGCAGGTCAATGTTAAAATTCTTAAATTCTTATATAAATGTTTACAATGTTCTCTGCATTTTTCTGAGGCTAGTATTCTAACCGCTCTTTTTTGAATTTTGAAAAGTGCATTCAACGTCTGATGCATTTCCCCATAAAATGATACCATATGTAAGCAAGCTATAAAAATTTGAATAATAGAATGTTATTGCTGTGTCAATATTTGTCAATTGTATTAATTTTCTCATCTGAAATAAAGTTGTATTTAGTTTTTTTGACAGTTGTTCAATATGGACAAGAGTCAGTAATACACTGAAAGAAGGAGTAAGAGTAGTTAAAAATTGGTTGGATATGTACAAACTTTCTTTAAACAAACTACATTGCCTTTTCAATAACTTCAGTCAATCGTCCAGAGTTTAAGACCATAAAAATTGACAACCTAAACGAAGAAATAAAAGAAACAGCTGATACAAAATATCTTGGTATTGTTATTGATAAAAATTTTAAATGGGACATGCACATATTATATCTCACTAAGAAAGTAAGACGCTTAATTCATAAATTTTACCTTTTACGAGACTTCCTTAATAAAAAATTGCTTATTACTATCTACAAATCACTAATAGAATCCCTAATTCGATATAGAATAATTGCATGGGGTGGTCTATATAGCAATGCACTCCGTCAATTAAATACAGTACAGAACTCGATAATAAAAATTATTAAAAAGAAAATTCGTCTCTATCCCACCGATCTGCTATATTCCGAAGAAATATGTAATGTCCGTACTCTTTACATACTTGAAACTTGTGCATATCTACATAAACATAATACTATCAGACAACAAATTGTGCACAAATACGATACTAGAGCAAGAAGTGATCAACAATTAGAAGTAACCAGAAGTCAAAAAAATGTCAACCAAAGATTTTTAATATACCTGGCTCCAAAATTTTATAACTTATTACCATTAAATATAAGAAAGATAAGGAATTTAAAACAATTTCAGCGCAAATGTAAACACTTTGTAGTACATAATTATTCTGACTTTTCAAAAATTATACGATGAAAATTCTTTCTAAGCAATGTAGAGTCATTAAGTTGTGTATCTCTAGCCAATTAGCACTGTAACTATTATTACCTCTATTATTATTATTATCATTAGTATCTCGAGCCATCTACTATTGTTATTACTATTATTGCTTTATTACTGCTAGTATTTTAAATAATTAAACACTAAATATATCTTAGTTTGTAAGTGCATATACAGGTGAGTAATCACCTAGGTGCAATAATAAAATCTATGTGGAATATTAGAATGTAAGTTTGTATATTGCCTTATGGCAATATAATTTACAAATTTTAAATTGTTATTTTAGCAAATTTTGATTAATAAATTTATTATTATTATTATTATGTGTATTCCAATTTAATTTTGAGTCAATATGGATATCAAGCAACTTGACAGAATTGTATTCGGTATTTCCTGAGAACATAATGGATTGGGTTTTTTCATTGTTAATTTTTAACCGATTTGAGTTAAACCAATCTGATGCTTCTTGACTTAGTGTTGAAATGTTTTTTCCTTTTAATTCAACTTTCAACTTTATCATCAGCAAATAGAACGGTCTTATCTGATGTTATATTTGGTGCAAAATCATTAATAAAAACAAGGAAAAAAACCGGACCTAAAATAGAGCCTTGTGGAGCACCTGTCTCAATCGGTACGTTTTTTGAGTGTTACTCAGAATGTATAGCCACTGTTTGATATCTATTACTTAAATAAGATCTGATTAAATTAAGAGCAACCCCCCTTATTCCATAAAATTCTAATTTTGTTAATAAAAAATTGTGGTTAACACAATCAAAAGCTTTACTTAGATCAATTAAAGTGGCACCTGATATATTATTGTTATCTATTGTTGTTAAGAATGAATATACAATTTTTATGATTGCCTTTGTTGTTGACCTGTTTTTTCTATAACCGTACTGTTCATCAAATATATTATTAATTTTCAAATATTAATAATTATCAAATATTTTATTATTCTGGATTTTGAATTGATTCAAATATTTTTGACAATATTGGTAATATAGATATTGGTCTATAATTGTTCACATCTTCCAAATCTCTCTTTGTGTATGGGCGTTATTTTAGAGACTTTGAGAATGTCTGGAAATATTTGTTGTTCGATGCACTCATTTATTATATGTGAAAATGGGAATTATATTTTTCCCAATGGTTTTGTACACTTTAGTATTAAAACCATAGATATCACGGCTATTTGTGTTTTTTAAGTTGTTTAACGCATTTTCAACTTCCATTGTATTTATGGGCTCCATAAAAAAAGACTTTTGTGGTGAGACATGGCTTTTTTTAAGAAGTTGTTCAATGTCAATGTTATTGTTATTTGACAGTGTCTGAATTGTATCTTTTATGTTAACAAAAAAATTATTGAAATTATCGGCTGAAATTGTCTTGCCATGGTTTGGTTTTGCATTTTTATGTAACTGGCCAGGTTGCTTTATTTTTATTACTAGTTATCTGTATAAAATTTGCATTTGCTGATTTCTTTTGCTTGCTGTATAGCCTTTTTATAGTCTTTTTTTAATGAAGTATATAAAGTACTCGCTTCCAGTAAAGAACTATTATTTTTTATAATTGCTACTGCATCTACTTTATTTTTTAATTGCTTTAAATTTTCTGTGAACCACCGAGGTTCAATTTTGGTCACTTTCTTTTCCTTGACATATTTTCCTCGCAGATAGAAATTGAAGTTATTGAGAAGCGTTTCAAAGAAAACATTAAATAGTTAGTTTGCATCATTATATTGATAAAGGAAGCTCCAATCAAATTCTTCTAAATCAGCTCTAAAATTTATTAACCTTGCCTCTGAAACTATCCTTGTTTTCTGTTTTGCAGACTTGTCTACTTGTAGTCCTGTATTTTTCTCAAGATATGTGTCTATACCAAGGTGATCACATAGGGTCGGATCGATAACTTTTACTTTAATATTTGTTTCTGCTGTATTTATTATAACATTGTCAATGCATGTTTTGATTGTTTTGCTTATTCCTGTAGATTCGTTAATCCCAAAACTGAAATTAAATGAATGAACAATATCAACAAATTGCCCGGCATTCCTATTGGCTGTATCTAATAGGTTTATATTAAAATCCCCATATATAATTATTCCTTCACTAAGTTTTTCTACTTTGTGAAATAATGTTGTTAATTTATTAAAAAATGAATCTAGGTTTCCTAAGGGGGATCTATAAATTGTAATTAAAATCCATAATTTTAACTGCTGTACATTCAAATATTTTTTCCTCACACAAATTTTTGAACATAGCCAAGTCTTTAAATTCCATATTATTTTTTACAAATATTGAAACACCATGCATTAATTAATTCGATTGAAACCACATTCATTTTCAAAATTTTCTATTACAAATAAATCATTTTCAGACTCTCTCAACTAGGTCTCTGCCAAACATAGCACACTGTAATTATTTACCTTAGCAAAAAAAAATCATTGATTTTATTCTTTATACACTGAATATTTACATAAAATATATTTAGACTTAAATTTTCATTTCTAGCATTTTTTGTTTTCTTAATTTTTCTAGAATTTTCAGTCTTGGTTATAAAAATGAATGTTTGTCTACATTATTTGTCGTTTTATCTAAATCTACTTTGGTGGACTCAATACAATTCAATACAATCTATTGTACTTTACCATTTTGCAATTGATACAATAAAGTTCTATAACTAAAATATAATGAACTAAGTAAACGTAAGGTTTGCTTGTACTTAGAGAAAATTGAATAAACAAAATAAGTTAAGTAAACATAAGATTTGCTTTGATTTTGAGAAAAAGTGAATAAACTGAAATCTAAATAAAATATAAATAAACACCCAAAGAATACTATCCTTATACACCAAATTTACTAAAGAAGAACACAATATAGAAATTGTTCAACCACTCTGTCAAACAAGACAACCAGGAATACACAACCGAAGAATATATCCAGACCTAACTCTTTGGGAACACATTGTCGCACTAAACAATCTGAAATGAAAAATGAAACAGGAATATAAATATGTATTAACTTTTTGCATTTTTTTTTTTACAGAAGATTATATCCTGTAAAACTTAATATGTGTAAACAAAGCATTGTAAATATTTGTAGCAGGCTGAAGGACTTCTGTGGATGGCCATTTGGTGAAACCAATAAAACACAATAAATAATATATAATATAAATAAACACAGGTTAACAAAATAAAAGGTATCTGTTTGAGTCATAACCTTTATACAGTGTATTATGAAAATAACAAATACACTTCTTAAATAAAAGTGACAATTCCTAAAACGAAATAAACAAGTGCCAAAATAATTTTGTTTAGTGTTTAATTCGATCAATATGAAACGATAATATAACTAAATAGAAATCAAACCTGAAAAAGAATTTATGGTAACAAGTACTACAAAATTTGAGTCCTTTCACTAAGGTAGATCACACAGCCAAATTAGTATAATTGTTTTAATAATTATACATACAGAGAAAAGGGGAGGGAAACTGGTAATTGATAAAACCAGGTTTGGTTGTCTCAATATGTACTCCACATACCCCAATTACACTGGCAGACGAAAATTCCGCTCGGTACGTCGTAGAAGATTTTTTTTTTCCTTTTTAAAATTCCCTCTACCACACACCGAGTGGAATTTTCGCCTGCCATTGTAATTGAGATATGTGAAGTACATATACTAACTACCTATGCAGACAGATATTGATAACCATTTGTTTAAAAAAATATCCCCCCCTCCAGATTCTCCCATCATAGCAAAAATTTTCAGAGAGAAAAAAGTTTCGTGGTTTTATGCTCTCTTCGATTACTGAGTGGCAGACGATAACTTTTCGTTGTCGATTTTGCACGCCATTTCCCAGACTATAATGTTGAACACTTGAACCAAAAATAAATATAAAAGAATAGCTGAAATAAACGCTTTTTATTTTCATGATTGTGATGGGCGAAAAACGACCGATCTTTACCCACCTTCTTTAAACAAATAAATTGACATTTTCTCTACGTAATTTTTTTTCTCCTAACAAAGTTAAAGGTCTAGGCAGCCGTGAATTTCTTACTATAATTTTTGTTTATTTTGCACATTTTCATCAAGTTATTCAATGTCAAACTCGATGTTAATGTGTACAGATTCGTTAGTTGTTGCATTACATTCAACACATATTTCTCTACGTCAAAGTTTGTTTGTTTTCATAATTGTTTTATTTCTGTTTACCATCGCCACCTTGATTGTGAAACAGTTCATAATGGGTGATTTAGTACCGACTGATATCTGTAGGGCTGCAGCAATAATCGAAAATGGTCGATCTTACGGTGATGTTGCCAATATGTTTAATAAATCGTAATATTGCACGTTGGATACAAACTGGAGAGTATATGAGAAGATAAGGTCAAGGCAGAAAACACTCCACCAGAGTTGTAAGTGATCAATTTATAAGGTTGCAAACACTACGAAATAGACGTTGAATGATAGTTCAAACAAGAAACAAACAGAAAGAAGTTCGTGGAATCGAAATAAGCGAGCGTAGAGTTAAGTAGGTTAAAAAAAGACCCAAAACTCCAGAGACGTCATTAAGTAACATGACTACCCTTTCCTTGAGAACACCAAAATTAAATTGATCAGCGGGGTCAAGCTCTGTCCAAGGATCAGAGTTGTTTCTGCGTAAATTCGATTGATGATAGGGAAAGAGTGTATCGACGTCCAGGATAACAAAATGAATAATTTAATGTTACTCCTATTGTATTTCTCGATGTAACCTCAATTATGGTGTGGAGTGGAATATGTCTAGGGGCACGCACAGAGTTGATGGTGATTGATGGCTGTATTTAGCTGCAGATATAGGTACATAAGGGATGTTCTGCAAGATCATATGGTACATTTCGCCCCACATATCGGAGAAAATGTCCTCTTAATTCAAGATAGCTTGCCTGCATACTGCTCGTTGTGTAACTGACTTTTTAAACCGAGTGGAAACACCGACAATGATTTGGCCTGCATGTTTCCCAGACTTGAATACAACTGAAGATGTGCAATTTGACACAAAAAGTAAGAAATCATGGAACCCAGTTATAAAGAATGGATTTTCGTGATTTTTTTTGCATTGAGTTTCTAATACTAAATACAAAAAAGTTTACCCTTTAAAAATTGCCGCTCCTTACTTTGAGGTGGTTCCCACCCCCTCAAAGGGGTTGGCAATAAGGTAAAATAGTAACCACCGAATCTGATATAGAATCATACTGGAAGAGAAAGGTGGTTTACAATTTTTCAAGAAAATTTATATTTTCCAAGTTATAACGATTTGAAGATTACGATTTTAGCTTTAAAAAATTTACTTTGAGACTGTTTTATCTTAAATAACTCAAAATTACATTTATTGAAAAAGCGGTATGGTAGAAAAAATAATATTATGAAATTACAACTGTTTTATTTTTTGTTTATTTCTGTACGAAGAATAATTCTAAAAATATGATACTTTCAAATGGTACTCGAACTTTTATCAGTTGAGATATAACGTTTAAATCTCAAATATGTCGGGAACAATACATATAATAGAAATTAAAGGGATTGAAGTACTCTTTAATATGATTTGCTTTCCATCCCCACAACTTGAAAAATAACGATGGTTTGTGCAAAACAGTGAGTGTTTTGTAATTTTTTTAAATAAGAAATTTAGGATTTTCCTGCTGTCATTGGCCATAGAATAGAAATTCCGAAAATCTGTACCAGCTTTTATTAATAAATAGTATTACCAACTTGCTCTGATTTGGAGATCTTCGATTTATCAATAGTTTTGAAGAAATATGTGATTTAAATGTATTTCTTTGCCACTAAAAGTTCAAATCCCACGTTTGCAATGTCATATTTCCGAAATTATTAATTCTACAAATATTTTAAAAAGCAAATTAATGTATCGCTTGTTAAGTTTTATTTTTTATATTGTCATATTTTCCTTTAATGCAATTGTTTTGGAGTTATTTACCAAAAAAGGATTTTTTTCAGCAAAATCGTAAAATTTATCTTAATTTGAAATAGGTATATTTTTAAAAATGAATGCTTTAAAAATGCCAAAAAAATTAGAGCATGCTACATATTAATAAAAACTGGTACAGATTTTTTTAATTTCCATTATACGGTCAATGGCATCAGGAAAATCCTCAATTTTTTTCTTCAAAAAAAAATTATCAAGCACTCATTGTTTTGCACGTAACACTTTATCTTTCAAGCTGCACGGATATAAAATAAAATCCTATAAGAGTACTTCAAGCCCTTTAACTTCTGTTATATGTATTTTTAACGTCACGTTGATTGTTTCTGACATATTTGAAATGTAAACAATCTCGACTCTAATATTGCTCGTAGAGAAAAAAATTATCACTGTGTTGGTGATCGAATTTTGAAGAACTTTTAAAATGTCCGTCCATCTGCTCTTGTTTCTTGTAAGCACGATAATTGAAGAACGAAAAGTTCGATTGTATTGAAATTTGAACTGTAAGTTAGTGTTAGCTAGAGAAAAAATCGATCAATAAATAAAAAAGTTATTGATTTTTAAATAATGTTTTTAATTAAACTAAAAATGTCTAAAACTAGTACTATTTACAAGAAAAACTGCGAAGAGTATTCTATAGAATGTGCAACAATTATATAAAAAGTGAAGTAAATCGGTGAAAAGTAAAATGGTTAGATTGTTTGTATTATGTTTTTCAAACACTCTTCAAGATGGTATGAAGTTTGGTACAACAAACTGCAATTAGCTAGCTTTTCGTTTTAAAAGTTTATATTTAAATGTGTAAGAAAAAAATGCCAATTAATCTGCGTTTTTATGTCTTTTACAAATATTTTTTTTACAAATTATGCATTTGGTTTATTTGAACTATTATTGTAGTGTGATAAACAGAAATGTAAGTAAATAGGATGTCGCTGAAATTCTCAAACAAATACCAACTAAGAATTTCAAAAATATTTAAATCCTAACACCTATGAACATGGGTGCATTATAATGAAATCTTTTTCTGCTATTATCTCATATTTTCTTTTATTATGTAGAAGTTAAGTACCTACACTAAAAAGGATGAGAAAGATTTTATGTAAAAAAATCAAACTGGCGAATATTCGACTGAACTGAACTGAATTCCCAATGAGAGTTAACGTTTTTTTTTTTTTATTACATAGAAAGACTGTCGCTACAACATGGTACTGCTATAAAGTGTCTAAAATTAAATCTGACCCGCAAAATCTTAAAACAATTCCTAATAAATCTTTCAGTCTAGTCAATTTTGGGTAATTTTTGAAATTTTTATCAAATTATTTCAAATAGAACATATCTTTATTACATCGAATGAAATTATATGTTTTTTGGGTCGCTGATTACGAATACACTAGAAATAGAAATTAATAGAAATTTATTCACCAATAATATAGATACACATTTGGTACATTTGGCAAGTCAACACATGTATAGATTAAAATTTTGCAGATCAGATTTAATTTTAGTCGTTTTATAGCAGTACCATGTCGTAGTGACAACCTTTCTATGTAGTTTAAAAAAAAATGTTAGCTCTCATTGTGAATTAAATTTTGTCTGGCGAATTTTAGTCAAAAAAAAATCCCACTGTGCGACTGTGTCAAAAAGGAAGTTCTGAAATTAGAAGGTAGTATTAACGGTTGGCCTGACATACCTGCTAGCTATCCTGCGCATCCCCGTCGGAGTGGCTATGGTATCTTGAACGGGTGATATGTTATTGTGTTCCTTCATAGCTACATTAAGAAAGACTGGCTCGAAAGCCAAAACCACCCACTGCAACGCATTTACCAGTTCCTTGCGCACCAAACAGCTCATGTCACCGCTAACAGTATTTACAAGCGTCATCACAATCGAGTGGTCGATGTTGTTTGCATGTTCGGATCGTTCGGTCACCGAATTTATAAAAGTACCCAGAGCATAGACAGCTGCAGCTCTAACCTGAAAATATTATTGTATATACAAACCTGTAACTTTTTTATTTTTTGGCCGATTTGAATATATAGGAATATTTTTTAAATGTAGAGCGGTAAAAATTATTTCTGTAGATGATGTTAATTTTGTTTTACATAGAAATATTTGATGCGTTTTTATCATCAAGGATCACTACATCATATCAACATTTTTTTTTTCAAAAACTGATTCTTCTTTGGCGTCCCTTAAAATGTCTTAATACCCTTGCACACAATGCCAATACAGTTGGCCAAGGGCAGTGAGCCAGGCCAATAAACTATGTCAGTGACCGTTTGCACACGAGACAGTATCACAAGCCAGTTTATCTCTTGGCTGTGTACCATGGATCGACAGGTTCATAAACAACGGATGTTAACAAAACAAGCATTATTATTATTTTTAAATGAGATTGAAAAAGTTATCAAAGACGAAATTAATAAAAAGGAGAAAGTTTGATCTCATGCAAAATGTAAAAAATGTACGTACCCTACGTTATCCTGCGATAACAGAAAATCATAAAACTATAAAACTGTTTCAAAATTATTGATAAATATAAATGTGTTGGGAAGTAGGAAGTAGGGAATCGAAATTTATATTGAAGATTGCTGGTAGTTGTTATGTTACTACCCCGATTTTCTCTCAACGGCCCTGGCACCCCAGTTTTAAAAAAGCCAGTAATTTGTAAGTGTTATATAGAAGTAATGAACATTTTTACTAAATAGTGTATATATTTAAAAAAGTATCATTGATTTAATTCATTGAAAACCTTCTATTTGCCTTGAATTCCTGATACCGCTGGCCTTAAGTAGGTCTCCATCATAACTTTGCCTCTGTCTACAGGCCCCCATTCAAGTTAATCCGGCCCTGGTTATACATAAAAATAATTAGATGTAAAAAGTTCATAAGACAGGCTGAAGGACTTCGGTCGCTGACCTTTTTGTAATATTTTATCTAATAAATATTATTCTCGCTCTCTTAGCTTAATAATTTATGACTTTGTTTAGCGGCCATTGTTTAAAAAGTGATAAGCACTTTGAGACATATCAAATATTCTTATAATAATAATTTATCAAATTTTCTCCTGTTATAGAATAGACGCCAAAGAACAACGGAAAAACTAGTGTATATTTTGCCAGTTTTTAGACCCTCGAATTTGAAATCAAATTTACTGAAAATTAATTACAGAAAAATTTTACATCGATCATACGATAAGTTTCTAAAATATATTGAGTCCAAGTGATCGCCCTTCATTCAAAAAGTACAATAAATTAAAATTATAGTATATAATGTTCCTGTTAAGCAACTATCTCCTATGGCATTAATATATATTATATTGAGTATTTCAAACATTTTCAGGTACATATAATTCCATTCTAAATTCAAGGGCCCAAAAACAGGTACTTTTTCGATCGTTCTTTACAAACTGATTTTTTTTCAATAATCATGTAATTTTAGCATACGAACATAAAGCTTTGTATGTAATATACATAATCAGTTTTTACTTGCTGCGCCTATTTTATTAGCCTCGCTCTCAAGCTCACTCGGCCATAAACAAAAGACTCGTCGAATAAAGTCTTATATTATGTACTCGTTACATTATTAGCTATTTCAGTACAATTTTCATAATTGTAAAAAGAAACAATAATATATTGTTCTCAGTTATTTATTTTGTTACTTACTCTCTGTCTTTACCAATTTGTGTATACGTGCTGCAAATAAACATGGTACTCACCTCCGGACAAGGATCCCTTAGCAGATTATATAATTTCTCGTGGGCTATGTCTCTCACACCGGTCCACCTCGCTTTCTCATAATTATTCCACAGTCTCCCCAGACAAATCGCCACCCACTGCCGTAATTGGGGGCAAGGATCATTCAACTGTTCCAAACAAACGCTGACAAGAGAACCCTGCAAAGCTGCTTCCTGCCCATCACGGAAATTATCGACTATACAGGCCAGCACGAACGTCGCTTGTGTCCTGTTTTCAGACTAAAATTGCAAAAATCAGTTAGAGGAAACATTAAGATTTTTCATAGGTTTAAACTACTAGTACTGATGAGCAACAGGAATAGAGCTGCACTGTGTGCTTATGAGCACTTTATAAAATCGATGTTTAGTGCTTCGAGCACCTTATCAAAACGCTTAATGCTTAGTAATCTCAAAAAGTGCTCGCAAACGAATTTAGTGCAAGGTTGTTCATCTAATCCCAATAATGTAAGTAAATCATTCTATTAAATTTACGTAGTAGCTGAACCAATGTTTTCAAAATGTACTTATGCGTAATAAATCCGCCTTTTGCGAGTCTCGCCGCTCATAAAGTTTTGCAAGTACACTACTTATTTTCCATTATTTCCCCCTATTTAACCCCCAACATTTCATCACAATTAGGGCAAAGTATAACTTAGTTCCACATCTCATCATGATGGATATTGAAACATATTCTTTATATGATTTTGCAAACAGCAGAAAAAATAACTATCTATAACTAAAAGAAAAACTATATATAAAAATATTAATGAAATCTTTGCATTTTTTCGATAACCTGAATTCTGGTTATGCTAGCAAATTAAAAATCTAAAATGAATTTGTCTAATTTCTTATTTGACAATTCTCATTCTAACACTAGCATCCGCACAGTCCCTTACGGCAATTAAGAAGATTAAACTAGTATCTACATAACCCCCTACGATCATGAATATTCAGTTAAAAATGAGAACAAAGGCCTAAAATGAATTTATTTATCTACCTTGTCTTAAAAAATTACATTGCATTTTCATGAAATCTATCGCTCTGTTTCTTGGAAATGCTTAGCCTTTGAAACATATTTCGCCCTTATTCTGGAGCTTATCAGAATGACATAAAGTCACTCATAAAGATTGCTAGCATAACCAGAATTCAGGTTATAGAAAGAATGCAAAGATTTCATTAACATTTTTAAATGTGTACCAAATTTCAAGTCAATATCTTATTCCATTCCTGAGAAAACAGGCGCACAAAAAAGTTACAGAGACAGACCGACACTTCCACTTCACTACATGGATGTGGAAGAAATGAGGAAATTATTTCTAAATTTAGCACTATAAAATCGAACCAAATTTTTAGGTGGATAAAAGTTAAAATCAAAGTAATACTCACAGATATTGACGGGTCTTGAACGAGCGACAAAAAGTACTTGTGACCACTATCTCTAACTAAGTCGGCTTGACACGTCTGTAAAAATAATATACTATTAATGACACTTGGGTGGTCATTCTATTAACTAATAAATCGAGTGCCTAAAAACTATATACAGTGCCCCCGCTTTGAATGGAAACACCCTGTAAAAAATGTGTTTCTTACTCAATTTTACCAGGATTAAAAATAAGATATATACTATTAAAACCCTTACTTTTGTGACAAAAATTTAGAGATCAATCTCAATTTTTCAAAGAAACAAATTTTGGAACACATGAATTTCCAAAATAAGAACGAATAATCTACACTTTCAGTTAGATGGCAACCCTATCCATAAGTGGGGAATGGCTTAAAGCTAATTTTCTTAATCATTGGCAGCAGTCTATTATTTTAATGGAGATCCAGGTCCCCAGCAGACTTAACACCGCTGGACTTCTTTTCATGGGGTTTAATAAAGTTAAAAGTTTATAAGTCACACGCAGGTACTAGACAAGAACTGTGTGCAAGAATAAGACAAGGTTGTGAAGACATTACAGAATGTTACAACAATTACAGAACGTCATAAACAATATTCGTAAATGATTTGACATCCCTAGCAGCAAAAAAATATTCTAACTCAAAAAAGATGCATATGTGCTATCTTAAATAAAGGCCAAAGAGAATCATTATTTGTAGAGCTAAATATACTTCTCCTATGCTGCCTCTACATTCAAAAAGTTGCCTGTTCTATATACAAATGTAAATGTAATATTTCTCGTCAAAGTAACATACGTAGCTGTAGTATAAGAAACTGGTACCTACTTTGTACACCCCAAAATAATTTAAATTTAACTCTAAGAGGGCCACTAAGTACTCTATAATAAAATTTCAACCTTTACAAAGGAACAGCCTACCTTCACGTTCAAGAAGTTATTGAAAAAATACCTTCTTTAAGGCATATTACAATTTAGAAGAATTTTTCTTTCTAAGATCTTCTTTCCTAAGTATTTGTTAAATATGTCAATGTGTTTTTATCTCTTGTACATTTTTTTTTTATGTAAGTTTGTGTAAATCACTTTTTGATTTGTTTTATACCTTTGTGGCCTCTTTCTATCAATAAAATTTACTATTATTATTATTATTATTATGACGAGTGCTTTGAAATTAACGGCGGTCTAGTAAAGGCAACAAAAATTTAATATAAGTTGTAATGACTGTCGTGTTTTAATTTTCGTGTAAGTTGTATTCGTTATTATTGTTTATTTAAAGAGTTAATTGTCAATTAGGTTTTTAAGTTTAATATGATTAAGTTTGTTTAAGAGATATTTATTAAAATTATTTGTCTCAAATTAAAGGTTTTGATAGTCTACGTGTTTTTAAAATTCTGTTAAAATCGGGTAATAAACACACTTTTTACAGGGATGTTTCCATTTGAAGTGGGTCACACTGTAGATAGAATGTGATAAGTATGTAGCATTACTTGTATGATTTGTTACAAAAATAGAAAGAAAACATACTCACATTGTCTACAGCCAATATTTTTGCCCAAATAAACACCAGCAAAGGCCTTAGCTCTTTTGCGCAGCTTTGTAGCAGTTTAAGAACATATGGAAATATTCCGACTGATAATGCGAGGTTTACGGCCCACGGCCCCAAATCCAGAAATTTACCCAACAGTTCCAGGGCTCTCATCCTGTGAACTTGGCTTAGCAATACTTGCAACACAATCGGCAGCTGTTCTGGAGGATTCCTCTCTTCCGAACCTGAAAGTTCGGCTAGTAAGGGACAAATTATGAATTTGATAACCAAACTTCGTTCGTCATGCAACTATTTACTTTGTGACGGTTTTTATTAAAAAAAACCAAACACAATTATAAGTTTGCAAATAATAAAAGAAATAATGAATACAAAAGGAAAATTAATTAGCGACAAAAGCTCTTATCTAGTATATAAAAATGTTATTTCTGCATTTCGATGCCTTTTGATCAATGAGAGATTGCAACCTAAGCTGATCAACATAAGATAACATGAAACAGTGGCGTAGCCAGAAATTAATTCGGGGGGGTAGACAGACACCCCCTAATTTTTTCGTTTGAAAAAATATTGTCCCTATTCTCAATACACAAAAATTGAAGTCTGAGAGTAACTCTAATAGAAAAAATGTTGACTAGTCTCAAAGTAGTAGACCCAGTTTTGCCAGTTAACAAACTAGCACCCGGATGGGTACCGGGTAATAAAGATTTTATTTATAAAGCAAAAGGGATGCATATGGGTATGCATTTACCCAAATAGATTTTCTCACTTAGTACTTTTTATACTATAATGTATAGAACAAACAACAAACTAATAAAATAATTAACAACCATTAGAAAAAAATTACATTTTTTTAATAAAATTTAAAAATTCTTATGTAATAAATATAACACAAAGTGAGTCACTAGTGCGTGGTCAACATCTCCTCAACCGTTTAAAATTTTAAGAAATGTCTGAGATAACAATTGTAAGAGTGGCATATTTTAAAACTATTCTTAAACTTACAGGATGTTTCACATAGTGGTGGCAAGCTAATAATTGGATTTTTTCAATGGAACATCTAACATTTTTTAATATATTTATATCTAACTTCTAATTCTCTATCTAGGAATATATCAATTTTGTACTTACACAGTGGCGCTGCCACGTATTCCACTTTTTCCAATAAAAAAATGCATTTGCAGAGGTCAAGAGTAAAATTTAAAAAAACAGTATTTTCATAAATTTGGCTATAGTTTCACTTGCAATGTTAATCAAGGCCATGTATTAATTTTCAGACCTCTGGATGTCTAACCTAATTCTATAGCCGCGATGATACAAACTTTCACATTTTAAAACTCAATTTTTTCAAACAGCCCCTCTGACTACGCTCATGACTTGATGCAGCAATAAGAAAAATATGAAGTTGACAGTAAATAGTACAAATTTTATTCAATTGTACAACTTTCTTTTTTTTTCTTAATGATATTAAGGACATGGTCTTGTCAGTCACAATCAGAACATGTCACATCTCAAATCACAACTTTACTTGAAGAAGTGTGAAAAGTCACAAAATATCTGTACTCCTTCGACCTGTCAATTTAAAAGAATACACTTTTATTTCAACTCACCCAATTCAAGCCACACTTGAAAGGCAGTCAGCTGCTCCTCGAAAAATGGCAAATGTTGAAACGCTTCGTTATTCTTTGTGATGCTCGACAACTGTCCCAAACTTAAGTCAAGGGCGAGGTCCCAGGCATTCCACATGGGGTGCTGGTAAGTGGGAGGAAGAGCAGGGTGGCTCACAGGAGAACAGTCGCAAGACCGCATAATTCTCTCCGCTAAAAGGAAGTTGCGGAATAAACTGGCCACTAGTAGGTCTTGGCGGAACAATCTTTGGAATAAGTCTGCAAGAACATATTTCTTCTATATTAAAAGATCGGTACTATTCATTCTTAACACTAGTAGAACGAAATTAAGGGTCTAAATTGCCTAAAAAGGAATTGTCTTACTATAGCAAATTTCTTTCCTGGAACTTGTAAACAGTTCAAAAAGTAAACAAAGACTTTTTTGGTACAAAGCCGTTCTGTGTTCTTTTGGTAAAAGGAGATGTTTATTCCTAGTGCTATATGGATGATCAGTTCTAATCTCGTTAAATTGGCTTCTATTTTTGTAAACAAAACTTGACAGCTCATAAATGTAAATAGAGTTCAAAGTAAGAATGTTTAAGCTTTTAAAGGCTTTCCTGCAGAAAGTATTATATCCAAGATTAGCTATTATACGTATTGCCCTTTTTTGTAGTAAAAAAACGCTATTTGCTTCAGATGAGGAACCCCAATGCACTATACCGTACTTTATGCAAGAATGAAAAGTAGCAAAATACAACTATCTTACTATTGACAGGCTGCATGAAGACTTAGTACCTTAACTTAGCATGTATACCCTAGGCGAGACAATAATGTAATAATTTTAATCAATATACACTCATTACTTGTTTAATTTACTAGTTAGTACCATTTGAAATGTGTTATGTATTTATTTGTATCGTGACTATGTGCAATATCTATGTACAAAAACATTTGATATTTTGTTATATTTTGTATTTTTAATCGATAGTAGAGGATAACCCTATGTATAATTTTGTAATTATTTTGGGTTAATAAAGACTATTTCATTTATTCATTCATTGTTTGGATGTTATAGCCAAAGCATAACAGGCCTTTCACAGTTTAACACACATATCATGAATGTGATTAGACTATTTAAGGCTACAGTATTTTCAAACTGAGCATTCTTAATTCATGGGCATACTCCACACTTGTAGTAGGAGATAGAAGGATATTGGTGTTGAAGACAATATTAGACTGCAAAGTTTTAAAGAGAATACAAGTTGTTTTACTTTGGTTAATACATCGTTTATTATTTTCAGTCCACAATATTACTTTGGCAGCATGTCATTGATATAAATAATAAAAAGTGTGGACCCCAACATAGATCCCTGAGGCACTCCAATGCCGACAGTCTGCGAGTCTGATATAACATCCTCAACACAGACCTGCTGATTTCTAGTTGAAAGATATGACGCAAACCAATCATGAGCAACACCTCTAACTCCATATTTCTCAAGTTTTGTCAATAATATAGAGTGATCTACACAGTCAAAAGCCCTTGAGAAATCTATAAAGAGTCCCAGAGTTATTTGTCCTTTGTCCATGGACGTTACAATACCGTCCACAAAGTCGCTTAAAGTAGTGTGTATGCTTCTTTCTTTTGTAAAACCATGTTGACTGGGAGAAAGCTTATTGTGCATCATTAAGAAGCTTATTGGCTGAGAGTTTACTGCAGACTCAAAAAGTTTTGACATACTAGGAGAAAGGCCAATGCCCCTATAATTCTCAAACAAGTTTGGGTCGCCTTTTTTAAACAACGGAATAACATTTGACAATTTTAAATTATATAGATACATTCCCTGCTCAAGAGACAGATTTATCAGATAGGTTAAAGGTTCAACGATATATGTAGCTATACGTTTTAATAATATATTTGATATTTCGTCATGTCCCATGTGCCTTATGTTTTTTGTTTCTCTCTGTTTATTGTGATACAGGCTATACAACCATACATATTTAAGAAAATAAAGAAACACCTGCAAGAAAACACAAACTTGAACATTCTTTCATTTAAACAAAAGCTTTCCACCAGACAGATTTAATCCGAAACTTTTTACTACACTTCTTGAAACATTTACAAGTTACAGCAAAAAAGGCAGTTTCCTAGAAATTTCAGTTTCACTACAAAAAAAATATATTTTACCCAGTGGATCACTAAAAATGTAAAAATATATCATATCGCTGATGCTTACCTCTCGGAAGAGTATTCCAGGCTATAGTATCTGTTATTGCAGTAAAAATCCAATTTAATTCTCCTAACATAGTTCTCCTGTCTGTTATTTGTCCAGGGATCCTTGTAAATAGAACAAAAATATTAATTTTGGCAGATTAACATAGTAATAATAATTTATTCGTCATAAAAAGTTAATACACTACAGGCATTCCAACTTATCTGACTAGTCAAAGTTACAAACAGTTTACAAATAGTTGAGAAAACAAATCATTCAAAGAAAAAAGAAACATTAAAGATTAATACAAACACATTATTAAAAATAGTTAAAAAACATTACTGATATTCCAAGAATTCATCCACCGAATAAAAACAATTTGATATAAGAAATTCATTTAATTTATTTTTGCAGACATTCCTACTGTCAGTACTTTTAAAAAAGTTTGTTTTATTGTAGCATTTAATTCCAATATAGTTAGGAGATTTTTGTCCTATATTGAGCCTTGAAAAGGGTTAGCGCATTAGTTGATTAATTCTAGTATTATGAGAGTGTATCTCATGATTTCTCACAAAATTATTTTTGTTTGCTCTAATGTGCAGGACAGCTGTCAAATATATAGGCATGGCAACGTTAATATTTTGAGATTCTTGAAAATTGCCTTACAACTTGTTAATGGATGAGCATTGACCATACATCTGAGTATCTTCTTTTGAATTATGAAAGCCCTTTCTAGATAGGCCGATGAACCCCAAAAAATCAAAGAATACTGCAGGGTTGACTGTACTAGACCGTAATACAAGGTTTTTAAAATAGCAATGGAGACCATTTCTCTTAAGGTTCTGATAACGTAACAAATATTGCTAAGCTTAGAGCAGACATTATTTATATGAACTTCCCATGTAAATTTATGGTCAATAGTTAAGCCAAGAAATTTTATGTTATCAGCACTAGGTATGGATTTGTCACGTAATTTAATTAACATGCTATAATCTGGATTAATATTTTTCGTATAAAATTTCATATGAAATGTTTTGTTTACGTTAAGCACAAGTCCATTTTTATTACACCAATCATCAAGTTGTGTAGATGCTGTATTACAATTCTGTGCAAGGGTATTGATGTTATTATGACGCATTAGGAAGTTTGTATCATCGGCATAAAGAATGGTTTTGTCAGAGGCAATGCAATAATCAGTAAGGTAATTAATAAATATTATAATTTTATATTTCTCTATCAGTTCGGGTACCTCGAGAAAAAAAAACCGATTGAAAGGAAGTGGGTAATAAACGTCGGCCCTTTTCTGCCTATTATGATCATGAAATTTTTTTTTTTGTGGTACACTTCATAATGCAATAGTCATGCAAAGTTCGAAAAAACGTCACGAGTGTCGGAAAACCAACAAACATGCTCCGTTTGCGCAATTTTTAATGGAACTTACTGTAAATATGTTTTATTCAAACTTTATTTAAATGTAATGTTGAATACTTGAACTAAATATCAACGTAGTGGAAAGGCTCAAATAAAAACCTTTTATTATACTCTTCACAAATACAAAACGAAGAGTATATTGCACTTTATAAGAACATTTCTAAAACTGGTAATCACTGTGTTGGTGATCGAATTTTGAACAACTTTCAAAATGTCCGTCCGTCTGTCCTTTACGTTTCTTGTAAGCATGATAATTATATTATACGGTGCCAAATTATATAACAAACTACCAACTTGTGTTAAAAATGTTAGTTTAAACAAATTTACTTCTTATGTCAGGAAACTACTATTATCCAATGCTTTTTACTCTGTGAACGAATTTATTTTTCATGTTTTTTAATTAATTATGTTACTGTAATTATTTTCCTTTTAATTTTAAGTCGACTGAACAAGTGTTCATTAGACTTACCCTATGTCGTGTAATATGATCTCTTGGGTTAATAAATGTATTATTATTATTAATTTAAAAACCAAAGGTCCGATTATATTGAAATTTGGTAAATTAGTGTTGGCTAGAGGAAGAACGTTATCGTTTTTTGAACAAAATCGATCAATAAATAAACAGTATTTAAGGTTGTTCGTAAATGTGTTGTAAATAATAATAACCGCATTGTGAGGTTAGGTTTACAGTAAGTTATTGAAAAAATTGTGTTAGTGGTTATTTCGTATTATAATTTTCGAACCCCCGGTTTTGGTGGTGTTTCCCAGGTGGTGAAAACATTTGACAACATCCGTTATACTCTTTGCTGATTTAACGCACTTTTTATATAATAGTTGCACATAGGATACTCTTCGCAGTGTTTTTGTAAACAATATTAGTTTTAGGCATTTGTAGTTTAATTATAAAACATTAAAAAAAATTATAAAAAAAAATGTTTTGTTTATTAAAAAAATTTAAAACTTCTTTATTTATTGATCGATTTTGTTCAAAAACAATAGGGTTCATCTTCTAGCTAACACTAACTTACTATCCAAATTTCAATACAACTGGACTTTTCGTTCTTATGTTATCGTGCTTATAAGAAACATGACGGACGGACAGACAGACGGAAGGACGGACATTTTGAAAGTTGTTCAGAATTCGATTGCCAACACAGTGATATGAACATTTTCTCTACGAGCAATATTACCGGTTTTAGAAATGTGCCGATCGAATGCAATATACTCTTCGTTTTGTATTTGCGAAGAGTATAATAATATATGATTGGTATCAAATGAAACCAGCACCCAACTGATCTCATACTATTGATTGATTGATGTTTATTTTATTCTAGTAAATGAACATTATATGAAACGTCAAAATTTGTGTACAGACAATCTAAAGCTTAATAAATAACAAATGGCAGTGAGTAAGCAATAAATAACAGTAGACAATAAAGAAAAAAAAAAAAAGAAAAAACAGTAGCGCATACTATAATAATATTTGGTCAAGATAGTATTATAAACTTTAAAAATCACACAGTAAGTATTCATCAATTGAATATCAACATTTTTCTGTAAGTTTCTTCTTTATCCACAAATAGAACTGCATAGCATGTTGCTTTTTCACAGCTTCAGGTAGCTTGTTGTACAATTTTGATCCCCAATAGTCTAATCCATTTTGCGCTTTTGCTGTGAAAAGGTACCCATAGCTGATCTTTATTTCTAGAAGTGATTTACAGAATTCTGCAAATATTTTCCTCTATTCATATGTACATACTTGAGGCAATTCAGTTTGATGAGTAGTAACTTTTTTTAAATTTTCTTATTATATATAGAGCGGTACTTAATTTTTTGCCAAGCTGTTCTAGGTGCATTTTCCATTTAATGTACTGTCTAGTTTTATCCCCAGAAAGTTATAGACTTTTGGTCTCGGCCACTTTTAGACTTTGAGTTTTAGCCTGATTTAATAGTAACAGATTGGCTTCAAACTAGACATTTGTCTGTGCCAATACCTCTTCTACTGGGGTGTCATTTCCTTTCTCACCTTTGCATAAAATAGTAGTATCATCTGCATAAATACTGGCTCCAAAGACGTTAATATTTTCCAGTAGATCATTAGTGTATATTATAAATAGGATAGGACCAAGCACCGATCCTTGAGGGACGCCTTGTGTCATAGCTACTGTTTCTGAGATTGCTCCCTTCCAGCTGGTCATCTGATTTCGATTCATTAGGTATGACGTTATTAATTTGTGGGGAGTTTCTCGGACTGCATAGTAGAAAAGTTTGTTTAGAAGTATTTTGTGATCGACGGTGTCGAAGGCTTTGCTTAAGTCGCAACATATTATTTCAACTTCTTCACAATTATCAAATGCCTCAGTTACTTTATCTACTACGTTTATTACAGCAGTAATTGTTGATTTGCTTCTTCAATAGCTATGTTGGGAGTTATTAAAAAATTTTGATTTTTCAAAGAAGTTAATCTATTTTACTTCCACATCCACGTAGTGGATTGGAAGTATAGTAGTATAGTTATCGCAAAAAAATTTTCAATTTTTTTTTTCCTTGAAATGGGTTTAGAATGTCATGAAACGTCGAGATTTTAAATTTGAGCGAAAAAAAATTCTATCTGTCTGTCTTTTGTCCGCACGTTTTCTCCGGAACGGTTTAAGATATTGACAAATTTTGTACACGTATATATTATTACTAGATCTGGAACTGGATTGTTTTTTGAATATATCCGGTGAAGGGTTGGGGGGTAAATAGGGGGAAGTATGTAAAGCAAGCTGGTAAGAGTACAGAAACTTGAAATTAGATGTATCTACAAGCCAAGGCCTCAAAATTTTTTATAATATATATATAATAACGACATCAGGAACTAGATTATATTTTGGGATTATTCTGATGAAGGGTTGGGGGGTTAAAAGGGGTAAATTGGGAAAAATAAGTAAAGCGAGCTGATAAGAGCACAGAAACTTGAAATTCAGTGTATGTACTAGAAGCCAAGGCTTCAGATTTTTTAATAATATTTTTCAACCCCCCAACCACCCCTCCTCCATTATTAAAGGGGTTGATAAAATAAAATTGAGATATTCATTTGAAATTCGATACACGTATGTATTATAACGACATCTGGTACTGGATTATATTTTGAGATGATTCAGTTGAAGGGTTGGGGGTTAAATAGGGGTAAATGGGGCAAAATAAGTAAAGCAAACTGGTAAGAGTACAGAAACTTGAAATTCGGTGTATGTACTAGAAGCCAAGATATCAAAATATTTATAATATTTTTCAACCCCCCCACCACCTCTACTCCATTATTAAAGGGGTTGATAAAATAAAATTGAGATATTCACTTGAAATTTGGTACACGTGTGTACCATAACGACATCTGGAACTATATTATATTTGAGATGATTCCGTTGAAGGATTGGAGGCGAAAATAAGTAAACCAAGCTGGTAACAGTACAGAAACTTGAAATTCGGGACTTGGTGTATATACTAGAAACGAAGGTCTCAGGTTTTTTATAATAGTTTCCATCCCCCCACCACCATCACTCCCTTATTAAATTAGAAAGTATATTATATTTTGACATGATTGCGTTGAAGGAGTGGGGGATAAGTAAAGGTAAATAGGAAAAAAGTGAGCTGGTAAGAGTACAGAAACTTGATATTCGGTGTATGTCCTAGAAGCCAAGGTCTCAGATTTTTTCATAATATTTTTCAACCACCCCCACCACCCTTACTCCATTATTAAAGGGGTTGATAAAATAAAATTGATATATTAACTTGAAATAAAAATGTTGAGGGTTAAATAGGAGTATATATAGGAGAAAATAAGTAAATCAAGCTGGTAAGAGTACAAAAATTTGGGATTTCGTGTATATACTAGAAACTAAGGCCTCAGATTTCTATTTTTCAAACCCCGCCATCTCCGCTCCATGATTGATAACATAGAATTGAGATATTCACTTAAAAGTTAGGACAATTATTATGTATTGTAATGACATCAGATTGAGATGATTCCATTGAAGGGGTGGAAGGTGGCAGGTTGTGAATAGGGGAAAATAAGTAGGGTAAACTAGAAACGTCATTTTTATCGTGTATAGTGGAAACCAACGCCTTAAACTTTTCTATAACATCTGTCCCAAATATTATTAAAATTTTATGACCTATCATTTCCACCCACTAGAGTGCAAATCTAGTCAAGATGTTTCCTTTAAAGTGACTTGATTGAAAAATCTGGACGTGGAAGTAGTGATCCCTTGGGCAGCGGTTTTTTATTACAATTTCAAAGACCTTTGATATAGTTGGTAAGATAGAGATTGGTCTCTAGTTGTTTACATCATTTATATCTCCTTTTTTGTGTACAGGAATTATTTTGGCATATTTCATTTTGTCTGGGAATATTCCCACTTCTATGCATTTATTTATTTATTTATTATTATTGTCACTGGTCCAGCAACTTGTTCCACAACTTTCTCTAAAAATATTTCAGTCTTCTTGTTTTTTATGTTCATGTCAAATATATCCCTTATTTTGTTTTCGTCAACTTCATTTAGATATATATTGAGTTCTTGATATGATAGTTATTCATAAGTTCACATGGAGTAGTCGGTATATTCTTCAATTTTTGGTTCTATAGTTCTGAGTCCTATGTTCGAGAAAAATGCATTCAATTCATTTGCGGTTAATACCGACTTTTCTGCTGTATGGGACTTTTGGTTGGGATTGGTTTCTGATTTTATCACTGTCCATACTGTTCTGCTTTTATTCTCTGCTTCAGCTATATACTTGTCATTTGCCAGTTTTTTTGCTTCGTCTATCTTTTGTATATACATGTTCTTGAGTTGACTGTAAGCATTAGCAGTTCCTTCATCATTTCTTACCATCCCTATCACTTTTAAACATCCTTATAGTGTCTAAAGCATCTAAGTTGTGCTTCATTTGCTTTCATTCTTCATTGTACCATTTTATTTTCTTTTCTTTAATTTCTTTCTTTTTCTCTTTTTCAGGAAAGTGATCTTCAAAAATTTCAGTGAAAATATTATGGTATCATTCATAAGCCTCCATTGCATCTTTGTTTCTAAGTATGGCTATCCAATTTACCGATGAACTTTTTATCAAACCGGTTGATGGTTTCGTCATTTATTTCCCTGAATTTTACAGTTTCGTATTTTTTTTGGATTATCAGTCGTATATAGAATTTCAAAAAGTTGTGCCATGTGATCTGATATGTGTAAGTTGACAGTTTCAATATTACAACTTTCTACATTATCATTAGTGAAGATGTTATCTATGCAACTGTTAGAAGTGTTTGTTATTCGAGATGGTTCTGTTGTTGTCTTATAAAGATTAATAGATGCTATTAAATTTTCCAGACTATTTTTTGCATTTGATTCTATCATGAAGTTAATATTGAAATCGCCTGCTAAGTATATATTGTCTCCTATATACCTGCTTGTAACAGAATCTAGAGCAGCGTTTAATCTACCGCAGCAGTAGTAGTATTAAACTTTTGCACAATGTCAATAAGGGAAATAGGTTAGACATGCTTGAAATTCAATTCAATCAAGAAGGCCATCAATAAACAGAAAAACGTTGGTAATACACAAACTAAATTTCATAATACCCCCATAATAGACACCATACTAAAATTAAACATACCCAGAAATATTAATTAAACTTTAAATTAAATTCCTAGTAGTAGCTATTTTAGAAATAAGTAATAAAATGTTAATTAGGTTATTTATACCTCTCAAATCCTATAAATATCTTGTAATGGTCACTTTTAGGTTAGTTGTTATAACTCTTTGATAATGGTCGAAAGGCCGTAACATATGTGAGAGTAACCTGAATAAGAAATTGTGGAACAGTAATACCAAGCGTTTTTAATCTTCATTCTATTTAGTATGTGTCACGAAGAACCTACTGCAGACTCAGTTCAATGAACTTAATTTTATATTCTGTTGACATGCAGTTTTTGTTAAATTGTAGGTGTAGGTCTGTCGACTGTGGTAAAATTTCGCTCGTTTATTGGCACATATGTTAGGTTTCTATTTAGATGAGTTGTTTTTATTTCTAATATAATGTCCTGTACTTCACGTACAATTTTCTCTATGGATATGTTCTTTGATAATTTTCTTGTTAGTTTGTTCTAGGTAATAAATATTGCTTTTAACATAGTACTTTAATCTATCAATAAATTCTTTCAGTTTACGGTTAAATTTAACGATTTTTTTTTTGTTTAGATGTGAATTTTTTGTTTGAGGTATGGAGGAAATGATAAGGTTTGTGTGTTCGCATTCCGTGACTATTTTCGTCAGGTGTTTAAAGGTAGCACACTCCCAACAATACCTCTGGATTTCAGAAATACCTGTACTATTTGGCACATACTCTAAAGAACAATGGTATAATTTTCTTGAAATTAGTCTGTATTTGGCTGAAATAATGAAGGAAGAAGAAGGAATAGATATGTATTTTATTAAAGACAGATCCGATTAAAAATTCAAGTTGAATTACGTCATATATTTTAATGTGTAGATTTATTTCATAGTAAATAGAGTTTTATAAAATGTTTTGTCTTAGTTCTAAATTTTCTACACTTGCTTTGACTTGTCCATAAATGTATCATTTCGAAGGATCAATAAACATTATTATTATTATTATTATTATTATTATTATCACAATAAAATCATACCGTTGTTTTATACAGTATATGCCAAACACTATCAAAGATATTATTGCGAGTGTGCAAATGGTATGGGAACAGTTGGCTGCTGCTCTATTATTTATGTTAAGTGTGATACTTAATAGATTACAAAAATAATAAGACCTGCTGAAATCCTTAGTAAATTACTTAATATTCAACACACACCTGTTATTATTGAAGATGGCAGTGATAATGATTAAATATTGTTTCATTCATTAATTGATTTTGCATTTTGGCTGTCGGCAGACCACATATATATTAAAATTTATGTTATGCTCATTGGATAATTTGAAAATTTATTTTTTAAATGAGTAAGTTCATATGAGGAATATTTGACAGAAAAAATGATGATTGGCCTCTGAGTATAAGATATATTATTATTTAATTTTTTTTAAATGTTTATCATTATTTTCCACCTTCTGTGCAGAGAGAAAACCATAGAAAGTGTCATTTATAAATCTTTAGTACCTCTATATCATATTTAAATGTTATGTAATTCGCAGCAGCAGTTTCTGAGATAAATTTTTTTTTCCTAATTCAAAAAGATTTTTATAATTTTCCTAATATATTTGATGGTGAATTGATAACTAAATTACAAACACTAAACTTTCTCCTTAAATACGGTTTTTCTTAAATTTAATAATAATTAATCGAATTTCACAAAGCAACGATTCATCCTTACTTGTCTATTAGTTCCAAATTGACTTTAGGCATTAGCTTAGAGGTGGGTTGCAGCACGAACCATCTTACAGCGACTTTGATCGGTGTCGTTAGACAAGCAGTAAATAAATCTGCCGGCAAGTCAGGGTTCATCGGTAACATTTGATTGGCGCTACATGCTGCTAACTGAATGCAATTCCTGAAGCAAGGTGGAGGGTGAGATGGGCCAACCTTCTGTTGAGATTGCTAGAAATATTAAACAGTTTAATTTTGTAGCCATAATTCCAGCAGCTAATATTTAATGTTATTTGATATAGCGTCTAATAAGAATACACCGACCTACGAATTTGGGACTCCTGAATCCCTTTTTAAGGGCAACGGTCATTTACCACGTAATTTAATGCGCTGAATCCATTCTTTAATGGATTTGAGTTCTACATCAAAAAATCTACAGAAATTGATCATGAAACCTAGGAAAGGACCTGGGCCCATAACTTATCTGTCACGGAATTTATGAACTCGAAAAATGAAAATATATGAGCTGTCTTCTTGTGTACAGAAAGAACTCACAAAACCTGTATATGATGCAGCGGTAATTAAAAGGGCTTTTAACTACTACTGCAATATACACAGGATTATGAGTTACTTCCATCCACCAAAGTGCTAAACTCATATATTTTCGTTTTTCAAGTGCATGGATTTTGTGACTATAGATTTAGATTCATTTCTAAATTTCATGATCGATTTCTGACGTAGAATTCAAAATCGTTAACCAAATTTCTCTATCACCTTTGGTTTCCAATCCCAAATATACCCAAAAATGGACATTTTGCCACTTTTAGGTTAGGATATTTAAAAATCCTGATGCCAAAGCCAATTTTGGTAGGCATGATAATACATTTTGACATTTTTTTTTATAGAACAATTCAAGGTATACATATACATTGTATTGTGTTTCAGATGAATAAACTGTCTGTCTGTCATATAGTTAAAATGTAAATATAATTAAACTTTTCACATTTATCCCGCAATCTTTATAAAAGAGATAGGCGCACATATAATTGTTTCCTTCTTTTTAGTGCATTTTTTGAATAGTTTCAGTTGATATTTTATTTTTTTAAATTATTTATTAAGTAAAATTTTCAAATCGTACATTAGTTAATACTTACCTCATATTCAGTCTCATGTTGTATGGCGAACTGCTTAAAAGACTCAACAATAATTCCTGCATTAGAACAGTCGTACACATAAATAGAAGGTGATCCCATCCAGTTTTGCAAGTCATATATAGATAAAGGAATGTACTGAGTATATGTCTACAAGAAAAATTAATTTAAATACAACATGTTTCGTACGTAAGTAAATATATAATCGAGTGATCTAAGTTACAAATAGATACATGCTTATTAAAGGTAGTTAGTTACAGACTTAACAATAAATCTTCTTACACAAAGTAACTTAACTGTTATGCATTACACCCCCTAAGAACTGGAGACTGATACGCCCATGACTAGTAACGGGAATTAAGTGCCAATGGTTAGGCAACCAGTAATGCAAGCCTGTAGAAGTACGTTTCTAGAAGTTAATAGAAAAGAATCGCGATTTCTACCTTGTACTAGAAATGAATGGAAGTTTTCTAGCATGCTTCTAGATGCCTTGAAATGGATATATAAGGCGAGATCGATAGCGGAGAGAGAAAGTTTTTGAAAGTGAACTTTTACGGCGAAAAAGTAAGGTTAGAAGTCCGAGGTGATACAAAGTAGTAAACATTGTTAATGGTTATTTAGTTCAGAAAAAGTGTATTTTAGTTTAATAAAAAGTATTGTGTAGTTTTCAGAAGTTATTAAATAAAGTGTTGGTGTTTATTTATCCCTTGTTGCAATTGTTGGAACCCACGGATCCTGAAGGGTGGTTCGGGGGTGAAAATATGTGACATAATGTTCTATACTGGACTTTTCCTTGAAGATCTTAAAACAGCATATGGAAAAGTAATTTATAACAATGGAGAAAAAGATGGGCTTAAAAACAATGGACCAATATCGGTGCTATCAAATATCAATAAAATTATTGAATAACTAATATATGTGAGAATAGAGTTTTTTGTCTAACCAACTATTAATACAGATAGCTATGGGAACAGGGATGTGGCACTACGATTGATGGAATCATATCTAGAAAATAGGAAGCAATGTGTTATGGAATAGGACAAAAGTGGAGATATAAAGAAATATGAAATGGTAAAAAGTCAAGAAAGGAGTTCCACAGGGTTTCATTCTAGGCCCTTTGCTTCATATTTTATAAACAAATGAAATATATAATGTGAGTGAACCACACTATGGTTTCCATTTTTTTTTAATCCCCTTAAAATTGGGTAATAAACATTTTTTACAGATGTGTTTCCATCCAAAGTGGGTCACACTGCATGTACTACATATAAGTTTTATAAATTTTAATATTGTTTAACTTATATTTCAAATATGTATTTTACTATAATTAAACTTTGTTCTATTCTATTGTGTGTGAGATGAATATTTGTAAATAGAACAAATAAAAGACTATCTATAGTCTGTTTTTAAACCAGGAGGAGTAAACATGGAAGTTCCATTTACACCATAAAAGTAACCAGAAAATACACTAAAACCTTTTTGGCATTTCGGGCAACTAACAATACACAACTGCAGTGTTTTTGTATGTATTTTATTACATTATATAAATGCATCGACCTCTAGGTATTTTATACAGCATCCATACCATTTACGCAATATAAAGGCATCAAGTATATAGCCACTTTTACCTTCAGATTGATACAAAAGGGATTAAAAACTGATATCAGTTAATGTGCAAACGATAAAATAGAAATTATAACCAAATAATTTATGACATGAAATTTAAATTTTTACAATGTCAAAATTTACGACTATTGCCTGGTATAAAACTGGCGACAGCACATCCAATCACAATGTATGATTTAGCGCATTAAATTTAAAATGCTTCTCCTGGTTTAAAAACAGACTATAGGTACCTATCCAGAAATCAATATCTCACCCTATTAAACACCCATATTTCCCCATTAGAAGTAGGCTTAGGAACTCCATGTCCATTATAATGGAATAAAACTCTCTCTTCTTTGGCATTTCTACGCAATGAAGTGCACAATTTTTTCACTTCATCAGAAGTGGGATCCAGAGACTGCTTGTACCTGGCTCTAGGCTGCCAACGCTCGTACTGTGTTTGTAAATTCTGTCCTATTTTCTCTAATGCTTTAGGAGAAGACATCTGCAGCGGATCTAAATAAAGAAATAGAACTTATAAAAATTATAACAGTCAAATGAATACTATTGTATTACCTAAACTATTGTTTAGGTTCTGATGACATGTATCATTGGAGTGGAACAAAAGTATCACAAGACCAAAATAGTTGTATTGCAAAATAAGCTTAGTTTTATTTATTCATGATATAGGGCGTTAAATAAACCTAATATAAATTTGTACCACGTGAGTTTTTATTTATTTCATGATATATCTGTATTTAAATGTAGCTTTTCATCTTAAATACCGAAAAGGAGGTGCGATACTGAAATGTCTATTGAGGACATACGTCACACTTGTACAAAACTTTTTATTTTACCAAAATTCAGTATAACCTGCTATGGCTTTGCACAAATGTAAATACTAACGAATAAAAGATAACGAGCATTTATCTCTGAAATGCAAATCTTGGACTTGATACTTTTGTTCTAGACCAAATGTATAGACTATTTTAGACATTGGGGTTAATTCATTAAAAAATTAATACTTGCAATCAGAGCTGCCTCAAAGCACAGTGCTAAGTGCTCATGCAAGTGCTTGAAACACTTTAGTGCTCGAAAGCGCTGTGCTTACAAACACTTTTTAAAGTCAGTGATCAATGGATAGTATCCACATTTATTTTTTTTGGTAGGTTTCATTCCAGGGATTCTTATAAAAAATTACACCTAAAAATATTTTAATCCTTCTAAATCAAGTAAAAAATGTCCCTATAGTTTCATTCAAATAGTTAACGAGAAAAATAATTTTTAAGTTAGGGGTTGTCACCTCCATGTTTTCTCTAGTAGAGGGGGTAGATACTTGAATCACTTACATGAGTCCTTTAGGTGAGGAACAACTTTCAGTTGACAGGAAATCTAAAAAAGACACCAGTGCAGTTTTCATATGCTTATCCGCAGGCTAACCCTTTCTTGCTTATTTTCGCCCCATATCTTCATTGCTATTTTAAACCGTTTTTTCTGTGAAATACTTTAGTTATGTCATACTCATCATAAATATAAATAAACAATAATATACTTTATAACCATCCAACCTTACGCCTTATATTTGGAAATTCTGATACAAGTGAAAACAAAAAAAATTATTGCAACTTGCAAGTCGGAAATTCTAAACTACAAATGTAAAAAATTAATGTTGTCTGGTGTATTCACCGACTTCAATTTCATTAATTTTTCACCTAAGTTTTCCTATTAAATATATCGATAGAAGTATGTGGTTTCCATCAGTCGAGTGTGTAAACCATTCTACATGTCTTGTATTTATTGATTCCCGACTCTGAAGTCAAAAATACTGTAATTATGTGACTTCTTCTTCTTTAATTAGAACTAAAGTGCTTTGTGCTCGTCATTTTAAATTATTTGGTGTTGTGCGAATAGCTTATATAGCAGCTACAGTCATATTACAAGTATAAATAGATTTTAAATTATTTACTACCTAAAAGCGGTTAGTAATCGCAAGAACTTCGTTATTTAAATTGTTTAGTGCTCAGTAATTACAAGCACTTTTTATCAGCGTTTTGTGCATAATGCTCAAAGTATTTTTTATCACTGTTTGGCAGAGCCCTGATTGCAATTCTAATGTTCTTAAGATTAACAGCTTATAAGGACGGGTTTATTTTGAAATAATTAGTGCGCATATATTTATTTTCTCTTAATTTACCTATCCAACATTCCAACCTGGCACAGGGCTGTGTTTTCACGATATCAGGAGGGTCCACTCCAACATTAAGACATAGTACTAACGCAACGCTAACTGTTTTCATCTAAAATCAAACAATATTGTAGGTTTCGTATATTTTGTATGTATATCAATGTTACCCTTTCTTTCATCCTCCACATTTGTGCTACACAATCAATGCCTTCTATAGATTCCATATGTCTATCTTGTGTAAAACTCAAAGGTAAATCCTTATCTGTAATAGTTTCTTTTTCATCAGCCTTTTCCTTATCACTGTTAACCTCTAATTCGGCCATATTTGTTAATGGTATAAAGTTTAATCACTACCACGATTTTTAATTGTATTCACTTATTAAATTTTATCTCAAATTCATTTAAAACGCAATTAATTTAACTAAACGTAAAAGCATGGCACTTCAGTGACAACAATCTGTCATTTTAAAGACATTCCTCTGTCAAATCTCAAATCGCAAATGTCAAATGAATCGATGGGAGTATTCGAATCATTAAAAGAAGTGTCTACGTAACCGCCGCGGCGGACTTTTATTCTGTGCTATAGCAATTTTGTGTTCCAGGTGGATCGGTGGTCTATGCGAAGAGACCACAGATCAAGATATAAACAGATATAGAAAACAACAAGTTATGTTTGAAGCCAAAATCTTGTTTGTTGTATTTATTATTTTATTTACATTTCGTCGGCTTATGATTGGGCAATTTGAACCACCCCGGTCAACGTACTTGAGAGTTGACATTTCAACAAAAGCAATCCGTTCTGTGGTTTGTTTTTAAGCTTGAGTTTTTGTGCGATGTGCTTTATAAAATGTTTAACCATTGTTTATTTTGATATGTAGATACAATTTTAAAAATGCGTAAAAGTTCTTTGAGTGTAATGCGTATCAAATAACAGAATCAATATGAAAAATATGCCATATTTTCATAAATAAGTCGATAGACGCATAGGAGTAGAGGGCGGGTCAGGTAGGCATGTTTATTTTCAGTTCATAAAATTATTATTTAAATCAAAATATGTATTTTCATCTGTCTCATTTTTTAATTTTAATATCTTAGATGAACCAGAAACATTTCTGTAATATGCCTAGTGTAATATAACTGTTTCATAAGTATCAAGCATCAAAAATTAATTAGAATCCTTAGCTCATAATTATTAATTATCAAACGATGCGCCTCTGCAAGCGGGCGAATGTAAACATAACCCCTCCTTGCCCCTTCTATCACTTTATTATTTACTTTTGCTTCAAAGGCAGTAAAATATACCGTTTCTACATGTTCTAAACACGTTCGGATATTACCTCGGAGATCAGAGCACAGAGCAGACAGATATTAATCACGTGACTTTGGAGACATTTATCTCATAAAGAAATAATCGAACGAACCTGGTGGACTGAGATGTAAATAACAACTGTCAGTGGCAGTTCGAACATAACCTCTTGTGTTTGTTTATGGTTGCATGTTTTCATTTTAAAAAACCCAATTTTAAAATGGAAATTGAGAATATTGTTCCTGTTGTATTGACAATTGTTTATGGAAATGAAATTATGTATGGTGACGAAACCGAAGAATGTGATATTTTGGAAAAAGAGGATAATTTTGCAGAAGAAACAGTACCTCGATTCACAAATAAACAGTTCAAAGAAAACTTTAGAATGAATCCTGACACATTTGAGGATTTCTTAAGAAAACTCCATTCTGCACATCAACAAGAAGTACATCCAGGTCAACCACAAGTTAGTCTAGAAAAGCAAGCAATGATTGCAATATGGTGTTTAGCTAATATGGAAAGTTTACGGTGAGCTATACTTGAATATTTATTATCATAAACACTAATTTTAAAGTAAACTTTTTAGATCTGTTGCTCTGCGATTTGGGATCAGCAAGTCTACTTGCTGGCATATTTTAAAAGGAATTTGTGAAAAGACCATTCAATTAAATAGAGTATTCAAATTCATTTGGTGGCCTTCTGAAGGAAGAGCGTTACAAATTGAAACAGAATTCCAACGCATTAATGGATTCTCTGGTAATTAGCAATAGTGATTTATTGAAATTTAATAAACATTGATATAATTAATTCTATACTACCTCGAAAATTATTTGAAAGTGGGGAATATTTTGCAAATTTTTGTTTGTTTTGCAGTTCTGTTATTCGATTTGATAATTTGTTTTTAGGAGTAATTGGATGTCTAGATGGTAGTCACATAAGAATATTACCCCCAAAAGATCACCCAAATTCTTACTATAACAGAAAGAAATTTCACTCGATCCTCCTGCAAGGTATTTGTGATAACCGAAAATTATTTACTGATGTTTATTGTGGAGAACCTGGTTCAATGCATGACCAAAGATTACTTGAAAAATCAGACATATGGTATGATATTAATCATGGTTTGGTAGAGTTTCCCAACAATACTCATTTAGTTGCTGATTTAGCGTATACATTACATACACGGGTTATGGTTGGGTTTAAAAATACTGGAAATCTCACAGTACGACAAAAAAATTTTAATTTAAAATTATCTCAGATTCGAGTAATTATTGAAAATGCATATGCATCACTTAAAGGTCGCTTCAGACGTCTCAAATATATGGAGACAATAAGATTGGACATAATTTCTCTTCTCGTAACCGCTGCTTGCATTTTGCATAATATATGTATATTAAATAGAGACAACCCAGATGAAATTATGGATGTTGCAGAAGAACTTGCTGAGGAAAGGCGTTTAAATGTAGGCATGCAAGTAATTAATGAAGCAGGTGAAAATTGCAATGCTGAAGCAAAGAGAAATAATATTGTAAATAATTTGAGAATAGCTAGGAATTTATTATAAATGTTTAAAATATTAGTCTTATAATTTATTTATACTACAATTTAATAATTTTAAGAAACAACTGGTGTTATTAAAATTGGAATATGAAATAAATGACAATGAAAAACCAGGCCTTTAATTTATTGTATGTTTAAAAATATACATATTTTTTACATATAGGTATATCATTTTACGTAACTATAACACAAGATGATTACAAATTCCTTATAAAAAAAAAATGAAACTGGAAACTATATAAGAAAATAACTGAAAACTATGACGCAGCAATATCAACTGTGGTGACGGCTGGTGAAATTCCCATTTATTTTTTCTCGTTTGTGGAACATGAGAAATGAACGAAATTTGGTAAATAATATCTAGAGTAGCATTCCTCTAACGAACCTTAAAAGAAAATGAAAAAGCAGTATGCAAAAAAAAAAAAATTGAAAATTCGTCTACCACTCTTGGCCTAGGGACTCCTGTTAAAAACATTTTTTTCTCGTATACTTTTACGTTTCAGAAAAGTACAAAAATATGTTTTGGAGTTTTGAAAATATTTTCATTATTAACTGAGATACAACAAACTTTTATACCTAATTTGTTGCAAATTACAAAATTTGAGTTTGTTGTATCTCAGTTCAAAATGAAAATATTCTTATAAACTCCAAAACGTACTTCTACAGTTTTGTGAAAAGTTATGAATTTTTTTAAAAACAATTTGTTAACTGCTTTTTCAATTTATTTTAGAGAGAAGTGGTTCTTTAAATGTTATTTCCCATATTTCGTATGGGTCTTGTGCATCAAAGATGAAAAAAAAAAAATTAAATTTCACCGACTGCCCCAGGTAAGCCGAAGATGAGAAATTGAATTCTCATTTTACGAAATTACTGTTATGAGTCAATTGCACTATAAAATAAATTCGTATAATGATTAGATAATTGCACTTGAAATCAAATTGTTAACTTCATTAAAATATCAAACAGGAAATTAACAAAAGAAAAAACAAAATAAACATAAAATGTTTTAACTCATTGATAAACATTCGGTATTTAACAAGCAAAACAGGAAACAATCACCAACTTCATTATTAATATAATATAAATATTACAAATTTTCAGGTTCATGACGGTCTCCTATTTTTTGTTCTACAGCATTTGTTAATCTATCCAGAATATCAAGGTACCTATCTTGCCGCAACATTTTTTCGCGATGTCTTTTCTCTGCAGGACTGCTTTGTTGTTTTCTCTTTTTCATGAAACTAGATTCAAACGGTTTTGAATTTGATGAAACTGATGAGGAATCTTGCTCTGAAGCAGATGATGTTTGAGGAATATCGTCTAAATCTTGGACAGCACCTAAAGATATCATAATAAAATAATGTACTTGGTAGGAAAAGAATACTATACCTGCGCCAATATTAAGCCCTTTTCTAGTACTACAGGTAGCAACAGGATTGATCTCTGGTTTTTTATGGAGTAATTCATGCATGGTATCATAAAATTCCCAATATTTATGAGTGTTTCCCGATGTGTCATTATGCTTCTTAATTTGTTTATACATTGCTAAAAGGCCTTTCCACTTAGTATCACATTGTTGGGCAGTTACAGTTGACTCTGTTTCTTCGGATATTTGGTCAGCTATTTTATGCCAAACATATTTTTTCACGCTGGTTTGAAAGTCATCATCATATTTTTTTGTTAATTCGATGAGAAGCAATATGTTTCGGTTATTCCACAGTTTTGTATCTGTTTTGGACGTCGAACCTGGGAACTGCATTGGCGAATTCTCGGGGAGCTGAACATGTTTTTCAACAACTGCCATAGACACACTGTTTAATTTATTAAATTCACCTAAAGAAAGGATTTGCTTTGAAATACATAATTATATTTATTATTTTCAACTTACTTGTGAAAGTATGAGACTCCATATGTACGGTCGTTTCTTCTTGAGTGCAGAATACTTCGTTGCAAATATTGCAAAGAAACACCACTTCCTGCGTTTCATCCATTTGAGTGCGCAAATGAAAATAAAATACAATAATAATAATAATGCCTGTCGTGACACGGAACACAAACTCGAAACTCTATCTATTTCCGTTTATAATCATATAATCTGTGCCCGAAACCCAAGCTGTCTAGATTACTAGCACAGTAGAAAGAAGACCAGTAGTTCGACTCCTCCCCTTTTCTTGGTCAAAATTTACAGTGCGCTTATGCTGCTTCTGGGATACAAATTTTTGATGCGCAGTGAACAGAGTAGGCGTGGTAAGGTTTGTTGATATTATTTCTATAGCAGTCGCATGGCAGTCGCCATTGTTGTATTTTTGAGTTTTGAAATTATGCTAACATCCTAGTATTTGTTTTTAGTAAAGTGCCTAATTACTTTCTGACAATATTTACTTTGTGTTTGTATGTTTTACAACAATGATTAAAATTGCATACAAACGTAATTCCAGGAAATGCCCTGAGATAACCTTCTTTAGATTTCCTAAGGACAAAAATAGGTAAGTTTTATACTTTTCCTAGGCGGTTACATATTCTGTATACCTACTAAAAAATTTAAAAAAATATAAGTGACAACAAATTTAAATTCTAAATAAAAGCAGCTCATGGAATCCTAAAGTTTTTGGTTACGTTAGGTTAGGTAACCCTACTTATTATAATGGTTAAATATCACATTTATAACGCAATTTCTTTATTTTATGTAGGTAACTGCTATTTTCCTAAATTAAAAATAGATTTCTAAAAATTAAATACTACCTACTAAATTTGAAAAAGAAGAGAATAAGGTATTAGCGGTTATGGCTCAAAATAAGAGGAGAATATATATATACCCATCTGTTTGCTTATAAAATAATTAAACTTATTCTGACCATAGCATATTGATATTTTTTAGTGGGTTATAGATTTAATACTATGCCTACTATATCAGTGATTAAAGTACATACCTACCCCATATATACATATTATATGTATTATTTTTATATTTTAGGTGCTTATTATGGAAAGCAAATGTAAAAAATTCAGATTTGAATAATTACAATTCAACATACTGCAACATATGAACATTTTAGAATATGTAGTTTACATTTTGAGTATTCAAGAAAATCGCCTAAAAAGAGACGCAGTTCCATTTATATTTGAAATCAACAGTGTTTTATACGAGGGACAAAGAAACAGTTCTGATGATGATTCTAAAGGAGATGTTGAAGATATAGGTACTTATATACTTTGTAATTCTCTTGCAACACTTATCTACTTTTCCAATTTTAGAATTATTATCACAAGTAACATTAATGGATAGAACACCTGCTAGTATTTCAAAAGATATTAATGTTCTTGATGCTCCTGGTCCCTCAACATATTATCCTAGGAGATTATCTTTTGAAGATGAACATGAGGCTTTTGGTATGTATATAATATTTATATGTATCATAACGGCACCAAATAGAATAATATGAAGGCTGTAAGTGGTTAACGTGGTCTAAGTTTTAGAGTACTTATTTCCAGAAGATATCACATTAATTTCAAGATCTAAATCATCACCAAAGACTTCACAGTAATACTGTTAACTTTGAATATCTGTAATTGTTTTATAGAGGACTTTAACTGCCGACATAAATTTAAAATTTTTCCACAAAAATACAAATGTGAATATATATGTGTATCGTACCTACAAATATTTAAAAACTCCACTAATTTTTAATTTTATTATTTAGGTAACGAGGCAGGTGAGGGAATGATTGGCTTTGAACGTCCTACAAGTCCGACAGATCAGGAAGACTTACAACAAAAATTAGCAGTCCGAAAACCCAACATTACATTAAATTTCAAAAGTTTTCGATGACAATTGTACAGCGACTATCAAACTTCATGAAAATTCAAATGACTCTTTCACGTCCACTGACGGAGTGATAAAATGTCAACAGTTTGTTTCTGACTGCATTTTTTTAGGTAATGAATTATTTCTTTGTATCAATGTTTGTAGTATATTAAACAGAGACAATATGTTGTACAAAAACTGTAGTATGCAACTCACACAAAATGGTAACTTTGCCCTAGTGTCAATTGCAGAATTCACCCTCGACTCTTCTTGCAAACTTCCATACTCATGCAAGATGCATGAGCATCATTTTGTGCCTGTTGCATCATATACTATTTTGTGATTTTGTGCTTGTTACTTTGACTTTGTATGATGTAATGTACAATTGTATGTATTTTTGACGTTCATAAAGTACTGGTACTGGCTAACTTGAATAAATTATTTAATTAGTTTCCTAGTTTTATTTAAAAAACTAATCCGCTCTCCAGCCTTCAATTATTAGGTAGAGATGTAAAAATTAAAAAAAAATATGCATACATTATTAGAGTCGGATCTGGTCATTAGTATTAATTACGTATAATTACGTTCCCAGTTCTTTTAGTAGATTTATTAGTCGTTAGCTACAAAAATATTAAAAGATTTAAGTAAAAAGTACAAACATGATTAGATACATTTATTAAACAATATACATACCTATAAAAATGACCAGGCAATAATAAAAATTATTCAGCAATATATAACTATTACTAGAACCAAAAAGGTATATAACTAGCAGACTTGACCAGACAATTATCTCTAAGAAAGTGCTCTCTCACCAGGAAGTCAGCCTTGAAAAAAGTCACCAAAAAAAGTAGTGTTCATCAAAAAAGAGGCAATTTTTGCAATACCTATACCTATTCATTTCCAAGTGCACTTAGATACCAGCATAGCGCCGCCGCCATAGGCAACAACCTATACAAATTTTGTCAAACGGGTTGCATACATTCACACTAAATTATTTTTGTTTTGCTACAGGAGATATTATTATTGTTACTCAATTTGTATAACAGACAATAACCTATATCAGTTAGTTGCAATTCTAACACATCATTTATTTGCAAGCAGGCACCTATTTGTAGCAAGCTGTACACATTTGTGTTCCACCGTCGGCATCGCTGTACAACTTTTAGGTAATCTCCTGACATGGCAGTTAGTGTAATTGGCAGGCGCAGCAGCCTAATCGATAGTTCACGGCCTATTCGGCAGCCGTACACAAATTTTTATAGGTGCTTGACCCCTTGGTAATAATATAAAGTCATACATTTTCAGTCTGTGACGTCAGACGCGGATGTTATGTAATAAATTTAAGTAAAGGTAGGTCAAATTTTAATTCGTCACTTATTGATTAATCAGTAAACATTAAATCCAATGTCCAAAAAAATATTTGCCAAGGATATAATATCTTCGAACCAAAATTTAGTGTCATTGCAAGTGTTGGCCGGTTTATTAGTATTTTCTACCTCGACCAGTGTATATGTGGATGGCCGTGGGATACAAATATCTGATGCGCAGTGGATTCATAAAAAATAAAATCGAGTACAACAAATCTCAAGAGTAAGTGGGACTACTGGTCTTCTTTCTACTGTGTTACTAGGTCTGATTTTCCAACCTCAAATAACTTTTTGAGACCGTTACAATTCAAGAATTGCGCATGCGCGCACTAAAAATCTTTCTGCTCCATCAAAAACGTCCGAGCAAGTCGATCTTCGTCTGAGGTCATCATTTTGTAATATTCGAACGTTTCGGATTTAACTCGGTTAGCTCGATTTACAATAAACGAACGATTGTGAGGCGTCCTATCAATCAGATGTAATATCCGAACTTGGCTTTTATCTACGTCTTTTATTGATCTGTGCGAAGAGACATGACGTAATTGACATAACATGGACATAACCTAGAAAAGTGTGCGGTGTGAGGGTGGACGTGGAGAAGAGTTACATATTATGGTACAAACATTTACAAGAAGTAAAAACTAATAATTTATAAATATTGCAAATGTTGAATCATGGATTTAGATCCAATTACAAAAACTCGAATTCAAGTGAAACTCTTTCGAAATGTTCAAAATGTCCGGAGTTTAAAACAGAAGTTGATGAGTGGCCAGTTAAAGTGTTGTATGATAAAACCTGTCCTAATAATCGATCCATTTCAAATTGTCGTAGCGGCGAATAAAGCTCTTACTGCAGACAAATTCACTACAAAGTCTGTCTTTACGGAAATATTGTTTAATTTATCTCTTTCAAAGAATATAACTAAAAGTCTACAGACTTTTGGAGTGGGCGATAACGATGTGCATTTATTAGTAGTCACATTAAATAAAACGGATACACAAAATATCGATGGCAGTGTTTATGAAGATATTGTTGGCGAGGAAGTGGATTTATCAGATTTAAGAAATTTTAGTGATTTAAATGCTATCAAAAAGACTTACAAAATTAGTGAAAAAGAGCTTGAACAAGTACCTTTGATAGATTCCATTGTTAGCAGAATAGCCACTAAAGATTTTTTGTCACATTAATAAAATTATTTCAAATATGCAGATTTTTCTTTTCTCGCATTTAAAATTTACTTAACAAAAGTTGCCTTTTAAGAGACAAACGGAAATATTTTTGTATTACTTTCAGCTGGAAAGTAGGTAGGTAAGTTATGTTTCAGTATATTACATGAATACCTAGGTACCTATTTATTGTAAGTAAACGCTCATTTATCAACACAACATTAAATACAGATCTAATGGTTAGTTTTTTTTTTAAGAAATTTATGATATTGAAGAGACTGATACCTATCTGGAAAAGGTGAAATCAGTTATGATATCGCTGAATGTCTATAAAAATATAAGAGAATTTTCTTTATAATTGATAACTACAACTTATTCAGCAAAGCTTTTAAAAAATTAACTATTTTAAAATCTCTTTTCTGCAAAACTATGTTTTTTGAGTTGTGTCACTTTTCTTCCGGACGATATGTAAAGTAAATAGCACCTAATTCGACATAGTTTATTAAATATAGTAAATAAATACAAATGAATATAACAGGATTACATCAGCTTGTACGGTTGATTGCTGTAACGTTTGGAATAATTTGAATCATTCTTTTTAATACAATGCGGTTTACAAATACCCCCAAATGTACTTTTACATTTATAGTTTTTGGAAAAACTTTTATAGAACTTCATGAAAGCATTTATGGGCAACTCATCAAGTGCTAGTATTGAACATTTCTTTGTTTTATTAGTTGGGATATTATTAAAAGTGGAAGCAATATCTGTTTTGAGTAATAACCTTGGAGCACATGGATGAACTCTCCGTAAAATAATTACAGCTCTTCTACATCGAATGTCTTCTGGTCTAACACAATGCGTGATATCGTCGGCAGCAAAGTCACTAAAAGATTACAAATATTTATTTCTTCTGTGATATGTACGTCAACTTTAAAAATCATTGAAATTCAATAGAATTACAGATCTAGTAAACAGATTATAATTTATCTTGAGACATGTGTTACAACCTTGCATTACATGTACAGTGTGTCTCATCTCTCGCCTATATACCCTCATAATATCTTCCTCAGTTTTTTTTCGGTTCAGCTTCAAATTTTTGTCAGTTATGCATGCAATGAAGAAAATTAGTTATCTTTTTACATGAAAAAAAATCGGTAAAGGTATTTACACAGAACTTCCCTCTTTATTTATACGGGGCAGTCATTCTAAAAAATTATTAATTACGAAATGACACGAAAATAATAAACGGAATGTAGTTATCATTATTATTACAAAAAAACCTGATAATTTTTATCAAAAATATATACAGAGTGGTCATGCATTCAATATTAAATAAAAGGTGCCTATTATGGAAGGCTTGCGTAAATACCTTTACAAATTTCCACCGTGGTGGATGACCACTCTGTATATTTTTCAATAAAACTATAGTAGGTATCTTCCTTGCCAATGGGCTTGTTCCATGATATTCTTTTTATATGGGTTTTATACTTTTTCATATAGTACTCGATATTCTCATTATGCACTTAAAATTTCTTATTAATAACTTTTTCCGTTCTCGAGATATAAGTTGAAATCAGTAATAGTTGCGAAAACCGAGCGTTCATTTGTGACGTCACTATACGCAAGTGACGTAAGAAAAGTGGCTCTCAAATTTAACCCGAAAAGTCGAAAAACATGGAATTTTCGCTGGTAACTAAATAAATACGTCGAGTGGAAGTTCGTTCTATGTCTCTACGGAAAGGAGAAGGTCGGCGATGAATACTAATCGTAAATTGCAGAGTCGAAATACGGAAATGAAAATGAAATTCCGTTTTTATGGAAAAGAACTAAAAATACTGGTACCTATCAGTAATTCAAACAACTATTCTCTGCTTTACAGACAAGTCTACAACCTTACTAATAATTTCCATAGCCTACTTAGTAATTTTCCTACATCGCATTCATCTGACGCATTTTGAAAAAATTAAAAAATTGTTCGTATCTCACTTATTTTTTGGAATTATTTACATCTGAAAAAACTGTTTCACTTAGAAATTTATGCTTAATGAGAAACCATCAAAAAAATATAGTCATTCCATTTAAGCAAAAAAAGTTAATTCAGTTCCGGTTCAACCGGAAGTGATATTTTCATTCCTGTTAGTCTAAAAGTAGCTTATTATTGTCTAATTTATGTGTACCAAAAACCAAATTTTTAAATACAAAAACAACCAAAATATTGGGGGCGTACATTGACTCGTGGCCACCCGGTATAATATAGTGGTTAAAAAATGTATTTATTTATTTTTTACTTTCCTCGCATACCAAAGAGAATATATTCGAGAAAAAATCGCCCTTCGATTCTGTCTGTCTGTCTATTGGTGAATTATCTAAAAAAACTACTTGATGGATAATAGTCAAATTTGGTAGGTAGCTGACACTACTACCAGCGAAGAAATGGTTGAACTTTCACTGGAAAATATACAGGGTGAACCGTCTAAAGCGAATAGATAACGAAAAAAATTTTTTCGCTCAAATATAAAATGTCTACGTTTCATGACATTCTAAACCTATTTAAGAAAGAAAAAATTTTCAAAAAGAAAAATTGAAAATTTTGTGAAAGCTAAAATTCCGCAACCTATTTCAAAAGTAACAAAATGACAATAACAAAAACTTTGGCGCGCTAACATAAAGAGTCAACATAGGTTAGTATGTATGTTTTATATTAAAAAAAAAAACAGAAAACAATATATAATTTTCTATATTCAGGGTGAATCACTAGTATGCGAACGGTCAGTATTTCCTCAACCATTTGAAATTTCAAAAAATATTTTGGATAAAAATTGTGAGAGATTCTAATATTATTTTTAAATCTACAGGGTGTTTTAGATCGCGGTGGGAAGGTATAAGAGTCCAGAAACTTCATTTTGGACATATATACTAGAAACCAATGCCTCAAATTTTCTTATGACATCCCCCTAATTAATTGCTTTCAGAAGGCCATGATCAACAAAGTCATTTTTCTTTAGGAAAAAATATCAATTTTGTTGATTGCATAACTGACAAAAATGTGAAGTTGATTTGAAAAAAACTGAATGCGAGAGGTATGACACACTGTATAATAAGGATTTCGCTTCAAATGAAATCATGATATTTTAGTGACAAATACCGTGGTTCAATCTACCATCTATATTACCTTAATACTGTTACAATGCCTCTCGGTAAATCGAGCTTCAGTACTGGTTCTGAACATCGTATCGGTTTAAAGTCAAACTTACATCCAAAGCACAGTGCGCTATCACTAAATAAGCTCAACGACACAATTGGCCTATCGAAGATATGCGGAGGATCCACATGTGAAACGATGCATCCTCCTGGTTGATAATCATTTATGGCTACACTATTTACAAAATTCTCTGGTACTATTTTAGCTTCTACTAGAGGACTTATTATTCTCTGGCTTATCCATAAGGGAATTGGGTCGACGGATCCTTTCGGATACACTTTTTCCATTCCCGGACCTTTATTAAGTATCTGAGCCCCATATGTATAGCCTTCACCAAAAAAATACCTAAAAAGATTGATTGAGTTTAACGGGGGCGGTAGCTCAGTGCAGTGCAGGGCCGGCGACCATATAGTGATGCTCGCAGGCTCGAGCACCAAACGTAAGACAAAGTGGTGATGCTGAGCACTATACGTCAGCAGCGACAACTAGATACACTTGAAAAAAATATAATCGTTATCAACTATTATTAAACTTTTATTAGAATGTATAGTATTTAAAATTTACCTCGCCTACCCACAATGATAGGAAGTGCTACTACTACTACTAACGTGAACTAAATTCTCTCTGCCCTCCAATTTTTATAGTTTTGTAATAATTTTTTTTAAATGCTCCTAAGAAATAGTACTTCAAAATGTATCTGCAATTTTTTTTATTTTTTTTATTTAGTTTTTAGCAAAATGACTTTTTCATGAAAAAATTGTAAATTTTGTGTAAAATTTAGGAAGTGTGTATTAGCACGTCGTTAAGAAATGCCCTGTTCCTTAACGACGTGCTAATATTTCAGGGTGTGATTGCTTAGGTCCTTTTATGAAGAAAAGTTCAGGTGAACATATGTCCGCAACAGCCTAAATTTTTTACTACAGGGTGTTGAAAATTTTCTTTGATCCTTATTTTTTTAAATCTCAAAGTACTTTAGATATTAATTCCAATTTTGGTATGTGTTAAAAGGATATCAAACCACATGTATTAGTTAGTTATATTATCGGTATCGCATAAGTTATTTTATCGCTTCACCAGTGACGTCCCTGCAAACATGTCCTCTGATATTTTGTACCAGAAGAGTGATACGCCAGTGACATTTTTCCATGTGGATTTTCCTGAATAGCCTGTTCAATTCTACATGAAAACGGTTTCTTGAGTTTTTCTCGTCAGACGAACAGTTCCTGTTTAAAACAATTACATTCAAATTGATACTAATTACACAGGAACACACAAAAAAAATTGTCGATTCCACGGATCTGATCAATCATTTCCGGCGGATTTTGGCTTGCTGAATTCGAATCCGGTGTCAGTTTTCTCCCACCACATCACAATTTTTTTTTTATCCTCAAATAGCAGTTAGAAAAATGCAATAAATTTTATTTGCTGTTTTTTTGAGGGCAAAATAAAATTGTGATGTGGTGGAGGAAAACTGTCACCAGATTCGAATTCAACAAGCCAAAATACACCGGATATGATTGGTCTGGTCCGTGGAATCGACAACTTTTTTTTCGTGTGCCTTTGTAATTATTGAAATTTATTGTTTTAATCAAGAACTGTGCGTCTGATAAGAAAAACGCAAGAGGCCGTTTTCATGAAGAATCGACCAAGCTATTCAGGAAAAATACCTAAATCGAAAAATGTCAGTGGCGTACCATTTTTTTGGTAAAAAATACCAGAGGACATGTTCACTGTGATGTCACTAGTGGAGCGATAAAATAACTTTTCTAACTAAAATATGAGGTTTTGTATCCTATTATCACATACCAAAATTGAAAATAATATCTAAAGTATATATCTATTTTACAAAACGATAAAAATTGGAGGGCAGAGAGAATCTTCTCCACGTTAGCAGCACTTTCTATCACGGTGCTGCATGAGCATGGGCATGGGGTGCCTTTTAAAGTTGGTACAGGAGTATCATAGTCAAAAATAGAAGTTATCTGTGTGTATTTTCCAAACACCAAATCAGAAAAACAATGGAAAGTCGAATTTCGGAGATATGAGTATTATTTTAGTAAATTGATTGAGGAAGCCGTTACTCTGTGGTAATCCATGACAATAACGAAATTGAGTAAAACACTACTATGTTTTTTACCACTATATTTGCACAAAAACGTGACTGCAGTTTCGACCTGTTTTAGGTCATTTTCAAACAATGATTCAATTAAGAATGAAATACAAAAGATTTGGTCCCTATTTAAATATGTTTCTGGATTTAAACAGATTAGAGAATTATGAAATTATACAGGTATTTTATGATATCCTAACTATCTAAGGGTGGGGTTTCTCAGAAATTTTAATTACATCTTGGTAGCAGTAAAGAGAGGTGAGTACATAACATCTAATTGATCATTTAACAAAATTAAATCATCTTTATTATTGTATTTGTATATTTCCAATGCTTCTAACAAATTAAGTTTAAAACCTTTGCTGGCATAGTGTAGGATTTCCATATTATTAATATCAGGGAAGTTATGTCCACTCTCTAATATGTGATTAGAAAAAGCAGAATCTGTTTTTTGTAGTCTGAAGGACCTATCATGATCGAGGTATCTTGTTCTAAAATTACGTCCAGTCTGACCTATATATACGCTATTGCACTCCGAGCAATTTAACCTATAGACTCCAGATTTTTCGTATTTATTTGTTTTATCCTTGGCGTTGTAAATTAAATTTGATAATTTTTGTTGGGGTTTAAATGCTATCTTGATATTATGTGCTTTGAGAATATTTGATATTTTCTCTGTCAGTGTATCACAGTATGAGAGTGTAGCGTGAGGTGTTTGTTTTTCTTCTCTGACTATGGGATAAATTGCTTTAAAAGTATACTGGTTTTGTTTCTTGTTTATTAATTTTGCGATAACTTCTGTGGGGAAGCCATTGTTCTTGGCTATTTTTTGAATTATTGAAAGCTCTGTTTTTATTTGTGTTTCTGATAAAGGCAATGAAAAAACTCTATGTAGCATTGAATTATATGCTGCCAGTTTATGTGCGTATGGGTGGCAAGAATCAAACGGGATAGTTATATCAGTATATGTAGGTTTTCTAAAAATATCAAATTTGAATTGATTATTTTTGTGTGTGATAGTTAGGTCTAGAAAATTTATTGTATGATTTGTTTCTCGTTCTAATGTAAATTTAATTTTTGGGTGTATGTTATTAATAGAATCTAGAAAAGTGTGTAATTGTCTAGTAGTACCCTTAAAGCATGCTAAAACGTCGTCGACATATCTATACCAAAAATGAATGTGATTCTTGCCTGGTTGCGAATTCAGTATACTTTCCTCTAAATTAGACATAAAAATATCCGCTAATAAAGGGCTTAGAGGTGATCCCATCGGTAGACCGCTGTTTTGAATATAAAATTGATTATTGAATTGAAAGTAATTTTGACTGATGCATGTGTCGAAAGCTAGTAAAAGTTCTGTTGATATAATGCTATTTAATTTACTTTTATCTAATAAATTTTGAATATCAGAAACGAGAGGCATTACAGATCTAATAAAGGTCATTCTTAAATCGTCTTAGGGTTCTGTACCTCTCACTAGCGTATGGCCAGTCACTCACGAAACACCCTGTATATTCAACATTAACACTTACTTCTGTCTCAGAGGTGTTCGATCAACAGTACATTTGTTGAAGTGACCTTGTTGAGCCTTTATTACTATTTCATTGACGGAATTCTCAAAAAGTATCAAGTCAAGCTTGCTAAATACAAAAAATTGTTTAATACTTTTGTAAATTTTTTCCACTTTGTCCTCTTGAATACTGCACTTGTTCCACTGGGATGGTGACAGACTAAAACTATACTACTTTTATTATTTCATTAAATTGAATATCAAAACCTACCTAGTCATATTATGCAGTATTTCTTGTCTATGCAGAAACAAAACTTTATTTGCTTTCACTTGATAAAAGGGTACAGGATGAGACATTACTTTTTATTTTGATAGTTAAATAAAAAACTGTTTATTTTGATTTCTTTTCTTTATTATAAAAAAATTAAAATAGAGTATATTTTATATAAAGTTCAACAAATTACAGGGTATCTATCACATACACAAATTCACACATGATCCTAAACAAAATAATAATAAATAGTGTTACCCATGCCCAGTAAACATTTACTGTTTATTGACTTTATTTAGATAAAATGTGTACTTATTTTTCAACATACTGCAATCATCCATGAAAATAGTAATAAAACACCTAAAAATATTCTGTTAATACTGGCGAAATATAAAGAATACAGGGTGTTGCCTATACTCACAGCCAAATTTCAGCAGCATGTCATTCTTTTAAAAAAAAATGGATAATCATACTCTTTAAAATTATTCATTTGAAGATGAGGGGCATTTTCTCTAAGTTGTAGCAACTCATTCAATACCCCACACCTCGAAAAAGAAACATTATAGATGTATTATTAACAATTTTCTTGGACAAAGATATTGAATACATCCCATATACAGTGTGGGCCATTGAAAATGAAACACGCCTGTTTTAGGACACTTAGACTAGTTTCTTGAAAAAACGCTCGGACAGGTCGATTCTTCGTTTTTGGGGCACAACTGTTACACAACTCAACTACCTAACTAAACGGTTAAAATTTTTCGAATTTATTAGTAGTTTACTATTCAGAAGGGCTCAGAAAGAGCTCTCAAATCACTGTATCTGAGTCACGGGAGGTCTTTATAAACACTGAAGGTAGATAAAAATGTATCGCATACTTCTTTAAAATTTAAACTAATAAGCATATTATCAGTTGTTCAAAACAGAACACGAGCAAATCTAAAACAATCATGCAGTTGCATAGAGAATCAAAAGACTTTTAAAATGAGGGGTCACTTGACCACCATACCGTAATTTTTGTTTTTGTTGGGGGTAGGGGGTTGACCTGACAAAGTCAAATTTGACATTAAAATGTGCCATTCAAAAAATGAAAGGTGACGTGTTTCAGGATATTTCCCAAACAACACCCCCACTTTAGTTAATCTAGAAGGTGGTTTTCATGGGGACGAAAAAAATTGAAAAAACTAGTTTCGATCATGCTGTTGCATAGAGAATTGAAATATGTTCAAGTTAGGGGTTGCTGGGGCTAGGGGGTTGATGTGTCACTCTCAAGTTTGATATCAACAGTTGTCCCCCAACAATCAAGAATCGACCTGTCCAAGAGTTTTTTCAAAAACTGCTCTAAGTGTCCCCAAACAAAATGGTCCACCCTGTACAGTATGCTTAGTTAAAGAGGGCCAGGAAATTATTGTTATTCTCAATGTCATTATTTATTGTATATGAAATAAGCAAGAAAGCAAAAAATTTAGTCTTATTATTGAGAAAAACATAAATAAACAATAAATAATATATTCAAGCATAAACTGCACTAAGTAAAACACATTAATGCCTACCTTTCAGGCTGGTAGTGCAAAAATGCCAATTTTAATATTACAATATTATTAAGAAACAACAAAACCAACCGTGCCCTGTCGTAAGAAATGTAATTATCAGGGATTGGATGTCAGAGCCGTTTCACAATTTGTGAGGTGCGTACTCAAACGCATTTGTAAGATAGTTTTTATTTTTTATATTCACATATTTCATGCACAAAAATGATACAATCCATACCTTGTCGATGTGATGGTGCTAAAACTTGGTGGAAGATACACAATACAACATTAGGGCACCAAAACTATTCATTCTTGGTAGCACGTAATAAAAGTTAATAAGTTCGAGTTGTTGTAAATGTTGAATACACCATTGCATGCAACTACGACATATATGCTTCTCGTAGATTTCGTAAGAATGCTAACGTTTTCATGTTTTCAGTGCACTCAATTTTGCATGAATTCCCTAAAAAGCATACTGTTCACTTTATTCCATGGAATATTACACCCAGTCATTATTTTCACTAATTCTAAGTTGAATGTTGCCTCTAGTTCACTTTGAGTATGCCTAAAATAAGTTGTTTTGTTACGGGATTTTTTTTAACAAAAAGAGTGGCAAAGGAGGTGGGTAGATAAGGCTCATTTTTGGCCCCCCCTCCATAGGACGTATTTTTGTCTGTTTTGACTTTTGATAAAGTTTAAGATCTAAATTTACTGGTTCTATAATTGTTTTTTGCCTGAAGACCATTTTAATATGTTTACAAGTTCTGAAACATATTGTTTCTATAAGAAGCGCTCACAATACCATCTTAATTTTTATACAGGGTGCCCCTTAATGACGTGCTAATATTTCAGGGTGTGATTCCTTAGGTCATTTTATGAAGAAAAGTTCATAATAAACATGTCCGTATCGACTTCAATTTTCTAATTGTTATTTTTTAATATCTCAGAAAGTATTTTAGATATTATTTTCAATTTTGGTATGAGTTAATAGGATGTAGAACCACATATTTTAATTAGAAACATCATTTTATTGCTCCACCAGTGGCGTCCCTGCGAGCATGTCTTCTGATAATTTTTATCAAAAAAGTGGTATGCCACTGACATTTTTCCACGTCGATATTTTTCCTGATTGGCCTGATCAATTCTACAAAGAATAATGATTTTATACCACGTAAATAAATGTATGTAAATGAAATAAACGAATAGGACACTTTTTATTACATCTTTCATTCGATGCCTATTATGCTGTACTGTATCTATCTGAAGCTGGCTGTTGGTATCTTTTTTATGTCATCTAAATCTGACCACAAAGAGACAAACATCCGGGATAAGTACTTTTCCAATACATTTTCTCAGTTTCAAATGATTGTTATTTCTCTACTCAGTAAAATAACTTTACAGAAATATGAAAGGTAGTAGGTTAATGCTATAAATAGGGAACATAAAGAGAGAAATTACAATTATACATTCACAATTGTTAAAACACAACACTGTTATGTTATAATATTTCTTGAAAAATTAAATGTCAAGTCAGACTCTATAAACACTGAAAAATCCCGACCCTTCATTATAAGAGAGCGTTCGGTCATTAGTAAAGATGGGAAAAGGGGCTCCACTCATTTAGCATTACAAGTGCGGCTGCCTCAAAAAAGTACCAAGACAAAATAACGTTACTTTGGAATGATCATGTAATGTTCTCGAAACACATATAGGCATGGCCAACTAGCATCGAGTAATTCGACTGTATGCTACCTAAAAAAATCTGGACAAAATAATAGTACGGAAATAACGACCCATTTCTAGTCAGCAGCACGTTGTAAAAACAGAGTGGGAATTTACAATTGCGAATCTTCGGTTGTTTACCAAAGCGAAAACATTCTTACAAACGTATCTGAGTACATCCCTCATAAATTGTGAATGGCTCTCTGATATGCGAACTCTGGTAATTATCAAACTGAAGACGTTACGCTTTCAAAGTCTAAAGTATCTAATTAATTTAGAGGGTTCAACATACTTTGAATAAATGAAAATAAATTGAGCAGCAATCTAGATTCAGGAATTAAATTTTACCATGATACGCGATTTTATATTACTTAATGTGACGCTCATGATACCCCATAAGTTTATAATAATATTATCAACAAAAATGAAAATAAATGCGTGTTAGTCTATGGATATCCTGTTGATTGTAATGTCAGCTCGTTGATTTAATATTTTAACAGCCATTTTAGGAGTGAAATTGCTCACGCCTATCTCCTTCAACGCCTTACCTCTAGTGTCTTCTACGCCGGTTGCACCTTCGAGAGCCAGAATCGTTTCTCGCAAAAGCAAAGCACTACCCTTGCTTATATTCAGCAAATTGCAAGATTCTATCAACCTAGAATAATACAAATTTACTAGAGGTGTGCCAAAAAACTAAATAATAATAATAAACGTATTTATTTGTGGACAAAATTTAGAACAACATACCCATAAAGTCTGAATTTGAAATAAATAATGTTTACATCACACATAATCAAATATACAGTGTACCTCATCTTTTGCCTACACACCCTCGTACCTTCCTCAGTTTTTTTTTCAAATCAACTTCAAATTTTTATCAGTACCTAGGTATACAATCAACAAAATTGTTAATTATTTTTGCGTAAAAGAAAATGCCCAAAAAACAGATTCTCTGTACAAAAATAGCGCCAAGTTCACTCTGTCCAAAAGAATATCTTTCTTCTCTACAAAAACATAAAATAAGAAAATGTGATCTCTCCAAAAATATTTGAAATCGATTAAAATCGCCAAGTCCGGTATCTATGTATAAAATATACAGATAAAGCCACACTGCTAGGAACATGACAAGCAATATGTATAGTTTACTATCACCCGTCTGTTCTAATACGGTGACGGAGTGGGGCTATCGCAGCATGATTGTTAACACATTTCGCTCCCGACTAGGCTGGAGACAGAAACAACCGGTGAGTTCTAAAACATAAATTAATATTCTTATAAAATTAATAATGGAGGTATACCAACTTGATGAAAAAAAACAAATTATTAAATGGCATCACCAAAATAATACGGTGAGGCGAATACGAGATTTATTTGCAACAACGTTTGAAGGCAGGCCGACCCCTTCTTTATCAACGATACACAGAATTATTCAGAATTTTGAGCAGCATGGTTGTCTAAGTCCAACATATCACAAAAGGCTTCCTGTATCCAACGATGACAGGGAAATGTTGGAAATAATGGTTTGCGCTACAGCCCTTGAGGAACCGACACTTTCCAACCGGCAAATTGCAGATGCAGTAAATTCGAGTGCCACGACAGTTAGACGAATTTTAAAGAAAAATGGATATCGTTCCTATAAAGTGAAGAAAACCCATCAAATTTTACCCACAGATAATATCCGCCGCATGGTATTTTGTGAGACAGTAATGGAAAAAATAAATAGGGACGAAAATTTTACTCGAAATGTCGTTTTCACTGACGAGTCAAGTTTTCCATTGCTAGGCCGACACAATCCATCCAGAGTTCGGTATTGGTCAAGGGAAAATTTACACCGGTTTTACACACTGCGCACCCAGTATCCCCAAAAATTAAATGTTTGGGCAGGACTGTTAGGGGAACACATGTTGGGTCCTTTCTTCATAGAAGGAAATCTAAATGGCGATAAGTACTTGACTTTACTGCAGCAACAAATTGTCCCGGAAATTCGTCGACTTGCTAGGGAAAGATTTGGCGATATTTGGTTTCAACAGGATGGTTGTCCTGCTCATAATACTGGTTTGGTCCAACAATATTTAAATAACACTTTTCCAAACCGACTTATTATGGGCAGGGGAACCATCTTATGGCCAGCAAGATCGCCAGATCTTTCACCCAACGATTTCTTTTTATGGGGGTACTGCAAATCGGCGATTTATGGACACGAAAACATGCCTAATACTTTAGAAGACCTACGAGCAAAAATTTTGGAGGTTTTTCAAAGTATTACACCTAACATGCTGTGTAATGTTAGAAGGAGCTTTTATGATAGATTAGGCTATTGCCTTGCTCAAGAAGGAGGCCTTTTTGAGCATCTGATTTGAATTATTTATTTATTTGCGTATTATTTTATTTTTCAGAGTTGGTATTATTTTTCTTTATCATTTTTATGAGAAAATTCATTTATGTTTTTAGAAGTACTTTTTGTTTCGAAAAAAAAATCAATACTTGATTGTGTGCTGTTCTGATATTTTCACAATTTTAGTGTTTTACTACCGATGTTGTCTCGGAAGAAACATTGAAATTGTGAAACATTCAGAAAATTTTTAGTACCTAAATACGTTAATATGCAAATTTTTCTTTAGGTCAACGAGCAACAGTCCACTCTAAATGCTCTAGCGATACTGATTGAAAGAAATATTTGAAATCACAGAACTGCTTTGTTTCTCTGTAAGCGCCCTGACCCAAACATGCAATCGCTAAGTTTCGTTCGGACTCATATACTACCAGACGGCCACTCGCAGATTGCACTTGTTTTACTCATGTTCGTAGCGGCGTGGTTTATAGTGTATAATGTAATAAAATACATACAGATACAGTGTAGTCGTGTATTGTTGGTTGCCCAAAATGCCAAGAAGATTATAGTACATTTCCTCTTTATATTTATGGTGTGAATTAGACTTCCATGTTTCCTCCTCCTGATTTAAAAACAGACTATAGTTTAGTGTATTTGTAAAAATGGCTAATTGATATTTCAACTACTTTAATTAAATATGTTCTATGTCTATGTGAACATTGGTTGAGTGAAAGTGAACTTACAGTCACAGTGATTGAAAATTTCAACCTAATAACATACTTTACACGCACGAACAAAACTAGAGGTGGAGTTTGTATATATGCCAGACATAATGTCAATATAAAACCCATGGTGTACAGAAAACGCGTGGAACAAAATTTTGAAGTTTGTATAGCCGTTATGCAAAATATTGACAAAACAAACACATTTATAGTTAATAGCGTTAATAGGACACCTGATGGTGACTTTAAGAACTTTATCCATAGACTTAATCCGTTGTTACACAAAGTATTTAAAAAATACGATCAATATTTAATCGTTGGTGACATAAATATTAATTTCTCAAATAACTCTCCGAACAAGGAAATTTTGACAAACACACTTTCCAAATATAGCATTAAACATCACATCAATATCGCTACCCGGATAACCACTCACAGCTCGACGTGTATAGATAACATGTTTTCAAATATCGAGGTGAGAAACATGAGAGCATGTCACTCATTTGTTTCAGACTACACATATCAGATACGTTCTTTTGATACATTCCCAGTAAAGCAAAATCCTGTGTATAAATATATAAGGAACTACAGCAACAAAAATATACAAATTTTTCAAAATAACATTGCTAGGGAAAGCTGGACCGCAATGTCCAGCCAACAATTTTAATAATAAGTTCCGTGCATTTTATAATACACTTATTTACTGGTATAACTGTTCCCTTTCCAATAACTAAAACTAAATCTGAACCAAAATTCAAAAAATGGTTTACACCCCAAATCAAAGACATGCATGACCAACTTTGCCAAATGGAAAAGCTCAAAAAAGAATTAAACAAGCCAGAATACACCTTAAGGTACAATCAATTTAAACGGTTATATAAACAAAATGTAAAATCCTTAAAGAAAACAACTAATGATAAACAAATTAATAACGCTACAAATATTATGCGAGAAAGTTGGAAAATCATAAACCGTAATAAAAAACATAAAGACAGCTATACCTCCATTAGGATATGTGATACAGATGGACAATTAATTACTGACTTAAAAGTATTGGCTGATCATTTTAACAGCTACTTCACAAATTCCTCCTCTCACGCAACACCCAACTTTAACCTCAATAATAAGAGCAGCCACAATATTCCAACTCTTTTCTTGACTCCAACAACACCAAATGAAATTGTGGATTTGTTAAAAAAAACCTGCTCCACACCAGCACCTGGGATAGATGACATAAATGGTGATATGTTAAAGTCAGTCAGTCATCTGATTGCTGAGCCATTATCTTACCTAATAAATGAATCGTTCACCTCGGAGCAGTTCCCTGATCTGCTAAAAGAATCAAAATGTGTACCTATATTTAAAAATAAAGGCTCAAGAGATGACCACCAATTATCGATCTATATGTATGCAGAGCCAATTACGCAAACTCTTTGAACTGGCTTATAACGTTAGGTTATGTAAATTCCTGGAATTTCATAAATTATTGTCTAATATTCAAAATAGATTTAGGAAGGGGAAATCCACCTATAATGTTGTTCTTGAATGCCTGGAATTTGTATAGAATGCTCTAAATAGCAAATGTCACACTATAGGTTTATTCTATGATTTAAAACGTGCTTTTGACATAATAAACCATGAATTACTTTTACTGAAATTGGAAAATACAGGGATTCGGGGTATGGCACTCCAATGGACTGCTTCATACTTAACAAAACATACACAGACTGTACTTCTAGACAATTTTAAATTAGATTTACAAGGAATTACATCAGGGGTACCCCAGGGTTCCATCTTGGGCCCTCTCTTTTTTATAATATTCCTGAATGTCTTGCCAACTACTTGTATTACATCCATCGAAATTATCCTCTATGTAGACGATACAAATATTATTATGTGCAATAAGAATATAAGTGATCTCGTTCAAAACAGTAATATAACTTCTAATGAATTCAGTAACTGGTGTAATCAGAATGGCCTCCATGTTAATGCTAAAAAAACACTATATGAGATTCTTACCAAAAAATATAAAACCAAATTTTGATCCTCTTATTATGGTAAATGGAAAAACAATAGAATCCACTGAAAGTATCAAATTTCTAGGAATAACAATAGACCAGAAGCTCACCTGGGAAGATCATATAAATACAATCTGTTCAAAATTAAGTAGCATATGTTACATAATAAGAATGCTTTATTATGGTCTTGTACAGCCTGTGTTACAATATGGACTGATATTCTGGGGCTCTTCCCCTTACCTTAATAAGGTATTCATAATACAAAAGAAAATCCTAAGATGTATGAATAAAGCTCACCCTCTTTCTCACTGTTAGCCAATATTTAAATCATAAAATATCCTCACGTTACCGAGTCTCTACCTCTATCAGTTGATAATGTACGTGAAGGAGAATGAAACATCCTTCTTAAAGAATAGTGACACTCACTCATATTGCACACGGAAGATGGAAAATATACATCAACCATTTTCTAGACTCACGATGGGCCAATGTAATGCAACTCGCATAGGGGTTATTTGTTACAACAGGATAAAAAGTATCTTAGACTTTGATAGCGTACACTTATTTAAAAAAGAATTGCACGATTTTTTAGTAAATGAATCATTCTATTCTGTGGATGAATCCCTTAAAAATGAATTTTCTTCTAAAGAAATATAATGTATTTTTATGTGTAGTTTTATTTATTCTCGTCTTTATGTATTTTATTAAATAACAGCTTATGTATTTCACCACATTTTTTATTTTGTTTGTCTTGAATTTCAGTTTTAAATTTAATGTGTATCCTACTAGTGACTTGTCTTTTAGTTATTAAGTTTCTGTTGTGACTATGTAACAGTTACGTTTTGAAGGAACACTCAGTACCTTAAATTAGATAAAAGCATGTATAAAATTTGTGCATTTATAAGATTGTTTTCGTATGTTCGTAAAAACGTTAAATTCCAGCAGGTAAACGACCGTTTGCCATATATTTGTAAATATCTGTATATAGTGATTAATAACTGCGAATAGAATCAGTAAAGTAGTTATTTTAGTTTATATGTTCTGTGTTATTGTGTACCATTGCCGATAGCTACAACAAGGCAATGTTTTCGTCGAACTAGCTGTAAGTACAGTCTTTTATATTATGTATGCCTCTCGTGATGCAAATGTTGCTGTTTGAAGTTAATTGCGACAATGCAGAATTATTGATGGCTTCAATACCTCATTCCACGATTGGCCAGTAATATTCTTTATTGTATCCAGTGTTACCGTCCGGTAAAGACTTCTCTTACCCCATGAGAAGACTATATATATAGTGCGTGAATAATTTCATGTGAACGTTATGTTTGCGTAACTATATCGCCCCGTTTTTAGACATCTCCCATGTGTCTTGGTCATAGACACCTAGTGTACGACTACCGAACCAGTCTATATCGAAAATATAAATTGTCGGGCCATTTTTTTGTTATTAATTTTACATACAGTCTATAGTATTTCCTTTTGTGTCTTTTCATGTAATTTAATTGAGCTTGTTTATGTTAACGTAAGAATTCTTTGTTTTACCGCTCTGGCCAGATCGTGTTTAGTTTAGTTTAATTAGTTTTTGTAAAGTTTACTCACAACCCTGATGTCAATTGCTCTGCTTTGTTTGTGTATTTTTTGTAAATCATTAGAGTAAGTTAAATTCAACGATTCATTTTATTTCCACTTAAGAAATTATAATGTTTCAACTAGTCCGATAATTGACGCTGTATGTATCAATTTTGTGATGGATAAAGATTCGATTCTAAATACTAAGAATGTACGTTTCTTCCCAATAATTTGTATACAGGCCAAGTCTGCAATTATGAAAATTTGTTCCTAATGAAATATTTTAATTAAACAGATAGTAAGTGTAGGTGAGTTAGCTGTTCAAAAACCCAAATCTCAGACAAATTGCAATCTCAGCAAAAAAAATACTCACATGGAAGATGATATTATTTTGGAAAAAGAATCTTTGGTGGATATTGCGAAAGGTAACGAAAAATGGTTTTTCGTGTTTTAACAGAAAAGTTGAATTTATGCGAAAAAAAAAATGTTTAAGTAAAAATTCTGCGCAATTAAAAAAACGAACAAAATGAGCCCCAGTGGAACTCATTTGGCCCAGTGGTTCCCTCTCAAAGGACCCCGCACGGAACATATGGAAATCCGCCCCCGGTTAAAGTGTTTGATACTCGGGGATATTATCCAAATATCAATGTTGATCAAAAGTCTCCATGGGCTCAAGGTCGGAAATTGGACGGTTTTCCAGATATCGGGGGTGTAAAGGGGGATGTTGGCCCCTGCTCCAGTAAAATTCGCTGGAATCGACATATGTTATTCCTCTTGACCTGATAAAAATTCTCAGGGGCACAAGTTTGAAAAATGGACAGTTTTCTAGATATGGGGGGTGCAAAGCGGGGCGCTCATTTCCTTTATAGGAAGTGACCCCCAGTGGAATTCACTGGAATCGACATATGTTGTTTCTCTCGACCTCCTGATCAAAATTTCTCATGGGCACAAGGCCGGTACATGCACAGTTTTCCAGATATCGGGGGTTGCAAAGTCGACTTTGAACCCCCGATATCGAAAAAATTGTGCATTTACCGACCTTGTGTCTATGAGAACTTTTGATCAGGAGGTCGAGAGGAACAACATATGTCAATTCCAGTGAAATTCACTGGCAGTCACTTCCTATTGAAAATGAGCACCCCCTTTGCACCTCCCATATCTAGAAAACTGTTTATTTTCCATACTTGTGCCCCTGAGAATTTTTGATCAGGAGGTCGAGAGGAATGACATATATCGATTCCAGCGAATTTTACTGGAGCGGGGGCCACTTCCCACAAGAAATGAGCATCCCCCTTTACACCCCCGATATCTGGAAAACCGTCCAATTTTCGACCTTGAGCCCATGGAGACTTTTGATCAACATCGATATTTGGATAATATCCCCGAGTATCAAACACTTTAACCAGGGGCGGATTTCCATATGTTCCGTGCGGGGTCCTTTCAAAAAAACAATAAAATTGCACATTTTCTCAAAAACTCATAACTTATGTTCAAATACATATTAAAAGCTGAAAATTGCACACGTTGGAGTTTTAATAATCCTCAACCTACTATCAAAATTTCAATCGAAAACACTGTGTAGTTTTTGCAAAATGCTGTTTTTTGCACAGCACCGTGAAAGCCCTGTGGTGGTCCGACTGATATTTAACCAACGCGGTTGTATTCTTCAAGATTTACTCTACAATGTTTTTTTTTTGTTTTGCTAAAAGTCGATTGGAAACATGCAAAAAACTCAATCGAAAACCATTAATTTCAGTGCTATGGAAGGGGCAAAAAGTGGGGGTAGCGAGAGCGAAGGGTATATCGGTTACCCTCACTCTTCGCTTCCACAGTGCTGAAATTAACTTTTGGCAAAACAAAAAAAAAAACATGTAGAGTAAACTTCGAAGAATACAACCGCGTTGGTTAAATATCAGTCCGACCCCCACAAGGCTTTCGCGGCGCTGTGCAAAAAGCAACGGTTTGAAAAAACTACACGGCATTTTCAATTGAAATTTTGAGGGTAGGTTAAGGACTACTCCATGTATTCAACTTTCAGCCTCTGATATGTATTTGAACCAGAGTTATGAATGTTTGCAATTTGCGAGGGAACAACTGGGTCAATTTGAGTTCCACCGGGGCTCATATTGTTCATTATTTTATTGTGGACATTTTTTACCTAAACGCTTTTTATTGTATAAATTCAACTTTTCCTTTAAGATTCGCGAAAAACCGTTTTCACGATTTTTTGCAATTTTTTCTGCAAATTCCATCAAAAATTCTTTTTCCAAAATATCATCTTCCAGACATTGTAATCTACATGTGAGTATTATATTTGCTGAGGTTGCAGTTAGTCTGAGGGTAAAACCTAGTTCGCTACATTGAAGTTTTCATATTTCTTTATCGTTCTCAGTAGGCAAGAAAATTATCAATTTTGTTGACTGCATAACTGATAAAAATTTGAAGTGAATTTTAAAAAACTGAGGAAGACACAAGTGTGTAGGGCAAGAGATAGGACACTGTATCTGAACAATTTCTACATTTTTATATTAAACCAACTTACTGTGAGAAATAATTACTCGGCCTTTCGCTAAATTGCGAAAACAGTGGGATCAAATTTCTGGTGATGTCGAATTTTAATTGCAGGGCTCCTCCTTCGCTAAACCTATTATCAAGGACCAGATCTTCAAATAAATGGATATCCAGCTGTTGTGCGATAGAACGCCAAACGAAAGTGAACAGTCTGCTGTGCAGGCTCTTCTGCAGCTGGTGAAGGCGTTTCGATAGAACTTCGAACATGGGACACGCGGAGGGCGTCAGAGATAAGCTGCGAAATTCTTTTTCAACTTTTATCAGAGACCACCTAGAAATTTTAACAGATTTTTACCATTTCTTTTATTAGTCATAGAAATAGCATAAAAACAAAGCCTCCGAACTGAGAGACTCAGGTGAATGTCCTTTTGGGAAACCAATAAAGATTGTTACTACTACTAGGAATGAGATGTTAACTTCTTAGAGCAGTGCATTTGCAAAATAATAAAATAGTTCTTAGTGAGAAACTGACCTTTCCCTGCGATAATCCTTACTTCTACGTTTGATCTCAATGACTACTGTTTCCGATAAAGTGTTTAAAATATCCCTCCTCATATGCCTATAAAGTGATAAGGTTTCTGCAAAAACTGTATCAGTTTCAATATCAGCAGTGGGACTATCATCAAAATCAGTAAGAGTAGGAGAGATCGGTTGACTAACAGTCTCCAATTGATTTTTGTAATAGTACAGATTTAAGTAATGCTGAAAAATTAAAGCAGTTGTAACTGTCTGAACATTTACTTATACAGAGTATCTGAGTATATGTACAAATTTTTTGCACAACGATATATGTTAGTCCCAAATTTTCATGCTTTAATCCAACGATTTTTCTTATGTTAAATATTCTCTAAAAATACGATATTTTCATAATAGGTAGTAGTAGTAGTTGAAATATTGACTAAGTCAGTAAAGCCGGCAAAGATAAGCTAAGTTCAATAGTATATTACATACTGAGCTGGAATGTGTTTCATTGTTGTCGAGAGATAAGATAGTAAGTAATTCTCGAGACAGCAATGAAACTTTTTATTCACGATAATTCTCCTTAATGAATAAAAAGTCAATAAACCATTTTAAAGCATTTTATGTTTTTTATTAAGTAGGCAATAAATAAACAAAATATTTTTGTCAGAGGACAAATGTCAAAGTGATGTCGCGTAATAAATATAAATATTTATTCAGTTTGCTTGTTCAGCTAGTGTTTGTGTAGAATGAATTGCTCTGTGTTTGTGTCCAGGTTTGCCTTAATAATTAAACATGCTCTATGTCTTATAATTTATATTTACTACAACTTAAAGAAAACCAATCAAAAACATAGGTTGGCAGATGACCACTTTCCAACCCTAAAACTGGTAAGAAAGTAGCTACTTTTCAACCTGAAATGTCAAATTTCAGTTCAATTGTCGAATTAAGTTAAAATGTCATACTTTTCAACTTTTGGCATGTAAGACCATTTGATTATTACCCAGCCAGCACACTGACGTCAATTTGCCGTCATGAGACAACAGTTTAAGGTCATTATTGGTCTACGACGTCATTAAACATTCCGAGTTACGCCATGCATTGAGCCGATAGAGGTGGTGGTGTTGTCGTTTATGTATCAAACCTTTTCCAGTGTGAGATAATAGATGTAACAGTTGTTGCTGATGCAGACAGTGATATGGAACATTTGTGGCTTTATGTTAAACTTAAGCAGTTAAAAATCCTGTTAGGTGCTTTGTATAAACCCCCCTTAATGCCTTATAAAGATATATCTTGTTTAGAACAAATTCTTTCTACAATTTCCATCCAATTCGATTATACTATACTACTAGGCGATCTAAATATAAACTATTTGGAACAATCAACTGATAAAGCGTACCTAGAGCAAATATTGAACAGTTTTAATTTGAATCAAGTAATTTCGGAACCCACAAGATTATCCAGAACTAGTAGCACTTTGATTGATATAATATGTGTTGACCGCAAGCTCGAAGTAACTGAAACAGGTACTACTGAAATGTATAATCAAACCGACCACAGACTAGTTCATTGTAAAATTAAAGTTAACATTCCTAAACATGAAGCCAAATTAATATCCTACAGAGATTTCCGTCACTTTGAACCAAACAATTTTGAGGCAGATATTAAAAATATCAATTTTAATAGCATTTTGGAACTTGATTCTCTAGATAATAAAGTAATTACCTTTAATGACCAGCTGACCAATGTATTTAACATACATGCCCCTATTAAAACTGTCCAACTAAAGCATCCATACAAGCCCTATATTACAGATACGATAAAGGAGATTATCAACTAAAGAGAAAAGCCTTGAACAGATATTTACATACACATCAAACAGAACATAAACTATACTATCTTGATTTAAAAAATTACTTATCATTTGCTATAAGAAGTGAAAAAAAAGCTTACATGAATTTTGAAATAAATAAAATTAGTAAAAATTCAAAGAAATTATGGGCTAAATTAAACCAGTGGAATGTCCACTCTAAACCAACTAATGAAATCCCTGCCCACCTAAAGAATGTCAATGATATAAGTAAATGTTTTGCAAATGTAAATCAATTGGCCACTCCTATCAGTAATGCTACCTTAGATTACTATACAAACAATAAGCTTAATAACAACATATCATTTCGTTTTAGGGTCATTTCAGAAATTGACATCCATAATGCCTTTAAACAGTTAAAATCAAAATGCATGGGAATTGACAATATCAGTTATGTAATGTTAGACCTAAGCCTGCCGCACATTATCAAATTCCTTCAAAGTGTAATTAAGGAATCTTTACAAAATGGAGTTTTTCCCAACATTTGGAAAACATCCATAATCAAGCCAACACCAAAAATCTTTAATGCACTTACGTTTAGTGACCTAAGGCCAATAAATATTCTGCCTATCCTATCGAAAGTAACGGAAAAAATTGTTTTTACCCTGATATCCGAATTCATCTCTGATATGAACTTGTTGCCTGCTGTTCAATCTGGATTTAGATCTAACCGTAGTACAGCTACGGCGTTAAGTAAAGTTACCACTGATATTGTGAGTGGTATGGACAGGTCGGAGGCAGCTTGCTTGGTCTTGTTAGACTACAGTAAGGCATTTGACCTGTTGAACCATGAACTTATCATTGCCAAGCTGAGTTATTATGGGTTCTCCGAGACAGTCTGCAAGTGGTTTACAAGCTATTTAAGTGATAGAACCCAAATTGTAAATGTAGACGAATCTAGATCAGATCCTGTTGTTATTAGGCAGGGAGTCCCTCAGGGTAGCATACTGAGTCCCACACTATTTAGCTTGTACACTGCAAGCCTACCTGATGTTATAGATCACTGCTCAATACATCTTTATGCAAATGACACACAATTAATTAAGACATTTGAACCAACTGAAGTAAGCTATGCGCTTGAGGAAGTCAATAAGGATTTAGGCAGAGTATTTAAGTGGTCAGAGGAACATGGGTTGCGTTTAAATGCTTCGAAGAGTTGCTTCTTAATAATAGGTACTAAAGTATTAATAAGTAAAGTTAACCTGCATAATTTTACCACCTTGCACATAAATGGAATAGAAATACCTCGAAAGGAGACAGCAAGCAAACTAGGAGTCATATTTGACACGATTTTAAATTTCGAGGAACATGTGACCAGTAAAATTAGGTTAATCTATATGAAGCTTAAATCAATGTATAAATTTAAATCCATTTTTTCGGACTATATTAAGTACAAGTTAGTGGAATCGCTTCTCTACCTACAAATAGACTACTGCATAACAGTCTACTAGTTATTTAACCGCAGAATTTAAAAACAAAATGCAACTAGCTCAGAACTCATGCGTCCGTTTTGTATATGGTATTGGTAGGTTCGATCATATAACACCTACTTATAATGCGAATTCAATTCTAAAAGTTGAGTTCAGATGGCTACTTCTTTTTGGAGTGTTTCTATTCAAGATTTATGCAAGTAAATAACCTGAATATTTGTTTGATTACGTGGTACCCCGGCTAGAGCTGCACAACCTGAACCTGCAAAATATAGTAAGATTCGACATACCCAGACATAATAACAAGAAATTTGAAAGCTGTTTTACATATTTAATTGTTCACTTTATTAATAAAAGCGAATTTTTTAATTTAATGCAAACTAGGTCAATAAGTAGTTTCAGAAGAACCTACAGAGAAAATATATTAAAGACACAAAAAAACTTGTAGCGCTAGTAGTATATGTTTTGTACGTCTTATACTTTTATATGTATATCTTATGACTTTATATTTTTTCCTATGTATATTTTTTATATTGTTGTTTATACCTCATTTAGTGCTCTTGTTTACAATATGTAACATTAATTATAGTAGTTGTTGTAATGCAGTATTTGGTGGCATGGAAGAACGTTTATACGAATGTCACCTTTTGTGTTTGTATAATGTTCTTGTAGATATATATAATTCACAATAAATATTTTTCTATTCTATTCTATTTGCCAAATAAATGACGTCAAAATTACGTCATATTTTAGTATGTCGCAAAGACATCGTTGACAGAACGTTTTTATGACATCATTCTTGAGTAATTTTCTGACTTCATACACTGGATTTAAAAATACCGTCAAAGTTACATCACATTTTAGAACGTCGTAGACAGAATGTTGTTATGACGTCATTTTTGAGACATTATCTGACGTCATACACTGAATTTAAAAATGACGTCAAAACTACATCACATTTTACATCATTATAGATACATCTTAAGCTGAACGTTATTATAACGTTATTTTTAAGTCACATTCATGTTTTGGGTATTATATATAAATACTGCCTGCGGCATTGATAATTTATTAACAATTATTTAGCGAAATGAAAATCAACCTAACTAACTCAACCACCTGACCTAACTTAAAAGAATCACATGAAAGAAATAAATTATTATATTAAAAACAAGGAAAACATTATTTCTGCCGTAAATCCAACCAGAATTTGTGAAAGAGAACATTAATCGTTACAAAATAATAAAAAAAAAAGTTCAGTGACCAGCAGATGAACCCGGGACCTGTTGCTCCCCAACGCGAGAACGTTACGCATACGCCTGCGATCCACCTGGAAAACACCGTGATATAGCAAAGAATAAATAGTCCGCCACGGCGGTTACATATGTAACCAAACTGACCGCCGTGGCGGCTATATAAATAGTTAAAGCAACCGCCGCGGCGGTTCCGTAGACACTTTCTAAATTAAAAACGATTATTAAAATGGCAGTCTACCACCACTATAGCAAACATTAGAAAATTTACTCTTATCTTTGACCATAATGCAAAATAGGAGTGCTGCCATCTACATTCAATCAATCAAAATATACTTTATTGTCGTAAAGAAAAATCTTGTTGACAAAGCTTGAAAAAATATATAATAATAATAATAATAATCTTTATTTCCATTAGACTGTTAATACAGTATTGGCATTGTCAAAGTTTAATTACCTAATAAAGATATTGAAGGAGGACAGTTACACAACATAGTCAATAAATAACATTTATAAAATACAATAATTATAGTGATACGACGACAAACTTAGACATATCTAAAATTAAAATACTCGCTAAGAGAGTAAGGACTTGGTTTTTTTAGTAAGTCCTTAACTCTACTTTTAAATTGTTCAAAGCTGCTTGTGTCTTTAATTCTCTGGGGGAGATGATTATATAGTCTAATTGACGTTATATAAGGACCCTTGCTAACCTGCACCAGCCTACTTGGCGGAACATACAATTTGTTGGCTGCTCGTGTGTGGTACATATTTATCTCACTGCATTTTGGAAACAATCCAATATTTTTCCTAACGTAGCACACACACTGCAAAATATAAAGTGCGTAAACTCTGAGAACTCCATTCTGCTCGAAATATGGCCTACACGAAGTTAAGGTGGTGAGATGGAATATACTTCTTATTATTCGTTTCTGAAGTAAAAACACTTTTCCTATCCCAGAACAGTTACCCCAGCAGAGAATTCCGTAGGAGAGTAAGGAGTTTATATGACCATAGTAAAATGTTTTAATTGTTTCTGTATCAACTAAGCCCCTTAACTGTAAGACAGCATAATTATTACTAGCAAGTTTACTGGTTAAGCTTTTTATATGTTGTTCCCAGGAACAGTTATTATCCATTTCAATTCCCAAAAATGTAACATGATCATTTTGTTTTATGGGTTGGTGTTCAGCCCTAACCAGTAAACTTATATCAGTAATTACTCCAATAGGGGAAAATAATAAAAGATTCGTTTTTTGCGTGTTGAGTACTAGACCATTTCTTTGACACCATTGGGTCATCTGCTTAACACAACTTGTGGCTTTATTGCTGAGACTTTCAATGTTATTGGCAAAGATTATAGATGATGTGTCATCAGCAAAGAGTGTTAAGAACGTACTATCAACGTTTCCGACTAGATCATTAATAAATATCAAAAATAGTAACGGACCTAGTACACTCCCTTGCGGGACCCCTGTGCTAACACTTAAGGCACTTGAGATATATTTTTTGCCATCCTGGACAATTTTTTTATAAAACTACAAGTATATACAACTATAGTACAATATAATATATAAAATATAAAATAAAATACAAACATAGAAACCACTAGTCATGATTTCCAGACAAACATTAAAAACAAACATATACACATATATATACATCAGAATGTATCGTCAAAGTATTCTTTTAATTCATAATAGGGTCTACCAATAAGTAAATTTTTCACTGCGACTTTGAAACCCCGATTGGAGATTATGTTCCTAATATGACTCGGTAAGTGATTATACATTTTTGGACCATTGTAAACAACAGAATCCCGGACAAATGTAGTTCTTGGGGTTGGTAATATAACATTACCAACTTGTCGAGTGCTATACGTTGAGGTCACATAAGCATTATTTTTGTATTTATGGACTAAGACTACTGTGCTTAATATAAAAATGGATATCACAGTCAGAATTCTGTTGGCCACAAATAGTTCCCTACAAGAGTCGCGAGCCCTAGCCTTACTCAAATATCTGATGGCACGCTTTTGTAATACAAATATCTGTTGCATGAGAAGCTTACTACATACACCCCAAAAGGCAATCCCATAGCTCAGGTGTGACTCGATTAATGAGAAATATACGGCTTTGGCAGCTGAATATCCTAATTCATTGGAAACCACTCTGACTGCATAGCATCCAGAAGCTAGTTTACTACTTAAACTCGTAATATGTTCTTTAAACTTCAACTTGCAGTCGATATTCAATCCTAAAAATTTCAAGCACGTTTTGTTTTCAAGAACATGTTTCCCTAAGGGAATATCAGGCAGATTACATTTGAAAGTAATTATGTTTGTTTTCTCTATATTAAATGAAAACTCACTTTTTTCTTTTAATTTTAAAACACCCAGCTCCCTTTCGTGAATAAAGAATATTTTTAAATATTTTTTAACGCCCATATGAACATAATATCCATTGCTTAATTGAACAACATTCACTATTCGCATAACGTAAGTATTTTATAGAAATTTGCCATTACACTTGATTTTATTAATGCACAAATTGTACATGGTTAAGGCTGAAAGGGAATATTATGTTTAAACCGGATACTCAACTGTAATAGTAATAAATACACTCTTTAAAGTAAAAATTACATGGAGGACAACAGTCCAGAGGGAAGAGTACTAGACTACCAAGCGAGAGGCCGATTGTTCAACTCCCACAGCCCACAGATTTTTCAAGGTATGTGTTTAAAATTCTGTTACAGTGCTATTTATAATAATAAAAACGTAAAATGAATAAAAACCGAAAGATTAAATAATATTCTCAAGTGAACAATGATTTTTATTTGGGTCCGTATTAATCAAATCAAGGTCATATTAAACGTTATGTTAATGTCAGTATTAAACCTTGATCGCACGGCAAAATGACGTATGAAAAGGGCTCTTATTTGGGGCCATATTCGTCAAATTAAAGTCATATTGAACGTGACAGTGACGTCAGGATATGACGTCATTAGGATGTGACATTAGACCATCATTAAGATGTGACCTAAGACTGTCATTTAGACGTACATTGAACGTCATTATATTGGGACTTATGACGTAAATCATGACAAATAAATGACGGCAAATTGACGTCAGTGTGCTAGCCGGGTACTGTATGATTGTGAAAAAAATTTGTTTGTAACCTATATCCTGCCATTTTATTACATTCATTACATTCAAAAGAAATGAAAAACGTAAAAAACCACCAGCTACTTACCACTCAACCTATATAAATGTTGTTAGTTATCTTTCAAAAAGAAATGCTACCACTGTCAGTGTTGGCAACTTAAAGACACATTTCGTGTGTTTTCCGGACTCGCGTCATTTAGTTGTAGGATATTCCACTGCTTAGCAATCATATAGTGTGAAACCGCGAAGGGCCGCGGTAGGGAAACAAATACTTTTGGTTTGAGAGACAACAAAATAAAACTATTGTAAACAAATTGTATATATGCTAAACCTTGACACCTGCCTTTGACAGCTCTCGCGTTTACAAAGGTTGTTTGAGAAGATTAAGGTGGCTTCGTTTTCATCTAACTAGCGGCAAAGGCACAGGGAGAGGCAGATGATGCAAGCAAATGTTTATTTTCATTTCACGTTCACAAGGCTTCTATATAATTCGCCGGAACTCACTGGTTTCTAATTCAATGCGTGGCAAGGCACGGAACAATAATATATGTTGACTTAAAGAAAGGTTACAAGCAAGCACTACTACTTTTTGAAACTAAACTAAAATTGTGACAAGGCACATACATGTTGACTTGGTTAAAGGTTCTACACAAGTGAAGTATTTTTTAGCGCGAAATCCAAAGTTTCTGATCACACGCATGCATAAAGGTTGGCTTGTAGTTAAATTTGTCAAACTCACAAAACCAAAAAGTACCAAATTCAAATTTAGATAAATATAAATACCGAGTGACGACGGAACATAGTGTCCTCAATATGTTTGACTGACAGTTGTTAAACGAATTTGCATTATAATAAACAAAAAAATAATTTTGTTTTCAGCATTAAGATACATTTTTTGCAGTTACACAGAACATGCCTTGGAATAACTCATTTCCAGAGAAATAGTGATCAAGTTACAAAAAAATTTTTAAAAAATTATTCTTTTTTTAAATTTCATGCCAACAAATTGAAAAAAAATACTAAAAGTAGATTGTGTCTGTTGGAAGCATTGTGATTTTTTTTCAGAATTTTTCATGAACTCAGTAAGTGGCAAAAAAATTAAATCGAAAATCCGTATTATCCGCTATTCTGATTCTAATACGGCGGCTATCGGATTAAAAATTTGTAAATAAGAGCCTTAGGCCAAGGGCTATCAAATATTTGATATAAAAATTAATTTCGTTTGGGGGCAGTTTTCATATGGCTACCTGGCTATGCCCTTTGTCAAATGGATGTCTAGCAGTGGAATTATTTTATCAGTTCTATCGCTTCGTAGTTTAAAGTTCTCGAGCTTATTGGTTGTGAAAGTAATTAAAAATAATGGAACCGTTTACTTCAAATATTGTAATGTTTGCAAAAAAGTGCTAAAACAAATACAAGTATAAATTAATAATAAATTTCATTTAGTGTTTTTATATTGAAACCTTGTCTCCTCTATCTTCTGTTTATAGTAGTTGTACTGTCTACAGTGAAAACATTGCCTATTTCTGATTAATTTTAAATTTAAAAAAAATGGTTTATGTAAGAATAGGAAAATGTACAAGAATTTTTTACTTCTTTTGGGCCAACATAACATGCAAATATTTGTACATATACACCAGATACCCTCTGTATAGTTTGTGCTGTATAAAAAAATTACATCTATATTAGATGTACGTACCAACATGGCACCCCAATCAACTAAAACATTTTCAATGTAATAAATGCTGTTAGCGATAGAAGCAAGTTTGGATTCGATTACGTCTCCTTCCTCGGCATTCACCAATTGCAACAGTCTAACTCTGAAATCGTCCAAGAGTTCCAGCTGCAATTCCAAAAATTGAAGCCTGTGTCCTGGTTGCGGCAGAGACTCGTATCGTTCTGTTATAGTTTGTTGTAACGTTATGAACGCATCAGCACATGTCGTAATTTTTAAATCCTCCACATCAGACGTTAAGGGCTCGAAGGCATCCAAAGAATTAGGCGGCAGCATGGCATCCATTTTTTCTGTGGCATCTAAAACACATATATCAAACAAAGGTTGTCTCTTCGATATGCCAAATATATTCTATTATAGCCCAGTCCCCTGGGGATTTTGAGCTAGGATTAAATTATCCTTAAGCAAAATTTTGCACAGAAGTAGGCTTTTGCTAGTAGAAAAGTATTTAAAGACGGTCTCAAGGCCACCATGGTACATAAAACAAAATGGAATCAAACTTCAAATAAGCTTGTTTCATTATCAACTCAGAACCGCATTAACCTGATATGCCATATTTCTCTCCGCATTGAAATATAGAATATTGTCCTGGGGATCTGCAGCAAACATTCACATCCAAAGAATTCCAATTCTGCAAAAAGCAGCAACGAGGAATACTTAAGTAAAGTCCCTACGATTCTTGTAAACCACTATTTAAACAAATGTACCTAATTACAGTGCTTTCCCTAATAGTTTACGAAAATGTCTACAATGTAAAAAATATTTAATAAGTGATTTCCAAACATTTGCATACACAAAACTTAAAAAAAAACGAATTTAGCTACTTAAAATTTTATAATGCCCCGCTCATAAATATGAAAGTGCTCAGTGTAAAAAAAAAAAAAATATGAGGTAGAGATTTATAATCAGTGCCTGTTACACAATTTTTATATATTATGTGGCACTTACACTTTAAATGTGTAATTTAAATTTACCACTGTTTATTGTTTATTTATTGATTAGTTATGGTGTACCATTTATAGATTTATCTGTTAATCCTATTGCTGCTATATTGCTATTTTAATCCTACTGCATTTAAATTTCATAATGATTAATTATAATTACTACTTGTTTGACTTGTTTATAAACAGTATGTAACAGGTTACTTTTTATCCACTCGATAATAAGAGTAATTTTATCTAAAATACTGCTTTTATTTAATATTTTGTCCTAAAATTACCCTGCTAGTACGCTAGAAATTCATACGAATGAATAAATAGACCCATTGCGTGACATTTTATAAATAACCAATCCAAAAATTATGCCGCCTAAAAAGCATCAGAATGGTGTAGTCACGTAGGAAAGAGGATTCGAGGTGGGACCTTTGTTGAAGACGTTGGTCGGAAGAATTGTTAAGATACATTAAACAGTCTATAATATTGATCATCCACCTACCTGCTTTAGGAAATTGATACATAGAATCAATGTTATCAATAGTTAACGAGTTATATTGTGAAGTAGTGTAGTTTCAGATCATAGAAGAAGTAACTGTGAGTACGTTATAAACTTTCTACTTCGTTTTCTGCATTTTAAATGGCTGACGCAATAAACGTTTGCTAACGTATTTAGTTAGTCATGATCTTGTAGTCCCTGGATGTTTGGTAACTAGAATTATAATTTCCGGACATTGCATCCTGTTATAAACATTTAGTTTTCACCTATGGTTTCCCTGAAAAATTAAGTAGTAAAATCGTCGCGAGTGTTCTAATTTACACCTCAGCGTGTCCTCAAGCAAATCTCTTCCATGGTGTGCAAAAATATATGTTAGTTTGGCAACTAACAGATCGAATATTAACTTGTCGGTTTCCCTTTGTAACTAGTTTATAGGTATTGATATTGTTATAAAAATTATTATCGTTTAACTCTTGTTTCTATAACAGTAAAACACTTATTTTACGCGCAACTGGCCAGACGCGAATCTTTGAGTATATATTTTGAACTTCCATCTTATAATTTTTTGCATATGTATTTATTGTTTATGCTATATTGTTTTTGAATATTTAACGAACGTGTTTTGTTATTCACTCACCCCTGAAGTCTCATGATCCTTTAATAAATACAGTTATTTATAGTTGGTTTCATTTTTTAAATAAATTTTCAAGTAATTAATCAGCAATTTTCCTAAGATATTATTAATTAGATGCTTAAAACCTTTTTAAGTTTCAAGTACTGTTTCTGAGATTAATAAAGTTTATTATTATTATTATTATTTATTCCTTTTTTATACGATCCACCCTATATATTTTCCAGGTAAAGTCTACCCATTTCTTCGTTAGCAGTAGCGTCAACTATCTACAAAATTTGACTATTCCCCGTTAAACATTTTTTAGATGTAGCGCCAACAGAAAGACAAATTGACAGCATTGAAAGACCTTATTTTCATAATCTACATAGTCTGAAATGTGAAAATCCAAAGTAATCTCTGAAGCTGATTTTTTCACGAATACAATACTTCCTCGGCAAGCGTAAAATAAAAATTAAAGTTATGGAGTCGTCAGCCACCGCGCATACATCTAAATTAGCTTTTTCTGTGCGCATTGCTGATAGAAATTTTAATAGCCTTTAACGAAATGATCGGCTCATAAAATAATTTTAACGATCTCTGTAGAATGACAAAAAAATAAAGTATGTGCAATGGGAGGCTGCCTCGGGCGGCTTGAAGAAGCTTCTCCAAATTTGAATTCTATACAAATTTTCGTTGGAAGTTTTGTACCTGCTTATTGAATGTCTTAACCACGCCAAAAAAATTTCACTATAAGCACTCGAAACGAATATAGTTCATCATATAGATAATGCAATGTAATATGCCCTAAAATAGAGAAAAAAAGTTTGCAATTGTTTTTCGATATAAAAATACATGTTACATTTAAAATATATATTATTATTATGTAGTAATGATAGTTGCACTTTTGCGCTTTAAAATATTCTTTTCCTTATTATGATCCGATTTTTTCCTTAGTTAGTTATTAAAGTTGTGCTGAAACGCAAGGAAAAAAGAATTCGTGCGTTAGCTCGTGATGCCATAAGTTTGATCCTTTTATGTCGAAACTGATGTATAAACGAAATTTTTTGACCTCTACTAGTTTTGCATTTTGCGTATTTTAAAAATATACCCAAAAACTTTTTTTTTTAAGTTTTACGCCATTTTGTTTTATATTTCACTACGGTGGCCTTGAGAATTTTTTGAAATACTTTTCTGTTACTAAAAACTTACCAAAAAATGAAAGGTTCTCACAAAAATTGTTTTTTCCCAGCCTTTGCCACTATTATTCCCTGGGAACTGAGCTATTAGTTAACGTTTTCTTGTATTTAATGAAGTAAAGAAATAATTTTTATCATACATAAACAACTTCCGGCCACAATAAACATTCATGTACTTACATTTGCGTTCCATTGCGAGCCACTTGACAAAAACTTGCGCCTGTGTGAGTACTGCCAGGATGCTAGGCTGGTTGGGAGGGTAGTCATATGTCTCACGCAGTTCCTTATCAAATCCTAGAGCCTCATCTATTGAATGGGAGAAAGTAAAATCATCATATTGTAAATTGGGCAATTCCGAATATAGTTTCTCCACCGCCAGTTGTACCAAACCTCTTATTAATTCTAACTAAAATTTCAAATCAAACGAATACAAATCCAAAACTTATTTGATTAGGAATTATTTATTTATAAATGTTAATTGCATTCAAGACTACTTTTACTGTTTACCAGTCTAATAGTACTATTCAAAAATTTGTGTGAAGAAAATACCTTATTATAGTGTTTTCAGATAAGAATTTCCAAAAATACTTTTACCTTTGCATCTATATGATGTAATCCGAGTTTATCTATAACGGGTTGTATATATTTTCCAATGAAATCTTTGTGGTCTCTGACCCATGATAAAATTTGAGTAAAATACCTGCAAAGAAATAGCCCAAGCATATTAACTAAATCCAAGAGATATCTACTGATATAAATCTTCACAAGTTGCTATCATAAAAAATGGAATTGTTTTAAAGTACCTTACTAAATTTCAGGTATGTACCACACCCTCTTTCATTATAAAAATATATTAACAATAATGGCAACAAATATAGGTAATAGTTGGTACTTTTATGCTCTTTCATCAATATCTTTAAAACCAAGGGAGAGAATAAAATACTATATGTTTTTCATACAAAATGAAATTCTCTAAAATAATGGTTATAATAAAAACAACGGTACAGATGATAGTTAAGTTTGTACAGACCGCCAAAGTCTCATAATGGGTTTCTGAAGGGCTTGTTTATCATTATTGCTTACTACTAACCTTACGACTTTTCTCAGTCTTTTAATACAATGAAGACTCTGAAGAAGTCATCTGAGGATTCTAAAGAACTCTTTTCATGGCACAACACATTTTTTAGATTTTTATTTGTTTATCTTATTGCTATATAAATAAAAACAAAAGATTTTTTTTCATTGTCAGTTCGGCATACATCCTGGTTATTGGAGGTACCTTTACTTAAAGCTGAACATAAAGAAGCTCGACTGGGATTTGCGTTTGAATTTTTAGTGCATGATGTAAATTTTTGGAACAATGTAATCTTTACAGATGAAAAAACTTTCCAATCTACACACAACGGTCTTATTCATGTTTACCGACCTCCAAATACTCGATCCGACAAGAAGTATATATCTAACAATAAAGAAAGTGGTATATTTTCCGTTAACATGTTGGCTTGGATATCAGCACGTGGTCCCGGAGTTTTGTGGCATATTGAGGAATGATTTAATAGTGAAAGGTATATTAAGATTTAAGACGATATTATGCTCCCTTCTGTGTCACAATTATTTCCCAATAATGAATTCATATTTTAACATACCGTGACTAACTGGTTTCAAGGTAACAACATTAATGTTCTTAACTGGTCCAGTCATAGCCTAGATTTTAACCCTGTGGAAGACGTATGGGGGCTACTTGTAAGAAGTATCCAAAAACGAAATGTCAGACCATGGAATGCCCAAGAATTACTGGAAGTAGTAAACAAGCTAACAGTTATACTCTTCGCCGATTTACTGCACTTTTTATATAATTATTGCACATTCTATAGGATACGCAATTTTTTTTGGATATATAATATTAGTTTTAGACATTTTTAGTTTAATTACAAAACATAAAAAAAAAAAAAATTTGATTTAAAAGGAAAGCCACTTGAACTTTTTTATTTATCGATCGATTTTGCTCAAAAATCAATCGATAGGGTTCTTCCTCTATCTAATACTAACTTACTGTCCAAATTTCAATACAATCGGCCTTTTCGTTCTTAAGTTATCGTGCTTACAAGAAACATGACGGACATTTTGAAAGTTGTTCAGAATTGGATCACCAACATAGGATATGAAATGATATGAAATTTTTTCTCTACAAGCAATATTACCGGTCTTAGAAATGTGCCGATCCAATGCAATATACTGTTCGTTTTGTATTTGTGAAGAGTATAATAATGCATAGGAAAATATTATTACTAATGATTATTGTGTAAGTTTATTTAATTCCATGCCAAACAGACTTATAAAAGTTATAACTAGAAATGGTGCAATAACAAAATATATTAATAGTATATATAATTAGCTTTTTGTTAAGTTGGATATCCTTTGTTGTCCTGATCCAGGATTTCTACTAATCATATCATTTATTCTCCACTTTTGTAAAATGTTATACATAGAATTTTTGTTAATATTATAATGTAGTGCAATATGTCTCATTGACAATTTGTCTTCTGCTTTAGCAATAACTATTACAATAAAAAATATAATAAAAGTGCTGTTTTATTTTGGCTACTCATTACATATTCAAACAGAGACAGATTTACATTAGAAAAAAATAGTTATCCTATTTTTTTTTGCTCACGACAGTACAAAGGCAGACATTTTAAACCTGCAAGGTGCCTAGTTTTAAACCATGATTAGTAAATGTCAAGCTGATTTTTTCCAAATATTTTATTTCATTTGTATCCATCACTAAGAAAAATTCTCATATTACTTTTCTTGTTGATCATATTCTAAGGCAAAGGACTCATGTCTCTAGCTTACACAAATGTGTCAGGCAATTGTACACTGGCTTCTGTGTTAATCAAAGAGTTTAACAAATAGAGGAGACAAGCTCCATAAGCTTAATGTATAAGCAGGGAGGCTTTAAGCTTCTCATCCTTCTCACACAGTTCGTTCTCTCTTTGTCGCACCACAGAACATGAGGGGAGGGAACGATTGCAATACAATGACAGTATGACAGATGACAATAGGTGTATAACGGCAGTTTACGTTGAGGTACATATGCTTTTACTGAAAAAAGTATCAAAAAGAATGAGTTGTAAGAAAAGGAAAGATGTGCTAAAAATGTTCAATGGTAAATTGCGATAATACTAGCTTTGTTATAACCATTATTTTAGAGAATTTTATGATCTCTCAAAGAGATACGTATATTTTATCCAATTTCTCTTAGTTTTTAAGATATTAACAAAAGAACATAAGCACCCAATTATTCCTCAAATTTGTTGCCATTATTATTAACTTTTATGAAAAAAAAAAAAACAGTGGTGTTACTGTCGTGGACAATAAATAATAGGCCAACTTTTTTTTCTAATGTAAATCTATCTTTATTATACTCTTCGTAACTACGAAAACAAAGACTATATTGCCTTTGATCGGCACATTTCTAAACCCAGTAATATTGCTTTTCTTTCTATTTCAAAAACCATTTACCATTTTCCAGATTTAATTTGTGGGTATTTTAAGTGGCGAACTTTGGTTTGACACTACTTTATTCAAATACATTTATTAAAACACAAAAAGAACTGAATTGATGCTGGGCAATGATTGTCTATAATAATCCTAATTACTAAACACCTATTATATCCACCTCTTAAAATATGTATATGATTATAATTAGGTAAATAGCATCTGGGCCCTAAAGCGTAGATAGATTTTGGAAATACATAATTAAAATATGGTAATTGAAGATTACAAAAACTTCGGAATAGAAGCTTTCTATATCTACCTCAGCTTGGGCTCCGTTGACCTTTTCAGGTAGGTTATAAATTAATTTTATTTTAGGCAAAAAAGTTTACATATTTTGATTTTATCTTATTACTGACAACTGAAGCAAATGTTACTAGATTCTCCTTAGGTGTAAAGCAAAATTTCCTAAACAGACGCTTAAATTGCAGCGTTGCCACGATAACTCCACACTTAGCTAACTGTCCTTAAATTTTGATCGGTGCAACAGCTCGAAAGTTAAACCAAAAATTGAAGGGTCCTTAGTTATTCTCAGCTTAAATATAAAATGGTGTAGACGGCAGTTATTCCATTATTTTTTGTCCACGACAGTACATACCTCAAATTAATATGTCACTTTTTATGACGGCGACCCATGAAGACTAATGACAGACACATAATGATTGGCCTAGAAATAGGATTTAATAAGCAGATATTTATAGCAATAGGACAAAAATGGAAAAATAAATTTGTTTTTTTAAAACTAAAATAAAAGTTGCAAGTACTTACATATAAGTTAAATGATCAATTTAATAGTAAGGAATATTTTTTGTATCTAGAGAGATGATGTATAATAATTTAGTATATACGAGGGGTGGTTATAATAGAGTAAGATCCCAGAGCCGCCAGACCTACGTCATTTTACCAAAGCTAATATTTTGGCAATAAATAATGTGATATGTAGTTAAGAACGTACGCATATTTGCTAGCTTCAAAATGTGAAAATTTCGAGCCACTCAGGGGAGCTTAGTAGGCCATGAAAATTAATTTGTTTTAAAACGGTCAAATAGAGCTCGACTACTATGTCCCAAAAAAAAAAAATGAAGTCAGGCAAAGCGTTCCATAATAACAGGGTGTTGCGGTATTAAATAGCACACGCTGTTTATTATATATAAGCATGTAAAATCTCTAACGTGTATGAATTAGGGAGCTACTCCTTTGCGCTTATAGTGAAAATGAGCTTAAACAAAATCTCACTTTATTTAGGTGTAAGAACACATGTAGATACGCGACAACAGCTCGTTTTTTCTTCTTTTCCATTTGTTATTTTGTGATTGTCGGTTATTAGTTGATTTTAACTATTATAGTAGGTCTCTATCCTAATAGAGTGGGGAGAAGTCCTTTCGGTAATAAATCCCTACAGTCGTGTTACACTCACATGCGTTCCGTGGTGAACATATGGAAGACCAGTATCGTTACAAGTTGCTTCATCACAGAGAATGGTCCTGATGTTATAAGGATTTTGATTCAAAGTAGGTTTATTAAAAGTGTTTGCTTTATGTATTCAATACTATTGAGCTACTGTCAGTTAATAGTATTGTCAGCATAAGGTAGTAGTACGATGCTGTGCTCACTTTGGATCTGTGTTATGGATTCGCAACTATTATATATTATAGCTCATCATCATCTAGCAAAACTATCAACGCATTAGGTCTTAATTGGTATGATCTGGAAGATGAATGAACAAAACTTATAGTAAAAACTCTAATCCTGTATTATTTTAATATTTTTTTATTAATAAAAGTATTTAATATATTATTTCTGATTTTACTTGTACGATTATATGGCAATCGTGCATTACAATTAATAGTCTATAAATTCTATGGTAAGATGAATATTAAGATGAGACCCTTTTTGTTTTTAATGGTAAGGAGATTGCTATTAAAATACCACAAAAAAAATTAAAATACTAGGTGGGGTCAAATAAGGGTTTTACCACCACCCCTCCTCTGCATTTGTATTTTCTTACCATTCTGGTTTATCGGGTCTGTTGGTCTGTCTTGCACCATAAAAATGATAAAAAAATCTTTTCCGTAACGGCTGTACCAAGAAATGAATAGGCAAGCATAAAGGTGGAAAATCAGACAACAGCGCAGATGTTACCACAGGGATACTGCTTTCACTTGGTATCTCGATCTGAAGCAAGTATTCCGAAATGATTTGCAACTTCTGTATTTGTGTTGGTAAAGGTAAAACTAACGAAAAATTTGTGCTAACAAAAGGCCATTTTATTGCTTTTAAAACTTCATCAAAATCCCTGAAAAAGAAAACTTTATAAATAAATGTAGACCTAAGGTATTTATTATTTGGTTTTACTTGGCCAATTTTTCCTTTAATATATTATGCCAGTGGTGTATTGTTTCTTTCAGGTATGTTCTAAGATGCACTGTAGGCAAATCCGCTAAGTTCCTACTAATTTCCGTTAAATTGGCAAATAAAGTAGCACATCTTTCATCATCCTTTTTTCCAATTTCCCTCTGAAGTTCAACGCTGAAATATTAGCAAATTAGGTTTTTTAGGCCATTTAGGGGAATACGATGTATCAACCTTAAATATTCTATATGTTGTATAACTTTCATATATTGTAGAGTACATTGTAACACATCCAATTTATTGAAATGCTCCTTAATTTCTCTCCTAACTTGATCAACATCATCTAAATCCTTTTCAATATGTGCAACTAATTCTCTAGACCTTAGTATTACATCTTCTGCAGCATTCACCATTTCCTCCCCTTTTTTAATACTTTTCCCAAGAAAACATTCTGTATTTGCAACATTCAACTGAAATTTGTATGAACATATAATATTTCTATATAAAATCAAATCAAGTGTATCTGCCTACCTCATTCACAATTGAAGTCTTTTGTTCGAGAAGATTTTTATACACTTCTCTACATTTTTCCAAGTTCAACAAATCCTTACCATGTTTCTCATTCAATTCTTGAATCACTTTACGTTTTATCTCACTTGAATAAGACATCATATTAATAAATTAAATAATTTTAAAAGATGGAATGAGTTGGCAAAACATAACCTAAAAATATCCCTGCAAAAACACCAGTTAACTATTAACTAATTTTGTGTATTCTCTCTCACGAAGTTTCGTAATAAACGGCTCTTGCCTTAAATTTTTATTCTTACGAACACATTATTAATAATTATACACATCTTTTTGCTATGACATTTCAAAAACCCAATCGTAGAAGAGTAGTTCCATTATCTAATTAAAAATAGAGGTCATAGAGATGAGTTGTTATATAACAACTTGTTATTTTACAACTGTTATTTGTAAGCAGCATAACAGACTGTTATTTCTGTTAAAAAATAACAGGTGAGAAAATAACAGATAAGAAACACGACGTAGTAAAAATGTTCTTGCTGACTGCTGTTAAACTGTTATTCAGCAGCAGATAATGAAATTGCAGCGCAACCGCGTAGACCTTATGTGTTCATATAAATATTCAAATACTGTCATTGTATGCGGTGTGTCGGGCGTGTTCTGTTGTTTGTTGGTGGTAGGAGATCGGCGAGTCAAATTATTATTTAATTTAATCTTTTTTAATTTTTATTAGGTAGTATATCTATATATGATTATGATATTCATTTTATAAAGAAATAATACATAGGTACATATATCTATATGTATTTGTGCTGGTATTTCTTTATTCATTTAACATGAAATAATAGTAATGGTTAAGGCTTAAAGAACGATTTATGTAAATAAAATTGTTTATATGTATTTTATTTATATGTATGAACGTAAAAATATCAATTAAATACATCTAAAAAAATCGGTAAAGGTATTTACACAGAACTTCCCTCGTTCATGGCAGTCTCTCTAAAAAAATAATAATTACGAAATGACATTGAGAATAATAATCGGAGTAGAGTTATTGCTATTATTACAAAGAAAACTTGATAAGTTTTGGTCAAAAAAATATACAGATTGCTCATCCAACAGCAAAAGTTCAATACTAAATAGCAGGTGCCACATATGGCAGGCTTGCGCAAATACCTTTACAAATGTCCACCATGACTGAATTATTTCTTGGGATGACCACCCTGTACATTTTTCAATAAAAGTATAATAGGTGCATATGCCAGATGTTATTGCCATCTGTCACATTTTCAATCCAACATTCACGTAATGGAGTGGAAGTATAGTGGTGGTTAAAAAATTTCATTTTTTTTAAATTTTTCAAAAGATGGTAATATAATATTCAAATTTTTTTCTTCTGAAATAGGTTTAAAATGTCAAAGGTAGAAATTTTAAATTAGAGCAAAAAGGAAAGTTTCCTTCTGTTCTATAGTAGTGCTAAAAAAAGTTTAAAAATTAAAAATGATGTATTTTTAAAATAGGTTTAGAATGCTATGAAACGTGAAAATTTTAAATTTGAGCAAATAAAAAAAAATTCGATCTATTTTAGTGGTAAAAACTTTTTGAAAAATGTTGGTGAAAAAAATTTTCAAAATTTTTTTTCTGAAATACCTAGGTTTAGAATGTCATTTAAATTTGAGCATTCTGGTGTTAAATTTTTTTCCAAACTGGTAACAAAATGTTGCAAATTTTTTTTTCCGAAATTGGTTTGGAATATCATGAAACGTGGAAATTTTAAATTTGAGCAAAAAAAAATTTTTCGTCTGTTCTATAGTAGTGATACATAAATGGATTAAAAAATTCTTCAAAAACATTTTTAAATTTGTTTCAATAGTTTTAGAATGTCATGGAAACGTGGATAGTTAAAATCTGAACAAAGAAAGAAAAATTCTATCTGTGATAAAATTTCAAAAAACTTTTTTTTTTAATCAGGCTTAGAATGCCATGAAACGTGAAAATTTTAAATTTGAAGAAAGAAAAAAAAATTCATTTTAGTACCTAGTAAAAATTGTTTCAAAAATATTGGTGAAAAAAATTTTCAAATTTTTTTTGCCTGAAATAGGTTAAGCGTGTCATGAAACGTAGAAATTTTAAATTTGAGCAAAAACAATTTTTTTTCATCTTGGTAAAAATTTTTTCAAAAATGTTTGAAAAAAATTTTCAAAAATTTTTTTTTTCTGAAATAGGTTTAGCGCGTCATGAAACGTGGAAATTTTAAATTTGAGCAAAAAAAAATTTTTTTCAACTTGGTAAAAATTTTTTCAAAAATGTTTGAAAAAAATTTTGAAAAATTTTGAAAATTTTTTTTTTCCTGAAATAGGTTTAGCGCGTCATGAAACGTGGAAATTTTAAATTTGAGCAAAAAAAAATTTTTTTCATCTTGGTAAAAATTTTTTCAAAAATGTTTGAAAAAAATTTTCAAAAATTTTTTTTTCCTGAAACAGGTTTAGCGCGTCATGAAACGTGGAAATTTTAAATTTGAGCAAAAAATAATTTTTTTCACTATTTATTCCGTTTAGACGGTCCACCCTGTATATTTTTCAGTGAAAATTCTACCAGTTCTTCGCTGACAGTAGGGTTAACTACCTACCAAATTTGACTGCTCTCCGTCAAGTAGTTTTTTAGTAAATGCACCAACAGACAGACAGACAGACAGACAGACAGACAGACAGACCGACAGACAGACAGACAGACAGACTGACGGAATTGAAAAACCTATATTTTCGGAATCTACGTGTTCTGAAACGTCAGAATCCGAAAATATCTCGGAGGGTGATTTTTTCTCGAATACAATACTTCCCTTCGGTATGCGAGGGAAGTAAAACATCTTATCTAAGATATCTTACTATTATTACCTAACAAGACAACGGTGCCCGTCGGCCAACGGCAGCACTGGCAGCAGCATGATGTATAAAATAACATTAGCAAACTGCACACTGCGCGCTGCGATAAGCGAATGTCAGTACTTCTCAGCGAACTGTTATTTTAGACTTATTTGAAAATAACAGAAGCAGTTTAAACCTGTTATTAAAAAATAACAGCTTTTACCCACCGCTAATTAAAAAGGCAGTCCAGTCATCAGAGAACGTATGTTCTCTGCAGTCGTTCTCTTAAAAGTAGTTCCAAAAGATACCTATAACAAGAACGATCAGTGATTTAAAAAATCGCCACTTACCCCATCTCTAGTAACAGTAACAGTAGTAACCGAAACTTCGTGTTCTTGGTTAAGGTTATGTCATGTCGAAGACTTAGTAGGTCATATGTATTAAGTAGGTCATATGTATTTAGAGAAATTTACATTACTTCATTATTCGTTCGCAATGTTTCGTTGTATTCAGTAATTATGTTAAAAATAAATTGATGTGATGCGTATCTGGGAGATCTATTCTTTTTATACAAGAAAAATTGTTTGTTTCCGAGTTGAAAAGAAGTTTCTATTGATATACCTACCTAGTGTATTTACACAATGATTATTACCTAAGTAAATTTCACTTACCAACATTGAATTTGTGTTTATCAGTAGCAAAATATCCTTATCAAAAAACTGGGGCTGTGTAAAGGTTAACTGTAGATCTCCTAATGTGTTTAAACCGTACATAAATTTATTTGAGTCAACAGATTTAACAAGGGGAATATTTCATGAGGTTGGAGGTAATTTTTCTTTGTTCAACTTTACAATAAAATAAACCAATTGACTAGCTGTCTACAAATTGTAGTTAATTTTTTTAATAATTTTTCTATCCTGTTTTATAGTGTGCTTGTTCCTACACTAAAATTTAATAAAAACTTATAATTCTGAATGAGGTTTAAGTATTATTTTATTTCAGTTCTTCCAATCAATATATGCCCGCTGTCTGAATACTGATTAATGCGATCAGCAATTTGCAATGGTCCTAAAAGGTAATTAACTATATTGTATACTATTCATAATATTAAGATTTGGAAGAGAAAACGGAGTGATGATTCTCTTGCTAATGGCATGCAAACTAATTATATGCAAATATTAAAAATAAAGTTGTTTTTATTTTAAGATGAGAAAAGTGCATGAAGGTACATAAGAAAATTAAAAATATATGAAATAAATTCAAAACATTAGTTTAAAGTTGGGATTATTCGTTTCCTTAAATCTTAGATGTAATGTGAGTAACGTTACAAAAATGTTTAAATGGCCGACTGGATGCATGCACATATAGATTAGAGTTACAGAACAGATGAGGGTCAAATTTCTACAGATACAGTTCAGAGGCATTCGACAGTATTTAATTTGGTTTTTTGGCATACTTCCATGAATGTTAAGCACAGGTAGCTGCTTTGCTAGCAATAGGTACAAATCGAGTTTATTAGGTTTACTATTTCTTTTATTGTCAAATTTAGATAGCTACTGACATTATTCAGTCAACACATCTAAGTCTGGACAAGGCCTGGCAAAGGATAAGAATGGATGTGTATTATAAGTGGCATAGTCAACAGAGTAAATTTTCATGGGATTATAAACCTAGAATTCTGTATTTGAAACTATATTGGGAACATATATTTTGCAAGTTTTCAAGTATTAGAAAACCATCGAAATCATGGTGCTAAGCTACGCTATTTCATCTAAACTACACGATTTTGATAGATGAAATTGTATCTTCGAGAGAGCCTTTCGATGGAATAGTCTAAAATTTTTGTTATAAATGTTGACTTGCTGAACAAAAGTCTCAAAGGCACAACCTCCAAAGTGAACAGTTGTATATAAATATAGCTTTTCCATTAAGAACCAAAAATATAACCATTATTTTTTTGGATTAAAAGTCAGTGTGGCATACAAGACAATGAGGTAGTTGACAAGACTGAAAACAGAGGTGGGAAAACATCAGCACTGCTTGGAAAATCATCGGCAACGGCTTAGAACGGCCTCAGGAAAGACCAGGGAAAACATTGTAGCTTGCACCTTTCTGTTACAATAATAACAGTAAAGTTTTTTTGATATAATTACCTAGGTACTTGGTAATTGAAAAAAATATAAAAATTTGTCCATTTTTTAAAAAGATTTTATACAAGTTGATAAAAATACAATAATTAATAATGTTTATATACATTCAAAAAATTATGGCAATCTAAGAAACATTACTTTGACATCTAAGCATCACCAGAAAATTAACAAGTACAATTATTATGAGATTTAATCACGGTAGATTCCCCACTCACCCGCATAAAAATGGTATTATTGAGAAGCCAGTCCTTATCTGTTGTTAAAACTCTAACTGACCTTAATTTTTGACATTCAGTATGGTTAGCAGAAATAAGTAAAACAAGCTAACCATTATACTCTTCGCTGATAAAAAAAAACTGTTTTTTTTTTTTAATTTAAATAATAACTTTTTTACTTATTAATCAATTTTGTTCTTGATCTAACTAATACTAATTTACTGCCCAAATTTCAATACAATAGGATTTTTCATTCTTAAGTTATCGTTCTTGCAATACAATAAACGTGATAGATGGACATTTTGAAAATTGTTCGGAATTCGATCACCAACACCACCGTGTTGTTTTTCTCTACGGGCAATATTACAGATTTTAGAAATGTGCCGATCAAGCGCAATATAGTCTTCGTTTTATACTTGCGAAGAGTATAAACATAAGTTGTATAAAGCTATACAAACCTTTTTAAATTTTTGTTATAGATATTTAAACTTTGTTTTTCGTACTTATGTTTTTTAACCCCCATGTTAACCATGGTCTCTCTTTGTGTGTCAATTTAAAACGCCCTGAATGGACCCCGGGGCAAGAAGCGTGTGTTCAACGTATTCCTTGTACCCTCATTTCCTTCGTTAACAGCTGCATTTTAATAATTCAACTACGTTTCTGAATTAGCTGAAGGCCGATTAAAATAAACAAATGAAACAAAAGATATAATAGCTTGTCAAAATTTGACAGTTTTTAGCCATTCAAGAAATTTTTTAGTTTTAAACCATTTCCTTTAGGGAAAAGTGGAAGAGTTGTAGCGTTCAGGGATAAAATTATCAGATGTTTGTTAATTTAGCTAATGATTATAAAATATATTTTTCTACAATGATTTTTTTTCCTATGTCATCATCGGTCTGTGGCTCTTTAAACCTTTTAAATGATGATGTAGAGCGTACAACGCCAAATGCCTCCGAAAATAGTCGGAACTTACCGATCTATCATCCGTGCCCATCCCTGTCATTCAAAAACCTGGCGGCCGAACGTGGACCATGACTTAGGCCTACGTGTCGATCAATAATTCGGCGCTAGCGCATTAGAGTTTTCAATTTATGACGTAGCGGGGGCAAAGGAATTCTGCTGACGGTGCGCTTTAAAGTGGTGTAGTTTAAATTTCAGGCAATAGTTTGGTCAATTCATGTAACACAGGGCATTAACAAACCCACAGTTACATTTTCCATACAAAATCAGTCTCAATTTCGATATAGTGCAACATTAGGCACGGTACTTTCACTTAAATATACTTTATCCGACGAATAGCCATTTGACGGATAAGATAACCAGAACTTGCTATCTATATGATATCTTGTATCCGTACTTTCATTCAAATCACATCCTCGGTTAACAATTCGATGGATAAGATTTTAGATACTTCCCAGAGTAAGCGTTGCCAACTTAAGATGCGGTAAAGCAAGTAGCTATATACTTCAAACAAAGATAGAAATAATCCCCTACTACTGATTACTTGTTTATGACATTTAAGTCATTTTCATACTTCACAGTTGTTTTTGTTTCTCATTGTCATTATATACGTACAATAGCTTCTGTACAACTTTGTGTCTGCACATTTTTAAATGGTGTATATAAAATAAAATGAAAGAGAAATGACGCTGCTAAAAATAACAATTACTTTACATATTTTTGGACAAATTGAGGAAATAAACAAATAGCCGTTATTACATTTTTTTATTATTCTTCCCGCTGTGACTTTGTGATAGTCTGTAAAATCGCCCATAGTTATATAAAAGTCACCATTGGCCCAAGTCTTGTTAAATACAAAACAAAATTAAATTAACAAACAGAGGAAGGTTTATATCGATGTCGACATGACAACTCTCCAGATGAACAACATGAAAAAAATTAAAGAAGAACTCATAAACAGAAGAAATAAAGGTGAAGATGTGTTCATTAGGTATACAAAAGGAATTCCTTGAATTGTGAATAACCCAAAAAACTAAAAAAAAGCAGCTCCATTTCTGTTTTTTATCATAACGCTGGTGGTCTTAGAACTAAAATTGTAAACTTTCAACATTCTGCTTTGTGTTCGATATACAGTGTCATTATTATTACTGAAACTTGGTTAAATGATGATTATAGTGATAGTGAGCTGGGTTTAGTTAGTTACGATGTTTTTAGGCTTGATCGTGACCCTATTCGATCAGGTATGGCTCGTGGTGGAGGTATCCTTATAGCTGTCAAAAAAGATTTATCTGCAAAATTATTAAGCATACCTACAAGTAGCACAGAACAACTATTTGTTCAAATCGTTGTAAATAATAATACAATTGTATTTGGAGGAATTTATATTCCTCCAGTATCTGATGAGATGAAATATATTGATCATGTTAGTGCTATTGAATATATCTCAAACAATATAGTTGATGTCAAATTTATTATCTGTGGTGACTATAATTTGCCTCATGCCATCTGGCGTAACGATGATTTGGGCTTGAATGTAGATTGTCCAGTTAACTCCCATGCCATCACTTTACTAAATGGATTTAGTATTTACAACCTTTACCAAATAAACACCATACCAAATAGTAGAGGAATCTACTTGGATCTCATTTTTTCAAGCTTTAGAGACATACATGTGCATGAGTCCATTGATCCCCTACTAATGAATAGTACCCACCACACTTCAGTAACTTTTGATTTAAAATTAAACTTAGAGAACTATCTCCAGTATGAAGAGTACTTTTTTGACTTTCGTAATGGTAATTACTTGGAATTAAATAATTTTCTAGCCAGTATTGATTGGGAAGTTACTCTAAATAAATCTGATGTAAACACAGCAGTGGAACAATTCTACAACATATTTTACGATGGTCTTCACATGTTCATTCCTATCAAAAAATTTAAGACATCTAGCTATCCCCGCTGGTTCAGCACTGAACTTAAAAAACCATTAGTGAGAAAAAAAGAATACATAAACAGTTTAAGTCGACTGGTGATATCCACCACTACCATAATTTTTGCCATTTAAGAGCAGAGTGCTCTAGATTAAAACACATTTGTTTTAATCGCTATATAGCCAGAACCGAGAACAATCTCGTTAACAACCATAAACATTTCTGGTCCTACTTCAAAAACAAAAGAAATCAGTATAATCTACCTACAGTTATGCACTACGATGATGCATCTGCTGAGAATACTAATGATATTGTTAATTTGTTTGCATCTTTTTTCTCCTCAGTTTATGGCATCAAGCAGGTAACTCAAATTCCTAATTATGACCACTTACAAAATCATGTGGACATTACCTGTTACACAGTTACCTTAACTGAAATAATAGATAGAGTTCTCCAAGCACCCTATAAATTATCATTTGGGCCTGATGGCATTCCACTGTACGTTCTAAAAAAATGTATATTTACATTAGCGATACCACTACATAAAATCTATAACTTGTCACTGCACACTGGCATTTTCCCTGAGTTCTGGAAAAATAGTTTTTTATCACCAATTCACAAATCTGGTCCAAGAGATGACATCAAGAACTATCGAGCCATTTGTATTCACCGAGATACCCAAGCTTCTTGATTGCTTGATTACTACTAAAATATCATGGGATACTGCACATATTATCAGCAATAAACAGCACGGTTTTATGCGTAAAAAGAGCACCTCAACTAATCTACTTCTTTATGAACATTTTATTCTCAATGCTTTTGAACATCGATCACAAGTAGATTCAATTTACACTGACTTCACGAAGGCATTTGATCGTGTTGATCACGTATTACTCATAGCCAAACTCAAGGCATTGGGTGTTGAGGGTTGCATGCTTGAATGGATTCATAGTTATTTATATAACCGAACACAGTTTGTCAGATGCTCAGGAGCCGTATCATCTTCTATTAAAGTTACTTCCGGCGTTCCTCAAGGATCGCATATTGGTCCATTATTATTTAACTTATTTGTTAATGATATTAGCGAGGAACTTATTAACAGTAATTATTTAATGTTTGCTGACGATTTGAAGCTGTTTAGAATCGTTGACAACTCTTACGATGCCTCTCTTTTGCAAAGTGATCTCAATAATTTAGTTCGTTGGTGTGACATCAATCTATTAAAACTTAACCCTGCCAAGTGCAATCAAATTTCTTTCACAAGAGGCAATAATCCTGTAATATTCGACTACCATCTAAATAATGCTACTTTAAACAGGGTAAATTCCATAAAAGATCTTGGTGTAATATTCGATTCAAGGATGACATTCAAACCTCATATATCAAATATCACAGCACAAGCACTGAAAGTGTTAGGTTGCATCAATAGGGACTCTACCTTTTTTTCTATTGACATATATAAATTGCTCTACTCTTCTCTGATAAGGAGTCTGCTAGAATATGGCTGTCTGATATGGAATCCAGCATATGTTGTCGATAAACAATCCGTTGAGAATGTCCAATCTAGATTCCTTAGACAATGTGCATTCAAGATGGGTCATCCAATAGGCGAATATTCCTACATTGATATCTTACACGAACTCAACCTTCTATCACTTGAGTGTAGAAGAGTGCAACTCGATTTATGCTTTTTGCATAAATTGATTAATTGTAATATAAACTGTCCAGAGTTACTTCAGTTGATCAGCTTCAACTTAAACGACCGCAGAACTAGAAATTCAGAACTCTTTAAAGTACCTTTTCATGTTACAAATTATGGTCAAAATGAGCCCATATGCAGATTACTCCGCACAGCAAACTCTTTCCATAAAAATATAGAACTCTTTGGGTCGTCACTATATACATTTAAAAACCAAGTTAAATCTTGTATAAGTAATTAAAGCTTGTCTAATACATGGTGTAGCATAATATTGATTTTATTGTATTTACAAAAATTTTATTTGTCTTGTTTTATTCATTATTCTATACTATTTTAATTATGTTCCTATTTATTGAATTGTAAAATGAAAATGGCTCTGCCGTATAATAATAAATAAATAAATAAAAATAAACTTTTCAAAACTTAGATTAGAAAATAGAACAACACTGCCAGTTAGAGCGCAAGCACATAGGTGTAGGTTATCCGGTAGATAAAAGCGTTATTCGTCGGTTTGGACGCTGAATAATTTATCCTGGGAATAAGCATATTTATCTGACGGATATTACTATTTGTAGGTAAAAATACCGATTTTTTGCTTATCTTCTCGATAAGACTTATTCTGCAGAATAAATGTTGCTATCTATAGATGAAAATACCTCTTATAGATACAAGGTACACAATTTATTCCATTTGTAAATTTAAATGATTTTTTTTCAAAAAATCATGACTTATTAACTCTGATTTTTTAAAATTTATTTACTTTTAAAGAATAAAAGTAAACGGAAAATGGATTAGTGAAACAATTAGTGTATATATAACATATATTTTACTAAATATGTTGCACTTATGTCGTAATCATATTAAACTAAGTTAGTATTTACATAAAAATCTAAAAATATAAGCCTGATAATGCCAAGAAACTAAACTAAACTAAATAAAAATGCAAAATTATCATGTAGAGAATTTTGGCAAAATCGTTTAGTTCATAATAATTATATACAAAGAGAAAATATATTCCAGATTTATAATAAAATATACTGATAAAAACTATAATTAACAATAATAATAATATAAGGAGAAATTATAATGGCATCTTGTCGCATAAACGCACAAAGGAAAAAGCAAGGGTACAACAAATGAATGCAGCTTTTTGGTAAAACAATATAGACCTCGACTTTGTTGTATTATCAAAACATAGTAAATATGTTTTTCTGGCAGACTAAAGTCTGGCGTGTTTTATACTAATTTAAAAAAAGTTCGTTGATTGCAGCCATAACAAACCGTTGACAAAGACAAGCACATGACTAAAAGAAACTATACCTAATAAGAGACGAGGCACATTCAACTAATTAAAAAAGAAAGTAATGTGCCTACCATGACTAAGATTTATTAGAAAAATATTTAAATTATTAGGTACCTTATGCTACTTAAATATTAAAATTAGGTTACGTGCACAAAAAGAACCGCCAAATTAAAACAAATCAAACATCACTATCGGCGGTCGCCACTTTGTGCACTGTGAATATTAAATGTGAGCGAAATATTATAATAAAAGATAAAATACGAAAATTAATAAAACATCACAATATATGAGAGATAAATAATATTTAAATATGTTACCGTGTAAAGAATCCAAAAGTATTAACAAAGTGGGCAGGGGTTAAAATGTTACTTCACTTCGGACAAAAATCGACATGGCTGAAAATTATTTTTAGATATAAACTCTTTGAATCACATTTTCAACACTCTAATTTGTATAACAAGTACGTCTAATATCAGCCACACCACCTGTAAAATAATCAGCCCCATATATTATTAACTTTACTCAATGGTTTCAATTATTCTCTGGATTATAGTGAAAAAGAAAAAAATAGTAGAGGAGCTCCTGCATATTGCAAAAGCCAAGTCATTAACTCTATTTACTTTTAAAATTTGCAATGTCCTTGAAAAAGCTCTCCCCCCTCCCCATGTTTTATTAAATTATATTTCGAAGCAAAAGAAATCTTGTATTAAACTTATGGAATAACGTCAGGAATATCTTCCAAATACTAAATATTAAATTATATTCTTGACATTATTCTGCCATACCGTTTCCCACCAGAGAGAGCCGCTTTTTTTCTTGTTTTTTTTTTTAGGTAACTAACTTCCAAACATAGTGACAAAATTGATGCCTTTCAAATGTAGAGAGTAACTGTTTTTCAATAGCATTAGAAAATATAAATTTATGTATGATAAGGCGTGACGTAAGTAGCCGGAAAGAGACCCTTGCGGTGTCCTATTTCACCATGCCACCAATGCTGATCTGTGCGGTCCGTGACGGTGATGACATCTCCTCTTTTAAATTCCAGCTCTCCCACTTCCTGGGGAGTGAAGTCGTACAACGCTTGTACTAAATACTGAAAAAAAAAAAAAAAAATTGTAATATGTTTCACCGTACTCGTGATAATCTTACTTTTATTAAATAGTAGGTAGCAGTTTTAAAAATTTTAATTTATAACGTAAATACTTTGAATTGGGGGTCAAGTAGCAGAACAGCCTATTCTAAACTTTCTAATTATTGTGATACTTTTTGAAGTGACCACGCTTGTAACTCTAAATGAGTAGAGCCACTTTTCCTATATCTACCGCTAATTTAATGTTATTCTAATTTGATGCATGCCTACAAGTAATTATCTGTATTGCGAGACAGAGAGTGACTAGTGGCAAAGGTAGCCTTCACTCCCACGATGCAACTCAACAAGGGGAAAGATGATTATCGTAGTGCTCGGTTAGGTACGAGTTCTACATATAACATTATATTTGTATATGTAAGTATATTTGTGATGTTCAGCAAATAAATCTATTTGTAACTCATTTTGTTAATAACATGACAAAACTAGTTATTTTATACAGACAAGGCATACTTTTAACTTAGGGATCATTCAAGTATTATGTAAGCACTGAAACGAGATGGAAGGGGTGCGGAAAATGCTTACAAGTTTATCTTACATAAACAATTTTTAAATTATATTTCTATTAAAAATTGTTGTTATATTAAATTTGGTTACTTAGAATTTACATAATTATTTTGAGCAAAGTAAATGGATAATTAGATAGCGTAATATAAATTTCAGGGATTTTAGAATGCACAAAAGGTTTCACTTTAGGAGTAGGTATGCCTCGACAAGCTGCTAAAATTTGCAACAGGGGAGGTGAAAGGGAAACTCCAGTGGGCGGTCCTTTAAAAACGATAAAATATTATTTTATGTGTTTATAGTACTATGTAGTAGTAAATAGAAATAGATTCCACTTACGTATAAGCTCGAAATTAGTTCATGATTGTATATAAATTCTACCTGCCAAAGCTCAAAGGTTATGCCGACACCCGACACATCTATCCTATCATTCTAACCTAAATGCGTTTTTAACATATTATTCCTTCAATAAGTACAGTATTTATAATTTAGACGGCTAGGTGTTATGCTTCCCTAGAATTTTAATTTGTAATATGGAGTATACGAGTATATCTATATTTTTGCATAATGGAAAAGATATTCAATAATTAGTAATCTGCATTAATTAATAATAATCGTCAATAAGGAAATAATAATATTAAATAAAAAGAATAAGAGTTGATGAGGTCCGATAAAAATTATAAACAAAAATTAGTGGTATGCAATATTGCAGCTACGGACACACGTTTCAGAGTTATTGCTCCTCATTAGCGTAGCATGGCATAAATAATATTGTTATATTGTTAAAAGCAAGACCAACAAAGATAGGAAAGCACAGTATATTGTAGGTACTCTATTTTGTACCTTCGTACCTCATGTGCCATATATGAAGAGCAATAACCCCGAAATACGTGTCCGTAGCTGCAGTCTTGTTTGTTATTATAGTACTACCTAATTCTTGTTTATAACTAAATGGAAAACTTAACATTTTAATGTTGTTTAGTTTTCGTATGTGTAAAGCTTTAGCTGTCACATCATTCAACAAATCAAAATTTAAACTCTTGGATCCTCAGGGGATTCCTCAGGACTTCTTGAATTTTTATTTTGTAGTTAAAATCAAAAATATACACCACGCAAGTTGTTTTATCCAATAAGTGTTATGCGTATAGTATTAGTTATTTATTGGTCTAATTTGTCTATACGCGATATTCTTAGAAACTGTTAAAACAGAAAAAAAGTTTCAAATAAAAAAGGTGTCTCCATCTTTATTTCTTCTCAGCATAGACTTAAAGGGTTTTCCGTTCGTTAACTGATCCTTGCAAATACTCACATTTTATCGACATGGTTTTTGAAAAAAAAAAAAAACGTATTTTTTATAATTATTAAAATTTGACCTTCATATTACCACAGTTCATTAATAAATATGTAGTGATGACATAGTAAAATTGAGATCCATTAATGTTTTCGTTTTTTGAATTATGGCAAGTTAAACAAAAAAATAATTTTAATTATTATTACGATATGAGAAGGAAAACTACTTTGTTTTCTACCACTAAAATTTATTGTAACATACACGTTACTGCAGTTTCGGTACTTTAACGTACCATTTTCAAACGTTGATTCAAATGAATGAATTTACAAAGGGTTGTGTTAATTTATACTAAGTACCTAATTACATTATTCTGGGTATTAATTTATCAGATATTAGAAAGCAATAAATATTAAGAATTTTGAATAAGTAATAAATTATGTAAATAAGTTTATAAGGGATTATTTTAATGCATTATTAAATTAAATATTAAGAATTTTGAATAAGTAATAAATTATGTAAATAAGGTTATAAGGGATTATTTTAATGCATTAAACAGGGTGGATTGATATAGGTCCAACTGGTCATTTAGAAGTTTATTTTCGGGATTTTTGTTATGTTTGATAATTTCTATTGATTCTAGTAAATTTAATTTAAAACCTTTATCTTTCACATGTAATATCTTTAGGTCGTTTACATCCGGAAATTTGTGATTTGTTTCTAAAATATGATTTGCAAAGTTTGAATCTGTTTTTTGGAAATTAAAACACCGTAAATGTTCTTTATATCTAATTTCGAATGAACGACCAGTTTGACCTATATACAAGGCATTACAATCTGGACATGTAATTTTATAAACTCCTGATTTTTTTAGAGGATCGGTTTTATCCTTAGCATTGTACAAAATATTGGATAATTTGAAAGCTGGTCTAAAACTAACTTTCAGGTTATGAGTTGACAAAATGTTACCAATTCTCTCAGATATGTCACCGTAGTATGTTAGGGATACGTATTTTTTACTGTTACTACTTTTAATATGTGGGTATATACTGGAACAAGCTAATTTAAATTGTTTTTTGTTAATTAAGTTTACTATTGTTCTTTCCTGAAAACCGTTATTTAGGGCTATTGACTTTATGGTATCTAATTCTGTTCTTAAATTTTCTTCTGAAAGAGGAAATGATAAAGCTCTATGAATCATGGAATTATATGCTGCTAGTTTATGAGATTTGGGGCTACGTGAATAATTTGAGATTGTAGTATCTGTAAAAGTTGGCTTCCTATAAATATTAAAGTGAATTTTATTTTTGTGCGTTAGGGTTAGATCCAGAAAATTGATTTTATTATCTTTCTCTGTCTCCACTGTAAATTTAATAGTAGGGTGAATGTTATTTATGTAATTTAGAAATGTACTTAGTTGTCTCTGTGTACCTGTGAAGCAGGCTAATATATCATCTACATATCTAAACCAAAATTTTATATGTGTTTTTCCTAGCTGAGAATTGGTAATTTTTTCCTCTAAGTGAGACATAAAGATATCTGCCAAAAGGGGGCTCAATGGAGATCCCATAGCTAACCCCATATTCTGAATGTAATATTTATTGTTATATTGGCAATAGTTTTGGTCAATGCATAAATCTAAAGCTAATATTAATTTAATTTCCTCTTTCAGAAGAAAATTTAAGAACAGAATTAGATACCATAAAGTCAATAGCCCTAAATAACGGTTTTCAGGAAAGAACAATAGTAAACTTAATTAACAAAAAACAATTTAAATTAGCTTGTTCCAGTATATACCCACATATTAAAAGTAGTAACAGTAAAAAATACGTATCCCTAACATACTACGGTGACATATCTGAGAGAATTGGTAACATTTTGTCAACTCATAACCTGAAAGTTAGTTTTAGACCAGCTTTCAAATTATCCAATATTTTGTACAATGCTAAGGATAAAACCGATCCTCTAAAAAAATCAGGAGTTTATAAAATTACATGTCCAGATTGTAATGCCTTGTATATAGGTCAAACTGGTCGTTCATTCGAAATTAGATATAAAGAACATTTACGGTGTTTTAATTTCCAAAAAACAGATTCAAACTGTGCAAATCATATTTTAGAAACAAATCACAAATTTCCGGATGTAAACGACCTAAAGATATTACATGTGAAAGATAAAAATTAAATTTACTAGAATCAATAGAAATTATCAAACATAACAAAAATCCCGAAAATAAACTTCTAAATGACCAGTTGGACCTATATCAATCCACCCTGTTTAATGCATTAAAATAATCCCTTATAACCTTATTTACATAATTTATTACTTATTCAAAATTCTTAATATTTAATTTAATAACGCATTAAAATAATCCCTTATAAACTTATTTACATAATTTATTACTTATTCAAAATTCTTAATATTTATTGCTTTCTAATATCTGATAAATTAATACCCAGAATAATGTAATTAGGTACTTAGTATAAATTAACACAAACCTTTGTAAATTCATTCATTTGAATCAACGTTTGAAAATGGTACGTTAAAGTACCGAAACTGCAGTAACGTGTATGTTACAATAAATTTTAGTGGTAGAAAACAAAGTAGTTTTCCTTCTCATATCGTCATGATTAACTATCACAAAGTAACGGCTTCCACAATCGATTTTTTTATTATTATTGTTATACATCCAATAGACGCCGAGAATAAGAGAAATGATTCGCAGAAAGTCAGTGATAAGTAATTATTTATAAGCATTAAACTATTCAACGGATCATTATGAAATTCACTAGTTGTCTATCGAGAGGTAAACCACCGTCGGCACTCGTTCTCCGAATTTTAGGCAGGCTGTCGGCAGCCATGGCAGTGGCGGTCATATAATTGAAAGCCCCGCAAGTGCGGCTGGTTGGAGTTACGCAGGCGCCGAAGGCAAGGCAGTCTCGGCAGTTCGTGTAATTTCTACAAGTGGTTGACCTCTCAGGTACTGTTTTGATAGTATATAGTATAAAATAAGAATTTCTTTACAAGCCTAACCTGAAATGTAGACGTAAATGTAGCAAGCAAATGCCAATTTTTCGAAGTCAGTAACAAGTAAATATATCGAGAATAAATAAAGATTAAGGATAGAGGCAATCTTTTATTTGAAATTTTACTTTCTAGGAGTAGTAGTTCTCGATTTGACCAAGGAACTAGTGTTATATACTTAGCACATATCACATATTAGCACATATTATATAAAATAACTTGCCTGGTGTACACTTAGTTTTACGAATTATTATTCATACTTTCTTAAAAAATATATGGATGGCGAGAACTTACAAATTTGCTTTTATAGTAGACAAAAGTTTAATGATAGATGTTTTAAACTAAACCCCGCATCAAAATATCATTAATAACTTTAGACATAGTAGGTTATTTCTCAAAAATATGGATATTTCTGGTTTTACTGGTTAGATTTTAAAAATCCAAAGCATCAATTATTTGTATCAATGAAATTTAATAGTGCATTTTTTTTAAATACGAATGTCAGAGCGATTCTAAAAATTTGTAAAATTTTGAAAGTAAAAAAGATGGCTAAAATTTGTATTCAAAAATGTTTTTTCTACAAGTTTTGAAAGCAGAGATAAAAACCTGCAACTTGAGTCTTAGAACGTCTACATTGGTGCGCGATCTCAACAAGAAAATATTTTCAACATCGGTCCACATCACCTTCTGGACAATACTTTTAGCTCTGATTTGTTAAATTTTCACAAAGTTGCTTTTTTCTGGAAAATATTTTCGGGTTTAAAGGAGTAAGTTGGTTTCTCTGTTTCTTTTTACATTTTGAGCCTAGATTTCATTATTTTGACAGATCGATAGATAACTTTACTGCCGACAGTTTTTATCCCAAACATTTCTTTCTATTTTTCCCAGAAATAAAAGTTATTATGAAAAAAATCCTGTTACTTGGTCTAATGCAACAAACTGATGCGTGTGACTTGATGAGAAAATGGGAAAATGTGCGCTTTACTTTTGTGTTTCTAACTCCTTTCATTGCAAATCGCATCGCCCCTTATAATTCTATATTCATGTGTTTACGACAAGAACACATCTTTAAAATTTAGTATCAATTGTATTGTCCAATAAATGTTTTCAAATATACCAGCATACCACCATTTTATAAAGAAGAATTGAAACACAATTACACATTATTGTTAGTGCATGGGTGGCTACATATAACTAGTTACTATATTGTTATAATTCCGTACTTGTAGTATAATCAAAGAGTAGAGTACCTGTTAAGTATAATAGTAAATTAATGGAATTTGGTATTTTATTGGGCGTCCCGTGTTATTAGAAATGATTTGGTTTAATTTCTTATTTCGTTGCCTCGTTATATTTTCTCATTCATAAAATAATTCTGGGTGAAGGGCGGAGCTTAAACAATAATAAATCCAGAGGGAGCTCGTATCAGTGTAACATTTGTTGCAAAATGTGCCTTTGCACGGTTCCGTGCTATACATGTTTTTGCAAAAAGTATTATGTTTTTTGGAAAAATAAAAATAGTACGATACACAGAAAACATGAATGAAGGTTTGTATCGAGTCCTTTTTCTCATATTTTGATTCTAAATATTTAAAAAAAAAATCAGCAATTTGCTGCTAATTAAAACAAATCTTATTAATTAATACCATTTTTTCTCAAAATATTAAAAAGATACAAACCTAGATTGATATATTTTCTTCTATTTTTCGCCTGTACAAATTTCGTAACTGCAATGGTCTAATTATAATTTGTCGCGGACGGGGCGGCGTTTGAGAGTAATTTATTTCTGATTTTTAGACGGCATACCCACTCTTAATGGCACGCAACTGAATAAATACAGCTATGCTTTTAATAATACTAAAAAACTCATTATTACTTTTATTTCTTAATAATGTTTTTCTATAGGTTAATATCTATATACATAAGATTGTCGAATGTGTGTTCGGTAATTTCAGATGTAAGGTGAAATGTCAAAGGTTGTTGAAATTTGAATTCTGAGATTACTGTCAAAAAAGTACATATTCCAAATATGAAAAATAATCAATAATTTATAAAAAGTGCTCTATCATGGTCTAAGTTTGAGTATTTCTAATGTTTGTTAACTAGAGTTGCAATAAAGCAAATTCTTTGTATTCCTTGCAATATATAAAAACTATGTCAAAATATTAGAAACATCCAAACACGTGCTTACCGGAGGGGGGTTAAAAAAATGTCATTCTTATGCTTATGTAATATTGGAATGGTCCCTTTTCTCTTTTAGGGGGAGAGGGAGTCATTAAAAACGTGACAAAATGAAAGATATGAAGGGAGGAGTTCAACTGACTAATAGTGAACGTTCTCAAAAATCCAACAGAATATTTGTTTCAGAAAGTGTAATTTTTGGAAAACGAATGTTCGTGTAAGTGGGTCTAAAAATAATCCATTTTTGCTAACATCTTTGTTGCTTAACACTTTCTGCAATCTCCACTTTATTTTGAATAATATTTTCGATGTAATTCACTAATAGAATGGCCTAGATCTGTTGATATAACCTTTCTAGGTTATTTCCTCAAATCCAAGATCTATCTGAGTAGACTCAATAATTAAAGGGCTGAATTAGGTAAGAAATTAGATTAATCTGACCAAAAACCCTTCATAAGGTGATAAGGTTTTAGATACATTTATATTTCATTTTCAATATTTTCAAGTAGTACATACATGGAAGATAATTTGAGCGTGTAATTTAAATTTAACTATTGTAGTTATTTTAAATATATTGTTGTGAAGATCAAAACAATTTTTTCTCCAAGAATTATTGTTAGATAACATACATATAACATATGAAGCTTCAAATGTAAAAAGCGTCCTCTTAAATGGCACTATCAGAAATGGAGGTTTTCATTTAAAAAATGTTTTCGTACATGAACACAGAGAAATGCATTTCAACACCGACCCGTTTGCGAGATTTTTTTGTCACTTACTCTGTAACAATTTCTCGAATTTATTGCTCTCATCGTGAATGCACTAATAAAGTTTTTGAGCTCATGACTTATCAACCATTACTTCTTATTTAAAAAAAAAAGTATCTACACACCATTTTCAACGTCTACACATAAAGTCACAATTTAAAAACTGAAATCTCATTTATAAGGCTAGATAAAGTTTTTCTTCAATCAGTAAATGTTTCATTATAAGCAAAAACAATTAACGTTATTACGTCATTTACTACTACTACTCAAAAAATAGTTTTTTAATTACTGAGTTTATGGTTTTAATAACATTAGCGGTGTTACTTCAGGACAATTATCTATGCTTAAAATTTTTAGATAGATAGACTTGTAAATTAAATATTTACAAGAATTTTAAACAAATGTTTCCCATTTAAAATGAAATTAAAGTGTATAAAAAATCTGTACATAACCCAAAAATAACGGTAAACTAATACCTATATTAAATAAACAAGTGTAGGTTTAAAAACCAAGCAAGAATATTACTATTGCATATAAAAAAAATGTGTAAACAATCGGGTGATTCAGACTCTCGATAAAATAATAATGGCATTTTTCTTGCCAGATATTGATTAAATTAAAACTGATTTGGAAAGAATTTCACTTAGGTAAGATTTGTTTTAAAACAATTATGTGGATTTATGATTCTCAAGAACGGCACGATATACAGTGTGTCCACAGATTGATTCAGATGAGAAATTTTTTTTTTATTTGTAAATACCCGCTTTATATGAAAATGATACTATTTTTCAATATGTATATACAGAATAGTAAATATTTGTAAAAATATGAAGATACAAAGAGTAAAGTACCTGTATTTGTAAAAATATTGAGAAACTACTAAATGTTACTGATAACATAATTAGAACTCTTGATAGGTAATGATTTAGCCACAGCTCTTATGCTTCTTGGTTTTTCTAAAGCTTCCAATACACTCGATCATACTTTGCTTTTCTTCAAACCTGAATATTACAGTTCTTATCCGGTATCCATTAATTTATTGTTTGTTAATTGATAATTTATTGTGAATTACTTATTTATTTTAATCCTCTTGCATTTATATTTCGTAACTGATATATTATACTGGCGTTCCTTAAGGATCTATTCTGGGGCCAATATTGTTCTTTAAACCGGATGATTTTTTTAACCTGAAACTTTCAAATATCTCGAGTAATAAGCACTCTATGAAAAAATGTTTCAAACAAAAGTAGTAGAATTGGATGGGGGCAGTTCGAGAGTATATGTCACATTGACTTTGGGTGGAAATTTTAAGGCCATTCAAGGTCAATTTTTTTTATGGAAATCCCTTTTTTTTATTGCAAATTCGGATTGTCTATTATCTCTATTATCCCTGCCTTAACAAAAATGACCCAAAACAAACTCCAAAAAATACAAAATTGTTGTCAATTTGTTTGTAGTTTAAGGAAATACCATAGTTCTGACAAAAATAAATCAAGTTGGTAGTTGAAAAGAGAATTAGGGAAAAACTGATGAAAAAGTACAAAGAAATAATTTTACACTTGGAGGTTAAGATTTCATAATAATTGACTCTAACTTTTAATCTGTAACATTTTTTTAATCAAATTTTTCAACACATTCTCAAATGAAGTCACTTTACGCTTTGTAGTTTTCACATTTATGTAAATATTTTTTATCACCTTGTTTATAATTTTTTAAAATATATTTTCAGACTTTCCATATAAAGTAAGTAGACGTTTTTTAAACAAACAATGAGTTTTCCTTGTAAATTTAAGCTCTTCCAAAGTCAATCCGATAATATACTGTAAATAACATATGTGGATAGTTAGGTACATTTTATTTAGTTTTCCTATCTAAATAATTTCTATATCCGAATCTCACAATACGTAGTTCAATTTTACAAAAATCGTCATGTTTTGTTAATTACTGGAAAACTACCAAAAATAAAGACATTTATTATTTATTTTTGAAAAAACAAAATTCCTAATAGTGATATTGAACATTAACACACTGATTAAAATATGTGCAGATTTTCAGATATCTAACATATACTTTCAGTGGTAAACCTTATGAATTTTTAAATAATAAACCAGAAGACTATTGCGATATTTCTCAGTATTTATAGTGGTTTACTACATATCTCATGTTTCAATGTACGCCAGAGGATTTTGTGGTTCTTTTCAGGCAATCCTACTGATTTCACGCTATGATAATTAAAACAGGAAAATACCTTGTTTATTCTAATTTATATCATTGCCACAGTATCACAAATATGCTTCATTTACTGATAAAGCGCCAATAAAACCTTAAGTATTTATGATACAAAGTAAACTTATTTATTGTTAGCTAAACATAGCTATATTTGTGAAAACTTTCATGTAACAATGTCGTATAAGTTCACTCATAATATCACAAACTTGATTTACACAAAGAGCTATCTATTTTAAAAGCCAATATCAAGTAGCTAGTTGTAATAAATATTTATATGTCATACGTTGCTTTTCGTATAGCCAAAGATATGTAAATATTATCTCAAAAATAAATTATCAACGAGGAAACATTATTTCGATGAACTTTATCATGTATCCGGATTTCCCTACGACACCAACAGAAGTCACTTTTAAATTATTCGATTAAAAATTCTAACAACTAATCGAAATCCTAAGCCCATAACATTTATTAGTATACCACAATACGACGAAAGAAAGTGAGTTATTCGTTTATACACAGTGAACTGCCCAACATTTCAAAAACTATATACTAACATCTCTTATGTTAAGCAACTTATTTCTGTAAAAACTTTTTTCTCGATTAGAAGTATGATACCACAACATGCTGTTGGAGTTTGGCCAAGCATACAGGAAACGTTCTGTACAATGTAAATAACCTAAAACTATTTTTATGAGCATTAGTATCTCTATACCTATACAGAGGCAGCACAATAAAAAAAAGAATGAGATATAATTGTAGTCTAAAATGTATACAAAAAGGCAATAAATCTTATAATGTACATTTAAAAAATAGATATAGGTAGTGTCTCACTTCTTTTTTGTCAGTTATGCAATAAAAAAATATTGATTCTTTTTAGCTTAGAAAAAATTACGACGTCGAATCACGGCCTACTGAGAACTTTTAAAAATCAGGAACATTTAAAATATCATAGCAGGTTTTGTTTAGTCGAAAAATTTCATAAAAAAAAATGTTCAAGATTGTAACTCGGCCTGTATACAAATTTTTGGGAAGAAATATCGATTTTTAGTATTTAACTTATTCAAGTAGTTAAAATATCTATTACTTAGTTGCTTTTACAAATATGCTATTACTAGTATCGAGAAATTAACAAAATTTGACCTAAATAACTTAATTAGCCTCCGCTAAACCACTATCTAACATAATACATTTATCCAGTTTTTTTTTCACATATTTAATAACTTTCTCAGTTCTTGGGAAGTAATTTCGTGGAATGCTTGCTGAATACTGGCCCACAGTTCATCTCTACTGTTATTAGAATTTTTGTATGCTGTTTGTTTCTCCATAAATAAAAACCCAGTGGTACCAGGTCTGGAGATTGAGGCAGTAATTGTACTAATGGGCTGTTGCGTACTATCCAATGTAGAGGATAGTGTTTGTTTAACCAAGTGTGAACTATTCTTTTGAAGATATAAATGCCCTAGAACAAGTAATTCATCAAGAGGGTCTTGCAATTCGTTATTTAGAGAATTTAAAAACATTTCAGAATTCAAATTAGGGGCCATCCATTAATTACGTCACACTTTAAGGGGTGAGGGGTCCTTGAAGTGTGACAAGAGGGGAGGAGGGGGTCAAACTTTTGTGATATCACATTATTTACATCTACGTACACCATTGTTTTAATTGAATGGAATTAAAAAAAAAACAAAAATCAGAAAATTCTACCTCAAAATTTAAAATGTGAGACGGCACAATGGGGGGGGGGGGGGGTGATTCGAATGTGACAAACCTGTGACATAGGGGTAGAAAAACCATGAAATTTGCGTGATGCACAGTGGGACCAAATTAATTATTAATTTATAGCCGGACAAAAGTGCAAGAAACAATTGACGCCGAAATAGACAAAGTCTTAACATGCTCGTTAGAGGTTGCTAGGTTTATTGTATACAGGAAGCGTCGCTAGTAATTAGATTCAGAGTGTAAGCAGCAGTGTAAGTTGCATGTTATTTATGTACGACATTCTCGTAATAAGTGTCACCTCTGAACGTTTGATATTATCAACAAAGCGTAGTTCACTATCGGCTAGTGGGTTGTTTTTTTTTAACACTAAGGTAAGTGTATGTAGCCCACATTCACATTTCACAAATTAGTATTGTAATTGAATAATAAAGTATCATCAATTGTCGACTTCAAAATTTAGTTATAGTTATCTTAAATAGGACCGCAAACAAAAGAGGGGACGAGGGGATATTTCTCTATTTTATTTTTCTTTTCTGTACAGTGGCTACTTATGATTGCTTAATAGCTGATGTGCCAAGTTGCGCCATAACTAATTAAAATTTAATTATTAATTGATAATAACTATAAATTATTACCCTGCGAAATTAATTTTAATTATTCATACTTTTAGATATATGGAAGGTACCATGGCCAAAGTAACTTTTACAAATAACAATTTATTTGAGATATTACGAAATTTCTGAACGGTGGGATAATTCTTCTCGAAAACTGGAAGGTTTTCTAAACAAATATAAGGACTGGCTAGATGGTAGCGACATAGAATAAATAAAATATATTAAAAAATTAAAATATTAATTTTTTCATGAAAATAATGATTTGCGTGCACAAAACTTTTACCAAAAATACATTATTATGTGTAGTTTATTGTAGATTTTTTTCAAATATTTAGAAGTGGTGTGTAATAAAAAATATTGTGATGCGTTATACTAGTTTGATCTATGCAGCTAGTGACACTTAGTAGTGTTATTTTTCAATCACAACGTGAACCGTTACTGTGACTTTCTGATATCAGCGAATTCAAAACGTAATGTGATCACGACTTTTCATAATACGGCGTATTCAAAAAATTGTTAATTGTTCTCTATTCCTAAATAAGTGCCGACAGACGGTGAATAGTGAATTCACAACTTTGGTAATCTGTACAGCCGTAGTATGTCTATTAACAATCAGTCCTCCAACAGTATCTCCCATTCAACAAATATTTGTCGAAAATTTAGTATCTCATCCATACACTTTTCAGCAAATAGCACTTTTAAGATGAACAAGCATTATAAATTCTCTTCGTCGAACTACTTCACAATACTGCCTCTGATCGCCAATAAATATCTAGGTATACAATATAAAACACGTAGCTACCTAATGATATTATTTATATCATAAAAAAATATATTTGTCTATGAAAAGTCGTAGTCACTTCACGCTTTTCTACCGACTTTATTAACAGTCGTTACCTGTGATTTTTTAATATCAGTTCGTGATATATCGCCCATCACTAGCGCTTAGACACTGAAACGTCTGAAACTTTAATTATCTATCAATACGGTGTCGTCTTTTACTGATAATTATTATGCATTGCAATGGACCTTCACTGCAATGCGTATGTTGCTCAGAGTTAAATATTAACGTTGGAATTTTGACAGCTCCGCGATTAAGCCATACCAAACTAATCCTACATGTATATTAGTCTAAGCTAGTTTTAAGTTTTTTTAAATTTATGTATTTATTTACAATTAATTATTACCAAATATTCTGAGAATCATGTACTTCGGTAGCTTTTATTTATTACATAAGGATAAGCATTGTGTAAGCATTTTAATATGTATATTAGCACCAATAAATTATCTATCTATCTATCTATCTATAAGCCTTTCTTGAAATGGGCTTGTTCGGCATTCTTTTTTATTTCATAAATCGAAAGTGCAAGTATAAAACAATGGTTCTGCAAAAAATCAGAATCTTATTTGCACGTTTAGTATCTTAAAAACTATTACAAATCTCCACCTCGCGAAAATGAGGCGTGGCCAGGCGCTACGTCACTATACGCATAGACTCGGCAATCCCAATAGACTTGATGCTCCTTTGTTGTTATATTATAAGTGTTTTCGAAGTATTGTTTGTTTTGGTTACTTCTTGACAGTAGGGGAGTACATTTTTGTGAAATGTCAAGAAATTACAATTTTCGCTCACTCCTGTCGGGACGAATTTTCGATTTTGACCCTGCAATTTACGATTAGGATTCATCGCCGACCTTCTTCTTTCCGCAGAGACATAGAACAAACTTCCACTCGACGTATTTACTTAGTTACCAGCGTTTGAAAATTTCATGTTTTTCGACCTTTCAGGTTAAATTTGAAAGGTTCCAGAAAGCCACTTATCTTACGTCACTTGCGTATAGTGACGTCACAAATGAGTTTTTGCAACTATTACTAATTTCAACTCCTTATATTTCGAGAACAGAAAAACTTAATAATACGAAATTTTAAGTGTATAATGAGAATATCGAGTACTATATGAAAAAGTACAAAAACCATATAAAAAGAATATCACGGAACAAGCCCATTCCAAGAAGTTTGCTTGTACCATAATTGTAAGATTCTTATTATATAGTAGGTACAAAAAATATTAGGATTATTATTATATTGCTACAAAAAATATAGTGAAACAGAGAGGGGTCATCAAATAGTTTGCCGAAACCGCCGATGACGCTTACAAACATGCCTGCCACCCTCCTTCATGACTATTTATTTTTTTCCAATATTATAATTCTGATTGAGTTTTAAACAACCAACCGTTTTTACGCGGAAGCTCCGGTTCTGCTTTGGTATTCTGCAGCTCTGGTCGAAGTGGGCGGAGCTTCGGCCGAACTGGGCCGAAGCACAAAGTTCTTGTTAGAACTTGCAGTTATTTCTAGGCATATTTATCTGTTCTGTGTGTTTAGGATTTTAGTTGATTCTAAATTGTGTAAGAGTCAATGGGCTTGTTCCACGATATTAATTTTATATGGTTTTTATATAGTACTCGACATTCTTATTATGCACTTAAAATTTCATATTATCAACTTTTTCCGCTCTCCAGATATATGGCGTTGAAATTACTAATAGTTGCAAAAACAGTGCGCCTGTTTATGACGTCACTATCCGCAACTTTGAACTCGGTAATCTACCGCGGCCACTAACAGTCATTCAGTAGTAAGTAAATACGTGGAGTTGAAGGCCGTTTTAGATGTCTATGGAAAGAGAAAGAATGGCGCTTTGTACTTATACCAAAGTGAAGGGGCAAAACCGAAAATCCGGCTTGGCACGGGCGAACAATAGATGGTTTTTCTGTTAAATATTGGAAAACATTAAATTTTCAGAAATTCATAACTAAGTAAATACGTGGAATGGAAGTCCGTTCTAGATCTCTATGGAAAGAACAAGGTTGGCCCTTTCTCCTGATACCAAATTAAATAGGGAAATTCGGCTCTACAAGAGCGAGCAAATAATGCCTTTTTTAGAAGTATTAAAATTATTAAAACGTAACCAAATCACATCACATCATCAAATCTTTAAACGTTCATATGTAAGTTAATACTTGTAGTGGAGGATTGATATTGCTCTCTATTTAAAAAAGAAGATTGACATTTTATCGACATCGTAAGTGTCACAGTGGAAATCGGAATTTCGGCTAGATCTGTGGGAAAAAAATGGTTATTTTCTTAAAAATAGAAAATTCGGCATATTTTGACATTTGGTAACATTTCACCAAATCATATATTCCCCTACAACCCCTCGACTGCCTGTTTCTAAATTTAAGAGGCGAGAGAGATAGCCGAGTTTTGCGAGTTAATTACTCAAAAACCATTAAAAAGAACGCATCCGAATGTATCCCAAACAATGTAGAATTAATTCCCGAATTGAATGACACTGGCCGTTTCCCAAAAAACCGCTCCTACGAAAAGCCTTTGATAGATCCGATCCGCAATTTTAGAGGGGCGCAGATCAACACGATAAGTACATATATAATAACAACCAAACAGCATCGAGTCGACTCAGGTCGCCGAGCCTATGCGTATAGTGACCTAGTGCCTGGCTACGCCCCATTTTCGCGAGGTGGATGTTTGTAATTGTTTTTAAGACACTAAACATGCGAATAAAATTCTTATGCTAAAAAGAACTATATTTATTAATGAAAATGAGAACATATCACAATATTCCTGCATTCTTAAAGCGAAAGAATGATGATTTTAAGCCTAAAAAGTCTTGTGTACTTACAAGAGAAGATATGATCAAACTGCTCGAAGCACCAACATTTGTTGATGAAGGTAAGAATTATGATTATTTGTAAAAATAACTAGGTAATTGATATTTTAACTACTCGAATAAATTAGATACGTACTGAAAAAATTAATATTTTCCCCAAAATTTTGTATATAGGCTGTTTACTTAATGCAATTTTTCGATTAAACAAAGACTATCACGTTTCTTAACCGCTCTCAGTAGGTCATGACCTACGAAGTAATTTTTTTAAGCAAATAAATAATCAATTTTCCTGACTGCATAAGTGACAGAAATTTGGAGTTGATAAGAAATACACTGAGGAAGCTAGGAGGGTTTGTGGGTAAGCGGTGAGATACTGTACGTGGAACAAAATTTTGAGGTTAACATGGAGAGATAAGGTTTGTTCATTTGTGTTGCTAGAATGAGATCAACTGATTTTAAAAAATCACATTTTAGCAGGTTATTTTGACAAATGACAGCATTTGCAATCAAAACAATTCTAAACACAAACGAACAGTGAAAGGTGGTATTTGTTGCACGATTTAGAATTTTGTAAGGTTATACAATACTGCACCTACCGCTAATTCATAATTACCTTGTAAAAAAATATATATCAATAAATATTGGTAATGTAAGTAGGCAAAGGTACCTAGTTAATTATATTTTACTCGATATTACAAATTTTACTCGCCCTCGGTTTGCAGAATGTAATGATCATCTTGCACATCCCTTACGATGGCATTTAAAATAACATATCTCCCTGTTCGTTGGACATTATTAATAAATAAATACATATAACTTATTTTACTCGCCGACAGGTTTATTGTTTGTTTACCAAGGATTGAGAGGTTATGTTTCCTACTCTGATTTTATTGGTCAGACTCCCGAGCTCGAGCAAGAAATCAGTGATTTATTTGATCTCAAGCAAGTTGCTCGACACAAATGAACAAAACCAGATCATATGATTTGACACTAATGAACGGCATATTTATGATTTAGTTGCTCAGATCTGCTTCCAGCAACACACATGAACAAACCTATTGATACTCCTAGAGATTATGATTTTATACGAATGTTACCTGGCAAATAGTTAATCTGCTAGAATATGTTCAATGATTCACTAATGGATAATTCAAGATAACTAACTTACCTCCTCAGCAACCATATCTCTTAATTTCACATCCTGTGACCTGGAGACCGAAGATGTCCTATGGTACTCTACAAGTTCGTTAAGTGAATTAAACTTAACCACCCACAAAAAGAACTTTCCCTGTGCGTCTCGAAGCACTTTGAAATGTTGTACACCATCTGAACACCTTTAATGACAAGAAAAATACATTATAAACAATGAGTTTCATAAGGTCACTGTAGCCTTGCTTAACTAGGCATTAATTTGTTTTAATTTTATACAGGCCACAACAAGGTAATGTGTATTTAAGTGTAAATGTTTCATATAGGTACTCACTTTACTGATAACGAAAAGTCTCCCGGACTCGATTCACTAATACGAATTAAGAAGGCCCCTTCATGTTTATTTAATAAAAGTTTTTCAGCATCTGCTCTTGTGATCCTCCCGTAATACCAACTATAACAAGAATATCGAATTACTGTTTGATCATAAATATAAACAAATGTCTCGACCAATTTACTTACTCGTGTGGTTTCATTTCGATATAATTACTAGGAATTAATCCTTCTCTTCCATCCAACTCGGCTCTATACCAATTCATATCGTCCTCCATATTCAAAATCTAAAATAATATAAGTGAATTATATCAAGGAGGCTGTAGGTATATTCGTTTTTCATGCCTTACTTTTAAAACTTGCGATTTTCTAAAACTAAGCTCATCATCGGCGGTGGCATTGAATTCGTGCTTGGCTATAGCCTCCATAATTATTAGAAAATCGGAGTCTTATCACAAAAATAAAGTAACACCAAGATCGGAGAAAAACAAATTGTTTTTATCACAAAATTGTTAGCAAAACAAAAGAATATTCACTGCTCTTATTTTATTAAAGCATTTCTTTAAACACACACACTTCATATTAAACAAAACTAAACATTTATTATACTGGAATGTCTTTATTTGGTGTTTTTATTAAGTTTTTCCACAATGTTCTAAAATGTGAGATGTACACTCCCCTGTTTCCAATGAAATTCAACACTCCGAAAATGAAGAAAATGTAATGGCGGAGGATTATGGTATTTCTTATCTACAAATGACACAGATTATTTTACACATTCGGCTACACAATCGTAAGAACAGCTGATAAATGCCACTTCCTAATAGTTTCATTTATCAGCAAAAAATGTATTGACAAATAATCGTTAAAATATTTAACATCACAAATTTATCGGAACTACTTTTTAGTTATCTTGGAACAGTGTTGCCACACAGACACAAACCACAGTATAAAGACACTGCAGAGACATCTCAATATTCTGAATACATTTCTATGAACCTAACCCCAACCTAAGTAGGTTAATATTGGTATGAGGACGGTTGCAAATTATAATTTAATTTTGTTTTTAAGAACAGAAAACAGTTTGATTAAATCTATCTAACGTAGTAAATATATCTAGAATAAAAATAGGTTTAAATGGTTTAAGGGATTCACAAGTACCTACCTATGTGTGCTTTTAGACAGGGAGTTCATAAAAAAATCAATTACCTGAAAAATAGCTGTATTCAAAAACTTAAATTTGTTCTTTCATGGCACACTAATCAACTGGATGCATATATATTTTTAGTATACCATACCTACCAAAATTGACAAATGAAAACCTTTGGAATCACCCTGGTGTCTGTCCGTCCGTCTGACTATCACAGGCATTTTCGCAGACTGTTTGATGTAGAAAGTTGATATTAATTGGTACAGTTGTAGGAAGTTGTGGCCCAATTACAGATGCGAAGTATAAATCTAACAAATCTATTTTTAAAAACAACTGATGGTACTGTCTTGAGCAAAAAAAAACAGGACAACAATTTTTTTTTTTATGTAAATCTGTCTCTATTTCAATATGTAATGAGTAGCCGAAATGAAACAGTTAGCACTTTTATTATATTTTTTATTGTAACGCTGTAGTGTTATTGCTAAAGCAGAAGATGGATTGTCAATAGGACATATTGCACCGCGTTATAACATTAACAAAAATTTTCCCATGCATTATTTATTACTTCCAGTAATTCTTGGGCATTCCGTGGTCCCACATTTCGTTTTTGGATACTTCTTACGAGTAGTCCCCATACGTCTTCTACAGGGTTAAGATCTTGACTATGACTGGGCCAGTTAAGAACATGAATGTTGTTATCTTGAAACCAGTTAGTCACGGTATAAGCAGTATGAACTGAACAATTATGTTCTTGAAATATGAGTTCATTATCATGAAATAATTGTGACACAGAAGGGAGAACAATATTATCTAAAATCCTAATATACGTTTCACTATTAAATCGTTCCTCAATATGCCACAAAAACACCATGACCACGTGCCGCTGTCCAAGCCCACGGAAAATCTACCACTTTTGTCATTGTTAGATATATACTTCTCATCGAATCGATTATTCGGAGGTCAGTAAACAGTAATATGACCGCTGCGTGTAGACTGGAAAGTTTTTTCATCTGTAAAGATTACATTGTTCCAAAAATTTACATCATGCGCTAAAAATTCAAAATGGATTTTCTACAAATTTATTTACCAATTGCAAATCTTGCTGTTGAGTTGATATCCTTCGTCGCCCTGATCCAGAATTTCTACTATAATCATACCGTTTATTCTCCGCTTTTTAAAAATATTAAACACAGAATTTTTGTTATATTAAAGCACTGCGCTTTAATATAAAATATAAAATTTGTACTTGTCTCATTGACCATTAATCTTCTGCTTTAGCAATAACTTCAGCTTTAACTAAATCTCTAATATGGGGCATATTAGTTTTGGCACACTTGCAATGAATTTTGACAACTAACTGACAATGTCACAAAAATTAAAGTTAGATGCACACGACTAGATTTAAAAAAAAATACGTTATAAGTATAACTTGCACTTGGCTAGTTTCTCTCTGCCTACTGTGTCCTGGGTTAAGCCCCAAATCCAGTAGATGGCGTTGTTAGTAAAGAACAATTACAATAGTTGTGTGTTTAGTTGATTTTAAGTACTATGCTTTTATACATTAGCTTAAATATTTTTTAGGAGACAAGTTTACTCAACGGGCCTATCCGGATTATGCTGAATCCTTGTGGTTTATATACGTAGTGTCAGTTGTGTCAGCTTGGAATGCAGAAATAGGTAATATGTTAACATACGTAATTGGGCAGATGTTATTTTAAATTCTTTATCGTATCATTGAAAATTAAGTTTCCTTTAAGTTAAACCTTTATTGATAATTTTTTTTTTTATTGGTCACTAAACAAATACATGAAATTTTGCCCAGCAACATTCTTTTTCATTTCGATGGTCTCTTTAGTAAATGATACAGTGTTTACAGAAACGTCCAACTTGAATTTTTTGCGCAATGAAAACCTTATATACTCAAGTTATCTTCTAAATACCCTCTTGCAACATTTCTCAATTCCCAACCACCAAGTTCTTGTAAATCTAATATGTCCCCACGAGCATTAACAAGAAAAGTTGCTGAAGATTTAATACAATGACCAGTACCTATACATAGTTGGATTTTCAAGTTTGAGATACATAGCAATTTTCTCAGGTATTTTAGAAAAGAAATGGATACCACAAGGCTGAATGGTGCATTTCCTGTTTCTATATAATATGAACAATCTTCTATTCGAAATATGAGTCGGAAATAATGCTATATATTTTTTAAATAAAGCCACAAGATTAACATCTCCGTCAGATATCACAGCAAAAAACCTTTTCGTGTGGGTTTTTGAGTCAGGAATTGTGATTACTAGGTTGCTCTCTAGAATTTCAACATTTTCCATGGATATTTTCGTTAATTCATTGGTTGTACAAGATCCACCAATTCCAATTAAAAAAGCTACTTTCAGCATTAGAAATGTCTCATCTCGGGGAGTACAAACAAATTTACTAACCTGCTCTTTTGTGAATACTTTCTATTTTGTAGTTCTATATCCCACATTTTTTTTTTCTTAATGAATGGTATCAAAGCACCATACTTGTCGATTTCCACTGTTTCCTTCAACTCCAAACAAGCTCGTAACATAGAAGATTTAGTCCACAAAGATGATGGGGAGTTTCACAAAATACGCAAGTAGTACCGTTTCTCCAGCACCTTGAACCTATTCTCTATCTCGCCACTTACAAAACTGAAGGTATTCTTTTTCGTAATGGACTTTTGATTTATCCGGAAGCAAATCTAATCTTAGAGTGTTAGCAGCCACAAGTATATTGTCAGGAATATCAATATCTTCCATGATTTTGCCAAAGTTTATCGTAATTAAGACTATATTAATTTTTATGGCACACTCTAAAATGGCAACCAAAGTTGTTGATTTTTTTACGTCATTATTATTAATAATACGATAAAGCTTTGAATGTAACTCGATTATTAGCAATTTAAACCATCTCGGACGTTGCGAGGCGACGAGGCGCCAGTCCTCGATTATTAAAAATCGCATAGTAATCTCGTTACATTAATAGCTATAATAATACTTCATATAACTTTAAACGTTTCAGTTACCTATCCATTTGATTTAATCAAGACAAGACTTCAGGTTCAGGGGGAAAAAGCAAAACAGAATGGAGGAAGTAAAATTGCTGCGGTGAGTACATCATCTTGTAGAAATACACACACCGGCAAATTTAAAAGAACAGAGATAGATTGGCATTTTTTTTCTTACAAATTTAAAGGTCAAGACAGCCATGAATTTCATACTACACCGTTTGTTTATTTTGCACATTTTTATCCAGTTAGTCAATATAAAACTCAACGTGTAAAGTTCTATTCGTTGTTGCATTACATTTGAAACACATATTTTCTCTACATTAAAGTTCATTGTGTTTTCTACCTAGGTTCCATACAGAGGGATGTTTAAAACTGCAATCGGCATCAGTAAAGAGGAGGGGGTGCATAAACTATGGCAAGGAGTGCATGCGGCCTTTATAAGGCATATAATATACTCAGGAGGGAGAGTAATCACTTATAAAACTCTTAAAGAAAACGTGTTTAAGGCTGGCAAAGAGGAAAAATATTTTCCTGTGTGGAAATCAGCAGTATGTAAGTTATGACTTGTAATATAAGATAGTAAAAGGTACAATTCTGACTTTCACATACCACACTATGCAGTGAATTCATGGTCAAAGGAATAAATTCGATTAAACCTCACCTATTTTCTTTCTACAAGGATGCTCGAATCCGTCGAATCCACTTTTGAAGTAGCATTACAATGTTAATTACTTACAATCACTTACAATTTTCACGGAAGTGTTACCAATTTTGTTATTTTAAATACAAAACTCAATGTGTTTCTACATACTTGTATGGAAGATAAAAAGATTTTTTGTTAAACCCCTATGTACATATATTTATTATGAACAGTTTCTAAAATTTTTAGAAACAAAATGAAATAATCACGAAACTAGCATCAATGAACAATTTTTTTAAAAATCTGGTGAAATCAAAAGGATTTCCTGATATGTTCACCCTCAATGTTAGAGAGAGAGAGAGAGAGAATAATATTTATTGGATAAAATATTCCAAACAGCCAGCGACTGAAGTCTTTCAGCCTACCCTCAATGTTATTTGATCTATTAAAATATATTTTAGATACAATATGAAACCATCAACAACTAGTACAAAACATATTTCTCTGAGAACCTAGTGCCAGACACGAAAGAAATAGATGAAGAAAGCTACTTTAAAGTATTACATAAAGGTAAAAACTCTGCACCAGGATATGAACATCACGAAAAACGTAATAACTAAACTCCACTACGAAATACACCGTTATATTAAAATAATATATGAATACTGCCTTAATCACTGCTATTTCCCCCAATAACCATTCCCTAACCTAACATCGACCACACTAATGTTAATAACTATCGGCTCATTACATTATTATCTGTTCTGGGCAAATTTTTCGAAAAAATTGTTAAAACAATATTAAACAATGAAGCGGGATATGTTATCCTGGGATATCAATCTAGATTGAAATGACACCAATAAACCAAAGAATACTATCCTTATCCACCAAATTTGCTAAAGAACACAACATAGAAATTGTTCAATCCCTCTGCAAAACAACAAGGAATACACAACCGAAGAAAATATCCAAAGCTAACTCTTTGGGAACACATTGTTGCACTAAACAATCTGGAATGAAAAATGAAACATGAATATAATTATATAAGTACTATATATAAATTTTCTTTTAACTTTTTGTATTTTTTTTTTACAGAATATAAAAAATATGCTGTAAAAATTAATATGTATAAATAAAGCAATGTAAATATTTGTAACAGGCTGAAGGACTTCGTTCGAACAAAGATTGCATAGGCTGAGGATCCAAGTCTTTTTTAAACCAAATTTGAACTTTCAGTAGATCATTGCCAAATAGAACTGAATTAGCTGCTACCCTTGCAAAAAAAGTGCTGAGCCCAAACCGTTTTGTGGCTAATCTAAGGGACACATAACAGAAATATTTATTATTTTTGCCCATAACTTTTTTTATTTACTACGTATATTTTAAAAAACTATAAGAGTACCTAAGTAGAACCATAACAAGACTATTACTATGAATTTTCACTCAATAATTTCAGTGGTTTGCAAAATAGCTCGATTTAAAAGTATGAAATAGGAAGATTAACATAATTTTTAAATTTAAATCTAGCTATTTTGCAACCCGCTGAAATTATTGAATGAGAATTCATAGTAATAGTCTTGTTATGGTTCTACTTAGGTACTCTCATAGTTTTTTCAAATATGCGAACTAAGAAAAAAATGTTATGGCCAAAAATAATAAATATTTCTCTATCGGATGTCTCTTTCTAGGGAATGGCCACCTTAAGAGATTTGTTCTTTTTTTCCATTGTCGTTATACTTCCTGGAACTCAGAATCATTTTTATTATTTGTAATAGAAACAAGTTCGCCATGTAGCTATTTTTTGTTAACATTATTATTGATATTTGAAGATGAGTTGGCGGCTTGAGCTTCCAGCTGTTTCATCAATACAGGATTATTATTTATGTTATTTTGGTTTGGTACTTCAATATCTTGTAATTCATTAAGTTGCTCTTGTTTACTATCAGCAGTGCTATGGATGCTCATCCGCACTAGGCTGAAATACCTAGAAAAGGGATTAGAACAAAACCGACCTACGAAGGGCAGACAGTTGTTGATTCACAGACAGTCTAAAATCCTGGGAACAGGAGCTAGTGTATATAGTCGCAAATCAAAGGTAAGGATAACTTCCAGCCTGGGTGATATTGCGACAATGTTTCAAATAGAAATTCAAGCCATTGAGCTAAATCAATAAAAATATTTTCAGATAGTCAAGCAGCTCTTAAAGCTCTTGGGTCCTACTGTTGAAAGTCTAAAACAGTTTGGAATTACCAGGTAGCTCTTATCCAACTAGTAGACCGGTAGCACGGGGAAGATTCTGGTGAACAATTAGCTAACGTCTGCGTCTCATAGAGACCTTTCTTAAGCACGTAAAATCGACTACGAGATATTTTTTATCATTGCCACTGGCGCAAAACAATTTTTAATTTATGTTTTATTTTGTAAAATAAATGCATCATTTTTATCAATTAGTTCACGTCTGCGATGTTAATATTCATTTACTTTAGGAAAAAAAAGTGACGGGAAGCGCAATCGCAGACGTGTAGGTGGCGCACTAGTCTTTGAAATCGGCAATCGCATTTGTATCGAAAATCGGCCTTTAAAAACAATCGGTTCACGTCTGCGAAAGGCGTCACCCGTTATATAATGTCTTTTTAAGTACTTGAACAGTCTCCCAGACGATTTGGCTGTGTATGTGATATTTTTATACATTTTCGATTATGCTACCGATTCCGATAATTTTGTACAATAAGCTCACTTTTCACACAAATAGATATTAAAACTTATTGATATACCGATACTTATGGACGCATTCGCAGACGTTGTGCGCGTGTATAAGTGTAAGTAAATAAAAAATTAATTTGTAAAAAATAACACACATTTTTTACCGATCAGCTCACGTCTGCGAATAACTTGTTTATTGCTATAATGGTATAATAATATTAAAATATTTTTCACAGACGTTTAGCGTCCGCATAAATATTTTTAACATTAAGATTAAGAACTTTGAAAACCATATACACAGTGGAACGATCAGTTCACGTCTGTGTGTGCAAACTGCGTTAATAATTGATTTCTGCTTACTTATTGTGAATTTTGCAGACGCCTACGACTTGCATTTATTTCAATAAAATTAATGTATCAGGTGCTCACGAACGTTCCGCACGTTCTTAATTTAGCTAGTGTATTCTATGGGTCTTGCTTTGTCATGAAATGTATTATAATTACTGTGTATACCTATATACCGAAGAATTCGTAGCCTCTTGCCCAATTTCAATGAGAGCACCCGTTATACTCCCACCACCGACCATTGAAAGGTATTCCCTTGATCCGGTACTGGCGGTACTGCTCCTTCTTGGTGATGTTGTCATTTTTTCTATTAGTCCTCGAGAGTGCTTGGTTCAAAGAGTTTAAAAAATAGAAGAGACAAGCTCCATGAGCGTAATGTATAAGCAGCGCCTTCCATCGAATTAGCAGCATTTCAGGAGCGTTGAATTTGAATTTGAAAAGAAACAATTACAATACATGACTTACTTCGGTTTTACTTTCACAATTTTCATTATCATACACGTATCTATTGATTAGTACAACTTTTTTGTCTTATATGTGTGGAGAGTCTAACAAAATTAGATGCAAGTTAACAACAATAATTTACTAAGTGTACCACTGTTGATTAATTTCTGTAGGAAATACAGGTGATTTTTCTGCACAAATGGACATTTTTTCTGCTAATACCCTGTAAATTATACTAATGTTGGGCTACCTAACTTAAATTGTTTATATTTACTTACCTGTCTGCTCTGCTAGCATCCCATTTTGCCAGTCACCGCCCTTCTTCCCTCTCGAAAAATCTCAAAAATGAGCATCAGTCTTATGGCTCCGTTCTACGTCCAATTCAATGGCCAAAAGTTTTTATTTTTATAACCATTCAATGATTTTAAGCAGTCAAAACGTCAAACTTCACTATTGACCTACCCCTTGCCGCCCCCGTAAACTTAGAATGCCCGGACAACTTTTGTTCGATACACAAAGGTCCAGCCTACACAACGCCACTCAAAGCATCCCGATCTGACCACCCTAATTTTCTTATATCGCACTTAAATCTCGGCATAATTTTATTAAAATAGTCAAAACGCAGACCTTTACTATTGACCTCTCCCTTGCCGCCCAGTAAACTTAGCATGCCCGGAAAACATGCATTCGATACACAGAGGTCCAACCTACACAACGCCACTTAAATCACCCCGATCTGACCACCCCTGCGTCCAGCGGTGATGCCCGAACATTTGTTTCACTTTCGGTGTATATGTCCCCCTATATCTACCATTACATTCCCGATTTCTTAAATATTTCCAATATTAAAATACTTTATTAAGAGCTATATTTCAATGAGACTTATTAAACTATTTTATCAACTTCAATAAAATTAAACATGTGCAAGGGGCACCATTTGCCGATTGTGTGTTATTAGTATTACATTCTGTGTTTACATAAAAGTTATTGTCGAAACGTTAATACACACATACAAGCAAACTGACTACAATTCTCCATTAATTGATTTTAATATGTATAATTACAAACATTTTTAAGAAAGCTTAATGTTCGTCTGATCTTAAGCTCCACGTACAATAAAATAATTGCAAAATAATGAAGCAAATACAAACAATTTTTTTTACCAACAGATGAGAAGGACAATATAATCGCTGTGGATGAGGATGAGGAGAGCTGTTTTTTACAAATAAATGTCTTTTTTGTAAAGTAGATATCTTTGGTTATTAACACCTATTGTGGCCTAATCGTTTAACAAGTGACGTGGGTGTTGCCGCGCCCACCCCCCCTTTTCTTTACCACATCTTCATAAGAATTGTTTTTTTTCTGCCATTATCACGGTAGTAAATAGTTAAATGTTTGTTTGACCGACTATAAAATCAAACTCTTTCTTTAAAAGTAGTATTTTTAAGCGACCGCAAATAAAATTCATGCGATCGTACTCATATAAGCAAGTATGCACAATATACACATCTGCGAATAATCTCGTGGCCTAAAAGTTACGTACTTTGCATAAAAAACCATTCGCAGATGTAAACTAATTGTTCAAAAAAAAATTTTTTTTTCACAAAGTAAAAGCGTACAGACAAGCGTCTGGGCTTGTTCTACGCGTCTGGGAATAATTTGATACAACAGTTCGAGCTCAAAGTTTTTGATAATGCACTTCGCAGACGTTAGCCAATCGTACAAAATTATCGGAATCGGTAGCATAATCGAAAATGTATAAAAATATCACATACACAGCCAAATCGTCTGGGAGACTGTTCAAGTACTTAAAAAGACATTATATAACGGGTGACGCCTTTCGCAGACGTGAACCGATTGTTTTTAAAGGCCTGTTTTCGATACAAATGCGATTGCCGATTTCAAAGACTAGTGCGCCACTTACACGTCTGCGATTGCACTTCCCGTCACTTTTTTTTCCCAAAGTAAACTAATATTAACATCGCAGACGTGAACTAATTGATAAAAATGATGCATTTATTTTACAAAATAAAACATCAATTAAAAATTGTTTTGCGCCAGTGGCAATGATAAAAAATATCTCGTACTCGATTTTACGTGCTTAAGAAAGGTCTCTATGAGACGCAGACGTTAGCTAATTGTTCACCAGAATCTTTCCCGTGCTACCGGTCTATAGGCACAAACAACAAACTGACTCTAATCTGGATACCTGGCCTCTCTGGTTTAGAAGGCAACGAAGTTGCCAATTATTTGGTCAGAGAACGTGTAAATATATCAGAAACTATTCATAATATGTTTATAGGGGGATTTAATGAAAATGTTTTTTATCTTTTTTCGGAATCTATAGAAATATACAGGGCGTTGTATTTAAGTTAACAAAGTTGCTGTCATGTTTGTAAAAGCCGCAAGTGACACTGAATGATTGTGCAGGCCAAAAAATGTCATTTCACAAATAGAAATCGACTGGTCCAAACGTTTTTGCAGAAAGAGAATATCTAAGATTTTAACGAATTTGTTCTTCTCATCGTAAACTCACTGTGAACTCTTTGTGACTACATTATTTAATATAGCAGTGCTTAAACAAAATAGTCTTAGAGAGTTTATTTCCTTGCTTGAATTCTTGATTTTGTAAGGTGGTGCAGCTTCTGGTGCTGTATCACAATTTATAGCTAGTCCCGCAGATTTACTGAAAGTTCAACTGCAAATGGAAGGAAGAAGGAAGCTGCTAGGTCTGCCATCTCGAATTAATGGAATAAACGACGCATTTCAAAAAGCGTGGCGTGCAGGAGGAATCAGGGGATTGTGGAAAGGTGCAAAAGCATGTTTTTAGCAGAGGGTGCGCTCGCAGTATTTTTTATTCAATAATGTCCAAATTGAATTGCGGCTTACTGATATGCCAGAAATCAATTTTTTTATTTAACCGCAGAAGAGACCTGTTTGACATGCTACCAGATGAGTGTCATACGCAATGACCCCGGGATATAAACAGAGCTATGCCGAACATTAAGTACTAAGCACTGAAAAAAATTGCTTGTAATTACCAAATAACGAAGTGATCGTGATTACTATGCACTTTTAAATAGTAATGTAAAAGCACAAGCACAAATCACATTGATTCTAACTCTTAAATTTAAGTAAAAAATAGATATATTACTAGAAAAAGTTCGGTGAAGAATTTCTGAAATAGAAGTCAGCCAATACGTTTTGATTTACTTGTAAGTTCAGGGCCATCGAGAGAAAATCAGGGCCCGGGGATAGTAACATACGGGGGAAAATCACATATATTTTCCAATTTAAAATCTGAAAATATTCTGACCATTTTAATTTTTCACTAACTATAATGTTACAATTTTTTTTTTAATTTCTATCTTCTATCAACTTTAAAATGTAAGGTAGACCAGAACTAAACAGTTATAAAGTAGATTATTATTATATTCCTTGCAGATACAAGATGAAGAGTGTATTGCATTTAATCGGCACATTTCTAAAACCGGTAGAATCGTTTGTAGAGAAAATTTTTTTTATATCACTATGTTGGTGATTGAATTTTGAACAATTTTCATGTCTGTCCGTCTGTCTGTCAGTCCGTCTGTGACGGGCGGACAGACGATAACTTAAGAATGAAAAACCCGATTGTATTGAAATTTGGACAGTTAGTGTTGGTTAGAGGAACACAATATTCTTTTCGAACAAAATGGATCAATAAATAAGAACGTTATTTTTTTTTTTATGTTTTGTAATAAAACAAAACATAAAACATTTCACATAAAAAACTGTTAATAACGCAGCGAAAATTTGAGTCCTTCTGTCCTCCAAGTATCTTAATATTTCTGGACTCAAAACGTCTTTATGTTGCATTTCAGTTTGTTACTGCTGAAAATCAAGTTCTCAGACTCAAAATCAAAGAATTTGTCAAATAGTTAAAGTGCTTGCAAGTACATTTTTAGATCACTAAGCATCAAGACTCTTCATGAAATGCTTGAAGCACTAAGCACCAATTTTAAAAAGTGCTCGTAAGTATACCGAACACTTGTACGAACACTGATCACTATGCAATAATCTCAGTTTTATGATGAGGTACCAAAAAATTCTGTATGTAACTTGTGTTATGCAAGTGATCCCGGGAGGTAAATTTTCCTATTAAGATTGAGGTTCTCCATTATGAATTATTTGCCATATAAAAGTAAATATGTAAATGTCTGCGATTTTCCATCTTTAATATATGTACCGTGCATGTTCATTTAAGTATGGCGATACATGTCATCTGTATGAGATACTGTAAATATAACGCATGCATGAATTACAACTGTTTATATCCCCGTGGTCATTGTGTATTATACCTACTTGTCGTCATGTTCGGCAGGCCTATTGGATAGGAACTACTGTTAGTTGCCCCAAGGGATAATAAACCCACCAATTTAAGGAAAGATTTCTCATACGATCCTGTTGTTTTATAATTATTTTTAAGTCATGTTGAGTGAATTAGAGCTAATTTTGTGTTTTAACGATGCAATCCCCACCAATTTTAATAAACAACTCACTTCTTTAGGATCAATCCCGAATGTTCAAAGAGCAGCATTGGTAACGTTAGGGGACCTCACCACTTATGATTTAGCCAAAAGCTTTATAATTAGGCACACTAATATGCCCGACGGTCATTTACTTCATGTAATAGCAAGTACATGTGCAGGTCTAGTGGCAGCTCTCATGGGTACCCCGGCTGATGTCATCAAAACGCGAATTATGAATCAACCCTATGATGATAAAAAGGGGTAGGTATAAAAACACCTTTAAAGATGTATGTATTTTTAACAATTTTGCTGGCTTTGAAGATTTAAGTATTAGTTCATTTTCTATGGGTCTTGCCCCAAAAATAATTCGCTAACTAAGCAAACTACATGTAAGTAGTATTTTACATATATATATATATATATATAGAATTTCAATATTTGCAATGACAAGGTTGCCGATTTCTCCTAAAATAAATAATGGGATAATTTATATACCTGATAAAGGTTTTTAATTATATCTCAGTATGAAGAATATCGATTTTTATGTATAGCACAATATGACATTCAAGAACAAATAGAAAATTTCGATGATATATAAAGGTAAAGTTTAATATTGTAAAATTTATTTGTTTTTACTACAGTATGGAGACATAAAAAATGTTTATTGATGGTTAAAAATTTTTTCTCAAAATACACTATTATAAAAGATAAAATGCCATTTGCTACATATTACCTCACTATTATGGCGTTTTTCAGGTCGAATGGCCACACACATGGGAAAATTTTTTTATTTCATTGCATACCATAAATGCTAGTTGAAAGCAATAAAATTATTTGGCTAATTAATTCAGGTTCTGATGAATTTATTTATTCTTTGGGAAATGTACAGGGTGGTTCAGTTTGGTATTCGTGCCCCTGTAACTTTTTTATTTCAACAAAAAACTACAACAAATCATATATACTTATAAATCACTTCTCAAGCTCCATCAAATTACGTCCTTAAATCGTCTCTGTGATCATATACATATGTCAACGTAACAATAGTCAACTTTCTTTTTTCACAATGATATGCTATACTTTCTTTTGCCGATTGTTATAGATTCTTTTTCTGCATTCACATATGAAAAAAAAAAAGTATACACTTCCATAAGAAAAATTTCGAGAAAATTAGTAAAATATGAGAAAACTTCATTCAATGGTTTTGTCTCGGAATCAACATAGTTGGCCACGGAAACAATTGAATTTTGACACTGTTAGTAACGTCAGATTGAAAATACTGTTATTTGTGATCGTGTTATTAGTTTTTATTTTATACTATACTTATAAATAATAGATTTATATTAAAGAAAAAAAATTGGACATGACAATTTATGGACAGTTACAAATAAATAATAATTACCAATAAAAAAACTACTAACACTTAAGAAAACTAATTAACATTAAGAAAATACAAATATTATTTATTTTTTCACATGTTCGAAGAGGCCTCCGTTTGCTTCTAAATATAATTGCCCTCTCTTCATCAAGCCTTGGATACATACATGTTGAAAAATTTCAACATTTAATCAGTGACATTTAGAGATGTAAAGTACACTCTTTCTTTTACATAGGGCCAAAGGAAAAAATCCGACGGTGTATGATCCAGAGATTTGGCATAGGTTCGTTACATTATGTGGCCATACCCCATTTTGTTGTAATATCATGTTATGCCTAATATGTAATATGGGACATCTTCTATGAAATTTAACAATTCTTCTCTTAAATCTCTCCGGTAAATGTGTCTTAATGAAACTTTGGTGCTGTAATCTATCCTTTAGAATTCTGTAATCTAACCTTTAGAATTTTGGAAATTACTTTCTCAAAGCCACTGAGGATTATCCTGAGGCCAATAATGATAGTTATCTTGATTAAATATTCCATTATTATGGAAACGGGATTTATCTGACCACATGATACGATCTAAGACAGTCTTGAGCAACTACTAGTCATGATATAAAATGTAGATGCCTCTCGTAATCTCCAGGAAGCAAGCCCTAATGTAAATGTATTTTATATGGTTGCAGTTTATATTTCAAAATTCTTTGAATTGAAGAATATGAAATGTTAGTCTCAACTGTATGTCATTCATCTCATATGGTTCTGGGTTTAAAAGAGTTTCTTTTTTTTCTCAAAACTTCCACTTTCACCCATATTTCTTCTTAATTTTGTAAATATTTTGTCTGATGGCATCGAATTGGGGCATTCATGATATAAATGTTTGGCCGCTTTACTTTTTTTTGCACTCTCATTGTCCAATTTTTCTTAATTAGTATAAATCTGTTTATAAGTAGGTACCAATAGCATAAAATAAAAACTAATAATACAATCACAAATACAAGTATTTTCAATTTGGCATTACTAAGTCAAAATTCAATTGTTTCCATGGTTAACTATGTTAATTCCAAAACGGAATCTTTGAATAGAGTTTTATTATATCTCGTTAATTTTCTCGACATTTTTCTGATCGCAGTGTATACTTTTTTTACATATGTGAATGCAGGAAAAGAATCTCTACAACAATCTGCAAAAAAGTATAGCATACCATTTGAAATAAAAAAGATGACTATCGTTACTCTGGCATATATGATCACAATGACGATTTACGGACGTCATTTTATAGACCTTGAGGAGCGATTTACAAATATATATGGTTTGTTGTACTTTTTTGTTGAAATAAAAAAGATACAGGGGCGCGAATACCAAACCGAATCACCCGGTATAATAGAGAGGAACACTGAGAATATTTTTAAGGTATAATTATAAAAGATCAAGATTTTCTATTGTTTTTGATCACTCTGTTTGAAGATGTGTTTTACTTGTAGGGGTGCCCTGTACAGCTCCTCTATGGATTGTTTACGGAAAACAGTTAAATTAGAAGGTTTCGGAGCACTGTACAAAGGTTTTGTGCCTCTATGGTTACGATTAGCACCATGGTCGCTAACATTCTGGTTAACTTATGAAGAAATTGTTTTAAAAGTGAGCGGTAAAAGTTGGTAGTAATATTGAAGAAATTTAAGACCGACCCAATATTATGGGGCCTATCTTTTAACAGTACATACAAGACAGCAAATTATGGCAATAATTCAACTACTCAGAAGAGATTAACTCGTAGTAATAAGATACATTGTGTGATTTGTATATTATTTATTTTATACAAGTTAGTGGAAATATATGGGCAAGAAATGACAAACCATGTTTGTTTTTGTGTAATAATTTTAACCATATGATGAACTTTTTCCAACAAATAAACTAAATAAATATATTTAAAAAACAACCTGTCCAAGCTATTCTTTGTTTCATAGGAATTGAATGTATTCCCATTGTGACCTCACTGTATATGAGCTTATACAGACAGAATGAAAACCGTGCTGAAAAAGAACATTAAAGTGATCTATAATAAAATACAGAAAAATCAGTCAATTGCCGAAATCTCAGTCACTCGAAAGCAAATTTATATCTGGGAGACTAAAATCCATACGAACACCAGACTTAAAGAACGCATCTGTCACAAAAAAATGAAAATGCGCACATATGCAAGGTATTCCAGGAATACTCCATAGAATCCGTAAACTGACCAGGCAATCTAGGTATAAAAGTAAATGGCATTTTGAGCAACTGCTCAGCCTCAATGTTCCAAATTAATTATCGTGAAATTTGCTGTTTTCGTTTGCTTTTTTAACTTTTTTGTCCTATCACCTATCAGTTATTGAAATAAACATTTTTAAGTTTAGTTTTTATTACATATAGACAATTACGTGTTTTGTACAACAATATTTCCTTTAATTTGAGATGTGCATTGTTTACCTATGTGTTTTTAGTTATTTTCTTCGTATTTAAACAATGTTGGGATTGATCTTATAATTATATATGGAGCATATTTAGATTATTTAATATTTAAATGCTGTTTATTTCAATAGCTGATAGCACAAGAAAGTTAAAAAAGCAAACGAGAACAGCGAATTTCACGGTAATTAATTTGGAACATTGAGGTTATATGCCCTCCACTCTCGTTCGCTGTCAGATTTTGCACGCACCCTATACTTTATAACCCCTCAAAATTTGAGCACATTAGATTTATGAGAACAACGAAAAAGTTGAAAAATTTCAGGAATCAACATTGAACTTTTCCAGTTTATCATTATGGCCGTTATAACCTCACTGCGAGGCAAGTGACATATACTGAAGCTTAGATCATGAGAAAGTAAAATAAAGCAAAACTTTAATGTTTTAACATCATTAAAGTCAAGGCTGTTACGCAAGATTAACCTAACACTGTGCATGCATGCAAATTTACAGCATCAATATGATTAATGAAGGTCAATTTATTACCAGACACCTTGGTTGTTAAAATGGATGATCTCTTTAATACCTACGTCTCCATTAACATTATAGTTATTTACAGTTGGGGACCCCTTGGTTGTATAACTCATAACATTGCACTTTTCAACATCTAGAAGATCATCTGCACCTGATCATGCACCATATTGATACCTTAGTTAAAAGTAGCATTTCTTAAGACAAATTAAAAATTATCCAAAGCGGATATGCCAAAATGCTAGTGCAGTCTTTTATTAAAAAGGCTGGAATTCCATCTGGGCATACAGAAAGTTTCAATTCTCTTTAACGTTATACACACTATAGCCTCAGAAAAATATTTAATGTCCAAACAGAAGTATCATTACTGGGTCGTCCAAAACATTAAAGCAGTGAGACATCTCAAAAAAGTTAGCAAAGGCGCCAACGATGTCGTTCGGTGTCTCAAGAGGTTAATTATTATAAATCATGTTTTTAGGTTTTTCTTTTTTCCTGTTAACGTAAGCCCAGAATTTATTAGGTTCAGATTAATACTTTTAATACCTACTCTTTGGTCAAAATGTTTATTAACGTTACACTGGACCCAGTCTAGAAATGCGAATAAAAACATTAAATTAAAGAAATTTAGATTAAAATAATTAAGAATTAAGATAAACTTACAAAAACGTAAAATTTGAGGTTATGGTTAGTCATATGGTGCTACTACTCTACATATCGTTATGAAACGCAATTCTGATGTCCAACTTGATTTTTTTCCCATTACTTAAATTTTGTTAAAGATACTTATTATTTATCAACGTTGTTTGCCCTAAAAACATCTACATAAACGTTCTTTGATTTGACCCTCACTTATTTGGCCATAATCTCTGGCCATAAGCAATCAATCATCTGACATCTATCTCTTTAGCGACGTTGCCAAAGACAAGATTAAAGAGAGACAAAACACTCTCGGGTTGGCAAATTTCTTTCGACATGGTTGCATGTACCAGGTAAACCAAATATTAAAAATATGTTATAATTATTATTTACAATTTAAATAATAAACCACAACAGAACATATTACTAATATTTTTTTCACTCTTCTCCTAAAAAATTTGATACCATTTCAACTGTTTCTTATTACATTTTCCAATACAAATTATATCACGCACACATATTTTACAAGTTTTACAATACGAAGTAAATTTAACGTTAGTGTTCAAAGTTTATAATTATAAGTTATAATATAAGATATAAGCTTTATTGTGGAATAAAAAGAAAAACATCTTAAATTTGTGCACGCTGTCATACCTATAAAAGATAAAGCCGTATGTTATGAAATCATGTGCATTGTCTCATAATCATTTACGTATTTCGATTGCATTAAAGTTATAGCAGGCCTATTTGGTATTTTAAATTAGGAATCCATAATAAATAATAAGTTATAGGTAGGTACTTTTTTATTGTTGAATTGGGTTGATGTCACGCCTGATAAAAATACAACCGGTCCGGTCACACTCTCGCGAAACAACATAAAATGAGCCAAGTTGACGGAGTGATTTGTTTATTACAAAATTGATCGCTCAAGAGAACATTTAACTGTGATTAAATGGTGAGTATTATCTTTTTTTAACAGCATGTGGCCGAAACGTGTTTAGGGTAAATTTTTGTTATTCAGGAAAAAGCGATTTTCAGGTTATTCGCAACGTTGTCATGTTGACAATAACACTAGGTACGGTGTTTTATTTTTCAAAAAAAGCAGATATTTGGTTTATTCCTGAAAGGATCATATTTCGATAAACGAAGTTTACTCTTTTATTTTTGCCGCTATGTCCATAGATTATTTTTTAGACCCCTTCAAAGCTTAATATTTGTCCAGTTGTATTTTTCAGTTTTTTCTAATTAAAATTGCGTTTATTTATACGTGCGCGTTATAACGCCTGAAGTAAAATTAATTATGCTATAGGTAAGTACTTTATTAATTATATTATACCTAGCATCTGGAAAGTTGAATAATGTAATATATTTAATTATACCTAAACACTTATTTTAATTAGTTACTGAGGTAAGTAATAATCTACCTTCTGCTCGAATTACGTAAGTTCAAAGTTTATATTTTTATATGCTGATTTTCCGTGAATAACCTCAAACACTGCTGGGGCAGAAATTTAGTTTTTTATTGTTTAATTATATCGACCAAGGCAATATAATTCCATAGAAAATAATAGGTAAATACTTATATGTACGCAAAGGTTAAAATTCGTATTAATTTAAATTAACAACTCAACGGACTGCGAACGAGCACAATTTAGCTATAAACAAATTTTCAAATAATGGACCCATCAAATAATAAATGGATAAAAAAAGTCTTTGGATAAAACGATAAGTTATACCTATTCGATTTAATCAAATTAGGTATAACTGCGATGGACGAACATTTCTTTTAATAATCGGGACAGTACAGAAATCCGTTTTATAAGGGACAGAATTTAAATCGAAAAAATATTTGTGTCTTTACTATTAGTGCAGTCAATGAAGCAAAAAAAAGTGCCTTTTGAGTTCAGAAAACTTTCTAACGTATTTAATTCCAATGAAACCGTTTTATTATACTTTTTATGCCAAAAATACAAAGGTCTATATTATTATAAGACCTGCCTTTACCTTGAGAATTAGGGAAATCGAAAACAAGTTTCGTAAAATACTAAATTTTCATAAATTTTCTTCTTTTTTGTATAAACTTAAAAATTGTATTTTATTTTGTAAACGTAATGCAGAATCGTATGCATAGGTTTTCAGTAGGGGAAATCGAAAAAAATTGAATTTCGTCGATTATAGCGCCATCTATCATGAATAGAAAAACATATTTCAGATAAATCCTAGGTATTTTTAGACGTAGAATCCGAATCTACAATAAAAAATAGGGGTTCCTATTTAAGATTTGAAAGTTACCCCCCGCCGGACCTACAAGGAGGGGGGGTGGTCGACTATCTTAGCACTATTCCTCCGCGGAATGATTAAGGTTAAATTATGGGCATTTTTTCGTTTATTATCCGAGATATTTCAAAATTTTAGGTTAAAAAAAATCACCCGTTATAGTTTTTTGAGTACAGCTAAAAAAATTGGTAAAGGTATTAACACAGAACCTCCCTCTTTATTTATACAGAGGGGTCACTCAGCACTCTAAAAAATTACTACTTGATTAAGAAACAACATACGAAAACAAGCTAACCATTATACTCTTCGCCGATTTACTGCACTTTTTACTTCCCTCGCATACCGAAGGGAAGTATTGTATTCGAAAAAAAATCACCCTCCGAGATTTTTTCGGATTCTGACGTTTCAGAACACGTAGATTACGAAAATATAGGTTTTTCAATTCCGTCAGTCTGTCTGTCTGTCTGTTGGTGCATTTACTAAAAAACTACTTGACGGACAGCAGTCAAATTTGGTAGGTAGTTGACGCTACTGTCAGCGAAGAAATGGTAGAAATTTCTCTAGAAAATGGGTGGACCGTCTAAACGGAATAAATATTGAAAAAAAATTATTTTTGCTCAAATGTAAAATTTCCACGTTTCATGACGCGCTAAACCTATTTCAGAAAAAAAAAATGTTGAAATTTTTTTTTACCATTTTTGAAAATTTGTTTGCCACTAAAATAAATGGATTTTTTTTTTCATTTCTTCAAATTTTAAATTTCCACGTTTCATAGTGTTCTAAATCTATTTAAAAGAAAAATTAGAAAATTTTCTTACTATTTTTAAAACATTTTACCACGAAGATACAATTTTTTTTCTTTGTTCAGATTTTAACTATCCACGTTTCCATGACATTCTAAAACTATTCAAACAAATTTAAAAATGTTTTTGAAGAATTTTTTAAATTTTTAATCCATTTATGTATCACTACTATAGAACAGACGAAAAAAATTTTTTTGCTCAAATTTAAAATTTCCAAACCAATTTCGGAAAAAAAAATTTGCAACATTTTGTTACCAGTTTGGAAAAAAATTTTACACTAGAATGCTCAAATTTAAATGACATTCTAAACCTAGGTATTTCAGAAAAAAAATTTCAAAAATTTTTTTCACCAACATTTTTCAAAAAGTTTTTACCACCAAAATAGATCGAATTTTTTTTTATTTGCTCAAATAAAAAATTTTCACGTTTCATAGCATTCTAAACCTATTTTAAAAAATATGTAATTTTTAATTTTTAAATTTTTTTAGCACAACTATAGAATAGAAGGAAACTTTCCTTTTTGCTCAAATTTAAAATTTCTACGTTTGACATTTTAAACCTATTCCAGAAGAAAAAATTTTGAAAATTATTTTACCAACGTCTTTTGAAAAATTTAAAAAAAATGAAATTTTTTAACCACCACTATACTTCCACTCCATTACGTGAATGTTGGATTGAAAATGTGACAGATGGCAATAATATCTGGTATATGCATCTATTATACTTTTATTGAAAAATGTACAGGGTGGTCATCCCAAGAAATAATTCAGTCATGGTGGACATTTGTAAAGGTATTTGCGCAAGCCTGCCATATGTGGCACCTGCTATTTAATATTGAACTTTTGCTGTTGGATGAGCAATCTGTATATTTTTTTGACCAAAACTTATCAAGTTTTCTTTGTAATAATAGCAATAACTATATTCCGATTATTATTCTCAATGTCATTTCGTAATTATTAATTTTTTAGAGTTACTGCCATGCACAAATAACGAGGGAAGTTCTGTGTAAATACCTTTACCGATTTTTATATAATTGTTGCACATTCTATAGGGATGCTCTTCGCAGTTTTTTTGTAAATAATATTAGTTTTAGGCATTTTTAGTTTAATTACAAAACAAAACTTTTTTTTTTATTTAAAAAATTTATAATTTTTGTATTTATTCATCGATTTTGTTAAAAAACAATAGGGTTCTTCCTCTTGTTTTTTATTTATAACTTCTTTATTTATTGGTGGATTTTGTTCAAAAATAGGGTTCGTCCTCTAGCTAACACTAATAGTCAAAATTTCAATACAATCAGAATTTTCGTTCTTAAGTTATCGTGCTTGTAAGAAACGTGACGGACGGACAGACAGACAGAAGGAAGAACATTTTGAAAGTTGTTCAGAATTCGATCACCAATACAATGATATAACTATACGCTTCGTTTTGTATTTGCGAAGAGTATAATAATCAGAATGTAATATGTAATTAACATACGACTCAAATGTATTTACCCCTCACTCAGAAACGGAGGAGAGGAAGAAATTTAAAAAAATATGTGTTCAATATGTGTCTATTCTAAATCATTCACTGAAATTTGTACAGTGTACATTGGACAGTTTTGAAATTCTGTTCAGTTATATTGAAAAATGTCCTACTTTTTAAGGAAATTTTGACCATACCTGTTTTAAATCCATTATTTCTTGGTAAATATGCCTACAATGGAAATAATATTTTAGATAAAGCACGGCATTTATTGTATTTTTTCAAAATTTTTTTCTAAAATTTTGCAGTTATTCTCAATGACGTGACAGGTTTATTCGCAAATACAAGTCGAAGAGTATATTGCATTAGATCGGCACATTCTAAAACCGGTAATATTGCACGTAGAGAAAAAAATTTCATATCAGTGTTATATTGGTGATCGAATTCTAAACAACTTTCAAAATGTCCGTCCGCCCGCCTGTCTGTCCGTCTGTCTGTCTGTCCGTCCGTCACGTTTCTTGTAAGCACGATAACCTAAGAACGATTGTATTAAAATTTGGACAGTAAGTTACTGTTATCTACAAGAAGAACCCTATTGTTCTTGATCAAAATCTATCAATAAATAAAAAAGTATTAATTTTTTAAAATATTTTTCTTTTTTAAATTGTTTTGTAATTGAACTAAAAATGTCTAAAACTAATATTATTCTATAGAACGTGCAACGATTATATAAAAAGTGCAGTAAATCGGCGAAGAGTATAATGGTTAGCTTGTTTATCAATGTATTTAAAGAATTTTTGATAAAATAGTTACTTAATGATATAAAATGTAAGACCAAACGTTAATTTAGTTATCAAGGGAAATAGATAACAATAGATAACAAGCTTGCAATAATGTCCCAAAAAAAACCGCTGCCTAAGGAATCACTACTTCCACATCCATATTTTTCATCAGTCACTTTAAAGGAAACATCTTGACTAGATTTGCACTCTAGCATGCGAAAATTATTGGTCACAGAATTATAATAATATTTGGAGCAGATGTCATAGAAAAGTTTAAGGCGTTGGTTTCTACCAAATACGTTAAAAATTAAGTTTTTAGTTTACCCTACTTATTCTCCCCTATTCACAACCTACCACGACCCACCTGTTCAATGGAATCATCTCAATCAGATGTCATTACAATTCATCCGTGTACTAACTATCAAGTAATTATCTCAATTTTATGTTATCAAACCCATTAAAAATGGAGCGGAGAATTAGAAAGAAATCTGGGGCCTTGGTTTCTATGTAGTATGTACACCAAATCCCATATTTATGTACTCTTACCAGCACGATTTACTTTTTCCCCTATTTACTCCTATTCAACCCTCAACCCTTCAACGGAATCATCTTAAAATATAATCTAGTTCCAGATGTCGTTATAATACATACGTGTCCCAAATTTCAAGTGAATATCTCGATTTCATTTTATCAACCTCTTTAATAATGGATTAAGGGTGGTGGGAGTTGAAAAATTTTACTAAAAAATATGAGGCCTTGGCTTCTAGGAATACGCCTAATTTCAAGTTTCTGTACCTTTACCAGCTTGCTTTACTTATTTTTCCCTATTTACCACCAATTACCCCCACTCGTTCAACGCATTCGTGTCAAAATATAATCCAGTTTAAGATATCGTTATACGTGTAACAAATTTCAAGTGAAAATCTAAATTTGATTTTATCAATTCTTTTAATAAGGGAGTGGGGTGATGGGGGGATGGAAAATATTATGGAAAAATCTGAGGCCATCGCCTCTAGTATATACACCAAATCACAAATTTCTAACCTTTTACCAGCTTGCTTTGCATATTTCCCCATATTTACCCCTATTTATCCCCCAACCCTTTACCGGATATCTTCCAAAAACAATCCAGTTCCAGATCTCATAATATATACGTGTACAAAATTTCAAGTCAATATCTTAAACCGTTCCGGAGAAAGCGTGCGGACAAAAAAAGTTACAGACAGACAGACAGACCGACAGACAGACAGAAATTTTTTTTTCGCTCAAATTTAAAATCTCGGCGTTCATGATATTCTAAACCGATTTCAAGAAAAAAAAATTTTTGAAAATTTTTTTACGATTACTATACTTCCAATCCACTACGTGGATGTGGAAGTAATAATTTCCTCCAAATTTTAGAAAAATCGGTTGATATTAAAACGAGCCTCCGAGACCATGAAATTTCCCGTGTATAATTATAATTGTTCAAACAAGTTGAAATAATAATAATTTGTGGAAAAAAATACGCGATAGTCAAACTTTTGTCTTGGGTCAAGTTGGCGTCCTATAAAACCCTAGTAGCACAACATGTTGGACCAATATATTATAATCCATATAGGACCAATATATGAATATTGGTCCTATATAGGACCAATATTCATATATTGGTCCTATATGGATTATATATTTGTGCAATATTGGTGTTACTAGGGAAGGATGTTAGGATGTTTGATTTAAAAAAGAATTATTAATTCGTACTGTCTGGACAATTAGAAAGAGGAGACTTGGGTGCGATTGTTATTTCACTTTATTTTAACGATCTATTGCTTTACGAATATTCACAATCAATACATGGGAATCCTTGAATCCTCAAGGTCTTAGAGGCACGTTTTAATAGCAAGCGGTGTTGTTCTTTGGAGATTATTTTATTTGGGATTTCAAACAAACGGGAACACCCACCGAGTTCTGAAAAAAAAATTAAACTTAATTTCTTGAGCTACCCTAATGTACAGTCACAACTCCTGCGTCGTAATAAGTAATCATAAATATACTTACTGTTCGATATGTTAAAAAATACGCAACTAAACGTATCAATTCATATATTATATTTGCAATCAGGGAAAATAGATCTAAAAGGAAATGTAAACATAAACATGGTGTTCCATTTAAAAAATCATCCTCATCACGTGAGCTATGCTGGCTGTTCTTTGTAACCGAAAACAATTAAGAACAAATAACTTGTAAATTCACTGCAGATTAGCGGATTTACTAGGTAAAATTAGAGCTCAAACAGATGACTAGATTTTTTTATAAATTAGGAATACTTTTAAATACTATTTTGAAGAATATTTATATTTAGTGTCTTTATGTTACACTTTGAAAAAAGTACTTATAAAGAAATCTATACGTTCGTTTGACTTTGCCTTGTTATTTTACTACTACTAAATCTGCATTTGATTTACCATACAATTAGGTAGTTGTTTGTTTTCGGTTTTAATTACAAACGATACAAAAATTTATTAAACGATTTACTTAGTTATATTTTGGATGCCTGGTCAAAATACCACCTTGAAACGTGACAGTTTACAAACACAGTTCTAGGAAATAACAACAAACGCGTGTGTATGTGCATATAACGGTCCATTGCGTTTGGATTTGGACCAATAATGGAGATAACCTGCTGCGGTATTTGACAAAACTAGTGCAGATTAATTATTAAGGTGTAGGAATAGCGGCGAAAAAATGGACAGTAAGTATTGTCAAGTTAAAGATTTAAAAGAAATTATAACTTATTATGTACCCAATATGCGATTCAAATGTATTGACCCCTCACTTTAACCGGGAATATCTCAGAAACGGAGGAGCGGAAAAAAAAATAAAAAATTATGTGTTCATTATGTATCTATTCTAAATCATTCACTAAAATTTGAACAATGTACATTGAACAGTTTTCGAGTTCTGCTAAATTATATTGAAAAATGTCCTATATATGCTATTTAAGGAAATTTTGATCATACCAGTTTTAAATCCACATCTTGGAAAATATACCTACTATGTAATATGTAAATAATATTTTAGATACCGATAAAGCACGGCATTTTTTTGTACGAGGAAATTTTTTCATAATTTTTTCTAAAATTTTGCAGTTATTCTCAAAAACGTGACCTCATGTTTATTCGGTTAATTATCAATGTATTTAAATATTTTTTTATAAAATAGTTAGTTATATAAAATGTGAGCATTTTCAGAAAAAAGAATTGTTATATATCAAATATTAATTTAGTAATCATGCGCAATAGATAATATTATTGCAAGTTTACGGCAGAGCTGGGTAATTACCTATATTTTAAAAATAATTACAATTACAAACTACTTTTTTAAAAAAAGAACTAATTACAATTACTTGAAAAATGGACTTAGCAATTACTTTTGTAATTACTTTTATGATAAAGTAAATTATAGTGACCAAACAGACAAAAAGGTAAGTTAAAAATTTTAATTAAAAGAGTTGTGAATATTGCGTTTTAATATTAATTAGACTCATTATTAGACTGTATAGATTTTCACGATCCCTCATAAGCTGAAAATCTTTGATTGTTTTGAATATGAATTATGGAACTTTTCGAATACATTAATAAATGTAAAAGGAATCTACAGGATATAGCTGAAATGTGGATAAGTGTACCTGTAATAAATACAATGCAGTAAAGGCACGTAAAAATTCATTCGAGAGATTCAGCGGCTATGTGTGGTGTCTGTGTATGCGTTCATGATTATATATTTTCCCTCCATACTCAATATTTATCCCCCTACTTTTAGGTCCCGCACTCGAGAAGGTCCTATTGGTCGAGGGGCGTAAGATCCTATTGATTGAGGGAAAAAAACCAGACAAAAATATGCAAAATGATCCTCCATAATAAATAACATGGGGTTTTTGTCCAGAACAGTCTTTGCTATACTACTGAAAGAATTAGGTATAAGGCGCTTCTTATATACCTACTGAAAGTTTGTACATTTATCTTTATTTCTCTAGACTCTAGAGTTACGAGGTTTTAAGTTATTCATACGAGTCAGACGAAGAATACGAAAAAAAAATTGAATATTCTTCTAAATTATGAAGGAATTGGCACCCTCTGAAATTCTATGAGCACCCCCTGAAATACTATAAGCACCCTCTACAGTTCATTTCTGGCTACAGGCCTGGTGGTGGCAGATGTCATAAAGAAACCTTGATTTCTAGTATATGTACCAACTCAACTTTCTAGACTTTTACTAGCCTCCTTTACTTATGTACCCCTATTTACTCCCTAACCCTTCAATACAATAAGCTAAAATATAATAGAGTTTCAGATCTCGTTATATTGCATACGTGTACCAAATTTTGTTTTGTTAACTTTATTAACAATAAAGTGACGGAGCCCAGTTGTCAGAGGTTTTAAGGTTTCACTAAATGTTATATGGCTGAATTTTTCAGAATAAGTATAGTCTTGTTGGTGTAGAATACGGTAAAAAAAGTTTACAGCTGTAAGGTGTCGGCGACCCCTAAAAAAATCGAAAATGTTGGCCAAAAATCGGTTCTTGGCCGATAACTCGAAAAATAAAAAAATATGTATCAAAAAATTAATAGCACTAGGCGATAGAGGGGAAATTTCACATCAAAAACGTATACGAAATTTTTTGTACGGTCAAAAATGTAGTAGGTTCCAGACTTTTTTTTAACGCACGAGATTGGAACGTGGCGACATATAAGTATAGGGCTCGCAAAGCGTGCGCGGTCACGGACGCGGTGCACTAAATTTGTTGTAACTTTTTGAACTAATTAATGAAATTGAGCTCAACAAAGTTTAAATGAAACGAGAAACATGTGGCTATTGGATTATCATATTTTCAAATATAGAAATGAATGTATGTAGAAATAGTACATATTATATGAATTCGGAACACATAGAGATTTTCGATGAAATCGGTAAAAGCTCTATCATTTATAAAATTTTTAAAATAATAATCTGAAACTTTCACATATTACTCTTGAAGTAATGTATAAAAAGATCTGATAAGTGAGAAAAATCTCAAACATTTATTTTTGAAGATGTACATTTCCAAAATTTTAAAATCTTGAAAAAGTGATAAAATTGATATGTCCGCTATTACTTCGGTTTAAATCGCATTATTATACTCCTCGCAAATACAAAACGAAGAGTATATATTGCATTCGATCGGCACATTTCTAAAACCGGTAATATTACTCGTAGAGAAAAAATTTTCATATCACTGTGTTGGTGATATAAACAACTTTCAAAATGTCTGCGTGTCTGTCCGTCTGTCTATCCGTCCGTCACGTTTCTTGTAAGCACGATAACTTAAGAACGAAAAGTCCGATTGTATTGAAATTTGGACAGTAACTTAGTGTTAGCTAGAGGGAACCCTATTTTTTAACAAAATCGATCAATAAATAGAAAAGTTATACAAAGAAACTACGAAGAGTATCCTAGAGAATGTGCAACAATTATATAAAGAGTGCAATAAATCTGCAACTCCAAAATTCGTGAAACTTGCGATAAAATAAACGTTAATATCTTTTATCACAAAAATTATTTGGCATACCTATCCATCGAATCTTTTTATACATTCTTTCAAGAGTAATATGTGAAAGTTTCATATTTTTATCTTAATAATTGTAAAAATGGTAGAGCTTTTACCAATTACTTCGGATATCTCTTTATGTTCCGAATTCATATAAGTATGTACTATTCCTATATACATTCATTTTTATATTTGAAAATATGATAATTCAATAGCCACATATTATTCGTTTCATTTAAGCTTTGTTGAGCTCAATTTCATTAATTAATTCAAAAGTTACAACAAATTTAGTGTAGTGCGTCAGTGACCGCGCACGCTTCGCGAGCCGTACAAATGTCTCGCCACGTTCCATTCTCGTGCGTTAAAAAATAATCTGGAGCCTACATTTTTGATCATACAAAAATTTTATATACGTTCTTGATGTGATATTTCTCCCTCTATCGCCTACTGCTATTAGTTTTACTTCCACTTTCCTCGCATACCGAAGGGAAGTGGAATCACCCTCCGAGATTTTTTCGGATTTTGACGTTTCAGAACACGTAGATTACGAAAATATAGGTTTTTCAATTCCGTCAGTCAGTCTGTCTGTTTGTCTGTTGGTGCATTTACTAAAAAAACTACTTGACGAAGAGCAGTCAAATTTGGTAGGTAGTTGACCCTACTGTCAGCGAAGAAATGGTAAAATTTTCACTGGAAAATATATAGGGTGGTCTAAACGTAATAAATAGTGGAAAAAATTTTTTTTTTGCTCAAATTTAAAATTTTCACGTTTCATGGCATGCTAAACCTATTTCAGAAAAAACATTTTTTGAAAATTTTTTTACCACTAAAATAGATGAAAACATTTTTTTTTTTGTTCAAATTCAAAATTTCCATGTTTCCATGGTAGGTACTCTAATCGTATTAAAAAAATTTAAAAATTTTTCTGAAAAATTTAAAATATCTTTTGAAAAAGTACTTACTATAGAATAGACGAAATTATTTTTGTTGCTCAAACTTAAAATTTCCACGCTTCATGACATTCCAAACCTATTTAGGAAGAAAAAAAATTATAACATTTTTTTACCATTTTGGAAAAAAAAATTACCACTAACTAGAATAGATGGAAATTTTTTTTTTGCTCAAATTTAAAATTTACACGTTTCATGACATTCTAAACTTAATTCAGAAGAAAAAAAATTGGAAAATTTTTTAACCATTTTTGAAAATTTTCAAAAAAAAAGAATTTTTTTTTCTTTGTTCAAATTTAAAATTTCCACGTTTCATAACATTCCAAACCTATTTCGGACAAAAAAATTTGAATCATTTTTTTACCATTTTGGAAAATAATTTTACCACTAGAATAGATGGAATTTTTTTTTTTGCTGAAATTTAAAATTTTCACGTTTCATAAACCTGTTTCAGAAGAAAAAAGATTTTGAAAATTTTTAACCAACATTTTTGAAAAATTTAAAAAAAAATGAAATTTTTTAACCACTCTTATACTTCCACTCCACTACGTGAATGTGGAATTGAAAATGTGTCAGATGGCAATAACATTTAACATATGCTATTATACTTTTATTGAAAAATACACATGGTGGTCATCCCAAGAAATAATTCATGGTGGACATTTGTAAAGGTATTTGCGCAAGCCTTCCATATTTAATATTGAACTTTTGCTGTTGGATGAGTACTCTGTATATTTTTTTGACGAAAACTTACCAGGTCTTCTTTGTAATAATAGTGATAACTATATTCCGATTATTATTGTCAATGCCATTTCGTAATTATTAATTATTTAGAGAGACCCGCGCACAAATAAAGAGGGAAGTTCTGTGTAAATGCCTTTACAGATTTTTTTTATATGTATTTTTTATTTTTCGAGTTATTGGGCAAAAACAGAATTTCGGCCAATATTTTTGATTCTTTAGGGATCGCCGGCACCTTACAGCTGTAAACTTTTTTTTATCGTATTCTACACCAACAAAACTAGGCAAGCGCAGTTATTAATTAATAATAATAATAAAGTCTTTATTAGGAAAGCATGTACATACAATACATCCAATCGCTAAGGCGATATAGGTACACGCTTCTTTCGTTAGCAAAAAGAAGAATAATGACCGTGTGCTTCATTTTAATTTTTCAAATAAGCATTAGACAACGCCCGAGTGGAACTTTCATTCGTTTCGTCCGATTAAGGATGTAGTGACCGGTTAATTTTTTTCCGAAAGTTTGTGTGATTAATCAAAAACCTAAGTAACATTTCTTCTCCAAAATTATGATAAAACATAATAGCTTCTGGTAATCACGCTGTATGAGGTCCAATTTCAATGAGGAGTATTATTCTACTGTCATGAGCAAAAAAAATAGCACGACTATTTTTTCCTAATGTAAATCTGTCTCTATTTGATTATGTAAAATGAGTAGCCGAAATAAAACAGTCAGCACTTTTATTATATTTTTTATTGCAATGCCGTAATTATTGCTAAAGCAGAAGATGGATTGTCAATGAGAGATATATTGCACTACGTTATAACATTAACAAAAAGTCTGTGTTTGATATTTAAAAAACTGGGGAAGAATAAACGAGTACGATTAGTAGAAATCTTGAATTAGGGGCAGCAAAGGATATCCAACTTAACAAGAAACTAACTGTTAATATTTTATTATTGCACCATTTCTTTTTAAAACTTCTATAAGTCTGTTTGGCATAGAATTAAATAAATTTATACAATAATCATTAGTAATACTATTTTCCCACGCATTATTTACTACTTCCAGTAATTCTTGGGCATTCCGCGATCTCACATTTCGTGTTTGGATACTTCTTACGAGTAGTCCCCATACGTATTCCACAGGGTTAAGATCTGGACTATAACTGGGCCAGTTAAGAACATTAATGTTGTTATCTTGAAACCAGTTAGTCGCGATATGAGCAGTATGAACTGAAGGATTATATTGTTGAAATATGAATTTATTATTAGAAAGTAATTGTCACACAGAAAGGAGCATAATATTGTCTAAAATCCTAATATCTATACGTTTTACTATCAAATCGTTCCTCAATATGCCCCAAAGCACCAAGACCGCGTGCCGATATCCAAGCCTACATGGTAACGGAAAATCTACCACTTTTGTCATTGTTAGATATATACTCGAATACGACTACTGTGTGTAGAGTGGAAAGTTTTTTCATCTCTAAAGATTACAACATTTTTCCAAAAATTTACATCATGCACTAAAAATTCAAGCGCAAATCCCAATCGAGCTTCTTTATGTTCAGCTTTAAGTAGTTATTTCTGTGCTGTTGGATGGCAGCGTAGCTTCGATTCTCTTACTTACCGGCTACCAGTACTACTCAATCCAGGAAAGTTCGTGTCTTCTGCAGCCCGAATTACTGAGTGAAATGGATTTTCTGCTAATTTATTTACTAATTGCAAATCTTGCTGTTGAGTTGATATCCTTCGTCACCCTATCCAGGATTTCTACTAATCGTACCGTTTATTCTCCACTTTTTTAAAATGGTAAACACAGATTTTTTGTTAATATTATAAGACAGTGCAATTTGTCTCATTGGCCATCTATCTTCTGTATTAACAGTAACTCCAGCTTTAATTAAATGTTAGTTTTGGCACACTTGCAATGAATTTTGACAACTAGCCGACAGTCACAAAAATTAAAGTTAGATGTAACTAGATTTTAGAAAAAATACACGTTATAAGACTTGTCCTATTTTTTTTCTCATGACCGTACCATGTCAATTTGCATATTATTGTTACGCATTTACGTCCCCTAGGTGCTGGTAGCTCATAAGTAGCAGGCAACTGCATTCGTTGATTCGTTCACTTCATAGTAGCCTGTAGTGTGCGCCATCTCTGAGACACTAGGAGTACGACTTTTGTAGAAGCTGGAAACTTGTAGAAGGTGGATCGAGACCTTGCTGCATTGTTCTAGATACCGCACGAGAAGGTCAAAGACCTTGCTAGAATATTCCAGATACTTTTTGTGGGGTATATAAGGCGACCGATACACAATGCTAATGCCAATCTCTTATATCCACGGATTAAGTGAGGTTTCTTATGAGGTGGAAACTCGTGACAGAATGTTCCTTTGAAAAAAAAGTGTAACAAAAGTTACTGTGTATACAAGAAACTGTCTAACTTTAGACATATGCAAACAGACACAAACATATATAATATACGTTCGTTGTTTGAATTCAGCTTGTAGTATTTGATGAAATCAATAGGTAATGCTAAAGGCAGTTTTTCCGTATTTTTACCGACAGAAAATCTGAAGTTGTAGTGTCGTAGATTAAGCCACAAAGGATTTGCAAAATTAGCAATTAGCTCAAAGCATTAGATGTTAATTTTTACAGATAAGATAAAATTCGATTCATGTTTCATACGTTCTGTTTCGCGTCAACAAGGGTGACGTGATATACAACGTCATTATTTGGCTCATTACAATTTATATTTATTATTTACATTAGTCGACCAAATATTTGAGTTGTAAATATCATTTATTTTTCTCTGTTTGCCAATTTCAAATTATACACTTTGTAAATACGAAAATGAGGAGCACATTTATTGCATTTGATCGGCACACTTCTGAAATTGTAAACGCTCGTAAAAAAAAACACAACTTTGTTAGTCATCAAATTCTAAACAACTTTTAAAATGTCTGTTGTCTGACGGTCCGACGCGCGTCGTTACGTTTCTAGTATGCGCGATATCTACCTCAAAACAGAAAAGACCAATTGTATTTAAAGGACCCGGCACTGTTTATGGCCCTCGGACAAATCTCGTTGGAATTGGAGTATGCTGTTCTCCTTGACATACCGAACAAAAGTTTAAAATGAACAGTTTTCGAGATAACAGAGGTCGAAGAGCTAAAATGAGCCAACGCCTAATATTGCAACAGAAATAAAAGCTTCAGATAAATAACAAAAGAAAAATATAAGGCCAGATATCAATCCGTATGTTTACATTTACATGAACTAACGGACAAAAAAATCAGAAAATGGTTTCGGGCCCATGCGACCCACACTTAACTTGAGACTCTATAGAGTCCACACCGTTTATCCCATTCGAAAATGAGTTTATTGAACTACGAACCTGGATCGTAATGTTACATTAGGCCCACGAGGCCCAAAGTCAACTTAGGATTTATGTAGCCTCCCTATGTATAATAAGATACATACTCTTCGCAAATACAAAACATTCCTTTAAATTTGTCGGTGTGTGTATATGCGATTATGCGAAATCATTTTGTCATAAATAAGATGTAAGTCAAGTCAACGCCATAAAAAAATAAACCAATACAGTCTGAATTGTTGTACTGTGTATCATCAAGAGCCAAATTTGTCAGTTGAAAATACCCCTGCAGGTTCGGGCCTTTGTACCTTGCACAGTCCTACTATTCCGTAGCTCCGCCACTGACGTTCTTGAATGTATTTTTGCATCCTGGCACAAACACCACTTATTTTCCGTTATAAAAGGTTAAGACTTTGCAAAATAACATGTATTTATAATACACAACGTATATATACCAGTATATGCAGCATGAATGCACTTATTCTATTCACCGTGAATTTCAATTGTTGGTTTATTTCTAATATTCATATTTTTTTCCAGGGTATTTAGGAAAAATGCCGCCTGTGCCACCCCAAAAGGTCGAATTTCCAAAATTTGTGGACTCATTATGGTGCATATACATAGTTTCCGTGGTGGCCGCTTGCAATGCAGAATTTGGTAAGACAATAATACAATTACACACTGTTCGGGTGCCAGAACGCCATTTAACGATTTATGATGGGCGGACTCGGACACGTTTATAGGAATGTTTTTACTTTTTATTTATGTTTTTCATGAGCAAAAATAATACAATCGTACCTTGCTAATGTGATGATGCTAAAACTTGGTGGAATATGTACAATACAAGATTATGACATCAAGACTATTCATTCGCGATGGTACTATAATAAAAGTTAATAAGCTGTTGTAAATATTGCATGCACCATTGCATGCAACCACGACATGTAGTTTATCCTTCTCCTCGATTTCGCGTAAAGGGCGCATTGTTCAATATATTCCACGGAATATTACGCCCGACCATCATTTTCGCTAAATCTAAGTTAAATGTTGGCTCGCTTAATGTACCTCTAAGATAGCTTGCTTTGTTACGTGATGTTTTTTAACAAAATAAGTTAGGTACTTTATTTAAGTATAGATCAACATCACAAATATGCTTTAAAACATACTAATTTGTCGATACTCTTATTGCTTTTCCGAATCTTCGCCACGTTATATGTAGAGCGCGTTGAAAAACGTATTTTTATTATACTTCTTTGAAAATAAGTTATTTTCATATGTATTAATAATAATGTAAGATGGTTTTTTTTTTCGGACTAGCATAGGGCACGGAAAGAGCGCACGGGAAAAGTTTTCTCGATCTCCGATTTTTTCCTCGCGCCGAATATACAGGGTGTCCCGAATTGCATATGCCAAACTTCATTAATACAACTTTTCAAAATAGGAAAAAAAGTTGCTATAAACATGGGTCGGGAAGTGATTAGTTTCCGAGATACAGGGTGTTCAAGTAATTCTCCTGAAAATGTCTTTTTATGAATACTTTCGAAACGTCTAAAGACAGGCAAATGATAATTTACACAGGAATTTAACTTTTTATGCTTTTTAAGAAAAAATGACAACTATGTACGAAAATCATTGGGGAGTGGGTGAAACTTGGGAGGGGGACTAGGTATAATTTAGCCCCAACTTTATTATGTGACACTTAAAAATTTGGAGTTTTCTATTCAAAAAAAGTCTCTTGTGTTATTTCCCTTAAATTATCAGTTTTTGAGTAAATCTTATCTGAACTTTATTAATTAGTAACTATTATTACCAACATTCCTGGTATGCAGGAGTGTGCCGTGATTGTAATGAATGACAATAATGACATTGTTGTTTTTTGGTTTTCTGTAGTTCATTGTTCTGTAGTTTTATTATTTCCTATTGGAAATAGTGTTCTATTGAAAAGTAAAAAACGGTCATGTTTAGTAATGTGGAGTACGCGGATATTTATTTTGTTTGTGGATATTGTAATGAAAACGTAAATGCCGCGGTACGTGAATATCGCAGAAGATTTCCTAATAGAAGGAAATCATCTAAAGATGTTTTTATTCGAACCCACCTAGAATTTAGAAATGTTTGACTTAAAAGATGTCCAAGAAATGAAGAACAGCGAAATGGGCGATTTAAAAACATAATTTTGACTAAATTTAACAATAATAATAAATTAAGTATCAGAAGAGCGGTCCAACAGCTGCGTGCGCAAGCTGTGCATATTTCCAAAAACAAAGTTTTTCGGATTTTGAAAAAAGACCACAGAAAAGCTTTCGAATGCAGCCAGTCCAAAGCCTTCAACCAGGTGATCCCGAAAGGCGTATCAATTTTTGTAATTGGTTTATAAATACCATGGAACAAAATCCCGATTTCGGAAGTAAAATTGTTTTTACTGATGAAGCTACCTTTAACCATAACGGATCGGTTAATTTTAATAATTTAAGAATCTGGTCTCATCAGAATCCTCATATAATTCGCTCTAGGGCATTTCAACAGGAGTTTAGCGTTAATGTATGGTGTGGTGTTATAAACGGGACTTCTTGTGGGCCCCACATCCTTCCTCCCTCTTTAAATGGATCCATTTTTTCAATCTCGAGGATATTCCTCTTAATTTAAGAAATGAATGCTGGTTTCAAATGGACGGAGCTCCTGCACATTTTCCTGTTGAAAATCGTTTGTGGGCAAACAATAATTATCCTGAACAGTGGATCGGTCGATTAGGTGTAAGAGCCCGGCCACCCCGTTCACCGGATTTAACTCCATTTGATTCTTTTGTCTGGGGCTATTTAAAGGACAAAGTCTACGCAATCCCTGTAAACACGAGAGAAGAGTTAATAGAAAGAATTCTCGAAGAATGTGAAAATTTGCGGGCTAATCCTGATTTCATTCGTAAGCTACACACCGGTGCAGATGTCAGAAATGTGTTGAAGCTGGCGGAATGCACTTTGAACAACTCTTGTAATTTGTAATTTGCCTTACTTTAATCTAATTCATTGTTGTCTAAAAAAAAAATAATGCAATCAAATTCTGTTTTACTGTCATTGTTTTTTGTGTTCTGCTAAAATTATTCATAAAAACTATTCCCGAATAAGGTTCAGATAAAATTTAGTAAAAAATCTGATAATTTAAGAGAAAAAAACTCAAGAGACTTTTTTGTGTAGAAAACTTCAAATTTTTAAGTTCTGCTTATAAATTAATTTAAAAGTGTCGCACAATAAAGTTGGGGCTTAATTATACCTAGGCCCTCCTAGTTTCGCCCGCTCCTGAATGATTTTCGTACATATTTGTCATTTTTTCTTAAAAAGCATAAAAAGTTAAATTCCAGTGTAAATTATCATTTGTTTATCTTTAGATGCTTCGAAAATATTCATAAAAAAAATTTTCAGGAGAATTACTTGAACACCCTGCATCTCGGAAACTAATCACTTCCCGACCCATGTTTATAGAATTTTTATTTCTTATTTTGAAAAGTCGTATTACTCAGTGAAGTTTGGCCTGTGCAATTCAGGACACCCTGTATGACAATAAAATAGAAATATACAGCAAAGTAAACTAAATTAAAGAAAGTCTATATGTTATCTGATATTTAACATGTACCTATTTTGTATTTTAATTCGTAAATGTTTGAATATTTGGATGAACTTTTGTAATATTTCTTGACGTTTTGTCAGCCTTATCTGACATATACTAATTTTAAACAATCAGCTTTGAAATAATTTGAGACTGATGACCAAGTCTACCACTGCCCACTACCTATTCTACAATACAGACGTTTTTTGGAACGATGTCATCCATCGTTCGTTATGAGTTACCAGTTATTTTTTGAAACATTATATAACTCCCACCCTTTAATTGGTTTTCTGTTGGGTGGTTGTATCTAAATAAATAACTCGACGGTACGTTACTTACCTAAAAATAACTCCGACAAAATAACGCTACCTATCTCTAGTCAGCAGCGCGTGGCAATAACGAATTGCTTATTTCGAATTGCGAAGCATCGGTTATGTTTATCTGCGTTTATCACAGTGGAAATATTCTTACGAACGCGTCTGAGTACGCCCCTGATAAATTATGGATGAGCTCTGACATCCGAACCCTGTTTATTAACAAAAGCAGGTTTATTAAATATGAGAGTTTGTTCTTCTAACACACAAAAAATTGATTGAATTATAAGAAATTTGCACAAAAGGTTTAGCAGAATATCTAAAAAAACACTATCAGAAACACCTACTCATAAGAAACGGACAAAAGTTTTTTGTTAATTTGATTTTCTTCTAAATAATAATGCGATTGGCAGGCAATTAATGCCGATAATAAAATATTAAATCTGTAAGTTAATCTTGAATAATCATTTAATATGGTTATTTCTTAAGGATTACACATAGTGGAGTAAAAAAAGGACATTGATGTGTATAGTTTTGTAACAGCAATATTATGATTTCGTACCTTCTGGGGTATGACTAGGAGTATATATCTGAGTTTTGAACTTCCAAAGCGGCTTTGTACGTTATGTACGTACTCAAATGACCCAAAACCATCGCAGATTTGTTGGAATTCTAATTGCGAAGGTTTTTGGTTTTTAGTTTGTCCCGATCGGACTTCTAGAACCGGAGATTCACCTTTTTACCTAAAAAAACGCTCTTCAAAAAATAAAATTATTCATGAAAAAAAAACGCAATAGGCTTTGGAAGTTCAAAACTCAGATATACATATACTCTTGGTGATACCCCAGGGGGAATGAAATCGTAATATTGCTGTTACAAGACTATGCATATCTTATCGTTAATTTGGTCTTTTTTTACTGCACTAACAGACACACAAAAAACAAGAAGTGATCTGAACCCGGCACCCGATATAGCAATCCCTATGTATTTCGACGTGCTGAACACGAATCCGATGGCCATTTAGCTCCATCACCCACCAATTTTTAATAAATCGCAAAAATAACCTAAAAATGCATGTTTCTATGTTATTTTCGCGATTTGCCGAAAACTTATTGGTGATGGAGCTAAATGGATATCGGAGTCGTGTTCAGCACGTCAAAATACAAAGGACTATGTCGGGTCCCGGGTTCAGATCACATTTTTATTTTTGTGTGCCTGTGTTATTGTTATTACATTAGGTAGGAAAAGTTTAGTTGGATGTGCAACGTGCAACTACAATGTTCGACCTTGCATTGCAATCAGACTTTATTATGCTTATACACCATTGTATATAAATAATATTTATAACTAATGTTAACAGTGTGAACTTCGGTTGGCAAATAATTTACTCAGGGATAAGCCGTTGCGCATTGTCTGGTAGCGACGAATGACGCCCTAAGTATTACACCAAACGATAATTGACTCTATAAAACCTTGCAAAAAACTGTAATATACCACAATAATAATAATAATAAATATATTTACTTTCTTTTAAGACAATACAAATTTGTATAGGAATCGTCATAACTCACCACAAATTCCTTAAGTTCTAATTTAAAACGATGTGAAGATTTGACCTGTTTTAAATAGTCTGGTAGAAAATTAAAAATCTTACGCCCAATATAATCTGGACTATTTAAGCATATTTTGTACTCTACATAATGGTACATACAAGTCTTTTTTGTTTCATATATTAATAGAGACTCTATACTTCTTATAATTTGTCTTTGAGCGACAAATACGGTCAATGAGAGAGTGGAACTACCCCAAAACAAATACCATATCTAAACCTAGATCCAACTTGAACGGGGTATAGATTTATCAGTTGCTATTTACACTGGATTGTTAATAAAAAAATTTATTTGGTTATCACGTAATTGCAATGCTCCTTCCACTTTAGACATTCATCATTGTTCGAAATAAGTCTCGTTAGTATTCAAATTTAAACTTGTACAATTGTACATGGTTTCTGTCTATTGTGAAACCTGAAAGTGTGTTTAACGATTTCAATCTGTTATTGCTAAGAGATTCCAACATTACGTCAGGTTTATCGGGCAAAATAAGTGACATCATCTGCGTACATGATAAAAGATGCCTCTGAGGTTAAAAAATTAAGATCATTGGTGTATAATAAAACTAGCACAGGATCTAAAACTGAACCTTGCGGAACCCCGGTTTTTACTTCAACATACTCTGAATTGAATCTACTTACTCTTCCTTCTGCGCGGAATGTGTCACTGGCGTATTAGCTCCTGTTATTCAGAAATTGAGAGCAACACCCCTGAAACCATAGTTTGACAATTTATCCATAGATTTATTATGATTTACACAGTCAAACGCCCAGCTAATGCCGCAAAAAATGCTAACCTTCCTCAACGTAGTCAATGACTTTTTTATGTAAAGAATATAGAAAGATCGTTGATTTGGAGACACGACCATACTGATTTTCCGTGAAAATTTTAAAATGTTCAACAAAATTTAATATACCATATAAATAACAATAATGCTTTTGAAAAAGCAGAAGGTACTGTAACAGATCTATAACGAAGACTTGTTACAATTACTACTAAGATTTTAGTGTGTAGGGCAGATGTGTATTGAGGTACTTACATACGCACAAGTTTGTACGATATATTTTGTTAATAACATTTTTTTAAATTGCAACTTTTTGTTTGTTTTTGTGATGCAAGTCTCAGAGTTATGCATTATTAATTAAATAAATTAGGAAAAATTACAAAAAAATTTATTTCTCAGTCGGATTATCGAAATTTTTGTTTCAGTCACATACCCCCTAGACTTAATTAAGACGAGACTCCAAATACAGGGCGAACAGGAAAACAAACATCCAAATGGAAAACTCGGCAAGGTGAGTTTTACTAGAGAATGCTATTAATTTATTTTAGAATTGCCGTGTTTTTAATGTCTATCTGCAAGATTAAATATATCCGTCTCGATCCACACCCCAATCAGTGTCTTGAAATTGCTGTAATTAACAAAAGGCTGCATTTTTGATAGAGGTATGTTTGAGCGTCAGTAAATATTGCCTAATAAGAGAAATCACTAGCACCTCGAGAAGGGTAGAAATAAAATAAAATCCACCTTAAAAACTGTTTTTCGGTTATATCGTGAAAATAGATATTTAGACAAGGCGAAAATCTCGCCTTCGCATGAAAAAATTTTTTCATTCAATTTTTTTGCATATTCACGTTCGGGAAATGCCCCGTTTCCGACTTATAAAGAATTTTATGTCTTAAAAGACGCAAAATCAGCCATTTTCAAGGTTGAAATACAATAATAAAAAAATCGATAAAGGTATTTACACAGAACTTCCCTCTTTATTTGTGCATGGGGGTCACTCAAAGAAATTAATGATTACGAAATGGCATTGAAAATAATCGGAATATAGTTATTACTATTGTTACAAAGAAAACCTGATAAGTTTTGGTCAAAAAAATATACAGAGTGATCATCCAACAACAAAAGTTCAATATTAAATGACAGGTGCCAAATATGGAAGGGTTGCGCAAATACCTTTACAAATGTCCACCATGACTGAATTATTTCTTGGGATGACCACCCTGTACATTTTTCAATAAAAGTATAATATTTGCATATGCCAAATATTATTGCCATCTGTCACATTTTCAATTCCTCATTCACGTGGAGTGGAAGTATATTGGTGGTTAAAAAATTTCATTTTTACTCCCCTCGCATACCGAAGGGAAGTATTGTATTCGAGAAAAAATCACCCTCCGAGATATTTTCGGATTCTGACGTTTCAGATCTCGGAGATTACGAAAATATAGGTTTTTCAATTCCGTCAGTCTGTCTGTCTGTTTGTTGGTGCATTAACTAAAAAAACTACTTGACGGAGAGCAGTCAAATTTGGTAGGTAGTTGACCCTACTGACAGCGAAGAAATGGTAGAATTTTCACTGGAAAATATACAGGGTGGACCGTCTAAATTTTTTTTTTGCTCAAATTTAAAATTTCCACGTTTCATGACGCGCTAAACCTATTTCAAAAAAAAAATGTTTTGAAAATTTTTTTTTCAACATTTTTGAAAAAATTTTTACCAAGATGAAAAAATTTTTTTTTTGCTCAAATTTAAAATTTCTACGTTTCATGACACGCTTAACCTATTTCAGGAAAAAAAATTAGAAAATTTTTTTCACCAATATTTTTGATGTTTTTTACTACTAAAATGAAATTTTTTTTTCTTTCTTCAAATTTAAAATTTCCACGTTTCATGGCATTCTAAGCCTGATTCAAAAAAAAAAAAAAAATGATTTTTTTTATATCATTTTTGAACATTTGTTTACCACTAAAATAGATGGATTTTTTTTTATATCTTCAAATTTCAAATTTCCACGTTTCATAGCGTTCTAAATTTATGTATTTAAAAGAAAAATTAGAAATTTTTTTTACTATTTTTAAAAAATTTTACCACTAAGATAGAATTTTTTTTCTTTGTTCAGATTTTAACTATCCACGTTTCCATGGCATTCTAAAACTATTTAAAAATGTTTTTGAAAAATTTTTAAAAAAATTTTGAAACATTTTTAATCCATTTATGTATCACTACTATAGAACAGACGAAAACATTTTTTTTGCTCTTTAAAATTTCCACGTTTCATGATATTCCAAACCAAATAACAAGAGTCCTTTTTTGTTTACAATCATTCGGGTGAAAAGAAGCGATTATTGCAATTTGTTTAAAAAACATTAGTTTAAACAAATTGAGACCAGATTTTCGTTCGGCAAACTCTTGATCCTTATTTAGGGGCATGTCCCGAACGTGAATATGTAAAAATTGTATGGGATTTTTTTTCGTACGAACTCGAGGTGTTCGCCTTGTCTAATCGAAAGATGAGATTTACCTAATTTATGAGTGTGCTTACATTTTAGACACCTTACAGGGGGATGATTGGAACAGCAATGGATATCGGAAGAGAGGAAGGAATAATGAGATTGTGGCAAGGTGTACATGCGGCTTGTGCCAGGCACTTAGTGTATTCGGGCACAAGAATCATTACTTACAAGGCGCTCAAAGAGAAACTCTTCCAACCGAATCCCGAAGAGAAATATTTTCCGGTGTGGCAATCAGCCTTATGTAAGTTATAATTCCCATTATTATTTATTATTCACAGAATACCAGATGGCAGATGTCCCACCATGTTCTTAACAAGCGCGTATGCATATACCGTTGCGTTGGTTGAAAAAGATAGAGATTTCGTCAAAATATTGCGTCAAATTGGATCCAAAGAAGATTTGAACAACATATCCAAAAGCACCTAATTGCCCAATGACCCTCAAGTGAGGAGGGTCCCTAAGGCCGGTTTTCGGCCTCCTTCAATTTTTGACGAAAATAAGTCAATTTTATTTTTTTAGGCTTTTTGAACAAAAATAGGTGGAACGAAAAGTTTGATGTATCATTTCTCATATGAAACACCTGCAAAATAAAAACATTCTTACAAAAGCGTCTGAGTCCTTCCCTCGTAAATCGCGAAATAAAGCTCTGTAATACGAATCCTGGTCATTAAAGAAAATATTATTTATCACAATAATTACGGAGGGCGCGGGCGTTGCCGCGCCGTTTCAGGGTCTAGCCGTATTATTATAAATGTGGTATTTTAAATTACCTTCTAGGTGGGGTGAGCGCAGGTGCGATCGCGCAGTATATAGCTAGTCCAGCAGATTTACTTAAAGTCCAACTGCAAATGGAAGGAAAAAGAAGACTTCTCGGCCTTCCACCTCGAGTCCATGGAATGTATGACGCCTTCCAGAAGGTTTGGTCTACTGGAGGAATAAGAGGCTTGTGGAAAGGTAAAAAAGTAGCGCTAAAATTTTATTCTTTGTTAAACTACACACACCGGCGAATTTAAAGTAAGGGAGATTATTGGCATTTTTTTCTACATACTTTTTTTCTCTAACAAATTTCCTTAAAAGGAAAAGTTAACTAATAGCTAGCTAATTGCAGTTTGTTTTGCAAAGCTACCTGCCATTTTGAGGCCTGTTTAAAAAATACAATACAAAAAATAGCGTTTTTCCTAAAATTTAATTCTACATTTTGACTTGTTTTAAACATTTAGTGACCAAGCAAAATTACAAGGATAATTTTTTTAAATAACGTATATGTCCTCCACGAGCCCTTATGACTGCAGACATCCTTCTTTTCATACTTATAATGCCGTTATCGTTCATTTATTAAGGTAAACACTCCCATATTTCAATTAGAGCAGCTCTCGCTTCCTCTGTATTTCAAAGAGCAGGAATTTTTTACCTAAATCGTCTGCCTAGCATGTTACCATATATGTTCAATTATATTGAAGTCCGGGGAACGTGCAGGCCAAACCATTGTCGATATTTCCACTCGCTTTAAAAGCTGAGTTATACAACGACCGGTGTGCGGGCCAGCATGGTCTCGAATTGAGAGGACATTCTCCCCGATATGTGAGGCGAAAGGTCCCACATCATGTTACAGAACATCCTTTATGTACCTTAAAGTTCCTCCATCAATCACCAGCAACTCTGTGCGCGACCCTAAAATATGCCATCCCACACCATAATTCAGCCTCCACCCAAAGAGACAGTAGGAATAAAATTGAATCGGTCATTTTATTCTCCTGGACACTCTTTCCCTATTTCAATAGAAGTTACGCAGACACAGGTCTCATTTGCTCAACAAAACTTGACTCAATGATCATTCCAATTTTGCTGTTCTCGAGCAAAGGCTAGTCGCGCTACTTCATGACGTCTCTGGAGTTTTGTGGCTATTTTTGACCACTAATTCTGATTCCACGAAATTTTTCCACTTCATTTCTTTTTTTGGACTGCCTTATACATTGATCATCTACTGCTGTGGTTGTGCATTTTCTGCCTTGACCCGGTCTTCTGGCATACTCTCCAGTTTACCTCCAACGTATAACATTACGATGAATCAGCGATTTTGATTTGCAAACATATCGGCAACAATCCTACGGATATCAGTCGATTCTAAATCTAAATGTTCTGTTTCACAATCAAGGTGACGATAATAAATAAAATAAAAAGTGCAGGATTATTTTGGTAAAATATTCATAAAATTATTCATCAGTAAAACGTATGAACCACGGCGGACGTTTGTAGCGCCCGCATTTCTTTACGTCACCGAATTTCTGAACGAAATAAAGATCAGTTTGATGTGTATAAACTGTTTTCTTTAATTTCAGGATCGGTCCCCAACGTTCAGCGGGCAGCTCTGGTAAATCTAGGCGATTTGACCACCTACGACGTGTCCAAAAGGTTCATAATGAGGCATACCAATCTACCAGACAACCATCTACTTCAAGGGATGGCCAGCTGTTGTGCCGGATTCATGTCCGCCTTGTTGGGAACGCCTGCCGACGTCATCAAGACCCGGGTTATGAATCAGCCGCTGGATGAGAAAGGAAGGTAAGAACGGGAGTAGTAAATAGATCGTAAATTTACGAATTTAGTGGAATTACAACCTTAAATTAAAATTTCCATTACACGACTCCTAATGACAATATTATAATGAAGCCATTCTATATAGGCTGTCCATTTTATCAAAGCCCTCGAGGATATTCAGCTTAATAACTATCGTGCACAAAAATTGTTTCTACAAAAACTATGCCGATTTCTTATATACTAAATTGCATTTGAAATCCATGGTTTACTTTAAGAGTTATGATTAGTCCAGTCAAGGGAGCGCTAAAATGATCAAAATCTCTAACTTGAGTGCTAGTGAATGGATTTTGATGAAACCTTGTGCCTTGTTTGTAACGACGCGACGTTAATAAAAAAGTTGAAGAGTAGAAAATAATCGTAAGGGGTAGAGGACACTCCTTTATCGTGGGTTCCGTAACTTGTAGAATTCTCTCAATATATTTCTTTTTTTTTGGCCCAAAATAAGATGGCTTTACTCTTGTGAATTTTTTCTAAAGATGCATATTTTTCGAGATATGCCCATCAAAAATTCCTAAAAGTGAGGGACGGGAAATGTAAAAGTTAAAAAAAAATCTGAAAAATTCAGGTCAATGTATCATCGAAATTCAAGACTTTTTATATTTGCAAGTACGACTTTTTTGGAAAGTGCGTTTTCGTTGGTTCTTACGAAAAAACATGAAAAACTACCCCTTTCTTTGAAATTGTAGCACTTTAAAAATATGTAATTTAAGAATTTGCAAAGAGACGAAACATATTTAGGTCTCAATGCATACATCTGAATTTTTTCAAATTTTTAAATTACATATTTTAAAAGCACTACCATTTCAAAGATAGGAGTGGTTTTTCATGTTCCGGAAAAACTCGGTGAAAACGCACTTTACAGAAAAGTTGCAAATAAAAAAAAGTCTTGCATTTCGATCATATATTCACCTGACTTTGTTCAGTTTTCTTTTTCAACTTTTACATTTCCTTTCCACCACTTTTAGGAATTTTCAAATGGCCATGCCTCGAAAAATATGCATTTCTCGAAAAAATTCACAAGAGTAAAAACAGCACTAGCACTTAAGTTAGGCTAACTGGCAACTGTGCTAAATTTGAATTTTTTCACGCAATTTTCACTCATAGGCGTAATTGGGGACGGCGGGAGGCAAGGGTAGGCAACTGCTCACCCAATATTTTGAACGAGCATTGAAATGTTTAGGGCAAATTTGGCGAGTTCCGAAATTCTTCCGGAAAAAAAAATAAGATGACAATTGCACCAATCAAGTTAAAGGTTTTCAATACAATTAGGCAGGGGTGGATGAAGACTTTGTGGATCCTCTGTGTAAATTTTGAGCGGGGCCTTTTTGCAATTCTCATAAAACCACAGACAGGCGAGTTAAACCCCAGATGTCCAGCAGATAACGACCTCAATACTCGCAAAATCATAGGCCACTATTATAATTATACATTACTTTTACGTGGCACTTTTATGATCATATAGTATACTTTAAGGTCTAATGGGTTTAGGGTTTCTTTTCTAGGCGAACGGTTTGCTTAAGGTGTTTTTCAAATGTTTATATCAGTTTCTAAAACCTGGTTAAAATTTAAATTTTTAGCGAAATCGTCCCATGGGAACCCATTTTTTAATAACAATTTTATAAACAAATCATAAATGACGCGATTTTCGATTCCAAAACACTTCTATCGTAGAGAATGGGTTAATACAAGAAAAAAAGTCTTATATGTACAGTGTGTCTCACTTAAGAGTGTAACAAACAGCGCAATACATATTTTGTACTTGTCCGATATGAATCAAATTGATCCTAAAAGATAGAGGTCACCAGGGTCTATTTAAGACCACCAACTCACTTTTCATCTTCAAATGCAAGGCCATCTACTATACTAAATTCACAAACCCTGAATCCGAAGTTTAGTTAGATTCAAGAAAAAATGAGGTCTTGGTGAAAAAAAATCTTTTGAGGCATTTAAATAAAAATTATTTCTTAATTCATTTTTTTTTTAACAATTTACACAAATGAATAATAAATACAATCAAAATAATTAAATATTATGTTCTATCAACCCTCCACCAGCCCTAATACATACCTCTATTCGCTTTCTGTTATTGTTCATAACTTTTCGAAGGGTTGCAACATTTACTTTTGTTAACAAATTTATTTGATTAAAAAATGTCTACGTACTGTTTTTTTAATTTTTTTCATACAATTTAGTATCGTAGATGGCCTTGCATTTAAAAATGGAAAGTAATTTTTTCGTCATAAATAGGCCTTGGTGACCTATATCTTTTATGATCAGTTTGATTCAAATCGGACAAAAGACAAAAGATTTATTATGCTGTTACACTCTTAATATTAACATGTCGGGAAGATTTGTTGTTTAAAAATTGTTAACGTTTAAATATTGAAAATATGCGACTTATAGTCTTTTTGTCCTTTAATAACTTTCGAATAGAAATACATTTTTAGATTCTGCAAAAATAATCGGAAACTTCAACTTCAAAATGCCGAAAGATTCATAAAAATTACATCAATGGTTCCAAAGCTATATCATGCAATGATTACTATAAGTAGGTTGCCTACTGTCAGAGACATGGTCTGTAATCGCAAAAGCATGGCGCGCTGCGCTGGAAACTCCCAATTTTGAAATCGGTGTAACTTTTATATTGATGCAATATATTTTTCAAGCTAATTATATTAATTTATCATAACGAAAACGAGGTAAAGTTCCTTTTATATTTCCTTCGGCGTTTTGACGTTAAAGCCTTGCACTTTCAGAATATATTTTCAGAATATAAATATTTCTTTCCGTTCCAAAGTTATTAAAGGTAAAAACGCTAAAAAACGCATTTTTTTCAATATCTATACGTTAACAACTTTTTAAACTTAAACCTTTTCGACACAACATGTATGATGTTTTTCTTGTTTTGACTCTTACTTTGCGATAGAATTAGTTTGAAATCGAAAACCGTATTATTTACAATTTGTTTATAAAATTGCAAATGCTCGCGAATTTATCGCAAAAAATTCAAATTGTACACATCAGCGAGCTCTCGCCAACATATCAGCGAACGTATGCAAAAGACAATCATCTGGAGAACGTTTGCACAACAGTTCGGTGAACGATAGATAAGTGTTTCGATTTTTGCGCCAGCCTTATTTACCAAATTGTTTCTTCACACTACTCGCTTTCCCTTTTTGAGTTTAATATTACCTGTGTAGTGATAAATTCGCTTTCCCTCGGTGATTTGGGTTTATAGGGTTATCATTTAAGAATTACAGGGTTCGCTTTGCTTCCATCAATTGGGTTATCTGTGAAAAATCCCTGTCTACCCAATAAAAATGCTAAAATTACGCCTATGGTGACAGTGCGTACCTAACAATACTTTATATGAGAAAAATGTTGTAATAATACATTATATCGAATTTCTAGCATGTCCCGCTCTCCCATCTATACGTAAACGGTAAAGCTTTGAGGTTATTTATGTGCAGTAAATATATGGACAACTATAATAACTGGAACAGCTTATTGCATTTCTAATTATTTTGTTTTATCATGCTTTTTCGTACCAAATAGGAGTGAGTTAAAAAAAAATTACTGAATGGCATGTGACATAAATCGTTGAAAAAGAGGAAAAATCTATTTAATGCGACTATTTTTCGCTTATTTCATAAATTTTTTAAAACAGTTTGAAGAGTAAATCTCGAAATCCAGCGGTTCTGAAAAATATTAGATAATACACCTCGCTAAAATACTCTATGTTGCACAGAAATTCGTCTCACGAGTTTTTTCGTATCTCATCAAGTATAGGAGACATATTCAGCATTTTCGACATGTTCCTTCATAAATTCTTAAAGTAGGCCATGGATTTGAAATGTTTTGAAATTATTTTGTAGCATATAAATATCGGCGACATATTCTCGGGGTCCTGATAAAATGGTCAGCTTGTACACAGATATATAAAAGGCTTATAATACATTTAAACAAACACACATTGAATGGATTTGATCTTTCCAGGGGTCTTTTATACAGTTCCTCCATAGATTGTTTGAAAAAAACAATCCAAATTGAAGGTTTAGGTGCTCTCTTTAAAGGATTCATACCCATCTGGATGAGGATGGCTCCATGGTCTTTAACATTCTGGCTGAGCTACGAGCAAGTTGTTAAAGTTATGGGCGCCAAAAGCTGGTAACAGAAATATAACACGAAATAGATGTAGTCTGAAGTAATTAATCTTTTTTTATTGGGAGGACAACACTGAATGTATGTCCAAGAGATTTTGTACTAATCTTTAGTTCAATTTTGTTCGATAGTAACTGGCAATGAGCAAACTTGGAATTTAGATCTAGATGTATAGGTAGTTGGAGAGGCGGCAGTAAGGTTACAATGTTCATTTTTGAAAGCGCGAAAAGCAACGATAGTATAGTGACAAAGGCAAAGCGCCAGGGCTGCCTTGCGAATACGTAATCCTGATTGGCGGTGTATGCAGCACGGAAAAGAATGATTTATTTAGAAAATAATAATAATAATAATATGTCTTTATTTTTATGTATACATTAATACATAAAAGAAAACTTAATAAAAAAAAACTTAAACTAACTAACTTAAATAACTTAATTACTTTCACATTCACGTAGTGGAGTGGAAGTAGGATAGTAATCCCAAGAAGAATTAATTTTTTTTCTTTTGTTGAAATAGGCTTAGAATGTCATAAAACGGCAAGTGAGTGGAAAACAAATTTCCGTCCGTCTGCGTCTCTCGGTCGGTCGGTCTGTCTGTAACTTTCTTGTGCGTACATTTTATTCATGAATGGTTTAATATACCTCCTTGAAATTTTTCCTACACGTATGTATCATGACGAGATCTGGAACTACATTTATTTTGCAGTGAATAGTTGGGGGTTAAATAGGGGTAAATAAGGGAAAATAAGTAAAGCAAGCTGGTAAAAGTACAGGAATTTGGGATTTGGTGTATATACTAGAAGCCAAGGCAACAGATTTCACCATTTCCACTCTATTATTAAAAGGGTTGATAAAAAAAATTGAAATATTCACTTGAAGTTTGGTATATTAATTAATACTAGTGCAAATATACTTGAGATGTCTTCCTTTAAAGTGACTTGGATCGGAAATCTGGATGTGGAAGTGGTGACTCTTTAGGCAGCGTTTTTTTAAATTTATTAACATGCTTTTATTATCGTGACCTATAACTTTGTATGTAAGAAAACCTTGCAACTCAATTTTCGCCCTCTTCCAGATGCCGCATTGACCTAAAATTTTGCATGCATATACACAATTTGACATTTTTCATAGTAAAATCCGAGATGGCGTGTTTTATTATTTGTCGTCTGAATCGACTGAAAATCGGTATCTGAGGGTTATCAAGGTATTTGGTCGAAATTTATCAGTTGAAAGTGGCGACGTCGATATGGCGGATAAGTTTTGCAACTTATGATTTGATTACTGAAAATCGGTATCTGGGGATTTTCGAGGTCGCAGATTAAAACTATTTAGTCGAAATTTAATACTTAAATATGGCGACTTTAAGATGATGAGTAGGTTTTGTCATTTATAGGTAGAACATGTTATCGAGCAATCACACTAGTTTAATTGGGGCAACTCGAAAAAGAAAATTAATAAACAATTTTAAAAAATTAAAAAACATGCTTATAAAAACCAACAGAAACTGTTGAAAAATGTACTAAATAGAATGAAATTATGTTAATAAACGTAAAAGCGTAGGGCGCTGAAAATACTATGAAAAATAGAAACTTGTATTCATCGGACGCCCCACGCTTTTACACAGTAGCGGGGCGTTGCTGTTAGGGGTCTGGGTTAGAATGGTTTTTCCGCGGGCCCCCAATCTAACTTTTCTTACGGGCCTTCTGAGTACCTCCTGTAAAATATGTTTTTTGATCTAAGCGACTCAGCAATCGGCATTACAGCGTGTAATTGCAGCAATAATTTGACTAGACTTTCGTTTTGTGAAGTGTGAGGTGTTGAAGTATCTGGGCTGGTCCGTTCCGGGCCCCTAAAGCACCCGGGCCCGGGTTCCGCGGAATCCCTGTAGATCCACTGCTTTAACGTTTATTAATATAATTAGGTATTATATTAATATTACTTTCCTCTTTTTAGTGCATTGTCTTAACAGTTTCAGTTGGTTTTTAAAAGTACGTTTTTTAAATAATTTATTTTATTATTTACATAATTATGGCAAATTAGTGCATCTGGGGGTCTATTGAATGTCTATTAGCGAATCACATACTACATAAGAAAAATGTCTACCGAAATTTGTACGACCCCAAAAATATGCATTTTCGATTGTCACAATTTTCAGTGGAATACTCAATGAGTGGGTAAATACCGTACGGCACACGGCACTGTACCCTCGCGTGCGAATTAAACACAATAGCTAAGTTTATAAAAATCGCTATCTTGAATGAAGCAAATATGCTTGTTGCAATTAAACAGGTACTTAAAATTTCAAGAAGATACAGAGCAACATGGACGAAGATATTACGAGAAATATAATTGGTGCTAAGTGTGAAAACAAAGGTAAGGTTATGCTTTGTTAATAATTATTTCTACACCAAGGATGTAAAACTGATGATATTAGATGAATTGAAGTTACTGTCGAATAAATCAACTCGATTCAATAAAAATAGTGACCTATAGAGTGCATGCATCACATGATGCAGGCCGCAGGCAATTGTTGTTCGTCGTAACTATTCATTTGCCATTTTAGAACATAATATCGATCTAAATCAATTTAAAAACCATTTTATTTTATACATCAGAATTTTTTTTTTTTTAATTTATCGAGTTACGATGATTATAGTCTATGCAACGCAGTCACGCAAAAATTAGGTTGCCGGATATTGTGAGCAGTTTAATGTTATTCGGTTAGAGCAGGTTTTACACTTTAATTTCCCTTTTATTTCTTTCCCATAGTAAGTGTCTAAAAAAATATGTTAAAAATGGGTTGCCAATGACTTCGATCAAAATTTAATTAGGGACCATCCATTAATTATGTCACACTTTGATGGGGGGAGGGGGGACGTAAAGTGTGAAAATAGGGGGGAGGGGGGGGGGGGTCAAAGTTTTGTGACATCACATTATTTACATCTACGTATACCGTTGTTTTAATACAAAAATCAGAAAATTCTACCTCAAAATTAAATGCCGTAAAATAAGTGATGTCACAATGGGAGGAGGGATTGACTCAAATGTGACAACTTGTGACCTAGTGGGACGAAGGAGAAAAACCAAGAAATTTGTGTGACGTAATTAATGAATGACCTCTTAGACAACCTAAGATATTTTAATACAATTGAGTTAATTTCATGCTCTCGTGTCTTAAGCTAAGTACTCAAAAATGTACCATAAGTATCGAATCCTTGGTCGTCGAATCGGGTATCCGCAAGGCAACTCTAGCGCATTGATTTTGTCACTGAAAATACTATCGTCGCTAAAAATTTCGTCCTTTCAGAAATGAGCATTAATAGTAAGCTTGAGGTCGCCTCCTGGAGTAATTTACAAAGTGTCAGGTGTATACGTACAGATATTTTGCCCAAAAGAAATAAGAAATCCGCATAATTTTTTAACAGAAATAGGCAATGTTTTCAGTGTAAATAGTACAACTATAAACAGAAGACGAACGAGACGGGTTTTACACTATTGCCAATTTGTTTAACAACTGTCAGTAATTAAGTTAACAGCACTTAAGAACTAGGTAAATCAAACACATTGGCAACACTTATGATTGCTAAGCGGCGGAATAGCTTACAGCTAAATAACGCAAGGCTGAAAAAGACATGAAATGTCTCTTTGAATTGCCGACGTCGACAACATTCAATAAGTCGGGTAGCACCTATCTTATGGATGTAATGAACAAGGAACACCACCAAAACGTTGGGCGGCCAAAGAGTTAATGGGAAAGAGCTTTGATAAGGTCGTGCGCGTCAGCTGCGACAGATGGCGTGGTGCTGTCGGACGTGATATACAGCAAAGGATGACAAACTGGAACATCACATGAATCACAAGACATTGTGAATAAGATTATCTGGCCTGAAAATATGGTATTTTTAGAAAATATTTACAATTTATAATTAATAAGACTTTTTATTTCTTTTAGGCCAATGTACTATCATGCAAAGTATTTGTACATATAGGTACACCAGACACACTGTGTATGTTGTTCTAGAATAACGGGGAGTGCATTAGGTTTTAGTCACGTCTTGATATCGCATCAGTCAGTGTTGAGCGTAAACTAGTAAAAAAGAATGACAATTGTATATATTTGTAAGCAACTTGCCATGAGTATAGATAGTTTGAACAAATTAAATATCAATCCACAGATCATAGACTGTCACTTACATTTTTCACATTAGACAAACTAGACAATAAATCGAATATTATTTATTTAGTACCCTAATTTATTTCTTAACTTCTAGTTTCGTAGAATGTAAGGCAGTGGTTATTGAGATATTAATCTCGGTTTCAAAATTCTGCTGTGAGAAATCAAAATCACATTCAAATTTATTATAAATTATAAAATACAAGCGATTGCTACTCCCGGGTACCCATGCCCGGAGCCAATCATACATCCACGGCGCAAAAATGAAATGAAACAGAGAATAGTTCATTTGTTTGTCCAGAACTGTACTAATTTATTAGGCTAGAATATAAGACTGCCATATTAGGTTTTTGTGTCAAATGTATGGCGCACAAAAATACATAATTTAAGAAGTAATATATGTAAATACTTAACGCCGGGAATTGGATTCGAGATGTTCCTGATTTGTGATCATATTTTAAAACTTCGTGAATATAAGAGAGGGACACAGATTATCTACTTTCTGTCATTCAGGAAAGTGTGCTTTGAAAACTTCCCTAACAGTTGCATTGGTAGAGAGAACGAATACAGTGACCAGGTAGATCTCTTGATCTATCCCTATATATTATTTTTGGTAAAATTAATTCGATCAGAAATCCTTCATAAGGTTTTAGATAGTGTTTCATTTTGAATATTGTCAAGAAGTACATGGAAAACAATTGAACATTTAGATTTATGTTAACGAATTGTATTTATTTTAAATAAATGGCCATCAAATATATTAATTTTTCGAAATCATTGTAGCTTATAATCTGTAAAAAAGTGTCTTTCAAATGGAACTATCAGTAATGAAGGTTGTCATAACTTTTTCGCAACTATTTCAAACACTATTTTATTAAATATTTTAAAAAAATCACTTTTTAATAAATATCATTATATCTGTCTAAACAATATATATACTTGAGTCCGCAAGTCACAATGTTTCTGATTTCAAATAAACAAACAAAACAAACACTTTTTTTAATTCATCAAAATCGGTACTGTTTCTGAGAAATCCGAAGTAAAATTCTTTATTGACTGGACTACATGAGTTTTTAAATGTAGGCCAAGCAATCCAAGCATATTATCACTACCCTTAGTTTTGCTTGACAATATATACCTACTGATAATACTGATAATTGATAATTTCTATGAATAATTGTCGTTATTATATTCATCTTTAAAAATAATACATTTGCATGGTATGTGCCTGGCTGCCTGGTGATAATTGCTATAAAAATGCCGCCATATAGTATGGTTTTATAATAATGAACACTCAGCGATCACGAAACTGAAATGCATTAAATAATGACAAACGCCATAACACAACTTGAAGGAAGCATGTCTAAAAAAGGAACATGGATCTGTGAATATACAATACCTACCTGATTTGCGCATTTTTAGGACGTTCTTTTATTATCCATTAAAAAAAAAATCAAATATGTACCTATTTATATTTAGACACAGAAAATGTTCCTGAGATAGGTACACCTCCAAAAGTTGTCGTATTATAACTTGGTTTCTGTTGAATACCTATTATTATAGGTATTTTTATTAATTGTTTTTAAACTGTCTAGTTTTATTTAAGGCCTTTCGTACAGGGGATTCCAAAATGCACTGGCCGTTTTTGGAATTAAATAACTTGGTTCAACCAGCTAGAAGAATCATAAATACTTTAACGGCTGATACAAGCACAGTGTCGCTCCCTCAAAAATCAAATGGGGGCTAGATACATAATTGTTCCACATTCTGTAGAGATACTCTTCACAGTTTTTTTTTTTTTAATAAAATTAGTTTTCTGTATTTTTAGTTTAATTACAAAGCAATAAAAGAAATTTTTTATTTCAAAAATTAATTACTTTTTATTTATTAATAGATTTTGTTCAAAATTCAATAGGGTTCTTCATCTAGCTAACAATAACTTACTGTCCAAATTTTAATATAATCGGACTTTTCGTTCTTAAGTTATCGTGCTTACAAGAAACGTGACGGACGGACGGACATTTTGAAAGTTATTCAGAATTCGATCACCGACACAGTGATATGAAATTTTTTTCTCTACGAGCAATATTACTGGTTTTAGAAATGTGCCGATCTTCGTTTTGTATTTGCGAAAAGTATAATAATGCGCATGCATATGAAACACGCCGCATTGCGATATATTTGATTGTGGCATGATTCATGATAACTAATATCAAAAAAATTTAATGAGAAAATTTCGTCAACAAATTTAAAACCGGATCGTAGATAAAGAATCACGTATAGACCCCCAGTGCAGCTATTCAATATTACTATTACAAATGATTATGTCTGTGCATTTTGGAATTCCATTTATTTACGATAATACTATTTGATTAACAATTTACTATGTTTAATAATTGATTGTACGATTACAAAATATGTCGACAGCATTGGTTAAATATTTGAGTTAAAAGTTGCACTTTTTGCATTTTCAATCTGATATCTCAAAGTATACAAGTACATATTAAAAATCACCGATGTTAAATCATCTACAGCCACACTTTAATGTAGGAATATAATCGATAAAGTCGTGGTCATGAAAAAATTACCTTATTGAGGGTACTCACAGTTGATGAATTGTAAAAAATTTAATGCAGACGTACGGCAAATAATATGGTTAATTGTGTCTAACCACTGAAATCATTGTCAGCCCGGTCAAGGGGTGCGGGGAGGGTTAAAATATTTTAAAAATCATAACTTTCCAAGTAGCTATTGAATTATAAAAATTTTAACGTAGATAAGTAACAGATAATAAGATTAATTATTTCTGACCACTGAAATCATTGATAGCCCGGTCAAGGGGTGAAGGGAGGGGTTAAAATATTTAAAAAATAATAGCTTTCTAACCAGCTCTTAAACTGTAAACATTTTAATGCAGACCCACGCCAAAAAATATAATTGACTGTTTCTAGCCACTTGGTAACCCGGTTAAGAGGTGAAGGGAGGGGTTAAAATATATAAAAAATAATAACTTTTTGACTAGCTCTTGAACTGTAAAAATTTTAATGCCGACGCACACCAAATAATATAAGTGATTGTTTCTAATCACTGAAGTCATTGACAGCCCGGCCAAGGGGTTAACATATTTAAGAAACAGTAACTTTTTAACTAGCTCTTATATAATTGATTGTTTTTTACTACTGAAATCATTAACAACCCTTTCAGATAAAAAGTTATTATTTTCTATATACAGGGTGTAATCAGTTTCATGTCATTAAAAAAAATGGTAACCGACTAGACAAACAAAAAACCTTTATGACTTTTCCCTCTAGGGGCAATTTGAAAAAAACTGATCTAGATCAATATTTTTAATATTATGGTAGACAATTATTGAGAACCACTGCTTTTCTTGGTCAAAGGACTTGTAGTTCCCAATTATACAACTTTTAAATTGTCATAAAAAAGTGCTCGCCGGCACACGCGGTGGTCTGCGCTGTCAAAGGGTCATCGATTGCCTTTGATGGACCGCCTCAACTGAACTGAGGCAAGTATAAAGAGGTAAATAATTCGTTCTCTCTTCGTGCACAATTGCAAGCAAATAATGGCCATAGAGGTTTAAACAGATCATTTCTCTACATGTGTGTTTTTTAATTTGGAACAAAATATTGGATTGTTCATAAGTTAGAAAATTTAAATGCGGTTTATTAACATTTGTAACATAATTGAGCGTCCTGGGTTAAAAGCTTACTACCTACCTAAATGATTCAAAATCTCTGCATCTGCATCAATACACAGTTCGGTACGTAAGGACATACGCACTTCGTTCAACACTAAACACTAAACTATCAACTAACGTTGTCAATAAAGAAAAATAAAATAAAAACTTGGTACAAAAGCCAAAAAGGAATACAAAAAGAACGAACAAGTAAGTTGTGTCTGTACGTAATTAAGAATTTGATAACTTGAACGGTAAGTCAATAAAATAAATCTTATTAACTATAAATACACGATGACGCGAAATTCAAAAATAACAAAAACAACGAACGGCGGGTTGGACGTGTGTACATAACGAAACACCCACAGTAACTAAAATATTGCACAAGGGAGAGTTACAGTTTTCTTCAGATCAGATCTAGATCTAAACCTACCTCAATATTCCAGCAGTTCTCAAAAAATTTCATTGAAAATTTGAGAAATTTTTGTTTATTTTTTTTTTCTCCAAAACTATGAGCTTGTTTAGACCCCATGTTATATAAGGTTTTTTTGTTTGTCTTGTCGTTCCCTACCACCAGTTTTTTTTAATGACATGAAACTAATTACACCCTGTATTTTAACCCTCCCCGCACCCCTTGACCGGGCTAACAATGATTTCAGTGGTTAGACACAATTAATCATGTAATTTGCCATACGTCTGCATTAAATTTTTTACAATTCATCGACTGTGAGTACCCTCAATAAGGTAATTTTTTCATGGCAACGACTTTATCGATTACAGTCCTACATAAAAGTGTGGCTGTGGATGATTTCACATCGGTTTAAAAATCAGCTTTACTACTTATATAAATCAGGACCGTGCAAGAAAATAAAGTAAATGATATCTTAATAATTTAATGATTACGTATTATGGTCGGGGAATTAGGTGTCTTTTTTGGAAACCGATCGTTACTAGTTCAAGTGGTATGAGCGCATGCGTTTCGAATACATTTTGAACGCAATTCTATTTAGCTGAAATCAGTTCAGGAGAATTATGAAAATCCATGTTAGAAGACGGTAACCTGGTCTGATTTTGTTTAAAACAAAAATGTTTCCTGAACCGATTCCAGCAAAAAAACTACGTTTGGAAATGTATTCCAGACGCATGCGCTCGTACCACCTGGTCTGTACAAGAACTCTGCTTTGCTTTGAGTTAATTAATTTCATTCTCTCAAACATAAATCAGTAACGTATTTGATGGGAGGTGCTCCGCCAGAAGACGATTATGTGAATCGTTATCAGTATCACTCATAAACGCTACTTTGTGGTAGAGCATAAAACAATGAGGTGTCGAAAAAGCCCTTCAGCTCCCGTACTATTATTATACTTTATCCCAAACTTATTGTCGGTATAAAAAATGTCGGATGTTTGTTTTTTACCGCACTATCAAAGGCCCGACATTTGTTATACCCAGAATAAGTCTGAAATAATGAGATAAACTTCCTCGTTTTATTTTTGGTTTAATATTATAACGTTTTTGCGTAAAATTAAGTAGTCTGTATTTTATTAGGTATATATCTTTGTAAGTATATCGGTTTTAGTGCTACAGCCCACAATTTGTGCAAAATGATATATTTTTACATCTGTAACGTATGATGGTATAACGGTAACGGTAGAAAATGTATAAGGTTTATACACTAGGGTTGTCCAAACTTATATTTGTGAAAAATAAATTTCGATATATTTTTTTTGTTCGTAATCTCAAAAAAATTATCTACATTGTTTAAAAAATTATGATTGTGTAAACATTAAAATATTAACACAAACTAGAATGTGACTGATTAATAATTTGTGTAAAGAAAATCACAAGTAAACAATAATAAACGTCAAAAATACACGATACTTTAATAGTGACCCTATAAAGAGATCTTATGAGGGTTTACTTTAAAAAGATATTATCTATACAATTCGGAAGAGTGGACTTATGCGTTGTGTTCGCTTCCTATTTCACTGCATTTTCACAATACTGTCGAGAAAGTGTCTTTTATCGATAACAAATACATGGGAAACTTAGTAACAGAGGCGCGTGTTAATTTTAACCGATTTGGCTCCAATTCAAAAATTATTATTTTAGTATTTCGAGAAAAAAAAATTAACTTGATTTTTTGAGCCACCCTATTACGCATTTCTTTAAAAAATATCTATTATTTTACAAATTAATTCTTATTTTACACATTCTACTTTCTGTTGATTGCTATTTTGATTATATAATAGATATATTATGTATTTAATGTATTTTTGTGTCCCATAATTAGGCAACTAAATGAATTGTTACACTTTTTTGTTAGACAAAATAAGAATAAAATACAATATTAAATAGTGTTTAATTTTTTTTACTCGTATTCAGGAAATTATAAGTATGCAAGGTCACAGATGGCCAGTCTGCTGTAGTTGATGTATAAGGTACTTTAGGCAAAAATTTTAAGAAAAACTTTAGGACATAATGAAGTCAAAGTAAAACAATTTCAGAACCGAACTGTTGTAATACTGCATGGAAAAGTACTAAATATAAGATTTTCTATTATAGGTACTTTACTTTCGTTTGTACATGTATTAGTAAATTAATTTTTCTTAGAATAATTTTTGTTATTACATTAAAAACATTAAAATGTGATTCCAGAGTTGCCAAAACTTAGTGCTCGTTCAAGTGCTCGGGAGCACTATGCTTACGAGCATTTTTTTAAGTGTTCGCGAACACCTCAACTCAACTATTCACGAACACTCGAAGTACTTGCAAACGATGGATATAGGTAAGTAAGCACTATTTCTTTTTAAAATCGTAAAAAAATGTACGAATCGATCGATTATATTTTCCACCGTTATAAAGAGGTGGAAAAATGCAAATTAAATTTTTTATATTTTTTGCACAGAAAAGTGCATATTTAAAAAATTAAAGGACGCCATCGTGTAGAGCAATAAAAAATACCTATGAAAAAAAAACGTCAATTTTCCAGCCAGTTTCCATAGGACCACTAATATAACGACCATTTTTTAAAAGCTTTTATTTAACTGACAATGTTAGTGTGTTAACTTGTTTAGGACATTTTGTAAGCTGAATTAGAACCACTTCCTCTTATCCTACGGAGTTGAAATTTTACACGTTGATTCAGTTTCGATGACAATGCATTTTTATGAAAGGCATGACCAGATTCTACACCCAGGATATACAGTGTATATCCCGGGTGTATATTAGCCTTATAATTGTTATTTTCGTTTTCTTGCAAGGGACAAATAGAGAATAATCTTGGAAATGTTTTTTACTTATAAATACCTACGAGCATGGAGCGATTACAAAAACCTTGATGATCCTCTTGCACTCGAGGAGTTTAAATTATTAAGAACTTATGTCAAAAATCAGATTGATATTGAATATAGATGGTTTTGCTGATTACTTTTGTAGTTCTTATATCACTTCTGGTGTTCCAATTGAGGACAATCATGACGCAAATACTGATTCTTTAACAATTGAACAGTTTACAGAGCAAGAAGTTTTAAATTCACTAAAAAAAATCAAGCCTAAATGTACGACGGGCCCTGACAAAATTCCCGCCTTTCTATTACATGATTGTGCTAGCGTGTTTGCAATTCCTCTCACTTTCTTATTCAACCTGGTCATTAAATCTAACATATTCTCCGATTCACTCAAATGTTCTAAGATAATTCCTGTATATAAAAAAGGTGAAAAAAATAATACTGAGAATTACAGACCCATAACGATTATCAACAATTTCTCCAAAGCTTTCAAAACTTTGCTGTATGAACCAACATTTTCTTATGCAAAGAATCGCATTACTGAATACCAACACGGTTTCTTCAAGGGTAGATCTACCTCAACCAATCTTTTTTGTATTACCCAGTATATAACTGATGCTATCGACGCAAACTCACAAGTTGACGTAATTTACACAGACTTCACCAAAGCATTTGACAGACTGGACCACAGTATTTTATATTCAAAATTTCAACAATTTGGTTTCTCAAAAAATCTGCTATTATTCTTCAAATTATATCTTGAAAACAGACACCACCACATTGAATACTGTGGTCAGCGGTCTGTAGAATTTGTATTTTCATTAATGACATTACAGTAGAACTGGGTCTCAATTGTCTCTTATATGCAGACGATATGAAGTTGTACAATAAAGTAAATGATGTTACTGATTGTGTCGCTCTACAAGCGGCCCTCGATAAAGTAAATGAATGGTGTAATTTGAAGAAACTACAATTTAATGCAAAGCAGTGCAATGTTCTAACTTTTACCAATTAACATCAGCTGGTCGAATTCAATTATTGCTTAGAAGATTCAGTACTTACACGTCCATTAACCTTCCGCGATCTCGGTGTAACATTTAATAGTAAACTAAACTTTAATTGCCATATAAACACCATAACCAAAGAAAGTTTTAGAACACTGGGATTTATAACACGATGTTCTCATGATTTTAATGACAGTAACACCCTGAAACTACTATACCTATCAGTCTTTTGTTCGATCAAAATTAGAATACTCAATTATTTGGCCTCCTCATTACAACCTACATATACAAAATATAGAGAGAATTCAGAGACGTTTCTTAAAGACTATGATAATGTGTATATACTTTGATTGCAAATAATATTATTATTATTATTATTACTTTAAGTTACAATGAGGACGGTGTCTATCCTGCTATTGGTTTTCCCCAGACTGCACTTTTAAACAGATTTTCGCTTTGGAGTTTGGAGACTCGCCGAACTATTTCACAACAAATATTTCTTTTTAAAGTAATACATAATATAACAGATTGTAGTGCTATCTTAAGTTTACTAAATTTTCGAACACCTAGACCAGGATCCAGACAAAATACTTTATTCTATCTGTCGACCCCCAGAACTAACGTACAGAAATTTTCGCCATTGTACAAAATGTGTGAGAACCATAATAGTCTTCAAGACCAGTTTGATATATTCCACTGCAATGTAGCTGAGATAAAGAGATTAACTGTATAAATTAAAATACGTTACCATATTTCTATTTACTTATATTCTTTTAATATTTTTTAATATATTTGTATGTAATTATCATCTCCTGCCCTGTAATTGGAATGCTCTGTTGGGCAGTGTATTGTTAAATAAATAAATAAATAAATAAATAAAACGACCCCTTGGTCGAAATATAAGTACTAAAAATAAAAGTTCTAATTTTATCTTCCTCTATTAATATCAATGGGGATTTTAAGTCGTTTTAAGGTTTTTTTAGCTAAGTATATTTTTTAAAGATCGACCTCACTCTCAACCCCATTTTAACTCTTTTGAACCCCTTAACATACTTTTTTTACCGCAGTATCAGGCATCGACTATTGACTTGTCCGCACTCACTTGATTTCCTGATCTTTTTTCTTACCCCCTTCTACCACCCTCTCTCTTAATCCTCAGCGTGTGGTGCAGCAGTCATATAATAAAAGTCTACTTAACTCCTTAATACGTAGCTGGAAGGGGTTGAAAAGAGTTAAAATGGGGTTTAAAGTGAGGTCGATCTTTAAAAAATATACTTTTAGCTAAAAAAAAAACTTAAAACGACCTAAAATCCCCATTGACATTAATAGAAGAAGAAGAAAAAAATTGAAATCATATTTTTAATATATTTCAACCTCTTAATAAGAAAAACGTTTCAAAGGCTAAGCATTTCCAGGAAACAGAATGATAGATTTCATGAAAATGTAATCCATTGGAATGAAAAATTTTTTAAGACAAAGTAGATAAATAAATTCATTTTAGGTCTTTGTTCTCATTTTTAACTGAATCTTCATAATCGTAGGGGGTTGTGTGGATACTAGTTTAATCTGCATGGCCGTAGGGGACTGTGTGGATGCTAGTGTTAGAATGAGAATTGTCAAATAAGAAATTAGACAAATTCATTTTAGGATTTTAATTTGCTAGCATAACCAGAATTCAGGTTATCGAAAGAATGCAAAGATTTCATTAATATTTCTACACAAAGTTTTTCTTTTATAGATAGTTATCTTTTCTGCTGTTTGCAAAATCCTATAAAGAATGTTTCAATACTCTTAATAAGTGTTGAGAAGAGGGCATTTTCATTTAAACTTTCAAAAATTATAATAGTTAAAATGCGTATTAAAATTTGTACGTAAATCATCACATGAAACATTTTTTTTCACGAAAAAAAGCGTCATTTTTACGTAAGGGATAGAAAAGAGTTATAATGCGGTTAAAGTTGAGATAGTATTACGGATCTTTAAAAAATATACGTTTAGCTAAAAAAAACCTTAAAACGAGCTGATATCCCCATTGGCATTAATGTAGAAGACAAAAAATTTGTACATATATTTTTAGTTGTTTCGTTACCCTTAAATAAGGGTTGAAAATGGGGTACTTTCGTCAAAACGTCCAAAAATTATTATTTTTTATTAAAAACACTCGAAAAAATGTTTGCTGCTTTATAATCTAGATACTATAAATTAACAAATGATATATATTTTTTTTATAGTAGCAACTCATCCGAAATTTGAGTTTTGCACATGCCTGCAACAAAACAAAATGGACGTTGTAAAATTACTGGCAAGTACATTTTTAGATGCCAAATCATAATTTCATATTGCCAGTAAGTGGCAACGCGTTAAAATGTTGAGTTTTAAACATTTGTGTCGACAAAGAGAATGGACGAATGAACGATTTTAAATTTTGTGTTAAAATATTCTTTGCGACCTGCGCCATGTCACGTACACTATGCCTGTTAGTACGGATCTACCTCAGCCAGGACAAGGGGAGTTCTGTTAACTTCGCCTACACCGCCTGCATTTGCAGGTGGGGTAGTCGTAAAAAGCAGGCCCACTCCTTACGAGGCCGGTCCAGGGTCTACAGCTCAAAGCTCGACCCCTAATCATCCGAGACAGTCATCAAAGTCAAGAATATTGACGCGATCTACCTAATTTGTACCAGAGTCCAGAGATTGGCTCTTGGTCTATTAGAATAGTCCAAAATCTAAAATACATAGAAGAGTTCCTGTCTCGGTGTCTCAGCTATACCTACCAAAGATTAGGTTATTTCTCTAGGTCGCCTTTTTTAAAATAAATTTCTGTTCAAGGAAACTGTGGTGTTACATTTTTACTGAAACCCGTATATTTATTAAAATTAGCAAGAACTGCACTGCACAAGACTCACTTAAATTTAAGAAACTTTTCACTACATAAGTAGTTGTTTATAAAAACAAGAAAGTAGTTTAGTTTAATCACTACCCAATCTCAACTCATCGTACTATAATAATAAATCTGCCTTCTCTTATAAAAGCAATACCAGTACTTATATAAAATTATAATTATAAAATACAACGCAATAATATTAGTTGTCTACCTAAGTATATTGAAATATTTTTAAATTTAAAATACGCGTAAACTTTTCAGTTCAATTAACATATAATAGAGTTCTCGGAAACTGGGTGGCTGTGAGGTTGGAAATAAAAAGCGCCCTAAACATGACTTGAAGTTTCTGTTGCTAGCGCTGTCGCTGTCTCTATTTCTATACAATTTCATTGGTCATTGGTCACGATCCGCCACTGTTTCATGAAAACACAGCAAACGCAAGGTTTACAGTGGCAGTGGGTGTTGTGATATGGACATGATATTATGAGCTACTATTTGAATATTATGTCAGCGTCAGCGGTGAGGCGCGATGGATTTTCATAGCCGACTATTACTATTAGGTATTTGTATTCTATTTTGTCTAATGTTGAATTAGTTGATTCGAGCTGAGTTCTGAATTAAATCAAGTGAATGATATTAAACTACTTCCTCGTTTATAAACAAAAGTTTGTTAAAATAAAATAAATTGTGCAGTGCAACGATAGTTTTCATGCATCATTGAGGAGCTTTCTGTTATTTTTATATTTTTTCGTGTTTACAAAAGTTACCAGTGACATCTCCGTTATATAAAGTCCCTGGGACGTTAACCTAGGTTATTGCAGTTTTTGGAGCGTCCCAGGGACGTTTCTGAGGGATCATTCAGTCCCTGAGACATAACACCGCGACCATCCCACATGGAACGAAAACGATTATATGGACATCCCACGAACGTTTTGTGCTAGCTGGGAACATGGGAAGGCATCTATTATGCAAACAATTTAACTGAAGACTAGATATTCTATCGGATTTTAACAACGTCTAAACTTTAAAATGGTAAGTACTCTATCCAGTTGACCAGTTTAAGACCTACACAGCCCACGCAACGCGGCTTGAATCAGTTGAATCCAAAGAGTTCTACAGCTAGAGAGACAAGCCGCTGATTTGCCGCTAGCAGCTAGCACAGTAGACTCACTCCAAGGTCGCTAAAGAGTAGGTTGAACGGATAAGGCCGATAACCCACTAACGCGACACGTCGCGTGCGACATGCCGCGAGCGTTTTGTAAAGCGCGACTTTTTAATAGGCGGCAAGCACCAGACGTTATTTAGTTAAAAATGGAGGTTGAAGAGATAGCAGCTCTGTTGTTTTATCACATTCATCGTCACAAAAGAGTGAACCGTAGACACTGAATTCACCCTATATTTTTAGAGCGTTCTAAGAAAGGCACATTTAGTGTGTTTTATAGTGATTTACGTAAGCACGAAGAAAAGTTTTTTAATTATTGCAGAATGAGTGTAAAATCATTTGACGAACTCCTTACGCTTATTCGACAGCAAATAGACGGGCAAAATACAAATTATGTCAATACCATCATCTTTCGAAGTCATATTCAAAATTTTAAACAGAACGTCAAACGTCACATCTACTCTGCGTCTCGCGCGCGACTGGTGGTTTCAGTGGGCTATGCTCCATATGAATACACAGTAAAATTGGTCGCGCGCGATACGAGAGCCGCGTGTTGTCGCTCCTAATAATTTAGCCGTACGCGACCACGCTGAAGTGCCGCATTAGTGGGTTGTGTGCCATTTAACTTCAAATAAATTTTTGCCGTGCACAACTCCACGCGGCATGTCGCGCGCGACGTGTCGCGCGCGACGTGTCGCGTTAGTGGGTTATAGGCCTAATGTTCCTCTGACCTTGTGACGTCATGTGTGTAAAGCAAATACGCAGCAATATATGAAACTAGACATTTCTTCTAATTATTTGAATATATAGTGCGTTTACCACGACTAAATAAACCATTTATAACGAGTGGACGTTATAAATTATAAAGTTTTTCCTCTAATTATTCATTTACCATAAAATTATATATTTCCGAATATACATAAAGTTTGAATAGGTAGACCTAGAGATTTAAAAAAGAACGAATGTATCTTATTTGAAGGATGAAAAAACTATTGCTTTGCCTTAAAACAATGTACTTACTTAGACTCCAAAAATTCCATATTTTACAAACCATGAAGTAAAAATGTAGTTTACAGTGGCGGCTCGTGATATTGTCTGCAGAGGAGGCTTGATATTCTGAAAGACAACTGATGTGCAATATGACTACAATTTGTACATTTCCCCACCACCCCTGAGGTATTACAACGGCGCGTTACATTTTTTTGTCGTGGGTTGTTCGCCAGGATACCGATTCACGACTTGAGAGAATAGAACTAATAAAAGAATAGAATGAAAAGGAAATAGAAAATATGATGAGATGAAAAAATCATTCTCATGAAATTCTCGTTCCTACGACTCGAGTATCGGTATCCAAAGGAGTCCTACTATCCCACTTGTAATTAAATTATATAACTTTTAATAAAAATAAAAATAGTTTTGGTAAAAAAATTAAAGTGTTTTTCTACAAACAAAAAATTGTATTCATTATCACTGCCAGGCGTGTAAAATTATAAGTTTTAATAGAAATTAAAATAGTTTTGAGAAAGAAGTTATATAAAAAAATATATAACCGCGGAACTCATATTATGGAGAATTATAAAAAATATTTCCTAAAAAATAAATAACACAAATAAATATTTTTTCTAAAATAACAACTACCTATATTAATCTCTGCTTTAAAGCCTAAATATTTTTATAAATGAGTGGTAACCTGCGATTTTTGGAACTAGCAAAATGGTTGATTATTTCATCATAAAATGAATCGTGTTTCCTCAATTCTGACAAAAAACGTTTTTCTATTGAAATAAGCGATACATTTGAAAGGCGGTCTTGACTCATTTTGTTTCTAGTAAAAATGTTTTTATGCGTTTAAGTGCTGAAAATGATCATTCTACAGAAGCTTACCGGAATTGTCTCAAAAAATAGTGGCGTTATTCAAAAAGTTCTCTCATTTTGGGTCATAAGTTTTTAAAAAATCTACCAGCTCTTTGAAATTTCCTTTATTGCACGATTCTCGTATTTCGTCACGTCCTCGGAAAGAATTTTCTTGTGAAGATAACTATATAGCGGCATCTATTAACCTCTTTAATATTTCCCTATTATCACGGACCTTTTCGTTAACATGTTCTATTTCTCTCTTATGTGCAGAATCCAAGAAATTTACAATATTTTGTTTACCAAACATTTCGAATTTAATGCAAGATGAAATGTGCTCCTGGGATTTTTCGTGCCTTTCTAAACCTCGCGACAAATTTTGCAAATTATTAAACCCGGCCCTGCCCCAAATTGAGGATTGATCATTAGTAAATAATAAACATCTCCAACAATATAATTTGTTTCTAACTGTTGATGCCGTTAGCCACTCGACTTTTTTATAATTGTTATCACAAAACCCTCTGTTTTGTTTACGACTTCTACAAACTAACGAAAGCATTGCTGGTGTAGGCCTGACATTTCTTTTAATTCTTACCTTTTCGTCATAAATAAGAGTAGTAAATCCATTTAATAACAAATAATCCACCACGTCTGGACAACAAGACATGTTGTTGGGAATATTTTCACCTAGAGCACTTATTTCTAGCCCGCCTATCAAATGTTTTATGTATTTATACGTCAAGTTGTTCTTATCCAGTTAAACGCAACTGTCAAACGTCAGTTCGTTTTCTTTGTGAATCACCTGACTCTTGAATGACCTGTGCACATGCGCTATAAAAACTAAGATCTGAGGCTAGCCTCATACTTGGCTATTCCAAGTGTTGCTATTTTACACAGCACAAAGAAATTCAAGGTCATTCATGTTAAAGTAAATGCGGTACAGTTGGAAGCTATTTCGTATTAGCCTCCAGCGAACCGCAGTGTTCATTCAGTAAAAGACCGGCGGACTGGGAAATATGCATACAAAGACTATCCGGATTGTAACGTTATAGGTATGTTTGTGGAAAGGAAATGCAAAAATGTTATATATAAACTGAAAATTAATTAATGAATAATAAACAATAAAAAATATTGAAAATTGAGATACACCTAACAGAAATTTCTTAAGATATTACTTTTGAAGATATGGTGATTCTTCCAAGGGGAGGCTCAGCCTCCCCTGCCTCCCCTGACGAGCCGCCACTGGTAGTTTAATTTTGGCATAACTATTTCTAATTATGACGTAAAAGAGTTACCCCTTGTTAATAAGTAACTATAGTTTATTAACCTCCCCACAATAAAATTGTGGGAGGCTACTAAAATTGGTCCAAAATCGAAAACTGAAATAACATCAAATCTTTACGTTTTAAGGTCCCAGGAATCCAAAAAAGGGGTTTTTCAAAAATGTCCGTGTGTGTGTGTGTATGTGTGTTAGCACGATAGCGGCAAAACTACTGAACGGATTTGGATGAAACTTTGCACGAGGGTTTATTTAGTGCTCTAGAAGATCTGAAAAGGTTTTGGTTGAGATTGGATTACGTTTAATGCCATTTTGGCACAACAACTTGTTTATTTTATTATTACTTACAATTTGTAATCTAACCATTGGAAAGCATTTTAAATTCCGATTTCAACGGTATATCATACTTGCACCTTTTTTTATATAAACCCTCGCTCTTATTAAGATCGTTTTAAACTGGTGACGTCAGAGCATTCCCCTTGCGTCTGTCGCACCTGTTTCCGGTCAACCTACTCTTTAGCGATCTTGGACTCACTCCCTCTATTCTACGTAAGAAAAAATGGAACTTGGTTTCGTTTTTTATGCTCTAGACAAAAATTGGAGAAATAACAAGATAGGAGAGTCAGACAGAGAAGACGTAATAGATGAAGACAGTTGTGTGTTGTGTACTTCAATTTAAAGGGACACGACATCCAGCGGAAACGGTTTCGGGATTTGTCGGTTACGCATTAAAAAAAAATTGACCAAGCTTACTAAAAGATAGGTTGGCTCATTAAAATCAACAAGTGCTACGTCACGTATAGCCCTCAATGACAGCTGCGGTGTGGCTGTTTTTTCCTCATTTTATAGAACAAAGTTTCAAAATTATTCTTTCAATGTACAATTCTGTCTAGCAGTAAGTTAAATAATATGAACGTATAATGCAGAGGTTTTTATATATTTTTATTTAGCTTAATTCTCTATCTCGACATATATTATTTTTGGACAAGCTTTGCGACGTTACTACGTTATTCCACTTTTAGGGATAAAAAAAATGCTCCTGCAGTGGTGGAAAATCTGCAGGACGTATTTTCATAAATAGGACCGCCGCGCTGCTTCACTTTGAATGTTAGTCAAGGCCATGTACTGACTTCCAGGCCTCCAACAGTCGAATCGAACTTAATTCTACAGTATGTTTCCATGACTATTCAAATTTTTACATTTTTAAATTGTCAATTCAATTTTGCGCTCAAAATACCTACACAAAACACAAAATTTTACTCACCGAGCGACTCACGCTTTTACATTTATTAACATACAGATAATTATTGTTATTATTAACATTTTTAGTGAACAGTTTTGGTTTTATTTAAAAGCCTGTTTTTTAATTTTTTAATATTATTTATTTATTTACTTCTTTACTGCATATTTAACTTTTTCAAACCAGATGATGTACATGTACACAATGTACAGATATAAAAAGACGTAAAAAGATTTACTTATACAAAGACTCTAGGACGAAATTACAAGACCTCCATTCTCGTAATCTGCATCAGAAACATGAGGAAATCTTAGGTTTTCACACAGTGATTTTGTGGTGATTGTGATTCCTACTGATTACAGCACAAAAAAATAAATATGCCAAGACAAAGTCGAATGATCCGTTATTATCTCTTGGAGGTGTGTTCTCTTTTTGTCGAATCAAAATAAAAGCAACTAATCTGTAATCTCTAAATAAATAGCCATTTAACTTAACAATATGTTGACTGGACATTAGCAAAATAATAGTTCCTTGTCCCTTAATATACTTTAAAGTATTTTTCCAATGCGTGCAGTATATATTAAACAAACAAGTTAGATAGTACGTGGAACACATTAAGCGGTTTCATCCCATAAATATTAACACAAACAAATCTTTTCGAAAAACATTTAACAATAAATTACATTGTCTTAATATTTGCATTACGTTTTGGAGAATAGAGTGTAGTTGTAATATTTAAATTATTATCGTAGACTAGCAGTTCGTCCTCGCGAAGTCTCCGAGTTACAGTGACGACAGTTGTTCATTTGAAGACGAATATTTACCACTTTTTCAAATTAAGTAATGCATTTTTAAACTAATGAAATAGTAAGTTTGTTATATGTAAGGCCATTTTTCCGTTGTTCTTTTTTTAATTTCTGAAAACTAACGAGAGGGAAGGTTATTTCACCATAACTTTTCTCCAACCTACCTACACTTTGTTATCAACCATAGTTTGTCTTGTAATAATAGGTATACTATACTTTAATTATCTTAGTTTTATATCTTAAATAGGTAGAGACTCCTATTGCAAACATTCAAAAAACACCTTATAGTCCAGTACCTATCAAAGTTGAAAACGTGATCAAACTTCGGGGTAAAAAAAAGAAGAATGACTGAATTTCGGCATATACACTGTAATCTTAAAGTATTTTGTCCAGGACTATTAAATAATGTACTCATTATGTATGTGTTTCCTCAAGCATCATGCTATCCGTTATTCCCTGCAGTGTGATTTCATTATTCACTGATTGCAGCGAATAATGAGGACAGTCAGTTGTTTATAAAAAATTACATTAGTGACTTTTTACTAAAAATTTAAAATGTCAATATTGCAGTAACCAAAAGACAAGTGCTGTCTCTCTAAGTTTTCTAGGAAGCACTCAAATGGTATATGTCGAAGAGGTACTTTAATGAACACTCAAAAACTATATTAGTAAGTTCTTTTCAAAGCATCATCTATTAGCAACACGCGGCAATGCCCAACATAGTTTTTGAAACCATTAGCGTACGTGCCTACAAACTATATTATTTTATTAGTAAGCCATGACAATGTGTCAAATCGTAATTCTGTAATTGATTTGAAACGTCAAAATTTCTGCGATTTCAACGCCAACGTTATTTACAATAATTGTACATATTAAGGTATTCAAAAAGCAGCAAACACCTATTTCTGTGCTTGTGTTTCACACAAAGTAGGTACCTTAATCCTAGCTGAAATTCAATATATTCCAACTAGCAACCTATGAGAAAAAGAATTATAAAACTGGATATGTATATTAATATTAATGCCATATGTTTCTATGATTTTAATCATTTGAAATTTTCACAGTGGGTCAATCAGATGTACGCGCCAAACAACCCAATCCAACCTCAAGACTGAGAAACATCCTTAAGAAACGGCTACATATACTACAGTGGCTGCCGAACTACACGAAAAATGACATTTTAGCGGATTTCATAGCTGGCTTGACGGTGGGATTGACGATGATGCCCCAATCTATCGCATACGCTGGATTGGCAGACATTTCTCCGGAATACGGACTGTACACTGCTTTTATCGGCTCCTACACGTATGTTTTCTTTGGAACGATCAAAGAGGTAGGACGATATTTTTAATTCACCCCAAAAGATTTAACAAAAAATGAGTAGGCTTTTATAAAAACAATGACCGTAGAAATAGCTGATATTTCGCTCGTTTTTGCATCCTCTATCCGGGACCTGAAACATATTGGATGCCCCGTATTGATGTTAGAGATTTTTCAAGTTGATTTTACCGGTCCTTTACTAAAGAGTTTCTATTCTAGTGGAGGCATTATTATCGGTTAAAAATTGCCGGAAAACGTTCATTTAAATAATTGGGAGTGGATCTCACACCTTTTAGAAAGGTGAACAAAAAATAAGAAACTAACTACTGGGTCTGATAGAGAATTAAATTGTAAGAAAAAGGTACAATTTTCTATTAAAATTGATATTTTCTAAGTTTATACTATATTGATTTGAAAATTGCGATTTTACCATTGAAAAATTGGTACTTCCGGACTGTATTTCGTAAATAAAGACGTGTTTTGATAACCTAGAGGACTTTCATGAGAATTGTTTATTAAACCATTCATTAGTTTACATTGCTGAACAGTACACAGATAAAAATAATGTTTTGTATCAAGAATTTTTTGTTTTGAAATAACAAGCTTGTAATAAATACAATTATTTACGTCAAACTTTTTATTTATTGCTACAAAAGCATTTGTTTTAAATGAAGATTTTATTTGTTTACATATACAAGCAGGTGTTCCAAAATTTCCTCATAGCCTCATATCACCGTTTTTTGAGAAACTGCAAAGAAAAATAAAAGAGATTGCGGAAGACTTCAAAGGGTCCTAATTACACCCCTCGCTTTTAGCGGAAAATTAATTTTTCTCTTCGAAAACTTTCGAGATTTTTGCGGAATCGCCACGAAACAAATGCCCAACAGTTAAATATTTTCGGAGAAGCTGATAGTGAATCTGATGTCTAAGTTAAAGATTCAAAATGGCGAACCCAATATGGCTGCCGCAATTACATAACATTGCAGATGTATGTACAGTTGACAACAGTAAATATAAGGCAGCTCTTGAATCCGATTTTTGTGATATTTTAGTTTTGCAAATGACAATGCTGACAGCGATATCATCTGATGAAGCCCCGTTGCCATAATTATAAAAAGGAAGCATATTACCGGAAATAATTTTAAATATTAATTTTTAACCCTCTTTCAAACACCGATATGCAGGGCCGGTTTTCTGACTAGGTCTCATAGGCCCGGGCCTAGGGGCGCGAGTCTGCGGGAGAGGGGCGCCTTTGTCTGTCATCTTAGTGGTTAGGGCTCATAAACTGATAGAAAGCCCCCGGGCGGGGGCGCAAAATTGATCCAGGCCTAGGGGCAATTTATATTTGAAACCTGCACTACTGAGATGTTCATATTCTCTATATTTAACAGCCCTTTAAAGGCTGATAACTTACTAATACTGAAATTGAAATAAAGTTTTTTCAGAATCTAAATTAAATTATTTACGACTTTCCATGCTTTTTTGGGGGTTAAGTAAATAAAAGCCCGCTTTACATTGTACAAATTTTGGTGCGTTATATTCATTGTCCTCAACTGCCACTAAATAGGGTGATTATTTATTTTTAATCGGATTTATCTTTTAAAAAATTAATAAAAATTATGAACTAAAATTTTCGCATTAGATATATTTCATATTTTCTGTTTTTTCCGCATAACTTAGCCAAGGACTCTAAATCTTGCAGAGTGAAAAAGAAATACTTTTGTAAAAATAATTTTTTGTATGGTTGTTAGTTATATGCAAATTGACGTATGGTTATCATTGATTTTTGATTGAAGAAAATTCTCTGAATATTTTCTAATTCAGCCATTGGTACGAAGTTATCTTTTATTTTTCTTTGAGACGTAGTTTTCATGAACACAAAAACTCTTGAACACAACAATCGATGCGCGTTTTGCCAACTACGTTGACATCATCGGGAGATGATTAAAACCTAAATCTTCTAAATTTTCTGAAACTATGTCTTTAGAAGTAGCGTGTCACACCAAAAATTTCAGCCCCCTCCAGTGTTTCCTATTTTTACAGGAAAAATTCCCTTGTCGCACAGTTTTTTAATTTAACAACTGATATTTAAATTTTAACACAGTATATCTTACTTTTCATGACTCCCATAACGCAGCTCCCTTATTAACAACACGATTTTTACAAAAATTGGGTGGAAGGTACTTACCCATCAGGATATTGTGTCACGGTAAAATATTGAATAATTCACCAGCAGCGTTCGTCGTTATGAAGAAAAATGAACCTATTTTCCAAAAAAAGATATTAGGCAATGTTTTAACTATAAAACAATATCTTAATCTCATTCGTTGTTGTCAAAGACTCACTATAATACCGAATTTCAATAAGATCAGAAAATAAAATTTTCCTTTTTAAAGTACCAATAATAAAATTACGACTAATAATTATTATTAGTCGTAATTTTATTTTCGGAGTTAATTAAACTGAAGAAAGACAATCGTTCCATTTAAAATTAATCATTTGATATGTTGAGCAAACTGTGAATTATTTATCTATGTAAATTTCATTATTTATTGAATTGTTCGTGAATCAAATTTGTCTAAAATTGACCTCTATTTTATTTAATTAATTCTAAATGGAAAGTCTGTCTTCCTCCAGTTTAATTAACCCTTATAATTACGTCCGAAAATAAAGTTATTACTGTAATAATTGGTACTTTAAAAAAGGATGTTTTATTTTCCCATTACATGAACACCAAGTACACTATCTTATTAAAATTAGGTTTCAGTGAGTTTTTGATAATAACGGATAAGATTTTGAGATTGTTTTACAGTTAAAACTTTGCCTAATATCTTTTTTTGGAAAATTAGGTACATTTTTCTTCATAACCGAACGCCACTGGTGGATTTTAAAATATTTTACCGTGACACAATCTACTGATTAAAAATGAATTATTATTTGTTTGCTTATAATTGTATTGAAACATTCTTTATAGGATTTTGCAAACAGCAGAAAAATTAACTATCTATAAAAGAAAAACTTTGTGTAGAAATATTAATGAAATCTTTGCATTCTTTCGATAACCTGAATTCTGGTTATGCTAGCAAATTAAAATCCTAAAATGAATTTGTCTAATTTCTTATTTGACAATTCTCATTCTAACACTAGCATCCACACAGTCCCCTACGGCCATGCAGATTAAACTGAATCTTCATAATCGTAGGGGGTTATGTGGATACTAGTTTAATCTGCATGGCCATAGGGGACTGTGTGGATGCTAGTGTTAGAATGAGAATTGTCAAATAAGAAATTAGACAAATTCATTTTAGGATTTTAATTTGCTAGCATAACCAGAATTCAGGTTATCGAAAGAATGCAAAGATTTCATTAATATTTCTACACAAAGTTTTTCTTTTATAGATAGTTAATTTTTCTGCTGTTTGCAAAATCCTATAAAGAATGTTTCAATACAATCTACTGATGAGTACCGTTCACCCAAATTTGGAAAAAATCGTATTGTTAATAAGAGAGTTGTGATATGGGAATCATAAAAAGTGAGACATACTGTAGAGTAAAAAGTGTTAATTACTCACGAGTAACTTTAAAAGAAAAACATTATGAATACTTTTAGGTTTCGATTGGACCAACAAGTTTAATGTCGCTTTTGACATTCTCGTTTGTTAGGGGACACCCTGTACAATGTGTGATATTGTTGACGTTTATCGCTGGATGCATTGAACTTCTTATGGGAATTTTGAGTTTAGGTAAGTAAGAAAATTATAATTTATAATGTTCTATACAGGGAGTCCACGATGAAAAGAATAAATACGATAAGATTGTAATAAAGCGAGTGACAAAAAAACGTTTGGCCTATTTTTAAATTTCTCTGTCTACTCATGTTTAAAATGTTTTTTTTTTCAAAATATTTCGAAAAGTTATGTTACATAACAATAATTTCGAAAAAAAATTACATATTTTACAACAATTTATTTAAAATAAATATAATTGTTTAAATTGTTTTTATATGTTAACATTTAAACCATTAAGTGAAACATAAAAAGTAGGTTTTAAATGATCCAGTAAATTTAGATTCTAAATTTTAACAAACCATTTTCAGAAAAAAAAGTTTTTTAGTCCTGCTGGGGGCCAAAAATGAGCTTTATCTATCCACCTTGTTTGTCAAAGTGAAATAACTCTTAATACGTAGTAGGTATATAGCATAAACTTGAAGAGAACGTTAGTGAATATGGCTACGGAACCATATCATGTGCATACTCAGTGTGCTCTTGGCCGGTTTTAAATACATCTGTTTTCTTTCTCAAAAAAGAAAAATTATTGGTATACAGGGACTAATAGAGTGACCAGCTAAATCTTCTGGTCTAACCCCCTCAGAGTATTTTTTGATGGATTACCTCTAAAATTTTATAGAACTCTTATTCATCCATTAATATACAAAAGTATTATTTACTCTATATTTTGTATATTACCAAAAGCAACATATACAAAAATATTTGTACTTAGTTTTTTGTTTATTTCAGGATTTTTAGTTGATTTTATATCACCCTGCTTGACATCAGGTTTTACATCAGCCAGTGCTGTGATTATTATAGTTGCCCAGTTAAAGCACTTATTTGGAATTCAAATAAAAAGCCACAGCACTTTCAACGTAATAATGGAATTATCGCAGCATATCTCTGAAATCAAATGGCAGGACACCTTACTGGGATGCTCATGTATCATTTTCTTGTTTTGTTTCAAGGTTGGTATTCAATCTGACATTAATATATGCACATTACAGATTATTAGCTTAATTTAAAAATTAATAAGAAAGTTAATACAGTTCATTAATTATAAAAACAAGAAAACTTGCCTTATACTCTTAAAACAAGCTATGCTACACTGATAAGGAGCAATTACTCTGAAACACGTGCCTCTTTTTGTAACTAATAGGAACAAGAAAAGGTCCAAGTGCGACAATTTTTGAAAGTGTGGCGTTAATAATAACTAACAGACAATTCTTACAGGGTTATCAATGCTTAAAACTTTTATTGAAACTAAATAGCATTACAATCTGAATGTATTGTAGATTTTATAGAAAAAACGTTAACAATTTAAAAGGAAACTTTGAAACTTAATGGACACTCGTACGTACTTTAAAAGACCAACTTTGGTGGTTTAAATTAAACTTAATTTTAGCCAATTTAATCTAATATTAACGAGCGATGCAAACGAAATTTCATATTTAATGAAGGTTTGGTGTTAATTCTCTGATAACCAACACTGTTGCAAGCGGCTGTTAGCTGTTCTATTTAGCGACGATAAACTGAATTATCAAATTTGGTTTCAACAAGATGTCACTCCTTCCCACTATGCAATTTCCTTTTGTGAGTTTTTAGATGCAACATTACCCAACAGATGGATTGGAAGGAAGGGAAATTTTGAATGGCTACCTCGCGGTCACCTGATTTAACACCCTTAGATGTCTTCTTGTTCTGGTTATTTAAAATCTAAAATATATTTCAATAGACCAAATAGTAGATTGATGCCTTAAAAGATTTACCTTGTTTTATCTTTCTTTCAAATCAGATGTATTTAAAAGTTGGCGCCATCGCTCTCATCAAAACCGGAAGCGATATTGAGTAGTCACCTAATATCATTGGGCAACTGTGCAGGCCAAAAAATGCCACTTCACAAATATAAATCAACCCTCGATATTTTTACTCATTTGCTTCAGTCCAGAACTTATGTCATATTTTACGTGTCACACGTCTATCGTGTCATTTTTAAATTCCGAAGAAACAGAATAAAAGTTGTTATTTTCATTGAATATAAGATAATGTTTCATTCATTTATTTTCATAGTACTGTCGTGAGCAAAGAAAAAAATAGGACCAGTCTTATAACATATTTTTTCTAAATTCTATAGTTGTGTAGATCTAACTTTAATTTTTGTGACATTGTCAGTTAGTTGTCAAAATTCATTGAAAGTACCAAAACTAATGTGCCCCATATAAACGCGATTTAATTAAAGCTGGAGTTAATGTTAAAGCAGAAGATGGATGGTCAATGAGACAAATTGCACTGCGTTATAATATTAACAAAAATGCTGTGTTTAACATTTAAAAAAATATTAGTAGAAATCCTGGATCAGGGCGACGAAGGATATCAACTGAGCAAGATTTGCAATTGGTAAATAAATTAGTAGAAAATTCATTTCACTCAGTAATTCAGGCTGCTGAAGAAAGGAATTCTCCAGGATCGAATAGTACTGGTCGCCGGCGAGTAAGAGAATCGGAGCTACACTGTCATCCAGCAGCATAGAAATACCTATTTAAAGCTGAACATAAAGAAACACAATTGGGATTTGCGCAAGAGTTTTTAGTGCATGATGTACATTTTTGGAACAATGTAATCTTAACAGATGAAAAAACGTTCCAGTCTACACACAGCGGTAGTATTCGTGTTTACCGACCTCCGAAAATTGATTCGATGAGAAGTGTATATCTAACAATGACAAAAGTGGTAGATTTTCCGTTAATAATTGGCTTGGATATCGGCACGTGGTCCTGGTGTTTTGTGGCATTTTGAAGAACAATTTAATAGTGAAACGTATATAAGGATTTTAGACAATATTATGCTCCCTTCTGTGTCACAATTATTTCCCAACAATGAATTCATATTTCAACAAGATAACTGTTGAGTTCATACTGCTCATACCACGACTAACTGGTATCAAGATAACATTAATGTTCTTAACTGGCCAAGTCATAGTCCAGATCTTAGCCCTGTAGAAGACGTATGGGGACTACTCGTAATAAGTATCCAAAAATGAAATATGAGACCACGGAATGCCCAAGAATTACTGGAAGTAGTAAATAATGCATGGGAAAATATTATTACTAATGATTATATTATTCTATAAGTTTATTTAATTCTATGCCAAACAGACTTATATAGACATTATACATAGAAATGGCGCAATAATAAAATATTAATAGTTAGTTTCTTAAGTTGGATATCCTTTGTTGCCCTGATCCAGGATTTATACTGTACCGTTTATTCTCCACTTTTTTAAAATGTTAAACACAGAATTTTTGTTAATGGTATAAGGCAGTGCAATATGTCTCAATAATAATCCATCTTCTGCTTTAGTAATAATTACAGCATATTACAATAAAAAATATAATAAAAGTGCTGTTTTATTTCGGCAACTCATTACATATTCAAATAAAGACCGACAGATTTACATTAGAAAAAAATAGATGTCCTATTTTTTTTGCTCACGACAGTACCTTACTCTTATAGCCTATTATATAATAATCACACAAAACTTTTAATTTCAATCGCGTGAGTTTTCACACACGAATTTTATTACCACGTAAGCAGTATAATGTATTTTCTATAGTTTGCTGCGTTCTATAAAAAAGTACAGTTACTGATAAGGCATAGGCAAAACTGATTTTCAATTTAATTTTGCCTACATTGGGTGTGTTTAGGAAACCGTTGCATTCCGAAAACACACCCAAAGTACGCCAAATTAAATTGAAAATCACTGACTCATTAGTAACTTTTGCATACCTATATTTTTTTTCACCCGTATCTCATATAAGATAGCTGAGAGGTCTCTTAAAAAAAAATTTTGAGAAATCATTTTAAGAATCTGTTTGAAGTTTTCGTCGTTTCAGCTGATGAAATTAAGATGCAGAAATTTTCTTATTTTTACATTAAGTAATTGAAATTAGAGTTTTCGAAAAAAAAATATATTTGTGGCAGTGGCTTTAAGAGCAAAGTTTAAAAATATATACAAACATACGTAATGTGTTAAGATTTTAGAAGTAATCAGGTTGAGTCATTATTATCCTATATCCTATACCTATATCATACATTTGCTATCTTTTCAGAAACTAACCAGTATTTCAACCAAAAGCCACTCTGTTAAGAAAATTCTATGGTTTCTCTCAATTTCGAAGAATGCTTTTATCGTCCTCCTCACTTCACTCCTCGGTGCCTATCTTCACTATAATGGTGGCTCGCCATTTAAACTTACCGGATACGTGCCGAAAGGTCTGCCAGAGTTTGGATTCCCTTCATTGTCAGCGAAATTTGGAAATGAAACCGTAGGTTTAGGTGAAATGGTGAAATCGTTGGGGTCCGGAGTTATTGTTATTCCTGTTATCGCCGTCCTAGCTAACGTGGCCATTGCCAAATCTTACAGTGAGTATTTTTTCTATGTTATTTGAACATGGGTATGTAAACCATTACAATGTATTTTATATTGTTACTTTTTTCTGCTATTGTTTCTCATCCATGCTACTACTATGCTAATCTTTCGCAGGTTTGAGTTATTAGTATATAAAGATGTAAAAAAATGTATGTAATCTTCAGTCTTTATGTATAGCTTAATCACGAATAGGCAATAGCATATTGGGAGGAGGAGGGCGCCACAATGAGATCTCGTACTACCTGAAAAACTTAATACAGCCGCCCGGGTGACTCAGCACCTGTTTTTTGACTGAAATTTTGACACAGTTGAAAGGTAGGCTTAATAACTTTTTGTGAGTTTTTGGCATAATAGTGTTTGATTACACATTCTTCAACAATCCTTTGTTTCAGTTCTAGTAAATTAGATAAAGTAGTTCTAAAAGCCCTATTATTCAAGTAAGGGTTAAACAAGTTTGACTTTGGAGAAAATTCGACTTGTGTGTGTAAACCAATCAGCCAGTTATGAAAACACTGGCAAGCGAAAGCTATATTCTTTTTTGTTGTATGTGCTGTTGCTCCGTCCTGCTGAAAATAATGGTGCTGAAGTTCATCATTGTATAGTCAATGAAGAAATGCAGATAAAATATCGTTTCTGTACTTTTTAGCATTGACGGTGAAATTGAAAAAAACCGTCCCAATTATTCTCTTGCGAAAACCTGTCATCAAGGTGACAACTTTTTGAAGATGTAGTTGAGATTCAACATATGTATGGGGATTATCAATGTTTCACATCCGCATATTTTGTGAATTGACGTATCTTAAAAGAAAAAAACATTTTTCATCAGAAAGAGAGTCGTCATTCCTTACATTATTGATAAACCACTGGTAGTTCTCAAGATATCTAGGGAATAGATTGATATGATCGTATTTTATATGGATGCATTCCCAAGTCCTTCTTTACAATCTTTTGGTATGCCAAACCAGTTCCTGAGAGACGTTTTAAAGGTTTTACGTTCCACATGTTGACAAACATCATTAACAAATTCTTTTGAACACAAATAGATGGGTCCAGGCTTTTTACAGGTATTTAATTCACAAAATGTATTCCTCTCGTCATGAAAGAGAAAAAAAGATTCAAAACAGATATTCAAACTGAAGCCTCTCATCTGCCTGATAATATTCTAATCAACCCATGAAGGTTTTTAAAATGTTTTAAATAATGTGCACCATCTTCGATTAATTCATGTGTTAATAATATTAAAAGCATGTTAATACATGCTTTTATTAGCATGACCTGTAACTTTGTAACTTGTAGGTCAGTCGGCTATGCGTCTTAGTGACGAGCATGCTTGGTCAGACTGCCTAACATGTACTGGGTTCAATCCCAGCACCGGCACTGGCAATGTTGGTGGGTAATGGATGTTGTCTGCGTTTTTCAAAAATGTGATCCCCTTCCAGACAGCCTATGAGAGGTTTTGGATTTGGGGTTGTCTACTATGTGTGGTATTTATGTTTATGTTTAATGTAAGAAAATATTCCAACTCATTTTCACTCACTTCCAGTTGTCGTATTGACTTGAAATTTTGCATACGTATATGGATCATATGATAGGAAAATTTGACATTTTTAATAGAAGAATCCAAGATGGTGGACAGTTTATTGCCATTTAATATCCGATTTTAATACAAATTTGGTATGTGGAAATTTTTGACTCCATAGATTATAAATATGTGCTATAAACTCAAAAATTGAAAATGGCGGATAGGTTTTTTATTTATTTATTTATCTATTTAGGCTGAAGGACTTCGGTCGATGGCCTTTTGATTATTTATTTATTTTTTAACCAATAAAAAACTTTATTATTATTATTATTTATTTAGGTATATTATCCAACAGGATAAACTCAATTACAGGATATAAGGTTACAAAGTGATCAGCATTAAAAAAGAATAATGCCGATAGTAATGCAATAAGAATACAATTAAGCATAAACTACAATAAAGCACAAAGAAAATATATGTCAAATACCACGGGGGCATGTTTAGGGTTAGACCACTTGGACATGTTAGCAAGTATGACACTGATATTTCACTTAATACAAAATTTAACACGTTGACGGACACTGACGTCATATCACGTCATTCTCCTTCGCTCCAGCAGGGCACTTAAAAATATTGAGATGTGCTGAAATTGACACCATGATTAAAATCATTATTAGTATACATAAAGAAATGCAATATATAGCTTTAAAATCAGAATTTTTTGAAGAATTAGATATATTGGAAAAACAGTCTGCATCATATAACGTCATGTCCCAGTAGAAGCATCTTAGCTACAGTAGGACACTGACGTCATATGCCGAATGTAAAAAAAAAATAAAAACGCTTGATTTTAGTATAAAAACTTTTAATAAATGAAATTACAACTACTTAATCATCACTACAATATATAAATGTGTATTCTGGATCCCCTATGGAATCATCTGTATTATACGTATCGTGCCCTTTTATCTGGCGGAATCTTCGTCCTCACTTTCAAGCTCTTCATACCAACGAAGTAGTTGCTTTTCTTGCTTCTCTTCTATTTCACACATGAATAAATTATAAAATATGCACAGGAATCAAACAGAAACGCACCAAACATGGTCCCTAGATCGCCTGACCAAATTCTTTCATCATCAACAAACTATTAGGCATTTTGTCATTATTTTTTTACCCAAGGTGCCTAGTGGGACACTTCATAACTTATTACATGTAAAATTTACGTGATATGCAGACAAGCGTATCTAGAGCGCACTAAGTTTTTGCGGCATATTACGTCAGTGTCCCTAGGGGTACTGTGGGCGATGCGGCTTATGCCGGCAGTGTCACGTTAGGCACATATCAATAAAAATGAGTGTCCGAGAATGTGTTAATAACAAAGTCTAATTGTCCACACGAATAATACAAGTAATTAAAACAGTCTCAACACCATTGGATAAATCTACTAAAACAAAGGAACTAACTATCCGCTACCCACTAGCCCGCGATAATCAAATCTTAACTCTTGCACAGGTAATCATAGAATGCCTTTTTGTTCCGCGGGCTAGCCGATCCGTTTCGTTCGCCTAAGATTCCCTAAGCATGTTCGTATACCCATATAAGGAAATGCATCGAATCTTAAACTGTTATTGGTTGGGGTAGATAAGTCAACCACAATGTTTATATTAACAAAAATAATAAACAGTCACAAGTACTGCTAGTACTGGGTTCCGAAGAATCACAGGCGTACAGAAATTATTTTCGGTGGCGCCGACATATACAATGAAAAAAGAAAGAAAGCATAGATTTAATAAACGAGAGATAGAACATAGTTCACGGCGCACGCTACCAAATCCCCACTGCTGTCACCCACCAATCACAGGCAGTGTGTCGTGAAGTGACAGTTGATCGATGGCATCCATATATTGTATTTCGATTTTCGTTGTGAAAGTGAGGTTTTCTTTGACTATTTTTGTGACTATATAAAGTGAAAAAATGTCCAGGTGCGTTGTAAAAAGTTGTGTTTACCACAAAAGTGCGAATTGTGTGAGGGATAAATCATCTATTCACATATTTCGGTAAGTTACTTAATAAACATGTTTGTTTTGGACGCCATATTCGATTGTTTAAGAAGACACAGAGCCGTATTTCCGATTTCCATGTGATTTGCAAAGACAAGTATTAATTATTGCAATAATGTCGATTAATATATTTAATTTATTTTCATAATAGGTACTTTAAGATTGTATTATTTTAAGTGTTCCAAAGGATACTGAGAGAAGAGAGGCTTAGAGAGTATCTTTAAATTTGGAAAAAGAAGATATTTTTGTGACTTTCAATGTATGCCACTTACATTTTACTCAGGAGTCTTATGATTTTGAGAAGTCACCTTTTTCACTCCATTTGAAGCGAAATGCTATATACAGTGTGTCCAACTAAGTCGGCACCATATGGAAAACTTTTTTATTATTGCTTTTATGAAAAAAAGTTATTCTTGACGAAAAGTTTCGCATGGCCTAAAACCCAAAATGAGATAATCAGATATCAATTTTTTGCAGTCGTATACCAGGTTTGTCGAAAAGTGTAAATTTTGCTGAATAGCAAAATACAAATTATTTCATTTCCAGTAATGTTATGAATGTTACTTATTAGTTAACTTGTTATCTTCTGTTTAACTTTTCATTTGTAAAATAAATTATTATGATATTCATGCATCTATTCAAATCAAATGGTTATATAACTTACCAATGAACTGAAAGGTTATCATGTTTTTCCATACAATAAATGTTTTATTATTGGCAAAATTAAATTATTGATATCCAAAATTATTAAAGATTGTTTTTTCATGGTAGATGGATAATATTCGATATCTGGCGGTAGTTTTCAATTAGGATCAACTTTTCTTAATAACGATTATCAATATTGTAATAAATAAAAGTACTTTACCCTTGAGCAAAATTTACAATTTTCGACAAACCTCGTACACGACTGCAAAAAATTGATGTCTGATTATTTCATTTTTGGTTTTAGGCCAAGCAAAACTTTTCATCAATAACTTTTTTCGTATAACCAATAATAAAAGAGTTTCCCATATGGTCTCGACTTAGTTGAACACACTGTATATATATGATGCACATTTAAATAAATGATTGTTAGAAAATTAGTTTTTTTCATTATCTTGATATAAGTATATATAGTTCATAGAGTACTATTTACTATTTAAAATATACAGTGCATAGGTTAGGTACCTAACATAAAAATTGTGATTTTTTTTTAAATAAAGCCAATTTATTTTTAATACTTATTTTTTTATTTGAATTTAACTTTAGAAACCAAGATAAAAAATGTAAATGGTTTTAATGAAAATTTAAAAAAGTCTGGATGTTCTTTTTTGCGTTCCTTAAAGAAATATACCCAAAAAAAAACTGATATTTGAGAAAAGATTACATCTAGTTAAATAAAAATAAATAAATATAAACCTATAACTTTCTTAGTTCTATTATTTAGTTCTTGCAACGAAATTAGGAGTCAAAATGTTTTGTTTCCGTGTTGTACGTCTCCTACAACATAATTATATTATATATTATGATGTATACATAAAAACTTTTTTATGGCATTGTAAGGACATAAATAATAAATACCGAGAAAAATATAATATAACTGTAATAATAATGCTGAAAACTTATAAAACAAAACTGTTACTGATGGTAACCTCTAAATTGTATCAGTTTATTTCTAACAAATTATCAACAAATGTATTTTGTGTACCTGGACATAAAGCTGAGATAAAAAATTTTCATATTTGATAAAATGCATCATAAAGCCTTAGTGCGCCCCTGTGCTTTACCCCTACCTATCTCACCCAAACGTGGAAGAGTGGCAGCCTTCGCGCATTACAAATTCTGCCGTTTGTTACCTCTAGTCTATTATAACCTCTTTGAAAGAAAGAGAGAAAAAATGAACAATAAAAAGCAGTACTACATATTAAATGCAAAATCAATGATTTAAGTGTGCAAGACTAGACGAAAGACTAACTAGGATCAGAGTATTCATACAGGTGTTTGATGCTACTAGCATTGCAGATTAAAATATCTAAATTTTATCAGTTATTGTCGGATTCGGACTAAATGGAATCTGAAGGTTATCGAGGTTGCAGATTATAAATATTTGGTCGAAAAACCATTCAAAATGACAGTCACAATATGACGGATAAGTTTTGTCATTTATGGTCTAATTAATCTGAAAATCGATATCTGGAGTTTCTCCAGGATTTAAAGATTATAAACATTTAGTCGAAATTCAACAATTCAAAATGGCGGCTTCCAGATGACGAATAGGTTCTGCGATATACGAGTAGGGAATTCTATTGAACAACCATGCTAGTTTAATTGGGGCTTTGAAAGCCAACTGATTTTGTCATTAATATTGTAATATATGTACCCAGCTTTGGTACTGAAGATTTTGATTCTTTCTGCAGGTTAAGAGGAACACCAAGTGCCACTTATATATTTATTGGATGCTCAATTCGAGCATATTTTTCCCCACCCTGTATATTTCAGCAGATACTGTTATTTCTCCCTGAATTTCTGTCAGTAATGTTGACTTCATTTGGACAGGATTGAAATTATTTTAACCGCTTCCAGGAAACTTTTGTTGTTTAAATAATAGTTATATTAACATGTCTCATCTACCTACTTATGATATTTTTAAAATTAGTATCATTATTTTTAATTGATTTACTAACTTTCAGTAATATTTAACAAAGGTACAGTTTATGTACCTCATCAAGTTAATCAAATAAAAACCATTTTTGTTTTTGTACAATTATTATCTGTTATGTTAACACATTTTATGAGTTTAAAATAAATAATTTTCTTTAGGTGTCATGGAGATTTTAAAAGTTGACTGCATTAATTTTACTAAAAACCATTTTTTGTTTATTGTTATAGGTGCAGACGTTGTGGTAGATGCTTCCCAGGAAATGATGACTTTAGGGCTCTGTAATATTTTTGGGTCTTTTGTAAAGGCAATGCCAAGTTGTGGAGCTTTTACAAGGTCGGCTGTGGCAAGTAGTAGTGATGTGAGGACGCCTCTACAGGGCATATACTCCGGTAAGAGTAGAGGTTAATATTAATGGGATTTCTATATACAGAGTCAGTAAGTAGTGTGTCGATGGACAGTATCTCCACAAATCTTTGAAAACATATCTCCTTAATATCTCCATGCGAAATAAGCTATAGAAAATATTTAAAAGAATTGCCACCTTTGATCTCCGACAATTTTTATATAAATTCAGACAGTTGAGAACATACTGACCATCCACTCACTATTGACGCACCCTGTATAATTATAATCCCAAAATTTACAATCACTTTCATATTCACATTCTTAATAACGTGACCGTATCCGCAAAAGAATAGAGCAGTAGCAGTGACGTCACAGTATTGCCAACTGTCAGTTGCCTGGGTGGTAAATTCAGAAATTTGACATTTGAGTTGGGGTCAATTTTTGTCCAATATAAATTAAAGTGGAGGATTTCTTAACATCAGATAGATGTAGTGATGTTTATAAATATATATTTTTTAAATCTACTGTGAGAGAAAATTTTATATATACTTTATTAGTGTTGTTTTTACCAGTGTAAAGTTTGGTGTCAACAACGTTGACATCTTTGTGAACCCATAAATTAGTGAAAATAAAGGCTATATTGGATTTTTTACATTTTTTGTACATATATAATATCAAGACATATTTTAGTAAATGTTTAATTAATATACGCTCAGTTACAGCTAGGCAGTGACATAGGTTAGGTAGTATTATTACACTAGGTTAAAAGTTATCAAAATACTCATTGATTTATGCCAATATATCAATCATATATTAATGGTTTTATAAACCTATTGTAAAATCTACGTTTTTTGGCGATTTAAAATATTTCCCTTCAACTTTTTATTGATTTATATCTTACTTTTGTTAGGCTCAAAAGTTTGTAACGAGTGTGTTTATCACATTACTAACGACAATCAGAGGTTTGTATTATGAAATGCAGGAGTAATAGTAAATCTAATAAAAGATAGGACTGTGAGATCATTTCAGTTTCCATTTAATTTAAATGCGAGTAAATATGCAACATAATACGCTCCGAATACTTATATAGCTATATACCTAGTTTGGTATCTGTTCTGATTCTTACAATTATAATTACAAAGGTTCAAAATATTGATAATGTACACAAATAAAATACCAGTAAAGGTAAGTGAGCCAAAGCACAACAGAATTTAAAAAATAACACACTTTTAACAGCATCGTCTACCATCATTGAATGTTTCAAATTATACATATACATAATTATAAGGGTAAGTATGAATAATAATGGTCTTATAGTTTAGATATAAATTTTATTTACAAGAAGGGTCACAATGGTTCATTAATTCAATGCTATATTATATTTTTGAAAAATTGTCCAAGGATATAGTTTCAATCTCTCACTTTTAAATCATATAGGTTGGCTCCATTAATACATTTCAGCTTAGAAATGTAATGAGGGGACTCCTAAAATGTAGAATATAAATAAAATTATAATAAATTCACTGAAATTCACTTACCATATCGAAAATTAATAACTTTTGACAGGTACGCAAGATAACACGCCCTGTTGAAAAACACAAATAAAAACTAAATTAAAGTCAGATCAATAAATCGCGAAATGAATAATAGACGAAAAACACCCAAAATTGATGTGACACGAAAAAAACGTTTAAAAAAGCACTGCAAATTCTTTAAAAACTCGAATTAATCAGAAAGCACACAAATGCAAAACTAGGTCATTACCACCCAGGCAACTTTGGCGGCCATGTTGTGACGTCAGCTGCTACTGCTCTATTGTTTAAGATAATATCAGCAACAGCACTGCTATTTTTAGAATTAAATATACTTTTAATAATTGTAAAATTATGTGAATATGTTCATATTGCTAAGTTTTACCTGGCTTATTCGGCTTTATTTCATATTTTAATGTTTATATAAGATAATACCTATTTATATTAGTAAGACGTGTGTCTCGTCCCTGACTTACATACATATACATTAGATTCTGCATTTGTAATTATTACTAGCTGATACATTTTGATAACAGAGTAATCGCAATAATGTAAATTCAGAATTCGATATTTTAATTTTATCTCACCCAAACATGGTAGCACAAGATTCTGTAAAAAGGCTGCACCAACATTATTGTGATAACTCTGTACCAGCCAAAGTGGTATAACAATTGTCTTTCTTTGAAAATGTTGTTACAGCATTTGCTGTAACCATTTAACTGGCAATAGATCGAGACTACATAGATAGTGAGTTATACTTCTAGCACTAGATATTTTAAAGCAAAGGCGATCCTATGCTTTGCTTCTAGGGGGGCCATCCTTATTAAAATATGAACCAAAATTTCTTAACTGATATACAATTGTCAAGATTGTCAAGAGTCATGTGAACTTAAGTTACCAGTTTGTTAGTTTATAGTTAATTATCTAAATAAAATATTGTGTTAAACAATTGCCGGTTATTTATCTAGTCTCTCTATATACCGGGTGAGTCACGAATTGCGCTCGACCCGATATTTCCTAAAATATTTGGAATAGAAAATTGAAATTTGGAGGCCTTATTACACAACTAAAATGCCATATTTTCAATAAAATATCAAATTTGGTGCACATCCGGTTTGACCGGAAATGCCCACAACTTTCGATTTTTAAATGGAACACCCTATATATTTTTACATTTTTGGAATCTAGATGAAATTTTGAATACAATACATCCATTTTGGTCACTTTTTGATAAACATTAAAAATTTTATTAAAAAATCTATTTCTGAATCCAGATTGCTGTGGTGCCCAAAATATATTTTAGTTTGTGTGCTACGTTACTATAAAAATAAAAAGAGCAATATGATTGCATTACTTAATTCTCTAGAGGCGTTTAAAATTTTTAAATGTGATTTTTACCCACTAACTCGGTTTTTTTAAATGGGAATTTAATCGTTCGCCAACATTTTTAAATACCTCATTTTCATACGAATCTAATGATACCAAAATTTTGAAAATCCGCTCAGAAATATTTGAGATTTCAGCCAAAATACAATGCAATGAAGCTTTTAGAAACATGCGGCTAATAGATAATAGATTAGTGGGCTTTGGAAACTAAAATGGCACATTTCTGTGTAAATCTGGTAACCTAATAACATTGGAAAAATCATAGTAGCCATTGAATGTAATAAAACAATATCGGCCATCAGACAGACTCGTGTAGTTATAGGCAATCTTGAGCTATTAAACATTTAATAATTGTGAGCGCAAAGAACGTTACAATTAAGTTTAGCATAGGTATGTGGAAGTAAACACAATTACATCCACAAGGACATTTGCAATAGAATGCGACATCAGTTTGGTTTTCAGAGTTTTATTTAAATGAACATAAATATCGGGCCTATAAATAAATAAAAATCAATTCCGTTTGAATAATTAAACTTAAACTAGGTAACAGTAGGTATTTATAAAATAATTAATATAATTAAACCATAAATTGACATTTATAGATATTGTTCAAAATGTCCACCATTTTTTTCTATACACAATTCATCGGCTCTGCGTACAGTTGCTGGAATGGCCCTACGCAATTCAGCCGGCGTTATTTCATTAAGAGCCCGTACAACTTTATTTTGCAGCTCTTCACGGGTATTTGAAGAAGTTTTATAAACTTTAATTTTGAGAGTACCCCATACATAATAGTCGAGGGGTGTTAAGTCAGGTGGCCTAGGAGGCCACCTGATATGACCTTGATTTGCGATAAGGTGTTCCACCATGCAAGTTGTTTAAATATTCCATCACTCTTCTGGAATTATGTGGGGGAGCACCATCTTGTTGGAAAAACAGATTTTGTAAATAGGCAAGAGGAAGTAAGTCAAGAAATTCTGCTGTCTGGTTTTGTAAAAAGAATAAATATCGTTCGCCAGTAAATGTTCCATCAAAAAATATGGGTCCAATTATTCGATCTCCAAGTACTCCAAGCCAACAGTTAAACCCAAATCTTTCCTGAATATTCCCCCGCCCTATCAACCTCCGATTTTCTTGAGCCCAGTATCTAGTATTATTTCTGTTAAACATACCTTGGTTCGTAAATCTACTTTCATCTGAATATAAAATATGAAAAGGAAAACCTGGGTTTTGTTGTACTGCATTTAAGAACCAGTTGCAATATACTAGCCTCCTGTCGTTATCATCTCCATAAAGATGTTGGTATATTTCGTATTTATAAGACCGAAACTTATGTTTCTTTAAAATTCTGCAAACCAAACCGAAGACTGACTAATGTCGCATTCCATTGACAATTCCCTTGTTGATGTTGTTGGGTGTACCATCACAAATCCTAATATATCAATTTCTTTGTCCTCACTTACAATAAATGTTTGATGGTCATCTTGTTGATTGGGTTCTTTTCTTAATTCTTGTTCCACTCTGGCAAACAAGTGTCTGCTTGGATGACGTCTGTTGGGATATCGTTGCTGATATAGTTCTGCAGCTGCAGTTGAATTTTTGAGACGCTCTCTGTATATCAGTAACATATCGACCTTTTCATTTCTACTAAAATTATTCATTTTCTTTAATTTTTACTCAAAGAGATTTCCGCAACGCTTTATTTTGTATCTGTCTGACAGCTGATATTGTTTTATTACATTCAATGGCTACTATGATTTTTCCAATGTTATTAGGTTACCAGATTTACGCAGAAATGTGCCATTTTAGTTTCCAAAGCCCACTAATCTATTATCTATTAGCCACATGTTTCTAAAAGCTTGGTTGCATTGTATTTTGGTTGAAATCTCAAATATTTTTGAGCGGATTTTCAAAATTTTGGTATCATTCGATTCGTATGAAAATGAGGTATTTAAAAATGTTGGTGAACGATTAAATTCCCATTTAAAAAAACCGAGTTAGTGGGTAAAAATCACATTTAAAAATTTTAAACGCCTCTAGAGAATTAAGTAAGGCAATCATATTGCTCTTTTTATTTTTATAGTAACGTAGCACACAAACTAAAATATATTTTGGGCACCACAGCACTCTGGATTCAGAAATAGATTTTTTAATAAAATTTTTAATGTTTATCAAAAAGTGACCAAAATGGATGTATTGTATTCAAAATTTCCTCTAGATTCCAAAAATGTAAAAACATATAGGGTGTTCCGTTTAAAAATGGAAAGTTGTGGGCATTTCCGGTCAAACCGGATGTGCACCAAACTTGATTTTTTATTGAAGATGGCATTTTAGTCGTGTAATAAGGCCTCCAAATTTAAATTTTCTATTCCAAATATTTTAGGAAATATCGGGGCGAGCGCAATTCGTGACTCACCCGGTATAAATAAAAACATAATAATATACCTAGCCAGAAAATATTTTAAATTATAAAAATTACAACAACGGCGAAAAATTTTTCAAGTTTTCGTCATGATCAGAACTCCCCCCCCGTAAGGTGCTAAAGTAATATGGCTTTATGCTTTATACAGCGAGGTCCATAAGTAATGGATAAATTCATTATCTACGTAATTTACAATTTATGAGTAAAATCCTAAACACGTCAATTTTTAATTCTAAAATGCCATTTTTTGAGCATAATTTTATACCTCCCCCTTCAACCCCCTTGGAGTGACAGCTACCCCTTTAACATCTTTAAATGGAACGTGTGCGTGTGAGAGCTCTTTTGAAAGGGTTTTAATTCTCTATTCAGTAATGTAAAGTTTTTTGAATTTTGTATATTCTTCATCAAGAAAATTAAATTCGAAAATTTTAAAATGTATTTGAAATGTATCCTAAACTATTTATGCTTATGTACCAAATATTTGTCAAATCTGACTTTTCTAATTAATTTCTTGTCATGTCAACATTGAAGCAACGGGCGCCCAATTTGAACATTTGATTTAAACTGTTTCATATTCTTTTGTTTACATAGTAACGTTAAAAACGTAATATTTTTCAAAAAAAATTTGAGAAATAAAAAATTTTTATGTTGTTGGATAGAAAATTAAAAACCCTTTCAAATGAGCTATCACGCGCACCCTCGTTCCATTTAAAAATTTTAAAGGGATACTGTTATTTCATTCTAGGGGGGGTTGAAGGGGAAGGTATAAAATTATGCTCAAAAAATGTTATTCTAGAATTAAAAATTGACGTGCTTTAGGATTTTACTCATAAATTATAAATTACGTAGACAATTAATTTATCCGTTATTTATGGACCTCACTGTATAAACATATCTTTAGCAAGTGATCTTGTATTACGAATATAGCCCAATATATTCTACCACATTATTTTACACATACACCGTATTTGAAATAAACATTTTAAGTCTAATAGAACTTATCGTTTACAAAAAATGGTACATATACATATAATAAATAAAAAATCAGTGGAATATTCTGTACTGTAATACAATAAATCTCACTAAAAATGTTTGAATAGATTCTCCGAATTTATCATAAATCTTTTCTAAATGTAAGGAACACGCACATTAGATTTGATTAATTAAAAATTTATATTCGTTCTGGTAAATATGCTGGCTGGTATAAAAAAAGCCTCTGTTCAGTTTCAATTTTTATTTTGTTATTTTCATGTATTAACTAGTTTACACTTTAGACGACCCTGTCTTATAAATACTGCGCATGGGCTTGGCGTCTAGAAGATGTAACATGTAACAGAGCGTCTGAGAATAGGAAAAGTATCGAGAACACAACTATACTTAGTATCGAACAAAAAGTATCGGTACTGGTATCGTATCAGAAGGAAAGTATCGAGTACAAAAGTACTTGGTGTCGAATAAAAAATATCGATGCTAGTAAGTATCATATCGGTAGTATCGGAACGTCCCTATCTGAGAGTTTAAGTTTTAATATTCACATGTACACATGTATTAACTTCACTCTACATATTACATAAAATTTTTAGTTTTTACAAATTTAAGTGTGTTATTTTATTACAAAATACAGTTCACACAATAATCGGAAAGAAGAATAATCAGCCTCAATAAATTAATTCATTGTGTTCAATTAATTCGTTGAGGAATTTTATTGAAATTTTTTGGAATTTTTAGAGAACTTGTATTTTATTCTAGCCAAGAAGTAATCAGAATGTCAAAAAAATCGTTTTCTTTGCTGTCAAAAATGCAAACAACTGGTCAACACTTATTATTTCCTTTGCACAGCACCTTTGAATTGTGACCACTTTATCCTTAAAATATTGTGGCGTATGTATATTTCTAGACTTATCGAGATTTCTGTTTGACTTTATACCTTGAATGAAAGGTTTGATAGAAACATAACTTTATAAGATGTCTGTGAGCGATGATCTGGATGTAAATTTATGGTTAGCCATCAAAATATAACTTTAATTCTGTCAAAAATAGGGCATCAACAACAGCAAACAGATTATATTATTTTAGGTAACGTTGATATTATTTATTTTTAAATGTGTAATCGTGCTTGTTAAGAGGGAGCAAGGCGGCAAGATCAGGGGTGAACAAGAGGTAACGCACCAAATGAAGACAGATCTCTCGAATAAGTCAATTTTAGCAAAAATTATTCTTCAACAATCCTGTAGTATATAATTATGTACAACTTACAGCTATTTTTAGTATAATAACATCACCCAATTTACCAAAAACAGTTTATTGTTGACCATAATTTTAGACTGTCTTGAGCAAAAAAAAAAAATTGGACAACTATTTTTTTCTAATGTAAATCTGTCTCTATTTGAATATGTAATGAGTAGCCGAAATAAAACAGAAATTTTATTATATTTTTTTTGTAATGCTGTAGTTATTGCTAAAGCAGAAGATGGTTTGTTAATGAGACATATTGCACTGCATTATAACATTAATAATAATAATAATAATAATTTATTGCACTTAATACAGACATTACAGTTACAGTTGTATAAGCCAGTCAACAGAATAAGAAAAAATATCATGTACTTATATTACTAATTACTTATAGGTACTGTATACAAGTTAAAATATCGCAATAAAAGAAAAAGAAAAAAATCTTAAAAATACTATACAGTTATTACAATTAAAACTTACTATTTGTAGTTTAAAATACTTACAGCAATAATAATAAAACAAAAAATAAAAAAAGAAACAAATAATATTCCGTGTGAGTGCAACAAACAATACGTGGGTGAGTCATCCAGACCTTTTAGTGTAAGATTGGGCGAACATCAAAATTATATCAGAAAAAATGAAATTCAGAGGTCCAAGATCTGCGAACACGCGTGGGAGAACGGACATAGAATAAACTGGGACTCGGCAAAAATTTTAACAAAAGAGGCAGATAGCAAAAAAAGAAAAATAAAAGAATCCGCGATAATATTATTGAATGAGGATAATTGCGTGTCGAATTGTTCCGTAGATGTCTGTACAACTTGGCTGCCAATGTTAAAAGAAGAACTTCACAAACTTAACATTGTATAGAAACTAAAAAACTGTTAACTATATCAACAGTTCTATGTAAATAGTAAGTATCTATGGATATTGAATATAACAAACATTCTTAGAGCTGTGTATTTGTCATACACAGCAAAAAAGATTTTTCAAAAAAAAGCCTTGAGAAAGGAAACAGATTAGATTTCCGAAACGTCGGCGAAATATTTAATTTCAAGTTTTTATACTTATTTGTGTTGTTTAGTTATCAAAACCAACCTTTAACTGATCCTTTGACGTAAACGTCACGGGCGTAGAGGTTTTTTACCAGTAACATACTGGTTAATTGTGATATATTTTGTAGATTCCCCTAGCACCGCTTAGAAAGAAAACATACATGTGGCAGTGAAATTCCCAAAGAATTGAAGAAGGAAAAAAATTAAGATAATGCCACAAATAACATTTAGACAATATTTAAATAAGGAGGCTATACCAATATTGCTATTCAATCCTATTATTTAAAAACTCATTAACTGTGTAGGGTTCCAACTCACAAAGTAATGATAAAAGTGGTTTTTTTATTTTATTAAATGGTTCGTTGACTTTTATATCATTTGGAAGATGGTTGTAGAGTTTTATACAGGCATATAATGGGCTACTTTCAGTAAGTGAGAGCCTATGGTTAGGATAGGTGTACCTTTCACCATGTCTAGTGTTATACATCGGGTTCATAAGGTGTATTTGAAAATTGTCTCTATTGTTATATACAAATTTAATACATTCATATATGTATAAGCCACTAAGGGTTAAAAAACCAAGGTTCCTAAAATGTCCTCGGCATGACTCTCTAGGCGGCAATTTTCTTAGTATACGAACTGCTCTTTTTTGAATTTTAAATGTGCTATTGCTATTAGTACTATCACCCCATAGAATTATCCCATAACGAATATGTGAATAAAAATTCGAATAATAAAATGTTCTGGCTATATTGTCATTAGCGTACTTGGCAAGTATTCTCAGTCCATAGCAGGTTCGACTTAATTTTGAATTTATATATTTGACATGTTCATTATAGCGCAATGTTTCGTCTAAGTATATACCTAGGCATTTCATATGTCTTGAGAAAACTATTTTATGAGAATTAAGAATAATATTAGAAGGAGTATCAATCCTCTGATTAGTTTTGAAAAATACTGCATTAGTCTTATTCTGATTTAATATTTGTTTGTTTTCATTGCACCAGGTTTCCATATCCTGCATAATGCGTGTACCATCAGTAACTAAGTCAATAAATGATTCATGATTTTTTATGATTATATTCGTGTCATCTGCATAGTTGATTAGGGAGATGTTTTCACTACTAAGTGTGTGAATATCATTAATGAATATCAAGAAGAGTAATGGTCCTAATGTGCTCCCCTGTGGGACTCCCCTGGTTACATTCAGCGCTTCTGAACTTATATAATCACCATTATTAATATCAAGCATTTTTACTGCGTGTTTTCTATCCGATAGATAAGACTTAAACCACTTTAGAGCTGTATCTCTTATACCATAATGAAATAATTTAATGAGTAATATGGTGTGATCAATAAGGTCAAAGGCTCTAGACAAATCCAGGAAAATACCACAAGTAATGCAATCCTCCTCTAATGCTGAATATATATAATTTGTAATTTCAAAGAGAGCAGTTTCTGTACTTTTGCCTCCCAGAAAGCCGTGCTGGGACTTACTAATTAATTGATGATAATTAAAAAAATGTATAACTCTATTATAAATGCATATTTCAAAGAACTTGGAAAAAACACTCAGTAAACTCAGGGGGCGATAATTTTCATAAAGACTTGGGTCATACTTTTTAAACACTGGTTTGATAATTGCAAATTTTAAGTTTGAGGGGAAAATGCCAGTTTCTAATGATTTATTAATGATGTCACATAATGGAGCTACGATATATTTGAAACATTTTTTAAGTATGAACACAGAAATTTCATCATAACCTAACTTAACAAAAGTTCTGTGTTTAACATTTTAAAAAAGTGGAAAATAAACGGTACGATTAGTAGAAATCCTGGATCAGGGCAACAAAGGATATCCAACTCAACAAGAAAGTAACTATTAATATTTTGTTATTGCACCATATTTATAACTTCTATAAGTCTGTTTGGCATAGAATTAAATAGACTTATACAATAATCATGAGTAATATCTTCCCATGCATTATTTACTACTTTCAGTAATTCTTGGGCATTCCGTGGTCTCAGATTTCGTTATTGGATACTTCTTACGAGTAGTCCCCATATGTCTTCCACAGGGTTAAGATCTGGGCTATAACTGGGCCAGTTAAGAACATTAATGTTGTTATCTTCAAACCAGTTAGTTACAGTATGACCAGTGTATGAACTGAATAATTATCTTGTTGAAACATGAATTCTTTATTAAGAAATAATTGTGGCACAGAAGGGAGCGTAATATTATCTAAAATCCTAATATACATTTTATTAAATTGTTCCTCAATATGCCACGAAACACCAGGACCACATGCCGATATCCAAGCCCACATGTCAGCGGAAAATCTACTACTTTTCTTATTGTTAGATGTATATCTCTCATCAAATCGAGTATTCGAAGATTGGTAAACACAAATACGACCGCTGTGTATAGACTGGAAAGTTTTTTTTATCTCTAAAGATTACAACATTGTTCCAAAAATTTACATCATGCACTAAAAATTCAAGCGCTGATCCCAGTCAAGCTCCTTTGTGTTCAGCTTTAAGTAGGTATTTTTGTGCTGCTGGCTGACAGTGTAACTCCGATTCTCTTAATCGCTGGCCAACAGTACTACTCGATCCAGGAAAATTCGTTACTTCGGCAGCCTGAAATGGATTTTCTACTAATTGATTTACCAATTGCAAATCTTGCTGTTGAGTTGATATCCTTCATCGCCCTGATCCAGGATGTCTACTAATCGTACCGTTTATTCTCCACTTTTTTAAAATGTTAAACACAGAATTTTTGTTCATATGCCGTAGTGCAATTTGTCTCATTGACCACCATCTTCTGCTTTAGCAATAACACCAGCTTTAATTAAATCGCTTAAATGGGGTATATTAGTTTTGGCACACTTGCAATGAATTTTGACAACTAACTGACAATGTCGCAAAAATTAAAGTTAGATATACACAACTAGATTTTAGAAAAAATAGGTTATAATGTTGTTTTAGTAGATGGAATCACTTCTATACAATTTAAAATTTAAGATGAGGCGTTTAAACGAAGTATTTCATTCCTACGATCTTTATCCATAATTCAAAATAAACTTTGACATTTTACACCTATTGAATATACATGCTATTCCATTGCATATGATTCTTGACAGTAGTCACCTGCGCCATCTAGGTAGATTTAGGATTCATTTACCACCTCGCTTCCTCTTAAAATACAAAAATTGAAATTTCATGTGCTTAAGACTGTTTGCAAACAGTAAGCTATAGGAAATAGCTAGTAACATTATTTCCTGCATTAGTGCAATATATATTGCCTACATACCCCTATGTGTACAATAATGTTATTATTTTTTTCAGGAACCCTCATTATATTAGCGCTTAGTTTTCTTGCGCCATATTTCTCTTTCATTCCAAAAGCAACTTTGGCAGCCGTCTTGATAACTGCGGGCAGTTCTTTGATAGACTACGAAATATTCCCTGTGTTATGGAAGACCAGCAGTAAGTAAACCTTTTAAACGACAATTTTATTCCCAAGAAACTATTGAATAGGGCCTTCAAATATAATCGTTACACAAATGACCACAAAATGTATGCAACCAACTGTACACTGTTGGTTCTTTGGAATTAACAAAATTCCTTAAAATATTTCAGTGGCATTTTAGTTAGAACTTGTTAGGAACTTATATGAATTAATAGTTACTAAAAACAATTTTAAATTGGAGATGGCATTTTATGGATTTATTTGCCAGACTCGTTGGTTTAAATTTTCACAGTATTTTTAGTGTATTTAATAATACACTGAATATCATGTTTTAAAAATATATCCAATAATTTGCATATATTTTTAAAACATAGCAACAGGAAGGTTTTTTTATGTTAAAGGGAGATGTTTTTTATATCGATGAAAAAAAATTATACAGAGTGTAATTAGTTTCATGTCATTAAAAAAAGCTGGTAGTAGGGAACGACAAGACAAACAAAAAAACCTTATGGGGTCTAAAGCTCCTAGTTTTGGAGAAAAAAAAAAAATAAACAAAAATTTTCAAAATACTTAATAACCTGTGTATGAACCTAGTTTGAGAACTGCTGGCATATTGGGGTAGGTTTTATTGCCTCGCGTCTTGTCGCACGTGATACTCTGACATTCGTGCAAATAAGTATGGTGAGCCTAAGAGATAATTAGGCCGAGACAGGGGTCATCGAAAGGCATGCCGACAAAGCAGTTAAAAGCGACTAACAGAGGACACCGCCATGTTTTTTGCTTTTTTGCAGCTAAATTATCTTATTACGCATGCTATACTCTCCCTTGTAATATTTTCAAGTAATAATTTCAGTTTGCGTCCTTACTTGGTAAACAATGTATACACGACGCGACCTACCTGTTCCTTGGTTTTGTCCGTTGCTTTTGTTCTTTTTGAATTTTGTGCCACTTGTATTAAGATTTAATTTATTGACTTATTGTTCAAGTCATTAGTACTTGGTTACATAAGACACTACTTCTCGTTCGTGCTTTTTGTGTTACTTTTTGGATTTTGGACTAAGTTTTTCTTTTTCATAACGTTAATTCAGTTTAGTGTGGTGTTTTAAAACGCAGATTTTGGACATTATGGGAGACTACACTTATCCAGAGCTCGTGGATATGCACTTGGTGTATGGAGAAAGTAGTGGAAATGCAGCTGGTGCGAAGAGCTTTACCGTTTCAGGTTCTCTAATCGACATCATCTTTATGCTCGTACATTTGTTAGTATTGACCAGCGTCTTCGAGAAATAGGTTGTCTCGATGAAAATGGAGGAGAACGAGGTCCACAACGCGAAGAAAGGGTAATTGACGCAGAGGTTCAAATTTTGGAACTTGTAAAAGAGGACCCAACTTTAAGCACCCGTGATATCGCGAACCATGTGGGAGTACCCCATTTTGTGGTATGGAGGACATCCCTATCACTGTCAATGTGTCCAAGCACTAGAACCTCAAGATTTTGCAGAGCAAATGTAATTTTGTAGGTGGATTTTAAGAAAACACGCGGCAAATGAGCATTTTTTAAACGTTCTGTGTTTCTCCGATGAGTCGTGTTTTACTAGAAATGGAGTGTTTAATTTTAAAAATATGCACTATTGGGCAGATGAAAATCCACGTGTAAGAAGAAGGCCGCATTTTCAATGAAGGTTCAGCGTTAATTTGTGAGCAGGAATTTGCGGTAGAGAAATAATTGGACCTATACAATTACCTGCTAGATTAAATGGTGATGTATACTTAAATTTTTTGCAACCAACATTGCCAAATTTGCTGGAAGATGTACCCTTGGCTGCATGCAGAAGAATGAGGTATTTGTATGATGGTGCGCCAGTCCATTTTAGTCTGGCTGTTCGAAATTTTTTGAACAGAAAGTTTCCTTGACGATGGATTGGATGTGGCAGACCAGTACCATGGCCTGCTAGATCGCCCAACTTAAATCCGATGGACTTTTATATTTTTGGGGGCATTTTAAATCTTTGGTTTATGGTGATCCAATTGACACTTTAGAACAATTGCAACAATGTATTTTTTAATGTGCATAGAAACCAAAAAATATGATCCTAATTTATCAAAGTGTTGAACGGAGGGCATATGTCCTTAGTTAGACGTGCCGAAATGTGTATACGTGGAGATGGAGGTCATTTCAATCAATTTTTGTGAAAAATTCATAAGAATTGTTTAGTTATTCGGTGTTACCTATTGGGCATTAAAGGTATGATTATTATTAGTATTCGCTGTCTTGTTTTGATTTGTTTATTATTGTTTACATTGATTTTCATAGAGGCCAGAGACTCGATTTTTAGTTTTCAATACCCGATTGGGAAAAATTATGCGCTCAATTCGTTAAAAAAAATCAGATTTCTTTCCTAACTAAAAATACACAACTATTTTCTGTTATCGTATCTCGGACGTCTAACTGTGCGTTTTCCAATTTCATAAAATAATTACTAATTTTTTAAAGCTTTTAACCCAACGTTACTTTTAAATTTTATAAATTCTTATAAACGACAATAAAAGCTACAATAACTTTGTTCCAAATTAAAAAACACATGTAAACAAATCCTATGTAAACCCCTGCGGCCATGCTATGCTTGCATTGGACCGAAAGAGAAGGAATTATTTACATTTTCATAATTAGTGGTATAAAAAGTTCGGTACAAGTAATCCCATCAAAGTGTCGCACTTCTCCCAGCGGGAACACAAGTCGGGTATTACAGTTTTTTTATTATTTCTAATATTCGGAACTATAACATCCATTCACTCTGAAAAACAGTGGTTCTGAAATGTTTCCTACCTTAACATTCAAATTTTAAACCTAGGTCAGTTTTTTTCAAAGTGCCCCTAGAGAAAAAAGTCATGTAGGTATTTTGTTTGTCTAGTCTAGTCTATTAACAGTTTTTTTTAATGACATGACACTAATTACACCCTGTATAAGAATAAGAAATTTGCCATGTACACGTATGCCATGTAAGTAACAACTAGATCATAGATTAGAAATTGCCGTTGTACATCTGCTGGTTTCCAACATCTATTGCTTCTTCACTTATTGCATTGAGAAAATATTTCTGAAACCTATATATGGTTCAATAAATCAAAAAAGGATCACATTCAAACGTCTATTCTATTTGGTCAATTGTACCAATGGAGTGTTTGCATGGTGTTGAGATAAATGCACATATCAAAAGATCGTGAAAAATAAAGTGACCCATATTTTTTTATTTTTTCAGTAAGTAAGTCACTATTTTGTTCATAATTAACGTAAACTTAAAAATAGTGGGAGTATCCTGACATACGAAAATTTATTGAATCTGCGCCATCTGTTATTAAATAGAACAAGTATATTTTTAAATATTAATTCAGTCGTCTTCTTATATTACCCAGAGATATTACCAAACCAAACGCCAAACGTCATAATTCATAAATATAGAACGGCAATATGCAAATGTTGTGATTGATTGTTTATGTTTGTATTTTTATCGGTCTAACTCTAGTTTATCCTCGAGATATTTGAAGAATAAAGCAAATAAATTTGTTGCATACCGTTTTTCGTAAATATATTCAAATCTTAACATGTTGCTTTGTTAGATTATAAATTTGAGTTCTTTTAAGAACTGCATTGTACCAGCTCCTTTTTGCACGAACACATCAGTGAATTCACCAGACAAAATATTTTTAACTGTCCCTAGAGACTTTAAACGCAGAATACAGACGTTAATTTGGTATGATCAGAATCAGCACAGTATTACACATTAGTAGAGAGTCTAGAGCCCGGTACGATGCATTTTAAAGGAAAAGGGATCGACTAAAGGCTATACAAAAACGAAAAACAGATTCCTTATGTAAAATTTTCTGCTGGATTCGAATTTCGAGTTCGCCAGTTAATTCAGAATTGCGAAATTGGAGAAATAAGTATATTTTTGTAAAAACTCGGAAAAGCATGAAATATATTTTCTTATTTTTCACTCAGTATCTCGAGCCTTGTGAGAGATATCGATCTCAAATTTTATGATTCCTCTGATATTTTTCTTGATTGATGTATGAAGCAAAATTGTTTTATCATGGCATCCTTTTTATAAAAAATATATAAATTATTACATGTTAAGCAAAAATATGAAAACGCATTGTAAAATATAGTAAGTGAGAAACCTTTTTAATATTAATGATAGAATGATAGTATAACGACAAAAAGTGATGTTTAAAGGTGAAGGAAGTTTTTGGAAACCATATTTCTTTTTGTTGCTGTTTAGTTTAGTCGCAATTGAATTGTTAAAATTCGGTGATTTAACTATTGTAATTATGCCTGCTCGAGAGAGATTACACTCCATTGGGTACGGAATAACCATGGCTTCTCAAAGAATTCATTCGTCGAAAAGGAACACACATTATTTTGTTTCATTTCAATTATTATTTATGAAACACACATTAAAAATAATTCAACTGTTTCATTTAGATTCGATATATTTGTACACAAACACAAGAATTAGAAGAATGAATACATGATTCTTTTACACCTCATTTCAGGAGCTAAAAATATTATTGACGTAAAAGTCATGTCATGAATCATATTCATTGCAACTAATGGAAGTTGTTAGAATATGCTTTTCCATACTTTCCATTTTTAACTATTATATTAGCATAAACAAAAACGCAAAACCGAACGATAAATCTCAAAATCTACTTGTTTTCTATATTTTTATAATCTCAAAATATGACTTATTTCCTGTGTAATGTTGGAAGAAGAAGAAGACGCAGTTTTTCTTAATCGAAATTTACAGAGAAGATTTCTGCATTACTGAGATATTAGTTCCAAAATTCAACACATATACTTAAAATTCTCCTACGTCACAAGATTATTTATTTAAATTTAATTAGCAAAAGTAAACTTATCAGGTGTAAAAGAAAAACTGAAACCAGGCAAAACCCATGAACTTTTACTGAAGAACATAACGAGCCTATTAAAAATGTACTTTTTTTTAAATGCAGCATCCCATTATACACAATGACCTAGTCGTGGTTTTCATCTCTGGTAAGCAGATATAACTTAATATATTTCTCTCGATTATGTGGGATTATATAATAGAAGGAGGTGCCACTTAAGTATTACATAACAGCTACTATCCTTTGACCCGAATGCCGCTGATTTTTTGCTCTACTAACTACACTTTTCGGCCGTACTATAGTATAAATTTGAATTTCTAAGCCTTGATTGGGTTAGCAATTCTTTCCTAATATAGTCATAGTTTTTACATTAGGCAAGTCACTCTGAATAAATTGTTTTCTTCATAATTGCTTTATGTTGGCCTTCTTTTGCAGTATGGCATGTCTGATAGCAATACGTCATCTAATATGGTGACGTGTTAGGCACCTATGTCCTTACAACTCATTTTCACCGGAACAAAGTTTTGTAGGGCATTATTTTAACTACTTACCACCTGGTTTTCTCTGGATCATTAACCGTTTTTTATTGTCTTTTCTATATTTGATGGGACAAAAAAATTCTGGATTCATTTTGGGGTTCGTTAGGCTGACCAAGGGCAGGCTATATATAATAATATGAACATCTAACTAATGTCAAATATCAACAATAAATTCTGATGTGCTGTTTCATTTGTAGAGATCGACTTTCTTTTGACACTTGCAACTTTCATTATTGGAGTGGTGAAGGGCGTGGAGGCAGCAATTGTGATTGGCAGCGTGTTCAATGCAATGGTGTTGTTAAAAATGTGGTCTAGACCGAACGTTATTACCGAAGTTCGGACGGTAAGTCCCTTCATATTATGAGAAAGAAAAACAGAAACTATAGTTTGCATATAGGTTAATTTTTTTCACGCATTTTATTTTTGGAAAAGAACATTAATTTCTTATTAATATTAATTTTCAATGTGTGTATTTTCTGATAACCCAATAGATGAAGAGGGCATTAAAAATAAACAATACTGCTCTGATGACTTTAAAGTGCACCCATGAAGTTCCACCGTTTCTTCCACCGCATCATTTCCATTAGTTTTTATAATTGCCTATAATTCTTTTTAATTTGCAGGTTAAAGAAAATAACCGAAAATACATCTATGTAAAACCTGAGTTGGGTCTGTTCTACCCAGCAGCTGAGTACCTCTCCGAAATAATAAAGAAGGCGCATACAGATTTTCCAAAACTGTCAATTGCTGTCGATTGCGCTAATATAATAAAAGTTGATTATTCCGCAGCAAAAGTAAGTTACTTATTTATTTTCTAAGTAAATAGACAACTTCTGCTCTGGTACTGTTTGACATTTATTTCCTACAGTAGGATACATATGAGCTTTATAAATGATCAAAAGACGTGAACACGAATCCTTTTCCCGGCTATTATTGCTGCATTTCAGAAAATACGAAACTGGGATAGAATTTTCCAACACTCTGTATGAGGTGACGTTGTCTTCCATCACTTCCACCACTTGAAAATCCTCAAAGACTAGGTTGTTCAAATAATAATGTTAACACCTTAAATAAAATATTCCTATACTTTTTCATAGAAAAAAAAAGAAAGTATCTATTAGGAACATTTTCTGCTATGAACACACAAATTGACTATCACTTCGTCACTTGTCAACTTGTCTTAATCAATGCAGCCAATATAGGTACCTACTTTAAAGAGTACGTAAGTGATGGTGACGTTATTTGAAATACATTATATATATAAGAATTTTTGTTTTCTACAACTAAGCAAACATTTTATACGAAACTTTGCTTAAAATGCGTTGTAATGTTTTTCAAATAAATATACTCAGCTTAAGATCTCAGCACCTACTGAAAAAGGCCCATTTGTGGCATGTTCAAATTGTCTTGTTTTTTGTTGGGTATTTTGCCGCTTCTATAAAAATATTTAAAAATTTGAACAAAAGACCTCAGCGCCAAATGAGTCAAACAAAGGTAGAAAATGTCTCACCCTAAAAATATACAAACTGAAGTTAAGAAATGAAAATTGAAAAGAAAACTAAAAACTGTTAACGTTTCAGAAAATAATAGTGGATCCCTTGTTTTCTTTTAACACCGTTGCATAATTTCTATGTTCATTAAGGACATTAAGCCCCCTGTACATTGAAAAGTCTAGATGACTCACATACATAATGTTTTCTGCATTCACAGGGAACACTATTAATGCAATTTTTGGAATTTTGAATAATATTTGGCGGTTTGATTTTTGATAAAACCGATTTTAGCATCGTACCCATAAAAACTGTCCTTCCAAAAAATTATTCAGTTTTGGACATTTCTTAATGCCATATAAAATTATTAAAAGTTGATCTTATTTCACAATTTCTGGATTTAAAAAAAAACTTAATACACACCTTGGCACTAAAGTTTCTTTTCATCACTTATGTGGCCTATTTTCCTCGGGCCTCAGCATATCGCGATAAAATGTTTAATTTCAGTGTCCAGATACATAAATACACACTCAAGAAGAGTCTACGGATATGTACAGGAACTAGTATAAGTCATAAAGGAAATTTTTGTATCGGTTGAATTATATGTCTAATGTACTTTAGTTTCAGTCTGAAAAATTGAACTAGAGTTTAATTTCTCAGTCTGAATAAGCATGTTGTTTTGGAAAACAGATAATAAAAACTAGATAAATACGATTGATGAATTTAATGATGATTTAATTAATTCTATAGTATTATTCTTGTTTACTAGTTGCATTAAAAATATTCTGTTCTATGCTGGAACAACAACATTTTTTACTTTAGACGAGACAAATCAAGCGGTAGGTCTTCTTCAAGCTGGCACGAGGCAAGTGGAAGAAACTGAGCGGAGGGGTGTTTCCCAAAATGTCATAAGTCGATTATGGAGGCATTTTAGGGAAACTGGAAGTCCGGCCGAACAACTTCCAGGACGTGGGCGCTCTACAATTGCAGCTTATGACAAATTTTTAATGTTAAATAAGGCATCCTACCATTACCGCGCCTGAATTGGTTACGAAGTTGCAGTGAGGGCAGAATGTGATCATTGGCGAAGATACTGTAATTAATCGACTCAACGAAGCCAATCTCCATTATCGACGACCACTTCTAGTGGCAATCACGCTGCCAGATTAGACTTGTGTCAAGAACATTCAAATTGTGATACAAACTCTTGGACTACGGTTCTATTCACAAATGAATACAGAATTGATTTTATCCAGATTCTCCTTGGGCACGAATATGGAGACGATCCGGAAATGTGTGGAACGTTTAAGGCACAGTTAGGAAGTTTACACATACAGAGGTGGTACAGTAATGGTATGGGGCGGAATAATTATAGGCGGCAGAACCGAGCTTGCTTTTTCAAATGGTTTCCTAGCATTATATGCCTATTTGCGGTTGCTGTTGGCAAAAACTTCCAGCTAATGCAAGATAATGCTCATCCACATATCCCACGTATTGTGTACGTTTATCTCAAGTGGACATTAGCAACGTAATTTTGTCTACGGACACTAGGTGTAGAGCTGTGATAAACAAACATGTCTGTATTAATTTTTTTTTGCATATTCAACAATTTTGTATAGTTCAAATGTCAATGATTTTTAAAAAATTGATTGAAGGAGCCGTTACTCTGTGGTAGTTAATCATTTTGCACAAATAACTAAATAAAACACACTACTATGTTTTCTACCACTATGTATTTATAAAAATTGCGACTGCAGTTTCGACTTACAAAGCCATTGTCAAGCAGTGAATAAAAAATGACACATTTTTTATTCACTGCTTGACAATGGCTTTGTAAGTCGAAACTGCAGTCGCAATTTTTATAAATACATAGTGGTAGAAAACATAGTAGTGTGTTTTATTTAGTTATTTGTGCATCAATGATTTTTACTCTTTTTTTGGAAATATTTTGTTCTATTTATACAAAACATTAATTTTGGGACCTAGCGAGTAAACACTTAATAATACATAATTTTTTTTCCTACATTATTTTAGGAAAATATGTATATTTATAAAAATATCCCTAGATTTTTCTTATCTGTGTCACTATTAATGTCTCACATGATTATCAAATTACATAAACAACAAACTGTCATGTTTGACAGCATAAAAAGTTTTGAAAATGGAGATTATATTCTGAAATCTCAACAATTTTTTATTTTCATTTTCAGTTTCTGTTTTATAACTTTAGTTTATATATTTTTAGGTGTGAAACATTTTGTAACGGAGTATTCAAAACCAACCAATATTTTTGTAGTCGTAAAAAGCAAAAAATTATTTGAAAGTGTTTGAAACTGATGTCGTCTCCTATGAATTCGACAATAGCTGCACACAGTATATAGCCACTGGGTTACATTGTCAGGAAGTCAATCACATTTGGTTTATCTTTGCTTAGCCCCCAGTTACTTAACCTCACTTTTTATATGGAGTTATGAGTTTGTCGATTTGGGCATTTTCGTCGTACTTGTAATTCTGTTTTTTTTTTATAAGTGTGGACATGAGAAGCGTGTTGTCCTTATTTTACATATTTACTCTTTTCCATTTACCACACATTTTATTATCACTAAGCTGTATGATTTTTCTATTTGATAAAATAGTGAAAATGCCAATGAAATAGTGAAATAAGTTCCAGTTAATGAAAAATTTTTTATAATAATAAATTACTTTTTTTAGTCGTTAGAAAGTCTTCTGAATACCTACAACGAAAAAGAAATTACACTCTGCTTGATAAACGTGAGCCCTGAGGTCTTAAGAATTTTAAAGACAATAACAGACACAACATACCTGCAATTATGTAAAAGTACCGACAGCATTAACGATGAAAATATTAATCTGCCCAAAGGTGAACACGCAGAACCTCTGCTGGAAGAAAGACGACTATCAACTGCGAGAAGTGAAAGAAAATTGTCGATATATGAGTTGGAGTAATACGAATTGAAATTTAAATAGTTTTATTTTTTAATTATTGTTGTATATTTATAATAAATAGATTTTTTGTATGTCCGTCTTTTATTTTTTGGATAATTTGAAACGGTCATTTTTTCTATATTGAACAAGGGTGATGAGATTTCAGTGTCCGAAATGAGTTGCTAACAACTCATTTCGGACGCTGATAATTATGTAAATTGGTAAATTTATTTTGTTAAAAGGGTATATTTTTAGGTTTGTGTGGATGGTCAATATAAGCTAAACTGAAATTTGAAAAAATGTCCGAGTTAAAAATTGCAGATCAAAATAATATACTTTTTTTGCTTATATTTACATAATTTAAAAAAATTATTATAAACAAAAGTTTATTTACAAGATTTGTTTTCAAGACAGTAGGTTATGTTTGCTGGTTGCTAGGCCTAATACGTCGGTTACCAACGTCAAAACGGTAAGTAAAATTAATATGATATATAACGCCACTCTAGAAGAAAAGTATCGTATCTCAAAAGATATAGTTTTGTAGAAAAGAGAATTTAAAGATCTCCCATGCATTTTCTATTTCACTATTGCCTTCATAATCACTCATTGTAAAGAAAGTAATACAGTAAAAATTTAATCTCAAATTAAATATGTCTACTTGTTTGTAAATAACAACAAATAATCAGAATCAGAGTAATGCTTTATTGTCAGAAAAAAATTCAGAAAATTTTTGTTGACAAAGCCAAACTTAAATACTAATAAAATTTACAGACATTAAGAGCAAAGAAAAACAACAAACAAGATAACATTTATTTTATGTATAAAACAGTGATAAAAATCGGCCAATAAAATGTCTTAAAAGACTTCATTCAGTGAATAATAAGCCTTGCTAACCAATAATTTTTTAAGTTCTCTTCTAAATTTATTATTGCTTATAATTTGTCTCAAATATACAGGAAGATGATTAAATGTTTTTCTGCTCTTATAGAGAATTGAGTTTTTTATCTGAGCCGATGATGGAATAAGAAGTGTGATGTTATGAGCGAGCCGTGTTTAGCGAACCGAATCCCCGTTTGTATCACGTTCAAACTTTTTATGCATGAGGCATGCAGTCTCAAAAATGAATATACACGAGAGCGTCATAATTCCATGCTTCAAAAACAGTGGCTTACAGGAGTCTTTTACATTAGCCTTACACATGTACTTTAAAGCATTTTTTTGCAGAACAAAAATTTTATTAAATAAATATTGCGAGCAAGAACCCCAGAAACAAATACCATAACGTAAATTTGAGTCTATAAGAGCAAAGTATGCATTTTTTGCTGAGGTTTAATTCATTTGACACCACTCTAATTGCATAACAATTAGTAGCTAATTTTTTACTTAATATTGAGATATGGTTTTCAAATTTTAACTTACTGTCAATATGTAGGCCCAAAAATCTACATTGAGCTTGGTTTTTTATAATTTTGTCTTCCAATAAAATAAAATTCTCGATACATTTTTTTTAGCCTCCCCCATTACCACCTTGGGGCGATTTCAAATATTACATTATTAAAATTCTATGAGTAATTATTTTTACATACTAGAGTGCAAATATAGTTTTGAAAGAGACTTGGATGGGAAATCTGGATGTGGATTTAGTGATTCCTGAGGCAGCGGTGTTTTTACCTTAAATGTAGTATTCTAGAGAACATATAAACTTAATATACACATAACCTATTGTAATGTAAGATCACGCAAGATGATGTGACAAAGGCGTTGTAAGGTTAAGTAAGTCCATTTTCCACTACGGTCTCCATTTTTATTGTACTTTTCGAGGTCACGATCACGATTTAATGAATCTTCAATAAAACACATACCCAACATTGTAGTCGCAACAATTCCAGCCACGTTAACTTTCTGTGGAAATTCAGTATGTCCACTCTGTGGATTCTCATGTGACCAATATCGACAATTTTGCCTATTTACAGCGTCATCTAAATAGAAAGTGGTCTCGTCAGAGAACAGTTCTTGAGTTAAGAAACATGGACTGATATTACATCGTTCCATCATGGTTTCGCAATAATCTACTCTGCTGTCGAAATCACAACAACAACAAAATTCACTTTAAATGGGTGCCATTTATTATTTTTCAAATATTTTAAAACAGTCGGCTGACTAATTGACTGTTCTGTTGCGACTTTGCGATTTGCAAAGACTGTCCTCCATTGTTAGTAAAATATCTAACTGTTTTTTCTGAAATTGCAGGACAACTTTTCATGAATAAATCTCTTACATACATACATACTTTAGGATCAGTTTTATGCACACTTTTCAGATTCATGTGTTCATGTACCCTCTTAATTATGTAGTTTAGTTTAGTTTAATACTGTTACTGGAGGTATATACTAATAGAAGTAGACGTATGTTATTCTGATTTCAACAATATATCCACACTCTACACCTTTCTGTTAAAAATGGGTTGGTCTTAACCATAAGACTTGTCTTATGACAGTGGGTCTTAAAATACTTTGATACCTATTATTTCATCTACGTACGCCATGGTACACCAACCCACAGTGTTCTACTATCGTAGGTGATGTCAGTGTCAGACCTTTAGGGTTGACAATTTCAAACATTTTAACAAGCAATACAATGTGTTAGTCTAGTTTGGAAAGTAGCTGTAAAACTACAATGTTTCGATGTCTTTGCAATTATGATGATACAATAAGCTTTCAGTAGATATCGGTGAATATAGGTCTTTTGAATATGGTGCTGTATTTATGAATGCTCTTTTAATTAGGTTGAAGATAAAAGCTAAAAATATTTATATCAATGCAAAAAATGCATCAAACCAGTGCCATATATCTCTTAACTTTTTAAATTGTGCTCTTAAATCCGTAATATTATGTTCGATACCACTCTTTAATAAAAAAATAACACAGGAATTGTTAAATTTAAAGATAAAAATAATTATATTTTCGAATTTCGTTTTAAGAAATTATGGTTTCAGATTGGTCTGTAAATACAAAATGACATTAGCAAGCAATGAGATCTCATAATTTCTTAAAAGTTATTAAAATTGCAAATGTGTATGTAATAAATAAATTAACGTTGAAAACCTATTCAGGCGGGATACGCAAGTTCCGAGTCCCGCAACGGCAGGTTGTCCAACAAATTTAGTGTCAACCATCTCCAATCCCTTCATTTCCAAATGGATTCAATGTTCCTCTTGCATGTAACCATGATCGATCATACCCACGGTTGTGACTCTAAAATATAGTTTTATATGTTAAATGTAATTCACTTCAGTTGAAAGTTTGCATAAAAACGTTTTTTGTATGTAATGCATAGAATTTTATCGATAAAATTTTTGTCGAGCGCTTCAGCATGTGTGATTTAATCTTTGATAACAAACTATCAATTTGCACGAATTATATTTCTGTTTGGTAATTTTGCTTGAGAAAAAAATTATAGATAACATTTTAAAGCATGAGTGATATTTGTGGAACATATTTCAGGAATACATTAATTTAATAGGTTTCAGATCATGTAGATTACGAAAATATACATTTTCTAATTCCGTCAGTCTGTCTGTCAAGTATATAGGGTGGACCCTTTTAAAGGGAATAGATAATGAAAAAAACCTTTTTATGCTCAAATTTAAAATTTCCACATTTCAAAATCGGTGTTTACCCAGAAGTTCCCTCTTTATTTATACAGTGCGGTCACTCTAAAAAATTATAAATTACGAAATGACATATTATTATGAGAATAATAATCGGAATGTAGTTATCACTATTATTACAAAGAAAAGCTGATGTTTTGGTCAAAAAAATATACAGAGTGGTCATCCGATAGCAAAAATTTAATATAAAAAAGGCGCCAAATATATGGAGGGCTTGCTTGCTTAAATGCTTTTTACAAATTTCCACCATGGTTGAATTATTTCTCAGGATGACCACCCTGTATATTTTTCAATAAAACCATAATGGGTGCCCTCCTTACCAATTGGTAACTATATGCCAAATATTATTGCCATCTGTCACATTTTTAGTTACACATGCGCATAGGTGAGTGGAAGAACTGTATTCGAGAAACAATCACCCTCAGAGACTTCTTATTTTCATATTTCAGATCATATTTAGATCATGAAAATATAGGTTTTTCAGTTAGTTTGTCTGTCGGTCTGGTGTCTGTCTGTTGGTGCACTAACTATAAAACTACTATGGAAACAGACAAAGGTAGGTAGCTGACGTTTAAAATTTCCACGTTTCGTGACATTTTACCTATTACAATTTTTTTTTTTCAAAATCTTACTGAAGTTAATTTAAATACTGTACGATTGCTAGAAAGTAATCATGGCTAAAATGGTGTTAGCTCCAACACGTTGGGCGAAGTCAGCTTTGTTTCACTCATTTGTTGGGATTTTCTTACATCTTCAAAGTGTGGTCAAGTTTCTTTTAGTAATTTGCAGATTTCTTTCATGTTATAGCAATAATTTGTGAAATTTGTATGTAAACAACATTTTTTTAGAAATCATATTTATTTATAGCTTTCCTTATAATCACCAAATGTATAAAACCAACAACTTCCGAATAGTTGTTGAGTTCAAGTCTGTCTCTGCTTGATATGATCCGTGAAGTGACGTCATCACTAATTACACGTTACGGATGCTTGATGGCAGTAGTTATATTTCACCGGTATAAGCCAGTTACGGAAGATAGGCAAGACTCGATTATAAGAATTGTCGTTATCCGCACTTCTGCGGATTGTCATCGTGCTGGTTCTAGTGATGTCAAATAACGAGTAACCGTTACTTTGGAACCGTTACTTTGGAACCGTTACTTTGGAACCGTTACTTTGGAACCGTTACTTTGGAACCGTTACTTTGGAACCGTTACTTTGGAACCGTTACTTTGGAACCGTTACTTTGGAACCGTTACTTTGGAACCGTTACTTTGGAACCGTTACTTTGGAACCGTTACTTTGGAACCGTTACTTTGGAACCGTTACTTTGGAACCGTTACTTTGGAACCGTTACTTTGGAACCGTTACTTTGGAACCGTTACTTTGGAACCGTTACGTTGGAACCGTTACGTTGGAACCGTTACGTTGGAACCGTTACGTTGGAACCGTTACGTTGGAACCGTTACTTTGGAACCGTTCCTTTGGAACCGTTCCTTTGGAACCGTTCCTTTGGAACCGTTCCTTTGGAACCGTTCCTTTGGAACCGTTCCTTTGGAACCGTTGCTTTGGAACCGTTGCTTTGGAACCGTTGCTTTGGAACCGTTGCTTTGGAACCGTTACTTTGGAACCGTTACTTTGGAACCGTTACTTTGGAACCGTTACTTTGGAACCGTTACTTTGGAACCGTTACTTTGGAACCGTTACTTTGGAACCGTTACTTTGGAACCGTTACTTTGGAACCGTTACTTTGGAACCGTTACTTTGGAACCGTTACTTTGGAACCGTTACTTTGGAACCGTTACTTTGGAACCGTTACTTTGGAACCGTTACTTTGGAACGGTTACTTTGGAACGGTTACTTTGGAACGGTTACTTTGGAACGGTTACTTTGGAACGGTTACTTTGGAACGGTTACTTTGGAACGGTTACTTTGGAACGGTTACTTTGGAACGGTTACTTTGGAACGGTTACTTTGGAACGGTTACTTTGGAACGGTTACTTTGGAACGGTTACTTTGGAACCGTTACTCCGGAACCGTGACTACTTTGGAACCGTTACTTTGGAACCCTTTGCAACCGTTACTTGGAAACCGTTACTTTGTAACCGTTACACCGCAACCGTTACTTTGTAACCGTTACTTCATAACCGTTACTTTGTAACCTTTTTAATTTTGTTCATTTATTTCTGTTTATTTATTTTTACTTATTAGTATTTATAAATACTCTTCCAAACTATGTGAAACAATTGCCATTTAAACATTTTAAAAAATGCTTAAACATTTTAAAAAATGCTTAAAAACGCAATTTACAAAATTGAAGACTACTTCACTACTGCCTTTGATTAAATTACTGTAACAATTAAATTAAGTTAGGTTTTTAAAGTTTTTTAAAGTGTATTTTATCAAGTTTTTATTTTTTGTCTTTTAAACAATTATTTATATTTTATATCAAATGATACTTAATAATTCAAGAAATGTTTATTTGATCATTTTGTGAATTGTTACAACTTTAAACCACATTTACTTTTTGACGTGTTCTATACATTTTGTACTATTGAATAAATAATGATTCTATTATATTCTATTCTATAAATGCATGTCCATTTTATTTTTGATGCTTGTGTTCATAAATTAAAACGAAGTCATATAAAATATATAAATATAAAATTTTGTCTAAATGTTATTTGTGGCATTATCTTAATTTCTTTCCTTCTTCAATTCTTTGGGAATTTCACTGCCACATGTATGTTTTCTTTCTAAGCGGTGCTAGGGGAATCTACAAAATATATCACAATTAACCAGTATGTTACTGGTAAAAAAACCTCTACGCCCGTGACGTTTACGTCAAAGGATCAGTTAAAGGTTGGTTTTGATAAATAAACAACACAAATAAGTATAAAAACTTGAAATTAAATATTTCGCCGACGTTTCGGAAATCTAATCTGTTTCCTTTCTCAAGGCTTTTTTTGAAAAATCTTTTTTGCTGTGTATGACAAATACACAGCTCTAAGAATGTTTGTTATATTCAATATCCATAGATACTTACTATTTACATAGAACTGTTGATATAGTTAACAGTTTTTTAGTTTCTATACAATGTTAAGTTTGTGAAGTTCTTCTTTTAACATTGGCAGCCAAGTTGTACAGACATCTACGGAACAATTCGACACGCAATTATCCTCATTCAATAATATTATCGCGGATTCTTTTATTTTTCTTTTTTTGCGATCTGCCTCTTTTGTTAAAATTTTTGCCGAGTCCCAGTTTATTCTATGTCCATTCTCCCACGCGTGTTCGCAGATCTTGGACCTCTGAATTTCATTTTTTCTGATATAATTTTGATGTTCGCCCAATCTTACACTAAAAGGTCTGGATGACTCACCCACGTATTGTTTGTTGCACTCACACGGAATACTATAAATGCAGTTTTTTGAATTTTGCTCGTGGTTCGTTGGTTTCGTCTTTGTCAGAATAGATCTTAAAGTGTTGCTTGTTTGAAATACCGTCCTAATATCAAATCTATCACCGATGCGGCGCAACTTTTCGGATAATCCGCATACATAAGGAATTAACGCTGTGTAACGTTTTTCAGGTTTTTGTCGTACCTGATTGCTATTTTCAATATTTATAAAATTTTGTTATCACCTAAAGCTAAGAAATAAACTATTAGATTAGGTACGTTATTCAGTCAATACCCTCAGTAACTTGGAAATAGTTGTGCTAATCGAGTAGTCGGTAGCCGGCCGCCGGCATTACATTTACAATATTTAAAGTTCTCGGATACCCGCACGCGCACACTCGTACTAATACCAATACCGATTTGGATTTACCAAATATGCAAATACTTTTTTGGAAATTTCGAACAATTTTGGGAAGCGAAGGAAAAATTGTTTAAACTTAATTTTTACTTCCCTCGCATACCGAAGGGAAGTATTGTATTCGAGAAAAAATCACCCTCCGAGATTTTTTCGGATTCTGACGTTTCAGAACACGTAGATTCCGAAAATATAGGTTTTTCAATTCCGTCAGTCTGTCTGTCTGTCGGTCCTGTCTGTCTGTCTGTCTGTCTGTCTGTCTGTTGGTGCATTTACTAAAAAACTACTTGACGGAGAGCAGTCAAATTTGGTAGGTAGTTGACGCTACTGTCAGCGAAGAACTGGTAGAATTTTCACTGAAAAATATACAGGGTGGACCGTCTAAACGGAATAAATAGTGAAAAAATTTTTTTTTTGCTCAAATTTAAAATTTCCACGTTTCATGACGCGCTAAACCTATTTCAGAAAAAAAATTTTTGAAAATTTTTTCAAACATTTTTGAAAAAATTTTTACCAAGATGAAAAAAAATTTGTTTTACTCAAATTTAAAATTTCTACGTTTCATGACACGCTTAACCAATTTCAGAAAAAAAAAATTTTGAAAATTTTTTTCACATTTTTGAAAAATTTTTTACCAAGATGAAAAAATTTTTTTTTGCTCAAATTTAAAATGTCTACGTTTCATGACACGCTTAACCTATTTCAGGAAAAAAAAAATTATTCACCAATATTTTTGAAGAAATTTTTACTACTAAAATGAAATAATTTTTTTTTTCTTTCTTCAAATTTAAAATGTCCACGTTTCATGGCATTCTAAGCCCGATGCAAAAAAAATTTTTTGAAATTTTTTTTTACCATTTTTGAAAATTTATTTACTAAAATAGATGGAATTTTTTTTGTTTCTTCAAATTTCAAATTTCCATGTTTCATAGCGTTCTAAATCTATTTAAAAGATAAATTAGAAATTTTTCTTACTATTTTTAAAAAATTTTACCACTAAGATAGATTTATTTTTTTTTTGTTCAGATTTTAACTATCCACGTTTCCATGACATTCTAAAATTATTCAAACAAATTTAAAAATGTTTTTGAAGAATTTTTAAAAAAATTTGAAAACATTTTTAATCCATTTATGTATCACTACTATAGAACAGACGAAAAATTTTTTTTTGCTCAAATTTAAAATTTTCACGTTTCATGACATTTCAAACCAATTTCAGAAAAAAAGTTTGCAACATTTTGTTACCAGTTTGGAAAAAAATTTAACACTAGAATGCTCAAATGTAAATGACATTCTAAACCTAGGTATTCCAGAAAAAAATGTTTGAAAATTTTTTTCACCAACATTTTTCAAAGAGTTTTTACCACTAAAATAGATCTAATTTTTTTTTATTTACTCAAATTTAAAATTTTCACGTTTCATAGCATTCTAAACCTATTTTAAAAAATATATAATTTTTAAACTTTTTTTAGCATTACTATAGAATATAAGGAAACTTCCCTTTTTGCTCAAATTTAAAATTTCTACGTTTGACATTTTAAACCTATTTCAGAAGAAAAAAATTTGAAAATTATTTTACGAACATCTTTTGAAAAATTTTAAAAAAATGAAATTTTTTAACCGCCACTATACTTCATTACTCCATTACGTGAATGTTGGATTGAAAATGTGACAGATGGCAATAATATCTGGCATATGCACCTATTATACTTTTATTGTAAAATGTGCAGGGTGGTCATCCCAAGAAATAATTCAGTCATGGTGGACATTTGTAAAGGTATTTGCGCAAGCCTGCCATATGTGGCACCTGCTATTTAGTATTGAACTTTTGCTGTTGGATGAGCAATCTGTATATTTTTTTGACCAAAACTTATCAAGTTTTCTTTGTAATAATAGCAATAACTCTATTCCGATTATTATTCCCAATGTCAGTTCGTAATTATTAATTTTTTAGAGTGACCGCCATGCACAAATAACGAGGGAAGTTCTGTGTAAATACCTTTACCGATTTTTTTTAGCTGCCCTAGTCCCACATTTAAGCTAAGCGAAGTATTTTCTGTATATTATGAATACAAAAAGTTATGTCTCCAGCCATGACAGAAAAGGTGCCCCATCGAACACCTCAAATTTAAAAGGTGAAAATGGTTGCAATCATAATACGCCCGCTAGACTATTAAAAATTTGTTAATTGCTATTTTTTATGAATTTTTGAATTTAGCTAAAAAAAAAAGATTTTTGAAAACATTTTTTGAAAAAATTTGTCTTCCTGACTATTTTTGTTAATTAATTTGTTAGACTTAAGTTTAAATTTTTTTTATTGCAACTTGTCTGACTGACAATTTTTGTTAAATAATTTGTCAGACTTATTTTTGAATGTGCAGCATTACATCAGGATCAATCACTGGCATCTCATAAGGGCTCCTTAAAAAAACAACTGAAGTTTAAGATCTCCTCTATCCATAAATAATGCCTGTCACTGAAAAAATGTCTGTTGTCGCCTGTCACTAAATAAATGTTTTTCACCATGTCTGACATTAAAAAATGTCAATTTTTATGCATAAAAGTGATCTCAAACTTAATTATAAAAAAAAATGAAGGTGGTATTTTGACACGGCCATTGTAAAAGCTTATTTAAAAAAAATCGTTGTCACGGCGCTTAAAAATTAAGTCTGACATGGTGAAAAACATTTGTTCAACGACAGACACATTTTTGTGCATAGAGGTGATTTTAAACTTCAGTTGTTTTTTTTAAAGGGGTGCTATGAGATGCCATTGATTGATGCATTGATGCTGTGCGTTCAATATTAAGTCTGACAAATTAATTAACAAAAATTGCCAGACAGACAAGTTGTAATAGATAGGAGAAGATCTTAAACTTCATATTATAACAAAAATCAAGGTGTTATGAAGTGTACTTCATAAAACAAAATCGGTAAAGGTATTTACACAGAACTTCCCTCTTTATTTATATAAATGGTCACTCTAAGAAATTATTAATTATGAAACCACACATGAGAATAGTAATCGCAAGGTATTATTACAAAGAAAACCTGATAACTTTTGGTCAAAAAAATATACAGCGTGGTCATCCGATAGCCAAAATTCAATATTAAATAAAAGGTGCTAAATATGGAAGGCTTGCGTAAATACCTTTACAAAGAATGGCCGCAAAAAAGGCCTAAAATTCGCCTGTTTTTGCATGGTAGATAGCGAGCCAAGGGAAAGAGCAAAATAAATCCTATAGGGCTCAAATTAAACTTTGAGAAATTTTAAAAAGATGAAACAACTCTATTATTACTCAGATTTTATATTGTATTAACTTTTTACGGGTTATATATTATTATGTACCATATTTGGAAGAATTTAGGAAATTGTCCTACAACCCTCCAACACCTTGTAAAAATTAAAATACCAACACTAGAAAACGAAAAAATTCATAGGGTCCTACCCACATGATACAATCGTCATGGGATTTTCATTAAAAAACATTTTTTTTATGAAATAGGTTTAGAATGTCATGAAACGTGGACAATTTAAATTTGAGCAAAAAAAAAAATTCCATTTTTCTACTGGTAAAAAAATTTTCAAAAAGTTTTGAATTTTTACTTCCCTCGCATACCGAAGGAAAGTATTGTATTCGAGAAAAAATCATCCTCCGAGATTTTTTCGGATTCTGACGTTTCAGATCACGGAGATTACGAAAATATAGGTTTTTCAATTCCGTCTGTCTGTCTGTCAGTTGGCGCATTAACTAAAAAACTGCTTGACGGAGAGCAGTCAAATTTGGTAGGTAGTTGACCCTACTGACAGCCAAGAAATGGTAGAATTTTCACTGGAAAATATACAGGGTGGACCCTCTAAACGGAATAAATACTTAGTGAAAAAAAATTTTTTTCGCTCAAATTTAAAATTTCCACGTTTCACGACACGCTAAGTAATACTATTTCGGGAAAAAAATTTTTAAAATTTTTTTTCACTAACATTTTTGAAAAATTTTTTACTACTAAAATAGTCGAAAAAAATAATTTTTTTCTTCAAATTTAAAATTTCCACGTTTCATGGCATTCTAAGCCTAATTGAATAAAAAAAAATGAAATTTGTTTTACCAACATTTTTGAAAAATTTTTTAATACTAAAATAGATGAAATATTTTTTCTTTCTTCTAATTTAAAATTTCCACGTTTCATGGCATTCTAAGCCTGATTTAAAAAAAAAATGTTTTGAAAATTTTTTTTACCAACATTTTTGAAAATTTTTTTACCACTAAAATATGGAATTTTTTTTTTATTTCTTCAAATTTAAAATTTCCACGTTTCATAACGTTCTAAATCAATTTAAAAGAAAAATTAGAATTTTTTTTTACTATTTTTAAAAAATTTTACCACTAAGATAGAATTTTTTTTCTTTGTTCAGATTTAAACTATCCACGTTTCCATGGCATTCTAAAACTATTCAAACAAATTTAAAAATGTTTTTGAAAAATTAAAAAAAAAAATTTGAAAACAATTTTAATCTATTTATCACTACTATAGAATAGACGAAAAATATTTTTTTGCTCAAATTTAAAATTTCCACGTTTCATGACATTCCAATTTTTTTACCACTACTATAGAATAGAAGGAAACTTTCCTTTTTGCTCTAATTTAAAATTTCCACGTTTGACATTTTAAACCTATTTTAGAAGAAAAAATTTTGAAAATTTTTTTACCAACATTTTTGAAAAATTAAAAAAAAAAGAAATTTTTAACCACCACCATACTTCCACTCCATTACGCGAATGTTGGATTGAGAATGTGACAGATGGCAATAATATCTGGCATATGCACCTATTATACTTTTATTGAAAAATGTACAGGATGGTCATCCCAAGAAATAATTCAGTCATGGTGGACATTTGTAAAGGTATTTGCGTAAGCCTACCATATGTGGCACCTGCTATTTAGTATTGAACTTTTGCTGTTGGATGAGCAATCTGTATATTTTTTTGACCAAAACTTATCAAGTTTTCTTTGTAATAATAGCAATAACTGTATTCTGATTATTATTCTCAATGTCATTTCGTAATTATTAATTTTTTAGAGTGACCGCCATGCCCAAATAACGAGGGAAGTTCTGTGTAAATACCTTTACCGATTTTTTTTTCTGAAATAGGTTTGAAATGTCATAAAACGTGGAAATTTTAAATTTGAGCAAAAAAAATTTTTTTCCACCATTTATTCTTAGTATATATAGTAGGTAGTAAAAAAGTTTCAAAAAATTTTTGCATTTGAAATTTTTTTTTTCTGAAATAAGTTTAGAATGTTATGAAATGTGGAAATTTTAAATTTGAGAAAAATAATGTTTCCATCATATATTCTATTAGTAAAAATACATTGAAATATTTTTAAAACATTTTCTTTTCAAATTTTTCTTTTTGAATTTTTTTTTTATGAAATAAATTTAGAATGTCATGAAACGTGAAAAATTTCCCATCTTTTCTACTGGTAAAAAAATGTTCAAAATGTTTAACTTTTTTTTTCTGAAATAGATTTAGAATGTCATGAAACGGGGAAATTTTAAATTTGAGCAAAAAAAAAATTCCTTCTGTTTTAGCGGTAAAATTTTTTTTCAAAAATGCTGGTAAAAAAAATCAATTTTTTTTATTACGTTTAGAAAGTCACGAAACGTGGAAATTTTAAAGAGCAAAACAATTTTTTTCCATCTATTTTAGCGGTAGTTTTTCAAAAATGTTGGTAAAAATAATTTTCAATTTTTTTACCAACTATAGGTGTAGAATATCATGAAACGTGGAAATTTTAAATTAGAGCAAAAACTATTTTTTTTTATTATTTATTTCCTTTAGATGGTCTACCCTGTATTTTTTCCAGTGAAAGTTTAACCATTTCTTCGCTGACAGCAGCGTCAGCTACCTACCAAAGTTGGCTGTTTTCCGCCAAGTAGTTTTTTAGTTAATGCACCAACAGACAGACATACAGACAGATAGATTGACGGAATTGAAAAAACTATATTTTCGTAATCTACGTGATCTGAAACGTGAAAATCCGAAAAAATCTCGGAGGGTGACTTTTCTCGAATACAATACTTCTCTTCGGTATGCGAGGGAAGTAAAAATGTATAAAAAATGAAGTCTGGCAAATTAATTAACAAAAATTATCAGACTTTTTTCGAAAATTTAGCTAAATTCAAAAATTCATAAAAAATACCATTTAAGAAATGTTTAATAGTCTGGCGGGCGTAATATGATTTTTGCTTTTTGCAACCATTATCACCTTTTAAAGAGGTGTACGATGGTGTGTCTTTTTTGTCATGGGAGCTCGGTCTATAGACGGGATACTGTTAAGACAACGATTCAACTGTTTTATTCGCAATATACAATCATTAGTCTTTTAAGAATTTTGAGATATCTAACTGTAAATCGAAATAAATCTTGGTGCATTCTGTCTAGTTTCTTCTAAGCCTCAGTCGTATTATTTATGACATTCCACCACGAAAGTTTCTCTTTGAAGGACTATTGTTTCCACCCTCTATTATTCCGTTAGTCGTTTTTCAAGTAGGCTCGCGTGTAAAGATTTTTTGCAAGTGCACTCTTGATGGCATTACCCCACATTAGTGAACCGTAAATCTATTACTGAGTGAAAAAACATGTACAGTAATGGATATTTTTTGTGTTCTTATTCAATCAGGCAATTGTATGTAACGCCGCGCGTTCCAGCTCTATGTTAGCAAATTGTAGAAATAAGGTATGTATAATTTTCTTGTAGATATACAGCCTCTGGAGACCTATTTTTTACAAACACCAAACTCTTGAATTTTACTGTATCGACGGAAATCGTAATGCCAAGAAAAAAAAACTTCTTCAACACAACACCCGAATACCGACACTTGGCGCGCGTTTTGCTGACCACTTTAGCATCATAGGCGGATGATTAAAAGTGGAAAACTATATATACAGGGTGAGTAAATACTGCGTGGTGACAGTCCACTGTTTGAAAGTTGATTAAATGTCTCAGATAAAAATTGTGGGAAATCAAGTGTGGCATATTTTCAAATTTTTTTTAAATCTACGTGGTGCTGCAAATAGCGGTAGCAAGCTAATACAGGGATTTTTAACATTAAACACTATTTATATTTGACTCTTAGTTCTATCTTCAGGAATACAGGGTGGCCCAATAGTAGACGTCAAAAACAAAAATTAAATAGAGGGCATCTATACCTATCAAAATAACTTCCAGGTATGTTATACGATGATTGTTAACGGTTTTCGATTCATTTATTACGTCTTTCTAATTTCAATCTGAAATTAATATTTCCAATGTTATTTAAAGTAAGTTATTAATAACATTTAAACTGTTACTGCTAATACTGAAAATTACTAACTACACTCAAACATAAATTTTTGAGAAGATGCATACTATGCGTAGCTGCTGGGGACCAATCTTTTGAACACTTTTTGTAAATGCACTTTTATAACTTTTACTTCCCTCGAATACCAAAGGGAAGTATTGTATTCGAGAAAAAATCACCCTCAGAGATTTTTTCGGATTCTGACGTTTCAGAACACGTAGATTCCGAAAATATAGGTTTTTCAATTCCGTCAGTCTGTCTGTCTGTCTGTCTGTCTGTCTGTTGGTGTATTTACTAAAAAACTACTTGACGGAGAGCAGTCAAATTTGGTAGGTAGTTAACCCTACTGTCAGCGAAGAACTGATAGAATTTTCACTGAAAAATATACAGGGTGGACCGTCTAAACGGAATAAATAGTGAAAAAAATTTTTTTTTGCTCAAATTTAAAATTTCCACGTTTCATGACGCGCTAAACCTGTTTCAGGAAAAGAAAATTTTTTTCAAACATTTTTGAAACATTTTTTACCAAGATGAAAAAAATTTTTTTTTGCTCAAATTTAAAATTTCCACGTTTCATGACGCGCTAAACCTATTTCAGGAAAACAAATTTTTTGAAAATTTTTTTCAAACATTTTTGAAAAAATTTTTACCAAGTTGAAAAAAATTTTTTTTTGCTCAAATTTAAAATTTCCACGTTTCATGACGCGCTAAACCTATTTCAGAAAAAAAAATTTTTGAAAATTTTTTTCACATTTTTTAAAAAATTTTTACCAAGATGAACAAAATTTTTTTTTGCTCAAATTTAAAATTTCCACGTTTCATGACGCGCTAAACCTATTTCAGAAAAAAAAATTTTTGAAAATTTTTTTCAAACATTTTTTAAAAAATTTTTACCAAGATGAAAAAAATTTGTTTTTGCTCAAATTTAAAATTTCTACGTTTCATGACACGCTTAACCTAGTTAAGGAAAAACAAATTTGAAAATTTTTTTCACCAATATTTTTGAAAAAATTTTTACTACTAAAATGATTTTTTTTTTCTTTCTTCAAATTTAAAATTTTCACGTTTCATGGCATTCTAAGCCTGATTAAAAAAAAGTTTTTTGAAATTTTATCACTAAGATAGAATTTTTCTTTCTTTGTTCAGATTTTAACTATCCACGTTTCCATGACATTCTAAAACTATTCAAACAAATTTAAAAATGTTTTTGAAGAATTTTTTAAAAAATTTGAAAACATTTTTAATCCATTTATGTATCACTACTATAGAACAGACGAAAAAATTTTTTTTGCTCAAATTTAAAATTTCCACGTTTCATGATATTCTAAACCAATTTCGGAAAAAAAAATTTGCAACATTTTGTTACCAGTTTGGAAAAAAATTTAACACCAGAATGCTCAAATTTAAATGACATTCTAAACCTAGGTATTTCAGAAAAAAAAATTTGAAAATTTTTTTCACCAACATTTTTCAAAAAGTTTTTACCACTAAAATAGATCGAATTTTTTTTTATTTGCTCAAATTTAAAATTTTCACGTTTCATAGCATTCTAAACCTATTTTAAAAATACAACTTTTTTTAGCACTACTATAGAACAGAAGGAAACTTTCCTTTTTGCTCTAATTTAAAATTTCTACCTTTGACATTTTAAACCTATTTCAGAAGAAAAAAATTTGAAAATTATTTTACCATCTTTTGAAAAATTTAAAAAAAATGAAATTTTTTAACCACGACTATACTTCCACTCCATTACGTGAATGTTGGAGTGAAAATGTGACAGATGGCAATAACATCTGGCATATGCACCTATTATACTTTTATTGAAAAATGTACAGGGTGGTCATCCCAAGAAATAATTCAGTCATGGTGGACATTTGTAAAGGTATTTGCGCAAGCCTGCCATATGTGGCACCTGCTATTTAGTATTGAACTTTTGCTGTTGGATGAGCAATCTGTATATTTTTTTGACCAAAACTTATCAAGTTTTCTTTGTAATAATAGCAATAACTCTACTCCGATTATTATTCTCAATGTCATTTCGTAATTATTATTTTTTTAGAGAGACTGCCATGAACGAGGGAAGTTCTGTGTAAATACCTTTACCGATTTTTTTAAAAGCTTTTATTTAACTTGTAATGTTAGTGTTAGTTTTTTTAGGACAAATCTTGTAAGCTTAATTAGAACCACTTCCTCTTATCCTATGGAGTTGAAATTTTACACGTTGATTCTGTTTCGATGACAATGCATTTTTATGATAGGCATGACCTGATTCTACACCCAGGATATACAGTGTGGTCGATTAAGTGTGCAACAAATGGAAAAACTTTTTTTAGTTGCACAATCAAAGTTTAAATACCGCCAAAAGGTATTGCATGTCCGATAACCATTTCAGGTGCACTTAGGATGGCTTCAAGTTAAATAATATACAGGATAGGCAAAAATATGAAAATCATTCAGGTGCGCTTATGTAGAAAAAAATTATATAAAAAAAATATTTTTAAGAAAAGCTTTTATTTAAAAATTCATACACAGGAAACCAAAAGCTTTGAGTAAAGTAACCACGCAATAGTGCTATATTACCGCCCCCAAAGCTTTTGGTTTCCTGGTGTATGAATTTAAAAAAATAATTTTTTACTTTTTAAGTAGTTTTTTAAAACAGAAGCTTTTTCTTAAAAATATTTTTTTAATATAATTTTAATATTTTTTGTATTGAATATTTCAATTTATTTTTATTACAAAATTAACTTAAACCTTTCAAGTTCAAAGTATTTTTTTAAATTATTACATTTCAGATAAACATTAATTTAATATGTGAAATAACACTTCGCCATTTCTTCGAACACAACGTCCGCTACGCTGAGTGTTTAACAATGGCACCTGAAAATCTTCCATTTTGCGTCGGGGATTAAAAGTATCTGATAGAACATAAAACTGTGACGTGCGGAAAGAGCTACCCAGCTATGGTACAATTAGTTCTCATAAATCTGGAATTATTTTAGAGTCCTGAAGTTGAAACTTTCGATGTGTTTTAGTGTTTTGTTTTTTGTGTATTTGTATTTTATATGTACAAAAAAATCCCCCGAAAATTTCGATGAAAAAACGCGAAGGACGAGATTTTCAGTAGTGAATAATTGAGCGCATCCTCTGCCTAAACATCAACTTTGGCCATAGCCATCACTAGATATTTTAAAGAAAATTTCACACGTCACCTTTTTAGCCAATCAGAAGTTTGTTTTTGTGTCGTTACCAAGGCAACCCAAAAAATTTCCGGAAATTTTCAACCTCCAGGGTACTCTGAACAAAATTAATAAGCGGACATTTTTCTGTCAAATTATTGACATATGATCATATTTGACATTTGCTATTACAGAAGAATGGATTTTATTTTTAAAATTAAACGAGATAATTATGAAAAAATCATTGAGCTTTGTGAAACAACATTTAATTCATGTTTATTACCTAATTATGATAGTGAATAACATCTCATTTTGGTTTTATTCCATATTACACTTCTCATCGGGTATGATAAGTATTTCTATTTTGGTTGGTTTTTTTAACTTCACAAAGTTCTTCGCAATATGCGCATATTGTATATTATGTTCTTTTTCCATACTCTATAATCTTATTCTTTTAAAACCTCGAAAATAACTTCAACAATAACAATATTGAGCTTAACCTGGTTAAACTGCCAATGAAGTGATAAATAACTAATGACGTTTGAAAGCCATCTCTGTCAAGTTATACTGTGCTGAAACTGTGCTATGCTATGTGTATAGAACATGAAAATATATAAAGAAAACAACGTTCCACCTATTTTAGTGAATAAAACTTATTCCATAACACACAAATAGAGTTGTCCTAAACTACTTTCAGTAATTTTTTGAAACTAAAATGGGTTGAAGAGATATTATTTATCTATTATACGTATTCCATATTCAAATAACTCTTATCTTCGAATTAACTATCGTTAAAACGCCGATCTACGATAGTACAACAGCTTTGGACCACTGATCGCCGTTTCAACCGTTGATCCGAGATTCAGATTGTTAGTACAACGCGCCCTTATAATTTTTAACTTTTGACACAACAACACTACTTACTAATTCTGTCACTTTGTCTACAATACTCATTCATGGCCTAGTAATCTTATACCTTATTGTGTCTTAGAATAATCTCAGTCAGTTGAAACTAGAGTTTATTTAATTTATTTTCGTGTGAAATTTTCTTACGGAATCCACCGCGTGCTTGAATTAATTGCAGGAAATTGTACTCATACATGAATTGTTTAAGAAAATTCATGTACTCGAAAATTTTCCAGCAATAATTCAAGCACTTGGGAGATTACAAGTGAAAATTTCATGCCCTACAAATTTGTCTATGTGACATTTTGCTCTATTTCACATAGTATTCGCCGCGTTTGTGTTAGAAGCTAGACCAACGCGAATTTCAGGTCACTTAGGCATTGCAGATTCTTATTATACTCTTTGCAAATACTAAACGAAGAGTAGGTATATTGCATTCGATCGGCACATTTCTAAAACCGGTAATATTGCTCGTAGAGGAAAAAATTTCATATCACTGTGTTGGTGATCGAATTCCGAACAACTATCAAAATGTCCGTCCGTCCGTCACGTTTCTTGTAAGCACGAAAGTGCGATTGTATTGAAATTTGGGCAGTAAGTTAGTGTTAGCTAGAGGAAGAGGAACAAAAGTTATTAATTATTTAAATTAATTTTTTTCTTTTTGTATATTCTGTAATTAAATAAAACATGTCTAAAATTTACATTATTTACAAAAAAAGCTGCGACTAACATCCTATAGAATGTGCAACAATTATATGAACAGTGTCATAAATCTGCGAAGAGTATAATAATAAATCGTCTTTATTTTTTAAGTGAAATACAAAGAAAATGTATTTACAATATGTTAGAGATGTTGGGGGATGCTCGGCGAAGTTTAGCCAAAGGCTACTCTTACTATAATGGTTAGCTTGTTTATATTTATAGGTAAGCATTGTCAGCAGTCCAACATTAAAAAAAATGGTATTCCAAATTGAATCTTTCAACTATTGCAGAATTACCGAAACCATCAAACCTCAAAAGATCGCAGTAGCTTAGAAAATCCGATTTGTTTTTTCGTCTAACAGCACCACAACACTGAAAACTAAGTAGGCCGGGCAAGAAACAATGCGAATGACGCTTCCAATTTCGTTGTCGTTTTAAGCATGTTGGGCTAGCTACTATTACGTGTGTACAAAATGTTCATATAAAGCAACTTTTAACCAGCTTTTAACCGAGATTTATTGTGAATTTGTGATCCGTCATTATGTGTTTTAGTGTTTTGTGTTGTTGGTGTTGCTGTGATGATCATTAAATGGGACAAATGGGAAGCCTATCGGTTTTGCGAAAGCTCGGTCTCTGAATTATTGTGTGACCAAATAGACAAACTACGCATTACTAGCTAAGTTTGTTGTTTCTATATAAAAGAATTAAAAACTACATGCGATCAAGACCGTCTAAAATGGTTTGACAATTACATTCACATAGAGCAAGGAACAACTATAAGTAACTTAAACTATGGTGATTTGATGAACTTATTGTTAATTGTTTTGTGGTGAAGACAGAAAACATATTTAGTTAAATTTAGATTTTCTTGATGAATAATTTCTATATTTCATCAAGTTTCGTATTTTACCAATTCTTGTTACTACATTTTGAAAAAAAAATGTAGTATAGGTTTTGCATTTCAGCGGTGGACCATTCGAAACCCGAAAAAAACGTCGGATCGAAATGAAAGTTATATCTATCGACTCGAGAGCGAATTTAGAAAATTCCGTCCGTCGGTCAGTCGGTCTGTCAATCTGTCTGTCTGTTTGTCTGTCTGTCTGTCACGCCTAGTCCCCCTAATCCGTTTTCGGATTTCGATGAGACTTTGCTTCCATTTCCATTTAAATATGTTTTATTTTCTTTACCTACGGTATAATATGTAACTATTCTATATATGTATTTATTTCTACAGTCCTTTATCACAATATTTCAGACACACGGGGTGTGTGCAAAAATGTGACCGCCGATGGTATGGCTGAGTATATAGAATTAATGCATGTTACTTATTGTTTTGAATTTATTGGATCGCACATTTCAGAATTTTATGTGCATTTTATTTGCTATTTTTTCCAGAGAAAATTAAAATAATGGCTGAAACGAGGTTTACAAGGATACGTGAGTGCTAATTTAGGTATATAGGGAAGATGAGACTTGGGTGGTTAATAGGAGGTCTTTAGAAAACACTAACGCCGGAAGCTCGGCTCCGTTCGGAAACCGGAAGTAGCCGATACAGACGTTTCGAGTTTTCGGGAACAGTTGAATAATTCGCTAACGGGTAGTCGGATCGAGATATTTCAAAAAAGAAATGGTGCCGCTGGCAAAGCTGTCCAGAATATTGATCGATTTCGATGAGACTTGGTAGGATCAAAGGTACACGGCCACAAATGAAGCCTATTGCTGGCGGCCCGAATCTGTTGACCGCAAGTATTTTTTCCAGGGCCGAGTATGATTTTTCAAAGAAATTAATAACTTTCGAATCGAAGGTCGGATTTTGATTTTCAAAAATGGCACTTGTACGACTCGTTTAGGTCTATTAGGTGACGTTTGTGAGAAACTTGACGAAACAAAAGCGAATCTACAAATCCAGGAAAACTTGATTTCTTTGATAAATTCTACAAATACCTAACAGTGTCCTAATAAAAATCGAAAATTAACAATTCCGTCGACCAATCTCTATAACCAGTATAAGCCACGGATCTTTTTGGAAAAAATTTGCAACAGAGTCTTTTCGAAAATTTTAAAATAAACGAGTTATTTACGAAAATGCATTCCATAGAATTATTTAAAAAAATATTACAAATTGACAAATTCTCCGTGCGATATAGGTGCAAACAAATAATGTAATGTTATATATAAAATATCATCATTCATTTCCTTATTTTCATTTACTAAATAAAAATAGAACAGATGACCTTTCTGTGGTTCAAAATGTAGTTAGTCTTTACTTTAGTCAATGCAAAAAGGAAAAAAAAGGAAATAAAACATGTCAAAATGTACTGAGTCATCTTGCGACCCTCTGCTGAAAATGTATTGAATCATCCCAACAACGATCAAAAGCATATCAAGATGTAGTTTTTTATTACTACATTTAAAAAAAGAAAATGTGGTATACGTTTTGCATTTTTCCGGTGGACCATCGAAATCCGAAAAAACCATCGGATCGAAATGAAAGTCATATCTATCGACTCGAGAGCGAATTTAGAAAATTACGTCCGTCGGTCTGTCTGTCTGTCACGCCCAGACCCCCTAATCCGTTTTCTGATTTCGATGAAACTTAGGTGGTTAATAGGAGGCCTTTAGAAAATCTTAACGCCGGAAGGTCGGCTCCGTTCGGAAACCGGAAGTACCCGATATAGACGTTTCGAGTTTCTCGGGAAAAATTAAATAACTCGGTAACGGATCGAGTTCTTTCAAAAAGGAATGGCAATGCTCTACAAATAAGTATACCAAAGAGAATGTCGAAAAACAAATGAAAATTTAAATTATTGGCAAAAAACTGGTTTTCTCGAAATCGGGCTGGGAAGCACGATAACTGTCCAGGATATTGACCGATTTCGATGAGATCTGATGGGATTAAAGGTACACGGCCACAAATGAAGCCTATTGCTGGCGGCCCGAATCCCTTGACCGCAATTATTTTTTCCAGGGCCGAGTATGATTTTCCAAAAAAATTAATAACTCCCGAACCGAAGCTCCGATTTTGATTTTCATAAATGGAGATTGTAGGGCTCGATTAGATCTATTAGGTGATGTTTGTGAGAAATTTGACAAAACAAAAGCGAATCTACAAATCCTGGAAAATTTGATTTTTTTGATAAATTCTACAAATACCGAAGTTTCGTAATAAAAATCGAAAATTAAGTATTCCGTCAATCAATCTCTATAACCAGTATAAGGCACGGACCTTTTTTGACGAAAAATCTGGTATAGTTTTTTTCGAAAAATTAGAAATAAACGAGTTATTTACGAAGATGCATTCCATAGAATTATTTAAAAACATATTACAAATTGATAAATTCTCCGTGCGATATTATAGGTGCAAAAAATAATGTAATGTTATATTTAAAATATCATCATTCATTTCCCTATTTGGTTAAGTAATGGTGTTAAAATTTTGGGGTGGTGTGAAGTAGGCTTTAAGTTTCAATTATTGTAGCTAAAATAATGTCAAACGAAATTATGGTGTCCAAACCAAAAAAAAAAAATAATAAATAAATAAATAAGGATCATACCGGAGAAAATTCTATCTCTATAAATATTTGACCGATTTTCATTTACTAAATAAAAATAGAATCGGTGTTCTTTCTGTGTTTCAAAATGTAGTTTAGTTTTTACTTTAGTCGATACAAAAAGAAAAAAAAAAAAATGAAACATGTCAAAATGTACTAAATCGTCCCAACAGGGATAAAAACCATATCAAAATGTAGTTTTTTTTAGTTTGTTTCTTCTGTTTCGCTTTACTACAATCATGGGAAAAATTAGTTTTATTTAAATAAACACAATGTTTGTCAACATTTGTTATTTTGGTCAACAGTTTTATGTACTAAAAATACAGGTTAAACATTTTTTTGATCTATAAGTAAAGTAAAACATGTTTGGTAGTCGTACAGGTGAAATCGTAGGATATACTTTACGAAAAACCTGTCTGTGAATCATTCATCTGTGAGACGTAGAGGAACGAAAAAGTAGAAGGGTCTTTGCTCGTCCTCTTTAAATATTAATTTCAACAAAAAAAAAATATACATTCTAAGTGTTCTCCATAATGGTTCAAATGTTTGCATTTTTAAACTGCCAACTTATTCTTTTCAAATGGAACAATATGTTTACTTAAACTTTTCAGGAATCAAACTACACGCTAAATATATACCTTATACTGATTTGTTTTTTTGGATACAGGGAATTTTTCATGATTATTTAAAATAATAAAATAAACATGTCAGATAACGATTAAGTCTATCTTCCGTTTCCAGAATAATACGGCAATATAACTTTCATCTGTTCCATTTTCAACTTCGCCAAGATTAAAATGATAATGATTTTCGGAAGACACTGATTTTGTGTGACTGGGCTTTGGGGAAAAGTAAGGGGAAATCTTGTTTTTTAAAACTTTCGTATTATTTACAGATGAGATAACTTCTAATGCAACTGAAACTCCTCATTTAAATTATCTGGTGAATAAATACACCTCAAATTAGTGCTTTCACGAATACGTTTTAAAAATATATATATGGAGTGGCCCAACAGTAGACGTCAAAAAATATTAAAAAAACTAAATAGAGGGCAACAATACCAATCAGAATAATTCCCATGCACGTTATCAGATTATTTATCGTTTTTAAGATACTCACATTTTTTACTGATTTATCAATTATTTAAAAAAATTATTTTCTTGAATTTTGACTAAATATTTATAATCAGTAACCTCGATAATCTTCCGATACTGATAGTCGAATCAGCCAATAACTGATAGTACTTATCCGCCATATTACATTTTTTAGTTTCAATTACATACTTATAATCTCCGGACTCAGAAATTCCCAGCCACCAATTTTTAGTAGAGTCGGCCATTAAATGGCAATAAACTCTTCGTCATCTTGAAAACGCCATCCCGGAGTTTTTTATAAAAAAAATGTCAAAATGTATTGTCATGTCAACCATATACACATGCAAAATTTCAAGTCAATACGACATGTGAAAGTGGGTGAGAATTGAGTTGTAAGATTTTCTTATATACAAAGTTACAGGTCAAGCTAACAAAGACTTGTTAAAAAAAAACAAGGAAAAATCAAATAGACACAGGTGTAGTATGGAATCTTTCCATAGTAATATTTAATACAGCAACTTGTAAATTGTTGTAAAGGCCGATGTTCAATATGATTTTATGTATCAAAATTTAAAATTATCGAAGTTATTATAAACGTTTTCTGTCTCAAGTTTTCACTGGTAATCTCCCAAGTGCTAGAATTATTGCCGGAAATTTTTCGAGTGTGACAAAAATTTCCGACAATTAATTCAAGTACGCGGGGCGATTCGGTAAGAAAATTTCACACGAAAATAAATTAAATAAACTCTAATTTCAACTGACATTAAGATTATTCTAAGGCATAACAAGGTATAAGATTAGTAGGCCATGAATGGGTCTTGTTGAAAAAGTGACAGAAACGCATCGGAATTAGTGATACGTGTTGTTGTGTCAAAAGTTAAAATTATAAGAGTTATTTGAAAATGGAATACGTATAATAGATAAATAATATCTCTTCCACCCAGTTTAGTATCAAAAAATTACTGAAAATTGTCTAGGACAACTCTATTTGTGTGCTATGGAATAAGTTTTATTCACTAAAATAGGTGGAACGTTGTTTTCTTTATATATTTTCATGTTTTATACACATAGCATAGCACAGTTTCAACACAGTATAACTTGACAGAGATGGCTTTGAAACAAAACGTCATTAGTTATTTATCACTTCATTGGCAGTTTAACCAGTTTAAGCTAAATATGACTTATTGTTGAAGTTATTTTCGAGATTTTAAAACAATAAGATTATAGAGTATGGAAGAAGAACATAATATACAATATGCGCATATTGCGAAGAACTTTGTGAAGTTAAAAAAGCCATCCAAAATAGAAATACTTGTCATACCCGATCAGAAGTGTAATATGGTGGAGAACCAAAATGATAAGTTATTCACTATAATAATTAGGTATTAAACATGAAATAGAATGTTGTTTTACAAAGCTCAATGATTTTTTTAATAATTATCTTTATTTAATTTGAAAAACAAAATTCCATTTTTATGTAATAGCAAATGTCAAATATGATCAAATGTCAATAATTTGACAGAAAAATTTCCACTTATTAATTTCGTTCAGGGTACCCTGGAGGTCGAAAATTTCTGGAATTTTTTTGGGCTGCCATGGTAACGACACAAAAACTAACTTCTGATTGGCTAAAAGGGAGACGTGTGAAATTTTCGTATAAAGTCTTCAACGCTTTATTTGAAATGAAAAGATTTTTGAATTTACTAGCGTTTCAATTCGTAATATGTGAAACTGTTATTCGCCTAATAAAAACTACTTTTTAATAGCGAAACTTCAGCGCCCTATATCTAAAAATCGAATGTTGTAAGGCAAACTCTCGGCTCCTGAAACTTTCGTCCAAAAACCGACTCCCCTTGTATATCTTATTACGAATTAAAAATATGGTTTTGTCTACTTTAAAATCCGGAATATCCTTTCAGCTGAAGCGAGTCACGTTCAAAACGCACATCAAAAGTGTTATGAGGAGGGCCAGATTTCATGTTTTACACAAATAGAATCCAAATGTCATCGATATAAGGGTTTCTCGGTTGTCAATATGTATGAATGCATACGCGTATCGAATACTAACCTTCGAATGATACAAACTTATCCATTCATGTTTATTTTATAAATAACCAACCCGTCTGGTGTATTACTTTTATTATATGTACTTCTTGAAAATTTTTGAGTGTGTCATATGTTACATAGCATATTAATATAAATAAATCAGCTAGTAAGATTTTTGTAGTGACAATGAAAAATCTATTCTATAAAAGTAGTATTAGTGTTAGCGTTGATTCAAGGAATTCCTTCAAACAATGTTTTTAATGACTCTTTAAATAAATATTACATTTGAAGGTGGTGCTGTGCAAAATTGAGGAAAAATGAGTCGCAAAACTAAGTTGGTAACCATTTTCTTTTTTTTTTATTCATTCAGGATCTCAACAATACTGTTTTAAGCACTCTTCTTACCTCTTGTCCCTTTGTTTCCCCATATAGATTCAATATATTTCTGCATCATAGTTGTGTATTGTGTTGGAGTACATGACACCATACTCGTAATTGCAATTTTTAAATTCCTCGAAATATTTCTGGCAACATCTAGTAATCCTAAAAGAAAAAAAAATCAAAAAGGTTTTCTTCTCTTGTTGAAATGGGGTTTACAATGTCATGAAACGTTGAGATTTTACACGATTTTACGGTCTAAGATATTGTCTTGAAATTTGGTACACGAATGTATTATAATGATATTTGGAACTAATATACGAGTCAAATGTATTGACCCCTCACTTTAACCGCGAATATCTCAGACACGGAGGAGCGAAAAAAATTTAAAAAAATGTGTGTTCATTATGTCTCTATTCTAAACCATTCACTGAAATTTGAATAATGTACATGGGACAGTTTTGAAGTTCTGCTAAGTTATATTGAAAAATGTCCTACTTTTCAAGGAAATTTTGACAATACCAGTTTTAAATTTATTATATCTTGGAAAATATGCCTACTATGTAAATAATATTTTAGATACTAATAAAGCACGACATTTTTTGTACCAGGATTTTTTTCTTAATTTTTTATTCTAAAATTTTGCAGATATTCTCAAATACGTGACCTCATGTGTTTATTCGGTTATTTATCAATGTATTTAATTTTTTTTTATAAAATATCTAATTATATAAAATGTAAGCATTTTCAGAAAAAGAATTGATATCAAAAAATCCGTAAAGGTATTTACACAGAATTTCCCTCGTTATTTGTGCATGGCGGTCGCTCTAAAAAATTATTAATTACGAAATGACATTGAAAATAATAATCGGAATATAGTTATTGCTATTATTACAAAAAAACCTGATAATTTTTGGTTAAAAAAATATACAGAGTACTCATCCAACAGCAAAAGTTCAATGCTAAATAACAGGTGCCAAATATGGAAGGCTTGCACCAATACCTTTACAAATGTCCTCCATGACTGAATTATTTCTTGGGATGCCATTATTCAATAAAAGTATAATAGGTGCATATGCCAATTATTGCCATCTGTCAGATTTTCAATCCCACATTCACGTAATGGAGTGGAAGTATAGTGGTGGTTAAAAAACATAATTTTTTTTTTAAATTTTTCAAAAATGTTGGTGAAAAAAATGTTCAATTTTTTCTTTATGAAATAGGTTTAGTGTCATGAAACGTGAAAATTTTAAATTTGAGCAAAAAAAAAAAATTCCATTTATTGTGTTAAATGTTTTTCCAAAATGGTGAAAAGATGCTGCAATTTTTTTTTCCGAAATAGGTTTGGAATGTCATGAAACGTGGAAATTTTAAATCTGAACAAAGAAAAAACAATTTCCATCATTTTAGTGGTAACATTTAAAACATTTTAAAAAAAAATAGATTTAGAACGCTATGAAATGTGGAAATTTTAAATTTTAGAAAGAAAAAAAAAATCCATCTATTTTAGTGGTAAAAAATTTTTCAAAAATGGTAAAAACTTTCAACAAATTAGAATGCCATGAAACGTGGACATTTTAAATTTGAACAAAGAAAAAAAAATTTATTGGTAAAAATTTTTTCAAAATTAGTGAAAAAAATTTTCAAAAATTTTCTTTTTCAGAAGTAGGTTTAGCGTGTCGTGAAACGTGGAAATTTTAAATGAGCAAAAAAAAATTTGTTTCACTATTTTTTCCGTTTAGACGGTCCACCCTGTATATTTTCCAGTGAAAGTTTAACCATTTCTTCGCTGACAGTAGCGTCAACTACCTATCAAATTTGACTACTCTCCGTCAAGTAATTTTTTAGTTAATGCACCAACAGACAGACAGACATACAGACAGACAGACAGACAGACTGACGGAATTGAAAAACCTATATTTTCGTAATCTACGTGATCTGAAACGTCAGAATCCCAACAAATCTCGGAGGGTGATTTTTTCTCGAATACAATACTTCCCTTCGGTATGCGAGGGAAGTAAAAATATTAATTTATTTATCAAGCACAGTAGGTAATATTATTGCAAGCTTGCAATAATTTGTCTTTCACATGCACCAAAAGTTACTAAAATTTCAATGAAAAAAATATGGAGACAGCTATATCCCATGCTACGTCCCTTATAGGTCAAAGCCATCTTGACGGTGTTTTTCCGAGGAATCCGATACAGTTAAAAATCAAATAACTGAGCATCAAAGAAACAAGTTATGACCAAAAAAACTAAAAGGCCAAAAATTCAAATTGGTGTATTTTTTGTATTTTCTTAATTGACTATTAAAATGCTTGAACATTTTAAATATCACATTTAGTTTCATAAAATCAAATATGTGCCACAAATTTGTAGATGTAATTTTTTGCCCATAAAAAAGTAAATAAGTACATTTTTTTAAGCGATATTTTAATGGTGTCAACGACTGCAGTTCTTACTTCTCTATTGCTGGCACTATTAAAAAAAATGAAATCTGTAATTTCTTTAGTTTTCATAAAAGAAATTTACTTCATTAACCGGGAATATGATTGCTATTTGTTCAGATGGTCGAATGATTTTCATTTTGTCACCCTAGTTCGAATGTGTTTCTGTGGGTCATTTATTAAACACCCATAAACAGATAATGGTCCAACTACGTATCATGTGTGTGGGGTTGACATTATACAATAGATCTCTCCATTCATGCATAGTAAGGAGATTTGTTACGCTTCTATGCGTTCCTGGTCTTTCGGGAATTATTGTAGCTTAGTGAGGATAGATAAACGATTAATTTAAACGAGAATGTATTAGAGATACACACGAGATAAACTCAGTATCTGCGAGGGCATAAGAAAAATGTATGACTAATAGCGGCAAGTCCTTTGCTATACAGTAAGTTTAGGATGAATAAAGTAAATTCTTACCTATTTACTTTTTGCAAAAACGCTTGGTTCCGTCAATTGCTATTTGCGAAATATTATTTCTTGGCCTGTACGGTTATTCAATTAGTTCAATCAACGAAGGTAAAATATGGGAAATAATTCGGGTACAGTTGTCAGGAGGCGTGCCCTGAACAACATACTAAAAGCCCTGACCAGGGATGGTCTACGGGGGGTTGGGGGTAGTATAAAGGTAGGGGACTTTTAAACGTTTTTCTTGAATATATAACTCGAAAACTACACCCTAGAGCGAAAAAGTATATATATACAATATTAAACTAGATGGAATTTTTTACAAATAAGTACCTATTTATATTTTTCAATACTTTACGAGATGCAGAGGGTGGAAAAATCGCATACTTGCCAAAGGGAAGCATTGTATTTGAGAAAAAATCACCCTCCGAGATTTTTTCGGATATTCACATTTCAGATCATGCATATTACGAAAAAATAGGTTTTTCAATTCCGCCAGTCTGTCTGTTTGTCTGTCTGTCTGTCTGTCGGTCTTAACAAAAAAAACTACTTGTCGGAGAATAGTTATATTTGGCAAGTAACTGACGCTTCTGCCACCGAAGAAATGGTTAGACTTTCACTGGAAAATATACAGGGTGGACCGTCTAAAGGGAATAGATAATGAAAAAAATTGTATCCACTCAAATTTAAAATTTCCACGTTTCGTGGCATTCTAAACCTTTTAAAAAATTGTTTTGAATTTATTTTCAACACTGCCATAGAATAGATGGAAACAAATGTTGGAAAAGTATCAATCCTAAAAAAAATGAATAGGAACTTATTTATAGGAAATGTCATGTAGTTTAATATTGTATACCGGGTGAGTCACGAATTGCGCTCGCCCCGATATTTCCTAAAATATTTGGAATAGAAAATTGAAATTTGGAGGCCTTATTACACGACTAAAATGCCATCTTTTCAATAAAAAATCAAGTTTGGTGCACATCCGGTTTGACCGGAAATGCCCACAACTTTCGACTTTTAAATGGAACACCCTATATATTTTTACATTTTTGGAATCTAGAGGAAATTTTGAAAACAATACATCCATTTTGGTCACTTTTTGATAAACATTAAAAATTTTATTAAAAAATCTATTTCTGAATCCAGAGTGCTGTGGTGCCCAAAATATATTTTAGTTTGTGTGCTACGTTACTATAAAAATAAAAAGAGCAATATGATTGCATTACTTAATTCTCTAGAGGCGTTTAAAATTTTTAAATGTGATTTTTACCCACTAACTCGGTTTTTTTAAATGGGAATTTAATCGTTCACCAACATTTTTAACTACCTCATTTTCGTACGAATCTAATGATACCAAAATTTTGAAAATCCGCTCAGAAATATTTGAGATTTCAGCCAAAATACAATGCAACCAAGCTTTTAGAAACATGCGGCTAATAGATAATAGATTAGTGGGCTTTGGAAACTAAAATGGCACATTTCTGTGTAAATCTGGTAATTTTTATGTTAAATAGGGATCAAACATTGTGTTTACCAAATTAAACTTTGAACCCCTAGCATTGTACTCCAAAAAAAAATGAGAATATACTTGTTAGATACTACAAATCGATGCAGAATTCAACACTCTATTAAACTCTGTGAAAATATACAGGGGGTTCCATTTGAAAAAAGTTACTTTTGGACGTTTGAACTAACATAATGTTCGACTGTGAAAATAAAGTACCCTGTACGATATTGTGAAAATATAAGACAATTTTTAGTTAGATCATAGACAGATTCGACGAGGGGGGGGTCGGGGGTGTTTCCCCCGGGCCGAGAAGATATACTTATTTGTAAATTGTAAGAGGTAATATAAAACATTTTTATGTGGAAAATAGTAGTTGGAAGCATTGAGAATTGTAAGAAGCACGACCCTTAGATTTTGGTGAACATTTAGTATTTTTGGTAAAAAAACGTATTTTATATTTTGATTAAATTTTGTAATAAGTTAGATGCCAGCCAATTAAATGCAACACCCTGTATATGTCTACAGATTTGTATAGAAGAAAAAATGGTTTCCTTAAACCTATACACATATATGTTATGAATAGCTTCTGAAATATTATTCTCGCATGTGGCAACAAATTCATCGTATAAGCCATAATATAGTGTTCAAGCAGAATGGATTCACGTTTTATATGACGTTCAAATATGTAAAATGTCATAGATAAGACAATATTCCTGCGGGCATTGTGGGGACGTCTGCGAAATGTGTAGTGTAAGATGTCGAAAGATAAGAGAAGTACTTACGTGACATTCCCAGTTGACCAAACATTTTGCTATATGTATTTGTACACAGATAGGACGATTTTGAAATAATAAATCTGGATAGCCTTTAAAAATTTATAATTGACTATAATATGAATCATTTAAACTATTTTAACGTTTGGAGAGGAAGCAGTCGCTATTCATATAGAAGAAAGATGTGATTAGATTAGAACAATTATTTGGAACGAGTACAACCTTCCTTGATATCACTACTTCGATCTTATCTGTTCCAACGAGTATAAACTATTTTAATCTCTCCACCCATGCAAATGTGGAGGTTGCTGTGGTCGCTTGGCTAAAAAAATCGAGATAAGACTAGATATTTTCGTTTTAAGGTCACAGAAACACGAAAGAGTAGCATACCGAAGGGAAGTATTGTATTCGAGAAAAAATCACCCTCCGAGATTTTTTCGGATTTTGACGTTTCAGATCACGTAGGTTACGAAAATATAGGTTTTCAATTCCGTCTGTCTGTTGGTGCATTAACTAAAAAAATCACTTGACGGAGAACACTCAAATCTGGTAGGTAGCTGACGCTATTGTCAGCCAAGAAATGGTTAAACTTCCACTGGAAAATATACAGGGTGGACCGTCTAAAGGGAATAAATAATGAAAAAAAAAATTGTTTGTTCATATTTAAAATTTCCATGTTTCATGACACGCTAAACCTAGTTCAGACAAAAAAAATTGAAAATTATTTTCATCAACATTTTTGAAAAATTTTTTACCACTAAAATTGCAGGAAAAATGTTTTTTCTTTGTTCAAATTTAAAATTTCCACGTTTCGTAGCGTTCTAAACCAGCAAAACTTATCAGGTTTTCTTTGTAATAATAGTGATAACTATATTCCGATTATTATTCTCAATGTCATTTCGTAATTAATAATTTTTTAGAGTGACCGCCATGCACAAATAAAGAGGGAAATTTTGTGTAAATATCTTTACCGATCTTTTTCTATAAATCACAGCTTTGACCGTTATTGTGAAATATTCAAATTACCACGAAATAAATGAGCAGATTAATTAAGTAATTCGATTTTTTGTCCTTTATACCACTAAGCGCTTAAAATTAATGTACTATAACCTGGACGATTTATATCAGAGAAGTTTCAGAAGTAAAACCCTCTGTTTCTTGTGAGGGTAGCAACTATAACGTCGGCTATCATCCCTAACTCAATTATGCCAGTCCCAAGACAGTGCCTGCTTAAAATTCCCACCCTATTAAGTGGATACTAGGATAGCTCACCTTGGATTATACGCATCAACTTAAAATCATCCATTAACTTGAGCGTGTCTTACGCGAGATTTGCCGTTTGACAGAGAGATTTCTTAACAATAGAAGCCAAGATTACGTCCTATTACCACTTCATTACTGAATTACGATTACGTATGAGAAATATTTAATGGCGCCCTAAATACTTAATATGAAATATAAATAAAATTGTTGCGACAATTTTTTAACCGTGTTTAAACGTTTTTAAAAAGGAGGAGGTTCTCAACTTGACTCGTATGTGTTTTTTTTTCATGTACTGTCAGCGATTTCTCTGGGAATGGTTACAGCATTTTCTATGAAGTCATTTACAAACTGTAAAGTATGCGGGGGTCCGGCATTTTTTTCATCAAGCTATGCCTAGTATAAGGTGAGACAAATCGGAAAGATTAAGAAGTACTACAGAACATTCGAGGTTATGGCGAAGGTGCAGGTTAACATAAGTGCTTTTCATTAGAGAACGTTCGAGGTTATGGCGGAGGGACGGTTGCAGATAAATAGTTAAGTAATTTAGAAATTAAAGTTTCTAAATTATACGTAACCCTCGTACGGGGGTTGCAAAGTCGACTTTGCTCGTAGAGAAAAAAAATCATATCACTGTGCTGGTGATCGAATTCTGAACAACTTTCAAAATATCCGTCCGTCCGTCACGTTTCTTATAGGCACGACAACTTAAGAACGAAAAGTCCGATTGTATTGAAATTTGGATAGTAAGTTACTGCTAGCTGAAGGAGGAACCCTATTTTTTGAACAAAATTGGTCAATAAATAAAAAAGTAATTAATTATTTAAATTTAAAAAATATAAATTTTTGTTTTGTTTTGTAATTACTTAAAGAAAAAATGTCTAAAAGTAATATTAGTTGTAATAAAAAATGCGAAGAGTATCCTATAGAATGTGGAACAATTATATAAAAAGTGCAGTAAATCGGCGAATACCATATTGGTTAGCTTGTTTAATATTTTTTGTATTCAATTGGACAACAAAACCAGCCGAATTTCTTTTCTAACATGTATTTAGATATTTTCATACGAATTAACGCACCAGGTGCAGAGATAAAAAATCAAAATTAAAAATTATATTTCTTAAAGTAACGAGATTATTAGATGCGATAGGGACCTAACCCTCGAGGAATATAATTGTTTTTATTATCGATCTGTTGACACCGAATTTGGTGTAAAAAATTCTGGGGACATTTTACCATACCCATCCCGCTTCACCTTTTGCTAAAAATAGGCCTCCAAATAGAGTAAGGAACACATTTAAAAAGTCTATACGCATTTAGGGGTGATTTACTGTAGGTGAAAATTTTCTACTTTAAAAATTTCTTGATGTATCCTGGGATTTTTCGGTCATCTTGTGTCCGCAAGATCATTCTTAAAATATATTTCACACTACCAGCCATTAGAGAAAACTTCATATCTAACATCCATAAATTAAATAAACTGTACCAATGACATAACACAGACCAGAAAGCAGGCAATACTTTTGTTCAGCATTAGTTGCATCGAAAATTTTAACAGAAATAAACGTAAAATGTTAATATAGTGTAAACAAAAAATTTCTTAAATTGTAAGTAATGAAATTAAATTTGTAAAATCACATAAAATAATTGTACGATGGACGGACGCTGGTTAATAAAACCGAAAACGTAAGAAAATATAAGAATTTTCATTTAAAGATGACCGAAAAATCCCAGGATACATCAAGTTAATTTGATACCAACGGTCAAGAAAATACAAATATTTATTTAAAAATTTCTGAAACTAAGTTTACTAATATAAGAATATATCTCTGAATATAGAAAAAACGTTTAATAAAAATTGCATGTTTGTAAAAGGAACCCAGACCAGGCCCACTGTGTTGGTGTTCGATAACACTACAAGTATGTTTAAAAGTGAATTATTTGTTTGCTTATAGTAATGAAACATATTCTTTATAGGATTTTGCAAACAGCGGAAAGAAAAACTGTCTATGAGAACTAAAAGAAAAACTGTATGTAAAAATATTAATGAAATCTTTGCATTCTTTCGATAACCTGACTTCTAGTTATGCTAGCAAGTAAAAATTCGTATTTGCCATTCTCATTATAACACTAGCATCCAACATAGTCCCCTACGCCTAGGCAGATTAAACTAGTATCTATATGATCCCTTATATGAATTCAGTTGAAAATGAGAAGAAAGGCCTGAAATTAATTTATTTACCTACCTTGTCTTTAATTTTTTTTCATTCTAATGAATTACATTTTCATAAAATCTCATTCAGTTTTTTGGAAATGCTTAGCCTTTGAAACGTTTTTCGTCCTTATTCTGGAATCATCAGAAAAGCACAAAGCCACTCATAACGATGTTCCATGCAAAACCAAGGCAATATCCATGAATAAGTATGAAATATTTATATTTGATATTGACTGATAAAAAACAAGCATAACCAGAAGTCAGGTTATCGAAAGAATGCAAAGATTTCATTAATATTTTTACATATAGTTTTTCTTTTAGTTCTCATAGATAGTTTTTCTTTCCGCTGTTTGCAAAATCCTATAAAGAATATGTTTCATTACTATAAGCAAACAAATAATAAATAATTCACTTTTAAACAAGCATAGAGTATATAGGCTCCAATACTAGTGAAGATCTGTTGATTTTTTTTCAGTCAATGTCAAATATAAATATTTCATACTTATTCATGGATATTGCCTTGGTTTTGAATGGACCATCGTTATGAGTGGCTTTATGCTTTTCTGATGAGCCCAGAATAAGGACGAAAAACGTTTCAAAGGTTAAGCATTTCCAAGAAACTGAATGAGATTTTACGAAAATGTAATTCATTGGAATGAAAAAATTTTTAAAGACAAGGTAGGTAAATAAATTAATTTCAGGCCTTTGTTCTCATTTTTAACTGGATTTACATATCGTAGGGTATCATGTAGATACTAGTTTAATCTGCTTAGCCATAGGGGACTATGTTAGATGCTAGTGTTATAATGAGAATGGCAAATAGGAATTTTTACTTGTTAGCATAACCAAAAGTCAGGTTATCGAAAGAATGCAAACATTTCATTAATATTTTTACATATAGTTTTTCTTTTAGTTCTCATAGATAGTTTTTCTTTACGCTGTTTGCAAAATCGTATAAAGAATATGTTTACTTACTACAAATATATCATAGTCACAAAAAGTTTTTAATTTTTAACATGAACAACCATCTGTTTTAATTGCATGAACATGACAACAAGATATTTCTTAAAAAGACCGGCGCATCCGGCAAAAAGTAAAGAATGCCTATGCAATCTCGTTAGTAACTTATTAATTGTAAAGTGTCGTATATAATATGCAAGAGTACATACAATAAAGGAATACATTAATGTAAGTACATTTTATAGCAGTTTTAAATTTCTTCTGAAATATTTGAATTAATTCTCAACATTCTAGCCAAATCATGAAAGAATTGATCAATTTGTACAGAAATATTATGTTCTATTTTTTAATGATGTCTTAACAGAGCATTGCTGCGCCAGAAGTCGTATTCTCCAATCACCTGAATGGGAATAGAGTGGCACTAGAAGATGCAAATCTAGTATGTCCATAACGTCACTAAAAATTATAAATTCATTAAAGTTAAAAACTTTTCAACTTACAAAGGTAAAACGTAGACTGATGCTGTATAATAGCGAATAATAATACTGATTTATTTATCAAGTTATCAGCGAATAGAAATACATAATTCAATTTATTTAAGGCTAGTGATAAAAATTATACTTTCTGAAAATCAAAATTATATATAAGAACAAGATTCTATACAAGATACGCTTCTAACCTAAGAGACCCTCAGGATATTTCTCAGCCCTTAAGTTAATGAATGTGGCAATAAATAGGTCGAGAATAATTTAGGCAATATAAGATTGAAACCAGAAGCCTACCAAAAGATATATAGACACAGTAATATAAAGGGCAAAAGATAAGGCGACCCTTAGTGAAATATACCACTCGAAGTTAACGCTTCACCTTTTCCTTGTTCATAAAAGTACCTAGTAATAATTACCGTTAATAGAGATAAAAGTTTAGCATTTTAGCCTAATTCTAAACGTTAGTATTTAATTACTTTCACATCCACGTAGTGGATTGGAAGTATAGTAATTGCAACAAAATTTTCAAAAAGTTTTCTTCTTGAAATAGGTTTAGAATGTCACGAAACGTTGAGATTTTAAATTTGAGCGAAAAAAAAATTCTTTCTGTCTGTCTGTAACTTTATTTGTCCGCACGTTTTCTCTGGAACGGTTCAATATATTGACTTGAAATTTTGTACACATATATATCATAACGAGATCTGGAACTGGATTGCTTTTTGAAGATATCGGGTGAAAGGTGGGGGAGTAATAGGGGGAAATATGTAAAGCAAGCTAGTAAGACTATAGAAACTATAAATTTGATGTATGTACTACAAGCAAGGCCTCAAAATTGTTTATAATATTTTTCATCCCCCCCTCACCACCACCCCACTCTATTATTAAAGGGGTTGATAAAATAAAATTGAGATATTCACTTGAAATTTGGTACACGTATATATTATAACGACATCTGGAACTAGATTATATTTTGAGATGATTCCGTTGAAGGGTTGGGGGTTAAATAGTAGTAAATAGGGGAAAATAAGTAAATCAAGCTCGTAAGAGTACAGAAATTTGGAATTTGATGTATACACTAGAAACCGAGGCCTCAGATTTCTTTTTAATATTTTTCAAACCCCACCACCTCCGCTCCATTATTAATGGGATTGATAACATAAAATTGAGATACTAACTTGAAAGTTAGTACATATATGTATTGTAATGAGATCTGATTGAGAAGATTCCATTGAACGGTGGGGTGGTAGGTTGTGAATAGGAGAAGATAAGTAGGATAATACAAACTTTATTTTTAACGTATATGGTAGAAACCAACGTCTTAAACTTTTTTATGACACCTGCCCCAAATATTGTTAAAATTCTTTGACCAATAATTTCCACATACTAGAGTGCAAATCTAGTCAAGATGTTTTCTTTAAAGTAATTTGGATGAAAAATCTGGATGTGGAAGTAGTGATTCCTTAGGCAGCGGTTTTTTCTGTTGGAACGTAATTTTTATAGTGTTGAAGAATTTTTAAACTAATGTATATATGTTAAATTAATGTTTTAACTCAATTTGTTTGTTAAAATTGCGCAATATGTTTGTGTAAGATTTTATTTTACATAGAGTTTTAATATTTTATCTTTATTATTAGTAAAGTGGCATCCTGGCCACTTATTTCACTTTTCCTATACCTTGGAATGAATAAATTATTATTATTATTATATTTATAAATATATTAATAAATTATTCGGTAAACAAAGTATTGCTGATTAAATAGTTAATAGTATATGATAATAAGGTAATGTAATTTAGGAATTGTTTATATTTCATGATGACATCATGATACAGAATTTGTTCTAAACAGTAAAAGTAAATAAACATGGAAATAAAGAATGTATAGTCATAACAACTGTAAGTAAGTCCGGAACATCTTGGTTTAAAACAACTAAAATTGCAAAACATCGTTTTTTCTTGTTTTAACCTCCCCAGTAACTAAAAAAAATAAGGGAGGTTACTACAATTGATAAAAAAATGAGATAAGATCAGATCTTTAAGGTTTTGATGTTCTAAGAACACGAAAAAGTGGCTTTTAAAAAATGTCTATATGTGTGTATGTATGCACCGAAACTAGCGAATAGATTTTAATGGAAATTGGTACAAGCGTGATATTAGATATCGTACACGAGTGGAAAAGGTTCTGGTGTAGATCAAGTGAAGTTTAGTGTCCTTTTCACACATAAACTTTCTTATTCTCCATTACGATATGCGTTTTTATTATACTTTTCCAAAATAGATGTTACTCTTATTTCAACGATAAACAAAAACACTTACTAGTTCTTTTTTGTAATCTAATGTTGATCGTGGTATATAGCAGGCAAAGTATTTTGTTTAAAAAGATACATGTTTCTATACTTATCTATGACAAATTTTTAGTAAGGGTTGAAACAATTACTAGTATTTTTTGTTGGTAATATAATTATTTCCTTAGTTTCCCTTTTAGAGAGCTCTTGCATTGTAAGGAATTTGCATTTGCATTTAATTATATAAATGTCTTCCCACTTCAATTGGAAGCCGAGATATCCTTTCCGCTTTATGTATTTATAAAAGGGTTGTCTATTATATTATTACGAAAATTATGGAAATCAGGTTAGTTTAAATGGATACCTCCGAGCCAAATTGACTGCATATAAGTGGTGTAACACGATATTTTAATTGCTGAAATTGAATTTTCTTCACTTACGAATGCAGAAAATATGTCCGACTCGAGCCCTCGTATTTTATGTATTCAATAGGCGAAATGTGTGCGTTTTCAAGCAAAATATGATTTTAGTGTTATTTTATTGTTTTCTGAAAAAATATATTTTTATGCGATAGGGACATATTAATAAGCGGACCTGCCACCAGCACGTGTTAAAAAAATATGGATGTGTTCATTTGGGACCAGCGGGCAGCGTTCAGGCCCCCACGTGAAGACACTAAATCATATAACGCCAATATTTATACTACGCAGAGTCGACTCCAGTTCCATATCACATAGAGAATTATTTGTGCTATAATTCAAAACGAACAAGTAATTGGTTTTGTAGATATATAATTGGTAAGCTACGAAAAATCTGTGTTTCTGAATGAATCAAACAATTACATATAATACATAACATTAAAAAAAATTATATCAAATTTTGACCTGGGCCACTGAAATTATTGCTATACGGGGTAATTTTTTAACTTGAAATTTTCAAATATCTCGAATAATAAGCACTCTACGAAAGAAATATCCGCAATGAAAATTTCTGTAGTCTATTTCTTATTGCAAACGTATTGCAGGATCGTATGCATAGGTTATCAGTAGGAAAAAAAAATAATTTCGTCGATTACAGCGCCATCTATCATGAATCGAAAACAAAGTTTCAGTCAAATTCCTACGTATTTTTGCCGTAGAATCCGAATCTACAATAAAGAAAATAGGGGATCCTATTTAAGATCTCTAAATTATTCCCCGCGCGACTTACAAGAAGGGTGGTGATTCATTTTAGCGCTCATGTATTTCGTCCGCGGAATGATTAATCTTTGATTATTGAATATTTTTTCATTTCTGTTGATTAGTTTGCAATTAAATAGACGAGAGTCGGATGGAAATGAAAATAGTTGGTGTCTGCTGGACATACAGGGCGTTTCAACTGTCGTCCTCGATCTTTCTTTTTGCTTCTGAAGATTTTATTTTTGTGTTTTGCATTACCTTGGCAGATCGGCATACAGGGTGTCTTCAAATGTTCTCTAGGGGCTCTTCCTTGCAACTCCACTGTAGATGGCTGTTTACTTGTGGAACGGTTAATAAATAAAATCTTACATCGAGCTGATTTATGTCTTGTACAAGCGGACGAGGTGGACGCACTAACGCACGACGCTGAAGGAAAATTGCGGATTTCTGGTGAAACATTTGAAACCATATCTGGACGCAAGCGGATAGGAGCTAAACTCGGAACCAGAAAAATAATTAAAAGAAGCATGGAAACTTAAAAGAAGCATCCCACACACACTTACACTCCTCATCCGATGATGATAGATGGAACATTAAAAGAAACATGGAAACTAAAGAGAAGCATTTCACAAACACCTACATTTCCTATCCTATATTCCTACCCCACGCGTCATGCGGCTCTCGCTGCATGTCCCATATCCAATGCAGTGTATGAAGCCGGTCCCGGTGATATAAAAACATCCAGATTGAATGCTGGATCGGCACCTCTCGCTGGCAAATTAATCAATCGATCAATGATAGAACGAATTTCAATTGTAAGATACAGCTATTTTTCAACCAATTTTCTTTGGGAATATTCACTTTTTCATTCACAACCCCCAACCCCCCTCCCTTGGTTCATTTGGTCACGTTTTCGACGTGTATTTAAAGCAGTAAAATAGGTAATATCCAGAAAAATGTATCCACTTACGCAAAGATCAGGAAACTAAGATTTATGTAACGTTCTCGATATAGCTTGCTATTTATTTTCCGTAATGAACATACTTGTTGATCAAAGGAGGTATTATTGATACAGTTACAAAGAACTCCGGTATACAGAATAAGAAGCAAGTTAGAATAAAGCAGGAACTATTTATTTTACGATAGCTATAATAAGGAAAAGCCCGGTAAAGCGATGTTTTCCGGTTCCCTCCCATTCATCAAATAGATAGCGTCAGGTAATGGAAAAATTCAACTGATATCATCTATTGGATTCGATTCTTTTTAAATCGTACCGTGATATGTCTACCCTAACTGTTCGCCCTACCGATTCTCTTATTTATTACAAAACCAATTTAATTTGAAACGCTGTAAGTATTAGAAATTTCATTTATAATAATTTCGTTCGGCTACTTCCTTTTTTATTTTGCAGTAATTATACGTTTCGCATTATACCTCTCGCATCCGGGCCCTCGTATCCTCCTCGACTTTTTTCAGATCAACTTTAAAATTCTGTAAGTTATGCAATCAACACAATAGATTATTTTTTTGCTTAAAAAGAAATTATTTCGTCGACCATAGCCTATTGAAGAACGGATAAAAGTATGAAAATGTTAAAAATATAGTAAGTTTTGTTTAATGGAAAAATAGTAAGAAGATATGATAAGAATTGCATTGGCTTACTTTCAAATTTTTAATATTTAATTTATTCAAGAAGTTAAAATATCAATTAGTCATTCTTACAAATTCACTAATATAACTAGTGTCAAGAAATTAACAAAATTTAACAAAAACAACTTAATTAGTTTCCACTAGTCGAGTTTTATGCGTTTATTGTGTTTACTAATTGAATAATTGCTAATGACAGAAATATTTATTTTATAACTGTTGCAAATATTAATATTATTTTTAATAATATTGGAAGTGTTTCTAAGTCAAGACCAATTCATGTAAATAATAATCAGATTGTACCAGTAACTAACGAAACGATAGTGAAAAGTGTGGAGATAGCAGGGTCGGTAACAAATTAAAAACGCCACTATACAGTATGTCCGGTGATGTGGTAGACAAGAGGACAAACGGATCGAAAATATCATTTTTCGAGAAAAAGTGATCCTTTATGAAAAAATTTGCTTGCTGAAAAAATACGATTGTCGATGAAAAAATATAAAAATTGTATACAGTGTGTCCAAAATGTTAAAAATTCAAGTTTTTTGCAACAGTAAAGTACCCAAATTTTAAAATTTTTAGCAAAATGCTATTTAAGAAAATTGTTTCAAATCATCGCACCTTCTAAGACATAACAGAAATAAATGATTACAGTGTCAATCAAAACGCCATTGTCAGTAACTTTTAAAGATTTTGTTAGTTTACGATGTTAACAACGGAGCAAAGAACACATTTAATACAATGTTATGGTGACGGAGATTTTTTATACAGATACGTTATTGAAAAATTTCATGATAGGTTCCCCAATGTACCAGTAACCAAATGGGCGGTCTGCAACTTGCTCAAGAAATTTCGTGAAACAGGATCCGTATTAGACAAAAAAAAGTAAAAAAATCCTGCAATGAAGATAATGCAGCGAATCTACTCGTACTGCAGTCTGTTAGAGAAAACCCCACAATGTCCTTGAGAAAACGAGCGACGCAACTACAGGTGGTCCAAAAAGAAATTTTAAAACAAAATAAGATACGTCCCTACAAACCTCATCATAACCACACATTAGAAGAGGGCGATGATGGCAAACGGTTGGATTTTTGTTTGTGGGTAGGGAGTAAGATTTTAGGTGGTAATAGGGGATTCCATAAATTTATAATGTTCTCGGATGAGTCCACGTTTTCAACAAATGGAACTGTGGCATCACAACATGTCCGCTATTGGAGTGATGTCAATCCTATGTTCAGAATCCCAACCCGACGTCAATATTTAAAAAAAGTGAATGTTTGGTGCGCTCTTTCCCATCATGGTATAATAGGACCATATATCTTTGATAATACTTGTAATAGAAATTCTTATTTAAATATGTTAAATACTTTTTTTTCTGATCATTTGCGACAACGGCCAGCAAATTACAGAGATAACATGTACTTCCAGCAAGATGGATGCCCAGCTCATTATGCTGCAGAAGTAAGGGGGCGGCTTGATTTGGAATTTGGACACAAATGGATCGGGCGAAGTGGTCCAGCTTTATGGCCCCTCCAAGAAGTCCCGACCTTACGTTGGCAGATATGTTTTTATGGGGACGCTTGAAACAGTTAACTTATGCCAATGCACTGCCAAATGATGTGGACATTTTAAAACAAATAATTACATAAGCTGTAGGAGCAATAACCCTAGAAGAAGTGCGGAGGAGTTATGACTATCTTAGAGCCCAACTGGAAAAATGCGTCCTTCATGGTGGAGCGGGGTTTGAATAATAATTGTTATGGTCTATTTTTATGAGTGATACCTTAAATTATAATCATGTATTGATTGTTGTTTACAGTATTTTGTTAAATGTTTTATCTCGTGTTTTATTTAGTAATTTTAAATAAATAATTATGTATTCTTTGTCCCGTTTTTTACATTGTAAACTAACAAAATCATTAAAAGTTATAGCAAAAAAATTATTGGAAAAATTCTTTTAAAATTATTTAAATAAATAATTTAAAACCAAAAATAATAATGATATCCAAATTTAATGAAAAACAATATCTTAGAAGATGCGATGATTTGAAACAATTTTCTTAAATAGCATTTTGCTAAAAACTTTAAAATTTGGGTACTTCACTGTTGCAAAAAATTTGAATTTTTAACATTTTGGACACACTGTATGCATCTTTTATTTATTTTCATCGATAATCGTATTTTTTCAGCAAGCAAATTTTTCCATAAAGAATGACTTTTCCTCGAAAAATGAAATTTTCGGTCCGTTTGTCCTCTTGTCTACCACATCACCGGACATACTGTATATAGATACCCTGACCAGGATTCGAACCCGGGACTCCGTGGTCGTAAGCCTTAGCACTGCGAAACTGAGCCGACACTTATTATTATTCACTTATCTAACGTCGGCTTATTTCCACTACCAAGGCCAATCATCGACGCCAGCAAACAGGCTACCACAACCTGAAAATTACGCCGAACCTCTTCTCTATTCAAGAGAAGGGTTTTTTTGCCTAACATTTAATAGAAGGAACCGACTGCCCTCCATCCCCTTCGAAGGCAACACCGGGCTAAAGTTGTTTACTTTCTACGTATGAGCTGAAATATTTTTACATTTTCTAAATACAAGTTGCAAGATGATTACCATTATTTCTAATAGGCTACTTATATCTACAATTGAATGGGTAACTCATTCAAAATTCAAGGGTAGTTCGCATTTAGTTACAGGAACACTTTCCTCTGCATTGGATAGGGCACAACAATCCTTTAGTACAATGGTCGCCTCGATATCCAGATCTAATGCTACCGAATTTTTATTTATGGTAAATTACTGAAAGCTCATTAAGTTGTTTATGATAAATTTTGTTAATTTCTTAAATCTAATAATACTAATATTACTCTATTTATAAGTAACTAATTGATATTTTAACTATTTTAATAAATTAAATACTAAACATTAATATTTTTCCCTAAAAAGTTGTATATATGCTAATTGCAAGCTTAGCCTATATATGAGTTTTTGGACAAATCTACTCATTTTTAGTATGAAATTTTTATTTTAATGAAATTTTTCAATAACATAGTAAGCTTTGTCCTACTCGTATTTTTTAAAATATTTCTCGATATTTAACCATTCTTAGTAGGCCACGATCGATGAAATATTTTTTTAAGGCAAAAAAAAAATAAATTTTGTTGATTTCATACCTGACAAAAATTTGAAGAGGATGTAAAAAAGGCCGAGGAAGATAGGAGGGTATGTGAGTGCTAAGCGACACACTGTATCTTACAACTTTTAGAACAAAAAAGAGCACATAAATGTTTGTAATTTTCTGTACCGTTGCAGTGGGGTTGAGGAAAGAGGCATCGTGAAAGTAACCGAGTATAAGTGCGAGGTAGCTGAGAAAGAGCATCTAGGGGAATAACTTAACTCATAAGTGATCCTGGCTCATTTATCACAAGGCGAAACCACAACACACCCAGTTTGCTTGCCGTGCTCCTTAATCCTTCTTGAGACTCACTTTCGCATTCCTTCACTTCTAGTTGGAAAGTTTACATACAGCTTATCCTTTAATACATTTACATAAAGTATAATTATTATATGTTGTAAGAACGAGAATATGTAAGGTGAGTTGGGAGGAAATTGCCAAATTGCCGGAGTGTATAATACTATACATAATTGTATGACCAGAAAAGCCGATAGCTTAATCCGATTTTTATTAGTTTTTGAATTACGGCATCGCAAACGTTCTTGCAAACAGCTGATATCGCTGTTTATAAGTCTAATCAGGTAGGCTAAGCACTTTTGCATCGTCAAACATTAATTTGACATTTTCACTGATGTTATAAAAGTGATAAGCAATGTCGCATATTTAGTCGGATCTTGAATATGCTAATAATATAGTGTTTGTGATTTTGCAGTGGGAATACTCGTGCTGCAGTAGAAGAATATGTACAGCGATTCTCACACCATAGTTTATGTGGAAACATTGTTGTCACGGTCGTCAACATTTTGTGATAACATTTTCAGTGCTCATAACATCTGAACGTGTCGGTAAGACAAACTGTAGTTGAAGTGGAAAACATAGCTTATACCCATTCCACTTACAACATCTGCAATCGGGAGACCATGCTAGATGTATGCAATTTCAAAGGTGAATAAATGCTAATCGATATTTGGTTTCTCGTATATTTTTTATCAATGAAGGTACATTTTTTCGTGATGGTATCACCAATACCCGTAACTCTCATCGATGCGATGGTATGGCGCATGCACAATTTGACAGCTGCCGAGATTGGAAGCCACATAACCTCAATCTTTCAAAATAATTGACATGAAATACGCAGTTTTCGTTTGTTTTTTTAACTTTCCTGCTATCAACTATTGAAATAAACAGTTTAGAAATTTCATTATACAGCAAGATCTTCTAAAAAATGAAAAATACTGCCCATATAGAATTCATTTGGTTCAAAGACGACGATGACCCTGACCGCCGATTGCAATTTTGCGAAATCATGCCAAATAGATGCCAAGATGATCCGTTATTTAATAAAAAACATTCTTTATTCTGATTAGGTAACATTCGTCTTAAACGGAACAGTAAACAAACAGAAATGTAGATACTGGAGCAAAGAAAATCCACATTGGATGATGGAGGCCAATAGTCAATATCCTGAGAAGGTGAACGTTTGGACTGGAATTATAAATTCTCAAATTATCGGACCATATTTCTTCGATAGCACATCAACTGGCGCGCGTTACTTGGATTTTTTGCAAAATTTCTTAGTTCCAGAGTTAAGAATACTTTTCCCAGATGATGACAACCCTAATCATATTGATAGATGGTATCAGCAGAACGGAGCTACACCACATTTTGCACTGGAAGTAAGAGCCTATCTCAATCGAGTTTTTCCCCATAGGTGGATGGGTAGACGCGGTGAAATTGAGTGACCTGCCCGTTCTCCCGATTTGACTCCGCTGAACTATTTTTATGGAATCACTTAAAATTGAAAGTCTACTTCAACAGACCAAATAACGTCGATAATTTAATAGGCAGAATAAGGCAAGAAATTAATCAAATCACTCTGGAAACGATACAAAATGTGTTAGAAGAATTTCAGCAACGCCTCCATAATTATCAAGAAGCAAGGATTTTACTCATAAATTGTATTACGTAGATAATGAATTTATCTGTTATGGATGTCACTGTATAATGACATGCACCATCGCCAAATCATACTTTACATTAGGGATGTTCACAAAAAATTAAATCCTGTTTAAACATCATAAAATGGTTAAAAATAGTCTTATAATAATATCCACAAAGTTTTATAAAAATCAACAAATCCGTTTTATGGGAAAATCCCTAAAGAAATATGAATATTCATTTTAATGCGCGAAACGCTCCTTGACTGGTGTGACGTCATGTTGCTCATAGTTAAACGTGAGCGAATATTGTGGCTAGGCTTTCATGCATGTATCTTATGAGAATTGGGGATGGCAAAAAATGTAATATATCGATATATGAATCATTTGATACATTACAAGACTCAGATCAATATAATCGATATATCAACAAAAAATATCGATATTTCTATGCATCAATATATTTTGTAGATTTTAATGTCAAAAATTAATGAATATTGCTTAAGGTATAACTTCGGAAAGCGGGGGTGGAATTCTTTACAGTACAATATTTATCTCGATTAAAATAAATTTCGAAGAGGCGGGGGATGATATTCTCGTAATAACATTTCTATCTCTATTGAAATTTCGAAGACCGGGAGGGTAATATGCCAGTTGACCCTTTTCGATATATTTATAAAAAAGATCGATATTTCAACCCGATATATTGCAACAAAAAAATTATATGAATATATTTATGGTATAGGATTAGTATATCGATATTTATTTTATATCGATACATCGTTGCTATTCCTAATAATCGGAGACCGATTTTGATAAATGCGTTTAAGGTAACAAAAGTTTCAAAAAAATATCATTGGTTTAAAAAAGGACCAATTTTTCTTTTTACATTTTGTTACAGACATAAAAACCTTTTCTGGGTTATTTATTGATGTATTTGTACATTCAGGAACAAAACAACACTTGTTTCTATTAACTTTCACACTTTTTAAGTCTCCCATCATTACAAAAACAGAGATAAAAGAATACTGAAACAAACAATCGATATAATGTTGGTATAAGAGTTCCGTTAGAGCATTATGACATCACGCGCGCTACTCTCACTGCAGGGATCGTTTACTAGCCTCGTTAATTTCGGAGCTTTTATTTTCAGTTTATTTTCAAGAAAAAAGTTTTTATGCGTTTTAATGGTTATTACGTGTTTCAGTAGCCTTAGAACTATCATTTTTTATTACAATTAAAAAAAAATCGGTAAAGTTATTTACACAGAACTTCCCTCGTTATTTGTGCATGACAGTCACTCAAAAAAATTATTAATTACGAAATGACATTGGGAATAATAATCGGAATATAATTATTGGTATTATTACAAAGAAAACCTGATAACTTTTGGTCAAAAAAATATACAGAGTGTTCATCCAACAGCAAAAGTTCAATATACTAAATAACAGGTGCCAAGTATGGAAGGCTTGCGCAAATACCTTTATAAATGTCCACCATGACTCAATTATTTCTTGGGATGCCATTATTCAATAAAAATATATAATAGGATATGCCAAATATTATTGCCATCTCTCACATTTTCAATCCCACATTCACGTAATGGAGTGGAAGTATAGTGGTGATTAAATATAGAAGAAATTTTCAAAAATGTTTTCTGTCTATTCTAGTGTTAAATTTTTTCCAAATTGGTAAAAATATGTTGCAAATTTTTTTTTCCGAAATAGGTTTAGAATGTTATGAAACGTGGAAATTTTAAATTTGAGCAAAAAAATATTTCGTCTATTCTATAATGGTGATAAATAGATTACTAAAACACGTTTTCATTTTTTTTTTATTTTTCTAAAACATTTTTAAATTTGTTTTAATAAATTTGGAATTCCATGGAAACGTGGAAATTTTAAATCGGAAAAAAAATTCTATTTGTGGTAAAATTTTTTCAAAAATTTTTAAATTTTTTTTTATTTTTCTTTAAATACATTTAGAACGCTATGAAACGTGGAAATTTTAAATTTTGAGAAATAAAAAATTCATCTATTTTGGTGGTAAAAATTTTTTCAAAAATGTTGGTAAAAAATTTTCAAATTTTGTTTTTTCTTTTAAATAGATTTAGAATGCCATGAAACGTGGAAATTTTAAATTTGAACAAAGAAAAATTTTTTTTTTAGTGGTAAAAATTTTTTCAAAAATGATTTTTTTTCTTCTGAAATAGGTTTAGCGCGTCATGAAACGTGGAAATTTTAAATTTGAGCTAAAAAAAATTTTTTTCACTATTTATTCCGTTTAGACGGTCCACCCTGTATATTTTTCAGTGAAAATTCTACCAGTTCTTCGCTGACAGTAGGGTTAACTACCTACCAAATTTGACTGCTCTCCGTCAAGTAGTTTTTTAGTTAATGCACCAACAGACAGACAGACAGACAGACAGACAGACAGGCTGACGGAATTGAAAAACCTATATTTTCGGAATCTACGTATTCTGAAACGTCAGAATCCGAAAAAATCTCGGAGGGTGATTTTTTCTCGAATACAATACTTCCCTTCGGTATGCGAGGGAAGTAATAGAAAACATCCCTATTCTCAAAATATATTTTGATGTCGATTAATAACTATTTTTAGATATTCTACGATCTCTAGCTTTGCTCATTTGCATAAACAATGTTAACGCACCAAAGAATAAATTTTTACAATTACGAGAGATATTAACTTGAATGAACTTTTGCAAATAAATGACCAATTCAATTAAAAGTTTGGCGGAGCCGCCGCTCGCGATCAAATGTGAATGGCAAGAATAAAGAAGTAGCCCATTAGGAAAGTAAACTTTATTTACAGAGCAGGAGACCTGACAGACAGAAACAGATATCAAAACTTTAACATTAAATTGAAAAGTGAGATGAGCACTAAAAGGAAACTTGGATGAAGGGGCCAGGTAAGAATAGTGCTGTAAAGGTCATAGAAACTCGCAGTCCTGTGGGAGGAAATTCAACCGCTGTAACTAACTAGCTGTCACAATTTAACAGGCCATGTGACTGAAACAGACAGCAGAGGGATAGATTGATATACACTGTCAGATATGTTTGTTTCACTTTATATATATCAATAAGCCAAACGTACACTATCGGAATCGGTCGATTTATATCTGAATTTGGCTTTTCCGAAGGAAAATATTTTACAAAATAAAACGGACTGCTTACAGTCTTACACTTTTCACAAGTCCAAAACCACGTAATACGGAAATCGATTCCTTCTATTCACGAACATCTTCCACAAGTTCCGCCCGGATTTATCTAATTAATGAATTCTTTCTTCCTTCGGGCCGACGTATTTTTCAAAACGGCAAATTGTAACAAATAGAAATTAGCCTGAACACCATTAATCTACTGCCACCTTTAACTACTTTCCTAACAACGATTATAACAAACACGTAGAAAAGGGGAAAATGCAATATTTCACTAGACAAGGCACCGAGAAATCCCTTCGAAAATCTACAAAACGACAACAGCCGTTTAGAATTGATGGGATTGATGGATCTGACGTACCGTAGCATTGCCATGAAATGTCACTGGGATTTTAATTCATCAAACTGTATTTGTGCACATTTGGTAATGTAAATATTGAAAAGCTAAATCCATGCCAATATAAATCTGGATATCCGTTCTGGAAAAATAATTTGTCAGCGTAGGCATGTAAAAATGTATATGTATTCATAAACTCGGCAGTGGTTGATTGTGTTTTAATGAAATATCATATTTATAACACGAATGACTAATTACCGTCATTGAATAACAATAAAAACATACATTTTTCAGTGTTTCTGTTGCCTAAAACCCGCTAAAGTGCTCCTAATTGACTTGAACTATATAGTATTTACAATAATTTGTAATGAACTGATTGCTATTTTTTAACTGTACCGAAATCATTCATGCATATAAGTATAACATATATACAGGATGTCCACGACGAACTGCGGCGATCGATATCTCGAAAAGTAGACATTGGAAAAGTTGGTAGTGAACTAATGTCGATAGGGGCCCCTCGGCTAAAATATTTTCAAGATCGTGGCACTTCCGGTTATACCGGAAGTCGATAGCAACTTCCTTATTTAAAATTGAACACCATACATATTTTCGACTTTTTGAAATGACCATGAAATTCTGAGTCGAAACATGTAGCACACCCTATATATAAACACAGCAGTTTCGAAGATATTTGATATTTTATAAAAAAATTGAGGGGTGCAATGGTTTGCAAGAGCGTAATAACTTTGTTCGTGTAGGAAGTCCTCAATTACTCTTTGGCACGTAGAAAGAGCACAAGATGAGATAGTCTGTACAATAAAAATAAATTCGATAATAGTATACTAAGTGTTCTATTTTTCACCTTACATTTTGTCAAATTCAAACTTCAAAAACTGTTTTATTTCAAATGGAACACCCTGTATTTTTTAACATCAATACATTATCTTATGTAATAAGATGCCAGTGCGTTTAAATTACACCCACGGAGACTTTTTAGATTTGTTTATTATTTATGGAGAACTTAATATAGTAATATCAAAAATATGTAACACATTTGCTACTCGATACCCACAAGAACAGAAACCATCACCATATACTGTAAAATAGATAATTGTAGAATACTTGGCTCTGTCGAGGTAGGAATTCTAAGGAGGAAGCCTTAGTCATATTAGCCTGAGGCAATCTTCTTAACTTACTATTTAAATTTTCATACAGGGTTGCTCAGAAAATAAAGAAATATTTCAATTTTCTTTCGTTATTCCCTTTTTAGATAATCTGTTAAAACTAACTAGAAGGACGGTTAAGCATATCGGCGATTAATAATTTAAATGAAAACAGAATTTTGCAAGCATTCGGTAATAATCCAAAATTAAGTATAAGACAAGCTTCTTTGAACTTAAATCTAAACAAAGAAATAATAGGAAGATGTCTAAAAAAAATAACATAAAACCATTTAAGCCTAAAATATTGCACACACTCTTAGAAGGGGATATTGAAAGAAGATTGGATGATGCACTTTGGATGCAGGGTGAATTTTTGAACAACAGAGATTTTTTGAAAAATATAATCTATTGTGACGAATCTACTTTTACATCAAATGGTGTAAGATCCACCCACAACATGAGATACTGGGCGTCAGAAAACCCACATTGGATAATTAGTTAATAGTAAAAATCAATACTTATTCAAAGTGAATGTTTGGTGTACTATTCTAAATCAACAAATTATTGAACCTTTTTTTAATCAGAATTTGACTGCTCAAAATTTTCTGAATTTTCTAGAAACAGAAATTATGGATTTTCTTGATAATTTACCGTTAAACGTGACAGAAAACCTTTACTTTTTGTTAGACGGTGCCCCAGCACATAGTTCTCGTATGGTTAGAAATTGGCTTGACACCAATTTTCCTATGAAGTGGATTGGGCCCCGTAGCCCATTACATGAGTTTCCTCCAAGATCCTCGGATCTCATCCCGACGGATTTCTATTTTTAGGGTAACATAAAAAATAAAGTATACGTTAATCGGCCTCGTACTGTGGAAGAATTGCGACAACGAATTACAGAGGCATGTCAAAGTATCACATGGCACGAACTGATAAAAGTGATTCGTCATGTTAGAAAAAGGGTAGAAGCATGCATCACATTGGATGGCGGTTATGTTGAAGTTAGAAGAATTCATTAGTATAATAATTAATTAATTAAGTTATGATGACAAATGAATAGAATAAAAATTCCATTATGTCATATAATTCCTTCAACAATTTATCATTACCACAAATGTATTCTTAATGTCAATTGTTTTTCTGTTAATACGTTTATGTGATTTTTCTGTGTGTTATTTTTTTCTGTAGTACGCATGCCATAAAGAAGAAGTAAATGGGACACAATGTTAACATGAAATTACATTTCTTTATTTTCTGAGCAACCCTGTATAGGATTTGGATGAAACTTGTTTTAGGTATGTTTTCGAGGGTGATAAATAAGAATATGACATCGCTTTTTTCTATCCGATACGCTAATAAAAAATCGTAAAAATTTGTCCCTTATTTAATTTCCTGCAACGCACGCCAATGATTAAAATGTAGTCTATTAGGTTCTAAATGTGCACTCCCATGGTATATGTGGCCTGCCCAAATTAGAAAACAATCCGTCAAGTAATAACATAGATACAGGCTTGCGTCCACGAAATTGTAGCCACACTGTATATGGGGTTTAGTGAAAACATTTTTATTTTCTATGGAAATCAATAGAAATATATAGGGTGTTGTATTTAAAATAAGAAAGTTGGTACCATTTTCGAGAAATGATATCGAGGGACCGTGCAGATCAAAAAATTGAAATCGATGGGTTCGAGTATTTTTGCAGTGTTTAAATTATTGATATAATTTATTTCATCGTGAGTTCTTTGTATAGAATACAGCATTTAAAAAAGCCCGTATGTCTTTTTTAATCTCAAATATAATTAGAGTCGCAGCATTTTACCCCTTTTTTCTCTTTATTTCACAAAAGTTTCGAACACAATGTTTGTCACTAGATATTTCACGTGACAAAATCGATTATAGTGGGAGCTTGCATTCAGACTTATATATTGCAGGTTCTTTCCAATTCCTTTCAACATTTTTAAGATAAATGGTTATATTCGCGCCCTATAAAATTGGATTTGGAGATTTAAATTCAAGTGTTCTATTTTTCAACGCATCGGTTTTACATATTCCCAGAACCGAAATAAATCATAAAGTATTAGAAAATGATATAAAAAGTTTCGCGAAAGAATTAATCGTTAAAGATGTGTCTACACCACCCCCCTAGTTTCATTATTCATGAGAATTGTTGGATGTCTGAAGTAACTTCTTTAATTGAATCAAATATACAAGGTGTTATATGAGGAACTGTACTAGGGTGATAAACTATTTATGGTCCATTTGTTTTGGCCAGAATTTCCTTACTATTTATCAGAAGTTAATTAAATTTTATGCAATCATGTTATACTTATCTATAGTTGACATTAGAACTGCTCCAAAGCACAGTGCTTAGTGCTCGTAGAAGTGCTCGGAGCACTGTGTTTACGAATACTTTTAAAGTCGGTGCTTAGTGCCTCGAGCATTTGAAGTACTTCTATTCCTCAGTTTGAGGCTGAGGAGGTTTGGGGCAATTAAAGATATGGACACGAGAGATTTAGACAAAAAAATTATTACTTCTGCCGTAACAACAATGTGACAATTGGAGGAAAACAAATTTAGTGAAAGTGAAGTACCCATTGATCAAGTTTTTGAAGAATTTGATTTTCTACTTTGTTTTCAAAATCAACAGCAGTCACAAACTGAAATGCATCATATAGATGTTTCGAGTCCAGAAATATTAAGGTACTTGGAGGTCCAATGAACAGACTTAAATGTTGTAAATGAGTAATCCCATTATTAACAGCTTTATTTAATCTTAACACGCCTGTATCGTCATGCGCACCTATAGGAAGAATGTTTTTTTCGCACAAATTATATATTTACCTAGGCATCATGTTCCCAGTGACATCAATTTTGAAAATTTGGTTCTTTTAAAAGCCAAAGGAAATATTAAAAAAAAATCCTTTTCTGTTTAGAATATCGTTATTTTTCTGGTAGTTTTCAGTTTTTAATTATGATTTGAATTTAATTTTTCTTAATATTTCATGTTGCATATCTTATTTAATAGAGGCGCGTCTTATATATTAAAGTTCCTTATTTTTGCCACATATTTTCGTTGCTTTGTTAAATCGAACCGTTTTTTCTGCAAAATGCTTTAGTTATGCCTTAAGTATACTCATTTTAAATATAAATTAATAATAATCTACTTTATAGTCGTCTATTTCTCTTACGCCTTATAGTTGAAAATTACATGTAAAAAAAATAATTGCAACTTTATAAATTGGAAATTCTAAGCTAAAAATGTGAAAAATTAAAATTGTCAGAACATTTTCAGATTTTAAATTGAATATTCCGAGTTACAAACAAATACAAGTGTAAAAATGTATGGTATTTCTCAGAATTTACAAGTCAAAATGTATATGCTGACTTCTATTCCAGAAACTCTTCAACTAAGATTCTGTTAATACTAACTATTAATATATCTATTAATCTATCAGGTCTTCTGATTTTACGTATTTAAATTCTTACGTATCTAAATTCCTGACTGAAATAAAAAGTATTGCAATTTAAGTGACTTTATTTAAAAAAAAGAGTTAGAACTGAAGTGCTTTGTGCTTAGAGCTCAGAATTTTAAAGTATTATCTAAAAATGCTTAGTAATATCAAGCACTTCTTTATGTAAAGTTACAAATACTTTTTTTTCCGTGTTTAATGCTTAATGCTCGAAGCATTTTTTATCAGTGCTCGGCTAAGCTCTGCCTAATCTACATACAGTCCATTCAAAACGCGCGAAAGGGTGCAGGAAAGAACACCGGTCTCAAAGTACTTTGACTATACGTTTTTCTGGATCGCTGCTTACGAAAATCGGGGTCCCGCAATCTTAAAAGTTGGGTAATACCCCTAAAAACGCAAAAAACACCACCCCCTTTTTTAATATTAATGTGCAAAGGTTGATTTATACGAAATATAGCCAAGTTATATGATAAGTGATAATAAGAGAGGGTTAAAACTATCCCTATATCGATAAAATAAAGGAAAATTGGTAAAAAATATTTCTTTTCTAATTTTTATTTTAAATTTGGTTGAATGGGCATTGCTGGGCAAAAGTTAATTATTTTCAACCCCTAAGGGGGTAAAACAAATCCCCTCCTAGCCTTAAATTGAATTAGGCTTTGAAAAATTAGTAAGTAATTTTTTTGCATTTTCATTTCATTCTTGATGAAATATTACTACATAAGTTTTGAAATGTATTCTAAGGATCAAAACTACTTTTTGCTTCAAATTTTGTTGACTGGGCATTGCCGGGCAAAAGTAAAATATTCTCATCCCTTAAAGGCCTACTTACTTACTTTAAGCTTCAAATTTGAATTCATGGGCAAAAATGAAATATTGATATATCTTAAATGGAAGGGTAGGAGGGAGTAATTTTACCCCTTTAAGAGTTGAAAATAATTGACTTTTGTCCGTCAAAGCCCATTCAACCAAATTTGACGCAGAAAATAGAAAAAAATATATTTTACCAAACAGAAGTGGTTTTAACCGTCTCTGATTATCCTTAATCATATAATTTTGCTATATTTGGTATAAATAAACCCCTTTGCATATTAATATTAAAAAAGGGGGATTTCCTAAGATCCTTTTTGATTCTTATTAAAATGATCGCGAAAAACCCTCTAAAAAAGGTGTTTTTTTTACGTTTTCAGGGGTGTTTAGGATTGCAGGACTCCGATATTCGTAATCAGCGATTCAAATAACGTATAGGCAAACTACTTTTAGACCGCGTTCTTTCCTGCACCCACCCACCACGTTTTGAATGGATTAAACAAAACTGGAAGGTACCGTGGTTCTGTTGACACCAGATCCTCCACCATTTTTGCAAATAATTCCTTTACTTTGCATGTATATGGAATAATAGTATATTATTCAACGAGCATATAATGATGGCTATTATTCGCGAAGGTGAAGTTTAAGACACGAGCCACAGGCGAGTGTCGTAAATCACAAGAGTGAATAATAGCCATTATACGCCAATAGAATACTATACTTTGTCCACGACTATTAGATATTTAATATTTATTTAATTCATATTCATTTCATTTCCCCTATTTAAGAAAGATTCATATGTCATCATATTATATAATTTTTTGATTTTTCGATCAACAAGTTTAATGAGGCGATTTCTGCAACTTCCTTTATCTCTAACAGTGTCAAAGAAATCTCACTTTCACTGTCAGTATCCATTTATTTAATTTTATTACTTTTTCTGACTACCTAATATTTCAAATTATTATAAATAACGTTGGCGTTGAAATCGCACAAATTTTGACATTTCAAATCAATTACAGAATTACGGTTTGATACATTGTCATGGCTTACTAATAAAATAATACAGTTTGTAGGCACGTATGTAAATTAATGGTTTCAAAAACAATGTTCGGGATTGCCGCGTGTTGCTCAAAGATGATGCTTTGAAAAAAACCTGCAGTTTTTGAGTGTTCATTAAAGTACCTCTTCGGCATGTACCACTTCAGTATTTTCTAGAAAATTTAAAGAGACAACACTTGTCTTTTGATTGCTGCAATTTTGACATTTTAATTTTTAGTAAAAAGTCACTAATGTCATTTCTTATAAACAACTGACTGTCCTCATTACTCACTGTAATCAGTGAATAATGGATAGTATTATCCTTGAGGAAGCACATACATAATGAGTACATTATTTAATAGTCGTGGACAAAACTATTGTTGTCTTACCACAGCAATTTTTTGCTCGAACTTTTTAAAAACATTTCAAGAAGTATAGTAAAAAGTTTTAGATTACATCCGTGTGGTGGAAAGCTTTTGTTTAAACAAAAGAATGTTCAGAATCCTGTTCATTCGCAGTTTTTCTTAAATATCTCTGGTTGTATAATGTATACATCGTATCGCAACAAAGAAAGAGACAAATTATTCACAATGAAATTGTGAAGAAAACTAGATTTGTGCGAAACTTTTTGGTCAATATGCCAAGTCGCAAAATATGAAGACATACAACGAACAATAATGCACATATTCTAACGAAACTTTAGAAGAATATACCTCTTGTGGAGCCATCAAGCCAAATTTCAAATTAAAAATTTTAAAATAACTCCTAAAAAACAATTGCAAAGTTGAAAATCGAATTGTCGATCGTTTAGAGGCATCAAGTCGTACATTAAAAATTTGTATTTAAGATTAGTTCTTTAGGGTGGTATAAACAACAACAATTTTTTTTAAACCAATTTTATTCAATTCTTCTATTTTCTCCTTTTTAAACAAATGAAATATACTCGTCAAAAATTTGTCCAAAAATAAAAATAACTGGCATGTATTAAAAATACATAAAATACGAACTATTAAAAAAAAAGTAGTTTTATATGCACCAATTGGGACCCTAGATGTGACCTTTCTTTGCATTATGGCCATTTATACGCAAGCTAAGGGACGAAATGAATAGAAATGAAATGAAATAGAAATGAAAGAAATATAATGACTTGAACATTTTTTCGGTTTTAAAATTTTAAAATTTATTTTTGTTTATATCACCACAAAGAACATAAACAACTATAATCCGAAATACAAATTTTTGATGTGCGACTTGATGCCCTGAAACAATCGACGATACGATTCTCGAATTTGTAATTGTTTCTTAGTTATTCTAAACATTTTAACTTGAAACTTGGCTTGATGGCTTAATTCCACAATGGGTATATTTCCTTCTTCTTCCTTTTCCTTAGAATATGTGCATTATTGTTTAAGTTATCATCAATTGTTTCAAAATGGCCTCCCTAAAATGTCTTATGTTTTACGACTTGGCATATTAACAAAAAAGTTTCGGAGAAATCTAGTCTTCTCTGCAATTTCATTGTGAATCATTTGTGTCTCTTTATTGCGATAACAGTTACGCAACCAGTGATATTTAAGAAAAACTGCAAAAAACAGAATTCTGAACATTCTTTTGTTTAAACAAAATGTTTCCATCACACAGGTTTAATCCAAAACTTTTTACTACATTTCTTGAAATGTTTTTATGGTGTTTGCGAAGTCAATTGAAACTGGTCAGTGTTAAAGCACAGGACCGTGCGCACTTAACTTGATATTTTGTCCTATGTATTTAACAATGGTATCGAGAATCGAATAGTAGTTGAAACTGTGCAGACGAGTCCGAGACCGGCAATGTAATCAGCCTGAATGAACCATCTACGACTGCACTGGTTTAAAGATAATAAAACGGACAGGCCGACTAGCATAAAAAAAACTTGTAAATCGTTTCTCAGCAGTCAACGTGGACTTGTGAGATGTGCTGTCATTGGCCTGGGTTTGAGGACGGGTGGCGACGATTGGCTGAGACCCGAGTATTCCTCAGTCCGATTGGTCGGGCGGTGTTTGAGTTATATCAGTTATTAGTCAACGTGGACTCGATATATCATCTAGTTCTTTATAACATTTCTCCAGTGCAGAGCGAAAAATGGTTTTCAGAACAGCTTTTACCAAATATTCCGCTTAATTCGGTAGTTGTATTAGATAATGCTTCTTATCACTCGCGAGTATTAAATAAAATACCAAACACCTGTTCAAGAATGACACTTTAAAATTCATGAGAGAAAAAATATGGAAATTCCTGTAAAAGTTCCAATAAAACGCGAATTACTGAAAAGAATAAAAGAACAGAATGTCAAAAGGCAATATGTTATTGACAACTTATCCAATATACACGGTCATACACTTTTGCGGTTACCTCCGTAGTATTGCATATTTAATCCTATCGAGATAGTTTGAGCAACTTTAAAAGATCGCTGATCATATACGAGAAGTAATAAATGCCCTCAACAATACTGATTTATGGAAACATTGCGTTAAGCATGTAATTAAAAAAAAAATCAATATCCAACATTACCTCCGATTGCGCCGATTATAATTCAACCGAATATTGATTCTTCTTCAGAAAGTGAAGATTCGGACTCGTCAACTTTTAGCATTTAACTTTTTTAATATGTATTTTGAGAACAAAATATTTAGCTATTATATTAGGTATGAAGTTTACTTTTTTATTGTTACATTTCTTGGAATATATTTTATTTAGTTGACAAGAAATTTTAATTTAAGTTACTTTATTCTAGAGACATATTTTAATTTTGTTTTTATTTATGTTTTATCTATATAAATATTTATTTTTGTTGTACTAATTCTTTGCTTTGGTTAAGAAACTTACATTTTTATTTTTATTATGTAACATCCTCGCCAATCTAACCTGTCCCATCCCTTCATCCCAGCAAGTATGTGTTCATATCTTCTCGTTGGTCCTTGCTGAGCAATAACATATTTCAATATAGTATGGAATAACTTTAAAACTAAACCCAATAAATTTAAATATTTAGACTTTATATCTAAAACTGATATAATACTTCAAAAATATGTTATTGGATAAATGAACAAAAATGGCCTATCTAATAAACAAAAAATAATAAAAATTTATACATTTTCTTATGACAAGCATTTCTATTTACCTCCGCCCACGTACAATAAAGAGTTACCGACTGTTTTTGCCGGCTTTTAGTGTTTATACGATTTCAATTGTGCTCATATACATTTTAAAAAGTTCCAGCAAAAAAACTGCTATAACATAATTCCTTTCTAAGCACTTTAGATTTACTCGACTAGTAACTACATAATCTAATTCTAGACATTAATTATACGACACCCTGTAAAAGGGCACGTAAACAAATCCGTATATAGGTGAACTAGAGAACTTCAAATTAGTTAAAAACTAATTCAAGCGCTGTTTCAAAATAACACTGCCATTTTATTACGTATTTTAAAAAAGGGCCGACTTGGGATCTTATCAAATAAATATCGACGCAATTTTAATGTTACACTAGCAAATAATACAACACTACTTATGTCCCCATAATGAAGACGAAAATAACCTAATAATGAAACTGATGAAAATCTGATTAATCACAAATATTCAAATTATAGTTCATCGAATTTTTTTACATAGGATGTAGAATATAACAAGGGGATGTTCAACCAATCAATATAAATTATGATAGAGAATTTGAAGGCCAACGAAACCGAAAGCAATTGTGCTCAGAGCTTGTTTGATCCTCTTAAGTTTGTTAGCAGATAATTCAGTTATGACTTCGGCGTATGAGACTCGACTACTAACTAGTTGACAACTGGCCAAGACACTGAACCTTAAATTATCGGAATTCTGTTTCTTTATACTATCGATGAATTTAATAAAACCTCCACCTTATGCGAGAATAATTATTTTTACTGAAAGTATGCAGAGAAAGTGGTACATAACTTAATTAAAATGTATGAAGTTAGACACCCACAGCATACCTGATTGATTGATTTGGTTGTCTTTATTATTCCGACTCAATTGCGAATCTTACCTCATGAATGGTTAAATAAAGCGTCGGTAAATATTTTTAAAGAAAATAATTTAATTCCACGAGTCCCGGCTTCCATATGTAGATCACTTTTTTTTGAATACTTGTGATTAGTAAAAGTGAAATGCATAAAATAACCAACTATGAATGATAGTTTCCTTTCAGATCTTTGATCAATTGTAGAGCACAAAAATTGTACAATATACTATATCCATATTTACTTGACTCCATAGAGTTGTCGACACGTACATTTTCGACTTCGGCAAATGAATACACATGGCAAACAATATCCCTGTAACACACAGGCGTAATTTATGAGGCGATTCGTAAAAAAATAATCCCATCAAGAAGAGGTGTATCTACATATTAGAGGTTAACCAACAACTGAAATATTCATGGTGACGGGGAAAGTGGATTGAAATGGATGAAAATGACTTGAGAACTTCTGATCCGTGCCGGAGTTGTTGAGAAGGACTTACGACTCCTTGTTTTTCTCTAGCTTACCTACTTTAGATTACTTCTGGGGAAAACAAAAGGGATTTAAACTATATTCATTATACTTTACACGGAACCCCTCCATGCTTTATTACGTTATTCTTTGCGATTCCGCAAACTTTCGCGGGCTTAAAATTTTTATCTGGCGTAAATTCATTACGGCGGACACATTCTAAATTGCGAGGTTTAAAGCGTTTTAGAAAAAGTACAAGAAGGCAATAGGGTTGCTACGAAACTTGTAATTAATATGAAGTTTTATGGCTCTAGTGGGCCGCAAAACTCCGCGTTACATTAATATTCAAGTATACGGAGAAAATATTTTTTGAAAAAATTGAACCGCCTCGCCTTTAAAAAACGGCTACTAAAAATCATAAAATAAAATTTGAAAACCGCGACTTTCGGTTAATTGAACTTGTATCCTAATATCGACATTGAGGTCGGATAAAAATTCGTTCGATTTTGTTAATTGTTCATTTTTATTCCGACTTCAAAATCTGTATTATGTAATAAGGTTCAATTAACGGGACGGCGCACAGTGGGACAAAACTATAGATCATAAAAGTAATGATTTTAAGATGCTTTTTACTTTCCTCGCATACCGAAGGGAAGTATTGTATTCGAAAAATAATCACCCTCCGAGATTTTTTCGGATTCTGACGTTTCAGATCACGTAGATTACGAAAAATAGGTTTTTCAATTCCGTCAGTCTGTCTGTCTGTCTGTTGGTGCATTTGCTGAAAAACTACTTGACGGAGAGCAGTCAAATTTGGTAGGTAGTTGACCTACTGTCAGCGAAGAAATGGTAAAACTTTCACTGGAAAATATACAGGGTGGACCGTCTAAAAGGAATAAATAGTGAAAAAAAATTTTTTTGCTCAAATTTAAAATTTCCACGTTTCATGACACGCAAAACCTATTTAAAAAAAAAATTGAATTTTTGAAAAAATTTTTACCACTAAAATAGATGAAGGAACAATTTTTTTTTGTTCAAATATAAAATTTACACGTTTCTTGACATTCTAAACCTAATTCAGAAGAAAACAATTTTGAAATTTTTTTAACCATTTTTGAAAAATTTCAAAAAAAATGTTTTTCTTTGTTCAAATTTAAAATTTACACGTTTCCATGGCATTCTAAACCTATTCAAAAAAATAAAAAAAAAATTGAAAAAATCTTTAATCTATTTCTACTTTCTATAGAATAAATGAAAAATTTTTTTTTGCTCAAATTTAAAATTTTCACGTTTCATGACATTTCAAACGTATTTCGGGAAAAAAAAGTTTGAATCTTTTTTTTACCATTTTGGAAAATAATTTTACCACTAGAATAGATGAATAATTTTTTTTTTGTTGAAATTTAAAATTTTCACGTTTCATGGCATTCCAAACCTGTTTCAGAAGAAAAAAGAATTTGAACATTTTTAACCAACATTTTGAAAAATTTAATATTATACTTCCACTCCACTACGTGAATGTGGAATTGAAAATGTGTCAGATGGCAATAACATTTGACATATGCTATTATACTTTTATTGAAAAATATACAGGTGGTCATCCCAAGAAATAATTCATGGTGGACATTTGTAAAGGTATTTGCGCAAGCCGTCCATATTTGGCACCTGTTATTTAGTACTGAACTTTTGCAGTTGGAGGAGTACTCTGTATATTTTTTTCACGAAAACTTACCAGGTCTTCTTTGTAATAATAGTGATATCTATATTCCGATTATTATTTTCAATGTCATTTCGTATTTATTAATTTTTTAGAGTGAACCGCGCACAAATAAAGAGGGAAGTTCTGTGTAAACACCTTTACCGATTTTTAAAAAAATGTTCGTTATGAAATTATCAATCCCTCCAGCTGGATTTTCGTTCCCAATTTTTTATAATTTTCATCTAAAAACGTATTTTTACTAAAAAATATAAGTTTTACCCACCCGTTTAACGTAGTAATTGGCACCCCGTCCAATCACTATTTGTTACCTGATTTCAGCAGACAGTGATTGTCCTACTATATAATTAATAATTTCCTTATTCAGCCCTTTTCAGGATCATCTTATTTTTATGATGAGAAAGTTGTTAAATTAATAACTCGGAACATTAATCGGCAAAACAAAATAAAAAAGGACTAAAATTGTTTCCGAAAACACATTTATATAATCAGATTCGAAATACCAGTTTGGATTATTCGAAATTTCGAACTAGCAGGTTGTGACTTTTGAAAATACATAAGAAATGTCATTTCCATTAAGTTAACTGAAGATTTGAGAGCTGCCAAAAGCATAAACATAATATATTTGACTGGAGGCGTTGATAGAGATTTTCATAACGAACATTTAAAAAAAGCGTCATAAAATCTCTAATTTTACGATCTAAAAGTTGATTAGGATGGAATACTATTATACAGTTTTGTCCCACTGCAATTCATTTCTTAATTTTTTATCGCCGTTTTTTAAAGGCGATTCAATTATTTTAAAGAAATTCATTGTTTTCACCCTATTTAGTAGCCGAATCTACAAAATCATTGTGTCGTTTATAATTTAGCGCAAGTTGAACGTTTTTACTTCCCTCGCATACCGAAGGGAAGTATTGTAATCGAGAAAAAAATCACCCTCCCAGATTTTTTCGGATTTTTACGTTCCAGATCGTGTAGATTACGAAAATATAGGTTTTTCAATTCCATCAGTCTGTTTGTCTGTTGGTGCATTAACTAAAAAACTACTTGACGGAGAACAGTCAATTTTGGACCGTCTAATGGAAATAAATACTGAAAAAAAGTGTGTTACTCAAATCTAAAACTTCCACGTTTCATGACATTCTAAACCTACTTCAGAAAAAAAAATTGGAAAAAAATTGTTTCTGTTCAAATTTACAATTTTCACGTTTCATGGCATTCCATACCTATTAAAAAAAAAACAAAAATTTATAATCTCTTTTAACACTAGGTGAAACATTTTTTTTTGCTCAAATTCAAAATCAAAATGTAAATTTAAAAATCGGTAAAGAACTTCCCTCTTTATTGATATAGGACGGTCACCCTAAAAAATTGCTAATCAAGAAATGACTTATGAGAATAATAATCGCAATGTAGTTAGCCCTATTATTACAGAGAGAACCTGATAACTTTTTCCCATCATCTACTCTATAGTGATGGGGGAAAAAAAATTTAAAATATATTTTTTATTTTCAAAAAATGTTTTCGTTGAAATAGGTTCAGAATGTGATGAAACGTGGAAATTTTAAATTTGAAGAATTTTTTTTTCCATTATCTATATCTGTAGTGGTAAAAATATTTTCAAATACTTTTTTTTTTAATTTTCTAAACAATTTTTTTTTGAAATATGTTCAGAATATCATGAAACATGGAAATTTTAAATTTGAGCAAAACAGCATCAGTTTTTCATGCATTTTATGAAATATAATGAATCTTTTTTTTGTGTTCAAAAATGTATTTTACTTCCCTCGCATACCGAAGGGAAGTATTGTATTCGAGAAAAAATCACCCTCCGAGATTTTTTCGGATTCTGACGTTTCAGAACACGTAGATTACGAAAATATAGGTTTTTCAATTCCGTCAGTCTGTCTGTCTGTCTGTTGGTGCATTTACTAAAATACTACTTGACGGAGAGCAGTCAAATTTGGTAGGTAGTTGACGCTACTCTCAGCGAAGAAATGGTAGAAATTTCACTGGAAAATATACAGATTGGACCATCTAAACGGAATATATAGTGAAAAAATTTTTTTTTTACTCAAATTTAAAATTTCCACGTTTCATGACGCGCTAAACCTATTTCAGAAAAAAAAATTTTCTTCACCAACATTTTTGAAAAAATTTTTACCAAGATGAAAAAACTTTCTTTTTGCTCAAATTTAAAATTTCCACGTTTCATGGCATTCTAAGCCTAATTAAAAAAAAATTTTTAAATTTTTTTTACCAACATTTTTGAAAAAATTTTTACTACTAAAATAGATCAAAAAATTTTGTTTCTTTCATTAAATTTTAAATTTCCACGTTTCATGGCATTCTAAGCCTGATTAAAAAAAAATGCATTTTTTTTACCAACATTTTTGAAAATTTTTTTACCACCAAAATAGATGGAAATTTTCGTATTTCTTCAAATTTAAAATTTCCACGTTTCATAGCGTTCTAAATCTATTTAGAAGAAAAATTATAATTTTTTTTTACTATTTTAAAAAAAAATTGCCACCAAGATTTTTTTTTCTTTGTTCAGATTTAAACTATCCACGTTTCCATGTCATTCTAAAACTATTCAAACAAATTTAAAAATGTTTTTGAAAAATTAAAAAAAAAATTGAAAACATTTTTAATCTATTTATCACTACTATAGAATAGACGAAATTTTTTTTTTTGCTCAAATTTAAATTTTCCACGTTTCATGACATTCGAAACCAATTGCGGAAAAAAAAATTGCAACATTTTGTTACCAGTTTGGAAAAAAATTTAACACTAGAATAGGTGGAAACTTTTTTTTTTCAAAAAAAAAAATTTTTTCAAAAAGTTTTTACCACTAAATTAGATCGAATTTTTTTTATTTACTCTAATTTAAAATGTTCACGTTTCGTAGCATTCTAAACCTATTTAAAAAATACATATTATTTTTAAATTTTAAACTTTTTTTATCACTACTACAGAATAGAAGGAAACTTTCCTTTTTGCTCAAATTTAAAATTTCTACGTTTGACATTTTAGACCTGTTTCAGAAGAAACTCCATTACTAGAATGTTGGATTGAAAATGTGACAGATGGCAATAATATCTGGCATATACACCTATTATACTTTTATTGAAAAATGTACAGGGTGGTAATCCCAAGAAATAATTCAGTCATGGTGGACATTTGTAAAGGTATTTGCGCAAGCCTGCCATATGTGGCACCTTCTATTTAGTATTGAACTTTTGCTGTTGGATGAGCAATCTGTATATTTTTTTGACCAAAACGGATCAAGTTTTCTTTGTAATAATAGCAATAACTATATTCCGATTATTACTCTCAATGTCATTTCGTAATTATAAATTTTTTAGAGTGACCCCCATGCACAAATAACGAGGGAAGTTCTGTGTAAACACCTTTACCGATTTTTTTGAAATATGTTTAGAATTGAAAAATATTCTTTATAGGATTTTGCAAACAACGGACAAAATAACTAGCTATAACTGAAAGAAAAACTATGTGTAAAAATATTAATGAAATCTTTGCAATCTTTCGATAACCTGAAATCTGGTTATGCTAGCAAATTAAAATCCTAAAATTTGCTTCCATAACCAGAATTCAGGTTATAAATGCAAATATTTCATTAATATTTTTACACATAGTTTTTCTTTTAGTTATAGATAGTTATTTTTTCTGCTGTTTGCAAAATCCTATAAAGAATATGTCTCAATACAATTATAAGCAAATAAATAATAATTCATTTTTAAACATGTTTAGAATGTCATGAAAGCTGGACATTTTAAATTTGAGCAAAAAAAATTGTTTCCATCATCCATTTTACTCATAAAATTTTCAAAATTCTCAAAATTTCAAATTATTTTTCTTTACATTTCAATTTATTTTTGTTGAAATAGGTTTAGAATGTCACGAAACGTGGAAATTTAAAATTTGAGCAAAAAAATGTTTACCATCTATTCCTTTTTTAGGCGGCCACCCTATATATTTTCCAGTGAAAGTCTAACAATTTCTTAGGTGGCAGACCAACAGACAGGCAGACAGACTGACGAAATTGAAAGACCATTTTCGTAATCTACATGTTCTGAAACGTGAAAATCCGAAAAAATCTCGGATGGTGATTTTTTGTCGAATACAAAACTTCTCTTCGGTATGTGATGGAAGTAAAAATCGAAAATATTTATAAATTTGTGACCTTGACACTATTTTCATTGAAAAAATCCATATTCTTTTAGTAGAAATACGTTTTTAGATGAAAATGATAAAAAATTGGGAACGAAAATCGATTTTTTATTTTACCATCTATAAGTTGATTTGGGTGCACAACGTTCTACCATTTCAACCGCGCTGCAACTTTAACACGTGATAGATAGGTAGTTGATGGTTATACTCAATTTTTTTGGTAGGTGTCAGGGGTTGTTATAAAAAATGATTACTAAAAAAATATTTTTTATTTCAATCCTTTCAATTAAGAAACATGTAAAAAATATAAAAAGAACGGTTGCGTCCCTATATTTCATTTAAATATTTCAAGCAACTTCATATTTTCTCTATTAGAGGGAGTAGAGACTTGAAATTATTCATATAAGTACTTTAGATGAAGAGCAACATCAGTCGACAGGAAACCTAGAAAAACCGGTGCAATTTTCATATGCTGATCCGGCTATATCACTTCTGCTTACTTTACCACCTCCTATATACGATCACATCCTCAAGTTCTGGCGTATCCTTCTGTAACACACTGTATAACTTAACCCCCTTTTTTAACCACACACCACATCGTGTCAACTTGCTTTAAATCCATCCATGGTGGCGATGTAACCCTATTAATTACCAGATCCGCTATAAATTGTAAATTGCGACCCGTTCAGTGAGTCACGTCGGTCGTACAAGGAGGGACTCACGTGTGTGACACGCGACACTAAGCATTCCTCGCAAGTGCCAAACTAACTGATCAAAGAGTGCTGAGCAACAACAATCGAACGTCACCAAGCCTCATTATTTATCGCAGTCGCATGCGGCTTTTAGTTCCTTTTATGTTACCCTAGGCTCGTTTCGAATATCTAAAATTATCTATGCCAATAAATTAAATCATTTCGGTACAGCTTCGACAAGATTTCATTTTTCAGATTGAAAATCTATGTGTAGGGCCAGGCATTACAATATTTATTTAGTAGACAGGTCAAGCTCTTTTTACAAAAACCTACAATATTTATTATCTGGTGTAAGGTAGTTTGAATACTCAACATATATCAGACATTGTACAAATAATATAAAGTGGTTACACTTGTTTGATTGATTTCTTAAAAGATAAAGTTGAAGGTCCAAAAAGTTCTACAATATTTTGAATTGTATTAGCAGTTCTTAAAATTCTTGTTATCGCCTCATTTTGTCCATAACTGGTAAGATGAAAAGGTACACGAAATATATCCGAATTGCGATTTCTTCTGTCATTTACTTTAAAATTTACTAGATTAGTAACGTCAGGGCACTGAATACAACCATTAAATATGTTGTGCAGAAAGTACAGATTAGTCTTCAAACTTCTGTGTTCTGATGTGTTAATATTAAGCCAAGCAAGAATGTCATCATAATCATATTCATCTCGCAAATGCCCTAACTTAAATGCACAAAACCTTAGGAATTTCTTTTGAATATCTTCTATATTGTTGATATGAATATTATAATTAGGGCACCAGATTATAGAGCAAAATTCCAATGTTGAACGTATCAATGAACAATATAACAATTTTAGACTGTGGACAGAAAAATCTGCTCCAGTTCTTTGAACGAAACCCAGCACTTTCAATGACTGATATTATTTCATATACAGAGTGGGCCATTGAAAACTAAACACGCCTGTTTTGGAACATTTAAGACTAGTTTCTTGAGAAAACGCTCAGACAGATCGATTCTTGATTTTTGGGGGACAACTGTTGATGTAAAATTTGACAGTGGCATATCAACCCCCTAGTTCCAGCAACCCCCAACACAAGAATTTAAATAGGGAAAGGGGGTCGAGCGACCCCTCATTTCAAGTGTCTTTCAATTCTCTATGCGACAGCGTGGTTGAAATTAGTGTTTTTCAATTACTTACACATCCACGTAGTGGATTGGAAGTATAGTAATCGTAAAGAAAATTGCAAACATTTTTATTCTTGAAATAGGTTTAGAATGTCATGAAACATCGAGATTTTAAATTTGAGCGAAAAAAATTTCTTGTCTGTCGGTCTGTCTGTAACTTTTTTTTTGTCCGCACGATTTCTCCAGAACGGTTTAAGATATTGCCATTACCATAACGAGATCTGGAACTGGATTGTTTCTTGAAGATATCCGGTGAAAGGTTGAGGGTTAAATAGTGATAAATGGGTGAAAATATGTAAACCCAGCTGGTAAGAGTACAGAAACTTGAAATTTGATGTAGGTACTACAAGCCAAGACCTCAAAATTTTTAATAATATTTTTAATAATAAATTTAATGAAAGAAATTAATATTTTAGTCAGAAATTGGATGTTCTGACGCCTTTGCCAGACATCGTTGTTTTAATCCGATTGTAAACCATATCACTCGTCTACTTAGACATTTTAATTATTCAAATACGTAAAAGAAATAAAAACACATCGATTAATAATTATGATTTTTCCCCGAAGCAAACTCCTTAAATAAAGAACATTTCGTTTTCGTTTTCCCTGATGACGCAGCTATGAATGAAAAGAGCTTTACCTATTCTAAACGTGAACAATGGACCTTTCCGTCGTAATCTAAGAAGGCGGTGAAATGATGTGCAGTTTTTCATTAAAGTTGCAATGCGTATGCTGATTTTACAGCCGACTGCCTGCTTGACAATTCAGCTTCGTCTTTTCATTTCGAAGGCAGGGCAACAATGACTTTTCGTTATGGGGAAGTAGTTCTACAATAGTATTTATGTACCATAATTCAAGACGGGGTTTTACAAATACTATTCAAGAAAACGTGCTAATGGCATCCGGTTCAGACATCAACTGGATATCAAAATTATAACGATAATAAATAGTGGAGTCGAAGCCAAAAAATCGTCAAAACTTCGGAACCCAAACAAAAGTACAGATTTTGATGTAATTTTTTTCAAATGTTTGTTGTAACCGTTTCATGTAAAGAAATTTTTATTTAAATGAGGTGCGTGTATACAGTGACGTCCATAAGTAACGGATAAATTCATTATCTACGTAATTTTCAATTTATGAGTACAATCCTAAAGTGCGTCAATTTTTAATTCTAAAATGACATTTTTTGAGTTCAATTTTATACCTCCCCCTTCGACCCCTTGGAGTGACGGCTACCCTTTTAAAATTTTTAAATGGAACGAGAGTGAGTGTGATAGCTCACTTGAAAGGGTTTTTAATTCTTTATCTAGCAATGTAAGGTATTTTGAATTTTCTATTTTCTTCATAAATTAAATTAGAAAATTTTAAAATGTGTTACTTTCCTGGCATACCGAAGGGAAATATTGTATTCGAGAAAAAATCACCCTCCCAGATTTTTCCGGATTTTTACGTTTCAGATCATGTAGATTACGAAAATATAGGTTTTTCAATTCCGTCAGTCTGTTTGTCTGTCTGTTGGTGCATTAACTAAAAAACTACTTGACGGAGAACAGTCAAATTTGGTAGGTAGCTGACGACACTGCCACCGAAGAAATGGTTAATGTTTCACAATATACAGGGTGGACCGTCTAACGGGAATAAATAATGGAAAAAGAAATGTTCGCTCAAATTTAAAATTTCCACGTTTCGTGACATAGAATGTCACTAAACCTATTTCTAATTTTTTTTTTCTATGAAATGGGTGATGGAAAAAAAAAATGTTTTTGCACAAATTTAAAATTTCCACGTTTCGTGACATTCTAAACCTATTTCTTAAAAAAAAAAATTTTAAATATAAAAAAAATTTGAAATTTTGAAAATCCTTACATTTTTAATAAAATGGGTGAACGGGATTTTTTTTTGCTTAAATTTAATATTGCCACGTTTCATGATATTCTAAACATATTTCAAAAAAATCGGCAAAGGTGTTTACACGGAACTTCCCTCTTTATTTGTGCATTACGGTCACTCTAAAAAATTAATAATTACGAAATAACACTGAAAATAATAATCGGAATATAGTTATCACCGTTAATACAAAGAAGTTTTGGTCAAAAAAATATACAGTGCTCATCGAACAACAGATTTACAAATGTCCATCATGACTGAATTATTTCTTGGGATGACCACCCTGTACATTTTTCAATAAAAGTATAATAGCATATGCCAAATATTATTGCCATCTGTCACATTTTCAATTCCTCATTCACGTGGAGTGGAAGTATAGTGGTGGTTAAAATATTTCATTTTTTTTTTATTTTCAAAAATGTTGGTAAAAAAATTTTCATGAAACGTGGACATTTTAAATTTGTGCAAAAAGAAAATTTTCCGTCTATTCTAGTGGTAAAATATATTTCCAAGTTGTTAAAAAAATATGGCAATTTTATTTTCCGAAATAGGTTTGGAATGTCATGAAACGTGGAAATTTTAATTTTGAGCAAAAACAAATTTTTCGTCCATTCTATAGTAGTGATAAATAGATTAAAACTTTTTCAAATTTTTTTTAAAATTGTTCAAATTTAAAATTTCCAGGTTTCCATGGCAAATCTGGAAATTTTAAATTTGAACAAAGAAAAAAAATTCCATTTAATTTAGTGGTAACTAAATTTTTTTCAAAAATTGTAAAAGAATTTTCTAAATTTTTTTTTTCTTAAATAGGTTTAGAACGCTATGAAACGTGAAAATTTTAAATTTGAAAAAAGAAATTTTTTTTTCATTTTAGTGGTAATAAATTTTTCAAAAATGTGGTAAATAAAATTCAATTTTTTTTTTATAGGTTTAGAATGCCATGATACGTGGAAATTTTAAATTTGAAGAAAAAATTTTTTCATAGTAAAATTTTTTTTAAAAATGTGAAAATTTTTAATTTTTTTTTCTGAAATAGGTTTAACGTGTCATGAAACGTGGAAATTTTAAATTTGAGCAAAAAAAATTGTTTACATTATTTATTCCCTTTAGACCCTGTATATTTTTCAGTGAAATTTTAACAATTTCTTCGCTGACAGTAGCGTCAACTACCTACCAAATTTGACTGCTCTCCGACAAGTAGTTTTTTAGTTAATGCACCAACAGGCAGACAGAGTGACGGAATTGAAAAACCTTATATTTTCGTAATCTACGTGTTCTGAAACGTCAAAACCCGAAAAATCTCGGAGGGTGATTTTTTCTCGAATGCAATACTTTCCTTCGGTATGCAAGGGAAGTAAAAGGAATGTTAGAAAATTTAAAAAAAATATTTCCTTACTACTAGAATAGAATAAATGAAGGAAAACAATTTTTTTCTTCAATTTTCCCGGATTTGGTTATTTCCTGCGTGACAATATCTGCAAAAAGTAGTGAAGTGCCCACAAAAACCGATTCTCTGTAAAAAATAGCGCAAAGTACACTCTATCCAAAAGAATATCTTTCCTCTCTACAAAAACATAAAATGAGAATGTGATCTCTCCAAAAATATTTGAAATCAATTAAGGTCGCCAAGTCCGGTATCTTTTTATAAAAATAAAATTTATGAAAAATATTTGTTTTCAAATACTAAAGAACTTGGCGCGTTTCACTAACAAGCAAAATGCTGTTTGGATTCACTAGTGCCACTCAGTTAATCTTATACAAATTTTCCCGTCAATTTCTGACTGCAGTATTATACAGACTGTCTATTTTACGAGGGCCACACCAAATATCTCGCTTAATATCTATTGTAGAAGAATAAAGTTTTAGAAACAGTTATCCCATTTTTTGTGAGCTATATTTCAGTAAAAAGAAATTTGAAATCCATAGCCTACTTTATGAGACATATTACAAAAACCTGAAAAATAGGAAAACCACAAACGGTTATAGCTTCCGTATTTGAGGAGATACGAAAAAAGTTAAATGAATGAAAGTTGACGGCAAAGACAATAAGAATAATCACGTGTAACAAAAAAATCGAAAAATGCAGTTGGCTTTGACATACGCTATTGTGCAAAAATGAAAAATACATATCTCAAAGTAGGCCATGACGCCATCAATTCCGTTATTTTTTTCTCATTCCAACGATATAAAACATATCACAGAAATTTTAACCGATAGTGTCAATATTTAATATGAATTGTGGTATTCGTAAAATATTGAATATTGACACTATCGGTTAAAATTTCTGTGACATGTTTTATATCGTTGGAATGAGAAAAAAATAACGGAATTAATGGCGTCATGGCCTACTTTGAGATATGTATTTTTCATTTTTGCACAATAGCGTATGTCAAAGCCAACTGCATTTTTCGATTTTTTTGTTACACGTTATTATTCTTATTGTCTTTGCCGTCAACTTTCATTCCTTTAACTTTTTTCGTATATCCTCAAATAAGGAAGCTATAACCGTTTGTGGTTTTCCTATTTTTCAGGTTTTTGTAATATATCTCATAAAGTAGGCTATGGATTTTAAATTTCTTTTTACTGAAATATAGCTCACAAAAAATGGGATAACTGTTTCTAAAACTTTATTCTTCTACAATAGATATTAAGCGAGATATTTGGTGTGGCCCTCGTAAAATAGACAGTCTGTATATTATTTCCGATTATCAACATGTGCAGGATCTGTGGAAACAAGGAGAGTGAAACGCGCCAAGTTTTTTGTATTTGAAAAAAAATTTTTTTCGTAAATTTTATTTTTATAAACAGATACCGGACTTGGCGATTTTAATTGATTTCAAATATATTTGGAGAGATCACATTTTCTCATTTTATGCTTTTGTAGAGAGGAAAAACATTTCTTTGGACAGAGTGTACTTGTATTTTTTACAGAGAATCTGTTTTTGTGGGCATTTATTTTTACATATCAGAAAAAATATAATTTCTTTATTTGCTACATCTGTGCAAACTTATGACTCTAGTTATTTATCGCTGATGTCAAGTTGATCATTATTTTTTTCGGTTTGCCAAAGAAGTGAAATTCTGATATTATTAGGATGTGGTGATAAAACAAGAACGCAGAAGCAGGTATGCGAAATCTTCAATACTAATAAGTATCATGATCGCCGCATTTCTCAGTCTACGGGGTCAGTAGAGTAGAAAACAAATTTCGTGAATTTTTTAAATGCCATAGATATTCTTAATCTGGTAGGAAATGTATTTTAGACTATGAAAGGAAATTGGATATATTGTCGGATATTCATGATAATTCACATAAAGCTACAAGACAAGTTGCCGCTGATAATGATGTTAATAGAACTTCCATATTGCGTCTTCTAAAAAATTTAAAATACCGCCCATATAAAATTCATTTGGTTCAAAAATTTAACGACGATGACCCTGTTCGCCGATTGGAATTTTGCGCAAATAGATGTCAAGATGATCCGCTATTTATAAATAACATTCTTCTGACGAGGCAACATTCGTCTTAAATTGAAGTCAACAAACAGAAGTGTAAATACTTTAGTACAGACTATCCACTCTGGATGATGGAGGCCAATACTCAATATCCTGAGAAGGTGAACGTTTGGGCTGGAATTATAAATTCTCAAATAATCGGACCATGTTTCTTTGATAGCACATTAACTGGCGCGCGTTACTTCGACTTCTTGCAAAATTTTTTAGTTTCAGAGTTAAAAATACTTTTCCCAAATGATGACAACCCTGATGAAATTCGTATCAACAGGAAGGAGCTACGCCACGTTTTACATCGGAAGTAAGAGCCTATCTCAATCAAGTTTTTCCCATAGATAGATTGGAAGACGCGGTGAAATTGAGTGGCCAACCTGTTCTCCCGATTTGACCCCGCTTCACTATTTTTTAGGGGGTTATTTAAAATCGAAAGTCTACTTCAACACACCAAATAACGTCGATGATTTAAAAGACAGAATAAGGCCAGAAATTAATCAAGTCACCCTGGAAACGATACAAAATGTTTTAGAAGAATTTCAGCAACGCCTCCATTATTGTCAAGGAGCAACGGACGCCCAGTGTGAACATTTGATTTAAACTATTTCATGTTCTTTTGTTTACTTAAAAATTTAACATTTTTCAATAGAAAATAAGAGAAATTCATAAAATCTGATATTGGATAGAGAATTAAAAATCCTTTCAAATCAGATATCACACGCACCCTCGTTCTAATAATAAATTTTAAAGGGGTCGCTGTCACTCCAAGGGGTTGAATGGGAGGTATAAAATTTTACCCAAAAAATCTCATTTTAGAATTAAAAATTGACGCGTTTTAGGATTATACTAATAAATTGTAAATTACGTAGGTAATGAAAACAGGACAATAGAATACTCCCTATTTAAATTGGGGTATATCCGACAGCTAAGATAATTTTCAGGGGCATGCAAACTAATGCATGTTTTATATAGACTATGTTTAACAAAATATTTTGATTTTGATTAAACACACAAAATTGCGAGGATATAAAGTACCGGAATCGTAATATATTGTTATGAATTACACCCCCTTGAACTGGAGATTGATACGCCTATGCCTAATAGTGAATGACTGGAAACTTGTAGAAGGAAATGGAGTTTTCTGGAGTGTGGTGAGAGAAGATTCTTGATTGTTTCTGGATGGATCTAGAGGTAATTTCGGAGTATATAAGGCGCGATTAACGGCGCAGAGAAGAAGTTTCTTAAAGTGACGTTCGGTAAAAAGTGAGGATAAATATCAAGTAAACAAAGTGTAAAGGTTATATTGAAGTATTGTCATTGTGTAATCAGTAAATTATTAAATAAAGTGTTAGTGTTTATCTCTTGTTGAAAGCATTTTGAAACCCACGGATTCATACAGGGTGTTTCCTAAGAGGTGGAAATACGTAACAATATGGTGTTTCACAGGTTTAAATTAACTTCAGGTAAATTAGGTAATATTTTATTTTATTTTAAAGCGTTGTTCAGATATTTTCATAAAGGCAATTAACAAGTGAAAGTTAGTCGGGTGTTGCCGACTATGAATTTCTTTTTGAGCAATGGAATGTAAAAAACAACTGTATTTAATCTCAGTGCCACAACGTAAAAGTGAAATGTGCCGACAACGTCCAACTGCCACTTCTACTCTTTTAAAACAGAAAAACAAATAAAACCAAGTCAGCCATCTTTAGATTTAACAATGCAAAATTACATTGAATACAATACTGGCTTACTTTTAGTTTGCTATCTGAACATTATGAGAGTTTCGAAGAGAATTAAACCTAGGTGTTCCATGTACGTACGCGGTGTAGTATTTTGAATATATCCGCAACTACACACGAGCCCGAGAATACACTCACGCTCGCAAAGGAGTGGCACGTACACATTGTTGGCAGCAGAGCTTATATACGTGTCTGAAGAGACACTTAAGATCTCAACTTCTTGCGCTAATGATGTATTACCTCTTGGATTTGCAAGTTGTCTAGTATTTTTGCATTAGCATATGTTTTTATTACGTGATTACTTTTATGTGTGGACAGAGTTAATTTTAATTACTGGAATTATAACTTCTTTGAGGAAAATTATTTATTTTATCCCACAGCAAGTACTATGTATACACTCGAATAAATCGCAGAATTTAATCGTGATTCAAGTCGTTGCGTTGTAAATTTTGAATATCCCACAGTTATGATTATATTAGAGTTTGTTATTGTTTTTATTTCTCTAGCAGCTCAGCTATGGAGACAGGCCCCGAGCACAAACTCTGGTTTGTGTATTATTTAGTGGTAAATATCTTGATCGGCCTATTACATAATAAATTGTGAACAAAATAGAGAAGGAGTTCCGAGACTGTGGTTATGTAAGAGCTAATTTCACGAAAGGTCGTCCTGCAATTTTAGAAAATAAACAGTTAGATGTTTAACTGAAAATGGAGGATAATCCTTACAAACCAAGTCGCGAAGTTGTCGCAGACAATCAATTATAATAGTTAGTCGTTTTAAAATATTTGAAAAAGAATGAATCGCACCCATATAAAATGAATTTAGAAAAGTTTCACGAAGAGGATTTCGACCGCAGAGTTGATTTTTGCGAAACCATGATGGTACGATGTAATACCAATCCACATTTCTTAAGTTGAGCACTTTTCTCTGATGAAGCCAACATTTGTTTAAATGGCACTATAAATAGGCAACATTGTCGATATTGGTCACATAAAAATCCACGGTGGACGATGGAGGCTGTGTATATGCCTAGAGAGAGTTAACGTGTAGGCTGGAATTGGTAGGACTACAATATTGGGTCCATTTTTTTATTAAAGATTTATTAAATAACGAAAATATTTGAAGCTACTACAACAAAACATAATTCCAGGGATTGTCGCACTGTATCCAAATGGCGAAAACTATATTGTACCGATAAACTGCATTTGGTTTCAACAGGATGGCGCACCACCATATTATTCGATAATAGGACGTAATTAATTAATCGAAATTTTCCCACACAGATGGATTGATACACGTGGACTTATAGAATGGCCAGCTAGATCTCAGAACCTGACCCCATTAGATTATTTTTTATGGCGTTACCTTACATCTAAAGAGTGTTTTAATAGACAGAATAATGTAGATGACTTAAAAGACAGAATTAGTTACGAAATTGGAACAATTGGACTCGAAACGATTATTAACGTTTTATGAGAATTTTAGTTTTGGCATGGACATTGTCATGAAGCCAATGGCACGCAATTGAAACATTTAATTTAATTATTTTGGCTGTATTTATGAATTCTTGTATGTTTGTTTTATTATACAGGGTGTAATTGTTTCATGTCATTAAAAAACTGGTGGTAGACAAACAACAAAGACAAACAAAAAACCTTATATAACACGGGGTCTAAAGCTCATAGTTTTGGAGAAAAAAAATAAACAAAAATTTCGCAAATTTTCAATAAAATAAATTTTTTGAGAACTGCTGAAATATTGAGGTACGTTTAGATCTAGATCTGATCTGAAGAAAACCATACTCTAACTCTCCCTTATGCAATATTTTAGTTACTGTCGGTGTTTCGTCATGTACACACGTCCAACCCGTTCGTTGTTTTTGTTATTTTTGAATTTTGCGTCATTGTGTATTATAGTTAAGATTTATTTTATTGTCAGTTGTCAAATTCTTGATTACGTACAGACACAACTTACTTGTTCGTTCTTTTTGTATTCCTTTTTGGCTTTTGTACCAAGTTTTTATTTTATTTTTTTCTTTATTGACAACGTTAGTTGATAGTTTAGTGTTGAACGAAGTGCGTATGTACTTAATTCGACGTACCGAACTGTGTATTGATACAGATGCAGAGATTTAGAATTATTTAGGTAGGTAGTAAGCTTTTAACCCAGGACACTCATTTATGTTACAAATGTTAATAAACCACATTTAAATTTTCTAAATTATAACCAATCCAATATTTTCTTCCAAATTAAAAAACACACATGTAAAGAAATGCACTGTTTAAACCTCTATGGCCATTATTTGCTTGCAATTGTGCACAAGGAGAGACCGAATTATTTACCTCTTTATACTTGCCTCAGTTCAGTTGAGGCGGTACATCAAAGGCGGTCGATGATCCTTTGATGCCGCGTGTGCCGGCCAGCACTTTTTTATAACAATTTAAAAGTCGTATAATTGGGAAGTACAAGTCGATCGACCCAGAAAAGCAGTGGTTTTCAATAGTTATCTACTATAATATTAAATATGTTAACCTAGATCAGTGTTTTTCAAAGTGCCCCTAGAGGGAAAAGTCATAAAGGTTTTTTGTTTTTTAATGACATGAAACTGATTACACCCTGTATTGTTATAATAGTCATTTTGGCATTTTACCTTTAAAAAAAGGTACATGGTCAATTGACTTCATTTTTGTTGCAAAGAGTTCAGAAAAGCATTTAGAAAAAACAGTACCTTTTATTTTTTGGCGGAAATGTTTGGTTTCATTTTTTGTCCAATAATTGGCCAATACTAATGGCCAATTTAATTAAACTAATTGAAAAATTTGTTATCATACACAATATGCCATAGTGTTAGATGAAAATGCTTACTCAGGGGTTTTTGGGATCGCTGATTACGAATCTGAAGTCAAATTTGGGAAATTTAAAATGGCGGACGAGGGACATTTTCCAAAAAAGATAAGAATGGCCTTGAAAACTGGTATTTGGGGGGTTTACGAGGTTTAATTTGGTAAGTTCAAAATGGCGTACCGAAAGTAGAGTCAATTTCTCAGGAAAAACTCGTATATTTTTCGTTTTTGGGCTGAAAATGAGTACTCGGGGGTTCTGAGGTGGCTGATTACGAATCAGAGGTCCAATTTACGAAATTCAAAATGGCAGATCGAAATAACAGTTCGTTTCTCCGGAAATCTCGCATTCTTTTGTTTTTTGCGCTGAAAGTGGGAACTCGGGGTTTTCGTTATCGCTGATAACGAATCTGATGTCCAAATAGAGAGAATTCAAAATTTAGTGCCGGAATTAATATATATTTCAGGAAATACTCGTATTTCTCATACTTTCAGCCCAAAAAAGTAAAAAATACGAGGTTTTCCGGAGAAATTAACTGTTCCTCCGGTCGGTCCGCTATTTTGAATTTTGTAAATTGGACCTCTGACTCGTGTTCAGCAACCCCAGCCCAAAAATGAAAAAAAATACGAGTGTTTCCTGATAAATTGACTCTACTTCCGGTTCGCCATTTTGAATTAACCAAATTAGACCTCGGATTCGTAATCAGTGACCTCGAAAATACCCGAGTACAGATTTTCAAGGTCAAGATATGCATTCTCATTTCTTATGAAAAATGACCCGATTTCCGGTCCGAGATTTTGAATTTTCCAAATTGGACTTCAGATTCATGATCCGGGAGCCCAAGAACTCCCGAGTAACCATTTCGTCTAATTCTATGGCATATTGTGTATGATAACAAATTTTTCAATTAATTTAATTCAATTGGTCATTAATATTGGCCAATTATTGGAAAAAAAATGAAACCAAACATTTCCGCCAAAAAATAAAAGGTACTGTTTTTTCTAAATGCCTTTTTGAACTCTTTGCAAGAAAAATAAAGTCACCTTCTTTTTAGAGGTTTTCAGATTTTTCATACTAAAATGAGGCGACTATAAGTAGTTAAGATTTTCTTTTTCGAGAATTTCGTCATGCAATATGCCATACAATTTAATGTACTGTATGCAGAAAAATGACATTTTAAAAAATGAGGGTTGCCACTTAAAACATTGCTGATGATGTCATAAATTTTTAAAAATTTTTGTAGATTTTTTTTTTACATAAACTATTTGAGAAATGCGACAAGTCCGAGCGAATTCTTGTCGCTTGCTTTGTAACGATTCTATAGAATTTATTCCAACCTTTACGTGCTCACTGTTTTCTAGCTATCTAGATTGGAAATGGCGTCTCCTACCATCTCACTTCGTGTGATCGTCCACTTATGACACACCCTGTATATCGATTTCTCTTCTCCTATTCCAATAATGGTACGAATCTTTTAAAGTGCATTATTATTTCGAAAACTGACTCTCGTAAAGCCTAATGAAAATGACGAATGTCCGTCCTAGCATTGTATTCAAATTGTTAAGGGGGTAAAACTACTAACATAACAATGGTCCGGCCGCGGCGTGACAGACGTGGCACATTCGCTTGTTGAGTGGTCAGCGGTGATCATCCGGCGTAACTTACAAAACAAGCGCCAGCGGAGCCAGGGGGTAAACTACCCCATTTGCAGTGAATATCATCTACACCTCATACGTGACAAGTGATCTAACAGAACCCGCTGTTTGTGGCATGCCTGGCGCCCCTTTCAGTAACTACATGACGTTTCTATTATTAAATTATCACTCTATTAAGTTAGCGGTCGGTCTGGCTTTTTTCTCTGTATCATAAACTTTATTAGTTTAGCTTTTATTTCCGGTGCGTCGCTAGTTTTTCATCTGTTTGAATTCGACTTTTATTGAGTTTCGTGTGAAGTCACATCGATTAGTTTTCAAATTTTGTTTCAGCAAATGGGTAATTTTTTACAGTTTGATTCTTCACTCTGTGATGTAGTGTAATTTATAGTTCACTGCATATATTTAAGGCACATAAAAAACCTCAAAGCTTTGCCGCTTACGTATAGATAGGGTCCTTGCGCTTACTTAGGGCACACTATTCTGGCATTTACAGGCACTAACACTACCGGTCGTGGGGAGTGGCTGACTCGGCTCGGTGTGGTATCGGTCGGAAAGCACGGAAGCACTGTCCGATAATGGATAAACCGGAAAAAAATGTATTGTCTTAAACATATATCAATACAAAATGTACATGTGGTGTAGGACTAGTCACTAGTCAAAAGTACATACAAGAAAAAACAAAAATACAATATAAAATTTACCATCGAGACATGCTTGAGAATATTTATGAATTCATGTATTTGTTAACATCCTAAAAACAGTGTTGAATTAAGAAATTATACAATCTGTTTTTGAACTTTTTCACGCTTGTAATTCTTTTTATATGAGTAGGGAATTTGTTAAAAAATTTAATACCAACATAATATACTGGATTTGTTTCATATAATGCTAAATGATGCTGCGGTATAATCAAGGGATTGGAATTTCTAGTATCATACAGGGTGTTTCATGAGGAACTGTGCCATTGAAATTTTCCTGTCGTTCTTAATTTCTGAGATACAGGGTGATAAACTGATTTTGGTCTTAATTTATTTTGGCCAGAACGTCCTTACTATTGATCGAATTTTGTTTAAAATTTAGACATTTTATAGACATATCACAGTTAATAGACTGCTATTATAATTTTTTTTTAATTCCAGTGCCGAACTTTTTTAATTTTATTTTTCCGATTCCTTTACAACTGATCACCCTGTAATATTTTTTAACAATCAGATGCAAATTATAAAAGTCCGTACATCACTAAACATAAATATGTAATTAGATTTAGTATCGCACCTCTGTTGATGTTTTTACAAGCGATTAAATTTGGCAAAAAGGGAAATTTGAAGAAAAACAGTTTTATTTGCTTACATTAATTACACAGGTTTACAAAAATCGGTTGTCTGGATCTGGGATCAGACCATACGTTTCTTAAGTATTTTTCGACGCTGAGTTCGAATCTATTTTTAGTTCTGTTCTATCACGTCAGGATTTTGAGATATTCTAAACTAAAAGTTAGACATATTTGAGGTTATGTAGCTTCGAGAATTTTTTATTCTCGAGAAACCATGTACAGGATCTTAAGGTACAAATCTTCCTCTTTAAAATGCCATAGAGTTTGCTTGTCTTTTTATTTTCGGTGAGATATCGAATTTTTAAAATTGTATGTTCATATCATATATTTCCCAATACATTTAATTAGTACGGAAACCTTATGGTCATTATTTAAATTGTAATATCTCTGCGAAAAAAAAAGGTATTTGAGCAAACTCAACGGTGTTTTAAAGGTGAAGACTTGTACTTTAAGATCCCATACATGGTTTCTTGAGAAAAAAAAATCTCAAAGCTACATAACCTCAAATATGTCCAACTTTTAGGTTAGAATATCTCAAAATCCTGACGTGAAAGAGCAAAACTAAAAACAGATTCGAATTCAGCGTCGAAAAATACATAAGAAACGTATGGTCTGACCCCAGATCCAGAAAACTTTTTTCTTTTTGTAAACCTATGTAATTCTAGACCATCCTACAATTTGTATCTGAATTTTTTTTCTTTTAAAGGGTTGAGGATATATTCGATATACTATATCCACAATTTAGGGTGGCCCATCTCTATATGGAGTGATTTTTTTTGCAAATTTTAAACGTCTCATCCCACGAAAATATTCCATTATACTAAGAATGATTTATATCAAAGTTTCGGGTAATCCGGAGAACGGTAACCTGGGCGGGTAGAAAGGACCCCGTACTAACCTTATGAAAAATGGCCCCCGGTGAAATTCGCCGGAGAAGAATAACATAGTATTATTACTTTCGAGCTCCTGATTAAAAGTTCTCATGGGCACAAGGTCGGAAAATGAACAGTTTTTCAAATATCGGGGCTGCAAAGTCGATTTTCTAGGATCTTGTCGATAACAGTGTACCGCCGTATTTTTGATAAAATGTCTTTCAAAGTATATACCGGGAGGCTTTTATGGTCGCTGATTCCAATTCCGATGTCAAAAGTTATATTTGACAGTTGTCAGCTGCAAGATAAAACGTAAGTTTTATTTTAAAAACTTTTTTCCTAGACTCCAAATTTACAGTAGTATGACACATCTTATATTCGCAACAGATGAAGTCGATAAATCCTGGTTTAAAAAAAAATCGGTGAAGGTATTTACACAGAACTTCCCTCTTTATTTGTGCATGGCGGTCACTCTAAAAAATTAATAATTGCGAAATGACATTGAAAATAATAATCAGAATATAGTTATTACAAAGAAAACCTGATAAGTTTTGGTCAAAAAAATATACAGAGTGCTCATCCAATAACAAAAATTCAATACTAAATGACAGGTGCCAAATATGGAAGGCTCGCGCAAATACCTTTACAAATGTCCACCATCACTGAATTATTTCTTGGGATAACCACCCTGCACATTTTTCAATAAAAGTATAATAGGTGCATATGCCAAATATTATTACCATCTGTCACATTTTCATTTCCACATTCACGTAGTGAGTGGAAGTATAGTGGTGGTTAAAGAATTTCATTTGTTTTTGAAATTTTTCAAAAATGTTGTTAAAAAAATTTTCAATTTTTTTTCTTCTAAAATAAGTTTAGAATGTCATGAAACGTGAAAATTTTCAATTTGAGTAAAAAGGAAAGTTTCCTTCTATAGTAGTGGTAAGAAAAGACTACAAATTAATTTTTTTTTTGAAATAGGTTTAGCATGCCATGAAACGTGAACATTTTAAATTTTAGCAAAGAAAAAAATGTTTCCATCCATTTTGGTGGTAAAAAAATGTTGATGAAAAAAAATTTTAATTTTTTTTTTCTGAAATAGGTTTAGAATGCCATGAAACGTCAACATTTCAAATTTGAGCAGAAAAAAAATTCATCTATTCTAGTGGTAAAATATTTTTCAAAATGGTAAAAAAAATTTTTTTTCCGAAATAGGTTTGGAATGTCATGAAATGTGGAAATTTTAAATTTGACCAAACAACACTTTTCATCTATTCTATAATAGTGATAAATAGATTAAAAATTTGTTCAAACAAATTTTTAAATTTTTCAAAAAAAAAACATTTTAATTTGTTTTTGTTGAAATAGGTTTAGAATGCCAAAACGTCGAAATTTTGAATTTGAACAAAGAAAAAAAAATTCCATCTATTTTAGTGGTACAATTTTTTTTAAAATGTTGGTAAAAAAAAATTAATTTTCTTTTTTTTTTAATAGGTTTAGAATACCATGAAACGTGAAAATTTTAAATTTGAACAAAGAAAACAATTTTTTTTCATCTATCTGTGGTAAAAAAAAATTCAAAAATATTGGTGAAAAAAATTTTCATTTTTTTTTTTCTGAAATAGTTTTAGGAGTGTCATGATACGTGGAAATTTTAAATTTGAGCAAAAAAAATTTTTTTCATTTTTTATTAAGTACCTTTAACGGTCCACCCTGTATATTTTCCAGTGAAAGTTTAACCATTTCTTCGCTGACAGTAGCGTCAACTACCTACCAAATTTGACTGCTCTCCGTCAAGTAGTTTTTTTTAGTTAATGCACCAACAGACAGACAGACAGACTGACGAAATTGAAAAACCTATATTTTCGTAACCTACGTGATCTGAAACGTCAAAATCCGAAAAAATCTCGGAAGGTGATTTTTTCTCGAATACAATACTTCTTTTCGATATGCGAGGGAAGTAAAATATGTATCAACCAAAGTATGTAAATAATTCCATTTACTTCTATTATTTCATAATAATGCGTCCTGCGGCACCCTTTGCCTTAATGTTGTCTCAATAATATTGTAAGGGGATTATTTTTTCTTCAAATGGAATCATTTGCAAGGGTGAGAAATAAAAAATTTCGATTTTGAAAAAGATGGGCCACCCTAGCATACGGCCTCTACATGAACAGAAGCTTGTAAAATGTACAATTTTTTTTCGTTAATACAAAAACATAAAAAACTGTAGAATAATTCAAACATTTCATCCCCGATTAAACAGCACATTCTTAATTATCGCTAGGAATAAAATAGTTTGTGAGCGAATTTAGGTGTGTTCTCCTTAATTGAAAACCTAATTCGATTTTATGTTTCGCAGTAAATGTATTTTATTATACGTTTCATAGTTTTGTATATAGCCAAAGTCTAAGTGCGGTTACTAATTTGCTCCTTACAGCATAATAGGGATGCATTGGCGTCAGCTTTTATTAATGTGCTCAAACTAAAATACGACCATTAAAGAATATTTACTCTTTTATGAGGTATTTTACCTTTTATTGCGGGTAGAATAAGTTTTCGTGGAAAATCTAATGAGATATCATCCAAATGAGAATTCTTGCCGTGGAATCGTAATTGCGCCTCTGTTTTTATTATTAAAAATAATAATAATTGCTTTCGCTACACTCATGTTATTATTAAAATGAATTAGATTTTAGTTCACAATATAATATACATATACCTACAGTACGTTCCCAATAAAAAGAATAAATTCGATAAAATTGTCACAAAACAAGTAACAAAAAATCGTTTGTGGTCGCGGTTTCTAAATTTCATTTCTTATGTACATGTTGAAAAATATTTTTTTCAAATTTTTTTTATACAGTTACGATGTAATCGACATTTCATTAAATAGCAACCCCCATTTCGGATAGTGGCACTTGAAAGAGCACATGTTTTTTACATATGAAACTACAGATACTATCGAAGTAGGCTGTTGTTTGCTTTCATCTTCTTCTCTAATACCACCCCGACGTTAACAAGACAAGCCTGCCTTGTTAGTTATTTACAGCAATCTCTGCTCTATCCTCGTCTAAAGCACTGTAATACGCTATATCTGTTTCTCAGTCTCATTGGCCTTTGACGATTCGTCTAATAATAATAACCATACGACGCATTCTTGAAATTTCCTAATAAAAACCGCTGCCTAAGGAATCACTGCTTCCACATCCAGATTTTTCATCAAAGTCACTTTAAAGGAAACATCTTGACTAGATTTGCACTCTAGTATGTGAAAATTATTGGTCATAGAATTTTAATATTTGGAGCAGATGTCATAGAAAAGTTTGAGGCGTTGGTTTCTACTATATACGTTAAAAATCAAGTTTTTAGTTTGCCCGACTTATGTTCCCCAATTCACAACCTACTACGACCCACCCCTTCAATGGGATCATCTCAATCAGATGTCATTACAATACATCCGTGTATTAACTTTTAAGTAAATATCTCAATTTTATGTTTTCAAACTCATTAATAATGGAGCGGAGATGGTGGTGTTTGAAAAATATTAGAAAGAAATCTGGGACCTTGGTTTCTAGTATATACACCGAATCCCATATTTATGTACTCTTACCAGCTTGATTTACTTACTTTCCCCTATTTACTCTTATTCAACCCCTCAACCTTTCAACGAAATCATCTTAAAATATAATTCAATTTAAGTTTATATTCAAGTAATATGAATAATCCGAGATCTTGGCTTCTAGTACATACACCGACTTTCAAGTTTCTGTACTCTTACCAGCTGGCTTTACTTATTTTCCCCTATTTACCCCTATTTGCACCCAACCCTTCACCGGATATCTTCAAAAAACAATCCAGTTCTAGATCTCATTATAATATCAATATCTTAAACCGTTCGCGTTCCGGAGAAAGCGGGCGGACAAACAGACCGACAGAAATTTTTTTCGCTCAAATTTAAAATCTCGACGTTTCATGACATTCTAAACCGATTTCAAGAAAAAAAAAAATTGAATTTTTCTTTACGATTACTATACTCTACCAATCCACTACGTGGTTGTGGAAGCAATTACCTAACCTCGTCCAGCCACCGCGCCGCGCCGCCGCTAGAAGAGCTAGCTAATATTTACAAAATAGCTGTGGAATAAGTTGTTCATAATATTTCTAATCGCCGACTATTTCAGGGGAGAGGATATGATCAAAACACTCCATGTTATTATAATACATGGCTTAATCGCTTTAATGTTTGTGAACTAGACAAAAGGAGAGTAGCAGCCTCTGTATGCTTTTCTGTACAAAATAGTAAATAATAAACACCTTGGTTGCATCAGATTCTTCAATCAAATCATGTACAATGTATCTAGAATTTCCTCAAGAAATAACAATCTGTTTCATCTTGCCACTGCCAAAACAAATATTCTTATGTCATCACCGCTATATCAAATGTACCTTAACTACACAAACCTAGAAAGTCGACTTATACAGGGTGTTTTATGAGGAACTGTACATACTTCCAGGGGCGGTGGGTATTCAGGAACGGCCATTGAAATTTTCCTGTCGCTCTTCATTCCTGAGATACAGGGTGATAAACTGATTTTGGTCTAAATTTATTTTGGCCTAAACGTCCTTACTATTGATCGGATTTTGTTTAAATTTTAGACACTTCATACACTTATCACAGTTGATAGATTGCTATCATAATTTTTTTTTTAATCCAGTGCCGGATTTTTTTAATTTGATTTCTCCGATTCCTGTAAAAAAGATCACATTGTAATATTTTTTTTTAACAATCAGGTGCCAATTATAAAAGTCCATACATCACTAAGTATAAACATCTAATTAGATTTTTTGTCGTTCAATATTGACAAAAAATTTAAAACAAAAGTTTTTTTTTGATTCCAAAGAAAGTGTAGTACAATAGGAATCATTAAACAGTTTTCTTTTTATTATTACATAATTATTAGTAGGCCTAGGATAGTTTGACTTCTCTTGTTTGTTGTCATATACAGTACTTGATTAACATAATCTGCAAATAATCATACCTTATAAATTTACAAATATGGAACATGTCGATATTGTTTTTGTTTATGGATTTTGTGATGGTAATGGTAGACAACCCGCAGAGGAATACAATATTCGTGTTCCTAACAGAAGAACACCAAATCATTAAGACATTTTCAACTGTGTATCGCTATGCAAGGAAGCAGTTTTCCATCATCAAAAGTGGAACAAAATGTTATTCAAAACGTTGAGGATCAACAAAATATCATTATATATTGTTCAAGAACACCCTGAAGTAAGTACCCGACGAATAAGTGTCTAATTAGGAGTTCCTCATGTGCGGGTTTGGAGGACTCTAGATAAAGAAAGATTTACACCCGTATAAAATTCAGCAAAGGCAAAGGCTTCAACAGGGTGACAATGTAAATATGTTAGAATTTTGAAAGTGGATTATTGACCACAGACCGACTACATGTCGAACTTTATTCACAGACGAGGCCCAATTTACACGGCATGGTGTATTTAATTCAAGAAATTCGCATAACTGGGCTGGGCAATCCTCATGCTATAAGAGAAACCCATTCTCAACATAAGTTCTCGGTAAATGTTTGGTGTGGTATGAATAACAAGAACCTAACTGGCCCACATGTTCTTCCGGCAATATTAACTACACAGGTTTATTGATATTTCTTACAAAATATTTTACCTGGTTTAATGCAAGATATTAATGTAAGAGCACAATACTTCTAGCATGGCGGAGCTCCTTTCGTTTTGGTATTGAGGTTAGAAGGCATTTGGATAAATCTAAACAGGTGGATTGGACGTGGGGGTCCTCATTCTTGGCAGGCTAGATTACCAGATTTCAACCTCGTCGATTATTTTCTATGAGGATCTCAAAACTGAAGGCTACAGTGTCTCAATAAATACTAGAGATCAGTTATTTCAGCGAATTTTCCTCCGTAGTGACCAAATTAAAAACAATCCTGGGCAAATTAGAAAATCTATTGGCAATTTAAATAAATGCCAACAAAAATGTATGGGAGCTGGAGGTTCTCATTTTGAACATTTACTCTAAGTGTTTGTAATATTTTTAAATACTTTTTGTAAATAATTAAGTGACAATTTTTAATTATTTGGACAATTAATATAAGCAACTAAAACAGTTTTTTTTCAAATTCCCCTTTTTGTCAAATTGAATCGTTTGTAAAAAAATCAAATTACATGTTTATGTTTAGTGATGTATGGACTTTTATAACTAACACCTGAATGTTAAAAAAATATTACAGGGTGATCATTTTTACAGCAATTGGAAAAATCAAATTAAAAAAGTCCGGCACTAGAATTAAAAAAAAATTATACTAGCAGTCTATCGACTGTGATAAGTGTATAAAGTGTCTACAATTTAAACAAAATTGGATCAATAGTAAGGACCTTCTGGCGGAAATAAATGTAGACCAAAATCAGTTTACCACCCTGTATCTCAGAAATTAAGAGCAACAGGAAAATTTCAATGGCCGTTCCTGAATACCCAAGTGGTCCTCTACCGCCCCTGGAAGTATGTACAGTTTCTCATGAAACACCCTGTATTTTGAACTAACTCATTGCAAATAAAGAAATATGTTTTTAATTGAAATAGTTGCTCATCCTAAAAACTGTTATGTTTTCACTTCTGTTTTAGCATTGGAAATGTTTATGTTCATATATGGGGGTCCAGTTATAAGTTTTCATTCAAGGTCAAAAGACAGCGGTGTCGTGGTCGAGTGAGACTATCGTATATGCAACGGCTGATATATGCAAATGTAATATGGGTTGCATATATCACAGGGGGTCAAGTTACGAGTTTTAATTTAAGGTCGAAATACAGCGGTGTCCCAATCGAGAGTGGATCGTAGCTGTTTGCGGACGAGGCGAAGCCGAGTCCGGGAAAAGTTTATGTTTTATGTATGGTGTTATGATTTCCAATGTCCCGATGGTTGTAAGAATTGCGAAATCTGTGAATTTTTTTTCTTGCTTTTAACTTTTTTATTTTTATCATGCTCACACATTACTCTAAAATAAGTTTATGTACCTACTGTATGTATAATTTTGTTTATATCTCGATATGTTTTTGAATTTTAATTCATTTGTAATTGTAGTTCTTCGATCTGTATCATGTAATTGGATCTTGCGCCTGTTGTATATCGTAATAAATAAATACACTGAATTTTAAGATAAGAATGTGAACAGCCGAATAAAAATATTATAATATCTAATTAATATAACGCGTTTATTTTATATGTATATAAAAGACGTGTTTACCCGCATGTTTCTATCTAGCAAATAAAACAGAACATAACTTTTTGGAAAGTTTCATAATGTCATTGGTTTGATTTATTATCTACTTTTGTTTTCTGGAACTTGTAAAATATCTTTCATTTTATTTTCAGAAGTTGTTATTAAGTTTAATTAATTAATTTTTGTTTTCGTGATATTTTTATTACACGTGTCTTGGGTCTACATCGGCCACTGTTGTTTATGTACTCTTTTTAGATAAAAAAAATCATTAAGTCTAAGTTGAAAAATTCCCTGAATTTTACACAGTTGGCATAACACAGGCGATTTCATTTATTGATTGATTGATTTGCCAGCGTATGGTGGGCATTGCTGCCAATTCCGGGCATCCATGGATGTTCGCTCCAACACGCAGCTTGGTCCTCCGTCGAACACGCCCAACGGATGGCCAAACCGGGTGTCGGAATCAAATCTCGGATGTTTTATATACCGCCGGACCAGCTGCATAGGCCAGGTTGGACATTGGACATGCTTGTTGTCAGCAGCGAGAGCCGCATGACGCATGGGGTGGGAATATAGGATAGGAAGTGTAGGTGTTTGAGAGATGCTTATTTTAAGTTTCCATGCTTCTATTAAGTTTCCATTTGTCTTCATCGGCTGGGGCGTGGTGCAGTTGTTTGCGACATACTTCTTTTCAGTTTCCATGCTTCTTTTAAGTTTCCATCTATCGTCATCTCCTTATTTTTCTTCTAAGATTTCTGCTTCTTGTGTCTCTGAATCTGACAGCTTTTATTTTTGTATTTTTTTTCCTTTTTCCCTCTCTTTTTTTTATTTATTAACCGCTCCGCAAGTAAATATCCATCTACGGTGGAGTTGCTGGGGAGGGCCCTATCTCGCGGCAACAATTTTTTTTTGCGCGTTATGAGAAAAGAGGTCCGAAGGGATAGTTTGCTCACCCTTTCTGTCGTTTCCTTGAAACAATCGGTTTCAATTTTGGGCAGTTTTTCCATTTCATCATCTGCATATTATGTTTACTATCTTTTTAATTTTCACCTTCAATTCTTGTTTAAAATTTAATAAAGACATAAATAAGCCAATGCTAATGCTATATAAACAAAGACTTATCTGTTTCATTCATACATCTGGCGTTGCTTATTTTATATCACCCACTTCAAGAAGGGACGAATCCAGGTATATATTTTACGAATCAAAAATCTCCTACCTTAACCGGCAATCAAATAAACAAATTCTCCATATAAAACTAATAACTCTGCAGCGAGAAACAAAAAGTTTATAGTAAACAAATGATTTCTTAAACAAAAGTACCCATACAGAAAAACCATTAATGATACTTACAAACCTACAACAAAAACTAATGATATTCCCCTCCAAAAAACCATTACGAATGTGAAAACATCACCGTTTTTTCCTTTCAATCATGGTAGTAACAACAAGAAAAAATTATATCAACTAAAATAATCGTGTGTCAATTTATTGAGAACAAAGTGTTGTTGTGTTTCCAGATGTATTCCCGCATAGTTGATAAGCTCCTGCGGGAGCCATGGTTGTCTAAACGGCACAGAATTGTATCTGCCATGATCAGGTTCTCGCTGAAAGCTGCATGATCATGGCAGATGATATTCTGCCAAAACGTCGTTTGGACAACAATGGTTCCCACAGTAGCCTATCAACAACACAGGAAAACACCGGGAAGCACAACACCTCATCCAACACCCATGAAAACCTACGAAACAACAAAATATAAGAGGGTAACAACAAGTGGTAGATGGCTTCTAGTCGATACACGAAATCTCAAGTTTCTGGACTCTTGCTTTGCTCATTTACCCCCCAACTTTCCAACGGAATAAGTTCAATACAATTCAGTTCCAGATCTCGCTATAATACATACGTGTACCAAAATTTCAAGTCAACATCTTAAACCGTTCCAGAGAAAACGTGCTCACAAAAAAATTACAGGCAAACAGGACATTTTTTACCCCTCAAATTTAAAATCTCGACATTCTAAACCTATTTCAACAAAAAAAAAATATTTTTTTTTTACTATACTTCGAATTCACTACATGGATGTGGAAATAAAATAAAGAAACGATAACATGATGAGTTCTTATTGTTATTTTATTTCATTTGAATTAACAAAATGTTTTATTTAGTAAGCAAAACATAATGATTCAATCATTGGATTGTTTATCCACTAGTTTATTTGTTGTTACGCTCTAATGTTTTTTAATAGACAGTTGTTTTTGATATAATTTGTTTTAGTTATTGCTTCGATAAGAAGTTAAAGACGACTGAATTTGTAAACTTGGAGTGTTTTCTTTGAGGGATTGGGGATTGGTTTCACAGCAAAAATAAACCGGCATTTTACACACGGGTAACACTGCGCATTGTTTTAAATAATAAAGTTTAATCCTTTTAAATTCACCATAATTTCTCGGTGCTCCGACCGGCAGTACGCTGATTTGTCTCATTCCACTCGTAAATGTCGCACATGCCATGAAACATGTTGATTTTTATTATGTTAGCAATTTAGCACAATCAAAACAAGAAATTAAGTTATTTCTCGAATCGTAAATTTGGCGCGGCTCACGCAAGTGTATAGAGCAGATTACTGTTGGCAACAATGTAACAATGGGAGAATTATAATATTGTGCTCAATGTTGTTTGGACCGCGCTAATGCTAAATTAATACCACCGGTATTCTGCTGATAAATTATTATTGAAATTGTCCGATTGTTTGCGTTTTCCAGACCAGAAATTCAAATCGGGCTGGCTTATTGCAGAGGCTTATTTCTGGATACGCGCTAGTTTTAAAGGGCAACGAGGAAATTTGTATTATAAAATATGCAGTCGAATTAATCGCAGAATTAAAACATATTTCGATGTGGTACTTATAGAGCAAGTTGTGCTAAATGGAACAATGGCGCCGTGTACTCCTCTCTCATATAAAATGTGGTTTTCCAACTGACTGGGGTATTTAATTAGTTTTGGGTTGTTATCAGTTCATACAGTAAAAATAAATTAATGTGTATGTTAAGTTGGATTAAATTTGTTCGTTACACAAAGACTATACAGGGTGTTCTGGAAGTAATGCAACTCCGCTTAAGTGGAGGCTCTTTCAATTGTATTGTACTCTATTCCTCAGCTCTGGGTTATAGATTCCTGGACGCTACTCAATCATTAGCGAAAGCACGTTTGTTAAAAATCACAAACGTTCTTTAACTAAATACAGAATTTATTACCTAGTTTATTTTACCGTCCAGCAATACTAACAAGAAATAGCAATAGCGTAAAATATTTTTTCTACGATCATTGAATAATTCATTTATTATAGATACGTTTTTAAACAAGTAATGGGGCTCATTACTTACAGCGGTGGGTTGTAATTCATCATTCAATAGGCCAGAACCAATCACAAGAGTTTGATTTTCATTATTCAACAGTCTTGAACCAATCACAGGAGTTCATTTTCGTTATTCAATAGTTTTTGTGGTTCCATCACGAGACGATTTAAAGTTCAAAAACATCGTATATGCCATGACCGATGCTTACTCTATTCTCACAATCTGTAATGTAAATGCCGTTTTGTTTGAATCTTTAAGTTTTATTTACAGTCTTTTATATAAAATAATATTATGCACAACTCTCAAAATTATTATTATTTTTGGCAATTTCATGTTGATTGGTCGTAGAAAAGTATAGTATTCTACTCACGTGTATAGTGTTTACGAAGTCAATTGAAACTGGTCAGTGTTAAAGCACAGGACCGTGCGCACTTAACTTGATATTTTATCCGATGTATTTAACAATGGTATCGAGAATCGAACAGTAGTTGAAACTGTGCAGGCGAGTCCAAGACTGGCAATGTAATCAGCCTGAATGAACCATCTACGACTGCCCTGATTTAATGATAATAAAACGGACAGGTCTACTAGCATAAAAAAACCTTGTAAATCGTTTCTCAAGAGTCAACGTGGACTTGTGAGATGTGTTATCATTGGCCTGCGTTTTAGGGCGGGTAGCGACGATTGGCTGGCACCCGGGTATTCCTCAATCCGACTGGTCGGTTGGTGTTTGAGTTATATCAGTCATTAGTCAACGTGGACTCGATATTTCTCCAGTGCAGTGCGAAAAATGATTTTCAGTACAGCTTTATACCAAATATTCCGCCTAATTCGGTAATTGTATTACCAAACATTAAATAAAATACCAAACACCAGTATAAGGAAGACATTTTAAAATTCATGAGAAAAAGAAAAATGGAAATTCCTGTAAAAGTTCCAATAAAAGGCGAATAACTGAAATGAATAAAAGAACAGAATTTCAAAGGGGAATATGTTATTGATAACTTATTCAATATACACGGTCATACACTTTTGCGGTTACCTCCGTACTATGCATATTTAATCCTATCGAGATGGTTTGAGCAACTTTAAAAGATCGTTTGTGAAAATGTAATGCCTCTCCAACGTTAAGCGCGGTAGTAGTTGATCATATAAGAGAAGTAATAAATGACCTCGACAATACTGATTTATGGAAAAATTGCGTTAAGCATGTAATTGAAAAAGAAAATCAATATCCAACACTACCCCCCATTGCGCCACTTATAATTCAACCGGATAATGATCTCTCTTCAGAAAGTGAAGATTCGGACGCGTCAACTTTTAGCATTTAACTTATTAATATATATTTTCAGAACAAAATATTTAGCTACTATATTAGGTATGAAGTTTACTTTTTTATTGTTACATTTCTTGGAATATATTTTCTTCAGTTGACAAGAAATTTTAATTTAAGTTACTGTATTCTAGAGACATATTTTAATTTTGTTTTTATTTATGTTTTATCTCTACAAGTATTTATTTTTGTTGTATTAATTCTTTGCTTTGGTTAAGAAACTTACATTTTTATTTTTATTTTAGAAGAAACTTAAATTTTACTTTTACATCCTTGCCCCTCGCCAATTTAACCTGTCCCATTCCCTCATCCCGGCAAGGATATGTTCAAACCTTCTCGTTGTTCCTTGCTGATAATATGTTTCAATGTAGAATGGGATAACTTTAAAAGTAAACCCAATAAATTTAAAAATTTAGACTTTATATCTAAAACTGTTATAATACTTCAAAAATATGTTATTGGATAAATGAACAAAAATAGCCTATCTAATATCTAAAAAAGATAATAAAAATTAACACAATTTTCAAAAAATTATAACATTTTCTTATGACAAGCATTTCTATTTACCTCCGCCCATGTACAATAAAGAGTTGCCGATTGTTTTTACCGACTTTTAGTTTTTATACGATTTCAATTGTGCTCGTATAGACTTTAATAGCTAATACTCACTCGTTGAATAATATACTATTATCTACTCTTATTACATCATATTATATTAATTACTCAACTGCTGTTGAACATGTAATAGTACCCATAAACAAATAGCGTGAGTAATCATTACACCAATCACCTTTAACTTCATGCCTAGCCTGTCCAAGCGATGTATCACGCAAAATAAAACAGAATTGTCCATTTTATGAGGGAAGGAAGGTGATTTGACATGTTTGAATAGTTTAAACGTTGTCAAACTATTATATTTATATTTATTGCTATAATCGTATGCAGTTTAGGGTATAGGAATAAAGATGTAATTGACCACGCCCCGCTAGTTCCATAAATCGTGAAAGCAGAGACACAATGAATTGAATTTAGTACGGCATGAACTAAGGATGGATGCGGACGTGGGTAATAATTTCTATACGAAACGAGAAAATATCTCTTCGTCAAAAGCGAAGAAGTTATTTGTCACATTTTTGACAAATAATTTCTTCTATTGAAAGTGTTTCTGCAGTTTTTTTGTTAGCCGTAAATGCTATGGGAATAAAATAATAATTCTTATTATAACCGAAATGAAAATAGAACATTAAAATAAAATTAAATAACTAGGAAACTAAAATCTCAACTAATAATTATCAAAAAATTAATTATTCTTATTAAATTACAAAAATAGAACATTAAAATAAAATTAAATAACCCTCAGAAACTAAAATCAACTAATAATTATCAAACAATAAATTAATGAAGTAAGAATTCAAACAAGCCACCTTCTTGTGCCAAATAATAGCCAAACTGATTATACAATGAACCTGTCATATCATTGAGTTGATTTGGAGTAATGCTTGCACAAAGTTGGATAAGTTTTTCCCGTAATTCAACTAAATTATTGGCTCATTCAAACGCGTGTTTGTACGCGGTTTCCTTTTAAAAGCCCCACAGAAAGAAATCATGGGGTGCTAGATCAGGTGACCTGGGGGGCCATTTTATGATTCCCCTCGTAGCTATTGAACGATTGGGAAATGTTCTTTCCAGAAAATTAATAACAGTTAAGGTATTGTGACTTGGGCAGCCGTCTTATTGAAACCAAATGTTGTCAAAGTTGACAGGAAGATTTTGAACTGCAGGAATTATTTGGTTTTGTAAAAGCTCTAAATATTTATTGCCATTTAAATTGCCATCGATTAGCGGTGGCCTATAATATGATTGTCTAACATTCTCGTCCAAATGTTCAACTTTTGAGGATACTGAGTTCGCACAGCAACACTCAAATGTTTATTTTTTCGAGACCAATATCGTACTACGGATGGATTGTGTTTCCTATGTAATGAAAAGGATGATTCATCTGTAAACAATATATTATTTAAGAAGTTTTCATTCTCATTCACTTTATTTATCATGATTTCACAAAATTCCATCCGTTTGAAATTGTCCTCGGGAAATATTTCTTGCGTTGTTTGAACTTTAAAACAACTATACCCATCTCTTTTCAACATATTTCTTACAGTTCTTTCCTTCATGTCAACTTCGTCAGCAATTTGTCTGCTAGAACAAGGTTCACTAGTTTCAACAAGTGCACAGACATTACTTTCGCGAATTTCACGTTCTTCGCTCATTTCTTGATAACTGGGTTCGGGTTGACAGCATTTTTTACAATAATTCACGACACATCCGAAATTCTCAAATTTTTTAATAATGTATGAAATTATGCTAGCTGAGGGGATTGGTCTGTCTTGATATGCCACAGTAAATAAATTTATTGTGTCATCAGTGGAATGGCTCTTACACTCTTCGCCGATTTACTGCACTTTTTATATAATTGTTGCACATTCTATAGGATACTCTTCGCAGTTTTTTTGTAAATAATATTAGTTTTAGACATTTTTAGTTTAATTACAAAACATTAAAAAAATGATGTATTTTTTTTATTTAAAAAAATATATAACTTTTATTTATTGATCGATTTTGCTCAATGGGGTTCTTCCTCTAGCTAACACTAACTTACTGTCCAAATTTCAATACAATCGGACTTTTCGTTCTTAAGTCATTGGTTACAAGACACGTGACGGACCGACAGACATTTTGAAAGTTGTTCACAATTCGATCACCAACACAACACATGAAAATTTTTTCTCTACGAGTAATATTACCGGTTTTAGAAATGTGCCGATCGAATGTAATATACTCTTCGTTTTGTATTTGCGAAGAGTATAATAATCTTAACTTTATTCAGATTCATGAATGGTTTACAATACACACATAACTAACGCATACTTTTTGACCCCTTCGTTTTTTAGGTATTCGCGATTAAAGAGAGCACTCAGTACATTAGAATCGTATAATAGTTTCATACTATCTCCTAATTATGTATATTTATTGCGAATATAAATTTCTAACAACTTATATAATTACTTTTTACCTACAAACAGCAGGAAGATATTACCATCTCTCTGCGCAATTTAAAGCTTGGAAACAGGGAGCATTAAAGCGTATAACGGATAAAATTAATTAACGAGATAGTTTTAAAAGCCTAGTGAAGTACGTACCCCTTTATAGTCGTATATATGTATGTAGTCTCCAGTGCCCGTATAAATTAAACGATTTATTTTGCACACATGGCGCCTTATGCCTAAAGTGATTCAGTGACATTCTGACCCACCCATTTAAATCTTGCTAACAAAAAGTTCCCTTTATTGTAATAATAATAATAATATATTTTAAGTTATAATGTCATTATTTAGAAAACGTATTATTCCTATACGGTATAAAGCTCAAGATATGATCTAGTTCCACATCTGGTTATAATACATACGTGTACAAAATTAAGTCAATATCTTAAACCGTTCCAGAGCAACTGTTTAAAATTTCGACGTTTCATGACATTTGAACAAACAAAAAGAAAAGAATACTTCCATTCCGCTACGTGGAAATCGAAGTCATGTACCGACTACCCTATTTAAAAAATATCTATGTACTCATACCTTCAATACTGTTTACCCTGTACGAATTATTTGTATTCCTTTCTAAGTAAAGCTCTATTATTTTTACACCTTATATGTCAACATTTTTAGCACCTACTATTAACCAACTTTTTAACTAGCATTAAATTACTATACTTCCAATCCATTACGTGGATGTGGAAGTGATAATACAATCAAGTCATGTTTATTTGTCGCCCAGAACTATTTGTTATTATACTGTTTCAATGCACGTTCATTCTGTTAAATATTTCACGTTTGAATCTGCTAAAAGTCAAGCTTTTTTATAATTAATTTTACAGAACTTCTCGAGATTCCAGAACTTAAAGCAGCTTTCATCACGCTTACTCCACTTTCTTGGTTACATCACACTTCTTTCCGCTTTCCTACGTTTTTCCGCTATTTCGACTCTTCCTTATTTTTCTTAATAAATGATTTCCTCTTGGTATCTCCGAGTGACTTGGAAAATGTACACCTTAGAACTTTATTTTTAAACATACGTATACAGACATTTTTATCTGTACTCGTTATATAAATATGTTTACTTCCGTGAAAGATAGATAAATACTCTTATAGGAAAGTATTGGTTAAAACTATAATATTTATATTGACTTATATCAATTGAAGCGAATGGCCTAATATGGCTGTGTTTTAATTTTCAAATAAATTTTATCTCTATTCTCGTTCTCTACTCGTCTTTTCAATTATTTTGACCACGATACCTTAAATACAGCTTTGTTATGTTTTTGGTTTTATACCGGGTGACACAGGAGACATGTAACACCCCGTAGCATGTTTATTTAAAAAGATATTATTTTGAAATTTGGTACACTTATATAATGCATGATTGTCCTTTTTTATTTATTTATTTATTTTTTGGGAATAACCAGTAGCTGAACAGACTAATAAGATCTAACTTATTAAAAAATAAATCTTTAAACAACCCACGATATCTTAAAAACCAAAATAGGAACCCTATTTTTTTTACTTCACCTAGTTAAAAAATACTTATTTATCTTTTATTTTTGTCCAATACAATTGCTGTGCCTATCATATTTTGCTTTCTTCATTAAAATTAGTATCGAATGTTATTGCATAGTAATGAATATTATACTGAAACAAAAATATTTACTAAGCAGGCGGTGGAAACAAAATAAAAGTAGGTAAAACGATTTTTTAAATAAATAAGAAACATCAGTAAAACACATTTGAACAAAATTGATGAAAAACCATTACACGGTGTAATACATTTTTACAACGAATGAATGAAATCAAAATAAAATATTTACTGAAGTACTACATATAAAAAACACATTTTTTTACTACAGATGTTCAAAATGTTGTCCGTTATTATCTCTACACAATCGTGTTTTTGTGACGGTAGCCCTAAGCACGTTATCTAACTGTAATTCAGTAATCCCATCGATTGCTCTTCTGACTCTCTTTTCCATGTCTTCTCTGTTTGTTGGTGGAGTCCTATAAACGTTTTCCTTGAGGTGGCCCCATACAAAAAAAATCAAGCGGCGTAAGGTCTGGTGACCTTGCAGGCCATCGAACGGGCCCATTTGTTCCCATCCAGTTTTCTCCAAATCTTTCATTTAAATAATTCACCACAACTCGGCTGTTATGTGGTGGAGCCCCATCCTGTTGAAAAATTATTGGGTTAACATTAGGTGGCAATTCTTCCAAAAAATCTTGTATCTGGTTTTGCAAAAATCCCAAATATCTTTCTCCATTTAACGGAGCATCAAAAATTATTGGCCCAATAATTCTTCTGCCAATTACTCTTAACCGTACATTAAAACTAAATCGCTTCTGATATACACTTTCTCTCATATTTCTGGGATTTTCTTGTGCCCAATAACGGATGTTGTTACGATTAAATAATCCCAAATTAGTGAATCTGGACTCGTCGGAAAATAAAATTTGTTTATGAAAATTATTATCCAAATTGTGTCTGTTCAGAAACCAATTGCAATAGTTCAATCTTCTTTGAAAATCATTTTCATATAAATGCTGGTGTATGATTTAAATTTATGTTTTTTCAAAATGCGTCGAGCTGATTCCCGATTTACACCGGTTTGGTCCTCAATCTGTCTTATCGAAATCGTGGGATCTACCTCGACAATTGCAAGTACATTGATTTCCGACACTTCATCGATAATGAAATTATTTTCCGGTACTTCTGGTTCACTTCTGAATTGCCGTTCAACTCTTACAAAACAGTTGTTTGGTGGATGAATTCTTTCGGAAAATCTTTCTTCATATAAGTCAGCAGCCTGCCTGCTATTTTTTTTACATTCGCCATAGATTAGTAGCATATCTACTTTTTCATTTCGTGAATACATGGCAAAATAGAGTTAAAAACGTGATAACTTAGGTATAATTTAATGAAAAATACTTAAATTGCTGTCAAGTAAACAATTCTTAATTGTCAAATCAAAATGATGCGTCGTTTTACCTTCTTTTATTTCCACCGCCTGCTTAGTAAATATTTTTGTTGCAGTACAATATTCATTACTATGCAGTAACATTCGATACTAATTTTAATGAAGAAAGCAAAATGTGATAGACACAGCAATTGTATTGGACAAAAATAAAAGATAATAAATAAGTTTTTTTTAACTAGGTGAAGTAAAAAAATGGGGTTCCTATTTTGGTTTTAAGATATCGTGGGTTGTTTAAAGATTTTTTTTTAAATAAGTTAGATCTTATTAGTCTGTTCAGTTACTGATTAGTCCCAAAAAAATATGAGGCACAAAGTTGCATGCCAGAGGTCTTTCGATATCACGGCACACTACGCATCAATATCTGCCAAGGTTCATATCAGGGCCACCTAGACTTAACAAACTAAAATTGATATTAACTGTCATTTTAAAAACAAATGCCATGTTCCGATGCATGATTGAAAAGAAAATCTAGGGACGAATCAGATAGGTAAAAAAAATATACAGGGTGCCATTTAAAATAACAGAGTAGATGTGGTGGACAAAAATTTTTTATACTTAAAAAAAGACAATCACGCATTATATAAGTGTACCAAATTTCAAAATAATAACTTTTTAAATAAACATGCTACGGGGTGTTACATGTCTCCTGTGTCATCACCGGATGACACAGGAGACATGTAACACCCCGTAGCATCCCTTATCATGTAGAGTCCTTTCTATTTACCCGCCACTTTCTAAAAACCCCATATACCGATATACAATGCAAGTGTGCAAATGTATGACATTTTTCAGTCTTGGAAAATTTCGAACTTACAGGTCAAAATGTATTTGCTGACTTCTAATTCAGAAATCCTTGATCTAATTTCTCTTATTAATTTTTCGATAAAATTATGTGATTTCTATCAGTCGAGTGCGTAAACTATCCTACATGTCTCGTGTTTTTACGTTTTAGGTATTTAAAGCTTCGACTGCTGATTCTTAAGTCAAAAGTATCGCACTTTTAGTTGAATTTAAAACAAGTGGTTTGTGTTTAGCGCTCGTGATTTTAAATTTAAAATGCTAGAAGCACTTTTTATCAACGCTCGGCATAACTCAGAGTATAATGAAATTAAGATGTGATTATATGATAATTTTGGACATATTTTCGTGCAAAATTATTTTACGCTTATTTTCATACCAACTGTTTTTAAACTAATTAAGTTCGGCAGTTTAGCCAAGTTAGGCCCTAGAATGTCTTCCAGTATCCACTAAACACGTATTATATTCTCGACCGCGCTCATAAATAACGCTTCAGTTAGCCACAAGAAGTTCTTGTAAACTACTTGGTCTCGGCCAAACTAAGACATCCGATGCTGCTACCTCAATTTATTGTAACAAGTGCCCCTAACAAATGTTACAGCTCCACAAAATCTAGATTTACGATCCTAACTGAATCCATAACATACTTGTGCGTGATGACAACAAATGTTAATTAAGCCAGCCATGTAGAGTACGATTATAAAGGATGACATTTTCTACAGTGAGGTCCATAAGTAATGGATAAATTCATTATCTACGTAATTTAGAATTATTTATGAATAAAATCCTAACATACATCAATATTTAATTCTAAAATGTCATTTCTTGAGCATAATTTTATACCTCCTCTTTCAATCCCCTTGGAGTGACACCTACCCCTTTAAAATTTTTAAATGGAACGACGGTGCATGTGATAGCTCATTTGAAAGGGTTTTTAATTCTCTATCCAGCAATATAATATTTTTTGATTTTCTCTAATTTTTTTATTGAAAAATATTGCATTTTTAATGTTGCCAAGTAAACAAAAGAGCATGAAACAGTTTAAATCAGATGTTAAAACTGGGCGCCCCTTGCTTCTTGACAATAATGCAGGCGTTGCTGAAATTTTTCTAAAATATTTTGTATCATTTCCGGGGTGATTTGATTCATTTCTTATCTTATTCTGTCATCGACGTTATTTGGTCTTTTGAAAGTAAACTTTCGATTGCAGGTAACCCCCATAAAAAAGTCAAGCGGGGTCAAATCGGGAGAACTGGCAGGCCATTTAATTCCACCGCGTCTACCGATCCACCTATTGGGAAAAACTTGATTGAGGTCAGCTCTTACTTCCAATGCAAAATATGGTGTAGTTCCGACTTGCTGATACCAAATATTTCTATGAATTTTACCAAGCTTGTCATCATCTGAAAAAACTAAGAAATTTTGCAAGAAATCCAACGCGCGCCAGTTAATGTGCTATCAAAGAAATATTGTCCGATAATTTGAGAATTTATAACGGACGGACAGACGGACAGGCAGGCGGACGGACGGATATTTTGAAAGTTATTCAGAATTCGATCACCAACATAGTGATATGAAATTTTTTTTCTCTACGAGCAATATTACCGGTTTTAGAAATGTGCCGATCGAATGCAATATACTCTTCGTTTTGTATTTGCGAAGAGTATAATAATAAGGTAGAGTGAAAATTTTTATGTAAGAACCTTCCTTACTAGCTGAAAAGTACATAGCTCTGCAGCCAGAAGTCCATCCCAGGGAGGGAAGCGTGGACGGGCGGTCTAACGCGTTAATTTTTAATCAAAATAAAATCTCTGAGTGCAGCTCTGAAGTTTCGTGTAGTTATAGTTTTTAACTGTAGAAATTGCGTAAAATTATTGCCAGAAGTCTAGGTCGGGGATTAAACGTTGCCAGAAGTCGGTAAAGTAGTAAGAAAATTGTTCAAATTATTAAAATTTGACATTGGTCAAGGTGCAGTTCTGACGATTTTGTTTTTATATATAAAATCTCCCTCTTCTTCCGGGTTTTCAGGTTATTAACTTACCAGTGACATTAATTGAACAAAAAACAATGCAAAGTCGCTAAATGTCAAAAAATGATATTTTTCGTTCATTCCTGTCGGCTCGAATTTTCGATTTCGCCCATGCAATTAACGATGCCGTGAAAATGCCAATTTCTATCTTTCGATATTGACATTAGGAAGCCTTCCTGCCGATGTATTTATTAAGTTATGAAAATTTAAAAATGTCATGTTTTGCCTTTTCCGACGAGACTAATTGAAATTTCAAGTCCACTCCGACCGTACCACATCGCGTTAAGCGACAACATTCATAGCGGATTTGTTGGTTCGAATCCTGTACGGGAGCACTTTTTTTAATTTGTTTTGAACTTTTTGGCTGATATTTCTTATCCTAAAATTAGAACTCATTTATTTATTTATTTCTACAGTTAAAAACTATAACTACACACAATTTCAGAGCTGCACTCCCCAAAGGGACACATTCAGTAAACAGCGCAGTAAGTATATACAGGGTGTCCCGAAAATGGTGGGCAATCTCTCGGATTTGGGTGGAACTAGTGAAAATAAGGTCATAACTTCGTATATTTTTCTTTCCCCCGAGGTACCCCTACGAAGATATTCGCTCTTGAAGTTGAGTTTTAATCATTTTTGGGTCAGCATCATATTATTTCAATCCAGTTAGGTCAGTGTATTAGAACCTTGGATAACATTCTTGGGGTCTAGGGGACAGAACATTTTCCTTAGAAATAAAACAAAATAAGCTGAATTTTTTTTTACTACTTATTAAGGCAATGGGTGCTCTGCCCCCTAGCGCCCAAGAATGTTATCCAAGATTCTAATACACTGACCTAACTGGATTGAAATAATATGATACTGACCCAAAAATAATTAAAATCGATCGAACAATAAAAAAGTTATCGCGAAAAATCGGTTTTTAACCCTCAACTTCAAGAGCGAATATCTTCGTAGGGGTACGTCGGGGGAAAAATATATGAACTTGTGACCCTATTTTCACTAGTTCTACCCAAATTCGAGAGATTGCCCACTGTTTTCGGGACATTTAACAAATGCATTCATTTTATGATATTTTGAATCACTGTTTGATAATGATGTAACTGTCGAAGTCACAACTTTGTGTAAATATAGCGGTGAAAATCATAGTAGTGTATTAGGTACTAGTTTTTTGTGAACAATTTTTGTAACAAGATACCATGATCAATGTCTATATATTGAGTTACGCAAGCTAAATTCACACCAGCAAGAAATCTATGCCGTCTAAAACACAGGGATTTAACGTGGAAAAATACAATATTATAAGTATCCCTTAGAATATTTTCCTCAAATAATTTGCCGAAATCACATTACAACTCATAATTATTGCTCTCTACTTCTCAACAATGGATTTGTCATTCTTTTTATGAAAGGGACACATTTTAGCTTGCTTCCATAAATCGGGAAAGATTGCGGTTTGAAAGGATAAATTAAAAATAATAATTGACCAGTTTATTAATCTGCATGATTTTTTCGAGCTTATTGTAGAATACACTATAGAACGAAAGAATAGTCATATATAGAAGTGACAGTGAATGACATATTATATAGTTCGCTGATGGTGAGTGCATCTGAGAGCTGGAACCAGGGAGTGTAAATTGTAATTCGCTGTATGTATAGAGCTGTATCACTTACAATTTGACAAGCCTGTTTTTAACATGCCGTCTGACGTACTAATTAAATTAGTCAAAGTTGGCTTGTCGCTACTGGGGCTGGGCAATTACTGATTTTTATTCAGTATTCCCAGTTTTTGATTTAACAACATCTTTTAAATTTCAATTCATAGATCAATGTAATAAAACATTCACATTAAAATTAAATTCGTTTTAACCTCACCATCAATAAAAATTGCAACTATTGAAAATTGAAAATTGAAATTAGAAGAATATTCACATTTTGAGGTTCAAGGAACACGAAAATGTAATTTAAAAAAAATCCCTTTTTAAATATTACTTTTTCGTGTTCCTTGGACCTCAAAAAGTAAATAATTGGTCATATCTCAATCGCTAAAAACCTACATCTGGCACAATACGTTTCGAGTCCGAGACCTGCAACATTTAATCTTGATAGAATTTGTAAATGTATTTGATTGTGATACTATATTGTTGCAATTACTGCCTATTTTTTTCTTATTTCACAAGGCTATAGGGAGTGAAGCAGAATCGCAACTCTGGTATTGATTACCCACATATCAGCTGATACGGCATATTCAGGGGAACATGTTTGTCCAAGTATTTATGTAGATAAAGGATTGATGGATGAGGATGAATCGATACAGTCATATCACTTATACTGAGCAAACAAATGTTTGGGAGATGTATTGCCGACTGTATGACTGCTTAATTTATCCATATATACAGGCCTTTACTTTGGGAAATAAGTAGTCTTCTAGGGAATATTAATATTACCCATAATCTATATGGAAATGAAGAGGAATAATAAATAAAATTATATATTTTATATAGGTGAGCTGTACTTTTATGACTGACTATATTACTTCCACATTCACATAGTGGAGTGGAAGTATACTAATCGTAAAAAAGCATCATTTTTTTTGGTGAAATACTATTTTAAAAATCTTTCTGTCGGTCTGGAACTTTTTTTGTGCACACGATTTCTCTGGAACGGTTTAAGATATTGACTTAAAATCACATACACATATGTACCATAACGAGATCTGGAACTGGATTGTTTTTTTAACTTATCCGGTGTGAAGGGTTGGGAGGTAAATAGGAGAAAATAAGTAAAGCAAGCTGGTATTAAAGGGGTTGCTAAAATATAATTGAGATATTTACTTGAGATTTGGTACACGTAAGTATTATAAAGACATCTGGAACTAAATTATATTTTGAGCTGAATCCGTTGAAGGGGTGGGGGTAAGTATAGGTAAATAGAGGAAAATGGATAAGGCAAGGTGGTAAGAGTACAGAAACTCGAGAGTGTACTAGAAACCAAGGCCTCAGATTTCTTTATAATATTATATATGGATTGATAAATTAAAACTGAAATATTCACTTGAAAGTTGGTGCAGGTATTGTAATGACATCCGATTGAGATGGCATGGCGCCTCAGATTTTTTTATTACATCTGCCTCAAATACTACTAAAATTCTATGGCCAATTATTTCCACATACTAGAGTGCAAATATGGCCAAGATGTTTTCCGTTAAAGAGACTTAGATGGAACATCTGGATGTGAAACATTGTGATTCCCTATACAGCGGTTTTTAAATAGAATTTACATTTTTAATGAGCTTCATTTCCAAATAGAGTTAGAAACAATTATGACAACAATATTCCAGTATAGGTTAGCTTACCTGAGTTATATGTACCAAAGCGGAAAAGTCTGGATTTGCAATTTGCAAACAACATTAAAAAAATGTATCGATGATCGTCATACTTTTAATACGATTTATCCTGTGCGATTGAATAGTGATTAAAAGTATAGTCCAAATCGGTATTTTAAACGACTTTTTCTCCAGATATTTTTCGTACAAATGAAATAATAATTTTTCATCGAAATTGTTCTGTAGATACTATATTATATATTTAACTCACCTTCCTTGTTTGGGTCAAATTTTGTAATCCATTTTTCATCCACTTTCCACTCTAGAGGCCCAAAAGTCGTTGGTAAATCGAAAATTGTACACTCCGTAAGTTGTTTTATGCTATACGCATAACATTAGTTCATTGGGCAAATGTTTTCACACGAGGTTTTCTCAAATACTGCGAACCCTAGAAAAAACACATTTTGTACACTTATTAAAATGTGACCTTCATATGAACATATTTTGCTAATAATTATGTAGTAATAATAAGGCAAAAATTTGAGAATAATTCATTGCATTTATGATTAAGCGCGAGATAAATGAGAAAATCCGTTTGACCATTATTATTATTTATCTAATAGACGCCGAGAAGTAGAGAAATGCTCCGCGGAAACGAAGTGAAATAATTATTTAAGATAATTAAACTACTCAACGAATCATTATGAAATTCAGTAAGGTTCTATTCTAATAGTAGACAAAGTGATTTAAAAAATTGCATCCGTTAAAGACTGCAACCTGAAGAGCAACAAAGATTTCGCTGTCATATTGAATATTTGAAGTTCGACTAAATTTTATAATCTGCGAGATCGAAGGTCCCCAGTTACCGATTTTGAGACGAATCAGAATATAATTTACTAAACTTATCCGCTATTTTGAGTTGGTAAATTTCGACCAAATATTTATACTCTGTAACCTCAATAATCTTCAGATACCCATTTTAAGTCGAATGAAACACTAAATGATAAAACTTACATTGATGCCGTTAATTTGAATTTTTGAATTTTGATCACATATTTATAACTTCCTAGATACCATAGAATTGAATATTTAATGATAATGAACTCTCCGCCGTCTTGGATTTTTGTAGAAAAATGTCAAAATGAATTGCCATGTGAACCTTATACAAATTTCAAATCAATACGACATCAGGAAGTGGGCGAAAACTGAGTTGCAAGATTTTTTACATACAAACTTACTGATCAAGCTAATAATAAAAAGGTGTTAAAAATAGTACTATTTTTTAGAGTGGAATTTACTCATTTTAAAAATCTGTAATTAAAACAAGCAGAATTAATCAATTAAAAACTATGTTTATCAGCGAAACTGGGCCCTGATGTGCTGAGTATATAAGTAACAAAATTACTTTTTTCCTCTTATTTTATTTATTTATTTATTTATTTATTCATTTATTTATTTATTTACTGTATGCACTGTTGAACAGTGTATGCACTGTTCAACAGGTAAGATACCCAAAGACAGAACAGGAATAAAGGCATACAAAGCATTAATTACAAGATATACAACAACGTAGAAAGAAAGTAAAATGAACAAAAAATTTACTTAAATGTACGAACTATGAATAACTAATGATACGAAGAGAGACAGAGAGAGAGAGAGAAATAACATGGAAAATGTTTAAATATAAAAACTATATATACATATACACACATATGTGATTCAAAGTAAATTAAGAAAAACAAAGACTCACTGGTTATTTAATTTAGCATTTTGTTTTATGTCACTAAGGCTGCAATTAAAAATATCAAAGTCGGTACATAATTTGTTAGAAGTACTGCAAATCGTATATAAGGGTGAATTATTTAGTACGTTGGTACGCGGCGTAGGTAAATAGAAAACTTAGTGATTACGAGAGGTTAATCTGGGAATGTGAAATTTAAGCTTGCTAATTATTTCGGGTGCGTCAAAATCATTGTGTAGTAATTTAAACAAAAATACTTGAGAAAAGTACGTACGCTTATCCTCAAGAGTAGTCATAGAATATCTTTCAAGCAAGTTACTTTGCGGAAAACCAATCACTGGACAGGTATCGTCGGATTTGAACCACAGTAATTTAAGAAATCTACGTTGAACTGCCTCCAAGTTATTCTTGTGAACAACATAACTGGCACTCCAAATTAGCGATGCGTACTCAAGTTTCGATCTGACGAAGGATTGATAAAGAATTTTCAGGGTATTGGTATTAGTGAACTCTCGACTAGTACGAACGATGAATCCAAGGGCTTTGGAGGCTTCAGACACAATGGTATCGATATGATCAGTGAAGGATAATTTATTATCAAAAGTTACGCCGAGGTCGCGAAATGTTATAGGTCTTTGAAGTATGACATTATCTAACCTGTAATCAAAAATAAAAGGTGACGTTTTTAAAGAAAAGGACATTACGTTACATTAACTAGGATTCATGAATAATTTATTTACTGTGCACCAGGTGTTTATTTTGTCAAGGCAAGTTTGAAGTTGAAAACAGTCATCGATTTCATCAATTACTGTGAAAATTTTTAGATTGTCGGCATAAAAAGGTGAGGCAAATTAATTTCGTTCACTATGTCGTTAAGAAATATGTTAAAAAACAAGGGCCCCAGAATAGATCCATGGGGAACTCCAGATGTGGCAGCAAATTCGATCGATTTGAACACATTTAATGCAACGTACTGACTCCTATTCATTAAATAAGATTTAAACAAAAGGAGCAAAGAATATGAGAAGCCGAACTGGTGATCAAGTCAATCAAACGCTTTGGAGAAATTTGCCTGTACACGTTCATCTAAGGATTCAGAAATAAATTCAGTTACACAGAATAAATTTGTTGTTGTTGAACGCCCTTTCATAAATCCATGTTATTGCAGTTTTAACAAAAAAAATGTATTTCAATTGTTTTGCTTATTTATTATTTTATATATTATTTTTGATGAGTTCACCAGTATGCGCGAATTATTATCGAGAGTACATACCTATACACTGTTCAGACCCTATATCAAAATTTGAATAGACAAACAATACGCGTTCATCTCATACGCGCCCTTTTATTCTTGCATATGAATTTGTCATGTTTTCCAACAACCGGAATGATCGGTAATAGAAAATTAATTGTAGAAGCGAGGCGCAGCAAAGGGGGTGACTTTCGTTTTATTTTGCACCCAATGAAGCGGCAGTCACACATGTGCTTCAAGTCTTATAAAAGAGGGTTTTTAATGAGTTCATGGTGAGTCATTCGTACTCCTTTATATTTCAATTTAAATAGCATATTACGGGATTTTAATTTCACTACTCTAGTCAGCATTAAATTGGAATATGCTTAGTCTTGGCGGAGCGGAGTTCCCCGTCATTTTGAAAGCGACGCGACGCGCGACGTATGAAGTGTTTTATTAGCTCTTGAACTCACGTGTTCGATGAAATCGTCCATTTTTATAAAACATAATGCTTTATTAATTAATTATTAGCTCCACGTAGTGAAGTGGAAATATAGTAATCGTAAAAAAAAATCAAACATATTTCTTGTTGAAATAAATAGGATTCGAATGTCATGAAATGTCGAGATTTTAAATTTGACTAAAAAAAAAAGATTGTCTGTCTGTAACTTTTCTTGTGCGCAAGTTGTCTCTGGAACGGTTTAAGATATCGACTTGAAATTTTACACACGCGTGAATTATAACGAGATCTGGACGTGGATTGTTTTTCGAACTTATCCGGTGAAGGGTTGGGGGTTAAATAAGGGTAAATAGGGGAAAGTAAGTACAACAAGCTGGTAGAGTACAGAAACTTGAGGTTTGGTGTTATATTAGAAGCCAAGGCCTCAGATTTTTTGCAATATTTTTCAAGCCCTCCACCACCTCCACTCCATTATTAAAAAGGCTGATAATATTAAATTGAGATATTCACTTGAAATATATAGGCTATACTAATATATCTTTTAGTAAAAAACAATTGCGTTAAAGGGTTTTTATTGCTTAATATGTCAGTTTGACACCTGGAGATGATAAAATCACAAAGTTCTACTAAATTCCGTGGTGCGTTTTTGAGAGCACTCCCAAGAAGTCCATTTATTAGTTTTTTCAAAATAACTCAAAAACAATGCGAAATTGGAGATTTTTACACTATTATTACAAAGAAAACCTAAAAAATTTTGGCCAAGAAAATATACAGAGTGCTCATCCAACAGCAAAAGTTCAATATTAAATAACAGGCGCCAAATATGGAAGGCCTTTACAAAGAATGGCCGCAAAAAAGGCCTAAAATTCGCCTGTTTTTGCATAGTACATAACGGGTCAAGGGAAAGGGCAAAATAAATCCTATAGGGCTCAAATTAAACTTTGAGAAATTATAAGTTGAGCATATGTTTTACTTTTTGAAAAATGCAAAAATCATCCCTATTTAAGGGTAGGAAATGTTTAAAAAAGGCAGTATATATTGAATTTTTTACGGATTATGTATTATTCTTTAGGAAATTGCCCTACAACCCTCCAACACCTTGTAATAATTAAAATACCAACACCAGAAAACGAAAAAATTCATAGGTCCTACCCACATGATACAATCGTCATGGGATTTTCACTAAAAAACAATTTTTTTTGTGAAATAGGTTTCGAGTGTAATGAAACTTGGAAATTTTAAATTTGAGAAAAAAAATCCCATCTTTCTACTGGTACAGAGCAGCTGTCAATATCAACAGTATCATAATTTCATCGGCTTCATACGCGCATTTATTGGTTGTGATACCACATCTTCATTTCCTAAAGTTGTAAAAAAAATTTTTTTTATAAGTTAGAAAGGTTTGCGAAAATTTTTTTAACAGATAATGCAAAAGAGGAAGAAATCGGTGCTGGAAGTGAATCCATTTCAGCATTACTATATGATTCAAAAGCAAACAATAAGTGCCTATCTAAATGTCGCTTACAATTATTTAAACGATTATCACAGTTACCTCCAACAGCTGATACAGAGATTGCATGGACAACGAACATATTTACAGATCCAACAATGGAAGGGAAATGTGTTAAATCCCCTCTAATGGAGTTGGAAAAAACAAACAATGGATTGATAACTGCCATGACCCTGTCTCCTGCACCGCAATCTTTACACGAAAAAATATCATGTGGCTGTTTAAAAGGCTGTTATGGAAATTGTGGTTGCAGAAAGTTTGCCATCAAATGCTCCATACTTTGTAAGGAATGTGAAGGAATTAATTGCGAAAATACAAATGTGCCAGCACTATAATAAGAAGATATCGACAACGAAGTTGATATTCACATCGAAAGAATTAATATTGAAGAATCATGTTTTTCAACAATATTTATTTATTTGGAAATCAGTTTATTTTAAATAATGCATAAAATCAAATTTTAATATTATAAAGCTCAACCGCAAACATTCGTTGTTTGAAACATTACCGTTTCGTAAAACGTCAACGTTATCTTTTCTGCTGTTTGCAAAATCCTATAAAGAATGTTTCAATACAATTATAAGCAAACAAATAATAATTCATTTTTAAACACGTCATATTTATTTTAGAACATTTGTATTATTATTAAATTATTTTAAAATTGTTGTTTTATTGCACAAACATAATTTAATTTATCGAAAATTAAAAGAAAGAATGTATGAGAGCAAATGCGGTAAAATATGTTAAAAAATCGACAACTTTGAATGGCGATATCTCGGTCGCCATTGGTCGTATGGAGCAGATAAAAAAGCAATTTTTTTGTCTTTTCAATAAAAATTTTCCCTGAACATTTATATATGCCTAAGAGGCCGTAAAATTCTGTTATGGACGAATTACTAAAAAAAAAAAAATAAAAAAAATGGGAATGAATACTCGTCAATTTTTAACTTTGTTTTTTAATTATTTTTAATACTAAAAATAGCAATAGCAATACTCAGCATATATTTGGATGTGAAATTTAATGTTCTACCAAAAAGTATTCTTGTAAAAATCTCCAAATCTGCATTGTCTTTGAGTTAAATTGAAAAAACGAAAAAATGGACCACGGAATTTAGTAGCCCTTTGTGATTTTATCGTCTTCAGATGTCAACCTAACATAAGATTAAACAATAAAAACTCTTTAACGCAATTGTTTCTTCTACCCCATAATTTTGAACAAATTCAATAGCCTATTAGTACACATTTCTATTACACTTACATCTGAAACTGGATTATATTTTGAGATGATTCCGTTGAGGGGTGGGGGATAAGTAGAGATAGATAGGGGAAAACGAGTAAGGCAAGCTGGTAAGAGTACAGAAACTTGAGATTTGGTGTATATACTTGAAGTCAAGGCCTCAGAATTCTTTATATTCTTTAAATCACAATAATTGTAGGTAGAGGTATTTCAGAATCTTATGAACCGCGAGATGCGCAGTTTTTCGTCAAAGTTTGTACTGGGTTTATAAGTGTATTTTGAAAACACTGATAGCTACCTTGCTGTATACATAAACAAGAGCTCGTGATAAATTGTAAACAATAAATCTAATATTTTTAAGCAGTGTAACTGAGTCCACGAGAGGGATTTTGTCCCTGCGCATATGAAGGTCACAGCTCGAGATTTTGAAACAGCTCTAATACATACTCAAGTTGTAAAATTACATAAAACAATCGTATTTTATAATACATATTGTAGTTTTTCCTCTGATGATGGTTAATAAACCGAAACGTAAGGAAATATGAGAATTTTCATTTAAAACTGACCGAAAAATCCCAGGATATACATCAAGCTAATTTGATATCAACGGATATTTAAATTATTAGTAAAAGTTTAAATATTTCATATAAAAGTTCTGAAAAAAAAAAAACAAAATTTAGTAATCAGATTTATAGACATTACTTATTTAAATTTCGTATCTAACGCATTTATTATTTTCACGCGTACGTAAAATTCAGACAGTAACTAGAATTGATGTTAATATGAATATGGCAGTGTCTGGTGCATTATAACAAATTAAGCTTTCAGCAGAATTTTAAAATAAATGAACTGGAATATAATATATGAGTGCACAATGGAGTAATCAGTAAAGTAGGCTGAATATGTCAGTGGACGCCAAACTACCCCTTTACTCTTCACCGTCCACAATATCGGCTGTCATGCCAGTGAACGATCACCAAGAGTGAGTCAGATCATTGTAAACCTAATTAGATAACTTTTTGTTGCTGATCATTATACAGCGCGTCGCTAAAGCATAGAACGAATACTATAAATAATACTAGAGACTTTATTCTACATACTATATTCGAATGATATAAATAATTTAAAAAATCGGTAATAGTATATTACATACCTAGGTGGAAAGAGCTTCATTGTTGTCGATTTATAGGGTGTAATTAGTTTTAAGATATAAAAAAAAACTGGTAATAGAGACCGACTTGATAAACAGAAAACCTATAAGACTTTTTTTCTCTAGGAGCACTTTGAAAAAATTGACCTAGGTTTAAAATTTGAATGTTAAGGTAGAAAACATTTGAGAACCACTGGTTTTCAGGATCAATGGATGTTATAGTTCCGAATATTAGAAATAATAAAAAACTGTAATATCCGACTTGTGTTCCCGCCGGAAGAAGTGCGGCACTTTGATGTGATTACTTGTACCGAACTTTTGATACCACTAATTATGAAAATCTAAATAATTCCTTCTCTTTCGGCACAACGCAAGCATAGCATGGCCGCAGGGGCTTAAATAGGATTTGTTTACATGTGTTTTTTAATTTGGAACAAAGTTATTGTAGCTTTTATTGTCGTTTATAAGAATTTATAAAATTTAAAAGTGGTTTATTAACATTTGCAACATTGTGTTAAAAACTTAAAAAATTAGTAATTATTTTGTGAAATTGGAAAAGAACAGTTAGACGTCCGAGATACGACAACAGAAAATATTTGCGTATTTTAAGTTAGGAAAAAAAATTGATTTTTTAACGAATTGAGCACATAATTTTTCCCAATCAGGTATCGAAAACTAATAATCGAGTATTTGGTCTCTATGAAAATCAATGTAAACAATAATAAACAGATGAAAACAAAACAGCGAATACTAATAATAACAATAATCATACCTTTAATGCCCAATAGGTAACACCCAATAACTGAACAATTCTTTCGAATTTTTCACAAAAATTGTTCGAAATGACCTCCATCTCCACGTATATACATTTGGCTACGTCGAACTAAGGACATACACACTTCGTTCAACACATTTGGTACATTAGGATCATTTTTATGGTTTCTTTGCACATTAAAATACGTTGTTGCAATTGTTCTAGTGTCAATTGGATCACGGTAAACCAGAGATTTAAAATGCCCCCAAAAATAAACGTCCATCGGATTTAAGTCGGGCGATCTAGCAGGCCATGGTACTAGCCCGCCACGTCCAATACATCGTCGAGGAAACTTTCTGTTCAAAAAATTTCGAACAGCCAGACTAAAACGGACTGGCGCGCCATCGTGCAAATACCACATTCTTCTGCGCGTAGCCAAGGGTACATCTTCCAGCAAATTTGGCAATGTTTGTTGCAAAAAATTTAAGTATACATCACCGTTTAATCTAGCGGGTAATTGTATAGGTTCAATTATTTCATTACCGCAAATTTCTGCCCACAAATTAACAGTGAATCGTCGTTGAAAATGCGTGGATTTTCGTCTGCCCAATAGTGCATATTTTTAAAATTAAACACTCCATTTCTGGTAAAACACGACTCATCGGAGAAACACAGAACGTTTAAAGAATCCTCATTTGTCGCGTGTTCTCTTAACATTCACCTACAAAATTGCATTCGCTCTGCAAAATCTTAAGGTTCTAGTGCTTGGACACGTTGATAGTGATAGGGATGTAAGTTCATATCTCTCAATGTCCTCCATACCACAAAATGGGATACTCCCACACGGTTCGCGATATCGCGGGTGCTTAAAGTTGGATCCTCTTCTACAAGTTCCAAAATTTGAACCTCTGCGTCAATTACCCTTTCTTCGCGTTGTGGACCGCGTTCCCCTCTATGTCCATCGAGACGACCTGTTTCTCGAAGACGCTGGTCAATACTAACAAATGTACGAGCACAAGGATGACGTCGATTATCGAGCCTTAAACGATAAAGCTCTTCCGCACCAGCTGCATTTCCACCACCTTCTCCATACACCAAGTGCATATCCGCGAGCTCTGGATAAGTGTAATCTCCAATAATGTCAAAAATTTGCGTTTTAAAACACCACACTAAACTGTGAATTAACGTTATCAATAAAGAAAACAAAAAGAAAAACTTGGTCCAAAATTCAAAAAGTAACACAAAAAGCACGAACAAGAAGTAGTGTCCTACTTAACCAAGAACTAACGACTTGAACGATAAGTCAATAAAATAAATCTTAACATAAGTGGCACAAAATTCAAAGAGAACAAAAGCAATAGACAAAACCAAGGAACGGGTAGGTCGCGTCTTGTGTACGTTGTTTACCAAGTAAGGACACAAACTGAAATTATTACTTGAGAATATTACCAGGGAGAGTATAGCACGGGTAATAAGATAATTTGGCCGCGAAGAAGCAAAAAACACGGCGGTGTCCTCTGTCGGTCTCTTTTAAACTGCTTTGTCGGCATGCTTTCGATGACCCCCGTCGCGGCCTAATTATCTCTTAGGCTCGCCATACTTACTTGCACGAATGTCAGAGTATCATGCGCGACAATACGCGAGGCAATAAAGCCTACCCCAATATGCCAGCAGTTCTCAAACTATGTTATTAAGTATTTTGGAAATTTCCGTTTAATTTTTTTCTCCACAACTATGAGCTTTAGACCCCATATTATATAAAGTTTTTTTGTTTGTCTTGTCGTTTCCTACCACCAGTTTTTTTAATGACATGAAAACTAATTACACCCTGTATAAGATAGTTGAAGGAGGCGCGAAGCGGCGAGATCAATTAGTTCTCGAGACAATAAGGCATACAATGATATGTGCAGATACTGTGAAACTGAGGAACATATTCTTTTGGAATGCAAGTTGTTAGTCCGTACTAGGCTAAAGTACCTAAAAAATGTGAAATTAACGCCTAAAGACATAGGGAAAGTAGCCCCCAGGAAAATCACAAACTTTGTAAAAATTTTGGGAGTCCTGCGCAACAACTAATTGTAGGGCAATTCATAAAAGATCTTTTAGATCGATCTATAATCTACAATCTTATTTGGTTTATAAAATTTAATGTACCCCAAAAATGCAGTTTTCAAAGATCTCAGTTGGACCTAAAATAAAATTCTTATGGGGGCAGTTTCAAGCAGAGTGGAACACGCTGTATATATACATCAATTAAAAGACATCGTTATTGTTATTGTTCTAAGTTTTATGCCGAATATACTATAATAGGAATTACAGATCAAACAACCCCGACACAATAACACCCTGGGCGAAACGGTAGAGAAACTAAATGCAAATTTACAAGCATTTAGTAGCAACTTCGGGGCAATATGTATGAGATTGTATTAATTTGTTTTCACACGTTGCCGTGTAAGTTCTAAGAGAGTTTAGCAAGATTGTAAAGGGTGATTACACAGGCACTTGAGAAACTTAAAATAAGTAGTAATACGATTAGAATAATCTTTCACTTGGTAAAGTTAACCGGTAACCATCTTTCGTGATTTAATCCGCGCGCCCGCACTAGTCTACCTGAACGACAAACAACTTTTAACTTTATAAGCTTGTTTCGCCAACTGTATACAAACATCTCATTAACAGTGTTTTTTTCTATCTTACTTAAGTCGCAGCGTTTCAGATAAAGCAGCTTACTATGTTACTGCTGCTTTTATACAGTGACGTCAAAAATTAACTTGATCAAAAATGATCATTAGGGTGGTCGTTATTTAGGCGATGTTGGAATTTCTTTCATCCCACCCCCACCTAAAATCAATCGAGATGTGGAAGTAGTAATTCTTTTGGCAGCAATTTTTGTGCTTTCAACTAGTATTTAGCGTATGTAATGAAATAAGAAAAGGTTGCTAGGACAGTGGTGCCTCTCCGATCTTTCGAAATAGGTGCCTACCAAGTATATTGGGAAGAAGATGAAGGACGGAGGCAAATTCTTTATTTGGGATTTCTTTCCAAGGATTAGCAGTTTTCGAGAAAACATATGAAAAAAATTTATCGGCGAACCAATATTATACGCATAGAACTTTGCCTAGCCTGATTCTTTTGCGAGATCATATTTAGTTTGCCTCATACATCATTGACCAATATGAATTATACCTACCGTACAATTTATGAACTGATTATTGTAAACAGTTTTTTCAATTTTATGAACCCGACGAAAAATATTTCAATTTTAATTTAAACTAAAATGTTAGGACGTAAGTAACTAGTAGTTGCATGAGATGGATCGTAAAGAGTAACAATAACAATCGAGACAATACTATGTTATGAGAAAATACACCTGTCCCTTAATCTAAACTACATGAAAACTCTGTTGTTTAAACTGAGACTTCGTTTCGATGATTCAGCTGTTTGAAATAGAACAACTGAAGCAGATTTCAAAAGTACGGGATCGTGCTTTGTTTGTTTATGTTAATATCGATGCTGAACTGCAGCCCATAAGGCAAACTGTTTTATAGTAACCATTCCGAACCTTTAAAGTAAAACACCGCGGCGGGCGTAAGTTTAAATTGTTCTTCTGCACCATACGATGTTGAAATAGTTTACTAAAATATCATACATATACATGCGAAAATAAAGTATGCTGGGAAAATCTACAATAAAATGAGAAAACCGATACAGAAATATTGAAAATTTATTCGATGATACCTACTAACGTAACCTATGTCATCTCTATTGTATACACAAAAAAATCGGTAAAGGTATTTACACAGAACTTCCCTCTTTATTCAAAGCATTTTTTAAAAATAGGTTAAGAATATAATGGAACCTGAAAATTTTAGAACTGAAGAAATTTTTTTTTCCATCATCTAGGTATTCTATTGTAGTGGTAAAATAATAAAAAATAAATATTTTTAAATTTTAAAAACAAATTTTTTTCTTGAAATATGTTTAGAATGTCATGAAACGTGGAAATTTTAAATATGAACAGAAACAATTTTTTTCCATCACCCATTTTATAAAAAACTGTTATTTTCAAAAAAAAAATTAAATGTTTAGAATCTCATGAAACGAAAATTTTAACTATTAGCAAGACATTTTTTTTCCATCATCCATTTTTACAAAATTTTGAAAATTTCAATTTTTTTTTTAATTTTAAATTTTCAAAAAAAGTTTTTTTTAGTAGGTTTAGAATGTCACGAAACGTAAAAATTTTAAATTTGAACAAAAAAAATAACACCCATTTTATAAACAATTTTTTTCTATTTAATTTTTTTTTTTTTGGTGATTGGTCTAGAATGTCATGAAACGTGGAAATTTAAAATTTGAACGAAATAATTTTTTTCCATCACCTATTTATTCCCTTAGCTGTTTTCCGTCAAGTAGTTTTTTTAGTTAATGCACCAACAGAGAGGCAGACAGACAGAATGACGGAATTAAAAAACCTATATATTCGTAATCTACATGATCTGAAACGTGAACATCCGAAAAATTCTCGGAGAGTGATTTTTTCTCGAATACAATACTTCCCTTCGTTATGCGGGGGAAGTAAAAATAATCAACAATTCTTTATTTTATTCATCAATTTTGCTCAAAAATAATAAAGTTTTGCTCCAGCCAACACTAATTTACTGTCCAAATTTCAATACAATCGAACTTTTCGTTCTTAAGCTATTGTGGTTATAAGGAATTTGACGGGCAAACAGACAGACAGACATTTGGAAAGTTGTTAAGAATTCGATCACCAACACAGTGATATGAAATTTTTTTCTCTACTAGCGGCATTATCGGTTTTAGAAATGTGCCGATCATTTGCAATATACTCCTCGTTTTGTATTTGTAAAGAGTATAAATAAAAAATGCTATACAGAGTATTTGCCCAACAGGTTAAAAAAAATGGTCATAATAGTTATTTCCTACGCGGCTTAGTTTCTAAAATACGGGGTGAAAAACCTTTATTTCATTTGGTTTTCAAGTGATTTAATTTAAAAAAATCCATTTTATTTTTCAAACGACTCTCTTTATGAGAAAATGTCAAGAGATATTTTCAAAACGTAAAGATTTGGTCTTATCTTAACTCTTTCTTACCAATTGCAGTACCTAACTACACAAAATCAAATTTAAGGACCGTCCTCATTATGATTGTGGCAAATTAGGTGCGGAGCACATACTTCTTAATTGTGATTAAAATTAGACAAAATTAAGGAATTTGTCAAAAAAACGTACAAATTAAAAATATACCTGCCATTTAATTTAGCACAACTCTTAGGCTCTAAAAACCTTGAAATATACAAATTGCTGAGTGTTCATATAAAAAATCTAGGAATAATAGTGTAATATAAAACAGACTATATAATAAGTTTCTTGTAATATAGTATTATAAGTGATCCTCTTGTTTTTCCCAATGTTACCGGATCTTTCCGAGGTCCTCATATGTATTTAAGACTAGACAGACTCCTAGATAAAATAGTGTCCTCGTTTTATTCGCCCCCAAAAAAAATTATTGAAAAAAGTAAACCTGAAAAAGAAGTAGACAAAAACATAAGTTCTTAATTATTTATTAAAAGAAAAGAAAAAAAAAACAATTGTGCTAATAATATATTTTTTTTAAATAATAAAAAAAGATATCTAGGATAAGTTATAATAAGTAGTAGTATGACAATAAACAATTATTGGAAAAAAATAACGCATGTATACAAACTTGGAGAAAGAAAAATAAGAATTGTAAATTTACCTCAGGGTTCAGAAATGTGAGACTAAAAGGTATAAAAAGATCGAGAAATAATAAAAATACCGCTGCCTAAGGAATCAATACTTTCATTTCCAAATTTTTCATCCAAATCACTTTAAAGGAAACATCTTGATGAAAAATATAAACAAATTTAGGGCCTTGGCTTGTAGTACATACATCAAATTTCAAGCTTCTGTACTCTTACCAGCTTGCTTTATATATTTCCCCCTATTTACCCCAGCCCTTCACCGGATATCTTCAAAAAACAATCCAGTTCCAGATCTCGTTATAATATGTACGTGTACAAAATTTCAAGTCAATATCTTAAACTGTTCCGGAAAAAACGTGCGGACAAAAAGTTACATGTAGACTGACAGAAAGACAGAAAATTCTGTTTCGCTCAAATTTAAAATCTCAACGTTTCATGACATTCTAAACCTATTTCAAGAAAAAAAAAATAATGAAATTTTTTTTACGATTCACTACGTGGATGTGGAAGTAATAAACAGTTGGCCACACTGAGCTTAGGGAGTGACTGCATTCCCTAGCCACAATCCCCCCAAATTAAAAAAAAAGAAACACATGGGCAGATAAAGAATCGCCGCCCTACCGGATCCATTTTTTTACTCGCTTTGTAGTAGTAATTTATCGTTCTTATGACACGCAGTGAGCTGACGATGAAAGGAATACATTCGACTAAATTGTTACAAAACAAATGACAAAAATCGCTCGACAGGTTGATTTTTAAATACATTTTTGTTTATCTATTCATGTTGGAAAATAGTTATAACGTATATTACGTTGTATATACAAGTCATCTGATGGCTCAATGGTCCTAATAAAACGTTCCAGTTTAAAAAAACTTAATATCCGTTCAAAAAAACATGTAGCATTATAGAAACAACTAGTGTTGCATGTGCGAGGTGTTAGATTTTCAGAGGGTGAACTGCCACAATCCCACTTTCTGCGGCCCTCATGACCCCAGTCAGTGGGCCAGTGTGCCACGCCAACCGCGATAATAAGGCATTGATCCATATTGATTTATGGCTCTTCTGAGAATTGCATTGTGTTTATATCCACGCGTACTCAATACTTTACAATGGTTCTCCTTGCGTTACTTACCCCCGAGGGAATGAGCGTACGGTCTATGCAATTATGTTCTATTCAAAATAATGCTCCGACATGGCTGAACGAAAATGCCTGCTTTTAATAACCCGAGTCGTAAATTCGTATTTTTTTACGCATATTTTATTTCAGCTGTAAAAAAGCAATCATCGCTACCAACTTTATTTTTTACATTACTTGCTTTTTTATAACGGAGACGGTAGTTAAAATATAAATACATACGATTAGTATTACTATAGTGCTGACATTGAACGTGGCTTTTTATATTTTCATGTAAATAATACAACTATGAAAACTTAATTGACGAATTATTTAGAACACTTTCCGTAAATCAGCAAAAGGTTGGTAAAAAAAATACAACTGTTAAAGAAGAAAACTGCTATACGTTTAATGTAAAATATACCGGATAGTCTCTAAAAAATAAATTAAACAATAGTGATAATCTGTGAAGGTAGGTATCTATATAAACCTTCCGTATTTGGCATATTTTATTTATTATTTATTTTTCCTGTTGTATGACCATCTCATATATTTTTTAAGTAATTGCCAAGGGCTTGCAAAGTCGACTTTGTACCCCCGGATCAAATCTTTTTGACGGATAGAAAACTTAAAGTAAAGTTGACGATGTAACATCCGAAGAGTTTGACATCAATATTGTAGTTCCTCGGGGTTCAGTCTTAGGGCCTCTTATCTCTTTGCTGTTAATAAATGACCTGCCCAAAAATATGCCCCAAACAACGGTGACGATGTTTGCCGATGACACGTCGATAGTAGTAAGAGCAGCTGATGTTAAAACCCTACAAATTATGGTTAATCTTATAGTAATATAGTTTCATGAATGGTGCAATAAAAATTTGTTAATATTTTTGACAAAACAGAATGAATATTTTTTCCGAGAAAAAAAATACTACCTGACAGCTTCACGGACCACATTTCAGACTTACATTTAAATTCATCGAAAGATGTTAAATTTTCGGGAACTTACTTGGATAGCAAGTTGTATTGGGACAACCATATAAATGACAGTTCATTTATATGGTTATTCCAACATAACAATTACTAAATGTATATTTTTTCTTGCCTTATTGCTATCTGTTATACAGGGTGTAATTAGTTTCATGTCATTAAAAAAAACTGGTGGTATGGAACGACAAGACAAACAAAAAAAACCTTATATAACATGGGGTCTATAGTTTTGGAGAAAAAAATAAACAAAAATTTCTCAAATTTTCAATAAAATTTTTTGAGAACTGCTGGAATATTGAGGTAGGTTTAGATCTAGATCTGATCTGAAGAAAACTATACTCTAACTCTCCCTTGTGCAATATTTTAGTAACTGTCGGTGTTTCGTTATGTACACACGTCCAACCCGCCGTTCGTTGTTTTTCTTATTTTTGAATTTCGCGTCTTTGTGTATTTATAGTTAAGATTTATTTTATTAACTTACCATTCAAGTTGTCAAATTCTTGATTACGTACAGACACAACTTATTTGTTTGTTCTTTTTGTTTTCCTTTTTGGCTTTTGAAACATATTCTTTATAGGATTTTGCAAACAGCGGAAAGAAAAACTATCTAGAACTAAAGGAAAAACTATTTATGAAAATATTAATGAAATCTTTGCATTCTTTCGATAACCTGACTTTTGGTTATGCTAACAAGTAAAAATTCTTATTTGTCATTCTCATTTTAACACTAGCATCCAACATAGTCCCCGGGACGAGGTTCGGTCACCGGTTTAATTTCCGACACTCGATCAGCAATGTTAAGGCACGCTGGCCGAATCCGGCATTTGGATGGGTGAACCAGTGTATGTTGTAGTACCTAAAATTTTCAACCCCAATTAAGTTCAAATTTTCCAAAAAGACTCGTTTAAAATTATCAAATCGATTGCCTACATCAAAATAAAATATATAAAAAAACATATCTGTCTATTTTCATAAATAATACAAAAAATTCAATAACTTCCGTTCTCCGAAACTCCAGTATATCACTAAAATCATACAAAGAACCTATTTCGATCAAAAAACCCGATAGCAAAATTTTAATTTTCTCTAAATTTACAAAATTTTCAAAAGTACCCCTAATATATCTCGTCGCCGTCGATACGCATAGCCTTCCGCTCAACAAATAACGTTTAAAATATAATTCAGTCATTCTAAAGCTCACAAATATTCACTAAATTTAATATACATTACGAATTGCTCAAAAAACAACAATACTCAGATTTCATTCAAATTTCATTACTAAAATTCGAAAGTACCCCGCGTATTACACTCATTCAAATCTATCGTCGCCGTCGCCGCGTCGACGAAGCCATACAAGTCGCGCTATTCACAATAGTAATTTTATTCCAAGTTTCATGCGGACGAATTGCTGATTGCCCGCATAAATTCAATTGCTCACGCGCACAACGCACGGAGTTGAATCTCTCTTTATTCCAATTACGTAAATTAACGTAATCAGTTTCCGAATAGATACGAGCACCGTTCTAAGACATTTATGACTCACACCGGCTACATGCATTTAGTCACGTAGGCCATCGTTTCTCATTGGTGGAAAATGATGTCATATTATGTCACGATGATACGTCACTTCCGTGTTCTGGAATTCCCCACTAGTATAAAAGCCACCGAGAGCGTGTAGTAGGCAGGCAGTATCTCCACATCGCGTTATCAGTTCACGTCTCCGCGCTACTCTCTCTCCGGGTTGCTCTCAAAATTAATTAAACCTCGCGTCCAGTGATTTTTTAAATAGTTGAGTTTTATAATAACAAAATCTAGTGTACAAATTTTAATCATAAGTGTTTCTACAAAATCCAAGACTGTACTTTCATCAATAAACAATTTTTATACTTCTCGTCGTTATCTTAAAATTCGTCGTTTTATTTACTAACTACCAATCAACAAGTGTAATCGAAGCCTATCTGAATATTAGTCCAAGTCTCAGAGTTTCAAAAGAGCTAGCTGGCGCCCATCATTAAATAAATTTGCTAGCTATCATACTACTAGTCGTACTCTAAGCTCGAGACGACCCAAACAAAAAATCATTTTTAAACTAGAACCAGGAACACCTAAGGCACAGGCTTGTTTCTTGGACATGTATCCGTCTATTAGTTGGTAGGCTATCGACTGAGACAGTTCCGGGCCGTTAAGTCGCTTAGTAAGGTGGCGCCGATGGCACAGGGCAACTGTCTTCGCTGCAGAGAAGACCCCAAGGGCTATTGGCCCGTCAGAAAGGCGGTGAGATGGCCGGGGGTGCGTCAAAGTTGATAGCCGATGACCGTGGTTTGGAGTCCACGCAAAACTGTAGATCCCTACGAGCACAATGGGCCTTGAGGCCTGAGTGTTGTAGTAAAACAAATCTACTAATGTAGTCCCCTACGGCTAAGCAGGCTAAACTAGTATCCACATGATCCCCTACGATATGTAAATTCAGTTAAAAATGAGAACAAAGGCCTGAAATTAATTTATTTACGTACCTTGTCTTTAAAAATTTTTTCAATCTAATGAATTACATTTTCATAAAATCTCATTCAGTGTCTTGGAAATGCTTAGCCTTTGAAACGTTTTTCGTCCTTATTGTGGACTCATCAGAAAAGCTTAAAGCCACTCATAACGATGGTCCATGCAAAAACGTTTCAAAGGCTAAGCATTTCCAAGAAACTGATTGAGATTTTATGAAAATGTAATTCGTTAGAATGAAAAATTGTTTTAAAACAAGGTAGGTAAATAAATTAATTTCAGGCCTTTGTTCTCATTTTTAACTGAATTTACATATCGTAGGGATCATGTAGATACTAGTTTAGCCTGCCTAGCCGTAGGGGACTATGTTGGATGCTAGTGTTAAAATGAGAATGGCAAATAAGAATTTTTACTTGTTAGCATAACCAGAAGTCAGGTTATCGAAAGAATGCAAAGATTTCATTAATATTTTTATATATAGTTTTTTATTTAGTTCTCATATATATAGTTTTTCTTTCCGCTGTTTGCAAAATCCTATAAAGAATATGTTTCATATATAAGGACAAAGTTAAAATGTTTTTAATTGGAAATTGTTTTTATAGTGTCAACCAGTTCTTTATTAAGTAATTTTATATTTATTAGTCTTTCTCAGTATCTTACTCGTATTGACATTTACATCAATTATATAGTGTTTAAATTGATATTATTTTTTCCAAGTAATTTTATCTTCTCTATCTCTCATATGTTTTATATTACATTTTTCAAATTCTGTAACTGACTTACCATAAATACAATGTTATATCATTAGTAGTTAATAAACATTATTATTATTATTGTTGTTATTATTCGTTATACGGGATGCTCGTTGAAGTCGCGTTTGTCTATTTGTCTGTTTATAGATCTAGTGCCTGGTTCATTGTTTGACTGAGAGTCTATCTGTTGGTGCTATGCCTACAAAACAATGATGAAGAAAATGAATGTTCTTGAGAAACAATCAGGGAACAATAAGATTTTCTAATTTCTTTTCATAAAAAAATATGGTACTTACAAGGCACAGATATTAGCTATTTCATTAATTTATTACCATCTGCAGAATGATTTGGTTTTCATCAACGTTGATTATATTGAATGTTCAGCGTTACCATCTTCTGAAGAGAAGTGAATTTATTATGCCATACTTCATAATGATGCATATGATCGCAAAAATTCGTTGTAATAAGGGTGCAGATTTTCTAGTAGATAAAATTATATCATTAAACAGCCTCCCTTGGGTGACCAGTGTGGGGTGAGTAATGTGGGTCGGACCCCATCCAATGCAAAACTTACGAGTGTTTCAGATAATACCGCATTCATCAAAATAGGCATATAACTGACTTCACCTACAGTAAATTAATTTTAATTTAAAACTTACTTGATGTAGTAAATGCGAATTACCGTATAAATACGCACAATAATAGGGTCATTTAGCTATTTAGCAGCTTCTCATTATAAAATATAACATGCCTATAGCGCCAGGAAAAAAATCGGATAAGTAACAACACAGATATTCCCATTTTAACAGAAACACGCTTGGTCAGTTGAGGCCCGGTACAGTGACGTCACATAGCAAATATACCTGTGATACAGTCCGTTAGAACTGCACGCCAGCGCTGATATTCGCTGAGAAAAGTAATTTTTAGTTAGTTAATTTTGCAAGGAATCGATTTTAATTGAAGTCTTTTGGAAAGGGAAGATTCTACCTTAAAAGATGGTAGTATTATAAGATTGAATTGAACTAGTTTTAAAATTGTTATTGAAAGTTGCGATAAGTGTCCGTCAGTTACTCTACGTACGAATACACTCTAACATCTGTAAGTCGTAATCCTTAACAGATACAAATTTTAACTTTTGGCATAGTTATCTACACTCGTCAAGCTCTTTCAGAATATAAAATAAAAAAAAAATGTTAAATGGGTTGATAGCACTACATTAAATGTATTTTCCCATTCTTATTTTATCTGAAAGACGTAATTCCTTAAATTCATAAATATTTATTACTTGTACAAGAAGCTTTAAAAATCGAAAAAGAATAGAATAATGAAAATTCGTCGGCGGAAAATAAAGATTGAAGTTAATATTTCGTATTTAATGTTTCTGCTGTCTGAGCAATTGACGTTTGAAATTAAATTTGGGGTATACCTGCAGTAAAATTTCAGACAGCTGAATATTTCACCAAACTTTTGTATCATTTTATGACTGCCGTATGTTTTTAGCGTTTATTTTAACTTTCCTAACAATAAGGTCGTAATTTTTAACGTGTGAACATTGTGCCGTAGCAGAAAAAACGATATATTTATATTGTAAAAAATTACAAGAATATGCATAGGCGTGTACTGTGTTTTGTCAAAGGTTTAATCTATAATCCTGGAATTTCTCAACATGATATAGCGAAATTATTAATAGTGAGATTATGACGGAAAGAAGTGGTACTTATAGCACTTTTTAAAATCGGTGCTTATAAACACTTCATCAATCTATTTGATAACCACCTATTTTTAATCTACCTTCGCCTTATGGTTGGATATTCCGAGATACAAGCAAAAAATAACAACTGCAACTTTATAAGTCGGAAATTGTACGCAACAAATGTGAAAAACCGCTGCCTAAGGAATCGCTACTTCCACATCCAGATTTCTCGACAAAGTCACTTTAAAGGAAACATCTTCATTCTATTTGCACTCTAGTATGTGGAAATTATTGGTCATAGAATGTTAATAGTATTTGGGGCAGATATAATGGACAAACTTGAGGCGTTGGTTTTTACCATATATGTTAAAAATGAAGTTTCTAGCTTGGTCTACTTATTTTGCGCTATTCACAACCTACCACCTCCCATCCCTTCAACGGAATCATCTCAATCAGATGTCATTATTATACATACGTGTACTAACTTTCAAGTGAATATCTCAATTTTATGTTATCAATCCCTTTAATAATGGAGTGGAGGTGGTGGGGGTGGGGGTGGGGGGATCGAAAAATATTAGAAAGAAATCTGAGGCCTTGGTTTCTACCTTCAACGGAACCATTTCAAAATATAATTTAGTTCCAGATGTTATTATAATATATACATGTACCAAATTTCAAGTCAATATCTCAGTTTTATTTTATCAACCCCTTTAATAATGGAGTGGGGCGGTGGTGGGCGATGGAAAACACAAAAAAAATGAGGTTTTGGCTTCTAGTACATACACCAAATTTCAAGTTTCTGTACTCTTTCCAGCTTGCTTTATATATTTCCCCCTATTTACCCCCAACCCTTTACCGGATATCTTCAGAAAACAATACAGTTCCAGATCTTATTACGTGTACAAAATTTCAAGTCAATATCTTAAACCATTCCGGAGAAAACGAGCGGAAAAAAAACTACAGACAGATCGACAGACAGATTCTTTATCGCTCAAATTTAAAATCTCGACGTTCCATGACATTCTAAACTTATTTCAAGAAAAAAAAATATTTGAAATTTTTTTTCGATCACTATACTTGCAATCCTCGACGTGGATTTGGGAGTCATTTCAAGAAATTCTGTCGGTGTACGTAAACCTCTAAGAGGTGCGGGATGTCCTTTAGGTTTACAAACAATACACGTATAAAAAGTATGACATTTTTCAAACTTGAGAAGCTATATACTGAATGATCAAATTTGATTTCAAGAAAATGGCGCTTCCAATTTTTGATGCAGCATTATTATTGAGTGACCATCTAGGTCACCAGATTTAATCCTCTTAGATTTCTTCTGGAGTTATTTAAAATGTAAAGTATAATTCATTAGACAACATAGCATTGAGAACTTAATAGACCGAATAATTAGATAGATAGATTTTACTATTATACCTCATGTTACTGTAAGTCAATTTTGTTTGCTCATCAATTTATAAGAGAACAACTATTTAATTGTAAAGCCTATGTGCCCGTCAGTGCCAACGCGCATGATTCTACCAATAACATAATGGCCTATATGTTTGCCAAGAATGCTTTTATGTGAATTTTTAGCGGATTTGCTACGAAACACTGAATATAAAACACATTAATTAAACTATATTTTTAGATCTCGAAGAATTAAAGCTAAAATTAACATTTTGTTTGTTTATTTCAAATACCTATTGTTTTAAAGTGCATATTGTTGAAGGAGAAAGAGTTCATACTTGAATTGTCTCTAGTGCGATACACTGTGAGTAAAAGATAAAAAAAAATATAGACATATCAACTACATAATTTTAGGCCATCTTTTTTAACATTGTTAAAATACTTTTGTTTTAAATACAATAGCAATATGGTACTATTTAGCACCGATAATTTGAGAATGTTAATAGCGACATTAAATTGTTAAAATTGCAGTTTAATAGATTTTATTACAGTTATTGGAAAATTAGGGATATTCAATGATTTGGTATTTATTGTTAAATCAAAATAACTGCGATATTATTTTTACAATTAAACCGCATATTGTATCCAGGAAAGTAATTAGTAATTAATATTCACTATTGACCGCATATATGATTGTATATTATTGCATTCATATAACAATTATTATTGGAGAGTTATTGGAGAGAAATAAGCTTAAATGTTTCACATGGCAAGTTGGTTTATAACAATTTATAGAATCAAAAGTAAATAACTAGCAAAAGACAAATTTTTAACTGATTTTCAATTTTATACTTTTCATTTTAGTAGTATTTTACACTTTCTTATTAGGTATAGTACGATTCACAGTTTGTCCCATTTTACATCGTTCAAAATCTTATGGCAGTCTTGTGAAGTTAAAAATGCTGCAAGAAACCGCGTCTATACATTTTTAACCTATTTAAAAAAATGTAAAAAAAAGAAATCGAGAAATTCGGTTGCCAGTTAACTTATAAAAACATAGTCAGAGTGCCCTATTTGGTAATTTCTTTTACGTTGGTGGACTGTACTTTTAGAGAAAGTTTGTTTTAAATATCCATATTATGGCACTTCTACTTGCTTCCCTGGCGATCTCTCCTTGTCTTTGCCGTTGTAATCTGGCGATATATATATATCTCTCTCTCTCTCTCGTAACAAGTTTTCATCAGAAAATGTACACATTATACACGGGTTTAGGGGGATTACTAATAATTATTGTTATTAATATGGTAATATTTAGATAAAGTACACAACAGATGCTTATTTCATATAAAACTAGACTTATTTGAAAGGTTTAGTCGCCAAAGCAGGTACCAGGAAAATGGATTTATTCTTTTAAAAAGGAGTGTTTCATTTATGCCAATATAGGGTGTCTCACCGGGAAATGAATCGATCGATATTGGAAAAGTATGTAACAAAAGATTTTGAAAATATTGGGAGATACTAAAGTCAGTGTCTATACTGGAAGTCGATACCAACTTGCTGATTTTAAATGGAACACCCTATATATTTTTGACTTTTAGAAATGGTCATGAAATTTTGAGTCGAAACATGTTGCACACCCTATATACATATACCCAGCAGTTTCGAAGATATTTGACATTTTATAAAAAATTTGACAGGTGCAACGGTTACAAGAACTGTTATAATTTTCTTTGTGTAGGAGATCATCATTTACTCTTTGGCACATAGATAGAACACAAAATGAGCTAGACTCTGCAATAAAAATAAATTCCATAATAGTATACCAAGTGTTCTATTTTTCACATTAAATTTTGTCAAATTGAAACATCAAAAACTTTTTTATTTCAAATGGAACACCCTATATTTTTTTACATTAAATTATGTAAAATTAAATTCCCTTTGCCTTGACAGGGCCAAATATTCTAAAATTATCTAACATGCGTTTTGATGTGCATGGTGATAGTTTCTGTTCTTGTGGGTATCGAGTACCAAATGTGTTACATGTTCTTGATATTACTTTATCATATTCTCTATAAATATCGGTAAAGGTGTTTACACAGAACTTCCCTCTTTATTCATATAGGACTGTCACTCTAAAAAAATTGAGAAAGGACATATGAGAATAATAATCGCAATGTAGTTAGCCCTATTATTACAGAGAGAACCTGATAACTTTTTTCCACCATCTACTCTATAGTGGTGGTGGAAAAAACTTTTTTTTCACTTTCAAAATTTTTTTTATTGAAATAGGTTTAGAATGCAATGAAACGTGGAAATTTTAAATACGAGGTAAACAAATTTTCCCATCATCTATGCTATTGTAGGGGTAAAAAAATTTTAAAAAAAGAATACCTACTTATTCTTTTTTAATTTTCAAAACAAATTTTTTTTGACGTATGTTTAGAATGTCATGAAACGTGGAAATTTTAAATTTGAGCAAAAAAACATCATTTTTCCATCATCCATTTTATTAAACATTGAAATTTCTTTATTTGTAATTATCAAAAAAAAAAAATATATATATATATATACAGACTGTCTATTTTACGAGGGCCACACCAAATATCTCGCTTAATATCTATTGTAGAAGAATAAAGTTTTAGAAACAGTTATCCCATTTTTTGTGAGCTATATTTCAGTAAAAAGAAATTTGAAATCCATAGCCTACTTTATGAGATATATTACAGAAACCTGAAAAATAGGAAAACCACAAACGGTTATAGCTTCCTTATTTGAGGAGATATGAAAAAAGTTAAAGGAATGAAAGTTGACGGCAAAGACAATAAGAATAATAACGTGTAACAAAAAAATCGAAAAATGCAGTTGGCTTTGACATACGCTATTGTGCAAAAATGAAAAATACATATCTCAAAGTAGGCCATGACGCCATTAATTCCGTTATTTTTTTCTCATTCCAACGATATAAAACATGTCACAGAAATTTTAACCGATAGTGTCAATATTTAATATTTTACGAATACCACAATTCATATAATTGAATCGTAACAATCAGCTGTGCCATAATTAGTGAAAAACAATGTATACAGTTATTAATAAATTTGACAGATTGTCACTGTTGTATGTTGCGTTGTCGAGTTCTAAGACAAATTTTATATCAGTAATTATGGTGTACACCAATAATAACAAATTCGATATGATTAGCATTTATTGTCAGTGTAATTTTGACGCTGAGATGACAGTCACGGTTTACGGAGATAGATTTCCAGATACTCCGCAGCCAAATCGAACTATGTTTAGGAAGTTAGTTCAAAATCTAAAAACGCACGGTTCATTTTCAAAAAAAGTAGTAGTATATCTCATAAAGTAGGCTATGGATTTCAAATTTCTTTTTACTGAAATAGCTCACAAAAAATGGGATAACTGTTTCTAAAACTTTATTCTTCTACAATAGATATTAAGCGAGATATTTGGTGTGGCCCTCGTAAAATAGACAGTCTGTATATATATATATATATATTTTTTAAATATGTTTAGAATGTTATGAAACATGGAAATTTTAAATTTGAACAAAAAAAACTTTTCCATCATCCATTTTACTTACACAAAATTTTGAAAATTCTGAAAATTTTAAAATATATTTTTTTAAATTTTCAAATTTTTTTTTCAAATAGGTTTTGACTGTCGCGAAACGTGGACATTTTAAATTTAAGCAAAAATAATGTTTTTCCATTTTCTATTCCATTTAGGCGGTCCACCCTGTATATTTTCCACTGAAAGTTTAACCATTTCTTCGGTGTCAGTGGCGTCAGCTACCTACCAAATTTGACTGTTCTCCGTCAAGTAATTTTTTAGTTAATGCACAATCAGACCGACCGACAGACAGACAGATAGACAGACAGATTGACGAAATTGAAAAACCTATATTTTCGTAATCTACATGAAATCCGAAAAAATCTCGGAGTTTATTTTTTTCTCGAATACAATACTTCCCTTCGAGGGAAGTAAAAGACAAATTTAAAAAGTCTTGGTGGGTGTAATTTAAACGTGCTGGCATATTTTAATATAAAAGAATGACTGACATTAATGATTGTTTCTAATCATGACTAAGTTGATGGCAATCTTTGGTATTTTTTATCAAAAATTCTTCAGAAAATCGCCAATATTTCAAGAAGTTGTAACTTTAACTCCTGCAATGCCTATAGTAGAAAAAATTGAATTTAATTTTACATAATTGACGTAAAAAAATACAGGGTGTTCCATTTGAAATAAAAAAGTTTTCGAGGTTTGAATTTGTTAAAATGTAACGTGAAAAACAGAACACTTGGTGTACTATTATGGGATTTATTTTTAGTGTAGAAACTAGCCCATATTGTGCCAAAGAGCAAATGAGGATCGTTGAGACCGTTTCTATCAAATTTTTTGTAAAATGTCAAGTATCTCCGAAACTACTGGGTTTAGGTATAGGGTGTGCTACATGCTTGTAATTATTTTAGTTGTATTGGCCACACTGGCTTTAGTAACTCCCAAAGTTTTCAAAATATTTTGATACACAATTTTCTCAATATCGATCGAATCCCGGTGGGACATCCTGTATGTTTGTTTTGTGAAAATATATCTTGGTGCTACATTTGACACCATCGAGTACTGTATTAATTTATGATGGTAATGAGCTGTTTCAGATTAAAAAAATCGGTAAAGGTGTTTACACAGAACTTCCCTCTTCATTTGTGCCCACTCTAAAAAATTAATAATTACGAAATGACATTGAAAATAATAATCGGAATATAGTTATCACTATTATTACAAAGAAAACTTGATAAGTTTTGGTCAAAAAAATATACAGAGTGCTCATCTAACAGCAAAAGTTCAATACTAAATAACAGGTGTCAAATATGGAAGGCTTGCGCAAATACCTTGCGCATCTTGGGATGACCACCCTGTACATTTTTCAATAAAAGTATAATAGGTGCAAATGCCAAATATTATTGCCATCTGTCACATTTTCAATTCCACATTCACGTAGTGGAGTGGAAGTATAGTGATGGTTAAAAAATTTAATTTTGTTACGAAATTTTTCAAAAATGTTGGTAAAAAAATTTAAAAATTTGTTTTCTTCTGAAGTAAGTTTAGAACGTCATGAAACATGGAAATTTTAAATTTGAGCAAAAAGGAAAGTTTCCTTCTATTCTATAATAGTGGTAAAAAAAGTTTGTTTTTTTTAAATGGGTTTAGAATGCCATGAAACGTGAAAATTTTAAGTTTGTGCAAAGAAAAAAAGTTTTCCTTCTATTTTAGTGGTAAAAAATTTTTCAAAAATGTTGGCGAAAAAAATTTTTAATTTTTTTTTTTCTGAAATAGGTTTAGAATGTCATGAAACGTGAAAATTTTAAATTTGAGCAAACATTTTTTTCATCAATTCTAGTGGTAAAATATTTTTCCAAAATGGTAAAAAAATGTTGCAATTTTTGGAATATCATGAAACGTGGAAATTTTAAATTTGAGCAAAAAAAATATTTTCATCTATTCTATAGTAAGTAGTGATAATTAGATCAAAAAATTTTTAAATTTGTTTTTGTTGAAATAGGTTTAGAATGCCGTGGAGACGTGGAAATTTTAAATTTGAACAAAGAAAAAAAAATTTCCATCCATTTTAATGGTAACATTTTTTTCAAAAATTTGGTTAAAAAAAATTGAAAAAAAAAATGTTTTTTAAAATAGGTTTATAATGCAATGAAACGTGGAAATTTTAAATTTGACCAAAGAAAAAACGTTTTTTTCTTCTATTTTAGTGGTAAAATTGTTTTAAAAAATGTTGGTGAAAAAAAATTTTCAATTTTTTTTTCTGAAATAGATTTAGAGTGTCATGACACGTGGAAATTTTAAATTTGAGCAAACATTTTTTTAAATTATTTATTCCCTTTAGGCGGTCCACCCTGTATATTTTCCAGTGAAAGTTTAATCATTTCTTCACTGACAGTAGCGTCAACTGCCTACCAGATTTGAACGCTCTCTGTCAAGTAGGTTTTTAGTTAATGCACCAACAGACAGACAGACAGACAGACAGACTGACGGAATTGAAAAACCTATATTTTCGTAATCTACGTGATCTGAAACGTCAAAATCTGAAAAAACCTCGGAGGGAGATTTTTTCTCGAGTAAGTATAATTCTTCCCTTCGGTATGCGAGGGAAGTAAAAAGGCAAAAATGTATGATTAGTTGTTTGTAAAATAAAAATTTCTCTGAATATTCTAACGAACTATCTGCGGCTCGGCTCCTACATTAATAACAGGTAAACTTTTTTTATCTATAATAATTATAGTTATGGAGCAAATAGTCCAGCTCCTGTACTAAAATACTCACAAAGTGGACACCTATCATAAAAACGGTAACAAGTTACAGTTTACTTAGTATACAGTTCACTAAACCTACCATAAAAAGAATAAAACTATTTTTCTGTATATCAGGAGTCTAATATCAATTTGAATTAGATGTTTTATAGAGACCTTAATGTATAATTAAGACAAATAAATGCCTGTCAGTTGAAATCAAGATTAAACTAATAAATGCCCGGAATAAAAATACACCACACAAAGATAGATATCTGAAACAACAGACATTAATTTAGTTTATCTAAACTACATCATATATATTTTCTGTTTTTTCATAATTGCCTCACAATGTCAAACCACGGCGTCGAAAGCAAAGAGACTCTTTGTAAAAGCTGAAAACAGACAAACAACACGTTCATTACCCCATTAGTTAATTACTGGGACGAAAAAATAAACAGAATAACAAAAAGGAAAAGAGATCAGCCATTCTAAGCGCAAAACATGCCGGAATGTCACAGAATCCGGAAAAAACGTTAACAAGCAAACAAAATTAAAGAATGTCTACCACGCACATGTATAATGAGAGGAAATTAACAGTTGATCTTGTGAAAAATACGATGGAAAGTGGAATAATTAATGTATGCAAGCGTATTTCTAATACAAAGCGGATTACCCAAAAAGTCGCTTAGGATTTCAAAAACTAAGCTAATCGCCATCAAATTACGGGTTTGAACCAATAATTTGGGATCTTTAGAAGGCGAGTTTATGTGAGTATTTTGTTCATTCACCAGTATCACGTAGATTAAGAAATATATCAAATGAATTTTAAAGTATTATCGAAATATGTTTAATAATACTTAACGGAATGAACGAAAGTCGGGCGCTGCCGAATGCAAATACCTATTATAGACCGAGCTCCCATGACAAAAAAGGTACTCCATCGAACACCTCAATTTTAAAAGGTGAAAATTGTTGCAAAACATGTAAATATCATGTTACGCCTGCCAGACTATCAAAAATTTGTTAATTGATATTTTTTATGAATTTTTGAATTTAACTAAAAGAAGAAAGAAAAAAGATGTTACATTAAAACACGCGCGATTTTTCGAGCACGACGGCATAGCCGAAATAGAGCAACTGTTTTAAAGACCAGTTATCCACGAATACTTTACGCAATTTTTTTTTATTGGTACACTTTGAAATCATAAATACTGGTATTATTACTACAAAAAATGGAAATAAGAATTAAGAATGTAAAATGGTTGAATTCGTGATGTGACATCAGGACACCTGTCAGTGTCAAATAAGGAATGCAAAACATGAAATCTGTCACATAGGATTAATTATTGTCAGTACAGTTGTTACTGATTGTATATTGCTTTAAAATGAGTTCTAACATTATTTACTTAAATAGAAGAGCAGATTCGCGGTTAATAACGCAAAAATTCCTGTCAGATCAATAATTAAAAAGTTGACATTTTGACTCGGTAACTTTAAAATACGCGCGTTTTTTAAAGTTGGATATGAACACTCTGAGGCGTACTTTAAATAAGCAAATTAGGGTACCAATAAAAAAATAATAATTTTCAAAACAAATTTTTTTCTTGAAATATCTTTAGAGTGCCATGAAACGTGAGAATTTTAAATTTGAGCAAAAAGATTTTTTTTCCACCACCCATTTTATAAAAAAAATTGAAAATTTCAAAATTTTTGTCCATATTAGATTTTCATATTTTTTTAAAATAGGTTTAGAATGTCACGTAACGTTAAAATTTTAAATTTGAGCAAAAAAAAATTTTTCCATCACCCATTTTATAAAAAATTTTAAAATTTTGAAAATTTCAAAATTCTTTTCTAAAATATTCACTTGTAATCTCCCAAGTGCTTGAATTATTCGAATTATTTAAGAAAATTCATATACTCGAAAAATGTCTTGCAATTAATTCAAGCACGCGGGGGATTCGGTAAGAAAATTTCACACGAAAATAAATTAAATAAACTCTAATTTCAACTGACATTATGATTGTTCTAAAACATAACAAGGTAAAAGATTAGTAGGCCATGAATGGGTCTTGTTGACTAAGTAACAGAAACGCAACGGAATTAGTAAGTAGTGTTGTGGTGTCAAAAATTAAAATTATAAAAGTTATTTGAAAATGGAATACGTATAAGAGATAAATAATATCTCTTCCACCCATTTTAGTTTCCAAAAATTACTGAAAATTGTTTAGGACAACCCTTTTTGTGTGTTATGGAATAAGTTGTATTGGTGATGGCTTTGAACCAAAAGCTCATTACTTATTTATCATTATTTCATTGACAGTTTAACCAGTTTAAGATAAATATGTCTTATTGTTGAAGTTATTTTCGAGGTTTTAAAAGAATAGTATGGAAAAAGAACATAATATACAATATGCGCATATTGCGAAGAACTTTGTGAAGTTAAATAATTGTGTTGTCATCAGAACTAAAGGTGTGTACCAAATTTCAGATTAATCGGTCAACAGGAAGGGGGTAAAATTTTAATTACTAGATTTGACCCACACAAGACACAAACAAAGTAAGCTAAATAAAACCGTTTAAAAAGCCATCCAAAATTGAAATACTTATTGATGAGAAGTGTAATATGGAGGAAAACCAAAATGAGAAGTTATTCACTATCATAATTTAGTATTAAACATGACATAAAATGTTGTTTCACAAAGATCAATGATTTTTTTAATAATTGATTCGATTAATTTGAAAAGTAAAATTCCGTTTTTATGTAATAGCAAATGTCAAATATGATCATATGTCAATAATTTGACAGAAATATTTCCACTTATTAATTTCGTTCAGGGTACCCTGGGGTCGAAAATTTTTTGGGTTGCCACGATAACAACATAAAAACAAACTTCTGATTGGCAAAAAGGTGACGTGAAATTGTCAATAAATTTTTTTTTTGAGATAAGTTTAGAATGTCATGAAACGTGGAAATTTAAAAATTTGAACGAATTTTTTCCCATTATCTATTTATTCCCTTTAGACGGTCCACCTTGTATATTTTCCAGTGAAAGTCTAACCATTTCTTCGATGGCAGTGGCGTTAGCTACCTACCAAATTTGACTGTCTTCCGTCAAGTAATTTCTTTTAGTAATGCACCAACAGAGACCGACAGACAAAAAATTTGAATTTACGCACTCAAAAGTCGATGTTAAATCAAAGAACAGTCCAGCAAAATTTTTACCTTCATCATGGTAACCATATACTTTTTGGATCAACTCTAGGCTGGTTAGTTCCGTAGATTTATTAGATCTATAACCGTACTGGTTATCTGTAAATTTGTTTTTTCTCCTAAGTAATTATACAGGCTTGTGGCTACTGCTTTTTCAGAAATTTTGGATACGTAACTTAGGATTATGATTGGTCGGTAATTTTCTGTTATGATCATCTTTCTTGTGCAATGGTATTAAATTACCTAACTTTAAAATGTTTGGAAATTATCCAAATCCAAGAGACTTATTAATTGATCAATGTAGCAATTGTATCAGCTAATGTATGTTTGCAACATTTGAGAAACCGCAGTTGTATTTCATCAACCCCTACAGAATTTTTATTTTTCATTTGTGTGCAGACATTTGATCGATGGGAATTGAAGTGTTCTTCTAATTGCTTTTCGATGCAGGTGGAGAAGTAATTACCGAAGATATTAGCCACTTCTTGCCTATCACATATTAATTCGTTATTAACTTTTATGTTAATGTTGGTATTTTTGTTTACATTTTTGCCTATTCTATTGTTTATAATTTTCCATAAGGTTTTGCTTTTATTTTCTGAGTTCAAATCTACAGGATATTTTCCTTAGCGGTAACATGCTCTTTTTTAAAAAGAACACCAAACATTTTTTTATATGTGTATAATTGAACAAAATTCTCCATTACCAAAGAGCCCCAATGATGATATTGAACGGGATCTATACTGAATTTCGCCAATTAAAGCATTGTTAATAAGACTATCATGAAACAAGCATGAGTTGCACTAGAGCATTGCCAATCACGGATACTTATTTGACCATTAACGAACTTCGTTATTTTAAGTACAATACCCTGTATTTAAACACTAGTAATTATAGATCTGCACCTCCATCCCTAAGGTGAGAATTAAATTAATACCAAGCACCAAACCCTTACTTTAAAGAGGGCTATTAACATATACAGCGGTCTGAAATTACTTTGATACGTTCCTAAACAAGAAATGTTAAGTAGGGAAGGGCGATTTTCACGCACCTCAAATTTCAAGGGATAAGAGTAGCTATTAAAGTTGACAAACGAATACAGACTGATAGCCTGTAGTAGCTAGGCAGTGTGCTACCTGACACCGCTACGTTGGTTTCATTTTCAGAGCACCCTACGTGCTGGGCTAATATAATTCATTACCGGCGATGTTACCGCTGGGCATAAGTGGATATGACTAGCGTTTTGTTCGTTGTATTTGTTGCTGATGGCGTACGTTTGTCAGAGTATTTCAACATTTAAATTTTGAGTTGCGCGATAAATCTTGTTCAATGTTCAACTCTGTGATCAAAATATATATTTTTATAAATTACAATACAATAACCAGCTAATTTGTAAACACCACCCCTATTTGCTACTCAATTTTAACGTTTACGTTCCGCAAAGATTCGTCTCTAATTTTGTAGGGTTTCAATAGCAGTTCATGCCCTTTTGTGTTGTGTTATTTCTAATGCTAGACACGTCTCTAGGTCCAGACCGTTTACGATACTAGCAACGTTATTACACTCTGCATTCCTCTCACTTTCTCCGTCAGCATCTCTTTTGGTAGAGAACAATCTTACTACCAGACATAGTTTATTCCCATTTGTAATCTTGGCTGGATTTATCATTCATGGATTGCGCGATTGTCTTGTTTTATTAACATGTTTCTTAACTCTGTTGAATAATAAAGTTTGTAAAATAGAAATATCTAGCAAAATCAAAAGTACAGACCCCACAAGTTGCTTCATCCGGTGCGTTGCTTTTTTCATATAATCCTTGAGCATTCTATGAGATACTCTTATTACTTTTTTCAAAATTATTAAATTTTTTTAGTATAATTAATATATTTGGATTTTATCACTTCCCGACGATGCCTAATTGATTGGCAAAAGTTTGTCAGTCTGTTTTTGCAGTATATAAACAATTTCAAAAAATTAAAAACACGTTTTTAAAAACAAACTGAAACTTGTTTGAAAAATGCAGTAATAGGAATATAATATCAACAAGGACAATAATAATTATGTTAATAAAAACAGAAGCTCTCCAAATACTCGGATTTCTGTATACAATATTTTTCTCTAAGATTGATGTGCAGCGAGGTCCATAAATTCATTATCTACGCAATTTACAATTTATGAGTAAAATCCTAAAACACGTCAATTTTTTTCATTCTAAACTGACATTGCTTGAGCATAATTTTATACCTCCGGCTTCAACCCCATTGGAGTGACAGCTACCCCTTTCAAATTTTTAAATGCATCCAGGATGCATGTGATAGCTGATTGGAATGGGTTTTTAATTCTCTATCCAGCAATATAAGGTTTTGTGGATATTCTATATTCTTCATCAAGAAAATTAAATTTGAAAATTTTAAAATGTATAGAAATGTATCCTAAACTATGCCTTTGTACCAAATATCTGTTAAATCTCATTTTTCTAATTAATTTTGTGTCGTGTCATAACATTCAATTTAAATGTATCGTTTCTTCTCATACGCAGATGGCAAAATGTCCAACAAAAAGAAATAAGTGAAAGGGGCTTCTTTTACTTCTACATCGACGTAGTGGATTGGAAGTATAGTAATCCCAAAAAAAATTTTCAAAATATTTTTTTCTTGAAATAGGTTTATAATGCCATTAAACGTTGAGAAAATTTTTTCGTCGGTCTGTCTGTCGGTCTGTCTGTAACTTTTTTGTCCGCACGTTTTCTCCGGAACGGTTTAAGATATTGACTTGAAATTTTGTACACGTATATATTATAACGAGATCTGGAACTGGATTGTATTTTGAAGATATCCGGTGAAGGGTTGGGGGTTAAATAGGGGTAAATAGGGAGAAATATGTAAAGCACGCTGGTAAGAGTACAGAAACTTGAAATTCGATGTATGTACTACAAGCCAAGGACCCAAATTTTTTTATAATATTTTTCAACCCCCCCACTATATTATTAAAGGTGTTGATAAAATAAAATTGAGATATTCACTTGAAATTTGGTACACGTATGTAATATAACGATATCTGGAACTAATTATATTTTGAGATGATTCCATTGAAGGGTTGGGGGTTAAATCGTGTTAAATAGGGTAAAATAGGTAAAGCAAGCTGCTATGAGTACAGAAACGTGAAATTCGTTGTATGTACTAGAAACGAAGGGCTCAGATTTTTTTATAATATTTTTCAACCCCCCCAATACCCCTACTTCATTATTAAAGGGGTTGATAAAATAAAATTGAGATATTCACTTAAAATTTGGTACACGTATGTATTATAACGATATCTGGAACTAGATTGTATTTTGAAATGACTCTGTTGAAGGGTTTTGGGTTAAATAGGGGTAGATAGGGAAAATAAGTAAAGCAAGCTGGTAAGAGTACAGAAATTTGGGATTTGGTGTATATACTAGAAGCGAAGGCCTCATGTTTTTTATAATGTTTTCCATCCCCCACCACCCTCTCCCTTATTAAAAGAGTTGATGAAATGAAATTTGTATTTTTACTTGATATTTGGTAAATGTATGTATTATAATGATATCTGAAACTAGATTATATTTTGACATGATTGCGTTAAATGAGTGGGGGGTAAGTAGAGGTAAATAGATAAAACAAGTAAAACATGCTGGTAAGAGTACAGAAACTTGAAATTCGGTGTATGTCTTAGTGGCCAAAGCCTCAGTTTTCATAATAATATTTTTCAACCCCCCCCCCCCCCCCCCACCACCCTTACTCCACTATTAAAGGGGTTGACGAAATAAAATTGAGATATTCACTTGATATTTGGTAGACGTATGTATTATAATGACATTCGGAACTGTATTATATTTTGGGATGATTCCGTTGTAGGGTTGGGGGTTAAATAGGAGTAAATAGGGGAAACAAGTAAATCAAGCTGGTAGGAGTACAGAAATTTGGGATTTGGTGTATATACTAGATACCGAGGCCTTCAACAACCAAACCCCAATACCTTCACTACATTATTAAAGGGGTTGTTAATATAAAATTGAGATATTCACTTGAAAGTTAGTACCACATCTGATTGAGATGATTCCATTGAAGGGGTGGCAGGTGGTAGGTTGTGAATAGGGAAGAATAAGTAGTGTAAACTAGAAACTTAATTTTTAACGCATATGGTAGAGACCAACGCCTCCAATTTTTCTATGACATCTGTCCCTAATATTATTAAAATTCTATGATCAATAATTTCTACATACTAGAGTGCAACTCTAGTCAAGATGTTTCCTTTAAAGTGACTTGGATGAAAAATCTGGATGTGAAAGTAAGTAAGTGATTCCTTGGGCAGCCGTTTTTACATATCAGAAAACATTATAATTTCTTTATTTGCTACAGCTGTGCAAGCTTATGATTCTAGTTATTTATCGCCGATTGTCAAGTTGGTTATTATTTTGACAATTAATCTTTTGGTTACCCAAAGAATTGAAATATTGACATTCGTCTTAAATGGAAGAGTCAACAAGCAAAACTGCAGATCTGGAGTACAGAAAATCCACATTGGATGATAGTGGCCAATTCTCAATATCCTGAGAAGGTGAACGTTTGGGCTGGAATTATAAATTTTCGAATTATCGGACCATATTTCTTCAATAGCACATTAACTGTCACGCGTTACTTGCATTTCTTGCAAAATTTCTTAGTTCCAGAGTTAAGAATATTTTCCCAGATGATGACAACTAGTACAGGCAAATTAGTCATTTAGGGTACTTAACAAAAATTAATAAAAGGATGATCTTCGGGATTCAAGTAGGTAATAACCTGTAGAATGATATGATGCATTCTTTGCACTTCCAAGTTCCGGGAAAACTAAAAAAAAAAAAAATGGAAAAACTCTTTGATTTTCGTTTTCTTTGCTCTAGGGGCCAAAATAATGAAAATAGAGAAAACAGTTTCCAACAAAAGTTGTAGCTCGTCTCTTTCTCTACAAAAAAGGTCTTTACAAATTTTTCTGTTACTTAAGTCGTTTAGAAGATAAATCGAGTTTTCCACTTATAGTTTTGAGCCGCTTCGAAATGCGCAAAAAATGAGAATTCTCCGGGAGTTTCGTACGACCGAACTTATCGATCGATAATTGTTACTACTCAGAGCCCCTAAAAAAAAATGAAAATAATGCAAAATGTAGAGAAAAGTCTCAGCTTTATTGTGGAACTAATCATAAAATTCATAAAAAATTTTATCATAGAGAAAAAGTGTTCGAAGATGGCTTAGTAAACTTTGTACAGTTGATCCACAGATTTATTCATATTTTTGCCGGGAGTAGTTAGAATGATAATTCATTTTCCTAATATATTTTTATATAATGTTATATTAATCCAATTAACATATTATTGCAATTACTTTTGTTGGAAAAATATGCCTTGCGATCAAAGTAGAGGGTATATTTCTCATCGATCAGTCACCTCCAAATTTTGGAGTTAAATTCGCTATATCTTAATTATAAAAGCACAGTCTTAATTTTTGGATTATAAATACAATGAAATATATTCTTTCGAATGACTTTAGAGTTTTTTAAATGCGTGAAGTACTTTTGAATTTGTCTACATTATTCATACATGTTCAGAAAATGCACAATCATACACTAAAACATATACAACTGATTTCTTCATAATTTTCTTCAATGGGATTTTCAAAAAATATAGATTAAAGTGCGTGGAATCGAATCCATGTGGTGAAAAAAAACATCTATTGTTACGAGAGAAATAGGGACGATGCATAAAACTCAAAGGTATGAATAAATCAACTGTATAAAATTTACTAAGCCATCTCCTAACACATTTTTCTCTATGATAAAAATTTGTATAAATTTTGTGATTAGTTCCACATTAAAGCTGAGACTTTTCTCTACATTTTTTGTTATTTTCATATTTTTAGCGTCTCTGAATAGTAAGAATTATCGATCGATGTGTCCGGTCGTACGAAACTCCCGAAACTTTCCGCGCATTTTGGAGTGTCTACAAAACTATAAGTGGTAAACTGTATTTATCTCCGAAACGGCTTAAGTAAGACAAAAATTTGTAAAGATCTTTTTTGTAGAGAAAGAGACGAGCTACAATTTTTGTTGAAAACTTATTTCTCTATTTTTATCATTTTAGCCACTAGAACAAAAAAAACCTGAAAATCATTTCATTCTACAGGATATTACCTACTTAATTCCCGGAGATGATCCTTTTATTCATTTTTGCGAGGTTTTTAAAAATGTTTACCTTCATTGCCTGTACTAAACCCCTAATGATAGAAATATTTGGTATCAGCAGGACGGAACTACACCACATTTTGCATTGTAAGTATGAGCCTAGCTTAATCAAGTTTTTCCCAACAGGTGGATCGGTAGACGCAGTAAAATTGAGTGGTCTGCCGGTTCCCCGATTTGACTTCGTTTGACGACCCCATTTTCAATGGGGTTACTTAAAGTCAAAAGTCTACTTCAACAGACCAAACAACGTTGATGATTTAAAAGACAGAATAAGTTAATCAAATCACAATGTTTTAGAAGAATTTCATCAATGCTCCCATTACTGTCAAAAAGCAACATACGTCCAGTTTGAAAATTTGATTTAAACTGTTTCATGTTCTTTTGTTTACTTAGTAACACAAAAAAAATTAATATTTTTCAATAAAAAAATTAGAGAAACTCAAAAAATCTTATATTACCGGATAGAGAATTAAAAACCCTTTCAAATGAGCTATCATACGCACCCTCGTTCCATTTAAAAATGTTAAAGGGTAGCTGTCACTCCAAGGGAGTTGAGGCGGGAGGTATAAAATTATGCTCAAAAAAATGTCATTTTAGAATTAAAAATTGACGTGTTTTTATTCATAAATTGCAATTGACGTAGATAATTAATTTATCCGTTACTAATGGACTTCACTGTCTGAAACTTTGTTATCAGGTATAAGTAAATATAATTTCTAATTGTGTCTAAAAAAGACATGCGTAAAGAGTGTCTTCTTGTCTTTGCGGGGCGGTTCAATATTGTTATATTTTAAAGCATACCTCTTGCCACTGAATATATAGAATTCGCCGTTAAAACAATAATGTTTAACCGAATACTGCATTACTATTCCAGAAGCGAAGAACCTGCGGTGGTCCTTAGCCTTAGACTAACACTGGACCGATGCTGATTGGATGTACCCTCTCGGTTACACACATACACGTCGGACCGGCGACTTCTCTAGGCGATACGCCTTCAGACTGCAAAACCGCTCCATTATTGTAATTCTAACTTCCAGTTTTAAACGTGGTTAATTTTGAAGTGCTAGGAAATTTGAAATAATACTCCAGCAAACCAATTCAAATGTGTGGACCTATAATTTTCCTAATTTTGATTGATTTTTGCCCATACACACAGTGTCTCACCGGGAACCGAATTGATCGATGAAGGGAAAAGTATGTAACTAGTTACTAAAGTCAGTGTGACCAATCAAACCAAAATAATTACAAGCATGTGGTGATGTGGTACTTTCGGATATGCCGAAAGTCGATATCAACTTGTTTATTTGAAATAAAACACACCATTTATTTTCGACTTTTCTAAATGGCCATAAGATTCTGAGTCGAAACATGCAGCATACCTTATACATAAACCCAGCAGTTTGAGACGTTTGACGTTTTTAAAAAAAATTTACTTATGCAACGGTTTGCAAGAATCGTTATAACTTTCATCGTGTAGGAGATCCTCATTTGTTCCTTTGTACGTAGAAAGAACACAAGATGAGCTACTCTCTACAATAATTCCATAATAGTATACCAAGTGTTCCATTTCTCACGCCACATTTTGTTAAATTCAAACCTCAAAAACTTTTTTACTTTAAATGGAATACCTTTTATTTTTTTACATCAAGGTATGTGAAATTAAATTACCCTTTCCCTTTATTCTAGTATAGGCATTGTAGAGGTTAAAATTACCACTTTTTGAAATATTGTCGCTTTTCTTAAATGTTCAAGAATTTTTGGTAAAAATTGCCGTCAACTTAGAAACAATCATTAATGTCAGTCAATCTCTTATGTCAAAAAACGCCAACATATTAAAATTACACCTACGAAGACTTTTTAGATTTGTTTATTATTTATGGAATATGTGATAAAGTGATATCAAGAACATGTAACACTTTTGCTACTCGATACCCACAAGAACAGAAACCATCACCATACACTTTAAAACGCATATTGGATAATTTCATAATATTTGACCTTGCCGTTGTAAATTATAAAGAACCAAGTAACATTATAAAACCTTTAAATTGAGGAATGCTTGAAGTGAGATTTTGTCCCAATAGATTTTCTCTCTCAAAATAAGTTAATACCATCACTTTCTACATCGAATAACCTTCATTTGACGCGAGATAACGCCTCTGCAAGACGTTTGGTTCAAAAGTTAGGTTAAGTAAAAATTGATTAAAAACAGTATTTTTGTTATTGACCCTCAGTATCTCAAAAATGGTACGTGATGGAGCATTTTTATAAACGAGATTGAATTCGTCGTAAAAAAATCTTAAGGAATAACATTTTATTGTTCATAGAACAGAAGAATACTGTATTGTTTTTATTAGAAATAAGTGATACTTTTTACAACAAGTGGCTTTTATTCCAAATAAAATATGTTACTTTTTTCTCAAACGTCGATTATAAAAAAAAATAAATATAAAAACTCTCGAATTTCACCACGAAAAACGCATCGTGTTAATATCGCATAGCCGGCATATTAAACAAAATACGCGTTTCTATGGATATACTCTACCGTCGTACTTCTTCTGCCGCTCACAGAAATAGTCATTTACGTTACAAAACTGGAAATAGGTGTTTTGCAGGTCAAGCCAAGCAGAGTCGCAGGTGAGTCCTGGAAGCTTGGGAAGACCTGCAAAACACTTTTTTTCGACCATTTTCTGCTTGTAACGCTTCAAAATCTGAATCCATATACCATAACTTGCGTAAAACTTAAGTGTATTTATCTACAACAATTAACACAAGTTTGTTTTCATAGCAACAAGAATAACAGTTATCGGAAAAGCTTTATTTTGAAATTGGTCAAGAATGTCAACTTTCTCGGCACAATTTCAGATCCTAAAAATACGCTATTCTAGTATTTTGGTCCGTTGCTAAGCAAACATCAGAACACACTCCCGGAAAGTTTTTTCCGTCCTAAGCCGGGAGAGTAGGTAACTTTTCTGTACTCGTTTTTAATATTTCTTAGCGATAAGTAGTTTTATCACAAGAATAAATAAACAATAGTTGTCAAGAAACGATTTCATAGGCACTTAGATGGTAACGAGAAAATGTTATGCATTTATAAAAATTCCTTAATTTATGATAATATTGATCGCGATTTCAGAAAAAATAATATGTGTACCTCGTAGTAAAAGCACATTCCCGGACTTCAATGATTGTTGGCCTCGGCTAACGCCTTGACCAACAATTTACATCGTCGTCTGGGAATGTATTGCTTTTACTACTAGATACACAATATACTATTGACGATCCCTGGTGCTTACTTTCGGCTGGAAAACGTTACTTTTCGCCCGAAAATGTCTCCAGAAAGGGTGTATTTTCTAGGCGGTAAAAAAAGCATTTTTACCTCCGCTGCTAATGTCAATGCACGGCCGTCTAAAATGTAAAACTTTAATATCATGAAATAAGTTAAGAAATGTCATGTTTTGAAACATATTCTTTATAGGATTTTGCAAACAGCAGAAAAAATAACTATTCTGCTGTTTGCAAAATCGTATAAAGAATATGTTTCAATACAATTATAAGCAAACAAATAATAATTCATTTTAAAAATGTCATGTTTTTCTGACGTTTGACAGATGCGGTTGCAGAAAGAAATGATCAATTTTCGGGCCTTGTCGCCATGAGAATTATTGATCAGTGATTATAACATGCTAAATTTTGGACCGAGTTTCACTTTTCATAAAGAATATGAATATCATAATCAATGTAATGAGCGAAATTTGATGACCAACACTGAAGGTTTTTATGTCTACAAGTGGTATTGCCGGTTCTAGAAGAACGCATCGAAATAAATATACTTTTTGTTTTAGCCATACGTATAATAAATATTATGCAGCAGAGAATGTTTACCTAAAATTAGATCTACAGTCAAACAAGCTATCCATTACACTCTTAGTAGTTTTTACTTCCCTCGCATACCGAAGGGAAGTATTGTATTCGAGAAAAATCACACTCCGAGATTTTTTCGGATTCTGACGTTTCAGATCACGTACATTACGAAAATATAGGTTTTTCAATTCCATCAGTCTGTCTGTCTGTCTGTTGATGCATTAACTAAAAAACTACTTGACGGAGAGCAGTTAAATTTGGTAGGTAGTTGACCCTACTGTCAGCGAAGAAATGGCAAACCTTTCACTGGAAAATATACAGACAGGGTGGATCGTCTAAACGGAAAAAATAGTGAAAAAAATCTTTTTGTTCAAATTTAAAATTTCCACGTTTCATGCTAAACCTATTTCTGAAAAGAAAAAATTGAAAATTTTTTTCACCATTTTTGAAAAAAATTTTACCACTAAGAAAAATATTTTTTTGTTCAAATTTAATATTTCCACGTTTCATGGCATTCTAAACCTATTTAGAAGAAAAAATTTTTTGAAATTTGTTTACCAACATTTTTGAAAAAAATTTTACCACTAAAATAGATGGAAATTATTTTTTTTCTCCAAATTTAAAATTTCCATGTTTCATAGCGTTCTATATCTATTTAAAAAAAATAGATGGATTTTTACTTCCCTCGCATACCGAAGGGAAGTATTTTTTCTTTGTTCAGATTTAAAATTTCCATGTTTCGATGGCATTCTAAAATTATTCAAACAAATTTAAAAATGTTTTTGAAAATTTCTTTAAAAATTTTGAAAACATGTTTAAGTAGAATAGACGAATTTTTTTTGCTCAAATTTAAAATTTCCATGTTTCATGACATTCCAAACTTATTTCTGAAATAAAAATTTGCAATATCTTTTCACCTTTTTGGAAAAAAATTGAACACTAGAATAGATGGAAAAAAAATTTTTTTTCCTCAAATTTAAAATTTTCACGTTTCATGGCATTCTAAGCTTATTTCAGAGAAACATTTTTTCATCAACATTTTTGAAAATTTAAAAAAAAATTATATTTTTTAACCACTACTATACTTCCACTCCATTACGTGAATGTGGGATTGAAAATGTGACAGATAATATTTGGCATATGCACCTATTATACTTTTATTGAATAATGGCATCCCAAGAAATAATTCAGTCATGCGGGACATTTGTAAAGGTATCTGCGCAAGCCTTCCATATTTGGCACCTGTTATTTAGTATTGAACTTTTGCTGTTGGATGAGCACTTTGTATATTTTTTTGATCAAAAGTTATCAGGTTTTCTTTGTAATAATAGCAATAACTATATCCCGATTATTATTCTCAATGTCATTTCGTAATTAATAATTTTTTAGAGTGACCGCATGCACAAATAACGAGGGAAGTTCTGTGTAAATACCTTTACCGATTTTTTTGTAAATAATATTAGTTTTTGACATTTTTCTTTAATTATAAGTTCAGAATTCGATTACCAACACAGTGATATGAAATTTTTTTCTCTACGAGCAATATTACAGGTCTTAGAAATGTGCCGATCGAATGCAATGTGGGTACTCTTCATTTAGTATTTGCGAAGAGTATAATAACATGTTAAAGTAACACTAATCGTTGTCTACACTTATAAGCGGGCATTTAGCGTTTTAGCAATTAATAACAACCTAATATTTACTTGTAGTTATAAGTAATAAAAAATAATACTGTATTTAGTATCTCGTCGTTTCTATTTTTGGATGTTTCCAAAGCGTGCCATATTGTCATAAGGAATAAGCAATTCTACTGAAGTGACAAATCCATTAGCAAAGAATTTCAAGAAGCAGAAACAAATAAATGTGTAGAGAAACTTTTATTTTATGACATAATTTTAACATGCTTCTCCACTTATTCAGTTTTTGGGGAACAAAAACAAAAGCTCTCTTGAAATATAATGACTGAAACGAACTGTAGCTACGCGTTTCATGCAAATTTTAAAATTCACTCGAATTTTCTCTGGAGGCTTATGACTTCACATAAAGGTAGTATTAAATTAAATAATATTAAATATACTTCGCGTAATATTTTTTTATTAGATGTATTCAGTTGAAGTGGTAGTATGATAAAAATGCTGCTAGACGTTGCAATTTTTACTTGTAGGATGCTGTTCCAGATTATTTTTTAAAGAAAGTTTTTTATAAAATGTATGCCTTTCTATTAGTTTGAAGAAAGTACAAAAATCGAAGTTAATAAGATAATTACCATAATAAATTTGATTTTAACTCTTTTTTCAACCTGATAGAAATATTCAGTTTGATTAATCTTTTCCTGTTCATAACGACTTGGGCGACGTTTTATCGCCTAGGAATTTTTTTAAATTGGCCCTCCATTGCTGTATGGTTTATTCGCTTAGATTACGCCAGTTTAATGTCCTGCTTCAGAATTTATGTTAATCAATTTAGAAGGATAGAAGTTAATTATAATGAGGTAAAGCATTTACCTAACGCTCAATTTATGTTTAGTATTAATTTGTGGAATACAGGTGGATTTAAAGTAAATCACAATGTTCATAAACACTTGTTAAATGAGAAGTGGTTACCGCAATGTGCAACTAATAAAGATTTGTCAATTAATATAGTTTATAGTCAAAGGGTGGAATTCAATACTGAACTTGTATTAATAGATGCCATTTTAATCAACAAAACGTAAATATACTGTTAATATGAAGAATGTTTCTTTTCCAAGTGTGAATAAATAAATAAATATTGTAGGCAAATAAAAAGTAAACTTTTGATGTTTTATTAATCAAGACTGACTTTAATTTTACTTCCTCATAAAAGTATTGGATTGATAGTACTTAATCGTAAAAAAAATAATCACTTTTCTTGTTGAAATAGGTTCAGAATGTCAAAAATCTAGCCGAAAAAAAATGTCTGTCTGACGGTCGGGTCTCTAACTATTTCTGCACACATTTTCTCTGGAACCGTATAAGATATTAACTTGTAATTTGGTACTGTCGTGAGCAAAAAAATAGGGCAACTATTTTTCCTTCCCTCGCATACCGAAGGGAAGTATTGTATTCGAGAAAAAATCACCCTCTGAGATTTTTTCGAATTCTGACGTTATTTTTGAAAAAATGTTTGCTATTAAAATAGATGAAAAATTTTCTTTTCTTTCCTCAATTTAAAATTTTCACGTTTTATGGCATTCTAAAACCTATTTCAAAAACAAAAAATTTTGACAATTATTTTTACCAACATATTTGAAAAACTTTTTCCACCAAAGTGGATGGAAAAGAAAATTTCTTTTGCTCAAATTTAAAATTTCCACGTTGCATGGTATTCTAAACCTATAAAAAGAAATGTGAATTTAAAAAAAATGGATATTTTTTACCACTACTATAGAAGGAACAAATTTTTTTGCTCAAATTTAAAATTTCCATGTTTCATGACTTTCTAAGTCTATTTCAGAAGAACAAAAATTTGAAAAATTAAAAAAAAAAAAAAATTTTAACACTCTACTTCCACTCCACTACGTGAATATGGAACTGAAAATTTGACAGATGGCAATAATATTTGACATATGCACCTATTATAGTTTTATTGAAAAATGTACAGGATGGTCACCCTAAGGAATAATTCAACCATGGTGGGCATTTGCAAAGGTATTTGCGCAAGCCTTCCATATTTTTAGTATTTAATTTTTGCTGTCGGATGACCACTCTGTATATTTTTTTGGTCAAAAGTTATTAGGTTTTCTTTGTAATAATGGTGATAACTATATTCCGATTATTATTCTCAATGTCATTTCGTAATTTTATTAATATTTTTTAGAGTGACCGCCATGCACAAATAAAGAGGGAAGTTCTGTGTAAACACCTTTACCGATTTTTTCTTATGTAAATCTGCCTCTATTTGAATATGTAATGAGTAGCCAAAATAAAACAGTTAGCACTTTTATTATTATATTTTTTATTGTAATGCTGTAGTTGTTGCTAAAGCAGAAGATGGATTGTCAGTGAAACATATTGCACTGCATTATAACATTAACAAATATTCTGTGTTTAACAAAAAAATTCTATCTTAATTTTTCTTTTAAATTGGAAATTTTAAATCTGAAGAAATAAAAAAAAATTTTCCATCTATTTTAGTGGTAAAAAAATTTTCAAAAATGTTGGTAAAAAAAATTTTTTTTTTTTAATTAGGCTTAGAATGCCATGAAACGTGGAAATTTTAAATTTGAAGAAAGAAAAAAAAATTTCATCTATTTTAGTAGTAAAAATTTTTTCAAAAATGGCGAAAAAAATTTTCAAATTTTGTTTTTTCTGAAATAGGATTAGCGTGTCATGAAACGTGGAAATTTTAAATTTGAGCGAAAAAAAATTTTTTCACTATTTATTCCGTTTAGACGGTCCACCCTGTATATTTTCCAGTGAAAATTTTACCATTTCTTCGCTGTCAGTAGTGTCAACTACCTACCAAATTTGACTGCAATCCGTCAAGTAGTTTTTTTAGTTAATGCACCAACAGACAGACAGACTGACGGAATTGAAAAAACTATATTTTCGTAATCTACGTGATCTGAAACGTCAGAATTCGAAAAATCTCGGAGGGTGATTTTTTCTCGAATACAATACTTCCCTTCGGTATGGGAGGGAAGTAAAAGTGGAGAATAAAAGGTACGATTAGTAGAAATTCTGGATCAGGGCAACAAGGAATATCCAACTTAACAAGAAATTAATTATTAATATTTTGTTATTGTACCATTTCTATTTATAACTTCTGCAAGTTTGTTTGGCATAGAATTAAATAGACTTATACAATAATCATTAGTAATAACATTTTCCCATACATTATTTACTACTTCCAGTAATTCTTGGGTAGTCCGTGGTCTCATATTTCGATTTTGGATACTTCTTACGAGTAGTCCCCATACGTCTTCCATAGGGTTAAGATCTGGACTATGACTGGGCCAGTTAAGAACAATAATGTTGTTATCTTGACACCAGTTAGTTACGGTATGAGCAGTATGAACTGAACAATTATCTTGTTGAAATATGAATTCATTGTGACACAGAAGGGAGCATAATATTATCTAAATCCTAATATATGTTTCACTATTAAATCGTTCCTCAATATGCCACAAAACACCAGGACTACATGCCGATTTCCAAGCCCACATGTTAACGGAAAATCTACCACTTTTGTCATTGTTAGTTATATACTTCTCATCGAACCGAGTATTCGGAGGTCGGTAAACTCGAATACGACTGCTGTGTGAAGACTGGAAAGTTTTTCATCTGTAAGGATTACATTGTTCCAAAAATCTAAGCGCAAATCCCAGTCGAGCTTCTTTATGTTCAGATTTAAGTAGGTATGTCTGTGCTGCTGTAGCTCCGATTCTGTTAGTAATGTACCGGCGACCAATACTACTCGATCCAGGAAAATTCGTTTCTTCAACATCCTGAATTACAGAGTGAAACGGATTTTCTACGAATTTATTTACCAACTGCAAATCTTGCTGTTGAGTAGATACCCTTCGTCGCCCTGATCCAGGATTTCTACTAATCGTACCGTTTATTCTCCACTTTTTTGTTATGTTAAACACAGAATTTTTCTTAATATTATAACGCAGTGCAATTTGTCTCATTGACCATCCATCTTCTGTTTCAGCAATAACTCCAGCTTTAACTAAATCGCTTATATGGGGCTTATTAGTTTTGGCACCCTTGCAATGTATTTTGACAACTAACTGACAACGTTACAAAAATTAAAGTTACAACTAGATTTTAGAAAAAAAATCGTTATAAAACTTGCTCTATTTTTTTTTGCTCACGACAGTACATCTATGAATCATTCCCACAAAAACAGATTCTCTGTAAAAAAAATAGCGACAACTACACTCTATCCAACAAAATATCTGTCTCTCTACAAAAACATAAAATGAGAAATTGTGATATCTCCAAAAATATTTGAAATCAATTAAAATCGCCAAATCCGGTACCTATTTATCAAGAAAAATATGTGTAAAAAATGCATGAAAGGAATTTTTTTTTCAAATACAAAGAACTTGATCATAACAAAAGGACAAGTTACATATGTTGATTGATTGATTTTCCAGCGTAAGGTAGGCATTGCTGCCACTTCTGGTGATCCAATGTGCTGCATACACTGGATTGGATATAAGACATACTTGTTGCCAGCAGCGGGAGCAACATGACGCATGGGGTAGGAATATAGGATGGGAAGTGTTTTCGTTTTCGTTTCAACGTCCTGCATCAGTCCGTCCACTTTGTTCGTCTGCCAAGACATACATTAGCTCGCCGCAAGAAGCTTTCCTTTATTAACCGTTCCAGAGGTAAATAGCCATTTTCAGTGGAAGTGCAAGGAAGAGCCCCGATCTGCCAAGGTAAATCAAAATAAAAATATCTAGGAGAACATTTGGAATGTTCTGATTATCAAGCAAATCCCCAACTCCTTTGACCTGAAATACATGTTTGTAAATAAGAGCAATATATGGATCATGTGAAGGATTACTAAACCAGTAAATAGAACTTATCCTTTCATTCGTGTCCATATGTTTGCAGCTTCCCTTTCTGTTCTGTAGGACTCGTACATTATCTGTACTCGTTGCTTCACCCTGATTAGAAACTAGCCTCTTGTCCTTCACTGAAAAAACTTTATGTTGCACATCTTATATTATATTGCCAGATGTTTGTGTCCCCCTTTTTCAAGTTTCAAGTTGTTTTTATACTCTATATGTCTTAATCATATATTAACTACATGAAATGCTAATTTATATTAATCAATGTAGAATTGTCCACTCCTCAATCCAACATAATTTCGCACGATTTCTCACAGTTCTAACCGAGTTTATTCGAGATTTCGTAGGAACCACACAGGCGTGCCTGCCTCCGGCGCCATCTGAAACCGAACTTCGACAAGTTACACATATTATTTAATAAATTCAGTACGGTTGTAAGAATGTATTTTGTCTACAGCGCCTACCTACTAATACATTGTTAGTTTCGCACAGGGGAAGTTTCTCTGTGAAGCTCTAATAGCGTCGACATAATTGTATTAAGGTTATTGTGTCAGAATGTCGTAAAGAACCTATCTTTAAGAGTTCCTCGTAAATTTGGGACAGCCTGTATAGAACGCCTTGCATTACGACGCCATCTGTCTAGGATGTTTGCTAGAGTTACAATTATACCATAGTACTTTATCATTAATTCCTTGGTAATAGCCCATTGTTGTATCTCATTTTTCTAAAATTTTTATTATAACATTGAATAACTGAAATAACACAAAATGATCAAACTGACTGATTCAAAACTTATTTGAAACTATTTTCGCCAATATTCCGCGTACTAAAATGGCGTGCATATTTATGATGAATTAATTATAATCATAATTCCAGTTTACAATAGCTGTGATGCCTTTAAAATGAATAACGCTAACAATAATAAAACACTATTATTTTATAGTTATTATATACTAAAATCGGATTATGTATTTAAAATCGAATAAACAATTAATTATCTATATCATCCAATAAATTAATAATATCAAATATTTCGTATATTTGATGTGCTTTTAGATTGAACCAAAATAATGCGATAAATTTATTAGCTTCACTTTCCTCGTTAATGTTCAAAAACCCTGCCTATGTCAACTGTATACAGGGTGTGTGATTTGTAGATAGCTTAGCCAAATAGTCAAGAAATAGGAGTTACACATTTGATCATAGGAACGAAGACATCATTTTGAAAAAACACGTATATATACAGTATGTCTGCGGATGGGAATTACATTGGGTGTAAATGCTAAAATTTTAAACTTTTCGAGAAAATGTTATTCTTTATAAGTTTTTACTTGCCTAAAAAATAGTAATGACGTTGACAAAAATTATGTTTTTTATACGGGGTAAGCAAACATTACAAAAATTTGAAATTCCGTAAGAGTAAACTCGTTCTATTTTTTATTTTGGACAAAATGTGAAGGAAAAAAGTTATTTGAAATTACATGGTCTGTCCAAATTCAAAATTTTGTTTGAATGTTGCAATGTTTCCGAAATTGGTGAATTTTTAGTAAAACACTTGTCGATTTTTGTCAAATATTGTCAAAGTATGCGCAATATTTTTAAAAATGCCTAAATTGATACCCAATTTTTGGATACGCTTTGTTTAAACAATTTCTGTAGCATTTCTTAACAACAATTTCGAGAATAATTGGGCAGCATGTGAATTCAGAAACGATTGCATCGGTTTGAACTATTAAGAAATATTGAAAAACAAGCTTACAAATGCGGCGCAAACATAACATTCAGTTTCAGTAATTTTTAAATCTATGTTTAATAACTATTAATATACTATTGTTAAAGTATTATTATTTTTAGAAAATTCTGAAAGCAGTCTGAACAATGCCGCCGTCCAATTGGTTAAAAGTTACTCCAAAATTCAACGTACGCTAAAAATGAACGAGTACAAATCATACAAAATATTACCAGTTCAGCATTTAACGGAAGTTCAGAAAAGGAAACGGCTGGATTTTAACCGCCAAATGATTTGAAAATTAAACGAAGATCTTGATTATTTCAATAATATATCATGGACAGATAAGTTTTTATTTTCCACAGCGGACGTTTTTAATAGAAAGAATCGGACGCTCCTGGAAAGGAAAAAAAACAACAGAAAGAGATTGGTTCAACAAATAAAAAAATCCGGCAAAAAATTTGTCAATGCTTGGTGTGGCATTTTCGACAATAAAATATTCGAACCAATAATATATAATTTTATTTTAAATCGTGCTACCTATCTAGAAGAAATTCTTTCAGAAGTTGAAAACATACTTTTACACAATTTTCCGATTAATGAACTTGACAATACCATTTGGATGCAGGACAGGGCACCTCCACATAGTGCGCTAGAAGTTCGAGAGCATTTAAGCAATGCATTTCCAGTATGGATTGGGAATAATGGGTCTATTAAATGGCCGCCTAATAGTCCTGATCTTATTCCATTGGATTCATTTCTATGGGGATTTTTAAGGGATATAGTTAATAAAAGTAATAATCACAGTATTCTTGCCATTAATGAAGCGATTCAGAATGAAATCAATCTAAGCGTTGTCAATAACGATATCCTTTGGAGTACTTTTCGGAATTTAAGAAGACGATATGAACTTTGCATCGAAAATGGTGGTGGCCATATCAAACAGCTTTTATAATTTATTCCTTCTATTTGTTGTTCTGTTAATATTATATGTTCATAATGAAATATTTAAAATAAATGCGGCTTGTAGTTTTCAATGTTCAATAACTCGAAAACGGTTAAAGATAGAACTGTCATATGTCATATTTTTGAAATCAGAAAAAAAGAATAGTTCAAAAATTCAACAATACACGGGTCGTTCCATAAGCAAACATATTGTTGCTTCTTGTAACCCTCAATTTTTGCACGCCACTGTGCTTCCATTAGCTTATTAAAGGGGTTCAGTTACAGCCCTTACAACTTTTGCTCGAAACTTTTTTTTCTATCTCCAGTAATAACGATTACAAAGGGTGGCCTAAATATAATAAATAACCCTGTACATGTTGGTCTAAAACTATATCTTTGAATCGTGGGTTAGACTTTTTAGAAGCGTTTTCTGAGAAGCTACATTTCCAACTAAAAGTTTTTTTTAATTTGGGTACTTCCGTGTTTGTTAAGTTTTGTCAGGTTAGACAAAAATTTGGAGTCTAAGGAACCAATATTAAGGCTGTGTTATCAATGTCAAAATACCGCGTTCACAGTCGTAAATCTTTCAACATATTGTTCTCAAAAACAAACCAACAAAAATCGGATTTGATTTAAATATTAGAACTAGTTAACTTAAATCTAGTACGTATCATATTTTATATTTGAAAACTAAATCAAATTAAATATTTCCTTTGGATTATTACACGCGAACGTGCCACTGAATCGTCCGTAATTCACCATTAATTATTTTATATTCTTTAATGGGACTCAAATATTCAAATAAAATATGATGCGTACTAGAATAAATATATTAAATGTAAAAAAAAGTTAAAACTCGGCATAATATTTGCTCCTAAGGGAGATTAATATGTTAGAAAAAATGTATTCAATTTTGCCAATTTAATTGGACGGTTTACTAATAGAGGGCGAAGCAGTAGCTATTCGAAGTACCAACTATGCTTCAAATCACTAAAAACTGCAGGGTCGAACTTTTTGTTTTCTCTACCATTTGAAATATAGCTTAAAATAATTTAAATTTACTTACCAATTGAATTGTTACATTTCTAGTAGCCCGGGAGGCAGCGACAGATTTTTCGCGTTAATATCTATAAAGCTAGATTTTTTTTCAAAGAGAGTTTAGATAGTATCTATAATGAAGGCGCAATTCTACCAAACTCTTAGTTATGCATAAATGAGTAAAAAATTAAATATGTAAAATTTCGTTTTTCGAATTGTCACGAATTGTCAAGAAATGATGATTCGCCTTCGCTCCTGCCGGCCCCAATTTTTGATTTTCACCTCGCGATTCATGTTGTACGGTCATTGCCGACCTTCTTCTCGCCATCGAGATATAGAACGGATCTCCGATTGCCGTATTTGTTCAGTTCTTACGTTTGAAAAAGTGACTTGCGGTCGTGCCAATAGGCGACTATTTTTAAGTGGTTTCCCGAGTTCGAATCCCGCCCGGGGATATTTTTTTTTCATTTTCAATTTTTTTGGCACATATTTTTGATTCTATAATTGCGATTTGCTCCGTTCTATTGCATTTTTCGGAGAAGTTTTGCATTTTCCGCCGCGGAATATTAAGATGCTCTATTTGGATCAAAAATCACATTCTACTTCCGGGTGGCTAAATCTTTGGTAGACATTGCAAAAACGGCAATACGTAGTCAAATCACGACAATTATATTCCTCATTAGTATTAATGAACAGACAGTATTTTTATATATCTGTTAATAAGCTTTTATTTACTCCATTATGTTATATTATTTTGGTAAGGAAATGTCTAATTTTTAATCGAAATAGTGTAGATTAATATTTCGCGGCGGAAAATGCAAAACTTTTCAGAGAAATGCAATAGAACGGAGCGAATAGCAATTATAGAATAAAAAATATCTGCCAAAAAATTGAAAACGAATAAAAAAAGTATCCCTGGGCGGGATTCGAACTCGGGAAACCACTTAAAAATAGTCGCCAATTAGCACGACCGTAAGTCAATTTTTCAAACGTAAGAACTGAATAAATACGGCGACCGGAGACCTGTTCTATGTCTCGATGGCGAGGAGAAGACCGGCGATGACCGTACAACGAGAATCGAGAGGTGAAAATCGAAAATTGAGGGCGGCAGGAGCGAAGGCGAATCGTCATTTTTTGACAATTCGTGACAATTCCAAAAACGAAATTTTCGTCCATCTGTTTTTTTCTTTAATTTTTTTTCCATGTATGCACCACCAAGAGTTTGGTAGAATTGCACCTTCATTATAGATGCTATCTAAACTCTCTTTGGAAAAAAATCTAGCTTTATAGAAATGATTTCAGTCGCTGCCTCCCGGGCTATAGTTTATTCTACATCTTCAATAACTTTTTGTTAATAATATTGCTAATAAATCAGGAGCATATCTAATAATAACATATCATTACTGTAAAAAGTAATTTTTATGTGGAGTAAATGTACCTATTTGTAATCCAGATTGTGAAAAATCAATGCCACGCGGGATTAAAAAGAACTTTGATCTTGTGGCATATAGACAAACTATCTTTGCATACACTCTAATAGTGTAGATTGTAGATAATCAATTATTATTTTGAAAGAGTAAAATGTCTCTTTTACTCCCCGAAGGAGAGCTTACATTTTTTCTGGGAGCAAAAATGACACGTTAGTCTTTGAAAATGATAACTAAACTAGCAGTACAGAAATATTGTTTTGAAGAATTTCGATTTTCTCATTTCCTCAAGCACGCAAAATGTCTTTCCATTGTTTTCCTCTGGTTTTTGTAATTTCCTTTTTCAAACATTATAATTTTATGGTTATTCATTGCTTGTCGTGTGTATGTGTTTTCGTGATATTTCACTTTCGGCGTGAAAGTGATCATCATCAAGTGACGAAAATTTGATGTTTAAGGAAAAGCTTGCAAAAGTTCGCAGCCGCAGTGCGTAGGAAGACGAGAGAAATCGATTGGCGGACACCTGAGTGTTCCATCTGCGTTCTTCTTCTGAATAGGGCCTTCAGAAATTTGAAAATTTGTCACATTTTCCATGTTTAGGTGTTTTTCGTTGAATTTTTCTTTCGGTGTGAAAGTTACCATCATCGGGTGACAAACAATTCGATGTTTTAGGAGAAATCTAAAAAAAACAGGGATACGCAGTAAGCGGAGCAAAATCGAATAGTGGACACCGAAGTTTTCCATCTGTGCTATTTCTCTGAATAGGGGCCTTCGAAACAGTTTCCCAATGTAAAATGTCAAATTTTCCGTGTTTACGAGTTTTTCCTGATATTTTACTTTCCGTGTGGGTAGGGGTAGGTATGAAGGTGAGAGAAATCGAATGGCGCAAACCGCTCTTTATCTCGTTTCGTTTTCGAGATACGATCGCGGGAAGCGATCCTTAGTTTCCGAGATACGGCCGCTCAAAGACTCCGGAAGGTAAAAATCGAAGTTTCTCACCTCTTCCCGAGGTCATATCTCGAGAACTAAACGAGATAAAGAGCTGCGGTTTACGCCATTCCATTTCTCTCGCCTACCTAGTTACTAGTCCAAATAGGTAGGTTAAATCGCAAAAATGTGACCGGAGCGGATCTCTACAGTATTGAGCTGAGATGTAAAATAAAAAGTCTAATATATTATTAGTCCTACACTTTCCTTAAGGGTACAAAAAGGATGAAATTGTTTATTTTTGCGTATAAATCGAGAACGATGAGAGATATGGAAAAGGTTTCAGATAAAAAAATGTAGAGCTAATAATTTGGCTTACGAAAGGTCACATGCGTTTACATCCTATTTCTGATTGTTTGGCTGTAAGATCTGTCTGACTTTTAGGGGATGAATGGAATAATAAAAAAATCGTTTAAAATCGAAAAGTTGATGCTTTTTGTTATTTCTTTCTTTCTGAATCCCCTTAAAATAATTTCAACTTTCTTTGCAGAGATAAAGTTCCTCTGTTTGTTTAGATAGAAGTTATAAACATCTGAATTTTTAAATTCACGACTTTTCAGGGCTAAACGCTTTACTTTAATTTTTTTCAAGCAACACTGACCTCTTAATGAAATTTCTTTAAAAAAATTCCATTACAGTTTTTTTTCTCACGCATGCCAACGTTGATATCCAGATATAATTACTACAATTCCTACGATTTTTATTTCACTCAACGCCACTGCAATATAGTCGTTGTAACTTTTTCTAGAAAATTGATCCCTCTTGTACGCTTAATTGATTGCTGATTAAATTTCCAATCCGATGATTTTCCGGTAATTTTTGCGTGAGATATGGACCGCTGAAGTGAGTCCAGCTTCGAGGACCAATTCTCCCAAACAAAAAATCTTACGAGCTCGATGGCATATTTAGCTATTTAAAATCAAACGAGAAATCGAGTGGCGCAAACCGAAAGTCGCTGCGGTCCTTCGTTTCCGAGATACGGCCGCTCAAAGTTAGCGGAGAATGAAAATCGAAGTTTTTCACCGCTTCCACCGAGAACGAAACGAGACACAGAGCTGCGCTGCCATTCCATTTCTCTCACCTTCCTACGTCCTCCTGAGTTTGTTTAGATTTTTTCGGAAACGTCGAAATTTTGTCACCCGACGATAACCACTGTCATTCCAAAAATGAAATGTAACAAAAAACACCTACTCATGAAAAATGTAACATTCTTTCACGTTCCGAGGGTCCTACCTACATAAAGAACACAGAAAGAGAACGCCACTGTGCTCTATTCGATTTGTCTCCCATTACTGCATACCCCTTAATTTTTTCAGATATTTACTAAAACATCGAAATTTTGTCGCCCGATGATGACCACTTCCATACCGAAAGTGAAATATGACATTATTTCACTTTCCGAGGGTCCTATCCACATAAAGAACGCAGACGGAGAACGCCACTGTGCGCTATTCAATTTCTCTCCCCTTACTGCGTACCTCTGATTTTTTTCAGATTTTTCCTAAAACATCGAAATTTTGTCGCCCGATGATGACCACTTTCATACCGAAAGTGAAATGTCACGAAAAACACCTACACACGAAAAATGTGACATTTTTCCATTTTCAGAGGGCCCTATCCACATAAAGAACGCAGACGGAGAACGCCACTGTGTGCTATTCGATTTGTCTCCATTATTGTATACCCCTGATATTTTTCATATTTTTTCTAAAACAACAAAATTTTGTCACCCGATGATCACTTTCATACCGAAAGTAAAATGCCACGAAAAACACCTACACATGAAAATGTGACATTGTTTCACTTTCCGAGGGCTCCATCCACATAAAGAACGCAGACGGGAACACCACTGTGCGCTATTCGATTTGTCTCCAGTTATTGCATACCCCTGACTTTTATCATGTTTCTTCTAAAATATCAAAATTTTGTCACCCGATGATGATCACTTTTATACCGAAAGTGAAACGCCACGAAAAACATCTACACACGAGAAATGTGGCATTTTTTTTACTTTCCGAGGGCCCTATCCACATAAAGAACGCAGGCTGAGAACGCCACTGCACGCTATTCGATTTATTTCCCCTTGCTCTGTACCCCTGTTTTTTTTTCAGATTTTTCCTAAAACATATAATTTTTGTCGCCCGATGATGACCACTTTCATACCGAAAGTGAAATGCCACGAAAAACACCTACACACGAAAAATGTGACATTTTTTCACTTTCCGAGGGCCCCATCCACATAAAGAACGCAGACGGGAACGCCACTGAGTGCTATTCGATTTGTCTCCCATTATTGTATACCCCTGATATTTTTTAGATTTTTTCTAAAACATCCAAATTTTGTCGCCCGATGATGACCACTTTCATACCGAAAGTGAAATTCCACGAAAAACACCTACACACGAAAAATATGACATTTTTTCACTTTCCGAGGGCCCTATCCACATAAAGAATGCAGACGGAGAACGCCACTGTGCGCTATTCGATTTCTTTCCCCTTACTGCGTACAGCTGATTTTTTTCAGAATTTTCCTAAAACATCGAAAATTTGTCGCCCGATGATGACCACTTTCATAACGAAAGTGAAATTCCATGATAAACACCTACACACGAAAGAAGTGAAACTGTTCTATTTTCCGAGGACCCTACCCGAAGAAAGAACGCAGATGGAGAACTCCGGTGCGCGACATTCGATTTCTCTCCCCTTACTGAGTACCACCCCTAATTTTTTCAGATTTTTCCTAAAACATTAAATTTTTGTCACCAGATGATGACCATTTTTACATTGAAAGTGAAATGCCACAAAAAACACCTACACACGAAAATCGATGAATAACCATTAAAATTTGAAAAAGAAAATCACAAAAAACAATATCTAACAATAATTGAAACTATTACTGCGTTATTAGATTTTGTAGATAGTTGCGGTGGCTACCGCCTAACGTAACCACGAATTGTTTAATTATTTACAATCATCAAATCCTATTTCAAAAGTTTAATAGGAACTGAATCATTTTTTATTCACTGCTGTAAATCTAGTCAAGGCTTCCAATAGTGTCCGTACGGCCCTGCACAATTCTGTCGCCAACAACTGATGATGAAATCACTACTTATAGCTAGCCAATTTATGATTCCTATTATATCGGCATAACCATTAGTTCGCTTTTTCTATATACGAATTTACTGAGGCGTGCAAACACATTCTTAACAAAATCAATCAGTCATTTACTTGGCTTTATTTTTACACTTTTACAACCAGTACCCTGTAGCAACAGTCTTTAAAAGTTTATAATTCCATAATCAAACTATATGAGCAGAAAACATCACAAAGTGCGATTGGAAAAAATATGGTACATTTGTTACAAATACAAAATATTAATCATCCGCTCTGCACGAATTATTGTCGTGTGTTTGTAGTAAAAATGGGGTACCTGAATTACGGGCATTAACTATAAATAACCATCATAATGTATTCAAATTATGCTAACAGAGCACGGAAAATATGGATGTCAGTAAATAAAAAAGAGGGTAATCCTATTGGCGATGTCATCCTAATGTTAAAAAATGTTCTGTATAGATACAAGCAGGGAATTAAAATAGTAGACATAACTCATTGGAAAACTAGATATTTCGCATTTGCATAGTCATTTGGGATGTGTAATTTTCGTTCTAGGTGTTATCACAAACTAAAAAACGTTGAAAAGCTTTAGTAAAAATATAGGTTAATAATAGTAATAATAGTATTTAGTTGAAATTGTTAAAATATATACGCGTAAGGTATTTAAAAAATTTAAATTGGTTCACGTATACAAGTTTTATTCCACACCCATGTAGTGGAGCGGAAGTATAGTAGGTAATTGTAAAAAAAAATTCAAAAATGTTTCTTCTTGAAATAGATTTAGAATGTCATGTAACGTCGAGATTTTAAATTTAAGCGAAAACATTTTTTTTCTGTCTGTTTGTCGGTAATTTGTGTACACGTTTTCTCTAGAACATGTATCTATTATAACTGGGTTGTTTGAACTTATCCGGTGAAGGGTTAGGGGTTAAATAGGGCTAAATAGGGGAAAATAAGTAAAGCAAGCTGGTAAGAGAACAGAAACTTGAAACTATAAGCGAAGGCCTCAGATTTATTTATAATATTTTTCTCTATTCTTCTAGTATGACACTTTACTTTAGGCAGAATTTTTTGACCTACCGATGACTTAAATTTTATCGAGTTTAACGAAGTTTTAACAGATTGATTTCGAATCTGCTAAAATTGTAGAAATATTGCCATAAGTGTCGAAGTATTCTGACTTATTTGCCGTGGATGCTAAGTAAAATCAGACTTGTAACAATAACTATAATTATAAGTAAGATAAAGTTAAAATATCGCTGAAATTTAAAACCTATCTACTAATTTTGTACAGGATAAACTATATTCCACAAAAAATGTGACACAACTTCTAGTGTTGATGACACTGAAGAAAATGATTTAGTTATTTTGCAGAAAGCAGCCGATATTTAAAAAAATGTCAAGCTAAATACAAACTTTACAACAACTCCGTTATATTTATCTCAAAAAAGTAGTCAGAACTGTTACAAATATTCTAAAAATTATGATATAGGTTCTAAGTAGACTTCTTGTCACATTTCTTGTCAATAAAAATTAAAAATAATTAGTGTCTCCTCATGAGATTCCCCTTGTACCAATATTTTAATCATTAAAGACATGTTTTAAATGATACTAACTGAACACTGATTTTAAACGATATTCTCAAATGTTTGTGTTGTTTAAGTCTGTATCTATGACATTGTTATGCATTACACCCATTATAAAGTGGAGATTGATACGCCCATGACTAATACTGACTGTCCTAGAAACTTATAGAAAGAGATCGAGTTTTCTGGAGTGTGGTGGAAGAAGATTCTCGATTGTGTTTTAGATAACTTTAGAGGTAATTTTAGAGTATATAAGGCGAGATTCCCGGCGGAAGAAGTTGTAAAGTGACAAAGTGAGGTTAGAAATCAGGAGAGTAAATACAAAGTATAAATTTCAAGCATTGTTAAAAATTATTTTTAGTCCACTAAAAGTGTACTTTAGTTCAAGAAAGTATTGTTAAGTTTCAGTAAGTTGTTAAATAAAGTGTTAGTGTTCATCCCTTGTTAAATTATTTAGGAACCCACGGATCCTGAAGGGGTAGTTCAGGGGTGAATATACGTAACAATATTATCAATTAGAGAATATGAAATCAATTTCAGTGTAATGTCTATCGTATAATATATTCATTAATGTCCAAGTTTTGAAAATCTAAAAAGTAATTAAAACAATATAAATTAAAGTTGTAAAACCACTCATGTTAGTAAAGACAACAGGTCAACGTAGCCATATATCTCCTACACGAAGTATGTAATTTTAATGGCAGATAAAGAAAATCAATAGAGTCATTAAATTCTTTGCTGTTGTTTATATAGGAATTAAAATAATATATAGGTCACTAGTGCATGGATGGCCAATAACTCCACAACCGTTTGAAAAAAATTTCACATATGATTTTCTCGAAAACTGCTATTTGTAGAAAAAAGTTTCAAGTAAAAAAGTTACATCCATTCCTTATCTCTATTTTTATTCCCAATAGAAGATGAAACAGTTTTCGGCTTTCTATATTTACCCCTCTATTTACAGGGGCAAATAAAGCATGAGAAATTCTTCACGCTTTATCGGCAGCCAAAAAAAATTCATATTTTCTACATTTATTAAAATTTGACGTTTATATTAACATATTTTATTAACAAATATGTAATGATGACACGGTAAAAATGTAAAACCAATTCATCGACTCGTTTTTGAGTTAGAGCGTGTTAAAAGAGAAAATAGTTCTCTTATTTTATTTCTAATCATTTATAATAAGACACCAAGAACGATGTTAAATCATTATTTATAATAATTAAACTACTTGGTGGATCGTTGTGAAATTGAGCAGGGTTTATGATATTAGATGCAGATGCACAAACTGATGTGGATCTGTTATGGATTGCGACTTGTAGAGATGGGTGTGAGCATGATTGCATGATTTTCAAACAAAGAACACGAACACTCTACTATTAGAGGTGTTTTAAAATCTCATGAGCTGTGACCTTCATGTGCGCAGAGACATAATCTCTCCTGTCGACTCAGTTACACTTCTTAAAAATATTATGTTTATTGTTTACAATTTATCACGAGCTCTTGTTTATATATACAGCAAAGCAGCCCCCCAGTGTCTTCAAGAAAATACTTATAACGCAGAACAAACTTTGCCTCTTGCGCATTTCGCGGCTCATAAGATTCTGAAACACCTCTACAATGTAACATACAAAAGAAATTTAAACAAGAATGAATGGTCTACGAGTACATTAAATCATTATACATAGCTGTTACCTTCCGCATATTGACCCTGTAGCACAAATATTGCACCAATATATAATCCATATAGGACCATTATATGAATATTGGTTCTATGTTGGTCCAATATTTTGTGCTACTAGGGGAGTCATAACGAATAAGACTAAATTATCTGTTCCTGTAAACTTTTGAAAAAGTTTAGAACAAAATAAACTTACCCTATACATATTCTTATTCTATCTTATACAATAAACAAATTATAAGTTGTATTTTATTTTCCCATCCCGGGACAGATTCAAAGAATCGTGCTTACGATGGGGTACCATATTACTATTCATTATAATTATACGCACGTAATCTCCACAGCGTCTATAGATTTCCCTACAGAGCGTTTGAATTAAATGTCCGCTGGAACCACCTTCAACGACCACGGCGCGGCGACGCGATCCGCGACGCTTAAATGCAGTCATCGTGATTCTATGTCATTCATTATTTCGTTCATTTAGCGACGAGATGAAACTAACTTGAAATTGCAATCTGCAGATACTAGATCCATAATCAATCGCTCGTATTTAATTGTAGTAATAATTTTGGTTGGGTAATAAAATAGTATACCTTTTATTAACACATTTTTATTAGCTTAACCTGTAATTTTCTATGTAAGAAAATCTTGCCACCCACTTCTGGATGTCATATTGACTTGAAATCTTGTATGTGTGCATGGTTTATATTATTATGACAATGCAACTTTATATTTTTTAAGTAAAAAAATTCAAGATGCAGTTCCAAGACGGCGGACAGTTTATTGTTGATTAATAACCGATTCTATTAAAAATTAGAATTCAAAATTCAAAATAATGTTAATAATAATAATTATGTTAATAAACGTAAAAGAGTGAGGTGCTCAAAATACTTAAAATGTTACTTATGGGGCCGTCTCACGCTTTTACGTTTATTAAAGACAATTATTACACAGGTCTACAAAAAAATTCTTCATCTGGGAATCTGGACTATATCATATGTATTTTAATGCGCTGAATCCCAGAGGAGTAAAAAAATCTGAACAGACCTTTTAGTTCTACAGGCACTCAGTGGTCCCTGTGAGAGTGGGAAGTGAGAGAAATATTTGAATACAAACACTGACACAAGATAATGTGTGTGAGGTTTTCGAGGTTGCTGAAAACGAATTCGGGATTAGAATTTATTGATGACAATATGACAACTGTGAATCAGTTGTCAAAGGTCTTGGATTACAGTAGACAATACTGTTTTTTGCTTAAAAATAGGTAAGAAATTCATAAATATCATAAGTCAACAAATAGAAAGCGAAAGTGTTTTTTATTAGTTTTTCTTAAATATCTCGTAAAATACGCCTCTAATCGACTCGAGATATACTGATCAAATTTGTTCCTAAGAAAATTTCCTCCAAGTATAGGCTATTGCGAAAATTCTCGAAACGTGTTTACCATTGAAAAATAGCAACAAAGGTGAAAGAAATGAAAGATTCTCAAATTGCAATAACTCAAGTAATTGTCATCGAAACTCGATGACATTTTGGGACAGGATATCCCTTGGGATGCATAAATAGTGCGCGTAACCCCGACTCTCCAATCCAAAATGACGGCCTATCGCAAGTCTCCAAAATTGAAAATTGGAAGTGCTGCCGTTTCGACAAAAAAAAACGGATCGACATGAATCTAATTCAAATCTGTTTAATTTATCAGTCTCTTCGAATGTACCAAAAACCAGATTTTTTTATTAACAAATAAATTATTTATTTACAAAAAACGAAAAAATTGCCGTTGCTGGGGATCGCATCTCCGTCAATTTTCAGTTCATAGATTTACAACCAAGTGTATTGAATTGTACTTATAGAAACATGCATTTAGAAAAAAAAAGTATTTTCTAGGATCAATGGGAGCCGAGATACGCCACTTTTACGTTTCTATCGATAAGAACCGTTCTAATCAATATTTTTACTTGAAACTTGGTATGATGCAACTAGAATGCTTTATTTATAAGTACAATTTAATTTACGAAAGCCGAGCGAAGCTACGGCGACAGCGCGCCATAACGTCACAACGCCCTTCTCTCTTGGCCGTCTTTAGGACTGTACGCTTTTGCGCGCTCATTAATCGATACTTTCACAATGAAGAATTGATCAGCATGGATCAAAAAATGTACTTATAAATAAGGTATTCAAGTTGCATCATACCAAGTTTCAAGTAAAAAAATTGATTAGAACGGTTGTTATCGATAAAAATGTAAAAGTTTCGTATCTCGGCTCCCATTGGTCCTAGAAAATACTTTGTTTTTTCTAAGTTCAAGTTTTTTTAAGCGCAATTCAATACACTTGGTTGTAAATCTTTAAACTGAAAATTCGCGGAAATGCGATCCCCAGCAACAGACATTTTTTCGTTTTTTGTCAATAAAAAATGTATTTGCTAATAAAGACATCTGAATTTTGGTACATTCGAAGATACTGATAAATTCAACCGATTCCAATTAGGCAGTTTCATGCCGCTCCGTTTTTTTTTTTGTCGAAACGGCAACACTTCCAATTTTCAACTTTGGAGATTTGCGATAGGCCGCCATTTTGGATTGGAGGGTCGGGGTTACGCGCACTCTTTATACATCCCAAGGGATATCCTCTCCCAAAATTCCATAGAGTTTCGATGACAATTACTTGAGTTATTGCGACTTGAAAATCTTTTATTTTTTTCACCTTTGTTGCTAGATTTGCAATAGTAAACAAGTTTCGCAAATTTTCGCAATAGTTTGAATATACAGGAAATTATGCTTTTTAATGTTTCAAAAAGTTTTATTAAAACTCTACACGTGTTTCGGCTTATTAGGCCTTTATCAAAAGTACAAAATGTTACAATTGATAAAGGCCCAATAAGCCGAAACACGTGTAGAGTTTTAATAAAACTTTTTGAAACATTAAAAAGCATGATTTCCTGTATATTTAAATTATTGAAGAATGTTTCACAAGGAACCAACCGTAGAATCCACCCAATGTATTTTCGCAATAGCTTTGTAGGAAATTTTCACTTGTAATCTCCCAAATGCTTGAATTATTTCCGGAAATTGGAGTACATGGATTTTTCCAAAAAAATTATGTACGAGAAAAATTTCCTGCAATTAATCCAAGTACGCGGGGGATTCGGAAAGAAAATTTCACACGAAAATAAACTAAATAAACACTAATTTCAACAGACATTAAGATTAGACAACAAGGTATAAGATTAGTAGGCCATGAACGGGTCTTGTTTACAAAGTGACAGAAACGCATCGGAATTAGTAAGTATTGTTGTTGTGTCAAAAGTATAAGAGTTATTTGAAAATGGAATACGTGTAATTGATGAATAATATCTTTTCCACCAATTTCAGTTACAAAAAATTACCGAAAATAATTTAGGACAAGTCTATTTGTGTGTTACGAAATAAGTTTTATTCACTAAAATAGGTGGAACGTTGTTTTCTTACTATATTTTCATGTTTCATACACATGGCATAGCTAAGTTTCAGCACATTTAACTTGACAGATGGCTTTGAAACTAAACGTCATTAATTATTTATCATTATTTCGTTTACAGTTTAACCAGTTTAAGCTCAATATTTCTATTGTTGAAGTTGTTTTGGAGATTTTTAAAGAAAATAAGATTATAGAGTATGGAAAAAGAACAAATTGCGAAGAACTTTGTGAAGTTAAAAAAGCCATCCTAAATAAAAATACTCATCATACCTGATTGAGAAGCATAATATGGAGGAAAACCAAAATGAGAAGTTATTTATGTTCATAATTAACCTTGAAATAATATGTTTTTTCGCAAAGTTCGATGATTTTTTTAATAATTATCTCGTTTAATATGAAAAATAAAATTCCATTTTTAAGTAAAAGCATATGTCAATAATTTGACAGAAAAATTTCCTCTTATTAATTTCTTTCAGGGTACCCTGGAGGATGAAAATTTCCGGAAATGTTTTGGGTTGACATGGTGACGACACAAAAAGGAAGTTCTGATTGGCTAAAAAAGAGACGTGTGAGATTTTCTTAAAAAATTCATGTACCTATGAGAAAAATTTCCTTCAATTAATTCAAGCACGCGGGGGATTCGATAAGAAAATTTCACACGAAAATACATTAAATAAACTCTAATTTCAACTGACATTAGGATTATTCTAAGACATAACAAGGTATAAGATTAGTAGGCCATGAATGGGTCTTGTTGACAAAGTGACAGAAAAGCAACGGAATTAGTAAGTAGTGTTGTTGTGTGAAAAGTTAAAATTATAAGAATTATTTGAAAATGGAATACGTATAATAGATAAATAATATCTCTTCCACCCATTTTAGTTTCAAAAAAATTACTGAAAGTTGTTTAGAACAACTCTATTTGTGTGTTATGTAATAAGTTTTATTCACTAAAGTAGGTGGAACGTTGTTTTCTTTATATATTTTCATGTTCTATACACAGCATAGCACATTTTCAGCACAGTATAACTTGACAGAGATGGCTTTGAAACGTCATTAGTTATTTATCATTATTTCATTGACACTATAACCAGTTTAAGATCAATATGTCTTATTGTTGAAGTTATTTTTGATCTTTTAAAAGAATAAGATTATAGAGTATGGAAAAAGAACATAATATACAACATGCACATATTGCGAAGAACTCTGTGAAGGTAAAAAAGCCATCCAAAATTGAAATACTTATCATACCCGATGAGAAGTGTAATATGGAGGAATAATAAGAAGTTATTCACTATTATAATTAGGTATTAAACATGAAATAAAATGTTGTTTCACAAAATTCAGTGATCTTTTTTACTGTCTCGTTTAATTTGAAAAATAAAATTCCATTTTTATGTAATAGCAAATGTCAAATATGATCTTATGTCAATAATTTGACAGAAAGATTTCCACTTATTAATTTCGTTCGGGGTACCCTGGAGGTTGAAAATTTCTGTAAATATTTTGGGTTGCCTTGGTAATGACACCAAAACAAAGTTCTGATTGGCTAAAAAGGTGACGTATGAAATTTTCTTAGGAACAAATTTGATCAGTATATCTCGAGTTGATTAGAGGCTTACTTCACGAGATATTTAAGAAAAACTAAGAAAGAACTGGGTTCCGCTTTCTATTTTGCAATAAAAAACCATGTTCTGTATCTTCGAATCTATAAAGACTCGAGGGTTGTTTATGAATTTTTTTACCTATTTTTAAGCAAAATATTGCAATGTTTACAAGGATTTCAGATTCGAGAATTATTAGCCTAGTAACATGTTTATCAGGATGACATTCCAAACACTTACAGCTGATCGTCATTTGTTTTGCCGATTACATCGAAAATTCTTTCGTCTGCGGATCGTCATTTGTTGCTACTATGATTTTTTATTGCGCAGATCAATTTCGCAATAAGTATAGTGTCCTGCTGCCTGCCACTGGTTCTCTAATTGTTTTTTACATTTCCTATTTTTAACGAACTCTTACAAAGTTTTAATTCACCATGTCTTATTTTTTTAAATAAACTCTTTTTGTTTCTTTATTTCTGACAACTTTTATTACAGAATATCAGATGACCTAACTTGCTCGCGCTTTACTTCAGATTTAATGTAAATCAACTATTTGATTTACTATTTATGAGACAAATTCATGGATATGTTCCATGCATTAAAATTTTACCCCTAAATTCAATCCTATAAATGAATATATAATCATTTTAAATCGTTAGTCGACCTGTTTTATATTCCTGTGCAAAAAGTGTACATCAAATACATATCTTTCCCGTATTTTTTAATTAAATTTGTTGGTTATTAATTTTACATGTGTTAAAGTTATCTCATCTGGATTTGACACGAGCAAGGAGGGTGATAATATATGCGTCAATTCAAAAATGAGAAAGATTTATTTCGCTTTGTCAGATTTTACAACAGCGTCCTGTTGTTTTCGTCAAAATATTTATTATTTCATTCATAACAGCGATAATTTTGCTAATACATAATATACATACTTTTAAGAATATAATACTATAACCTTCAAACAACAATAATAAAAGGTATCCCTTTCAAACGTTGTATAATACGGGTATTTAGAACCCCTGAAGTGCTCGCTACTATAAATTCTATTCAGAAATGGTTTTCAATAGACATTCTCAACTATAATATGATTCGTACCTCAAGGATCAACATAGAAATCGCCGCGCCGAGTGCCTCTGTGACTGTTCGGTATAAAATTGTTCAGCTCAGACTATTATAGATTAAAAGATTATTCTCAAGAACTTACTTCCTCACTAACTACCGAATTTACAAAGGATTTATGAAGTGAAAAATATGAATGGCTGCGAAATCTATTGTTGTACAGTATAATAATTTCACTCAGACATAATATTTCTTCTCTGGAACCTGCACGCTGGCAGATTGTCTTGGAAAAAAATATTACTGTTTCGTCTACATCGTTTGCCGTGTCCCTTATACCGTGTGTCGTTAAAGCATTGAACAGATGCAACGGTACATTTGTAATAAAAATCCGCGGACATTTCGATTTTTTCAGACTACAGGGTGAACCATGGTGAAGCTAGAACGTTATCGACAAGGCACGACTCCCAATGACTCCTAATAATTCTCAATGATTCCTAATGATTCTTAGTGATTCCCAATGATTCTCAATGGTTCCTAATATTTCACACGTATGGATTATAACAATATTATATTTTGAGGTAATTGCAGCGACGGGTTGAGGGGTAAGTAGGAGTAAAGTAAGTAAATCAAGTCAGTAAGAGCCTAGAAACTTGGGATTTTACTAGAGGCCGCGATGTTTTTATGACGTCTGCCACCACCACTCTATTATTAAAGGACACTTTCCACCAGAACCACCACCACCCCCGCTCCATTATTAGAGAGAAATTATAATCAACTAGTCCTCACACAAGAATACTATAATAACATAACATTGATACATTAGATATATACAGTGAAACGCACAAAATTCATATCTTTGGTATGTCGTATGTCATTTTTCAAAAAAAATCCTCGAACAGGTCGATTTTACTTTTGTACATGCTACATTTTGTCACTATACCAAAATTTATGATGGCATTTTGAGTTATGACGCCAACATAATTTTTTTTTTACGGAAACAGACATTTTTGTTTACTGTTTTTTTGTGATATATTCCTTTAGCTTTCTGGTGATATAAAAAAAATGATATTACCTGAGCCATTCTTTTGGAAAAATGACATTTTAATCAAAAATAGCTTACCTTTCGCAAATTCACGAGTAATGTTCCACTTTCTTATGGACTGATAAATCTTGTTGCCTACATTTTTGTTTTAACTAGCATGAAAACATTTGACATAAGAACAAAACAAAGAAAATAATAAAAAAATAATCACCTTAACAACAGAGAGATGCAGGCCTTTTTGTGTAAAGTATCGATAACTTTTTTATTCCTGGCACGTGTGGAACCTCAGCTTTGTGACAGTTCTGAGACAGTGTAAAACTAGTGAATGCAATGCCACGTTTAAGTGAAAGAGAACGCGTAGAACTTTTGATGATGGTTGGATATGCTGATAGGGTGAGAACTCATCAGGAAGCATGTGATGTTTTCAATGCCAAGTGTCCGGAAAAGCAAATTTCTAAATCTACTGTAAGTAGATTGGTGGCTAGATATGATGAATCTGGCAGTGTAGCTGACCTCCCTCGATCTGGTCGCCCTAGCACAAGCAACGAGACCAAATTAAATATTCTTTTAGAAAGTGAGGAAAACCACCATCTTTCGACAAGGCAGCTGGCTTTAAATCATAACGTGAATCAAACATCTGTTGTACGTCTATTGAAAAAAGATACCATCCATACAAAATGCAATTAATCCACGAATTGAAGGAGGACGATCCAGATCGGCGGTTATAGTTTTGTGAACAGTTGATGACCTTGTGCGATGAAAACCCAAATTTTTTAAAGAACATTGTTTTTTCTGATGAAGCTACATTTTCTTTAAAGGATACTATATACATCGGCATAACTTTAGATATTCGTCACGCGAAAATCCTTATTGGACTCAAGAAGCCCATACATAGCGAAGAGGCAAAGTAAACGTGTGGGCAGATATGATTGGTGGTCGTTTATTGGGACCTTTTTTTTTTAAGAAAATTTTACGGCCGCAAGATATTTACAGTTTCTGCGAGTTGAGTTAGTGCCAGCCTTAGCAGTTATGTTTCCGAACAATGAGGATGAAGATATTCCTGTTAAAAACGTCTGGTTGCAGCAAGACCGGGCCCCACCTCATTTGGGGATAGCAGTGCGTCAGTTTTTAGATGACACTTTTACTGGAAGGTGAATAGGTCGTCGAGGTCCGATTGAGTGGCCCCCGTGTTCACCGGATTTAACCTCCTTAGACTTTTTTCTTTGTGGTTACTTAAAGTCAAGAGTGTAATTTAACAGACCGGATACCATAGAAGATTTGAAAGACAGAATTGGCTTGGAGATGAGACGAATTGCCCATGAGATGGTTCAGAACAGTGTGCAAAGTGTCTACATCCATCTTGGTCAATGCCAAATGATTGAAGGGTCGTAATTTGAGCAATGGAGATAATTTTTTATCACAATTACTTATGTAAGGTATCAATCAATAGAAATATTTTTTCCCAAAGGAATGGTTAGGTAATATCAATTATTTTCATATCACCAGAAAACTAAAGATATACCACCAAAAATGGTAAACAAGAATGTGTGTTTCCATTAAAAAAAATTTCATGTCATAACTAAAAAACCAATGACGTCATAAATTTTAGTATAGTGACAAAATGTAGCATATACAAAACTAGAATTGACCTGTTCGAGGATTTTTTTGACAAATGACACATATCAAAGATATGAATTTTGTGCGTTTCTTTAGGTTCACACTGTAAACCGTATTTATATGTGTTTCCCGTGTATGTTTCTGATCTAAAGAAACACCCGAGAATTTAGTCGTTGTTCTCTGGATGGACTTGTTTAATATCTTCAGGTTATAGATTGTAGTTTGTCACCGCGTTTTTTGGCAAGAAACGCATATGGCATGCTTTATTTATATTTAAATTCAGTCTATTCGCGTTACAATAACGACTCATTTCCTGTGATGCATTGATGGTGTTGATAACAATCTGTTCAATATAATTATGAGATATTAGCATATTTGTGTCATCTGCATAAACAAGAAGTTGATTTGAAGTAACACATGGATTAGGTATATCGTTAATAAAAATGATAAAAACAGAGGACCTAAAATAGAGCCCTGAGGCGTACCCAGATATACAGGGTGATTCACGTTGGCCATTTATTAGAAGTTTTTCAACTTGCAGTTGGATTAGAAACTTGAATTTGGTATGCAGCCATAATCCATCATGCCCGTTCTACCTAAAATATTTTCAGTCCTCTAACTATACAGGGTGTGCCAATAATTGGTACCAACTTTCTCATTTTAAATGGAAACCTATATTTTTCTTTACATGGTTCGATTGGTCTTCTAATTCTGAGTTCAGAGAACCTAAGTTATGTTAACTTATCTATTACAGTTTTTGACATATGTCCAATTTTTTGAAAAAAATTGCCGCTGTAATAGTTTACGAACAAATTTGTATCTCGCAAACCTTTCAAAATTATAAAACCAAATTTGTGAAGCAGTTAGCTGGTAGTCCAGGCTAACTTATGATGTCCCATCGGTGGTTCCATTTTGTACCACATGGGCGCAGTCGATTTTCAAATGCCACAATCAAAAATTGTTAAAAAGTCAATTTTTTCAAATGGCACTTACTATTTTTTTTCACACCATTCGAAAGAAAATTGAATTTTAGGGTGAGTTACTTAAGCATTCCCTATACCTAACTTCACACCATATCGAGTTATTCAATAAAAATCAAGAAATACCTTATCTTGCCGAGAGATTCCTTACTTCATCAAGTATGCCATGGAAACAAAAGACAGTTGTAATAATTTTTAAAGAAAAATATGGATTATTATTTAATTACACACAACACCAACAAATTATTATTAACGAACAAGAACAATGTTGACGAAATTCTGACGTAAATGTTCAATGTGACCACCATATTTTTATTCAAATATTCTATTATTCTACTTTCAACAGATTGCGCAGCACATCTTTGCGCCTACCATTTCTGACGCCAGAAATCAATGCAAAATTGAATTTTAGGGCCACTTTTCTTAACATTGTGTATGTCTATCTACAGTCGTTTTTGAGTTATTGGCATTTTTTGAAAAAAATATTGTTTTTTTTTCTCAAGGGTAGTAGTAGGCTTTGGAAACAATCATTTCATTTCAATTTTTATTCAAAAATCGTATTGCAATAATAAATAATAACAACAAAATAACAACAAATAAACAGATTAACAAAATAATTATTTGAATACAAATGCTCAATGTGTGCACCGTTTTCACTGACAGAATTTCGTCAACATTGTTCTTGTGCGTTAATAATAATTTGTTGGTGTTGTGTGTAATTAAATAAGATCCATATTTTTCTTTAAAAATTATTACAACTGTCTTTTGTTTCCATGGCATACTTGATGAAGTAAGGAATCTCTCGGCAAGATAAGGTATTTCTTGATTTTTATTGAATAACTCGATATGGGGTGAAGTTAGGTATAGGGAATGCTTAAGTAACTCACCCTAAAATTCAATTTTCTTTCGAATGGTGTGAAAAAAAATAGTTGGTGCCATTTGAAAAAATTGACTTTTTGACAATTTTTAATTGCGACATTTGAAAATCAACTGCGCCCATATGGTACAAAATGGGACCACCGATGGGACAAGTTTGGTTTCATAATTTTGAAAGGTTTGCGAGATACAAATTTGTTCGTAAACTACTACAGCGGCAATTTTTTTCAAAAAATTGGACATATGTCAAAAATTGTAATAGATAAGTTAACATAACTTAGGTTCTCTAAACTCAGAATTAGAAGACCAATCGAACCATGTAAAGAAAAATATAGGTTTCCATTTAAAATAAGAAAGTTGGTACCAATTTTTGGCACACCCTGTATAGTTGGAGGACTTAAAATATTTTAGATAGAACGGGTATGATCGATTATGGCTGCATACCAAATTTCAAGTTTCTAATCCAACTGCAAGTTGAAAAACTTCTAATGAATGGCCTACGTGAATCACCCTGTATATATTTTTATTTGTTTTGGATTTAACACCGTCAACGACGTTTGCGTGCGATTTTGAAAATATTGTATATGTACACTAAAGGGATTAACAAAATAAAAGAAATATATTGACTGTAAATCTGGCATTCGTACCCACTACGTGAACATGGAAGTAAAGTGCCTAAAACTAACACTATTTACAAAAAACTGCGGAAAGTATCCTATAGATTGTGCAACAATTACTTAGATCTGCAAAGAATATATTTACTCTAGTTTTTAATTTAGTTTTCTACGATTAAAATACCCCGTCATATCTGTCATCGAATATGTTTCCAGATAAACAAGTTTCGCATCTATATTACATTTAGCGATGGCGCATAAACATTAATCTCCCCAATCCAAGACCATATTGTAGTGTTGTATGTTTTTTGTTGGGAACAATTCGATGTCCAGTGCGTGGCCCCCGATGAACTTCCGGAGGAAGCTGGCGCGGCCACAACTCCGCCACCTATCGCGTGAAATCGGTCCGGAATTAAAGTAATTTATGGACGCAGAGATAATACTTGCTGTATATTTGGATCGTACCGTGCCCGTACCATAATCTAACCTGCAGCTATGAAGTTAATGGATTAGGAGAAGGATTTTACATTAAGTACATTATCGAATCATATTTATCTAGAGCTCTAGGGCGAACTTTCACTGAAAGTCCCCATAGGCTATAGCCGGGGAAGAGGTATAAAATCGGCCTCAGGCCGAGTTTCGTTAATTCTTTGTGTGGATTTTGCTCTTTACGTACATGTTATGACAGTTTTTCAAAATAATTTTATTTTTCAAAAATACAATTTTTTCCCTAAGAAACGTTATCTTGAAACTATCAAACTATGATTATGATATTATAGGAGTGCATATCGGGTTATATTTTCGAGAGGCCGTGCTTATTTTATCAACCAAAAATATATTCTTGACATTAAAAAAAGTGCTCAAGTTGAGGGACAACTACACATATTTCATTAAATAATCTTTCACACTATTGGGAAAAATATGTAACAAAAACTTTGACTTACTAAAGTCCGTGTGGCCAATACAACTAAAATAATTAAAAAAACCGCTGCCTAAGGAATCACTACTTCCACATCCAGATTATTCGTCCAAGTCACTTTAAAGGAAACATCTTGACTATATTTGCACTCTAGTATGTGGAAATTATTGGTCATAGAATTTTAATAATATTTGGGGTAGATGTCATAGAAAAGTTTGAGGAGTTGGTTTCTACCATATACGTTAAAAATGAAGTTTCTAGTTTACCGTACTTATTTTCCACTATTTACAACCTACCACCTCAATGGAGTCATCTCAATCAGATGTCACTACAATACATACGTGTACTAACTTTCAAGTGAATATCTCAATTTGATGTTATCAATCCCATTAATAATGAAGCGGAAGTGGTAGAGTTTGAAAAATATTTGAAAGAAATCTGAGGCCTTGGTTTCTAGTATATACACCGAATCCCAAATTTCTGTAGTCATACCAGCTTGCTTTACTTATTTTCCCCTATTTGCCCCTATTTAACCCCCAACCCTTCAACGGCATCATCTCAAATTATGATCTAGTTTCAGACGTCGTTATAATACATACGTGTACCAAATTTCAAATGAATATCTCAATTTTATTTTATCAACCCTTTTCATATTGGAGTAGGGGTGGTTGGATTGAAAAATATTATAAGAAAATCTGACGCTGTGGCTTCTAGTACATACACCGAATTTCAAGTTTCTGTACTCTTACCAACGTTTTACTTATATTCCTCTATTTACCCCAAATTAACCCCCAACCCTTCAACGGAATCATCTCAAAATATAAACTAATTCCAGACGTCGTTATAATACATACGTGTACGAAATTTCAAATGAATATCTCAACTTTATTTTGTCAACCCCATTAATGGGGTAGGGGTGGTGGGGGGGTTGAAAAATATTATAAAAAAATCTGAGGCCCTAACTTCTTGTACATACACCGAATTTCAAGTTTCTGTACTCATACCAGCTTGCTTTACTTATTTCCCACTATTGACCCCTAAATAACCCCCAACCCTTCAACGGAATCATCTCAAAGTATAATCTAGTTCCAGATGTCGTTATAATTCATACGTGTACCAAATTTCAAATGAATATCTCGATTTTATTTTATCAACCCTTTTAATAATGAAGTACTTAGGGGTGGTGGGGGTTGAAAAATATTATAAATAATCTGAGACCTTGGCTTCTAGTACATACACCGAATTTCAAGTTTCTGTAGTCTTACCAGCTTGCTTTATTTATTTTCCCCTATTTACCCCTATTTAACCCCCAACCCTTCAACGGAATCATCCCAAAATATAATCTAATTCTAGACATCGTTATAATACATACGTGTACGAAATTTCAAATGAATATCTCAACTTTATTTTATCAACCCTTTTAATGGGGTAGGGGTGGTGGGGTGTTGAAAAATATTATAAAAAAATCTGAGGCCTTAACTTCTAGTACATACACCGAATTTCAAGTTTCTGTACTCTTACAAGCTTGCTTTACTTATTTCCCCCTATTTACCCCTATTTAACCCCCAACCCTTCACCGGATTTCCTCAAAAAACAATCCAGTTCCAGATCTCGTTATAATATATACGTGTACAAAATTTCAGGTCAATATCTTAAACCGTTCCGGAAAAAGCGTGCGGACAAAAAAAGTTACAGACAGACCGACAGACAGACAGAAAATTTTTTTTCGCTCAAATTTAAAATCTCGACGTTTCATGACATTCTAAACCTATTTCACGAATAAAAATTTTTGAAAATTTTTTTGCCACTACGTGGATGTGGAAGTAAATATGTGGTACTTCCGGATATACCGGAACTCGATACCAGCTTGCTTATTTTAAATGGAACGCCCAATATATTTTCGACTTTTCGAAATGACCATGAATTTCTGGGTGGAAACATGTAGCACACCCTACACCTAAACCCAGCAGTTTCGGAGATATTTGACATTTTATAAAAAATTTGAAAAGTGTAACGGTTTGCAATAACCGTTATAACTTTCTTCTTGTAGGAGATCTTCAATTGCTCTTTGGCAGATAGAAAGAACATAAGATGAGCCATTCTCTACAATAAAAATAAATTCCATAGTAGTATAACAAGTGTTCTATTTTTCACGTTACATCTGTCAAATTAAAACCTCAAAAACTTTTTTATTTCAAACGGAACGCCCTGTATTTTTTACATCAAATTATGTAAATAAATTCCATTTTTTCTCGTACCGGGGTTAAAGTTACAACTTTTTGAAATATTGACGATTTTCTGAAATGTTCAAGAATTTTTAATAAGAATTGCCATCAACTTAGTCATGTTTAGAAATAATCATTAATGTCAGTCATTTTCTTATGTCAAAAAATGCCAGCACGTGTAAATTACACCCATGAAGACTGTTTACGTTTGTTTATTTATGGAGAATGTGATAAAGTAAAATATCAAGAACATGTAACACATTTGCTACTCGATACTCACGAAAACAGAAACCATCACCATACACTGTAAAACGCATATTGGATAATTTTAGGACAGGAAGTTGGTGTCGATTTCCGGTATAACCAGAAATACCACATGCTGGTAATTATTTTAGTTATATTGGCCACACTGACTTTATTAACTTCAAAAATTTTTTTAATTTATTGCTTCATACTTTTCCCAATATCGATGGATGCAGTTCCCGGTGAGACACCGTGTAGTCCATTTGCTATGGATATTATCCTAGAAAGTTATATTGTCCTTGGAACTACATACAGGGTGTAATCACAAACAAAAAAACTTTATGACTTTTCCCTCTAAGGGCACTTTGGAAAAAATGATCTAGGTTAACATATTTAATTTTATGGTAAAAACTATTGAGAGCCACTGCTTTTCTTGGTCGAGGGACTTGTACTTCCCAATTATACAGCTTTTAAATTGCCATAAAAAAGTGCTCGCCGGCACACGCGGTGTCAAAGGATCATCGACCGTCTTTGATGTACCGCCTCAACTGAACTGAGGCAAAGTATAAAGAGGTAAAGAATTCGTCCTCTCTTCATGCACAATTGCAAGCAAATAATGGCCATAGAGGTTTAAATAGAGCATTTCTTTACATGTGTGTTTTTTAATTTCGAACAAAATATTGGATTGTTTATAATTTAGAAAATTTAAATGTGGTTTATTAAAATTTGTAACATAAATGAATCTCCTGGGTTAAATGCTCACTACCTACCTAAATGATTCAAAATCTCTGCATCTGTATCAATAAACAGTTCGATACGTCGAATGAAGGACATACGCACTTTTTTCAACACTAAACACTAAACTATCAACTAACGTTGTCAATAAAGAAAAATAAAATAAAAACTTGGTACAAAAGCCAAAAAGGAATACAAAAAGAACGAACAAGTAAGTTGTGTCTGTACGTAATCAAGAATTTGACAACTTGAATAAAATAAATTTTAAGTATAAATACACAATGACGCGAAATTAAAAAATAACAAAAACAATAAACGGCGGGTTGGACGTGTGTACATAACGAAACACCGACAGTAACTAAAATATTGCACAAGGGAAAGTTAGAGTACAGTTTTCTTCAGATCAGATCTAGATCTAAACCTACCTCAATATTCCAGCAGTTCTCAAAACATTTTATTGAGAATCTGCGAAATTTTTCTTTATTTTTTTTTCTCCAAAACTATGAGCTTTAGGCCCCATGTTATATAAGGTTTTTTTGTTTGTCTTGTCGTTCCCTACCACCCTGACTATGTTTTTATAGGACTTACATTTATAATGAGCTTCTATTACTCCCTCTAGTTTTAAATAGACTTTAAAAGTCTTCTCGAATCACTCAAATGAAAAAATTGGACCAAAATCGGATCAACCATTGAAGAAATATGAAGCCACCGACGCAGAGTATATACGCGTCAAACTTCTAACACTAGAAAGTTAATTGAGTATGACCGTGTAGATTCTATATCACATTATATTCCCATTAATAAAATGCATTTATCACAATATTTTTTCAAATCAACACTTAAGATCCCGAATTCCCGAACGACACAGATTCTAGTTACGCGGGCTACGGTAATGGGAAATCTAAATTTTAAGTACCTTCTGCCGAACAATAGCCGAACTTCCAGCCAGGCAGCTTAACAGTAAACTATTGAATGTGTTTGACTAGAGGAACCTGCAAATGAAATCGAAAAGCAGCAAAATATGAAAGGGAAAACGTTATCACGGCCAGACAGTCCCCATAAATCATTCTATTGTGTTAAGTTTGTAGATTTTCAATCCATCCAACACAATATCAGGAAAAGTTGGAGCTCATTTACTAATTACTCCTGATTTAACCCTTTGGCTTCGATGAGGCGGCTCGGATTACTAATGATGCTTCGCTTTTGTTTCACTGCAGATTAAATGGCAGCGAGATTTTGTTTGTCTTAAGTTTTACCTTTTTTAATTCATCAACTTCGCACTATTATATGTACAGAATAACAGTTATTCTTTCGAATTCCTTAGTTTTGTGTTCTCGGTTGATTAATATTACGGAATTAAAAGTCGTCTCTCTCTCTTTATTTAATTACACAAGTCTACAAAAAAGGGTCTTGTCTTAAGATTCTGATCTAGCTTTTCATTTTAATCGTCTTATTATACTCTTGTATATTAACGTCAATGAGTATCACAATAGATCCATAGAGGTAGCAGCCAGCTGGTGGAGTGGAAGATTAAAATTTTGTTTGGGATTGTCGACATTCATCATGTCTTTATTACTTCATAAAATAAAAAAAAAAATCACAGATTTCGCAATCCTTGCAACCATCGGGACATTGGAAATGATAACACCATAAATAAAACAAACTTATTACTAATGATGTTTCGTTTTTGTTTCATTTCAATTAACAGCTACGATCCATCCCAAAAAACATGATTTTAGGTACCTGTTACAAAAATAATTAAAAAAATCGGTAAAGGTATTTACACAGAACTTCCCTCGTTATTTGTGCATGGCGGTCACTTACTTAATTACGAAATGACATTGAGAATAATAATCGGGATATAATTATTGCTATTATTACAAAGAAAACCTGATAACTTTTGATCAAAAAAATATACCGAGTGCTCATCCAACAGCAAAAGTTCAAAACTAAATAACAGGTGCCAAATATGGAAGGCTTGCGCAAATACCTTTACATGACTGAATTATTTCTTGGGATGCCATTATTCAATAAAAGTATAATAGGTGCATATGCCAAATATTATTGCCATCTGTCACATTTTCAATCCCACATTCACGTAATGGAGTGGAAGTATAGTGGTGGTTAAAAAATATTTTTTTTTTGAAATTTTTCAAGTGTTGGTGGAAAAAAATTTCAATTTTTTTTTTCTGAAATAGGTTTAGAATGTCATGAAGCGTGAACATTTTAAATTTGAACAAAAAAAATGTTTTCCATCTATTCTAGTGTTAAATTTTTTTCCAAAATGGTGAAAAGATGCTGCAATTTTTTTTCTGAAATAGGTTTGGAATGTCATGAAACGTGGAAATTTTAAATTTGAGCAAAAATAAATATTTCGTCTATTCTATAGTAGTGATAAATAGATTACCTAAACATGTTTAAATTTTTTTTTTAATTTTTCAAAAACATTTTTAAATTTGTTTGAATAATTTTAGAATGCCATGGAAACGTGGAAATTTTAAATCTGAACAAGGAAAAAAAAAGCCATCTAATTAAGTGGTAATATTTTTCTAAAAATTAAAAAAAATCATTTTTTTAAAAAATAGATTTAGAACGCTATGAAACGTGGAAATTTTAAATTAGGAGAAAGAAAAAAAATTTCCATCTATTTTAGTGGTAAAAAATTTTTCAAAAATGTTCAAAAAAGTTTTTTCTTTTAAATGGGTTTAAAATGCCATGAAACGTAGAAATTTTAAATTTGAACAAAGAAAAACATTTTTTTTAGTGGTAAAAAATGTTTCAAAAATGTTGGTGAAAAAAATTCCTATTTTTTTTTTCAGAAATAGGTTTAGCGTGCCATGAAACCTGGAAATTTTAAATTTGAGCAAAAAAAAAATTTGTTTCACTGTTTATTCCGTTTAGACGGTCCACCCTGTATATTTTCCAGTGAAAGTTTAACCATTTCTTCACTGACAGTAGGGTCAACTACCTACCAAATTTGACTGCTCTCCGTCAAGTAGTTCTTTAGTAAATGCACCAACAGACAGACAGACAGACAGACAGGCAGACAGACAGACTGACGGAATTGAAAAACCTATATTTTCGTAATCTACGTGATCTGAAACGTCAGAATCCGAAAAAATCTCGGAGGGTGATTTTTTCTCGAATACTATAAGCAAACAAATAATAAATAATTCACTTTTAAACATGCATAGAGTATATAGGCTCCCATACTAGTTAGCTAATAGATAGGTGAAGATCTGTTGTTTTTATCAGTTAATGTCAAATATAAATATTTCATACTTATTCATGGATATTGTCTTAGTTTTGCATGGAACATCGTTATGAGTGGCTTTGGGCTTTTCTGATGAGTCCACAATAAGGACGAAAAACGTTTCAAAGGCTAAGCATTTCCAAAAAACTGAATGAGATTTTATGAAAATGTAATTCATTTGAATGAAAAATTTTTTAAAGACAAGGTAGGTAAATAAATTAATTTCAGGCCTTTGTTCTCATTTTTAACTGAATTTACATATCGTAGGGGATCATGCAGATACTAGTTTAACTTGCCTAGCCGTAGGGGACTATGTTGGATGCTAGTGTTAAAATGAGAATGGCAAATAAGAATTTTTACTTGTTAGCATAACCAGAAGTCAGGTTATCGAAAGAATGCAAAGATTTCATTAATAGTTTTTCCTTTAGTTCTCATAGATAGTTTTTCTTTCAGCTGTTTGCAAAATCCTGTAAAGAATATGTTTCAATATGAAATATTGTAACAGTTATTCCTTAAAATTCCTTAGTTTAGTGATTTCAGTTGATTAATTGTATGGAATTAAAAGTTGCCCTCTGTTTGTCTCTCTTTATCCTATTATGGCATTAAGGCAGGTGTGTTCTGTCAATAGAGTATTCTTTTGAGGACTGTTGTGGTCGACTAGGTTTTAATATTGCGTTGTTGTATTTTTTCCAATTGAAAACAAACAAGGGGCTTAGGGATGCTGTTCCCCTTACCTTTCGAATTCGCTTCGATTAAATCTAATCTACTATATATTTAAGCGCAAAATAAATTATTATTATATGGGGTTGGACAAATGTGATCGGAATAGCGTATGACTTAATCTTTTAACGCTTTAAACGGCTTAATTTTTTGCATGCGGCTAAAGTAACTATTATAAAAATTAACTGAACTAATTGCCTAAAAAAATATTACTACTACAATTATAAAAATCATAATGTTACCGAGAGTTTTAAATTCTTTCTAAATGTTATAACTCTTTCTCTACCGACCATGTACCTCATAAATATTCTATTATACTGCGGGTTGTTATCAGGTAATGTCCGAACAGTAATGTAACGATAAACTGTATGGAAATTAAATGTAAGTGCGTACGAAATAAATTTATAAGTCGGTAAATCAAGTCGAGTGTGCATTGTTGGAGTTCTCCACTAACAGCTGTATATTTAGGATTGTATTTCCTCTATTTCCTACACCAGATTAACAAAGCGGCACAACTAAATAATGGCATATATAATATTTTGGACCATATTCGTATACATTGTTTCAAAAGGGTCGAAGGAGGTGAAATAATTAAATAAGTCAATTTAACTTTAAAATGCCGAGGACTAATAAGCAACAAAATAAAATAAAAATAAAAGCTATAGGTACTCTGTTTGAAAATCACAGAGTAATAAATAATCCCACAGAAATATCAACCACAGGGAGTATTACTATTTCTCTTCACATTTTTGGGAATTATATCGAAAAATGAATTATTACATTAAGTGATTCAATTATTTCCAGTTTTTAGTTTTGCTCTTGGTAATTTCGCAAAATTGTATAAATGACATTAAAAGAAGAGGCGAAAATGTGGGAACTCGACAATTGTATTGACATCACTACAGGACCTATCATTATTACTGTAAGAGCCACAGATAATTCATCAGATTATTCAGAGGAACAGTTTCAAAATACTTTGGCATATTACGTATTTATATAGGGTGTCTCACCGGTAACTGAGTCGATCGATATTGGGAAATGTAAAAAAAAATTGAAAATCTTGACAATTTACTAAAGTCAGTGTGGCCACTCCAACTAAAATAATTACAAACATGTGGTACTTCCGATTAAACCGGAAGTCGATATCAACTTGCTTATTTTAAATGGAGCACCCTATATATTTTCGACTATTCGAAATGACTATAAAAATCGAGTCGGAAACTAAACCCAGCAGTTTCAGAGACATTTGACATTTTATAAAAAAATTGACAGGTAGAATGGTTTGCAATAACTTTCTTCGTTTAGAAGCTTCTCATTTGCTCTTTGGCACGTAGAAAGAACACAAGATAAGCTAGTCTCTTCAATAAAAATAAATTCCACAATTGTATACCAAGTGTTTTATTTTTCACGTTACATTTAGTCAAATTCAAACCTCGCATACCGAAGGGAAGTAATTGGATTCGAGAAAAAATCACCCTCCGAGATTTTTTCGGATTTTGACGTTTCATATCACGTAGATTACGAAATCATAGGTTTTTCAATCCGTCAGTCTGTCTGTGTGTCTGTTGGTGCATTAACTAAAAAACTACTTGACGGAGAGCAGTCAAATTTAGTAGAGGTATTTCAGAATATTATGAACCGCGAAATGCGCAAAAGACAAAGTTTGTTCTGGGTTTATAAGTGTATTTTGAAAACACTGACAGCCACCTTGCTGTATACATAAACAAGAGCTAGGGATAAATTGTAAACAATAAATCTAATATTTTTAAGAAGTGTAACTGAGCCCACGAGAGGGATTTTGTCTCTGCGCATATGAAGGTCACAGCCCATGAGATTTTGAAACACCTTCTAGGTAGTTGACGCTACTGCCAGCGAAGAAATGGTTCCACTTTCACTGGAAAATATACAGGGTGGACCGTCTAAAGGGAATAAATAATGAAAAAAAAAAATTTGCTCAAATTTTAAATTTCCACGTTTCATGACACTCTAAACCTATTTAAGAAAAAAAAAAATATATCACCAAGATTTTTGAAAAATTTCTTACCACTGAAATAGAAGAAACATTTTTTTTCTTTGTTCAAATTTAAAATTTCAACGTTTCATCGCATTCTAAACCTATTTAAAAAAAATTAATTATTTCACCATTTTTGAAAAAATTTTACCACTAAAAGAGATGGAACAAACTTTTTTCATTGCTCAAATTTAAAATTTCCACGTTTCAAGGAATTCTAATTAAAAAAAATATTTTTTTAAATTTTTTTTTACAATTTTTTTTACCAACATTTTTGAAAAATTATTTACCACTAAAATAGATGAAAACATGTTTTTCTTTGTTCAAATTTAAAATTTCCACGTTTCATAGCCTTCCAAGCGTATTAAAAAAAAATTGATTTTTTTTTAACCATTTTTGAGAAAAAAATGTACCACTAAAATAGATGGATTTTTTTTCTTTGTTCAAATTTAAAATTTCCACGTTTCCAAGGCATTCTAAACCCATTTGAACAAAAACAAATTTAAAACTTTTTTTGAATTTTTTTTTTATCTATTTATCACTACCCTACTATAGAATAGCTGAAAAAAATGTTTTTGCTCAAATTTAAAATTTACGCTTTTCATGACATTCGAACATCATTTCGAAAAAAAAAAAATTGCAACATTTTTTTACCATTTTGGAAAAATATTTTACCTCTAGAAAGATGGAAAAAAAAATATTTTGCTCAAATTTAAAATTTTCACGTTTCATAACATTCTAAACCTATTTCAGAAAAAAAATTAATTTGTAATCTTTTTTTACCACTACTATAGAATAGAAGGAAATTTTTCTTTTTGCTCAAATTTAAAATTTCCATGTTTCATGACATTCTAAAAAATTTTGAAAATTTTTTTACCAACATTTTTGAAAAATTAAAAAAAAATGAAATTTCTTAACCACCGCTATACTTCTACTCCACTGCGTGAATGTTGAATTGAAAATGTGACAGATGGCAATATTTGGCATATGCACCTATTATACTTTTATTGAAAAATGTACAGGGTGGTCATCCCAAGAAATAATTCAGTTATGGTGGACATTTACAAAGGTATTTGCGCAAGCCTTCCATATATGGCACCTGTCATTTAGTATTGAACTTTTGTTGTTGGACGAGCACTCTGTATATTTTTTGACCAACCCTTACCAAGTTTTCTTTGTGATAATAGTGATAACTATATTCTGATTATTATTTGCAATGTCATTCCGTAATGGGGTATTTTCCCATATTTTTTTAATTTGAAAATTGAAAACTAGAAATAAAAATAAGGAATACGTGTTTTTTCTTTCTTTTTACTTTTATATTTAAGCCGGAAAAAAATTAGTTAAACTTTCATGACGTCACTAAGCGATAATTCAAATAGAGCGCCAAATGTACTTATTTCTAGGGAGTTTCAAGTTGGTGATTTGTGATTTGACATTTCATGTAACTATACCCTTATTTTTTGTTTGTTTCATAAACAGATGTTCAGTTTTGTGTAGCACCTAATATCGACCTGTGAATGAGTGTAAAATTTCATTAAAAACGACGTTTCATCTACCTTCTACGTAATTAGTTTCCATATTTGTATGCTTGTATAGAATGTTTTCAAACAAATAGCTAAACAAACAAAATATTGAAAATTAATGAGTCACACCACTGTCACCAGATTAACAGTGTGGTGTCAGTGTTGCCAATAGTTTTTTGGTGATTTACCTAGTTTTCGCTTAGTGACGTCATTATGAAAAATTTAAACTTCTAATTAAAATTATAATTTTATAGTTTTATATAACATATTTTTTTCTGTGCCAAAAATATTTAAAAAATATGCATTTTTCAAATATAAGCATTTCCACTTTCATCTCAGATTAATGAAAATACCCTATTATTGTTTTTTTTAGAGTGACCGCGATGCACAAATAAAGAGGGAAGTTCTGTGTAAATACCTTTACCGATTATTTTATTATAGACATTATAGGGGTTAAAGTTACAACTTCTTAAAATATTTACGATTTTTTTAAATGTTCAAGAAAAATTGCCATCCACTTAGCCATGATTAGAAACAATCATTAATACAGTGCGATCGAGAAAAAGTGAAGGTCACACGAGAGAGAAGTCATTAAAATTATCAAAATTGATTTCTATTCCACGTACATTATTAAAACTAATTTTCTAGGTCACTAAACTAGGATTCCCAGTCTAAAATACTAAAATACAAATGACCCCTACTTTGTGATCAGTTCATCGAACGCGTTGTTTTAACTGTACCTATAGCGGATTTCGTGATGTTTTAAAACTTAATTTTGGATTATTTAACATCCACAATTATCCTTAATTAATTCATGTGGTGAATTTCGTTTGTTAAGATGGAGACGAGTTTTATATTTTACGAAATGTTCCTATGATGTATAGGGTGTATGAAAATATTTGGTGCTATCAGTTTATATATATTAAATAAAGAAGACTTTAGTACAGATGCCGATGTATTTCCGAATGTTACTCACACATGCATTGTAATTATATGATTTTTGAAATGAGTACATAATTAAAAGAATAAGTCCAAGATATTTAACGACTCGAAGCTTACGAAGTTGGCGTGTTCCAACCTCAACTTTTCCTAGTTGAAAAATCGAGGTAATTTAATAAACTCTGGCGTCATTTCTTATTGTCACTTCCACACAGCCAAAACTTGACATTTTGTATGACATAATGTTCACAAAAGTATTAATATAATGAAAAGTTCGATCAGTTTCCATTTAACATCTTGGGAATTTGGGTTTGTTCAGTTTGTTGTCCCTAAACTCTGATAAAAATGTATAAATTTTAGACGTCGCGTGCACACGAACCATCACCATACACTGTAAAACGCATATTAGATAATTTTAGAATATTTAGCTCTGTCAAGGCAGGAATTCTAAGGAGAAAGCCTTAGACATATTAGCTGAAGAAGAAATCTTTTTAACTTATTTAAATTTTTCTCAAAAATTGGTAATGTCATCACTCTATCGTTTCTCACGGCACAGTAAACATTAAACTGCTTATGTTCTTGAATATTTCGCTTCCTGAATACATGAGGCTTCGAGATACTCCAGTAATGGGAATTGTATCGATTAAAAAGGGCATTTTTGACCAATTTAGCATCATCTGTCCATATAATATTTCCCAAAAAATAATTGTCACCTTCATGTCTTATTAAAATAAATTCACAAAAATTTTCTCTCGTCAAGAAATCTATTTCTTTTAATCGTTGAATCATATGGAACGAGAATGGATTTATGTTTTAACAAGATTCTCTGAATTGAATTCTTGGATAATCAAGATTCTTTACCCTAATGACATAATTGGAAATGCCCCAAAATACCCCAGAATTGCTATTTCTATGTTTTCGTCATCAACAACATACATTGGATTGGTCACATTGACTTTAGTAACTCCCAAAACTTTCAATTTTTTTTTACATACTTTTTCCAATATCGATCTATTCAGTTCCCGGTGAGGCATCCTGTATAACACTACTTTGTATTCGTATTCAATTCACTCTTTAAATAATCCACTAATTTAAAATGTAACTTGTCAATTTATATACCAGCATTAAAGTTAAAATTTCAAGACAATACGACATCTGGAAGTGGGTGATGAGTGAGTTGTAAGATTTGCTTATAATGACCTGTAATCAAACTAATAAGAGCGTGTTCAAAAAATATAAAGTCGCCCATTTTCAAATTGTTACTACGAAAACGTTCAAAAATGTTCGAACACCAGCAAAATTTGTATGGGGAATGTTAGAGGTTCAACTGTCATATTTCGGTTTTTGGTATCTTAAGTTTAAAGATTTCTCATTCTCAATGAATTACAAACTAATAAAATATATAATATAATGTAGTTCTGGGCATAAAAACAAAACTATTCGAGTGAAAGAAAACCTCCAATATTTTTCTAGTTTATATGCGAACGAAGTGATACGTTCCTACGTTCATATTCTAGATCTCTCATCAGAATTCAAGAGATGTATATCTAGATTGTTAGTCCAAACAGTTACCATCAATTTGCAGGCCAGTTTGAGAGAGTTTGCAAAGGTTCGACGTTCTCACCTCCGGCCCTTGCATTCTGAATGTCCTAAACTACCAAACTGCTGACTGATCAGTAGTTTCAACTCAAACTTTATCACGCTGCTCCTTACAATAATTAAGCCCAATATAATCAAATAATGAACATGCTTGTAGTCTTGTTTTTCTTTCGTAGTGTTGTGTTTCTGCAAGGCAATCGAAATTTTAATAGAACAAATACTGAAGCTAATGTAGGAACTAAAGTAGAAAATACGACTGAGTAGATATATCTGAAAGTGAAAACATTAAATTTCAATAGGCGTAAAAATCTTTGTGAAGGGTTGGTGTCATATTTAAACTGATGCAGCATTATAGAGGGTGTCCCTAGACTATGGGGCAATACTTCGAGAGCGCATACTTTGGGCTAAAATAATACTAAAAGTAGTTATACATTTTTTCTACAGCGCGGCGCCCCCTTTCGAAGCTATTCACTCAAATATGTTAAATTTTGAAAAGGTGTTTTGCTGATAGCTTGGAAACTACTTCATCGATTGTAATAAAATTTGGACAGTATAAATAATAAATATCATTGGTTTAGAAATATGGAGCTTTTCGTATCTTGTCCATATAGCTGGAGGTGGGCCACCCCTACTGCTTCTACCCCTAAATGTTGACAAATTAATTTTTGAAACTTACAGTAGCATTTCTAAATTCCGAGAACAATTTCCTAAAAAATATATAATCTTATTTGACATCAATAAGAAAAATTGATTTTACTGATAAGATCAAGGTCGTGGAAGAATTGTTCGGCTTTGCACAGAGTACGTGTAATTATTCCCTTTTTAGCTGCATTTAATTTTCTTCTTGACTTCTTTGTCAGTCGTTTCACCTGAAGATTAAATGATTGTACTTTTACTTAAAAGTTCCTTAAAAATGCAATATTGTGACAAAGTGACCATACCCGAAATAGTGAAAAGAAATAATAATTGAGTAATAATTATACAGGGCGTGGATTTTTTTAATGATTATTACTTCCCTCACATACCGAAGGGAAGTATTGTATTCTAGAAAAATCACCCTTAGAGATTCTTTTCGGATTTTTACGTTTCAGATCACGTAGATTACGAAAATATAGGTTTTTCAATTCCGTCAGTCTGTCTGTCTATTGGTGTATTAACTAAAAAATTACTTGACGGAGAGCAGTCAAATTTGGTAGGTAGTTAACCCTACTGTCAGCGAAGAAATGGTTAAACTTTCACTGGAAAATATACAGGGTGGACCGTCTAAAGGGAATAAATAATGAAAAACAATTTTTTTTTGCTCAAATTTAAAATTTCCACATTTCATGACACGCTAAACCTATTTCAGAAAAAAAAACATTTGAAAATTTTTTTTCACCAACATTTTTGAAATGTTTTTTCTTTGTTCAAATTTAAAATTTCCACGTTTCGTGACATTCTAACCCTATTTAAAAAAAAAAATGATTTTTTTTTTACCAACATTTTTGAAAAAATTTTTACCACTAAAATAGATAAAAAAAAATTTTTTCTTTGTTCAAATTTAAAATGTCCACATTTCAAAGCGTTCTAAACCTATTTAAAAAAATCGGTAAAGGTATTTACACAGAACTTCCCTCGTTATTTGTGCATGGCGGTCACTAAAAAATTATTAAATATGAAATAACATTGAAGAAGAAGAATAATAATGGAAATATAGTTATTGTAATTATTACAAAGAAGTCCTGATAACTTTTGGTCAAAAAAATAGTGCTCATCCAACAGCAAAAGTTCAATACTATATAACAGGTCTACCATGAATAATTTCTTGGGATGACCACCCTGTATATTTTCCAATAAGTATAATAGCATATGCCAAATATTATTGCCATTAGACACATTTTCAGTTCTACTTTCACTCAGTGAAGTGGTATACTGGTGGTTAAAAATTTCAATTTTTTTTTGAAATTTTTCAAAACTGTTGGTTAAAAATTTTGTCTTTCAAAAAAAAAATTTTTTTGAAATACGCTTAGAATGCCACGAAACGTGAAAATTTTAAATTTGAAGAAAAAAAAATGTTTCTTCCTATATTTTAGTGGTAAAAATTTTTTCAAAAATGATTGAAAAAAATTTTCAAAAAATTTTTTTCAATCATTTTTTAAAAAATTTTTCAGAAAAATTTCTAAATTTGTTTTATACGTTTAGAATGCCATGGAAACGTGGAAATTTTAAATTTTCAAAAAAAAAAAATTCCACCTATTTTAGTGGTAAAAATTTTTTCAAAAATGTTGGTAAAAAAATTTTCAAAAAATTTTTTTTTTTTGAAATACGTTTAGAATGCCACGAAACGTGAAAATTTTAAATTTAAAATGTCCACATTTCAAAGCGTTCTAAACCTATTTAAAAAAATCGGTAAAGGTATTTACACAGAACTTCCCTCGTTATTTGTGCATGGCGGTCACTAAAAAATTATTAAATATGAAATGACATTGAAGAAGAAGAATAATAATGGAAATATAGTTATTGTAATTATTACAAAGAAGTCCTGATAACTTTTGGTCAAAAAAATAGTGCTCATCCAACAGCAAAAGTTCAATACTATATAACAGGTCTACCATGAATAATTTCTTGGGATGACCACCCTGTATATTTTCCAATAAGTATAATAGCATATGCCAAATATTATTGCCATTAGACACATTTTCAGTTCTACTTTCACTCAGTGAAGTGGTATACTGGTGGTTAAAAATTTCAATTTTTTTTTGAAATTTTTCAAAACTGTTGGTTAAAAATTTTCTTTCAAAAAAAAAATTTTTTTGAAATACGCTTAGAATGCCACGAAACGTGAAAATTTTAAATTTGAAGAAAAAAAATGTTTCTTCCTATATTTTAGTGGTAAAAATTTTTTCAAAAATGATTGAAAAAAATTTTCAAAAAATTTTTTTCAATCATTTTTTAAAAAATTTTTCAGAAAAATTTCTAAATTTGTTTTATACGTTTAGAATGCCATGGAAACGTGGAAATTTTAAATTTTCAAAAAAAAAAATTCCACCTATTTTAGTGGTAAAAATTTTTTCAAAAATGTTTTCAAAAAATTTTTTTTTCAGAAATAGGTAGCGCGTCATGAAACGTGGAAATTTTAAATTTGAGCAAAAAAAAATTTGTTTCATTATTTATTCCGTTTAGATGGTCCACCCTGTATATTTTGCAGTGAAAATTCTACCAGTTCTTCGCTGACAGTAGGGTTAATTACCTACCAAATTTGACTGCTCTCCGTCAAGTAGTTTTTTAGTTAATGCACCAACAGACAGACAGACAGACCGACAGACAGACAGACAGACAGACTGACGGAATTGAAAAACCTATATTTTCGAAATCTACGTGTTCTGAAACGTCAGAATCCGAAAAAATCTCGGAGGGTGATTTTTTCTCGAATACAATACTTCCCTTCGGTATGCGGGGGAAGTAAAAAAAATCGGTAAAGGTATTTACACAGAACTTCCCTCGTTCATGGCAGTCTCTCTAAAAATATAATAATTACGAAATGACATTGAGAATAATAATCGGAGTAGAGTTATTGCTATTATTACAAAGAAAACTTGATAAGTTTTGGTCAAAAAAATATACAGATTGCTCATCCAACAGCAAAAGTTCAATACTAAATAGCAGGTGCCACATATGGCAGGCTTGCGCAAATACCTTTACAAATGTCCACCATGACTGAATTATTTCTTGGGATGACCACCCTGTACATTTTTCAATAAAAGTATAATAGGTGCATATGCCAGATGTTATTGCCATCTGTCACATTTTCAATCCAACATTCACGTAATGGAGTGAAAGTATAGTGGTGGTTAAAAAATTTCATTTTTTAAAAATTTTTCAAAAGATGGTAAAATAATTTTCAAATTTTTTTCTTCTAAAATAGGTTTAAAATGTCAAAGGTAGAAATTTTAAATTAGAGCAAAAAGGAAAGTTTCCTTCTGTTCTATAGTAGTGCTAAAAAAAGTTTAAAAATTAAAAATGATGTATTTTTAAAATAGGTTTAGAATGCTATGAAACGTGAAAATTTTAAATTTGAGCAAATAAAAAAAAATTCGATCTATTTTATTGGTAAAAACTTTTTGAAAAATGTTGGTGAAAAAAATTTTCAAATTTTTTTTCCTGAAATACCTAGGTTTAGAATGTCATTTAAATTTGAGCATTCTGGTGTTAAATTTTTTTCCAAACTGGTAACAAAATGTTGCAAATTTTTTTTTCCGAAATTGGTTTGGAATATCATGAAACGTGGAAATTTTAAATTTGAGCAAAAAAAATTTTTTCGTCTGTTCTATAGTAGTGATACATAAATTGATTAAAAATGTTTTCAAATTTTTTAAAAAATTCTTCAAAAACATTTTTAAATTTGTTTGAATAGTTTTAGAATGTCATGGAAACGTGGATAGTTAAAATCTGAACAAAGAAAGAAAAATTCTATCTTAGTGATAAAATTTCAAAAAACTTTTTTTTTAATCAGGCTTAGATTGCCACGAAACGTGAAAATTTTAAATTTGAAGAAAGAAAAAAAAATTCATTTTAGTAGTAAAAATTTTTTCAAAAATATTGGTGAAAAAAATTTTCAAATTTTTTTTTCCTGAAATAGGTTAAGCGTGTCATGAAACATAGAAATTTTAAATTTGAGCAAAAACAAATTTTTTTCATCTTGGTAAAATTTTTTTCAAAAATGTGAAAAAAATTTTCAAACATTTTTTTTTTCTGAAATAGGTTTAGCGCGTCATGAAACGTGGAAATTTTAAATTTGAACAAAAAAAAAAATTTTTCAACTTGGTAAAAATTTTTTCAAAAATGTTTGAAAAAAATTTTCAAAAAATTTTTTTTCCTGAAATAGGTTTAGCGCGTCATGAAACGTGGAAATTTTAAATTTGAGCAAAAAAAAATTTTTTTCATCTTGGTAAAAATTTTTTCAAAAATGTTTGAAAAAAATTTTCAAAAAATTTTTTTTCCTGAAACAGGTTTAGCGCGTCATGAAACGTGGAAATTTTAAATTTGAGCAAAAAAAAATTTTTTTCACTATTTATTCCGTTTAGACGGTCCACCCTGTATATTTTTCAGTGAAAATTCTACCAGTTCTCCGCTGACAGTAGGGTTATCTACCTACCAAATTTGACTGCTCTCCGTCAAGTAGTTTTTTAGTAAATACACCAACAGACAGACAGACAGACAGACAGACAGACAGACCGACAGACAGACAGACAGACAGACTGACGGAATTGAAAAACCTATATTTTCGGAATCTACGTGTTCTGAAACGTCAGAATCCGAAAAAATCTCGGAGGGTGATTTTTTCTCGAATACAATACTTCCCTTCGGTATGCGAGGGAAGTAAAAGTTGTAAAATTTTTTTACCATTTTTTAAAAAATTTTACCACTAAAATAGACGGAAATTTTTTTCTTTTTTCAAATTTAAAATGTTCACGTTTCCATGGCATTCTAAACCTATTCAAACAAATTTTAAAAAATGTTTGAAATATTTTTAAAAAATTTTGAAAAAATTTTATCAGTATAGAATTGATGAAAAATTCTTTTTTGATCAAATTTAAAATATCCACGTTTCATGCCATTCCAAACCTATTTCGGAAAAATTAATTTGCAACATTTTTTTACCATTTTGGAAACAAATTTTACCACTATAATAGATGGAAAAAAATGTTTTTGCTCAAATTTAAAATTTTCACGTTTGAAACCTACTTCAAAAAAAAATTACCACTGCTATAGAATAGAAGGAAACTTTCCTTTTTGCTCAAATTCAAAATTTCCACGTTTCATGACATTCTAAACCTACTACAGAAAAAAAAAATCTTGAAAATATTTTTACCAACATTTTTGAAAAATTAAAAAAAAATGAATATTATACTTTTATTGAAAAATGTACAGGGTGGTCATCTCAAGAAATAATTCGTGGTGGACATTTGTAAAGCTATTTGCGTAAGCCTTCCATATGTGGCACCTGTTATTTAATATCGAACTTTTGCTATTGGATGAGCACTCTGTATATATTTTTGATGAAAACGTATCAGGGTTTCTTTGTAATTATTATTACAAAGAAACCCTGATACGTTTTCATCAAAAAAACTATATTCCGATTATTATTTTCAATGACATCTCGTAATTATTAATTTTTTAGAGTGACCGCCATGCACAAATAAAGAGGGAAGCTCTGTGTAAATACAATTACCGATTTTTTTTTAATATCTCAGAAAGTGCTTTAGATATCATTTTTAATTTTGGTACGTGTTAATAGAATACAAAACCACGTGGTTGAGTTAGAAAAGCTATTTTATAGCTCCACCAGTGGCGTCCCTGCAAACATGTCCTCTGACATTTTCCAGCAAAAAAGTTATACACCACTGACATTTTTCCATGTGGATATTTTTTCTGATTAGTCTGGTCAATTCTCCAAATGGTCTGTTGCATTCTTCCCATCAGACGCACAGTTCGTGATTAAAACAATTAAATTCAAATTGAAACTAATTTTATTTATCAACATTGATGATGTTTTATAAAAATTGTTGGAAATGACCACCTTCACTTAATAGGCATGTTTCCACCTGTCTTCGCATCGAATTGAGCATTCGTTCGTTAAGTAAGTAGAGATAAATATGGGAAAATGAATAAAGCAAGCTGGTAAGAAAACAAGAACTTGAGATTTGGTGTATATACTTTTCAACCCCCTCACTACACCCCCTCCCCTCCATAATTACGGGGGTTGGTGAAATAAAATCGAGTTATTCACTTGAAATTTGGTACACATATGTATTATTACATACGCAAATTGGAGAAAATGAGTGGGGGTGCCAATTGGTGAAAATAAATACTGCAAGCTAATAAGAGTATAAAAAGTTCATTTTTGGAGTATACACATCATCTGCCTCAAATATTATTGAAATTCTATGACCAATTATTTCCACATACTAGACTGCAAATATAGTCAAGTTGTTTTCCTTTAAAGAGACTTGGATGGAAAATCTGGATGTGGAAGTAGTGATTCCTTAGGCAGCGGTTTTTTAGTTATGGAATTTGTAGTTTCTGAAACAGTGTTAGAGAAACGTGTTTACCGAATAAAGAGCGCCTACTTTCGGCTTAGTTTAACTGAGTTTACCCAAACTCGCGCCAACTGAGACCCGAGCAATAAGAAGGGGTCCATGGCAGGACAGATTTATGAAGCTATTTCCCTTGTAATGAAACACGGTGCGCCACGCCGGTGATTACATCCTAATGAGAATGCACTTCGATTTTTGATATCGCCTAAGTTTGATAGTAAAGTTTCGCGTCGTCATGACAACGGCCCAAAAAGTGCAATTAGTTACGATTGATTAACTTGTCGATTGGACGGAGCTCCAACTTTAAATTTCTGTTTTTTCATTTGACTTTCTAATTGAGATATGTTCGTTCCCGAACTAAAGTTGCCCGGTTCGATTTAAATTTAATTCGATTATCATACAAATTAGATTAAAACTGTAACCGATACACATTTAAATCTTTACAGCTCCTAGTTAGCATAAGTCAATAACGACGGCTGTCAACTGCCAAACAGTCAATTCTATATTACAGATAAAACATTTATTACATATGAGAAATAATATTCTCAATATAGGCAAATTAAACGAAAATCGACCTAAACTTGAAAAAGTTTACCGAATGAAGGATTTTCACGAAACCTTTTGGATTCTGTTCGTCAAACTCAAAGAAAAAGTTTGCCGCTAGTGCCTGGCAATGGGCTTGTTCGGCAGTAGTATAGCTATGGGCATTCTGCGCCAAAATCCCATGTTATTTCTTATGGAGGTTCATTCTGGTCATTTTTGACCAATTTTCTCCCCACCGCTTTTTAGCCTCCCGCCAACAGAGGGTGCCACAGTGGCAGATGAAATATTGATTTCAGCATGGCGGCTCAGCGAATTAGAATGCAGCACGGATCCTACTGGCTACGGTGTCGGGACTTTTTCTATTGGTCGCGGGATGGTGGACGGTATATTGGATTTCAGCATGGTGAGGTCTAGCAAATCAGATGGTGATCTGCTTTAGACTCTCCCTATTAATTGTGAACGGTAATAGCTAATGGTGTATCAGATAGAGAGATCTATTGGGGTATGCAGACATGGAAAATCAGAATGGTGAATCAGATAATAGCATAGTGGTATAGCAAATAAGATATGGCGGATCAGAGTGTTGTAATGATGGAGGGTCGTGTGTTCGTGGGAAAGTCTGTATCACATAGGTGATTATCGGTCTGTACTTCAGAACAAAGTATATACTTTTCCTGTGTAAAAGAAATTCACACATGGGGGACATGGAGGTAATGAATTTTTACGTTCTGGCCAAATGTTTAAGAGAAATTTTATTTTTAGATGTAGGATTTAGCGTATTAAATAACGGGGGACAAAATATTGGTCGAGGGGTATAGGATTAATGGCTAATCAGAAGGTCTGAGCTCGTCCTATTGATCGAGGTGACTTAACAAATCAGAAGGCGTGGTCGAGGCAGCAAAGGATACCTAACAAAGCAGAAATGTTAACTTAGCGAATCGGATAGCAGCATAGTGGAATAGTAAATAAGATATGGTGGTCTCACGGGTTGAGTCGCAGGCTTTTAGGGAAAAGGCGGGAAAAACGTATGCTAATATATTAACGAATGAGGTTCGGGGAGGCGGTGTCTATATTAATTATAGCTCTATATACTTAATAGGAAAAATCATTTAAAAGCAAAAATAGTATTCTGTCTAATCGGATAGTCGACAATTGGGATGCCGATGCTGATATATCTGAACCCTTATAGTGACAGCTTCTTTTGTAGGGAAGTCTAACAGACACTAGGGTCGATACTGGACCCATGTAGAGACGCGTCGCACAAGCCGTATCGTCAACCTTTTACACCAACTCATCGAGATGACAACCAACTAATGACAGACATACTTATAGTATTGATGTACGTCATAACTTGAAGTCTACGGATACAAATTTCCCAGTCACCCTGTATATGAGCAATTGTAATTTTCTCATTCATTATTATTGTTTATTATTTAGGTACGTTTAAGGTAAGTTATTTTTATGATCAACAGAAATATTCATAGGTAGTCAGTACATCAAGATATTATTTTTATTAGAGAGCTTTCGTCATATGTATGCTCAAGATCTGAGAGTTTCGGGAACCCACTTTACACAAGAAGGTGGATATATGGAACCTACATTCTAAAAGTAGTACATAAGCCTCAGATACAAAGTCCGGGGCCATCCGGTATACAAGCATGTCACAATAGGTCATACATTAATTATTTAAGTATTGCTACATACATGAAACAGAGCTTAAGGTGGGGCCATTTTTAGAATAAATCACGGTTAACCCGATGAAAATAGATACCTGTCCATAGGTGACAAGGCGGAAAAAATCGAAAGGTCTTATTTATTAGAGAGATCAATAGGGTTGAGAACTAGAAGTTAACAAACGGCATAAGATATAAAAAATCTGAAACTTATACTCGGCTACTAAAGGGATATATAGAAAAAGCATGCGCAATGAGGCAATCTGTACAAAACAAAAAGACATGAAGGAGCGGAAAAAATAAAGCTGAAAAATCTATGTTAATTACTGGAAAACGGCGGCCTACTATCAAAGTTTCAACTTATGGTAAAAAACAAATGAGTGACGTCATCATCACACCACATGTTCTCTTATAACTCAAGAACGGAATAATATATAAAACATCTAAACTTATACTCGTTTACTGAAGAAATGTATAGAAAATCATTAGAGAAAAAGCATGCGCAGTGGAGGATTTTAGGGAAAAAATATCTGTTGCTAAAGAAAATCATGCGCTGTGGAGATTTATAGAAACATCATAGAATTCTTAGGAATAAAAAATCGTGTGTATATATAGAAAAGCATACCTACGCAGTAGGAACCTTTTATACTCTCTGTCTCTGACGTCAGCCTCTGCCCATTATAAAAAACAATCATGAACATGTAATAAAAAATCCACCTAATGATGGATACTATATTAGCGTAATCAAATATTTCTACATCATAAACCGTATTCACCGCAATACGCTAGGGTGACCTCTACATTACGTTTAAAAATAAAACATCAGGTACAATAAACAGAAAGCATAAAGTTCTATAATCTTACTTATCACTTTACTGTGAGTGAGTACTGCAAAGGTATACTTCTAAAAAGAACACCCACAGGTTTACATATAGCATAGTTATAATAGAAGAATCAAATTGTTGGATACAAATTCCAGTCCCACCCCGTATACAAGCAATTATAATTTTCTCATTCAATAGTTATTTAAATATTGTTTATTATTTAAGTACTTCCAGCTTAAGGTGGATCATTACTGAAATAAATAATAGCTAGCAAAAATACATACCTATTCGCAGGTGGTCGGTATATGGCGTGTTTTCATTAACAAGCTTCAACAAGTCCCTAGCGGTATCATTGATATTTTTTAAGGCATGACAATTTCTATGTCTCACACACAGCTGTATTCCAGCTCAGTGTTTGATGATTCAACTAGAGTAACATTGCGTAATGTGCATTAATATAAATACAACCGAAAAGTTGACACGCTCAGTTTTTAGCGTGTACGCGAATCAATAAAGTTATTTTTCACCCAGTTCAACAATTATTCTTTAGTGTGTACTTCACCAATAAAATGTAAGTACATATTTTAATTACATATGGTATCATCTAACCATGATTTGATATAGTATAACTGATACATCTTTAAAATATAAATTATGGGAAACGTTTTTACTATTCTACTTAAGATAAAATTGTTATTAGTCTAGGGCCTGATGCATGAAAATAATACTTTCACTAATATAGGAAAACAAATAGTAAAAAACCTACTTATGACAAAATTTATAGTCAGGCCAATATAGAACAAAATTAATACTTTCACTAATATATGAAAATAAGTGTCCTTTGTGTTTAGATGTTTAGCTTAAATTAAATGGTTAGAGGTATTTTAATGCAGTCGTTTTTCTATGCTGTTTTTAGCTTTGTAGTATGAAGTAATTTATTTTTTAGTAACTTTATTTTCAAAGGATTAAGTTCTTCACGTTAGACGCTTAGGACAAATAAAGTGATCAGAGGCGGTACATTAGATATTTGGAATGTTCTTTTTAAGTGATATTTTAGCATTTTGTGTAGTAGATATTTGAAACAGTTCAACGACGTTTTAGAATTGCATGCAGTGTTATAGTATATTATTTCTTATAGATATTAGTCCGAGAGCTGTGAAACAAAAATAATACTTTTCACTAAAATGAGGAAATTAAAAGTAAAAACAATTATTTATAGTCCGGGGGCTGTAGGAGAATTTACAGTAATATGGAAAAAATAAGCATGATTATTAAGTGCTTTGCGTTTAGGCGTTTAGAACAAATTAAATGGTCAGAGGTATTTTTGATGTTGTTGCTTTTATGGTGTCTTAGCTTTTCATGCAGTGTTATAGTATAAAATAATTTTTATTTATGTACCATTGTATTACGTATAAGTCACGATAATACCTACCGAGACCCAGTGAACTAAACTGAATCGGTGACGGGAACGATATTTTTCCAGAAATTTTGGTTTCAACCACAAGAATAATTTTTAAATCCGTATGTGAAAGACCTTCGGGCTATCGAAAAACATTCATATGGCCGTCTTGTTTTCAATGGATATTTTCTATACTGTTCATTAACCCAATGGCAGCTGGACTGGATGTCTGCATGTTTTCTGTCGTATATTACTATTATTATCATAAGTCCACCCACGAAATTTTTATGCGTTAGCTTATGCTGTTCATTAACCCCATTGGTAGCTGAATTGGATGTCTGCATGTTTCCAATCGTTTAGTATTTTAATTATCATAAGTCCACCCATGAGATTTTTATGTGCTATCTGTATTGGATGTCTGCGTGTTTTCGGACGTCTACTGTTTTATTATCGCATGTTTATTTATACAATTTTTTACCTACTAGCTTATGCAGTACGTTAAACAACGGTAACCGTATTGGATATCTGCTTGTTTTCACAAATGCTGTTTTAAAAGCTGTTCAGACTGTGTTTGAAATTGTGGTGGCAGGGGAAATATTTGAGGACATTTTGATTAAATAAATGACATATTTAAGTATTATACTTTTATTAGCGTATACAGATGAAGTAACTATGCTATTATGATAATCAAATTAACTAGTTGTTTAACATATTTTTCCATGCTTTGCACATAATGGTTAACTATTCTTGTTTGGATCGGTGTATTTATTCAATTTCAGTTCACAGAATTTTAGATCTATGAGTGGCTTCTTACTTTTTGGCGTTCTTATATTTTCAGTAAGTGGAGGCTTTATTTACATATTTCCACATGTATGGTTTCTCTTCAATAATAATTCACTTAGATCTTCTGTTAGTGGACTTCACATCTAACTCAATACAAAGTATTTTAACATGTTCATAAAATATCATTGCAGCGGGAAGATAAAAGCTATAATACTATAATCTAATAAATATATATTTGTCATAATTAATAGATTTTAACACTTGAGCACTACTGTAGCCTAGTAAAGTAGCACTTTTATATGTTTTTCATACGTTTCGATTGCGGCAATCGTACCTAACCTAATGTGTTCCTATATATACCAACATCTGTACATGTATACCTGTTTGATGGGGTGGTCATGGGGTGGTCATGAGGTGGCTATGGGGTGGTCATGAGGTGGTCACGAGGTGGTCATGAGATGGCCATGAAACCATATAAATGTATGAAAATATTACAGCGAAGTTATTAGCCTCATAGATCCTAGTGAAGGCAACATGTCTTTCCTACTCAACATCGAGCCTAACAGTTATGGACTAAAGCATATTGGCCCAAATCTTGTAATTGGAGAAGTACCAGTGCAGATTAAAAACCATGTTCTTTATATCAAAGGATCTAAATTTAATCTAACCAAAGGCTTAAGTGAATTACTAACGAAGCAGCAGCCTCAGGATTTCAACAGTGATGATCTAATGATTTATAAGCGTATACTAACACTAAGTAATGCACATATGAGAAAATATGGTAATATTCTCCGGATTAATGCTTGTAGGTCTTGGAAATATCAAAACATCATATCGAAACTATTTCCTGCTAAGCGAAAAAGGTCTCGAAATACGTTATCCTTAGATCAAGAATTTATCGGGCGATATGGCTGCAACGAGCCTGATGAAATAGTTGAACAAAGGAAAGATAATTTAACATGTCATCCGCAAAGAGTATACACCGTTCCGGAGGCGAGTGAAGATCTAAAAGAAAACTGTTACAAAGAAGTATTACCTGCAGAAAAATATTCTATTGTTGAACATCGAAAACAAAAAAATGAAAACATGTTAATTCCATCCGTAGATAGATCGGTCCCTACTTCAGAGATAGTGAGAAAGAATGAAGTATTGAAGTGGGACTCTAATACTGATCCTAACGATATAGTCGAACTAATGAGAGTTAGCGAACGTTTAGGCATAGACTATCAAATGTGTGTAAATACCTTGCAAGATATGGGGATTATTGACTAAATTATTCAAGATATCGACTGAATAGATCATTTAAAAGTTCTGAGTGAGCGTGAGTAGGAAACGTATGAAAAACATATAAAAGTGCTACTTTACTAGGCTACAGTAGTGCTCAAGTGTTAAAATCTATTAATTATGACAAATATATATTTATTAGATTATAGTATTATAGCTTTTATCTTCCCGCTGCAATGATATTTTATGAACATGTTAAAATACTTTGTATTGAGTTAGATGTGAAGTCCACTAACAGAAGATCTAAGTGAATTATTATTGAAGAGAAACCATACATGTGGAAATATGTAAATAAAGCCTCCACTTACTGAAAATATAAGAACGCCAAAAAGAAAGAAGCCACTCATAGATCTAAAATTCTGTGAACTGAAATTGAATAAATACACCGATCCAAACAAGAATAGTTAACCATTATGTGCAAAGCATGGAAAAATATGTTAAACAACTAGTTAATTTGATTATCATAATAGCATAGTTACTTCATCTGTATACGCTAATAAAAGTATAATACTTAAATATGTCATTTATTTAATCAAAATGTCCTCAAATATTTCCCCTGCCACCACAATTTCAAACACAGTCTGAACAGCTTTTAAAACAGCATTTGTGAAAACAAGCAGATATCCAATACGGTTACCGTTGTTTAACGTACTGCATAAGCTAGTAGGTAAAAAATTGTATAAATAAACATGCGATAATAAAACAGTAGACGTCCGAAAACACGCAGACATCCAATACAGATAGCACATAAAAATCTCATGGGTGGACTTATGATAATTAAAATACTAAACGATTGGAAACATGCAGACATCCAATTCAGCTACCAATGGGGTTAATGAACAGCATAAGCTAACGCATAAAAATTTCGTGGGTGGACTTATGATAATAATAGTAATATACGACAGAAAACATGCAGACATCCAGTCCAGCTGCCATTGGGTTAATGAACAGTATAGAAAATATCCATTGAAAACAAGACGGCCATATGAATGTTTTTCGATAGCCCGAAGGTCTTTCACATACGGATTTAAAAATTATTCTTGTGGTTGAAACCAAAATTTCTGGAAAAATATCGTTCCCGTCACCGATTCAGTTTAGTTCACTGGGTCTCGGTAGGTATTATCGTGACTTATACGTAATACAATGGTACATAAATAAAAATTATTTTATACTATAACACTGCATGAAAAGCTAAGACACCATAAAAGCAACAACATCAAAAATACCTCTGACCATTTAATTTGTTCTAAACGCCTAAACGCAAAGCACTTAATAATCATGCTTATTTTTTCCATATTACTGTAAATTCTCCTACAGCCCCCGGACTATAAATAATTGTTTTTACTTTTAATTTCCTCATTTTAGTGAAAAGTATTATTTTTGTTTCACAGCTCTCGGACTAATATCTATAAGAAATAATATACTATAATACTGCATGCAATTCTAAAACGTCGTTGAACTGTTTCAAATATCTACTACACAAAATGCTAAAATATCATTTAAAAAGAACATTCCAAATATCTAATGTACCGCCTCTGATCACTTTATTTGTCCTAAGCGTCTAACGTGAAGAACTTAATCCTTTGAAAATAAAGTTACTAAAAAATAAATTACTTCATACTACAAAGCTAAAAACAGCATAGAAAAACGACTGCATTAAAATACCTCTAACCATTTAATTTAAGCTAAACATCTAAACACAAAGGACACTTATTTTCATATATTAGTGAAAGTATTAATTTTGTTCTATATTGGCCTGACTATAAATTTTGTCATAAGTAGGTTTTTTACTATTTGTTTTCCTATATTAGTGAAAGTATTATTTTCATGCATCAGGCCCTAGACTAATAACAATTTTATCTTAAGTAGAATAGTAAAAACGTTTCCCATAATTTATATTTTAAAGATGTATCAGTTATACTATATCAAATCATGGTTAGATGATACCATATGTAATTAAAATATGTACTTACATTTTATTGGTGAAGTACACACTAAAGAATAATTGTTGAACTGGGTGAAAAATAACTTTATTGATTCGCGTACACGCTAAAAACTGAGCGTGTCAACTTTTCGGTTGTATTTATATTAATGCACATTACGCAATGTTACTCTAGTTGAATCATCAAACACTGAGCTGGAATACAGCTGTGTGTGAGACATAGAAATTGTCATGCCTTAAAAAATATCAATGATACCGCTAGGGACTTGTTGAAGCTTGTTAATGAAAACACGCCATATACCGACCACCTGCGAATAGGTATGTATTTTTGCTAGCTATTATTTATTTCAGTAATGATCCACCTTAAGCTGGAAGTACTTAAATAATAAACAATATTTAAATAACTATTGAATGAGAAAATTATAATTGCTTGTATACGGGGTGGGACTGGAATTTGTATCCAACAATTTGATTCTTCTATTATAACTATGCTATATGTAAACCTGTGGGTGTTCTTTTTAGAAGTATACCTTTGCAGTACTCACTCACAGTAAAGTGATAAGTAAGATTATAGAACTTTATGCTTTCTGTTTATTGTACCTGATGTTTTATTTTTAAACGTAATGTAGAGGTCACCCTAGCGTATTGCGGTGAATACGGTTTATGATGTAGAAATATTTGATTACGCTAATATAGTATCCATCATTAGGTGGATATTTTATTACATGTTCATGATTGTTTTTTATAATGGGCAGAGGCTGACGTCAGAGACAGAGAGTATAAAAGGTTCCTACTGCGTAGGTATGCTTTTCTATATATACACACGATTTTTTATTCCTAAGAATTCTATGATGTTTCTATAAATCTCCACAGCGCATGATTTTCTTTAGCAACAGATATTTTTTCCCTAAAATCCTCCACTGCGCATGCTTTTTCTCTAATGATTTTCTATACATTTCTTCAGTAAACGAGTATAAGTTTAGATGTTTTATATATTATTCCGTTCTTGAGTTATAAGAGAACATGTGGTGTGATGATGACGTCACTCATTTGTTTTTTACCATAAGTTGAAACTTTGATAGTAGGCCGCCGTTTTCCAGTAATTAACATAGATTTTTCAGCTTTATTTTTTCCGCTCCTTCATGTCTTTTTGTTTTGTACAGATTGCCTCATTGCGCATGCTTTTTCTATATATCCCTTTAGTAGCCGAGTATAAGTTTCAGATTTTTTATATCTTATGCCGTTTGTTAACTTCTAGTTCTCAACCCTATTGATCTCTCTAATAAATAAGACCTTTCGATTTTTTCCGCCTTGTCACCTATGGACAGGTATCTATTTTCATCGGGTTAACCGTGATTTATTCTAAAAATGGCCCCACCTTAAGCTCTGTTTCATGTATGTAGCAATACTTAAATAATTAATGTATGACCTATTGTGACATGCTTGTATACCGGATGGCCCCGGACTTTGTATCTGAGGCTTATGTACTACTTTTAGAATGTAGGTTCCATATATCCACCTTCTTGTGTAAAGTGGGTTCCCGAAACTCTCAGATCTTGAGCATACATATGACGAAAGCTCTCTAATAAAAATAATATCTTGATGTACTGACTACCTATGAATATTTCTGTTGATCATAAAAATAACTTACCTTAAACGTACCTAAATAATAAACAATAATAATGAATGAGAAAATTACAATTGCTCATATACAGGGTGACTGGGAAATTTGTATCCGTAGACTTCAAGTTATGACGTACATCAATACTATAAGTATGTCTGTCATTAGTTGGTTGTCATCTCGATGAGTTGGTGTAAAAGGTTGACGATACGGCTTGTGCGACGCGTCTCTACATGGGTCCAGTATCGACCCTAGTGTCTGTTAGACTTCCCTACAAAAGAAGCTGTCACTATAAGGGTTCAGATATATCAGCATCGGCATCCCAATTGTCGACTATCCGATTAGACAGAATACTATTTTTGCTTTTAAATGATTTTTCCTATTAAGTATATAGAGCTATAATTAATATAGACACCGCCTCCCCGAACCTCATTCGTTAATATATTAGCATACGTTTTTCCCGCCTTTTTCCTAAAAGCCTGCGACTCAACCCGTGAGACCACCATATCTTATTTACTATTCCACTATGCTGCTATCCGATTCGCTAAGTTAACATTTCTGCTTTGTTAGGTATCCTTTGCTGCCTCGACCACGCCTTCTGATTTGTTAAGTCACCTCGATCAATAGGACGAGCTCAGACCTTCTGATTAGCCATTAATCCTATACCCCTCGACCAATATTTTGTCCCCCGTTATTTAATACGCTAAATCCTACATCTAAAAATAAAATTTCTCTTAAACATTTAGCCAGAACGTAAAAATTCATTACCTCCATGTCCCCCATGTGTGAATTTCTTTTACACAGGAAAAGTATATACTTTGTTCTGAAGTACAGACCGATAATCACCTATGTGATACAGACTTTCCCACGAACACACGACCCTCCATCATTACAACACTCTGATCCGCCATATCTTATTTGCTATACCACTATGCTATTATCTGATTCACCATTCTGATTTTCCATGTCTGCATACCCCAATAGATCTCTCTATCTGATACACCATTAGCTATTACCGTTCACAATTAATAGGGAGAGTCTAAAGCAGATCACCATCTGATTTGCTAGACCTCACCATGCTGAAATCCAATATACCGTCCACCATCCCGCGACCAATAGAAAAAGTCCCGACACCGTAGCCAGTAGGATCCGTGCTGCATTCTAATTCGCTGAGCCGCCATGCTGAAATCAATATTTCATCTGCCACTGTGGCGCCCTCTGTTGGCGGGAGGCTAAAAAGCGGTGGGGAGAAAATTGGTCAAAAATGACCAGAATGAACCTCCATAAGAAATAACATGGGATTTTGGCGCAGAATGCCCATAGCTATACTACTTTCGGCATTTTTTTTTTCATAATTCGAAAGTGCAAGTATAAAATAATGGACCTGCAAAAAATCAGAATCTTATTCGCACGTTTAGTATCTTAAAAACTATTACAAATCTCCACCTCTCCGCGAAAATGGGGCGTGGCCAGGCGCTACGTCACTATACGTATAGACTCGGCGATCTCAATAGACTTAATGCTTCTTAGTTGTTATAATTATTATAAGTGTTTTCGAAGTATTGTTTGTTTTGCTTACCTCTTGACAGTAGGGGAGTACGATTTGGTGAAATGTCAAAAAATTACAATTTTCTCTCGCTCCTGTCGGGACGAATTTTCGATTTTGACCCTGCAATTTACGATTAGGATTCATCGCCGACTTTCTCCTTTCCGTAGAGACATAGAACGAACTTCCACCCGACGCATTTATTTAGTTACCAGCGTTTGAAAATTTCATGTATTTCGATCTTTAAGGTTTAATTTGAAAGGTTCCAGAAACTATATCAGATTCGGTGGTTACTATTTTACTTTTTCACCAGCCCTCTAGAGGGGATGGAAACCAACTCCAAGCAAAAAGCGGCAATTTTTAAAGGGTTAACTTTTTTGTACTCAATACAAAAAAATTATTCATATCCATTCATTATAGCTGGGTTCCGTCATTTTTCATTTTTAATGACTAATTACAGTGCACCATTGATACTAAAGGAGAAGCTTTGGCATTCTATTTAATGATCGGCATATGCATTAGAGTCAAATTACTACTTTGAAAAAAAAAAGAACTATTTTTGACCGCTTTTAAAATTTCTCGACCCACTGTGTAATGTTTTAAGAAAGTTGAGTTTCATTTCCAATAAACATCCTATTTATTTTGTTTCCTTTTCGCACGAAAGTCTGTACAAAAAAATCAATCACAGCTAGTAGTAGTGTCTAATGTTCTTCAGCTCGGATTTTTTATTTCCACCCCATTCTTAAATCCACATTGTCACATAGTGGGCGGAGTTAAATATTTCACAGCCATCTGTTCATTTAGCTTCTGTAGTAGTCTATGGTGTATTTTAGGGATGTTAGGCATCTCATTGTTGAACAACTCTATTGTGCAAGTTGACGTTATATAAAACATGGTTGAAGAGTGTCCCTAGATGGGTGGCCAAAAATAAATAAAACGAAAATTGTGCTGGTTACCTGCCGCAACGTATAATAAATATATTTATCTAATAAATTTCTATTATCAGTGCGGCTACATCCAAATTTATTGACCACAACTTGATTTATTGGTCATACATAACTTATTTTTGTCGGTTTTTGTAATATTGATACAAGCTTTTGCTATTTTAATATGCTTGTTTTGTGACGCATTAAATTTATTGTTCAACGTATGATATTAATAATTTATTACCTATTTGCAGTTTAGTTATTGATATGGTTAAGTAGTAATTAAATTTATAAATATCACTGCACACGGCAGCACACATAATATATACAGTGTGGAACTGCCAAATGCAATACATTCAGTATTTCAATTATTCTGAAAATTTATAAGAAATATTTCATCCCTAACCCCCTTCGAGTTGCAGTTGCATCCCCTAAATTTTTAAATGGGAAATAGGGGCTTGGGATACCTCATTTGAGAGGTCTTTTCTTTCTCCGTTATAAAATGCTATGGTTTTAATATTTATTGCAAAAATTAACGGTAAAAAAATTAATTCATGTACTTGACGTAATTCGCTACAGCAAACTAAAAAAAAACTTTATATCACTGTATAAAATGGTCAAAATGAGTTCCTTGAACGTCTGAGGTGTGATCGACCTAACCACATTCGTTATTCTTCTTTTTAAGTCCGCCATATCGCGTGGCTTAATAATAATAATAATAACAATAAATTTATTCGTTCCTTTGGCCAATAATACATTGGTTGGAATAAGTCTAAAATACAATTATAGTGTTAAGAAATATTATACATAATTATGTAAGAACTGCAATTAAAATTTGGAGCTCAAAGTAGTCTAAAGTCAAAGAATTTGTATAACATCTGGTACAAAAAATGTATTTTCGGTCGTTGACCCCGAATTTTAGTCAATTTTGCCCCACCACCACGTCAAAGCCTCTATAAATTGCAAAAGTTACAACTCTATAGTGACAACTCCTAGTAACTAACGTATTCAATTGTAGACATAAGATTAATTTTAATTTATTAATTTATTATTTTTTGTGCGAAAAAATTAAACAATTTACCACTAAATTTTATTCAAAACCGTCGTCGCTTCCTTGTATAGAAATACGTAAGAACAAAATACAAGAGATCGAAAGCCAAAACGAGATCTTATAAGTTGTTGCTGATTACGATTTTTGCATCAAAATTAAAAAGAAATTTGAAAATCCACATGGAGGATCTTTATAGCCAAAAATATTTTTCGATTTCGACAAATTTTAAACTAAATATCGTTTGCGCAGACATAAGACAAATTGTGCTTACCGAAAATGATTTAATACCCTTGTTTTAGTTTAAATAGCCGATGTGAATTATGGGATAGAAAATAGAACCGTTAAACAAAAAAGGAAGAGATAATTTACATTTGTCGGAAATAGTCTGAGTAGGTGAAGCTATCATAAAAAAAGATAATAACAACTCAAAACACGCAATAAATTAACAACATATGCCCATAAAACCATAAATATAAGCAATAAATTTCTTCCTTCTGAAAGAATAATAAATGTATCGAAATTGAATTTATTTGTACAATTAACTTTACTTTCGTTACACCCACTGTAGAATGTAGATAGTGGTATAATACTGCTAACGATCCGATATATTTTGACGTGCCCAACTACAGAAAACAAAAAACTAGGACACAGGTCTTGGATTTTTCAACAGAACTGTTAAATCGGTTAAAACGATTCTTGTTTTATTTGATTTTTGGTACTTTAGGTTCTATATTACTTCCACATCCATATAATGGTGTGAAGTATAGTAATCGTAAAAAAAATTTCAAACATTTTTCTTGTTGAAATACGTTTAGAATGTCATGAGACATCGAGATTTTAAATTTGAACGAAAACAAACTTTCTGTCTGTCTGTCTGTCAGCCGGGTCTGTCTGTCTGTAACTTTTTTTTTTGTGCGCGCGCGTTTTCTCTGGAACGATTTAAGACATTGACCTCAAAGTTTGTACACGTTTGTATTATTAAACGAGATCTCGAACTGGATTGTTTTTTGAAAATATCCGGTGAAGGGTTTGGGAGTAAATAGGGGAAAATGAGGGAAAATAAGTAAAGCAAGCTGGTAAGAGTACAGAAACTTGGGATTTGGTATATATACTAGAAGCCAAGGCCTTGGATTTCTTTATAATATTTTTCAGCCCGTTCACTACCTCCACTCCATTGTTAAAGGTGTTAATAAAATAAAATTGAAATATTCACTTGAAATTTGGTACACGTATGTATTGTAATGGCATCCGATTGAGATGATTCCGCTGAAGAAGTGGAGGGGGTGTAAATTGGGGAAATTAAGTAGAGTAAAAGCCAGAAACTTCATTTTTGGTCTACATGTTTGAAATCAACGCCTCAAATTTCTTTATGATATCTATCTCAAATATTAAAATTCTATTATTAATTATTTCCACATACTAGAGTGCAAGTATAGTCAAGATGTTTTCCTTTAAAGAGTCTTGGATGGAAAATCTGGATGTGAAGTAGTGATTCCTTAATCAGCAGTTTTTTATTTGACCTTATTATAGTACGTTGTCACAATATCCTTGTCTCTTTATTTTCTGGAGGTATATTAATAAATACATATGCCAAATATTATTGCCATCTGTCACATTTTCAATTCCACATTCACGTAGTGGAAGAATTATTAGTGGTTAAAAAGTGTAATTATTTTTGAATTTTTTTTTTAAAAGTTGGTAAAAATATTTTCAAATTTTTTTTCTTCTTAATGTCGTGAATTTAAAAAAAAAATTTTTCTTTGTTCAAATTTAAAATTTCAACGTTTCCATAGCATTCTAAACCTATTCAAACAAATGAAAAAAAAAAATAAAATCTATTTCACTACTTACTATAGAATAGATAAAAAATGTTTTTTGCTTAAATATAAAATTTTCACGTTTCATGACATTCCAAACCTATTTCGGAAAAAAAAATTGCATCATTTTTTTACCATTTTGGAAACAAAAATTACCATTAGAATAGACGGAAAAATTTGTTTTTGCTAAAATTTAAAATTTGCACGTTTCATGACATTCTGAACCTATTTCAGAAAAAAAAATAGAAAATTTTTTTCACAAATTTTTGAAAAAATTTTTACCACTAAAACAGATGGAAAAATTTTTTTCTTTGCTCAAATTTAAAATTTCCATGTTTCATGATATTCTGAACCTATTGCAGAAGAAAAAAGACTGAAAATTTTTAACCGACAGTTTTGAAAAATTTCTAAAAAAAAAATAAATTTTTAACCACCACTATACTTCCACTTCACTGCGTGAATGTGGAACTGAAAATGTGTCTAATGGCAATTATATTTGACATATGCTATTATACTTTTATTGGAAAATATACAGGGTGGTCATCCCTAATTCATGGTAGACCTGTTATTTAGTATTGAACTTTTGCTGTTCGATGAGCACTATTTTTTTGACCAAAAGTTATCACGATTTATTTGTAATAATTACAATAACTATATTTCCATTATTATTCTCAATGTCAATGCACAAATAACGAGGGAAGTTTTGTGTAAATACCTTTACCGATTTTTTTAAAATAGATTTAGAATGCCACGAAACGTGGAAATTGTAAATATGAGCAAAAAAAAATTTTCAACTATTCTATAGCAATAATAAGAAAAAGATTATTATTTTTTTGAATAGGTTTAGAATGCCATGAAATTTTAAATCTGAACAAAGAAAAAACATTTTTTCATCTATTTTAGTGGCAATTTTTCAAAAATGTAAAAAAAAAATATATTTTTTTTCTGAATTAGGTGTAGAATGTCATGAAACGTGGAAATTTTAAATTTGGACAAAAACAATTTTTTTTCATTATTTATTACCTTTAGATGGTCCACCCTGTATATTTTCCAGTGAAAGTTTAACCACTTCTTCGCTGACAGTAGCGTGAGCTACCTACCAAATTTGACTGTTCTTCGTAAAGTAGTTTTTTTTAAGTTAATGCACCAACAGACAGACTGATGGAATTGAAAAACCTATATTTTCGTAATCTACATGATCTGAAACGTGAAAATCCGAAAAAATCTCGGAGGGTGATTTTTTTTCGAATACAGTACTTCCCTTTGGTATGCGAGGGAAGTAAAAAGGTTAAACCTATACTCGTATTATTTTTCGAATATTGAATATCACTTTAATACAATACAATATAATAAATACAAATATATCGCATTACTTATCACATTATTTTCGGTGAATTACTATGATAGTTTTCCTCGTCCGCAACGAATTTAAGTAGGTTGATTTTTGGCAGATGGCGTGCCGCTGAACAAGTGCACATAAGAAACAATGAAGCAGCGTTCGAAAGGGATTCTTTACGGCTCATGAGCATTGATTTCCGATTGGAACCACGTAGGCCGTAAGGTCGGCCCCAGCAATCAGCTGCATCTGCATTTCTAAAGTTCCAGGTTTCGTCTCCTCCTGCTGCTGCTGCTGCTGCCGTATTGAAAGATTTTAAGGGTATTTTTTATAGAAAGATATAAGATGACTTGAATACTAAATTTATTGTAGACAAATCCTGGGTTGATGTAGTCGGGGGTTTTGTGTGGAAAATTTAGACGCATAAATTGGCGAATTTTTCTTTTATGCTGTGTGTGTTTACTTATTAGGCAATTTATTTTATAAAACATTCTATTTGTTTATATATTTATTAGTAATTTGCTGAAATATAATAAATTATAGCATCTTAAAAGGATGCATAATTGATAACTTCGAAGGCATTTTATATACTTGAGACAACTTAACGAATACTTTTTGGGATAACATTTTATTTTCTTTGTATTCAAGTTGTTTTAAATTTTCTTACTTAAAATTTTTTCGTAAAAAATAATTTCTATATACAGGGTGTCCTGTAAATAATGGATTATCCTGAAAATGGTAATAGGTAATAATCATAGGGTATTCCATAATTAAAAACATTTTATAGGGGATGATAGATTTGGAATACACATGTTGAGTTTTGTATAAGAACACTTAGTAGGTCACAGAGAAGGAAGAGGTAAATGTTGGTATATAATATTACAATTTAAAATCTCGAGTGATATTTAGGGAAAATGTTTATAAAATAAATTAAATAAATACATAAAACATATCTCTAATATTAAATTTTTGTTTCGAAATGCTTATGTAATTTTTTGTGTTTATTGATCTTTCTTTTTTTAATTTCATCATTTGTGTCATAAAAATGTATTTCCAAAGCTACTCATTTAATAAATCATGAAGTATGAATGCATAACAAATGTAGCTACAGAGACGGGCGTGGCAATCCAGAAAATTAAACTTTAATTAATTAATAGTTTAATAATAATACATTTATCTATGTTAAGGTTATTTAGTTAAGCACAGAATTCATACTTTTCCCATGTTGTAAGTGGTCTTTGACTATTGGATAGTTGTAAATAAATAAATAAATAAATACTTTGTGAAAGACTGAATAAGTGCTGCCTCTACGAACAATTGTAACAAACTGTGCAAGTTTTCATTCCTCAATTACTGGTAAGAACCGATCGATATGATTTTTAGGCCGATACCAATAATCGTCCGATGATTGGCATTAGATTGCTCTAATCTCTTATTTCTAAAATCTGAAAATTTGCAATAAAAAATTAAAGTATATTTTTCACAATACTATTTAGTGGTAGGTAGTTCAGACAACGGTAATGATTTTCCATTGGCAAAAATTGCTAGACAATCTTCAAACAACGATAACGTCGATATAATGATTTTGCTCATGACATGTTTTGACGCACGTGTAAAGGGTTTACGGGAAATAAAATAAATAAATTAAGCCCAAGTAAACTTACAAAGAAATATTTATTAATTAAAATTGAAAATGAAATTCAAATATTCATAGAACTACTTCTTTAGCAGCAATTATTTTTTTTTTACTGAAATAAGCTTACAATGTCATGAAACGTCGAGATTTTAAATTTGAGGGAAACAAAATTTGTCTGTCTTTTTTCGTGCGCACGTTTTCTCTGGAATGATTTGAGATATTAGTAGAAGTGATGGCGGTAGCGTTAATGAGTTTCTAATTACCTTGTTGATCTTGAAACCGGTAAAACCCCGCCATCTTATCTTATCTTATCTTAGGGAATTCCGCGCATCGTAGTAATATCCGGGGATCGGCTTTGGAAATACCCAACGATTTGGAAAAACCCCAGCGGGAATTCCGCGGCTTTTGGAAATACCCAGCCTTGATATGTTGTCCAAAAAAACCCTGGCATGTGAAAGTGTAATGATGTAACAATTTGATCGATAAAGGCTCGTTTTCTTAATACAAAAACACACAATTGTGAGCGTATAGTATTCGGTGTTAAACAGGTTTTCAAAAAACGTAGTAAAATATGTATTCAAACCGCGTACAAACATGCGTTTGAACGAGCCAATAATTTAGTTGAATTACGGGAAAAACTTATGCAACTTTGTGCAAGCATTACTCCAAATCAACTCAATGATATGAGAGGTTCATTGTATAATCGGTTTGGCTATTGTTTGGCACAAGAAGGTGGTTTTTTGAATCCTTATTTCATTAATTTATTGTTTGATAATTATTAGTTGATTTTAGTTTCTGAGGGTTATTTAATTTAATTTTAATCTTCTATTTTTGTAATTTAATAAGAATAATTAATTTTTTGATAATTATTAGTTGATTTTAGTTTCAGAGTTATTTAATTTTATTTTAATGTTCTATTTTCATTTCGGTTTTAATAAGAATTATTATTTTATTCCCATAGCATTTACGGCTAAAAAGAAACTGCAGAAATGCTTTCAATAGAAGACATTATTTGTCAATAATGTGACAATTAACTTCTTCGCTTTTGACGAAGAGATATTTTCTCGTTTCGTATAGAAATTATTACCTACGTCCGCATCCATCCTTAGTTCATGCCGTACTAAATTCAATTCATTGGGTGCCTCTGCTTTCACGATTTATGGAACTAGCGGGACGTGGTCAATTACATCGTTATTCCTATACCCTAAACTGCATTTTCCGAATCTGTATATTACTTCAATTTACACGATTTACAAGGTAAAATTTAAAAACACTAGTGATATTTGCGGAATATTTCTCACAAAATAAAATGGAATTTCATTGACTTCCACGTTAATACGTAAAATAATCTGTAACAAATAATTAATGTGCTTGCATGCACTAAGCTTTTCTTTTAATATTCTTGCTGACGTTCCTTACCTTGAGCACTGTAAGCCATTGTTCATTAAATTAAAAATAATGTCACTGCCAAACCTGTACATTTACAATAGCTTACTAGAAATACATAGTAAAAAAAGTCAACTGCAGACATACTCCGATGTGCATTCTCATAATACTAGGTATAAAGATAATATATATATTCCTAAGTATAGGCTGTCCAAATCAAAGAGCAATTCTCTGGACATCAATTTATACAATAAATTACCTAGTGACTGGAAATTATTAAATAATATGAATTTTAAAACTAAAATTAAGTCTTTTTTATTGAGAAACTGTTTCTATTTCGTGGATGAATATCTTAATGCGAATGTAATGTGATGTTTTTAAACTATTGATATGCATTAATCGTACTGTACTGAGCTGTGCACATGCATGTGTACATGAACTTTGGTTGTATTGTTTTATTATGTTTGTATCATGTAATTATTTTATCTGTATATATTTCTGTTATATGTTTTATATTTATACTTTTATATCTTTATACTAGGTACCCGTACTAAGCTGTGACTTGCCACAAATGTATTAAATATGTATAGTGGTCAAATAAAGATCTATCTATCTATCTATCTATTTATAAATTGTATAATAAGTTACTATTTCTACTTAAGAATTACTACCTGATATAAAAACAATGGTGTTAAAAATTTATTTGAAGTTAGTCACGATTAAGTGGAAGAGTAGGTGGTATATCACCTGAACTTCGCCTATGTAAACAAACTCTGTTTAACAAAGTCATTTATTATTATTAATATTATGTCTAAAGTATTAATGCGAGTAATTTTATAAACTCGGAAAAATATTCCGACATCGCAGGTTAAATATAAGACATATTTAACCTTTTGCCAAAAATTTATCTCCCAAACTTTTCAGCGTGTAGTAAACGACAAAGGAAATTAAGATGGCAGCGGGACTTTTCCAACTTTGTGCATTTTAATTTAATTTGGCTCGCTCTAAAGTTAATATCGACAACGTCGTTATGTAAATGTCTTGCAGTTGGTGCATTGATGTTTTTAAGGTCTACACTTTCTACCCTACTCTGCCATAGTTCTAGCCGCATCACTGTTGCTTTACGGCATGGGGTGGTGTAGTTAAATTGTTGGTTTTAGAACATAATTAATTATTTCCCTGTACATGTAACTGTAGTACCGAGCTAACTAGAAATTATAGACCACTTTGTACGATTTGTGAGACTAGTGGAACTTAACAAATGATGATATTTGAATAATTCATAATTCATTTTCTAACAAAGGAAGAATGTATTCTATGGTAAGCATTATAAACAAATTAAGAGCTCTAATATTTCATTTTATTGTGTCGTTTAAAAAGCTGCGGTAGGCGTATACAAAAATACAGGCCGTGAGAACAATTAACAGTACTTAACATAAAATGTTTCATTTTTCGGATAAAAATTTAGCATACAGGGTGTTTCAGGTTTTAGTAACAGAAGTTGGCAGACTAAGGAATATGAAGGTGAGGATTACAGTAAAACATCAGTAATGAATTGTATACATTTATCATTAGGTTTTACGTTTTTCTTATTTGACAATTCTCATTCTAACACTAGCATCCACACAGTCCCCTACGGCCATGCAGATTAAACTAGTATCTACATAACCCCAAACGGTCATGAAGATTCAGTTAAAATTGAGAACAAAGACCTAAATTGAATTTATTTATCTACCTTGTCTTAAAAATTGTTTCATTTCAATGGATTACATTTTCATGAAATCTATCATTCTGTTTCTTGGAAATGCTTAGAAAGAAATTAGACAAATTCATTTTAGGATTTTAATTTGCTAGCATAACCAGAATTCAGGTTATCGAAAGAATGCAAAGATTTCATTAATATTTTTACACAGTTTTTCTTTTGTCTATATGAAAATCAATTTTATCAATAATAAACAGATCAAAACAAGAGAGCAAATATTAATAACAATAATAATACATTTAATGCCCCATAGGTATCACCGAATAACCGAACAATTATTTTGAATTTTACACAAAAATTGTTCGAAATGACCTCCATCTCCACGTATACACATTTCGGCACGTCGAACTAAGGACATACGCACTCCGTTCAACACATCTGGTAAATTAGGATCACTTTTTATGGTTTCTATGCACATTAAAATACATAATCTCCCATAATGTCCAAAATCTGCATTTTAAAACACCACACTAAACTGTGAATTTACTACGTTATTAATAAAGAAAACAAAAAGAAAAACTTGGTCCAAAATCCAAAAAGTACGAACGAGAAGTAGTGTCTTACGTAACCAAGTCCTAACGACTTGAACGATAAGTCAATAAAATAAATCTTAACACACGTGGCAAAAAATTCAAAAAGAACAAAAGCAACAGACAAAACCAAAGAACGAGTAGGTCGCGTCGTGTGTACGTTGTTTACCAAGTAAGGACACAAACTGAAATTATTATTTACCTCTGTCGCGGCCTAATGATCTTTTAGGCTCACCATACTTATTTGCACGAATGTCAGAGTATCATGTACGACAAGACGCGAGGCAATAAAGCATACCCCAATATGCCAGCAATTCTCAAACTATGTTATTAAGTATTTTGGAAATTTGTATTTATTTTTTTTCTCCAAACTATGAGCTTTAGACCTCATGTTATATAAAGTTTTTTTGTTTGTCTTGTCCTTTCCCACCACCAGTTTTTTTAATGACATGAAACTAATTACACCCTGTATAACTAGTCAACTAGGTATGTGTTCGAAAAAGTTTTACCATTACAATTCAAAGCATTAGTGATATGACATATGACGAATTCAACCGATTTTCAAAATTACGCTGTGTAAAATCACTCTGTATAATTGTGGTTATCAATGTGATAAATTATTGTTTCGTCTTATCAACACCCTTCAGCGCATCATAGGTCCTGTCAGAAAGAGATTCCCTCGTGAGAAACAGCTAAGGACCAGAAGAACATATCCTAAAAGCCTAAGTCACATTTCTGTAAAAGTTGTACTTTAAGTAATGACGTAAATGGGGCTGAAGTCGCAATGTGCCGCCTATCAATCACTTAGCTTATCTCATCTCACGACATCTCGCTAACCAACCTCCTCATCTATTATTATTGACGTGAACCTGAGCGAAGCTATTTGGAAAATTAAGACGTTAGTTTTGATGGTAAGGCACAACAAATTGTATTAAAATTGAATCGGGAAATGCAAATCTTAACTTTGATTCCTTTATTGATTACCTAATTTATAAGTCCATTCGATTATCTTCCATTACGTAATTAATATTTAAAATTATACATATGTACCCTAATAAAAAGAGCTTTCTGTGCAGGGCGTCTCATACGTTAGACAATTACACTAATTGCATTGAAACATATTCTCTATAGCATTTTGCAAACAGCAGAAATATAACTATCTATAACTAAAGAAAAACTGTGTAAAAATATTAATGAAATCTTTGCATTCTTTTGATAACCTGAATTCTGGTTATGCAAGCAAATTAAAATCCTAAAATGAATTTGTCTAATTTCTTATTTGACAATTTCCATTTTAACACTAGCATCCACACAGTCCCCTATTTTAGGATTTTAATTTGCTGGCATAATCAGAATTCAGGTTATACAAAGAATGCAAAGATTTCATTAATATTTTTACACAAAGTTTTTCTTTTAATTATAGATAGTTATTTGTTCTGCAAAATGCTATAATAGTATATTATTCAACGAGCTTATAATGATGGCTATTATTCATGATGGTGAAGTTTAAGACACGAGCCGCAGGCGAGTGTCGTAAATCAGCAGAGTGAATAATAGCCATTATATGCAAGTAGAATACTATGCTTTGTCCACGACTATTAAATATTTAATATTTATTTAATTCATCGTTATTTCATTTCTCCTATTTAAGAAAGATTCATATGTCATAATATATCATTTTCTCGATATCTCGGGCAACAAGTTTAATGAGGCGATTTCTGCAGTTTCCTTTATCTCTGGCGGTGTCAGAAATCTCGTTTTCACTGTCAGTATCCATTTATTTAATTTTATTACTCTTTTTGAGTACTTAATGTGTAAAATTATTGTAAATAACGTTGGCGTTGAAATGGCATAAATTTTGACGTTTCAAATCAGAATTACGCTTTGACACATTGTCATGTCTTACTAATAAAATAATACAGTTTGTAGGCACAGCTAAATCGTTTCAAAAACAATGTTGGGGATTGCCGCGTGTTGCTAATAGATGATGCTTTGAAAACAAATTACTGATGTAGTTTTTGAGTGTTCATTAAAGTACCCTTTCGGCATGTACCATTTGAGTGCTTCCTAGAAACCTTAAAGAGACAATACTTGTCTTTTGGTTGCTGCAATTTTGACATTTTGAATTTTTAGTAAAAAGTCATAAATGTCATTTCTTATAAACAACTGACTGTCCTCATTATTCACCGCAATCAGTGAATAATTAAATCATTATTCACTGTAGGGAATAATGGATAGCATTATCATTGAGGAAACACGTACATAATGAGTATATTATTTAATAGTTGTGGACAAAGAATATGTTTCAATGTTTTTATAGTGTTAATCAGTTTTTTATTATGTAATTTTATATTTATTGTTTATTTATTGATATTTTTAAGTATATTACGCCTCTTGACATTTACATCCATTCTTATACAATAATTGTATAGTGTTTAAATTGATCTAATTTTTTCAAGTAATTTTATCTTCTATCTGTCATACGTTTTATATTACATCCTTCGAATTCTGTAACTGACTTACCATATATACAGTTTTGTATCATCAGTGGTTAATAAACATTATTATTATTATTATTAAAAATAGGCAAAAGGCCTACAACATTACCGTCTATTCTGTGACTATGTGTGTCCCTGTGGACGTTGGCAGATTGTTTTCGGAGTATCCTTGAATTTTTTTACTGAAACGTGAAAGTTTGAAGTCTGAACAATTTTACTTATTAATTTTTATTATTGTGCCACAATAATGGGGGGGGGGGGAGGTGAAAAAATCACGAAAATTGCGTAATGGATGGCCCATAAGTCTTATCATCGTCACATAGATACAGTACGATTGTGTCATGTTTGTACATGAAATACGTACAAAGTAATAACGTTTCTACAAACCCACCTGAGTGCACCCCTCATACTTGTGAAATTGCAACATCCTGCCATTACCTTCAAAACACCCTGTATACACAATTCTTCACGATTGCTAGTGAATCAGCAGGAGCGCATCCACCGTAAGTGCACCGGCTACTCCGGCACCGCAAATATCTATCAGGAGCACATGAAAATCCGAAAGCTCACTCGAGAGCCCGTTTCGCCAAAGATGCGAGAAGCGAAAGCGTAGGGAAGCATTCGAATTCGGTGTAACCCTGCGCCTCTTGGAGGGGGAAAAGATCATTCGGTGGCGCTACGGGGTGTTGCGCCGATATTCAACTGTTTAGTTATCCGCCAGCGTCGGAAAGGCGAAGGAGCTCTGTCATTGGGAATCGAACCACGATTTGACAGACAATTATTCTGTACAGGCTAAATATCAGTTATCTATTACGATGGATGTGTAGCCGGCTATCTTTGAACAATATCAAAAAGACATTATGATTCGAGTGCAAGTTGCTTGTGCCCTAATAAACGAAGTGGATGTGTCGTGATTTTGTTGGATCGACTGATTGTTCTTAACTAATTGTTTAAGTTCTAAAATGGCATGCCTTTTTTAATAACCATATCATAGTGATATCAATGTAGCTAGCTAAAATTAATTGGACGTTTTACTAGATAGACTGAACAATGTTATAGTGGGAATTTAGCTAGTTTTAGGGACAAATCCGGAACTGAGATTACACTTGCTGTTACTGCTCTATAATCGAATGAAATCAGTACCTAATCGGGTATATGATGAAAAACGAATTTGTATGGCCTCTCAATACCTCACCCTTTCAGCAAATTAAACGTGGCCAGAAGCACATAAACAATTACCATTATCCGATCATTACGGAAACTCTCTAAAAATATTGTGCTTGCAATTCATCAAAAACGAAATGGGTGGAAGTGTAATCTGTCCAATCTCGTGTGCTATTGTTGAACATTTGCGTGTGGCGTGGTTGATGATAATGTAATAGAAAAACAGTGATTGTATGTGTTAACGTTAATGTTTGATTTATAAAAACGTAAACGAGACTTTTAAATGCCATTGCTACGTTTCTGAGAAAATATTCATTCCCTAAAATGAGTTTGTTGAGGAGGCTCTATTGTGGACTCGTCATTGTACTTCTTATACAACTTACGAAAGGTAAGTGTCAAATACGATATATTGTTGGTTATTGTTCGACGGTTTCAGCATTTTTTCAAATAATGCCGGTTTACAGTTTGGTTATAGGTGCGTAAATGAGTTCATAAATTAAAGGTATAAAGACGTGCCGCTGCCACCTGCCTTTAACAAAAGAATACACATCTTCTCCCCTATTTATGTGACAAAAATGGTACGAAAATATCAGAGCGGCGATATACTCATTTCATGGGAAATTGTAGAAACAGCACTTTTATCAGTATTTCTGAAAACTTGCATGATTTTTAACATAAACACAACCTGTTAACACAAAAAATTCGCATGATTTTGGAAAGTGGAAAGCCAACAACTGCAGAATGTAACATAATGTAGAAAATTTGGACTCTACCAAATAGTCGGTATGGAGTGTGACTTCTCCGAGGACTTCTCCAAAGAATCTGATGGTGTTAATTTATTTACATACAATTCTTCTGAAATTGAAATGTTATGGACTAAAAGGATTATGATAAAATTAGTTTTAGTTATTTTTTGGATAGAGAATGGTGCTCTATTCTAAGAAAAAAAATCGGTAAAGGTATTTACACAGAACTTCCCTCTTTATTTGTGCATGTAGGTCACTCTAAAAAATTATTAATTACGAAATGAAATTGAAAATAATAATCGGAATATACACTGCTGGCCACTCGAACTTACACATAGAGACTTTTAGGCAAAATTTAAAGTTCAATATTTTCAACAGGAATGCAAATTTTTGAACGCGGCTTGCAAATTTTAAGAGCTAGTTTTTTTCGGATTAAGCTGCATGGCGTATATTTATCGTAGGACCATAAGTTTATTATATACGGGGTGATCAATGAAGTCATGCAAAAAATCAAAAAGTTTGTATGAGTGAAATTTCCGCAAAAAATTTTTTTGGTCGTTGCAATATGGTTCCTTACTAAGGTAACATCAATATCTCTAGGCGGTTTTGTCAATTTTTGGATTAAGGTCCTTAGGCCTTATACACACTACTCAACATAAAATTTGGATACCGAAATTTTTAAAATGCTATAACTTGACATTGGAACCGTCAGGTTCTTGATGATTTTTGCGAATTTGGAATCCTCATTTCACGTAGATTTTCTACGGTCTAAGCATTTTATTTCAGGGTGGAAATTTACACATTATATCGGGTCGATAATAAACAAAAACGTAGCGACAAGAACAAGTTTATTACATTAAATTCTACAATATACAACATTGTTTAACAACGGCCAAAAGTCAATTCTTAAAAAATTTATAATTCTAATTCTGGTAATTTTTAATAACTGAAAAAAAATTTAACCAAAAAATTAAAAATTAATTTAATTTAAACTTAAATTAAAATTAAATTAAAATTACCTAATTAAAATTAGGTACATTAATAAAAAAAAAGAGAAGCTAATATTTTGTTGGTCCTCCTGCTCGGAATATTACTTCCCGACATCGATTTGGTAGAGTATCCACAAGATTATTTATAAAATCTTGTGGAATATTCTCCCATTCTTCACGAATGGCCTCACTGAGCGTTTCTAAGGTTTCAGGGGGTACATCAAGAGATCTTACTTTAAGTTTTAAATAAGACCAAACGTGTTCGATGACATTAAGATCCGGAGACTTTGCAGGCCAGTCCATCCTATTGATGTTTTGTGCCTGCAAAAACTCTGTGATCCTTCGCGCTCTGTGAGGTCGAGCGTTGTCATCCACCAATAGAATTTCTGGGCCGTAATGTCGAGCAAAAGGAACAACAATAGGTTCCAAAATTTCCTCCTGATAAACAGTAGCATTAATGGTTTGGTTGGTAATGAGTAGCTCGGTTTTACCATTTCTTATGATACCTCCCCACACTGTAACACCTCCGCCACCAAATGCTTCTTGAGGGGCCATATTTTCCTCCAAATATCGCTGATTTGGCCTTCTCCAAACTAACATTCGGCCATCGCATCGGAGTGAAACAAATTAAATCTTGTTTCGTTAGTAAATAAACAATGGCTCCACTCTGCATTACCCCAATTCGCATGCCGATTTGCCCATGCCCGCCTATTCGCTCTATGGCGTTGTAATAACCGCATACATTTTGCTCTGCGACGAGCTCTATAATTTAAAATGTTTGGCATTATGTTATGTTTAAAAAAAAAAATCTCACCTCAAGTTGTTTTTATTTAATGTTCTTCTCACTGTTCTGTCCGAAACTCTCACCACAGTTTGTTGTCCTAAAGAGTCATTTAGTTTTCTAGAGTTCTTTGTTCTATTCCGCATAGTTTCTCTCATTAAAATTCTTTCGGTTCTTTGGTTTATTTTTTTTGTATGTCCACCCCCATGCCCATAATTATGATCACCAGTAGTTTCGACGCGGCGGTTCAAATTATAAATTGTCTTTCGGCTGACATTGTAAATGTGCGCAACTTGCTGTTTTGACATTCCTTCGTTGAGAAGTCGAATGCAATTTTCCCTTTCTGCCGTGGTTAAACAAATCATATTAATTAAACTTTACAAAATTATAACATTGAAATATGTCAGATTATTTCTAAAATAATGTAAACAGTTTTTAATTCCATAGCAACAAATTTGTTTTTCCAATGCCTACTTTGAAATTGACGCGTCGCGTAGAAATTACACCCGATCATAATTATGGGCATAGGGGTGGACAAAGAACTCTGTAAAACTGAATGATTCTTTGAGACAACAAACTGGGGTGTGAGTTTCGGACAGAACAGTGAGAAGAACATTAAATAAAAACAACTTGAGGTGAAAATTTATTTTCACAAAAACTTAAATAATGCCAACTTTAGAGCGCGTCGTACCCTACGTTTTTGTTTATTATCGACCCGGTATAATGTGTAAATTTCAACCCTCAAATAAAATGCTTAGACCATAGAAAATCTACGTGAAATAAGGATTCCAAATCCGCAAAAATCATCAAGAACCGTCAATCCAATGTCAAGTTATAGCATTTTAAAGATTTCGGTATCCAAATTTTATGTTGATAGTGTGTACAAGGCCTAAGGGTCTTAATCCAAAAACTGACAAAACCGTCTAGAGATATTGATGTTACCTTAGTAAGGAACCATATTGCAACGACCAAAAAAATTTTTTGCGGAAATTTCACTAATACAAACTTTTTGATTTTTTGCATGACTTCATTGATCACCCCGTATATAATAAACTTATGGTCCTACGATAAATATACGTCATGCAGCTTAATCCGAAAAATACTAGCTCTTAAAATTTGGAAGCCGCGTTCAAAAATTTGCATTCCTGTTGAAAACATTGAACTTTAAATTTTGCCTAAAAGAGTCTATGTGTAAGTTCGAGTGGCCAGCAGTTTAGTTATCACTATTATTACAAAGAAAACCTGATAACTTTTGGTCAAAATAATATACAAAATGGTCATCCGACAGCAAAAATTCAATACTAAATAACAAGTGCCAAATATGGCTTGCACAAATACCTTTACAAATGTCCACCATGGTTGAATTATTTCTTGAGATGACCACCCTGTACATTTTTCAATAAAACTATAATAGGTGCTTATGCCAAATATTATTGCCATCTGTCACATTTTCAATTCCACATTCACGTAGTGGAGTGGAAGTATAGTAGTGGTTAAAAAATTTTAATTTTTTTTTCAAATTTTTCAAAAATGTTGGTAAAAAAACGTAAAAAAATTTTCAACATTTTTTTTTTCTGAAATAGGCTTCATGAAACGTGAAAACTATAGATTTGAGAAAAAAATCCCCTTCTATTCTATAGTACTGGTAAAAGAACATACATTTTTTCAAAAAAATGTTCAATTTTTTCAAAAAAAAAATTAAATTTTTGGTTTAAATAGATTTAGAATGCCATGAAACGTAGAAATTTAAAATTTGAACAAAATATTTTTTTTACATCTTTTATAGTGGCAAAAATTTTTTCCAAAATGATGAAAAAACTGCTCAATTTTTTTTTTTTATAGATTTAGAATGCCATGTAACGTGGAAATTTTAAATTTGAACTAGGAAAACATTTTTTTCCGTCTATTCTTCTGGTAAAATTTTTTTCTAAAATAGATTTAGAATGCCACGAAAAGTGGAAATTTAAAATTTGAGCAAGAAAAATTTTTTTTTCCTCATTTATTCCCTTTAGACGGTCCACCCTGTATGTTTTCCAGTGAAAATTTAACCATTTCTTCGCTGACACTAGTGTCAGCTACCTACCAAATTTGACTGTTGTCCGTCAAGTAGTTTTTTTTAGATAATGCACCAACAGACAGACAGACAGACTGACGGAATTGAAAAACCTATATTTTCGTAATCTATACGATCTGAAACGTGGAAATCCGAAAAAATCTCGGAGGGTGATTTTTTCTCGAATCTCCCTTCGGTATGCGAGGGAAGTAAAAATGGATGATTTTTCTCGTTCTAAGCGAGCTACCTCAAGGGTCAGTCTTGGGCACACTACTATTTCTGCTCTACATAAATGATCTGGTTTTAAATGTGGTCGACTCAACAGTAACATTATTTGATGGCGACTCGCTTTTTATCGTTGATGGTAATTTGTCAAATATTCTGTATGGGGTAAATGAATGCCGTTTTACGTTCTATTGTAAAAGGATATTCGTTACACATTAGGTATGTGTATGGAGTAAATACATGTTTCGGGAACATAAATGACTGGTGCAATGGAAACGTATTACGTCATTATTAATCAATAATCAAGTAACAATAACAAATATTAGTTCGATCAACTTCAATGAGACTTTCACAGATGAAATTAATTTCTTTGGTTTTACCTTTGACAGTCATATTCTTGTATGAAATAAAAAATTGATCAATGCATGATAGTGTTTAAGAGCGATGACAGATAAAGGCATCCATATTAACAATTTAAACATTTTAAATCAATATTTGTTTCTATTATTATACTCTACGCAAATACAAAACGAAGAGTATATTGCATTCGATCAGCACATTTCTAAAATCGGTAATATTGCTCGTAGAAAAAAAAAATCATATTACTGTGTTGGTGATCGAATTCTAAACAACTTTCAAAATGTCCGTCCGTCCGTCCGTCCGTCACGTTTTTTGTAAGCACGATAACTTAAGAACGAAAAATCCAATTGTATTGAAATTTGAACAGTAAGTTAGTGTTAGCTAGAGGAAGAACCCTATTGTTTTTGAACAATATCGATCAATAAATAAAAAAGTTATAAATCTTTTAAATAAAAAAAAATTACATACATTTTTTTGTTTGTTTTGTAATTAAACAAAACATGTCTAAAACTAATATCGTTTGCAAAAAAAACCGCGAAGAGTATCCTATAGAATGTGCAATTATATAAAAAGTGCAGTAAATCGAAGAAGAATATAACGGTTAGCTTGTTTCATATCGTATTTTTTTGGGGCATTTCTCACCTACCGGGCTTCAAAATTCGTACTACAAATAGGAATATGAATTATTTCTAAAATTAGCTATTATGATTCTTACAAATTGTATTTTACGAATTTAAAAACATATTTAAGTATACATATTAAAGATACTGCTATTTGTACACAAAAATAAATCTGTGTACACTTTTAGTCTGGCAATCGTCATAATAACAATTTAATTGCTGCCAGGCAACAGAACATCTCTCTATGAAAAACATTGTTATTATAAAGAAGCTATACAACAACCCATCTAAAGAAATTACAGAAACCCATTAAAATCCTTTGAAAAGTTGCTACAATGGTGTCGCAATAACGGCTTGGTACTAAACAAACAAAGAAACGCGCTCTTTCTAATGTTTTCTCCTATTAGGTCTAAGGTAGACATCAGTATTTTTATTAAACCTAATTAAAATATATATTGAAATGAATCTGTATAGTCACGAGGTGTACCTATAGTAGTGTCTAATATAACAGATTAACTAGCTGAAACTACATACAATTCTTCAAATGAGAGACATGCGCTATTGATGTTACTACTCAAACATTTCATCAAGGCTGTAAATACCACTATTTAGGAACCATCCTCAGAAGGAAGCAGCTTGTAAACGGGCGAGTTATTTCTCCAATACCCCGCATCGCATGGAAAAGTAGTACATTGATAAGACAAACGGTTCACCTATTTTAATTCAAAATATTCATTGTCATTTTAGTAGTGCAGCGAGCTAAAACATGTTAGTAGAAAAGCAACTGACAGTAACATCTCAAAGATTTTACTAATTCGACTTTGGTGATAGTCATCTTACAACATTACACAAATCAGAGGGCATAATACACCCTTTCGAACAAAATACAAATTACCATATTAGACGTTGTTCATTTTTTGGCAGCCTACTTAGCTACATTCGTTTTCCTCTAGACAATTTTAATGTCTGTCAAAATACAATTTTCGATCTTAACTCTGCTTTTTCACAACATCGAATTTAGTTTTATGGGTACATCGTACTGGATTCAAGGTTGGCCACACGTTGTTTCAAAGAGCATATAAAGCTTAAGTCTTTACTACATCTAACATAGAAATGGGACAGGTTAATATACCTCATTTTATTTTAATTTAAATTAAAAAATGCACTAGCATCGAAAAGCATGTAGTAGAGACTTAAGGGACTTAATTTTTACTTTCCCTTCGCATACCGAAGGGAAGTATTGTATTCGAGAAAAAAGTCACCCTCCGAGATTTGACGTTTCAGATCACGTAGATTACGAAAATATAGGTTTTTAAATTCAGTCAGTCGGTCTGTCTGTCTGTTGGTGCATTAACTAAAAAAACTACTTGACGGAGAGCAGTCAAATTTGGTAGGTAGTTGACCCTACTGTCAGCGAAGAAATGGTTAAATTTTCACTGGAAAATATACAGGGTGGACCGTCAAAACGGAATAAATAGTGAAAAAAAAATGTTTTTGCTCAAATTGAAAATTTCCACATTTCATGACGTGCTAAAGCTATTTCAGGAAAAAAATATTTGAAAATTTTTTTCACCGACATTTTTGAAATTTTTTTTATCACAAATGGATGGAATTTTTTTTCTTTCTTCAAATTTACAATTTGCACGTTTCATAGCGTTCTAAATCTATTAAAAAAAAATAGAAAATTTATTTATTATTTTAAAAAAAATTTTACCATTAAAATAGATGGAATTTTTTTTCTTTGTAGATTTAAAATTTCCACGTTTTCAGGGCATTCTAAAGCTATTCAAACAAATTTTAAAATGTTTTTGAAAAATTAAAAAAACATTGAAAACATTTTTAATCTATTTATCACTACTATAGAATAGACGAAACATTTTTTTTTGCTCAAATTTAAAACGTCTACGTTTCATAACATTCCAAACATATTTCGGAAAAAAAAATTGCAACATTTTTTTTTCATTTTGAAAAAAAAATTATCTCCAGAATGGATGGAAAATAATTTTTTTTTGCTGAAATTTAAAATTTTCACTTTTCATGACATTCTAAACCTATTTCAGAAAAAAAAATTGAAAATTTTTTCACCAACATTTTTGAAAAATTTTTTACCACTAAAATAGATGGAATTTTTTTTTATGTGCTCAAATTAAAAATTTTCACGTTTCATGACATTCTAAACGAATTAAAAAAATATATATAATTTTTAAATTTGTAAACTTTTTTTACCACTACTATAGAATAGAAGGAAACTTTCTTTTTCGCTCAAATTTAAAATGTCTACGTTTCATGACATTCTAAACCCATTTCAGAAGAAAAATCTTTTGAACATTTTTTTACCAACATTTTTGAAAAATTTCAAAAAAAAAATTAAATTTTTTAACCACTCCATTACGTGAATCTCGGATTGAAAATGTGACAGATGCCAATAATATCTGGCATATGCACCTCCTATTATACTTTTATTGAAAATGTACAGGGTGGTCATCCCAAGAAATAATTCAGTCATGGTGGACATTTGTAAAGGTATTTGCGCAAGCCTTCCATATTTGGCACCTGTTATTTAGTATTGAACTTTTGCTGTTTTATGAGCACACTGTATATTTTTTTGACCAAGAGTTATCAGGTTTTCTTTGTAATAATAGCAATAACTTTATTCCGCTTATTATTATCAATGTCATTTCGTAATTAATAATTTTTTAGAGTGACCACCATGCACAAATAACGAGGGAAGTTCTGTGTAATACCTTTACCGATTTTTTAAAATTAAAACTAAAGAGCCCATTTTTCGATTAAAATCGGTCCGAAAAGGCCCAGGTTAATAGATCTCATTTTATTTTAGTTTAACATAAAAGATACGCTAGCAGCAGAAACGCTGTCAGCCTCTATTTAACGGTCAACTTTTAGGTTTAGATGTACTAGGGGCTTAAATTTGATTTTAAATAAGCCATTCGATTAAAAGTGGCCTGAAAAGGGCCAGGTTGGTCAATTTTTTTATTAACATTGCTTGAGAAATTACGCTCTAGCAGCGAAAATGCTGTCAACGTCTGTTTCTAACTTCTATGTTAGATGTACTAGGGACTTAATTATTTTCTTTTTAAGTTAAAGTTAAAGAGCCCACCTTTCGATTAAAATGGGCCCGAAATGGGCCATTTACAATTTTTTTTTAATAAGTACGAGTTTTACCTGAAAAATACGCGTTAGTGGTCAAAATTATTTTGAGAATTTGTGGCCAATGGCTTTGTTATTAGCTCATGGGTCATAATTTGTAGGTAAAAATGTTACTACGAATGTATGTATTCAAATATGCAAACAAAAATTTTTTTACGCTACAAAAATCAGTCTCGTAGCTAAGCTCGTCTTTTAGGAATAATTCACCTCATCCAATACAATAACCGACACCTGTATTTATTTTATTTAAATTTTAAATCAACTCGAATTCCGAGTCAGTGTACAAAGCATAAATCAAGAGGGTCGTAAAAATTATTATTTATTTAGCTTCTCTGGGTCAGCATATTCTTATATTTAAATGATGTCTTCAAATATTTATTCAGCATTGTTCTCCAAACAAAGCCCTTAAATTCATCAGAATAAATTATAATTCCCCGTTTTCACCCGCATTTTTTACACCGAGGAATGCTGTGAAATTTGATATTTTAGCAAAACCCGAAAATTATGCTTTCATCTGTCTTTGTGATTCTTAAAACAATAAATATGAAATGATGGCACTTTAATTTGTAATAAAATATTAAGCATTAACTAAAAAAACTACTTGACGGAAGACAGTCAAATTTGGTAAGTAGCTAGCGCACTGCCACTGAAGAAATGGTTAGACTTTCACTGAAAAATATACAAGGTCTAAAGGGAATAAACAGATAATGGAAACAAAATTTTTTCGTTCAAATTTTAAATTTCCACGTTTTGTGACATTCTAAACCTATCTAAAAAAAACATTTATTTTTTTTGAAAATTTTAAATAGAAAAAAATTTTGAAATTTTGAAAATTTTGAAATTTTTTTTTGCCTCACGTTTCGTGACTTTTTAAACCTATTAATTTTTTTTTATGAAAATTTAAAATAGAAAAAATTTTGAATTCCACATTTCATAACATTCTAAACCTATTTTAAAAAAATGACATTTTTTAACCACTGCTGTACTTCCACTCCACTTCGTGAATGTAGAAGTGAAAATGTGACAGATGGCAATAGTATTTGGCATATGCACTTATTAAAGTTTTATTAAAAAATGTACAAGGTGGTCATCCCAAGAAATAATTCAACCATGGTGGACATTTCTAGAGGTATTTGCGCAAGCCTTCCATATTTGACACTTGTTATTTAGTGTTGAATTTTTGCTGTCAGATGACCACTCTGTATATTTTTTTGACCAAAAGTTGTCAGGTTTTCTGTGTAATAATAGTGATAAATATATTCCGATTATTATTCTCAATGTCATCTCGTAATTAATAATTTTTTTAGAGTGACCGCCATGCACAAATAAAGAGGGAAGTTCTGTGTAAATAACTTTTTAAATAACTTTTTTTAAAAGTTGGTGTATTTTTCTAATATAAGGTTTTCTTGAATCCTGTTATCTTCCGTCAGATAAAGAAATTATTTCTGTGAACACGTTTTGTTCCCTTTCAAGTGGTGCTGGCACAAAATAATGCATAAAGTTGAAAAGTTGAGCAGAAAAAGTTGTCCATTTTATGTAGATTTTAACATGATATAACATATAGGGTTATTCAACAGATTGCTTGTTTCTTTCGTTTTCGTTTTGCTTGAAATTTTGTAAAGTATTTCTAAAAAAAATTATAATAGAAATCTGTTGTAAATAACCCTATTTATTATATCATGTTAAAATCTACATTAACTGAGCAATCTGTTCTGATAATTGGTCAGAGTTTTCTGTAATACTCTTTTTTCGTCGGTACCTATTACTTAAAAATTAAGTACCTAACGTTTTTTGAGAATAAAAAGTGTTTGCAAAACTACTCACAAAACCGTTCTTTTCTATCTGACGAAAGATAACAGAGTTCAAAAAATGCATTTATTGAAAAAGTTTCCCTACGTACTTAAAATGCATGTAAAAAAGAAAACAACTGAACAACATCAATTTTTTAGTTAGGCGACTTCAGGGGAAAATACAAAAACTGAAGTAACTTTTAACCATCAACAATTGAATAACCACATATATCTACCTACTTAATTAACCTATTTTTACGAAAATGTGGTTGAAGCAGATAGATACCTTATACTTAATAATAGTTCCTTTAGTGGTATATTCTATAACAAGTTATGGAATGACCCAAATTCCTCACGTGCGAGAAGTTTGAAATAAAGTTAGAGACCATTATTTTCTCTAACACTAGGTATTTCAGATTACAAAGTACAAAATCCAGAACTAAAAATTGTGTCGGAATCGTTCCAACACACTGTTACGGAATAATACCGCACGACTTTCGACAAATTAGAAGCCGTTAGTCGCATTTAGTGGTTCGGTTGCTATGGTTACGTTGAACAAAAGGTATTTATTTTTAGCTTCGCATTTGAGGTTTTGAACAGTTTTGAAGTTTTTCGTATAATTTCTAAATTCTTGGATAAAGTATAGTCTACACCACGTTTGGAATGGTATATTCCACACTCGCGAAATATACTATTTTGTTCTCTGTGACTGTATGACTCATAGTTTGCGAGATACAGGTCTAAAAGTTTATAGTGCCCATCGTCAACTTTAAAAACGGGATTCTTGTAAAAAAACATTTATGTAATAATTAAAAAAAATTATAATAAAATATACAGGGTGGACCGTCTAAACGGAATAAATAGTGAAAAAAATTTTTTTTTTGCTCAAATTTAAAATTTTCACGTTTCATGACACGCTAAACCTGTTTCTGAAAAAAAAAAAATTGAATTTTTTTTTGTACATTTTTGAAAAATTTTTTACCACAAAAAAATTTTTTTCTTTGCTCAAATTTAAAATTTCCACGTTTCAAGGCATTCTAAACCTATTTAAAAGAAAACATTTTTTACCAACATTCTTGAAAAATTTTTTACCACTAAAATAGATGGATTTTTTTTTCTTTCTCCAAATTTAAAATGTCCACGTTTCATTTAAAATTTCCACATTTTATGACATTCCAAACCTATTTCGGAAAAAAAATTGCAACATCTTTTCACCATTTTGGAAAAAAATTTAACACTAGAATATATAGAAAAAAAATGTTTTTCTCAAATTTAAAATTTTCACGTTTCATGACATTCTAAACCTATTCCAGAAAAAAAAGTTTTGAACATTTTTTCACTAACAATTTGAAAAAAAATTATATTTTTTAACCACCACTATACTTCCACTCCATTACGTTAATGTGGGATTGAAAATGTGACAGATGGCAATAATATTTGGCATATGCACCTATTATACTAGTATTGAATAATGGCATCCCAAGAAATAATTCAGTCATGGTGGACATTTGTAAAGGTATTTTCGCAAGCAATATTTGGCACCTGTTATTTAGTATTGAACTGTTGCTGTTGGATGAGCACTCTGTATATTTTTTTGACCAAAAGTCATCAGGTTTTTTTATAATAATAGCAATAAGTAACTATATTCCGATTATTATTCTCAATGTAATTTCGTAATTAATAATTTTTCAGAGTGACCGCCATGCACAAATAACGAGGGAAGTTCTGTGTAAATAACTTTACCGATTTTTTTTGTAAGCATCTTTTCATAATAATACTACTATACTACTTAGTTCATCCGGATGTGTTTTAATCTGAGAGGCTACTGAGAGGCTAATCTGAGAGACTATTTTGACTTGAGTTTTGAGGATTTCAAGAAAACACTATTTTTCTTTGTTTTCGGAAAAAATCTCGAAAAATTCGAGCTGCTTCTGAGCTAAAATTGTTGAAATATTATTAAATTGTCTACACCACATATTCTGTCGAGTGGTAAGTACCTATTTAAGTACTAATTTTACTTTGATGTAAACTCTGTTGATTTAAATGAAACAATCTATTCATTGCCCAATGTCCATACCTACTTTAATCACAGGTATAGACTACTACACCAAAACATAGGTAGAGGTGTTTCAGAATCTTATGAGCCGCGAAATGCGCAAAGTTTATTCTGCGTTATAAGTGTTTTTTCGAAGACACTGGCGGCTACCTTGCTGTATACATAAACAAGAGATCCTGATAAATTGTAAACAATAAATACAATATTTTTAAGAAGTGTAACTGAGTCGGCGGGAGGGATTATGTCTGTGCGCATATGAAGGTCACAGTTCATGAGATTTTAAAACACCTCTATCATGTTTTGCTCATTATTAATGTAAAATATGTGCTTTCCAAACTTCTAGAAACACTGACAGGTACTTATTAATACTCAAATCAAACTGGTTTTCTTTTTTTAAAGTAGATTCTTCATGAACAACCTTTTAGGGTAGTTACTCAAAAGCTGGAACACTTATTTTAATGGACAAATAAACATAAACAAATATGTAGAAATCAAAAACAATTTTAAGATAACTTACCTATCACCTTACTGACATTTAAATCCATGTAGGTTACTCGTAAATATTCAAATGGCACATCTACCTAGTCTGCACAAAACACTAGATATAATTTAATAATCGAAAAACGCACGAAACTCTATTCTACAGCTTTGCGCACTATTCACTGCATTCAATTAATTTTGATTGTTACAAATATCTGCATTTATTTAATGTTCTCGGACGCGAATCGCGAATTCTCCTCACGCAGAAATAACAAAGCATACAACAGTCTAGGGTTGGCTAACCAGAACTGGAACTGATACTTTGGAACAGGTCCGGTGGGTTGGACTAGTGGAACTGATCTCAACTAATAAATACAGTAGGTACGAATATTAGTCCGAGTACTGGGACTACTCCGAGTCCGGCTGAACTTTTTGAGATTCGAGCGATCCGGCGTATCGGCGCGTACACTTTGTAGACGTACGGACTGGTCGAACCGAACAAAACAGAACTAAACTCATTTCTCGGTTTTAAGGCACAGTGGAATAGGTACATTAGAAATTTACTGGACTGGTGGTTTATAAAATTCAATGACTGCAGGCCGGGGGATATAGGTCCGAATACTTATCTTGGACAGCCTGCTATCTAATATAAATGTATTATTATAATTGATTTGGTATACTTATATTATACAACATATTACATTATTACGTATATTTCGGCATTGTCAGCTGGACTACCAGGGTAAATAATTTGCACATTTACTAAAATATGGGTAGAAATAGGGTTGGCGGGAACAAATGAAATTCGTTGTAGGTGAGTGATAGGGGAGAGTACATAAGTTACGTGACGCTGATCGAGTCGATCGTGTACGTCTAGAACTAGTACAGTATGAGATTACGGAGTCCCTTTGCATCTCCTGTAATTCAGTCCAGTCCACTTTGTCTTCCAGTCCACTCAGCCGTTCACCGCGCGAGTTGGTTAGCACGGACTAGGAACTGGAACTGATTTTTGGACTAGGTTCTTCTCTGGACTGGATTAGGTCCGAACTGATCCGTAAAAATATTGGGATCAGCCATCCCTACAACAGTCAACTAAGCTAGCAGCAAACGCAACAGTCGCGTTAGTTGAGATTCCTGGAATGGCCAGAGATATCATGAGAGCGGCCAATGGCTAGAGCGTAGGAGTGCATCACGTGTATTGTTAAGTCAAGTTGGCGTGATACGCATGCGCTGTTAGTTCCAACCCCCAGACGGTTGACCTATTTAACAGGTGTATTGTTGATTTCGTTATCACGACTAAAGGTATGCGCAGACTGAATCAATCACGATCGAACACCACATATCGATTCTATATGGTTTTTGCTTGCCACTATCACTGCTCGAACCTTATGGCTTCTGTGGAGCCCAGTTTAATGAATTATAATTATTTAAGCACAACAATTATTAAGGGTTTGTCTAAAATTATGTTGCATCTAGACTGGATTGTATTCATAAAATTAAATAAGATTTATTTTTTGAAAACAATATTTTTTGTATTTCCTACTGTTTCTAACTCATCTCAATTTTAATACTGAAATTTAAAAAACATGTAGGTAGTTTAATCAGATTTTAACCTTGCAAGGTTTGTTTTTCACTTAATATCTATTTTACTTCCCTCGCATGCCGAAAGGAAGTATTGTATTCGAGAAAAAGTCACCCTCCGAGATTTTTTCGGATTTTGACGTTTCAGATCACGTAGATTACGAAAATATAGGTTTTTCAATTCCGTCGGTCTGTCCGTCTGTTGGTGCATTTACTAAAAAACTACTTGACGTAGAGCAGTCAAAATTGGTAGGTAGTTGACCCTACTGTCTGCGAAGAAATGGTAAAACTTTCATTGAAAAGTATACAGGGTGGGCCGTCTAAAGGGAATAAATAATGAAAAAAATTTTTTTTTGCTCAAATTTAACATTTCTACGTTTCATGACACGCTATATTTCAGAAAAAAAAATTTGAAAATTTTTTTCACCAAAATTTTTGAAAATTTATTTACCACTAAAATAGATGAAAATTTTTTTCTTTCTTCAAATTTAAAATTTCCACGTTTCATGACATTCTAAACCTATTTAAAAAAAAAAAATTACCAACATTTAAAAAAAAATTGTCACCAAAATGGATTGTTTTCTTTCAATTTTAAAATTTCCACGTTTCCATGGCATTCTAAACCTATTCAAACAAATTTATTTTTTTTTGAAATGTTTAAAAATTTTTTTCAAAAAATTTTTGATTTATCACTACTTACTATAGAATAGATTAAACTTTTTTTTTTGCTCAAATTTAAAATTTCCACGTTTCATGACTTTCCAAACCTATTTCGGGAAAAAAAAATTGCAACATCTTTTTACCACCTTGGAAAAAATTTTAAGACTAGAAGAGGTACAAAACATTTTATTTGCTCAAATTTAAAATTTTCACGTTTCATGACGTTGTAAACCTATTTCAGAAAAAGAAATTTTGAAAATTATTTTTCACCAACCTATTTCAAAGAAAAATTTTTTTTTTACCACTACTATAGAATAGAAGGAAACTTTCCTTTGTGCTCAAATTTAAAATTTCCACGTTTCATGATATTCTAAACCTATTTTAGAAGAACAAAATTTTGAAAATTTTTTTACCGACATTTTTAAAAACTTTCAAAATGTGAAATTGAAAATGTAACAGATGGCTATAATATTTGGCATATACACCTATTATACTTTTATTGAAAAATATACAGGGTGGTCATCCCAAGAAATAATTCAACCATGGTGGACATTTGTAAAGGTATTTGCGCAAGCCTTCCATATTTGGCACCTGTTATTTAGTATTGAATTTTTGCTGTTGGATGAGTAGTGTATATTTTTTTGACCAAAAGTTATCAAGTTTTCTTTGTAATAATAGTGATAACTATATTCCGATTATTATTTTCATTGTCATTTCATAATTAATAATTTTTTAGAGTGACCGCCATGCACAAATAACGAGGGAAGTTCTGTGTAAATACCTTTGCCGATTTTTTATCAACAGGCTTGACCTGTAACTTTGTATGTAAAAAATCTTGCAGCTCACTTTTCACCCACTTCCGAACGTCGTAATGACTTGAAATTTTGCATGTGTGTATGGGTCACATGACAATACATTTTGATATTTTTCTATAGAAAAATCCAAGATGGCGAACAATACATTGTCATTTAATACCAAATTCTACTGAATATCGGTATCTGGGGATTGTTGAGGTGGCAGATTATAAATCTGTGATCGAAGTTTAAAAATTTAAAATGGCGGCGTCAATGTGGCGGATAGGTTTTATCATTTATTGTTGGATTTTATTGAAATTCGGTATCTGAGAGTTATCGCGGTTCAAAATTATAAATATTCGGTCGAAATGTAATAATTCAAAATGGCGGCGCCAATATAGCGGATAAGTTTTGTAATTTATGGTCTGATTCATCTAAAAATCGGTATCCGGGGATTTTCAAGGTAGCAGATTATAAATATTTAGTCCAAATTCAAAATTCAAAATAGCGGCTTCAAGATGACGAATGGGTTTTGTCAGGGCTGGGGAATTTTATTAAATAACACGTCTGATTTACGTATTTGATCTGTGGTACTGATTATGAATCGAACAAGCACTGGTCTAATTGGGACAAAAAAAGAAAAGAATAAATAAATAAATAATTTAAAAAAAATTAAAAAACACTTAAAAGCCAGCCTGTTATAAAAATGCACTAAAAAGAAGAAAAAAAAACAATGTTTAATAGTAATAATAATTATGTTAATGAATGTAAAAGCTCAAAATACTGAGAAAAACATAAAATTATACTAAAGCCAAGAAGTGTCGTCGGTAGAGCAAAAAAATCAACGGCATTCTGGTCAAAGGATAGTAGTTGTTATGTAATACTTAAGTGGCACCCCGTTCTATTATACAGGGTGATTCACGTAGGCCATTCTTTAGAAGTTTTTCAACTTGCAGTTGGATTAGAAACTTGAAATTTGGTATGCAGCCATAATCGATCATGCCCGTTCTATCTAAAATATTTTCAGTCCTCCAACTATACAGGGTGTGCCAAAAATTGGTACCAACTTTCTTATTTTAAATGGAAACCTATATTTTTCTTTACATGGTTCGATTGGTCTTCTAATTCTGAGTTTAGAGAACCTAAGTTATGTTTTAACTTATCTATTACAATTTTTGATATATGTCCAATTTTTTGAAAAAAATTGCCGCTGTAGTAGTTTACGAACAAATTTGTATCTCGCAAACCTTTCAAAATTATGAAACCAAATTTGTGAAGCAGTTAGCTGGAAGTCCAGGCTAACTTTTGATGTCCCATCGGTGGTCCCATTTTGTACTATATGGGCGCAGTCTTTTTTCAAATGTCGCAATCAAAAATTGTCAAAAAGTCAATTGAATTTTAGGGTGAGTTACTTAAGCATTCCCTATACCTAACTTCACCCCATATCGAGTTATTCAATAAAAATCAAGAAATACCTTATCTTGCCGAGAGATTCCTTACTTCATCAAGTATGCCATGGAAACAAAAGACAGTTGTAATAATTTTTAAAGAAAAATGTGGATTCTGATTTAATCACGCACAACACCAAAAAATTATTATTAACGAACAAGAACAATGTTGACGAAATTCTGTCAGTGAAAACGGTGCACACATTGAGCATTTGTATTGAAATAAATTATTTTGTTAATCTGTTTATTTGTTGTTATTATTTATTATTGCAATACGATTTTTGAATACAAATTAAAATGAAATAATTGTTTCCAAAGCCTACTTGAGAAAAAAAAAACAATATTTTTTTCAAAAAATGCCAAAAACTCAAAAACGACTGTAGATAGACATACACAATGTTAATAAAAGTGGCCCTAAAATTCAATTTTGCATTGATTTCTGGCGTCAGAAATGGTAGGCGCAAAGATGTGCTACGCAATCTGTTGAAAGTAGAATAAGAATATTTGAACAAAAATATGGTGGTCACATTGAACATTTACGTCAGAATTTCGTCAACATTGTTGACAGAACGGGCATGATCGATTATGGCTGCATACCAAATTTCAAGTTTCTAATCCAACTGCAAGTTGAAAAACTTCTAATGAATGGCCTACGTGAATCACCCTGTATAATCCCACACATTTCAGAGAAATATATTAAATTTTATGCGCCTACCAGAGATGAAAACCACGACTAGGTCATTATGTGTAATTGGTACAATCGACCAAATAGAATAAATGTTTGAATGTAGTGCCTTTATACATTTGTTCAACTACTGTGTAATTTGTGAAATAACTGTCATAAACAAACTCATCTTACACATTCAGTGGCTCCACATACATATTTACAATAGTAACGGTTTTAATGCAACGGATCAAATTTGCGGCTGAGCTGCTATAATACGTGGAGATCATGTTGCCACATTTAAGCATAATATATTAAATTTAAGACAAATGGTAGCTCATGCAATTTTCTTCTCTTCATTCTGTTCTTTAAGTAATGATGACAACTTGATGGGCGACACCGTCAGACCTGTTAAAAGTTGTACCAAGAATTGTACAAACCTTTTCAAAGCTGTGTACAAACTTGTACTATACAACAAATAATGAACTGCGCTTTCGCCCACTAAGTTGGCATCATCGCTTAAACACCAGAACGAAGCTCCGTAAGAAAATGGATAGAATTTTGAGCTGAACAATTCTTAAACACAATACTCGACGAGCGATTCGCCAACCACGTTGGCATCATCGGATGATAATTAACACTAATCATCACAGGACGATACCTACTGCGGTTGGCGTAGATTTTGGCATTTGTGGAACTGACTTATGTATACTGATGTTTTATAACCGTTCCATTCCTACAGTGTTTGAGATATTTACGAAAAATCGATTTCTTACGCCCATTTTCTCGAAATGTGTAACGCTCACGTTTTGAAACACACTATAAGTTAATTTGTAAATTTCAATTATGTCGGCCAATGCGATAAAACGGTTAGGCATGACAAATGCTTGACCAATAGCGTAGTAGTTGGTATGACGAAGTTTAGCCAATAGTAGACGGGCATAGGCATACGCCGGCTCTGGGAGAAGGGGAATGGCGTAGCAGGTTTGCCTTGTCGAGGCTGGAAGAATTAAAGCCGACATACATTTATAAATATCTGTATATAGTGATTAGTAACTGCTATAGAATCAGTAAAGTAGTTATGTTATATGTTATGTGTTTATTATGTACCCTTGCCAATAGATACAGCAAGGCAATGTTTTCGTCGAATTAACTGTAAGTACAGACTTTTCTATTACGTCTCTCGTGATGCAAATATTGCTGTTTGAAGCCGCTTGCAACAATGCAGAATTATTGATGGTTTCATTACGTCATTCTACTTTTGACTAGTATTATTTCCAATTGTATCCAGTGTTGCCTTTCGATTAAGACTTCTCGTACCACATGAGAAGATCATAGTGTGAATAATTTCGTTTGAACGTTATGGTTGCGTAGGTATATCGTCCGGTTTTTTAGACATCTCCCGTATGCTTTGGGCATAAAAACGCAGTGTTCAACTACCGAACAAGTTTATGTTGAAATTACTAATTGTCGGGCAATTTTTTTGTCATTAATATTAACAGTTTGTATTGTTTTCTTTTTGTGCGTCTACATGTAATTTAGTTGAGCTTATTTATGTTAACGTAAACATTATTTGTCTTTAACGCCTTGGCCAGACTGCGTTTAGTTTAGATTCCCTTTTAATGATTGTATACTGATTTTTATTATGTACAATTTTACTTTGTATTTTACTATGTCACATGCACTTTCGGTGATTTTCCATTATTATTCTGACGAAAGTTTTTGTAGTTTACCCGCAACCTGAGAGGTCTCATGCTCTATAGTACAGGCAAATTAACAATTTAGGGTAACAAAAATTAATGAAAGGATCATCTCTGGGATTTAAGTTGGTAATAACCTGGAGAATGAGACGATGCATTCTTTGCACTTCCAAGTTCCGGGAAAATTCAAAAAAATTTGGAAACATTTTTTGATTTTCGGTTTTTTTGCTCTAGCGGCCAAAATAATGAATATAGAGAAAGAAGTTCCCAACAAATGTTGTAGCTCGTCTTTTTCTTTACAAAAAAAGATCTTTACAAATTTTGTCTTACTTAAGCCGTTTAGAAGTTAAATCGAGTTTTCCACTTATAGTTTTAAGCCGCTTCGAAATGCGCGAAAAATGAGAATTCTCCAGGAGTTTCGCACGACTGGGCTCATCGATTGATAATTCTTACTATTCAGAGCCCCTAAAATAATGCAAATAACGTAAAATGTAGAGAAAAGTCTGAGCTTTAATATGGAACTAAGCACAAAATTCATAAAAAAAATTATCAAAGAGAGAAAGTGTCAGAAGATGGCTTAGTGAACTTTGTACAGTTTATCCACAGATTTATTCATATCTTTGCAGGGAGTCGTTAGAATGATAATTCATTTTGCTTATATATTCTTATAAAATGATATATTAATCCAATTAACATTTTATTGCAATTACTTTTGTTGGAAAAATATGCCTTGCGATCAAAGTAGAGGGCATATTTCTCATCGATTAATCATCTCCAAATTTTTGAGTTCAATTCGCTATATCGTAAGTAATAATAATAGCACAGTCTTAATTTTTGGATTAAAAGTACTGTTATGAATTACACCCCCTTGGAAAAGGAGATCGTACGCCTATGCCTCTGATGGTGACTGGAAAGGCTCTAGAAAGAGCCAAGGACTTTTCTAGCTTATGGTTGGAGAAGATTCTGGATTGATCTAGAGCTAATTTCGGAGTATATAAGGCGCGATTACCAGCGCGGAGGAGGAAGTTTATTTGAGAAGTGACACGTTCGGGAAAAAGTGAGGTTAAAGTAAACAAAGTGTATTTTTGAAGTATTGTATAGTCAGTAAATTGTTAAATAAAGTGTTAGTAGTGTTTAATCTCTTGTTAAAATTATTTAGAACCCACGGATTCATACAGGGTGTTTCCTAAAAGGTGGAAATCCGTAACATTTTGGTGTCGGAAGCGGAATTTTGACAAGAGGATTTTTTCGGGAGTGTTGAGAAGACTGGGACAGTATTCTCGGAGTTAGTGCTAACACAGGAAGGACTAATTTACTGGACATTGTTCGAGGTTTATTTTCGAACAGGAAAAATAGTGTTTAAGTGCATTTTTGAGACATTTTTGGAACATTTTGTTGGACATTAGAGGTTAAGTGACAAAGACTCTAGATAAGACTTTTTCGTGCCGTTTTGAGGGTTTCTGGACAGTCCCATTACCTATAGTGACGTAATTATTAAACTTATTTGATTTCAACGTAATTGTATGCCGGTAACGACCAGAAGCATGGCATCCGAACAACAAATGCAGGAATTTATGGCCCAAATGCAAAAGATGATGATGGATCAGGAAAGAAAGCGCCAGGAAGAGAAAGAAGAACAGGAAAGAAAGCGCCAGGAAGAGAAAGAGGAACGGGAAAGAAGACGACAAGAAAAAGAACGAAGGCATCAAGAAGAAGAGAAACGACGTCAAGAGGAAAAACAAGAAGAGGAGAGACGCCGTCAAAAGGAAAATGATGACTTAAGGAAAGCTATAGAAACGCAACAGAATGCCTTGTTTACAGTCGTGGAAGAAATAAAAAATGAGATTAAGGAAGATATGGGTAGCGTAAAGACGAAAGTTAATGAGGTCGAAGTAAAAGTAGGCAAGGTCGAAGAAGAAGTTGGTGAAGTCAAAGTGAAAGTAAACAAGTTCGAAGAAGAAGTCAAAGGGGAAATAGACCAGCTTAAACGACAGTTGAGGGATAGAGGAAACCAGCAAGTGGTGTCATCAGGCCAGCGATTAAAAATTCCCTCCTTTGATGGTCAAAGTTCCTGGATGACTTACAAGACACAGTTTGAGGCAGCAGCAAGTGCAAACAACTGGAACGACGAAGAGAAGGCTAAAGCATTAATCGTAGCTTTAAGAGGCCAAGCATTGGAATTGCTCCAGACAATTCCGGTAGACCAACAACGGAATTTTAGAGTTTTAGAAGCCGCCTTAGATCTACGATATGGCGATCAACACCTTGCTCAAGTATACCAGACCCAGCTGAAAGTGCGCGTTCAGAAAGCTGGAGAGAGTCTGCAAGAATTTGAAGCTGCGGTGGAAAGACTGGCACACTTAGCATATCCTAATGCGCCAAAAGAATTTAAAGAGCAATTGGCAGTGGGGGCATTCCTAGACGGGATAAGGGACGAGGAGATCAGGCGAGTCCTCAGGCTATCCCGACATAAAAGTAGTAGTGAAGCCTTGGTACATGCACTAGAGGTAGAAGCTGTCTATAGGGATACTCCAAAGTCAAGAGTACGGGCTATGACACTTGAAGAATCGCAGCCAGAAGAGACAGACCAAAACCCTATCTTGAACGCGATTCTCAAAACGAATAAAATGATCGGTCAATTACTGGCTCAATCGAATCCTCCAAGAAGACAGGAAAACCAACAAAACAGAGAAAGGCCAAGTGGAGGTATTAAATGCTACAACTGCGGCAGGATGGGACATATGAAACGAGACTGTCGACAGCAGAACTCGGACAGACGAGTAAATGCTGTAAATGTAGAAGAGCAGCAGGAAAACTAAAGATAGCCAGCACCAAGGGGGCTGTGCTGGCTAGGGAACACGGTGCCCCCAGAGAAATAAAGATTTCCCAGCTGCGAAGAATTCCAAGTAGTCTGCTGTTGCAAGGATATGTGAATGGAAGAAAGTGTGTGTTTACTGTTGACACCGGCGCTACGTCATCAATAGTGCGGCCAGGGTTTATATCAGGCTTGCAGATTAAGAAGAAGCAAAATGAAGTAATTATTCGGACAGCCACGGGAGACAGGGCTGCGGTCCATGGAGAGGTCAATTTGGAACTGCAGGTTGGACGATTGAGATTCAATTACAAGGTCATTGTGGCTGACATTACAGATGATTTCATTTTGGGACTGGACATCATGGAAGAGAAGAGGTTTATTGTTGACGTAGGGGAGCGAGTCTTGAAAATTGGGAATGAGGAATTTATCCTGGCAACCGCAGATGACCAATTCCGTAAAGCAAGGCTATTGACAACAAAGACGATTAAGATTCCTGCTCATTCGGAACAGATCATCGATGCTGCCTTGGAAGGAAATCCTGGAGGCTACCGTGTTGGCCTGGTGGAAGGTGACGAATCGATTAAGTCCCTAACCAATATTGTTGTGGCAAGAACTTTAACCCGGACTAAAGATAAAATCCCAATTAGAGTCGTCAATTTAAATTCCCATGCAGTAACAATCAAAGAAGGCAAACCGATTGGCTCCTATGAACCGGTCACATGGGTAGCAAGGTGCGAAGAACAAACGGAGGGAAATTCATCTACAAATATAGACCAGGAAGTTTTGACCTTACTGAGCTCCCAGTTGGAGCATTTATCTGAGGATGAACGAGAGGAGGCGCTCAAGTTCCTGGAAAAAGAAAGTTCAGTATTTGCCAAAAGTACGGAGGCCCTTACAAAAACAGATATAGTCCAGCATCGGATAAATACTGGTGACTCACCTGCTATTCGACAACAACCTAGGAGGCTTCCGCTAGCAAAACAAGAAGAAGCCTCAACAATGATAGATAAGATGCTACAAGATGGAGTTATTGAGGAGTCAACAAGTCCCTGGTCATCGCCAGTAGTTTTGGTTGCCAAAAAGGACGGAACGTTAAGATTTTGTGTCGATTATCGAAAATTGAACGATGTGACGAAGAAAGACAGTTACCCATTACCCCGGATTGATGACACGTTAAGTACATTGGCAGGCTCACGGTGGTTTTCGACGTTAGACCTTAGGAGCAGTTATTGGCAAGTTGGACTTCATCCTGATGATAAGGAAAAGACAGCATTTTCAGCAGGCAGTGGTCTTTACCAATTTACGGTGATGCCTTTTGGACTTTGCAATGCTCCAGCCACGTTTGAACGATTGATGGAATTTGTTCTACGAGGGCTAACCTGGAAGACGTGCCTGGTTTACCTTGATGACGTGCTGGTTATGGGACGAGACTTTACAGAACATTTGAAAAATCTTCAAGAAGTATTTGGACGAGTAAGGAATGCACACCTGAAGTTGAACCCGAAGAAGTGTTTACTATTTCAGAAAGAAGTTAAATTCCTTGGGCACGTAGTGTCTTCAGAGGGAATACAAACGGATCCCGATAAAATTTCTGCCGTACGAGATTGGCCAAGGCCATCTAACGTTCATGAAGTACGAAGCTTCCTTGGCCTTTGCACTTATTATAGACGCTTTGTGGAAGGGTTTGCAGACATTGCGAAGCCATTACACCGGCTAACAGAGGAGAAATTTCAGTACCAGTGGACACCGGAGTGTGAAACAGCATGGAGAAAATTGAAGGCAGCTCTATGCACTGGTCCTGTACTAGCATACCCACAACAGAATGGACTTTTTATTTTAGATACAGATGCCAGCAATTCTTCGATTGGTTGTGTGCTGTCTCAAATTCAGAACGGAGAGGAAAGAGTGATCGAGTACTTCAGCAAGGTGCTCTCCAAACCAGAACGAAACTATTGTGTAACCAGAAAAGAGTTATTGGCCATCGTCAAATCAGTGGACCATTTTCATAAGTATCTCTACGGGCGACATTTCAAAATCAGGACCGACCATGCGGCGTTGAAATGGCTGTTGCAGTTGAAAACCCCGGAAGGTCAACTGGCTCGTTGGATAGAACGGCTGCAACAGTACGACTTTAAAATCGAGCATCGACCAGGAAGATCTCATAAGAACGCAGACGCATTATCTAGAAGACCATGCAAGGACGACTGCAAGCACTGCCGCCACGTGGAAAAACAGCAGGGCATGGGAGTAGTCAACACTATTAAAATAGACGTTCCGGATGATTGGACAACTGAAGCCCTGAGACAAGAACAACTGAACGATGCAGAGATTGGGGCTATATTGAGAGCAAAGGAAAAAGGAACTCGACCAGAGTGGAAGGATGTTTCGGACAAAGCAGTTGGATTGAAGGCTTTGTGGGCACAGTGGGACTCACTTAGAGTTATGAATGGGCTGTTAAAAAGAGCATGGGAGAGCCCGGATGGGAAGCAAGTTGTTATGCGTCTAGTGATTCCCAGGTGTCGAGTACCGAAAGTACTTCAAGAAGTGCATAATGGAGCATCCGGTGGACACTTCGGCGTTAACAAGACCCTGAATAAAGTACGTGAACGATTTTACTGGGTAAATAGTCGTCAAGATGTTGAAGCTTGGTGTCGTAATTGTAAAATTTGTGCAGCCAGTAAAGGACCACAGACTAGAAGTAGGGGTGCAATGAAGCAATATAACGTCGGGGCCCCTTTTGAGAGGATTGCGATCGATATAGCCGGACCATTCCCAGTAACCAAGGACGGTAACAAGTACATACTGGTTGCCATGGACTATTTTAGTAAATGGCCTGAAGCCTACGCAATTCCGAACCAGGAAGCGGTTACTGTCGCCAAAGTCTTGGTAGATAACTTGATATGTCGGTTTGGTGTACCCCTGGAGCTGCATTCAGATCAAGGGAGAAATTTTGAGTCAGGGGTATTTCAGCAAATCTGCAAGTTATTGGGAATACACAAAACACGGACGACAGCCCTTCACCCTCAATCAGATGGAATGGTGGAGCGACATAATAAGACTATGAAAGAACATCTCTCTAAAGTCGTTCATAAAAATCAACGTGACTGGGATCTCCACATACCGTTTTTTCTCATGGCATATAGAGCTGCTATCCACGAAACTACAAAACAGACTCCGGCTCGTGTAGTATTTGGACATGAGATCAGACTGCCATGTGATTTGATGTTTGGAACACCAGGTGGAGAACGACTTCCTGTGAACAGCTATGTAGATGAAGTGAGTGAACGGCTAAGGAACGTCCATGAGTTAGTTAGAGACCAAATCACCATAGCCAGTGACAGAATGAAGGCTCGATATGACCGTAAGGGTAGTTCAGAAGGATTCAAGGCAGGAGACCTGGTTTGGCTGTACAACCCACAGCGGAAGAAAGGAAGGTCACCGAAACTTCAACCGCCTTGGGATGGACCGTATACTGTTATTACCCGAATTAATGACGTCGTCTATCGAATTCAACGAAGCAAAAAGTCCAAGATGAAGATCGTGCATTTGGACAGGCTGGCGAAATACATCGATGATTCTGAGTTGCCTGATCGGGACGATCAGGCTTAAGGAGGGGGCAGTGTTATGAATTACACCCCCTTGGAAAAGGAGATCGTACGCCTATGCCTCTGATGGTGACTGGAAAGGCTCTAGAAAGAGCCAAGGACTTTTCTAGCTTATGGTTGGAGAAGATTCTGGATTGATCTAGAGCTAATTTCGGAGTATATAAGGCGCGATTACCAGCGCGGAGGAGGAAGTTTATTTGAGAAGTGACACGTTCGGGAAAAAGTGAGGTTAAAGTAAACAAAGTGTATTTTTGAAGTATTGTATAGTCAGTAAATTGTTAAATAAAGTGTTAGTAGTGTTTAATCTCTTGTTAAAATTATTTAGAACCCACGGATTCATACAGGGTGTTTCCTAAAAGGTGGAAATCCGTAACAGTACAATAAAATATATTCTTTCGAATGACTTTAGAGTTTTTTTAAATGCGCGCCGTACTTTTTTAATTTGTCTACATTATTCATACACGTTCAGAAAATGCACAATTATACAGTAAAACATATACAACTTATTTGTTTCTTAACATCCTTCAATGAAATTTTCATGAAATATAGACTAAAGTGCGTGGAATCGAATCCATGCGTTGAAAAAGCACCCATTGTTACGCGAGAAATAGTCAGGATGCATAAAACTCAAAGATGTGAATAAATCAACTGTATAAAGTTTACTAAGCCATCTTCTAACACCTTTTTCTCTATGATAAAAATTTATATGAATGTTATGATTAGTTCCACATTAAAGAGACTTTTCTCTACATTTTACGTTGTTTTAATTTTTTTTTAGCGGCCCTGAATAGTAATAATTATCGATCGATATATCCGGTCGTAAGAAACTCCCAGAGAATTCTCATTTTCCGCGCATTTCGGAGCGGCTCAAAACTATTAGTGGAAAACTGCATTTATCTCCTAAACGGCTAAGTAAGACAAAAATTTGTAACGACCTATTTCGTAGAGATAGAGACGAGCTACAAATTTTGCTGAAAACTTTTTTCTGTATTTTCATTATTTTAGCCGTTAGAGCAAGAAAACCGAAAATCAAAAAGTTTTTCCAAATTTGTTTGAATTTTCCCGAAAGTGCAAAGAATGCATCATTCCATTCTACAGGTTAATAACTACTTAAATCTCAGAGATGATTCTTTTATAAATTTTTGCGAGGTTTTTACAACATTTTGCCTTCATTGCCTGTACTATTACCATTGTTTGTATCTTTTTATATAAATTATTAAAGTAAGTTAAATTCGAATTGTTTCGTTTTATTTCTCTCAAGTAAAGTTAAGAAAAATTAAGTTTCAAATGGCGCCTCGAGCCGGTCAGCTACCAACACACAAAAAATATTCCATCTAGCCACATTCCACACGAAAAACCGTTTGATTTATTTATTCGAAAGTTTGAGTGTCAGGAGAATAATGTTATATAACATAACAATCTTTGTATTTATTTGTATTCCTTGGAACATACTCCATTATCTAAGCAAACCATTACATACTGCATTCCTTGGAAATTCAAATCAAATTAGATCCATCGTTGCGCGGAATAACAATATCTTAAAGTGCATCGCTGAAAACTGCAAAAATAAATTCACGTTTGTCCTATAAAGTTTTAGGTTTAAGTTTAAGCCTCGCAGTGTGCGTGTTGAGAAACATTAATTTAATCTCTGAATGTACTTCCCTTAAGTGGTCATATATTTCAGCTATGCTTCATCAATTTGCATGATGAAAACGGTTCATTCCCGAACTGAATTGCCATTATTGTTTACCTGACGAGAACATTTACATTTTAGTGAAGTTGCAGCTTGAGTTCTATTCGCTCATCTTGATGGTTGTTGAAATGATCATCCCTGCAGAGATTTCAGTTTGTGCCATTGTAATATTCCGTAAACTACAAATATAACTGCAATAATATTAACAACATGGCTAGGCTATTTACGTCGGAGGTTAATTGGTATTTTTTCTACATATTTTTTCTCTCTCCTGACAAATTCCAATGGAATCTCTTAAAAGGAAAAGTTGTTTTGCAAAGCCTCATGCTATTTTGAAGTCTGTTTAAAGACATAGTACTGTGTGAGCAAAAAAAGAATAGGACGTCTTATAACTTATTACTTCCCTCGTCACTCTAAAAAATTATTAAATACGAAATGACATTGAGAATAATAATCGAAATATAGTTATTGTAATTATTACAAAGAAATCCTGATAACTTTTGGTCAAAAAAATAGTGCTCATCCAACAGCAAAAGTTCAATACAGGTCTACCATGAATTATTTTTTGAGATGACTACCCTGTATATTTTCCAATAAAAGAATAATAGCATGTGTCAAATATTATTGCCATTAGACACATTTTCAGTTCCACATTCACGCAGTGAAGTGGAAGTATAGTGGTGGTTAAAAATTTCATTCTTTTTTTGAAATTTTTCAAAACTGTTGGTTAAAAATTTTCAGTTTTTTTCTTCTGCAATAGGTTCAGAATGTCATGAAACGTGTATATTTTAAATTTGAGCAAAAAAATGTTTCCATCTATTCTAGTGGTAAATAATTTTTTTTCCAAAATGGTAAAAAAATTTTACAGTTTTTTTTCTTCCGAAATAGGTTTGGAATGTCATGAAGCGTGGAAATATTAAATTTGTGCAAAAAAAAACTTTCTTCTATTCTATAGTACCTAAGTACTTACTGATAAATACATAAATTTTTTCAAGAAAATTTTTCAGAAAAATTTCTAAATTTGTTTTAATACGTTTAGAATGCCATGGAAACGTGGAAATTTTAAATTTGAACAAAAAAAAAATCCACCTATTTTAGTGCTAAAAAATTTTTTCAAAAATGTTTGTAAAAAAAATTTTCAAAAAAAATTTGTTTTGAAATACGTTTAGAATGACATGAAACGTGAAAATTTTAAATTTGTAGAAAGAAAAAAATTTCCTTATATTTTAGTGGTAAAATTTTTTTAAAAATGTTGGTGAAAAAAATTTTCAAAAATTATTTTTTCTGAAATAGGTTTAGCGCGTCATGAAACGTGTAACTTTTAAATTTGAGAAAAAAAATTTTTTTCACTATGTATTCTGTTTAGACAGTCCACCCTGTATATTTTTCAGTGAAAATTCTACCATTTCTTCGCTGACAGTAGAGTTAACTACCTACCAAATTTGACTGCTCTCCGTCAAGTAGTTTTTTAGTTAATGCACCAACAGACAAACAGACAGACAGACTGACGGAATTGAAAAACCTGTATTTTCGAAATCTACGTGTTCTGAAACGCCAGAATCTGAAAAAATCTCGGAGGGTGATTTTTTTCTCAAATATAATACTTCCCTTCGGTATGCGAGGGAAGTATAAAGAAGCTTCCAATGCAATGAGTAACGATACCAAATTAGATATATACTGTTTAAGGTGGCCATTCCCTAGGAAGAGACAGACGATAGGGAAATATTTATTATTTTTTCCCATAACTTTTTACTTCCCTCGCATACGGAAGAGAAGTATTTTTCTTAGTGCGTATATTTAAAAACTACCAGAGTACCTAAGTAGAACTATAACATTACTATTACTATTAATTTTCACTCAATAATTTCAGTGGTTTGCAAAATAGCTAGATTTAAAACTACGACATAGGAAGATTAACAACATAATGTTTAAATTTAAATCTAGCCATTATGCAAACCACTGAAATTATTGAGTGAAATTTCATAGTAATGGTGTTGTTATGGTTCTACTTAAGTACTCTTATAGTTTTTTTTAAATATACGTACTAAGAAAAAAAGTTATGGCCAAAAATAATAAATATTCCCTATCGGATGTTTCTTTCTAGGGAATGGCCACCTTAAGTTTGAAGAAATCCCACACAGTTCAAGTCCACAAGCAGCTTCAACATTAAATGTTTCCCACTCTTCAATTATTCGCGTATTAAAAGAATATAAAATGCATCCATATAAACTCATCCCAACTCAGGAGTTTAGTGAAGACATTTTTGATAGAAGAACGTATTTTTTTTTGATTTTTTTTTATTTGATTTGCCAGCGTAAGGTGGGCATTGCTGCCAATTCCGGTGCAGGGAGATTTGTTCCACCACGCAGCCCGATCGCCCACCGATCATCCCACCGTGTGCCAGAACAAACCCCCAGTGCTTTTATATACCGCCGGACCAGCTGCATACGCTGGATTGGACATTGGACATGCTTGTTGTCAGCAGCGAGAGCCGCATGACGCATGGGGTAGGAGTATAGGATGGAGCGTGTAGGTGTTTGTGAGATATTTCTTCTTGTTTTCCTTCTGTCTTCATCGGATGGAAAGTGTAGTCCTTTGTGAGATGCTTCTTTTAGGTTTTCGTGCTTCTTTTTACTTTCAGGTTTTTGTGATATGCTTCTTCTTAGTTTCTGTCTGTGATCATCTTCTCTCCTATTCTACTTCTGAGTTTTCTGTTTCTGAGTCTGGCAGTGTGTATATCCTTGATATTTCTTTATTGTATTCCATTTTTTGTTGTGCCAGCTTTTCCCAGTGTGTATAATCCTTTCCTAGCTTATTCATAATCCTCTCGATTGTTGTTATCCATGTGTAGCATGGCCTCCCTATTTTCAGTTTGTTGCTGTTCATTCGCAGCGCTTTCTTTAGTAGGTGTGTCGAGTCCCGTCTTTGGACGTGTCCCCAGTATTTCATTGCGTATGATTCTATTCTTTTGATTATTGTTCTTCCCTCTAGTAATGTTGACGTTTTCTGTCGTTTTTGTGGTTTTCCTGTTTTTGCTAGCAGTTGGATAATGTCCCTTTCAGCTCTTCTCAGGCTTCTTCTGTTGGCCTTTGTCGTTGCTGCGTTTTTGACTCCATATTCCTTTTTTTATTGGTGGCAATTTGAATGGAGTTGATTATTTAGCTCTGCTACAAAATAATGTCGTGCCAACTTTGGCAAACTTATATCCTGCTCAAGCAAACCCACAAGTTCCAGCGGATGTAATATGGTTCCAGCAGGTTGGAGCACCACCACATTACCGAATAGATGTCCGGCCATACCTCGACTTAACATTTCCAAATCGGTGGATAGGGAGGCGAGGATCGCTAGAATGGCCAGCACGTTCTCCTGATCTTACACCCTTAGATTTCTTTCTATGGGAATATGTGAAAAGTATGGTATACAAAACTAAGCCACGCGATATAGCTGACTTAAGAAGAATAACGGATGTGATTAGGTCGATCACGCCTCAGATGTTGGAAAACATTAGAAGACACTTTTATTTACCATTTGGGATGCTGCCAAGTCGTTCAAGGAACTCATTTTGAACATTTCCTACGTCGAAAATAAGTTTTTTTTTTTAGTTTGCTGTAGCGAATTATTTCAATAGAAAATGAAATGATATTTCAAATGAGGTATCACAAGCCCCTTCTTCCCATTTAAAAATTTAGGGGTTGCAACTGGAACTCGAAGGGGGTTGAATTTAGGGATGAAATTTGAACGTTGTAAGTTGTCATTTTAGAATAAAAATCGGTAAAGGTATTTACACAGAACTTTCCTCTCTATTTGTGCGAGCAAAAAAAAATGTTTTCTATTCTAGTGGTAATTTTTTTTTTCCAAAACGGTACAAAAATGTTGCAAATTTTTTTTTCCGAAATAGGTTTGGAATGTCATGAAACGTGGAAATTTTAAATTTGAGCAATAAAAAATTTTTCATTTATTCTATAGTAAGTAGTGATAAATAGATTAAACATTGTTTCAACAAAAATTTAAAAAAAAAATGTTTGAATAAGTTTAGAATGCCATGGAACAAAGAAAAAGAAATTCTAAATTTGTTTTTAAATATGTTTAGAACGCTATGAAAAGTGGACGTTTTAAATTTGAACAAAAAAAAAGGTTTTCATCAATTTTAGTGTTAAAAATTTTTTCAAAAATGTTGGTGCAAACATTTTTTTTTATGAAATAGGTTTAGAATTTCATGAAACATGGAAATTTTAAATTTGAGCAAAAAAAAATTTTTTTTCATAATTTATTCCCTTTAGACGATCCACCCTGTATATTTTCCAGTGAAAGTTTAACCATTTCTTCGCTGGCAGTAGCGTCAACCACCTACCAAATTTGACTGCTCTCCGTCAAGTAGTTTTTTAGTTAATGCACCAGCAGACAGACAGACAGACGGAATTGAAAAACCTATATTTTCGTAATCTACGTGATCTGAAACGTCAAAATCCGAAAAAATCTAGGTGGGTGATTTTTTCTCGAATACTTCCCTTCGGTATGCGAGGGACGTAAAAAATCGACGTGTCTCGGGATTTTTTTATAAATATACACAATAATTGAAATACTGAATTTATTCCATTTGGCTGTTCCACACTATATGTATGTATGTATGTACGTTGTCTGGAATAACTGTAGATTTAAATACTGAGGGCACATTCTCTCTTCAATTGCAAAAAGCGTACTTTTTATATTACTTACTGAAAATTGTTATAATTAAAAAAATACGTATTATTATTTTAGACATTCTATGACCAAAATAGCACCTTCATTGGTTAGTAGGTCACAAAGTCTCCAGCTATCACCGACGATCAGGTATATATTATTTCCCCTTTTCATTTTTGTTAAGACCGCTTTAGGCGCTAATACCATCTGCTAAAAAATATAGCATTTAGCACGCGTTAATGTTTTACATAATAATGGTTAAACACGTGTTTAGAAGGATATTTCACACCCCTGGAACATTATTACTTTTAGTGTTAAGAGTTCAACCATTTCCGGGGGGGTTTGTCAGTGTCTGGTTTCAGATCCCATACTGGGTAAGGCTCGTACCCATTTGAAAGGTGGTATTTCACAGGTGGTCCTTTTGGCTCGATATATATGATATCATCTAAACCGTAACATCTTTATTTATTTAAACTGGGTGGGATAAAACACAATTCTTTTTTAGGTACATTTTTTCCAAAAGATGTATAATTAATTTCTGTAAAGGACCCACTTGAGGTTTTTAATTCGTATCAAAATAATTTTAATTTTAAAATTGTAGTCGACATAAATATTGTCACCAATGCCACTAATATAAATATATTTGGCGATTCATATATTTCGAAGAGTGTCGGAATGTCAGCAGATACATAAGGTATAAACTAAAAATTCAAGTTAAATGTATGATTTATACATGTGTGTACGTCGACTAGATAATATATATTTTAGGTTGTCATCACCGTTTTTATGCGTCTACTATAGATATACTTTGTTTTTATATTCATATTTGAGCCAGACAAGTTAATGTTCTATCATAAATTTCAATCTTCGCATTGAAAAATAGCCCAGTTTTATTTATATTATTATATCCTACTACGAGTTGTTTTAAACAGACTGCTTTCTTGTATATATTTCTTTTTTTTTTATGTCACAATGCATGCAGCATATCAGATATTCACAATGCAACTTGGTTTTGTCAAAGGTGTTTCGTAATAGTAACAGATGTTTATCAGGATTTATTGTTTACAAAAAATGCTACCAGAAATAAACTTATAACGGAAATTTTTAAGAACGGTTTACGTTGGCAAGTAGCTGGAGTAATTAATAGCTGCAGTGTTTAATATGAATATTCTCCCAGTTTTCACTATTATATACAGTTGCTCTCTATGAAATCATATCTTGGCGATCTGCAATCCAGACGTTATTCAATTTGACATTTGTTTACTTCATGTTTACATATTTCTGCGTGCCTGCTATAAGAAAGAGAGAAATAACAAAGACTAAATGATATATCATGGGTCTTTTAACCGGCGATGACCGTCGTTTTAGGATAAAGTAAAAAGATAAATCGGTGGAAAACCTAAACATTCTTGTTGAAAAATGTCCTCAATTTATTTTTCGACTAGGAAAAATTGGTAGCACAAACTGGTTTAAATAGGAGACGTATACAGAAAATTGTGCATTGTCAGTTTATCATATATTGTTGTGCATATCACGTACAATATAGTAATTACAATTTTTAAATTTATTTACATATTTTATACAATTTTCTTTTTTATTTCTGAAATCACGATCGTATGACATGTGCATTAATTAACAAGTTAATCGTTCTAATCTTAGATAAAACCGTGAATACAAAATGGTTAAAGGATTTTATTAATTTGTAATTAATATATTCCTTTCATTGTGGACCCACTACACAGGGTGGACCGTTCTCTCATATAACTTTCAAAGATTTTCAAATATTTGCTTGAAAATCGATGAATACGGTTTTTTAAGAGAAATTCAAATCAGCTCATAGATCTAAGAAGACACCACATAAGTAATATTTAAAAGATGTAGACTTAGCTCTTTTACCTGTGGTGTTATCCTTTCTCTTATGCAACAATCCTAAATCTACTTTATTTTGCCTAAAAAAGTGTACTTATCATGAGCCCTAGATATTTTTCGTTTTTGATATTTTGAAATAGTCTATGACCAGGTTGCAATCTGTCTGGAAATCTTATATTATGAAATCTCTGTTCGCTAATTTTCATACCAATATTTGAAAAACTTCAAAAGTTATGGGAGAAAATTAAGAATATAGTATGACATAGTATAGTATTGTCATGCATTACACCCCCTAAAAAGCGGAAAGTGATACGCCCATGACTAAAGGTCAATAGATGTTCTCGCCTTTTATTTACCTGTTGTGTAAACATGTATAATTTACTATTGTTAAATTTGTCAAATTGGGTAAATAATAAATGCTTTATTATTATTATTATTATTATTATTATTATTATTATTATTGTAGAAAGAGATCGAGTTTTTTGGAGTGTGGTGGGAGAAGATTCTCGATTTGGTTCTAGATGTCTCTGGAAGCATCTTTATTTCCCGGCGTAAGAAGAAGTTGAAAAGTGACAAATCAGAGGTTAGAAATCTGAAGTACATAAAAAGTCCTTTGATCCTTTGACGTAAAGGTCACAGTCGTCGAGGTTATTTACCAGTAACATACTGGTTAATTGTGATATTTTGTAGATTCCCCGAGCACTGCTTAAAAAAAACATACATGTGGCAGGAAGTCCCAAAAAATTGAAGAAGGAGAAAAAAAATAAGATGTCACAAAAAACATCTAGACAGATGCTTTACATATAAACGTAGAAATACTTCATGTGACATATATTACAAAGCAACCTGTTTTTTTAGTGACCTTGGCTACTGACAGTTAGCTGAGTTCGGTCGTTCTATCAGAACAGTGGTGTCCATTTTCACTATTGGCCTCTCTTTCTAATGTTGCCTTCTCCGTCTGATTGTCACATTGTGGCAACTGTGCGAGAACTCCAATTTAAATGTCGAGGTCAATGGCGCCATTGCTAAAGGTTAAAGGTTTTCCGCCGGCTGTCCTATTTTGTTAATTCCCTTATCTGTAGTTGCTCTATGGACCCTTACTTACTAACCAACCTGTATATTTCATATGAGTACAAAGGTATCTTGATTTCTTTATATATGTATGTGTAATGGTTTCGGAGATAATTTCGAAATTATCAATTTTAAGATGGTAGCTTAAATAAGTATCTTTTTACACATTAACTATGCTTTACTATATTTCTTGTTGAGTCTAGTGGGAACATTTCTCAGTAAAACTAGTCTAGTTTTAATCGCATATTAGAATAGAGATCCATACCAATTAATCAAGTTGGCACAAGAAACTTGCTAAATATAAATCAAATTTACATTTCCCTGCAAGAATATTAACTGAAGCACATAATTTACCCAAATGATACTTTTAATTGTATGTGATTTGCTGAAGTAACAATTTTCTTGCTTGATTAATGAGAAATGATTTATGAAAATGATGTTCCTCAGAATGGGGATATTAAACCTTTAGTGCAAACACACTAGCAAACGTCTATCAAACTTATAATGGCAAACGTTTCATTTCAACTTATTTGTAGGCGAGCTATTACCTACAGTTATTCAGGTGTTATTCTTTAACTTGGCCCAAAATAAGAAGATGTAGAACTGTAAAACTTATTTCACGTAACTAATGCAATTTTATGAGTAAATATTGTGTAGCCTTATCTTTAACTTCAATTATCTCCAAAAATAATTGTTTTATCTTTATGAAGTAAAAGTACATTTTCATAAAAAACGTTTTTCAATTAAAAAAATTATACTGAAAAGACGATTTCACCTTGTAGGCGTAGAATTTAGAGGGGGGAGACTACTCCCCTGTCCCTGCCGTACGCGTCTGGTAATAGTGAGAAACTATCTTTTACCATGGTTTGATGGTTACCTAAAATACCTAAACTTTCTGCCAAATATGAAAAAGAAATATTAAACTGTAACAAAATAATTGGCAAAATTAATTTTTAATATTAGAAATAGAACACCATGTATCTCAGTAAGGAGGAACATTTACCTAAGTATTTTGGGTTACATCTTCTTATTTTGGGTCAAGGATTCTTCAGTTAGCTTATGTGCAATTATTAATGAAACACCCTGTACACTATTACTCACCGTTACTTAATTAGTCTCTGGATCACTAATTTTTGAAAATAATGTGTAAACGAAGTCTTTTTCTCGTTCACAATACTTTGACAGACGATTTGTGCTTGTTTTAGTTGACCCCCTTTCGTTGTCTGGCGCGTCTAGCAACACCGCTACCTCTCGCGGCTATCCATTAATGGCTCAGCCACTTTTGGCGTCCTCTTCACCCCTTGCCGTCTGTGTTTACCTGAACTCTCGGCCGCTGTACTGATTTCTCTCTGTAGTAAATTGCTCAAAAGTAGTTTTGGAAGGTTTATGAGCTCTAGATTTGTCTGAGTAAAGGTGACGAGAACCTACAGTCAATAGTGGAATTCGAACCAGTTCTTGGATATAGTTTCAAGTGGAGAATTATTCCCTGGTAATACTTTTAGAACTATTCAATTAAAGGAATTTATAATTATTAATTATTGAACATGTGTCGAGGTTAGGAAATACAACAGTTATGTAAGTATAGGAATCCCTAGTGAAATTTGAGTGCATTAGAATATTGTAATGTACTGGAAAACTGAATTCGTACAAATGTGTTTTCCTTAAATTCATCATATATTAATGCTACTCAGACAAGTATTATCATTACGGAACGTAATGATATATTAGAATGCAATGAGCATTACTACAATATCGACTTATCATTTATTACTTTTGTCTTTAAATTAGGATTAGATTAGGGCTAGGACTTATATTTTATTTTTACCAATAAATCATATTCTACATAAAAGAAGAACGTACTTCAGTTACATTCTCTACCGATCAATACATCAAAATACATACCAATTATTATTAAGCGAGCAGAAGTTGCAGTTGGGCGACTGCCAAAGAATATAGAAAACAAATTATTTACAAATACACATTGGCAAATACAGTGAGGTCTATAAGTAACGGATAAATTCATTAATTTACAATTTATGAAAACACGTCATTTTTTAATTCTAAAATGACATTTTTTGGGCATAATTTTACACCTCCTCCTTCAACCTACTTGGAGTGACAGTTACCTCTTTAAAATTTTTATGGAACTAGCTCATTTGAAAGGGTTTTTAATTCTCTATCCAGCAATATAATGTTTTTTAAATTTCTCTCATTTTTTTTTATTGAAAAATATTACATTTTTAATGTTACTAAGTAAACAAAAGAACATGAAGCAGTTTAATCAAATGTTCGAACTGGGCGCCCGTTGCTTCTTGACAATAATGGAGACGTTGTTGAAATTCTTCTAAAACATTTTGTATCATTTCCGAGGCGATTTGATTAATTTCTTGCCTTATTCTCAGGGTGGCCACTTTTTTGGAAAACCGGGAAAAGTCAGGGAATTTCATGTTGGTCGGGAAAATCAGGGAAAAGTCATGGAATTTTAAGAAATGGTCGGGGAAAAACGCATTTATTTCAATACATTTTTATTCTTGCTTGCAGCTAAAAGTTAATGTTGTTTTCTCTGAAAAATTACACAAATAGGCAACATACAGCCCCTCCATTTTATCAGAGCCGTTGCGAATGTCTCACTTAATATCGATTGTGCAAAATAATTGTTTTTATGAAAATTTTGCCGATTTTTTAAGCTACAAAATAGTTGAAAGACATTTGAAATATAACAGTTGTTGGTCGTCAGCATAGGAAAATAGTGCAGAATTGTCTATGACACTAGACATATCAAAGGTATAGACGAGGCAAAGTAAAGGATCTAAAATGGACCCTTGAGGTACTCCTGACTTAACATGGGAAGCTGACGATCTACCAAAGTTAGTACGAATAAACTGACTTCTGTTAAATAAATAATAATGGAAAAACTGAATTGCTATGTCGTCGAGGCCATAGTATTTTAGTTTAAGGCATAGCAGCTCATGATTAACACAATCGAAAACTTTGGAAAAATCTAGCAACACCACAACAGTTGCCATTGACTTATCCAAAGCGCGGATAATATTATCGGATATATTGAGAAGCAATGCAGTTCTGTTCTAAAACCAGATTGATTTTTTGGAAAGAGATGGTATTCATTAAAGTAATCTGTTAATTGTATGAAAATGAATTTTACTTAGAACAGGTAAAAGACTTATAGGTCTTAGGTCGTTAAAACAGGAGGGGCTACCTTTCTTAGGAATGGGACTTACAACAGCAATTTTCCAAACTTCAGGGAAATAACCGGTCTCCAGGCAAATATGAATAATATGAGTAATGTACGGCAACAAACAGCACTGGCAAACTTAATTTAATCATAATCAAAGAGATATTATCAGAACCACAAGCATTAGCGGACATATTTGATATAATATTCCGAACAGTTTCAGTAGTAACAAGAGAAAAACTAAAAGATCTGTTACCAGGAGTTTGAGTAGTGTAGTAGTTTTTGTATCTTCACTAACATAAAACATTATCTGCTATGAAATTATTCAAAAAGTTCATTTAATGCATCAGGCTCTTGCAACTCCACGGGTAGCTGTGATATTTGGACAATACGTTTACGGCTTTAAGTCTAAATAAAGTGATTATTAAAGGTATTTTTATAAATGAAGTGAAAATTACTTGAATGAAAAAATTGGATAAAGTCTTTATGTAATTTTTTAAGAATTGATATATTTTACAACAAAAATGCATTAAACCATTTTTATAGATCATTAATTGGGGAGTAAATATTCTACACATGTTTTGCTTCTTTTAGAATTCTGTCGTCAAAATTTATCCTTTTAAAGGCACTGGGAGGGGTTGAGCTAACCAGTTAAAAATCTTAGTGATTTTATTTTCTTATATTATAATACAATGAGCTGGTGATGGGAACCGAATTAAAAAAAATCTCTACATCTAAGGTTCACCCTAATGTTTATAGAATTTATATTTATTTCATTTGTTTTTTTTTTAAGTTCTGTATTTGAGCGATATTTATTTCCAGAATTTATATTTTTACTTCATTTATTTATAAATATTTTTAAAGTTTATACATATATTTTCACTTCACGTTTAGATGGTCATTTATATGTTTGTTGAACACTTTTGTGTTATTATTCTAGTTAATTTTTATGTTCAGTCACAATTTATTTAATAAAATGTAAAAAGCAGTTGAAATTGACTTTTGGCAGACCTGACGAAAGGGGGGATAAGACGGTGATTCCTCCAGGGCTCGTTTGAGGAGGTCCGGAATCGTTTGAAGGGTCCGGTGTATAAATTTGTTTCTAGCCCATTTTGCGCCCTTCGTCCCTCAAGCTATTTCTCCCCCTCGCTCATAAAAAAATGTTCCACGCCCCAGGGAAAACTGAAGTGTATTAGTCAGGGAAATCAGGGAAAAGTCAGGGAATTTGTGGAGCAACTTTTAGTGGCCACCCTGATTCTGTCTTTTAAATCATCGACGTTACTTGGTTTGTTGACGTAGACTTTCGATTTTAAGTAACACCATAAAAAATAGTCGAGCGGGGTCAAATCGGGAGAACGGGCAGGTCACTCAATTTCACCGCGTCTACCGATCCAAGTATTTGAAAAAACTTGGTTGAGATAAGCTTTTACTTCCAATGGCAAATGTGGCATAACTCCGTCCTGCTGATACCAAATATTTGTATCAATTTCATTAGGGTTGTTGTCATCTGGGAAAACTATTCTTAGCACTGAAAGTAAGAAATTCTGCAAGATCTCCAAGTAACGCGCGCCAGTTAATGTGCTGTGAAAGAAATATGGTCCGATAATTTTTCCAGCCCAAATGTTCACCTTAACACTCAATATCCAGAGAAGGTGAACGAAAATTCCAAAACTAAAGAACGGAACAAACGGGCCACATTAATTCTTTTGCCACACTTTTGCCGCATTCGAAATAAATTTCAATAAATAATGCAATATGAGACTTTAGAAAATATCCAAAATGATACGCGTAAAAAATGCTTCCGTTATTAAATTAGATTTTTTTTCCAGCAATAGTTATTAAGTTTAAATCGCCAATTTTTATGAATGGGATAAAATAAACAAAAAATTAATGTTACAGGCCACCGAACTTATTTCATTCCTTTCATCTATTAAAAACCCCTCCCTAATTATTACTACTTCCACATCCAGATTTCTCGTCCAAGTCACTTCAAAGGAAACATCTTATTATATTTGCACTCTAGTATGTGAAAATTATTGGTCATAGGGGATGTTTGGAATTGAAGTATCTTAGACTGAGATGAGATTATGTCAGCAACAAACAAACCAATACATTCTAGGGTTAAATTCTTTGATGGGAGGGAATACTCAATGTAGTAGGTTAAAGTCGTATAGGCCAAAAAGTCCCAAAACTCCAGAGACGTCATCGAGTAGCGCGGCTAGCATTTGCGCGAGAACGCCAACATTAGAATGACGATCAGTGTGGTCAAATTTTGTTCACGGATGAGATAATTCGGTTGATGGTAGGGATGAACGTGTGTATATGAACGTTCAGGAGAACACAATTAACAATTCAATTTTACCCCTACTGTCTCTTTGGGTGGAGGCTCAATTATAGTGTGGGGTGGCCAGGGTTGGCAAAAATTGTGTTTTTTTTATTTTAATAAAAAAACACGTTTTTTTTTAATTTAAAACAATTCAATGTGTTTTAAACATGGATTTTTAATTGTTGAAAAAAAACATGTTTTAAACAATAAAAAACATGTTTTTAAACTTAAATTTATACGGGCGCATCGACCCAATACATTGTTTATTCTATAAGCCATGCCCATATTGCATCATAACAAGACGACGATACTTGACAACGGCTCGGCCAATTCGGTGTAATAAATACGTCAAGTTGTGCAACAGTGTAATAATTGTTTGGAGAATGGGTATTGACTACACAGGCACATAAAAAAAAAGTCGAGTGGGAGAAGGCAGACCTAAGTATTCTCATGAATTCTGACCAGCTGAACATGAATCCGATGTCCGTTTTGCCCGATTGGCTCTTGCATTCTTCCTAATTTCAAAAAACACCGTAAGAATGCCCGAAAAAATGAAAATGTAGCTAAAAATCTGAAAAAATTCAGGGGTACATAGGATGGCGATAGAAATCTAATGGCGCAAACCAGACATCCCTGCGGTCCTTCGTTTTCGAGATAGAGCAGCTCAAAGTCACCGGAAGGAAAAAAATTGTTTTTTTCGCACTCCTCGAGGCTCTATATCGGAAACCAAAACAGCTATAGAATTCTAGTTTGCGCCATTCGATTTCTCTCGCCATTCTACGTACCTCTGAATTTTTTCAGATTTTTAGCTACACTTTCATTTTCTCGGACATTCTTATGGCGTTTTTTTTTTTTTTTTGAAAAATACAAGAGCCAATCGGGCAAAGAGGACATCGGATTCGTGTTCAGCAGGTCAAAATGCATGGGAATACATAGGTCTACCTTCCCGTACTTGACTTTTTTTTGTGTGTACCTGTGCTATTAATCGCTTTAAAATTAACACTTAAGGAAATAAATAATAACAGGTATATCTTCTATAAAACAGTAATATGTTTCGTTCGTTGTACTTATACTACTGTATTATTATAACTAGTTTTATTGCATTACATAAAAGTTTTTTTACCTTATCAAATACAACGATATTCCAAAAATTATCCATCAAACACACTGAAAAAACGCATTGAAAAAAATCATGTTTAAAACAATTGTTTTAAACGTGTTTAAAACAAATGTGTTTAAAACAGGTTAGTGTGTTTTAAACACTTAAAAAACATTTGTTTAAAACATTTTGTTTTAAAACTGCCAACCCTGGGGGTGGCTCAGAAATACAATCCCGAGACAAAAATCTAGTCCCTGAACTGAAAATAGATCGTCCCGAATCCTACGGATTGGTGTAATGTACTGACTACTACTAACTACTGCTTAAAAATATATTATGTTTTGACCTTCCCTAACTACAAAAACATAGATTTCTTAAACAAGTACGTATACATAAAGTGTGCCCCAAATTGAGGCTGCTACCTCCGTCGTCATAAGAGACAGAAAGTTAGTTAAATGATGAATGTTTTAGACGACTTTTCCACTTGTGCTTCTAAGTTGGCAAGTAATTAGTCAGTTAATAGTCTTCCAGCATAGGAATATTCTAAACATTACCTCGAAATAATTCTGTGTACATTTATGATTGCAATATTTTCTATGAAACGAATAAATCCATCATCCCACACCACCATATAAATGTTGTTACAATATATACATTTCAATGTTTGTATTTGTATTCATTTTATTTTCCCCTGGGTTTTGTATATATTTGATGGCATATTTTAAATATTCCGTACTACATATTTTAATGCATACTGCCGTTTTTAACACGTACCTTCGTAATTTTGCTAAAAATACTATAGATATATAACAAAACCTAGCGATTGTCGCCCAACGAATACAGAAACTAATGGGAATTTTGGGAATTGGTTCGAAGTAAAAATATTGAACATCGTTTCAAATATTATTTATTTTCATTTAAAATTCACTTCTATATACTTTTTTTTTACGTCGGGAAAACCTGTCAACTCTGTCCAAAAACCTTGTGTGCTGCAATTTAATTATTTAGCAACGGTGAATTTTCCACAAAAATGTTTCATGAAAACATATATGCTTTTTTATTTCATTTTTAATAACATTACTTTTATTCTTATAGGTGATCTGTGCAGTGCACATGAAAGCTTATTGCATTAGTAAATGTAATAATTTGAAAACAATATCTGTACAGTCAACGATGTATGCTTGAAATAGGAGCATACAGACTTTTCAAAACTCTTATCTTTAAGTTAAGTTTTAAAAAAATTACTTTTCAGGTCAGGAACATGGTGGAAAATTATTCCCCAGGATCCTGAACAATGGATTAAAGTTTTCACTACTTTCCTTTGTTATAGAAGAAATTATAAAAATATGTATAAATCAATTCAACACCTGTCTGTTCTTTCAAGAAGTTATTTTCCTTTAAAGGTTGGATGGAAGGATGGAAAATCTGGATGTGGAACTAGTGATTCCTTAGATTTTTTATTTGATTTGTATTTCTTCGTGACTCATTTTAATATTTTGTTTGCATTGCGTACAAATGAAAGATGATAATATTGCTCCAAAAGCACATTTTTTTTACTTTCATTACCTGTAAATAATTTCCAACTGTGTTTCCACTATGCTAATTCAAAAAAGCAACAACTCTGCACAAACGTCAATTTTACAGTGCCTGCTTAGGTAATTTTGGATGCAACAAAAATTACTAATAGGCTTTAAAGTTTTGTGTCCGTCTTCCTTATTTAAAACCAAATAATTTTTGTCAACTCCAGTGAGTTTATATTATTTATTGTAGGTACTATACCTATAATTAAATTAGCCTCTCTTATACGTTTTTCTTTCTAGCTGTATGTGAAATAAATATCGCCGCTACAATTTCTAAAGATGTATAATCTTCTGAATACGTATACCTACTTGTGTAAATAATTTCATTCACAACTCATTGTTGATTAACATTTCGTCTGCATGTTTTACAGACTACGTGTATATATCGAGAATTATGATTATAAACACTAGATAGATATCTTACCTTTGCAGTGTTTTACCGACCCAAAGTTCCTTCATCTGAAATATCATATATGCTAACACCAGTCGCAAACTATTAAATATGTTTGCAATTCCCTTTTACATTAATACCACCTATATGTTTAAGATCACATTTACTCATTTTCACCCACGTCACAGTAAACAGTGCGATATAAACACCGTATTTTATTTCCGATGTTGAGTAATTTTCTTGCATTCTAGACGGTTGATAAGCTATATTAACGCGTGTGCAGACACAAGCAGTAGAGTTGATAACAATCACAATAGTGCTAATACGAACGCGCAAGCTCCAGGCGCACGCTCACTACGTTTTTCTTAGAATCTGGTTGTTTACTATGAAATTTAATAAAGAAACGATAGCCGAAGTTTGGCAACTCTCAAGGTTTAATACAAGGCCTACTTATTATTTTAAAACGTGCTCTGCTTATTGACGTGTATACATTATTCTGTACCTATGTGATTTTTAGCTAAATAGTTATTTTGATTAAGTCTTCAATGACTTATGTTATAAGCTTCGAATGTTACTTGATTTTTATGTTAGCATGTCCACATTGATGTCAGAATCTTTAAAATACTAGTAGTATAGGAAACAAAGTAGAAAAGTTGATATTATGTTATAATATAGGTATTAATAGTTTATGGTTGGCTACTTTTCAGTCCTATAGGTGACAAATAAATTGTGAATAAAACATTGTGTCTGTGAATGATTCAACCGCGGACGTAGGGGGTGGAAAAATAGGTGACAGAGCGTTTTTGCTTCTTAGTAAATATTTCTTGAAATATTAATTTTTGCAAAAAATACAAATACTTGTAGCCAATAAGATTATTTTCAATTAGTTCCTTTTCAACGATAAGAATTAACGAACTAAAAATTTTCTGTCTGTCGGTCGGTCCGTCTGTATGCCTGTCTGTCTGTAACTTTTTTGTGTGCATGTTTGCTTTGGGACGATTTAAGATATTGACTTGAAATTTTATACACGTATGTGTACTATAAGGAAATCTGAAACTGAATTGTTTTTTGAACTTATCCGGTGAATGGTGGGGGTAAATAGGGGAAAATGGGTAAAGCAAGCTGGTAAGAGTACAAACAGATTTTCATAAAATTTTCCATCCCCCCCCCCACCACACCACCCCCATTTCATTATTAAAGGGGTTGATAAAATAAAATTGAGATATTCACTTGAAATTTGGTACATATACAGATTCAGCAAATTTAGTTTTAGGTACGTATACTTGTTTCTGTGCAGATAAACCACGCCTTGTCGTAGAACAATGCAGGGCATTCGTTCATCGCATTGCTTTTAATAGCGTAGCTGTTTAGACGTGTGGGAATAAAATAAATTGATCTCAATTTCGTTATTAAAATGCCGTGTATTTATACAACTGCAGAAAAAGTGCAAATTGTGAAGTGGTGCTTCGGGGGCGATTCCACTGATGACGCACTAAATTTATTTACTGTGGCATATCAAGACAGACCAATCCCCTCAGCTAGCATAATTCCATACATTATTAAAAAATTTGAGAATTTCGGGTGTGTCGTGAATTATTGTAAAAAATGCTGTCAACCCGAACCCCGTCATCAACAAATGAGCGCAGAATGTGAAATTCGCGAAACTAATGTCTGACCTTGTTGAAACTAGTGAACCTTGTTCTAGCAGATAAATTGCTGATGAAATTGACATGAAGGAAAGAACTGTACGAAATATTTTGAAAAGAAATGGGTATAGTTGTTTTAACGTTCAAACAACGCAAGAAATATTTGCCGAGGACAATTTCAAACGGATGGAATTTTGTGAAATCATGATAAATAAAGTGAATGAGAATGAAAACTTCTTAAAGCATATATTGATTACAGATGAATCATCCTTTTCATTACATAGGAAACACAATCCATCTGTAGTACGATATTAGTCTCGAAAAAATAAACATTTGAGTGTTGCTGTGCGAACTCAGTATCCTCAAAAGTTGAATGTTTGGACGGGAACTTTAGACAATCATATTATAGGCCCACTGCTAATCGATGGCAATTGAAATGGCAATAAATATTTAGAGCTTTTACAAAACCAAATAATTCCTGTAGTTGAAAATCTTCCTGTCAACTTTGACGACATTTGGTTTCAACAAGACGGCTGCCCAAGTCACAATACCTTAACTGTTATTAATTTTCTGAAAAGAACATTTTCCAATCGTTTAATAGCTACGAGGGGAATGATAAAATGCCCCCCCCCCCCAGGTCACCTGATCTAGCACCCCATGATTTCTTTCTGTGGGGCTTTTTAAAGGAAACCACGTACAAATGAGCCAATAATTTAGTTGAATTACGGGAAAAACTTATCCAACTTTGTACAAATTACTCCAAATCAACTCAATGATATGAGAGGTTCATTGTATAATCGGTTTGGCTATTGTTTGGCACAAGAAGGTGGTTTGTTTGAATCCTTACGTCATTAATTTATTGTTTGATAATAATTATTAGTTGATTTTAGTTTCTGAGGGTTATTTAATTTTATTTTAATGTTCTATTTTTGTAATTTAATAAGAATAAATTATTTTTTGATAATTATTAGTTGATTTTAGTTTCCGAGTTATTTTATTTTATTTTAATGTTCTATTCTCATTTCGGTTTTAATAAGAATTATTATTTTATTCCCATAGCATTTACGGCTATAAAAGAAACTGCAGAAATGCTTTCAATAGAAGAAATTATTTGTCAAAAATGTGACAAATAACTTCTTCGCTTTTGACGAAGAGATATTTTCTCGTTTCGTATAGAAATTATTACCTACATCCGCATCCATCCTTAGTTCATGCCGTACTAAATTCAATTCATTGTGTGTCTCTGCTTTCACGATTTATGGAACTAGTGGGGCGTGGTCAATTACATCGTTATTCCTATACTCTAAACTGCATTTTCCGAATCTGTATGTATTGTAATGTTATCTAATTGAGATGATTCCGATGAAGGGGGGGGGGGTGTAGATTGGGGAAAATGAGTAAAGTAAGCTAAGAAGAGTTTAGACACTTAATTTTTCGCGTATGTGCTGGAATTTTTTTATGACATCCTTGGGCAGCGTTTTTTATTTGTTGACAGAATGTATTAATATTAAAGTCAAATTTTAGTCTAGAAAATATTAATTTCTTCTAGGCTATGTCAATAGAATGGGGGAATTAGTGGGGTAAATAGAGCAAGCGAGAAACTTTTTATTTTTCGAAATAGATACAAAGAATACCGGGAACAAATAATGATAAAGGATAAAGGCAGCTTTTCTATTTGATTTTTTTTTTTTTAGAATTAGCAGTTTCGAGAAAAAAAATTACCAATAAACTAATATTACGCATAGCACTTTTGCGAGGGATGTACTCTTGTTTCACCAACGATTCAAAATTTGCAATAAATATTGTAGATGGGACATTAAATTTGACGAACGCAGCTGAGCTCAGACTCTGAACAAAACACTACTTTAATTATCATCACGAATTTAAAGTATTATTCTGTGCGGTTTTACTAATTTAATTAAGGCAAAAACCAAATAACAGATGTAAACTTCAACAAAGCTCTCGTTTCATCATATCTGCATTTCTAATTAAAACAATCCTAAAAATAACAACTTTGACGAACGGGATTCATCTATAATAACAACGAAGCTGGGTGTTTCGGAGAAAAACACTGATTAATATATCCTTCCTCGCTTCCAGAAAAACATCTCCGTAATTGACACCGAAACCATAGACCACTATTAGTGTAGTGAACAAAGCTTCAAAATGTGCAAGAAACATTTTCTGAAATAAAATGATATGGGATCTTACTCATCTTATTGAAGAACATTTTTTGGGATACTGACAAAAAATATGACCGATTGAATCTAAAAATTGTGTATTTTTAACACGCTCTCGTTAGCTTGACCTGTAACTTGATATGTAAGAAAATCTTGAAACGGAATTTTCAACCACTTCCAGACGTCGTATTGACTTGAAATTTTGCATGCATATATGGTTCACATGACAATATAATTTGATTTTTTATAGAAACATCCAAGACGGCGGCGGCGGACAGTTTATTTTCATTTAATATCCGATTCTAATAAATATTGATAGGTGGGTATTTCTGTACGCAGATTATGAATATGTGATAGTCTAGGTGCCAGGGTACATAAATGCAATTTATACATATCCTCTTATAACTTCTCGAATGGCTTAATTGCGCCTAGTCTACCACTTTTACTTCTCTCGCATACCGAAGGGAAGTATCATATTCGAGAAAAAAATCACCCTTTCTTCGCATTTTCATGTTTCAGATCACGTAGATTACGAAAATATAGGTTTTTCAATTCCGTCAGTCTGTCTGTCTGTTGGTGCATTAACTAAAAACTACTTAACGGAAAACAGTCAAATTTGGTAGTAGTTGACGCTACTGTCTGCGAAGAAATGGTTAAACTTTCACTGGAAAATATACAGGGTGGACCGTCTAAGGGGAATAAATAATGAAAAAAAATTTCTGTGCTCAAATTTAAAATTTCCACGTTTTATGACATGCTGAACTTATTTCAGAAAAAAAATTTCAAAAGTTTTTGAACATTTTTTATCAGTAGAAAGATGGGATTTTTTTTTATTCAAATTTGAAATTTTCACATTTCATGATATTCTAAATCTATTATTTCATAAAAAATTTGAAAATTTTGTGAAAGAAATTTTTTTTTAAATTCTGTTGCTACTATAGAATATATGATGGAAATTTTCACGTTTCATGACATTCTAAATCTATTTCATAAAAAAAAATTTCAAAAAGAAATATAAAAAAAATGATGTTTTACTACTATAGAAAATATGATGGAAACATTTTTTTGCTCAAACTTAAAATTTCCACGTTTCATGGCATTCTAAACATATTTCAGAAATAAATAATTTTAAAAGAAAAAGTTTTTTGAAAATTATTTTACAACTACTATACTTAGAATAGCCGGTGGAAAAATTTCATTTGCTCAAATTTAAAATTTCCACGTTTCATGACATTGTAAATTTATTTCATAAAAAAGAAAAATTTGTTTTAATTCTTTTGCTACTAGAGAATATATGATGGATTTTTTTTGCTCAAATTTAAAATTTCCATGTTTCATAACATTCTAAATATATTTAAAAAAAAAATTTTCTTCAAAAAGAAAAATTTGAAAATTTTGTGAAAGAAAATTTCTTTTGCTACTATAAAAAATGTTTGCTCAAACTTAAAATCTCCACGTTTCATGACATTCTAAACATATTTCAGAAATAAATAATTTCAAAAGAAAAAGTATTTTGAAAATTATTTTACTACTATACCTAGAATAGACGGTGGAAAAAATTTTGCTCAATTTCAAAATTTCTACGTTTCATGACATTTCAGAAAAAAATGCTTTTGAAAATTTTTCAAATTTCTTAACAGTTTTTTGACCATTACCACCCGGTATAAATAGAGAAGTTCTGTGTAAATTCCTTTACCGATTTTTTCCTCTGCGAAAATTTTCGTAAACGCGGTTTTCTCCCTTCCCCTGCCAACCGAACATATCCACGCGCCTGATTGGACAATCGGAAAATATGTTTTGTCGGACGATTCGAAAATTGGATTCTACATATTTTTATTAAGCAATCTTGAAAATATCAGCTGGTTATCAATACATTTTTAAAGTTTTAAAGTTTAAATATGCTGACTTTAATGTATACTGATCCGCCAAGGAAAAGCAAAATAAAAAGTAAAATCTGCAAAAAATAAAAAAGAGATCTAGGAGAACATTTTGGACGCTCGTGCTCCTGTATATCAAGCAGACCCCAACTCGGTTGACCTGAGAGACATTTTTGTTCATAGAAAAGCCCAATATATGGACAATGTGACAAGGATTAACAAACCAATAATTGAATAAATAGAATTTATCTCTTACCGGTGGCTTAAATTTTATCGAGTTTAGCCGATTTTTTAGCGCTTTTTTTGGAAGCGCACTACAATACGTCTATACATGACGTTGGTCAACTCGCGAATCTCTGTTATTTCTAAATAGACTGCTCAAGAAAAATGTCGCATTTTTAGGCCCCTCCGCCACACTATATCCTTCATCGCTTCCAGAAGGCATCCATAATTGACACCGCAACCATAGATCACTATCACTCGGGGATGATGTGGGCCTGAGCCTGTTGGATCGAATGCAATTATCAATGCACTGTCAACTGGACACGGAATTCCTCTTATTGACTAATTGAAGCGAGTAACGGGAATAATGCATCCACGCTGGTGGCGGTTCCACCATGGCCGGCTATTATATTGTAATGATTTGTGGTGAAGGTGGAGTATAGATGGTGCGGTCTTTGACTTCTGCTGCGACTAAATACTATTGAGCGGGGTTTCCCCCACTAATTAATTAATTAATTGCATAACTGCCTAGTGGATTTTGATTACTGTTTGTTCGCACGACTGAGATTTGCATAATTGACACTTTCGATTGAAGTGAAATTTGTATCAACGACCTAAACATGGTCTATAACTATTTATTTGTGGTATTATTTATATTTTCTTACTTCTTTGTGTATTTAGCTACTGATGTAAGTTACACCGATTTTCCCATAGCGTTTGATAGACTTGACCATAAAATACTGCTTTAAAATCGGACTCTTATTTGATCACATCTGTCTAACAGATATCAATACGTTGACTTTACTAATTTCAGCTCTATCTAATACATTGCTACCTCTGGAATCAATCCTTGGTCCGTTATTTTTTACTATATTTGTTAATGATATTGCAAATGGTTTAGATAAAATCAGGTATGTAACCTACGCTGATGATCTAAAGCTTTCTTATAGAACTGATAGCACAGAGGATTGTATTCATTTGTAAGAAAACATAAAACATTCGTAATTAGTACATTAAATTCCCTAAAATGATATGTCATGTCTTACACACGGAAATTATTCACAATCCGACAGTCGGCGAAATGTTTAAATTTTATATTTATTTGTGTAATTTGTCAAAAAAGCAACCTCTAACTGATTTTTTTGTCATAAAAGTCACAAGCTTAGAGGTTATTTTTCAGTAATACACTGGTTAATTGTATTATTTTGTAGATTCCTCGGACGTAATTTAGAAATAAAAAAACATGTGGCAGGAAGATCCAAAAAAAAAGTTGAGCTTTATGTAAATTTTAAAAAGCATAATAGCTGAAACAGAATCAGTGACCTCTTTTTGGGGATCACTGATTCTATTCTTTATGGATTGTGCTGAAAATTACATACTATTATAAAAAACCGCTGCCTAAAGAATCACTACTTCCACATCCAGATTGTTCATCCAAGTCACTTTAACAGAAACATCTTGATTAGATTTGCACTCTAGTATGTGGAAATTATTGACCATATAATTTTAACAATATTTGGAGCAGATGTCATAAAGAAATTTGAGGCATTGTTTTCTACCATATACGTTAAAAATGAAGTTTTTAGTTTACCCTACTTATTTCCCTTATTCATAACCTACCACCTCCCACCCCTTCAATGGAAGCATCTCAATCAGATGGCATTAAAATACACACGTGTACTAACTTTCAAGTGAATATCTCAATTTTATGTTATCAATCCCATGAATAATGAAGAGGAGGTGGTGGGGTTTGAAAAATATTAGAAAGAAATCTGAAGTCTTGGTTTCTAGTATATACACCAAGTCCCAAATTTCTCTACTCTTACCAGCTTGATTTACTTATTTTCCCTTATTTACTCATATTTAACACCCAACCTTTCAAAGGAATTATCTCAAAATATAATCCAGTTCTAGATGTCGTTATAATACATACGTCTACCAAATTTCAAGTGGATATCCCAATTGTATTTTGTCAACCCCTTTAATAATGGAGTAAGCTTGGTGGGGGGTTTGAAAAATATTAATAAAAAGTCTGAGGCCTTGGCTTCTAGGACATACACCGAATTTCAAGTTCCTGTACTCTTACCAGCTTGCTTTTAGTTATATTCCCCCATTTATCCCTAAATAACCTCCAACTCTTCAACGAAATAATCTCAAAAAATAATATGGTTGCAGATGTTGTGATACATACGTGTACCAAATTTCAAGTGAATATCTCTATTTTATCAATCCCCGTTAATAAAATTATATTACAAAAGAAAATTATGTTTGAAATGTCACTGTATTTGGCATCGTTGGATTCAGAAAATTATGCAGATTTCAAAAATGCAATAACATACAGGGTGTTTAAAAATCGAAAGTTAGTGTCATTTTCGGCGAAACCGGAAGTGAAAAACAAATTAATTGTATGTCAAAAAATGCCGCTTATTATATATGTAGTATATCCTAAATTTCAATCAATTCTCTTCAAAACTAAAGGAGAAAGAGGATACGTGTACAAAATTTCAAGTCAATATCTTAAACCGTTCCGGAGAAAACGTGCGGACAAAAAAAAAGTACATGCCGACAGACAGACAGACCGACAGACAGACATACAGACAAGTTTAAAATCTCGAAGATTCATGACATTCTAAATCTATTTCAGGTAAAAAAAATAAATTGAATTTTTTTTTACGATACTATACTTTCAATTCACTACGTGGATGTGGAAGTAATATTGTTAAATAAAAATCACTTACAAAATTATTAAACAAATAGGAAGACAATTTTACTCTTTGGCACCCTATATATTAGAGAAAATGAGCAGTATATAAATTCTACTATCTAGACATTCTAAAGATTCGCAGAAGGGTTATCATAATTGTTTTTTATTGTTAAAGAATAACATAAAAGTAAACGCGTAAAAGTGCCGGATCCTGGAAAAAGTAAAAGAGGTCTCGTTAAATTCCTTATCCAGAAAATATCTACCCCTTTACGGTCGAGATTTTAATGGAAAAGTCTCCATTGTACACTCTATTGTACGTTTTAATGAATGCATTTAACATTAAACGTATAAATTTTGCGTTGTAGTGAGCATGTAATAAATATCTGGAGTAAATGTATCCAAACTGCCGTTATACACCACTATAATATCCTTGTAATATATTCTACGAAACAAGACTTTACAGCTTAATGAGATTATACTGTTAAACAAGTTTAAATCCAACTGCGCCTAAAGAGGGAATTTCGGAAAATATTGCAGGATATTGTGAGCTGGGACGGTAAATTTTCTATCTTCATTAAAATATGCATCAATTACCAGAATATTGAACTAGTTCAGAAATTATTTTGGTAGATATTTTTCTAATCCTCTTTTTGTTTATCAGCAACAAAGTAGTTATGACTTTTATCTCCTTAATTGTCATGCTATCGCTAAAATATATTTTCTTAAATGTATCAATGTGTGTATTTTACAATCTGAAATCGGGAGTGCGTCACTAAAAATTAATTAAAAAAAAATTATTTGGTTGTTTTTTTAAGGAATAATTTAAGTAGGTGCTTTTCCAGTACAACCTTTTCTCGACCTCTGTTACCTTCTATCAGATAAAAAGAAGCAGCCAAGAGCTTGTTGGGCAAGTACATGATAGGATTCCGTAGCCATACTCACTAACATCCTCTCCAACTTTACGATATAAACCTAAAGCACTATTTCACCTTGACTTTGCGCTTTCTTTAAAAACAGTGATCTCAAAATTTGTCGGAAATTACTTTTGTTACAGCATCGTTATAATTTTGGACAATGACTGGGAATCTCATGAAATTAGATAGTCAAGGAAAGGATGATGACATTAAAGGACTGTGACAATTCTCTGGGGTTTATTCTATTTAATTCGCAAGCCTTTACCGGAATTCGCGCAGACAGACAGAATTTTTTTCTCTCAAATTTAAAATCTCGACGGTCTATAACATTCTAAGCCTATTTCAATAAAAAACCGCTATCTAAGGAATCACTACTTCCACATCCAGATTTTTTATCCAAGTCACTTTAAAGGAAACTCTTGACTATATTTGCAATCTAGTAATGTGAAAATTAGTGGTCATAGAATCTTAATATTTGGGGCAGATGTCCTAGAAAAATTTGAGGCATTGGTTTCTACCATATACGTTAAAAATGAAGTTTCTAGCAAGACTTTACAGCTACCTATTTTCCTCTATTCACAACCTACCGCCTCCCACCCCTTCAACGGATTCATCTCAATCAGATGTCATTACAATACATGCGTGTATTATCTTTCAAGTAGGGTTTCTGTCCCGGGAATCCCGGGACGGGATTTCCCGGGAATTGTGTCACTTTTTATCGTTCCCGTTCCCGGGAAATAACAGTCGGGATTTCCCGGACCCGTGGAAATAAAAATAAGTTTTAAAAATATTAAATTTGGTGCTCCGAAATTTTAGAGAGCGTGCGCGTCGGAAGGCATTTAGTTTTATTTGGTTATTGTATTATTTCCTGTATGTAGTGTTGTTGTGTCTTTTTAATTATAAATAAAACAAAACAAAACTGACGGATTTATTTTTTGACCAAAGAAAGCAAAGAAAAAAAACATTAAAAAAAATCGGTAAAGGTATTTACAAACTACTTCCCTCGTTATTTGTGCATGACGGTCATCTATAAAATTATTAATTATGAAATGACATTGGGAATAATAATCGGAATATAGTTATTGCTATTACAAAGAAAACCTGATAACTTTTGGTCAAAAAAATATACAGAGTGCTCACCCAGCAGCAAAAGTTCAATACTAAATAGCAGGTGCCACATATGAATGGCAGGCTTGCGCAAATACCTTTACAAATGTCCAACACGACTGAATTATTTCTTGAGATGACCACTCTGTACATTTTTCAATAAAAGTATAATAGGTGCATATGCCAGATATTATTGCCATCTGTCATATTTTCAATCCCACATTTACGTAATGGAGTGGAAATATAGTGGTGGTTAAAAAAATTTTCATTTCTTAAAAAATTTTCAAAAATGTTGGTGAAAAAATTTTCAATATTTTTTTTCTGAAATATCATGAAACGTGAAACTTTTAAATTTGAGCAAAAAAAATTTTTCCATCGATTCTAGTGTTAAATTTTTTTCCAAAATGGTAAAAAAATGTTGCAAATTTTTTTTCCGAAATAGGTTTGGAATGTCATGAAACGTGGAAATTTTAAATTTGAGCAAATAAAATGTTTCGTCTATTCTATAGTAATGAAATGGATTAAAAATGTTTTAAAAAATTTTTGAAAAACATTTTTAAATTTCTTTGAATGGTTTTAGTATGCCATGGAAACGTGGAAATTTTAAATCTGAACAAAGAAAAAAAATTTCCATCTATTTTAGTGTTACAATTTTTTTTAAAATGGTAAAATAATTTTCTAATATTTTTAAACATAGATTTGGAACGCTAAAAAATAAAAAATTTTAATTCGAAAAAAGGAAAAAAAAAACTATTTTAGTGGTAAAATATTTTTCAAAAATGATAAAAAAAATTCAAATTTTTTATTTTTTTTTTATAGGTTTAGAATTTCATGAAACGTGGAAATTTTAAATTCAAACAAAGAAAAAAAATTTTTTCATCTATTTTAGTGGTAAAAAATTTTTTTAAAATGTTGGTGAAAAAAATTTTCAAATTTTTTTTTTTTCAGAGTTAGGTTTAGCGTGTCATGAAACGTGGAGATTTTAAATCTGAGCAAAAAAAAATGTTTTCATTATTTTTTCCCTTGGGACGGTCCACCCTGTATATTTTCCAGTGAAAGTTTAACCATTTCTTTACTGACAGTAGCGTCAACTACCTACCAAATTTGACTGCTTTCCGTCAAGTAGTTTTTTAATTAATGCACCAACAGACAGACAGACAGACTGACGAAATTGAAAAACCTATATTTTCGTAATCTACGTGTTCTGAAACGTCAAAATCCGAAACAATCTCGGAGGGTGATTTTTTCTCGAATACAATACTTCCCTTCGGTATGCGAGGGAAGTAAAATGAATATTTGGATGATGTGACATTTTGAAACAAAAAATTTGTGTTTTTCAAGAAACATATGAAAAATTTAGTATTTCCCGGGAATCCCGGGATTCCCGGGAACGACAAATTTTATTTCCCGATTCCCGGGAATGAAAAAAAGTCGGGAAATCAGAAACCCTACTTTCAAGTGAATATCTTAATTTCATGTCATCAATCCCGTTATGAAAAATATTAGAAAAAAATCTGACGCCTTGGTTTCTAGTATATACACCAAATCCCAAGTTTCTGTACTCTTACCAGCTTGCTTTACTTATTTTGCCCTATTTACCCCCAACCCTTCACCGGATATGTTAAAAAAACAATCCAGTTCCAGATCTCGTTACAATATATATGTGTACAAAATTTCAAGTCAAATTCTTAAACCGTTCCGGAGAAAACGTGCGAACAAAAAAAGTTAGAGATACAGACCGACAGACAGACAGAAAAATTGTTTTCGCTCATTAAAATATCGACGTTTCATGACATTCTAAACTTATTTTAAGAAAAAAAATTTTGTTTTTTTTTTACGTTTACTAATCTTCCAATCCCCCACGTGGATGTGGAAATAATTAACCAGAATTTGTTGTTATATAAGTAGACAGATTTCTTCGAGCAGAATTTTGTTTAATGAAGTAAAACTCGTTTGCAATATTCAAAATGTTTTAAATAATATATTTTTATTCGATACTTTTCAGTCTTAAATTTTCGATAGATTACAGTGTATCCAATCGACTGCGACTGCCCGACTATCTCTTTCAAATTCATATTCACTCAAAGACTCAAATATAACAAGCTAACCATTATACTCTTCGCCGATTTACTGTACTTTTTATATAATTGTTGCACATTCTATAGGATACTTTCTTCGCAGTTTTTTTTGTAAATAATATTGGTCTTGGACATTTTTCATTTATTGATCGATTATGTTCATAATAGGGATCTTCCTCTAGGTAACACTAACTCACTGTCCAAATTTCAATGCAATCGGACTTTTCATTCTTAAGTTATCGTGCTTACAAGAAACGTGACCCACGGACAGAAGGACGGACGGACAGACAGATCGATGGACGGACATTTTTAAAGCTGTTCAGAATTTGATCACCAACACAGTGATATCTCATCTATTAGCGAGCGTATTATACAACATACTTAGAATCTAAGTAACGTGCAAAATAAAATAGAATGGTTCATTATTAATGAGGGGAGAAAGGTGATTTAACATATTTGAATAGTTATAACGTTGTCAAACTATTATATTAATATTTATTGTTATAATCATAGATAAAGTATAGTATTCAACTTGTGATAATGCTAATAACACACTTGATGATTTACAGCACTCGCCTACGGCTCGCGCTGCAGACTTCGTCTGCGTGAATTATTAACTAGTGAAATTAAATAAGAGCAGATACAAAACTGCATTAGGAACAACCAATGATTAAGACAAAGATCAAAACTCTTCAACATAACACTCGAATACCAATACTCGACGAGTTTTTCGCTAATCATTTGACATCATCAGGAGATGATTAACAGTACAACTAAGAATATTCCTAAGAGTTGTACTCAAATATTGTCCATGGTTGAACAAATTTAACTAATCGACTAATAGAATTTTAGGTAGGGATGGTTAAATTCGTTCAAACATGACGATATTTTTGTATAAATATAGATATATTCTCAGGCTGAAGGACCTAGGTATCAGTTTGTGGTTCAATAAAGTTCATTTATTATTATTATTACTATAGATATATTCTTAATTGCACTTTGGTTTTAATCATCACCCGATAATGCTTGGTTTGCGAAATGTGCATCTAGAGTTCAAGCCCACTCCACTCCCAGGCTAATGATTAAAACACGCACCATCCAAATTTGACTGTCGATAATTGTATACACTCCTTGTAACCATTTCTCTTTTCAATTTTTAATTTTATAAATAAGATGTATGTTTTGTAAGTGTATAATTTTGAAATAATTCCAAAAGTTCTGCTGCACTATTTCAGGGCCCAATAAAACATTCATTTTAAATATTTCGAGTAATTACTAAAAATCTTAATGCCTGACAACGTATTAGTCATCCTTAAATCTAGTAGGTTCGTCCCCAAAACTATTATAACTAATTTATTTAATAGGTACAATAATAGAAGTTAATGCGAAACACCGCGCCGATACAATGCAGAAACGAACAAATCAAAAATGCAATCGAGGGTGGCTTTGGATATTCTTCGTTCTTTTAATGTTTGATTTTGATTGTTGCTTTGTTTCTTGCCACATAACATTGCTTAGCAGGTTTTGCGGAAAAATCAAGTAGCCATTGCAATTTATGATGTGAAATCGATAAAAGACAACTATCCGATGCTCGTATGCTGGCTGTGCTGTGTATTAATTCGTACCTATTGATTTATAATCATCAAAGTAAATAATTAAATATATCGAGTGTGTTATGAGTAAATAAAGTGTATGGTCTAAAATTGTTTTTCTTAACAGTGAGTTTGAAAAGTGAACCTTTTTACGGAGAAAACGTTTGATGGACATAAGAATTTTAGAAAATCAACAAATATGGCGATAATGATTTTATAAAACTAAAAGGTAGGTAACAATAATGATAATGAAATAATATATTTGTGGTATCTACCTATTTTGTTATAAAATATAAATAGTTCAGATTGTGAGAAATGATAATCCGAAAAGTTTACCAACTTAACTTTTATTGTCCATTTTTATTATTTAACAAATTAGGGTATTGATGTGGTTTCATGTAAATAACTCTGTTAGTTTGAATTTTCAGAAAATGATAAGAGAGCAAAAAGAAAGAGAAGGATATTTTACTTAAAAAATGAATTTATCATGTAATCTTGATTGGTAACCTAAAAATAATTGATAATAGAATTTTAATAATATTTGGGGCAGATGTCATAAAAAAGTTTAAAAAAAGTTGTAATTTAGTAGGCTTCGTTAAGACATTGAACATGAACTTAGTTTTCAAGCGTAACATATTTACAAAATCCCCAAAATTTACAGGGGGAGGAAATAAAGAAAAGTTTTCGAAATTTTCAACCTGTAATTAGGCTGCGGATAAAAAATTCAAAAAGTTTCACAACTCAGAGTAATTATTGTAATAGCCTTTACATTAATATTCCACAAAAAATGGGTTTCTTAAAAACTCTTTCTTGTATTGAAAGTTCATGCAGCATATTCCAAAATTCGTTTCTTAGGAACTGTAAAAACTGCATGCTATTTATATTACCTTCACAAAAGAAAGGACCAATGATTGTTTCCATTGAGTAGCCCACACCAAACATTAACTTTTTGGGAATATTGTCTTTTACAATTAATGACCCACCCTGGGTCTTCTGTAGCCCAAAAACCTACAATTTTGTGACGATACCACCCCATTTGTGGTAAAACTTGCCTCATCACTGAATAAAATGGTTTTCAAACTGTTATTAAGATACTCTCCTTGAGCCCACAAGCAAAATTCCATGTGTTTCATCATCACCAGGTTTCAACGTATGTAAAAACTTGGGTTCGAATAGTTTTACCTTATTCTTTTCAAGGCATCGGTGAATATTTTCTCTAGGTAAATTCAAATCTAAGCTAGCTATACTTTTACACTGGCGCATGGCGTTTGGATTGTTGTTAAAATAATTTAAAACGGTCTGCTCGTTACCTGGGTATTCTTTGCACATTATCGGTTCTTATAATACACCTTGTCACAGCGCCCTACTCATTAAAAATGTTGATTATTTTAGAAACGGTACTTTTAGTGATGTTGGGCTTATTCGGGTGCCTATTATTAAATATCTCACGTACCTCTCCCAAAGTTCTGTCATTATCTCCTCTAAGGCCCACAAGTTCAGTTTTTTTTCTACTACATTTAGAGTATTCATAATTTTAACTTCAAACTAATAAACTAATACTTGATAATATTATTGATCAATTTTATAATTTCAATAACAATATACTCTGAGCATATGCGTATTTTAAAGATTTGACGTCTGACTTTAAAATTTGTTTTCCATGGCACCCTATTATTATCTGTCATTACTCAATAAAAAGACAATATTTATTAAAACTATCCACTTAATTTATCTTTCTATTGTTTATTTTTCATGGGCTACTTCGATTTTTAGAAAAAATCATGTAAAAGTTTTTATAAAATATTACCTACATTAATTTTGTCATAAATCTGTCGTTATTTAATATTTTTCCACGACATTTTAGATTTGTCCATTTGAGATGTATCTGAATCCAGTGCTATAGTTAGATTTTATTAAAAAAATCGCTAACAAAATTTGTCCATTTTTGACATTGAAAATAAATCATAGTAGGTCTGGAAAATTGAAATTTATCTCTAAATTTTTGTCATAAAGTACTTAGAGCTTTCGATGGCCTATCTTTTTTAAAAAAGCCCCGTTAAAATCAGATAATAGACACATTTTTTACAGGGGTGTTTCCATTCGAAATGGGTCACACTGTATACGTGTATTTCCCCCCCCCCCCTCTCTCAACGGAATCATGCCAAAATATAATCTCGTTGCAGATGTCGTTATAACACATACGTGTACCAAATTTAAAGTGAACATCTCAATTTAATTTTATCAACTCTTTAAATAAGGAAGTGGGGGGATGGAAAATATTATTTAAAAAACCTGAGACCTTCGCTTCTAGTATATACACCAAATCCCAAATGTCTGTACTCTTACCAACTTGCCTCAATTATTTTACCCTATTTAACCCCCAACCCTTCAACGGCATCATCTCAAAATATAATCTAGTTCCAGATGTCATTTTAATGTTGTTTAAATGTTATTTGTGGCATTATCTTAATTTTTTCTTTCTTCAATTCTTTGGGATTTCCTGCCACATGTATGTTTTCTTTTTAAGCGGTGCTCGGAGAACTTACAAAATATCACAATTAACCAGTATGTTACTGGTAAACAACCTCTACGCCTGTGACTTTTACGTCAACGGATCAGTTGGAGGTTTCTTTTTTTAAATAAACAACACAAATAAGTATAAAAACTTTAAATTAAATATTTCGCCGACGTTTCGGAAATCCAATCTGTTTCCTTTTTCAAGGCTTTTTTCTTCAAAAATCTTTTTTGCTGTGTATGATAAATACACAGCTCTAAGAATGCTTGTTATATTCAATATCCATAGATAATTCCTATTTACATAGAACCGTTGATATAGTTAACAGTCTTTTTAGTTTTTATACAATGTTAAGTTTGTGAAGTTCTTCTTTTAACATTGGCAATCAAGTTGTACAGACATCTACGGAACAATTCGACACGCATCTATCCTCATTCAATAATATTATCGCGGATTCTTCAATTTTTCTTTTTTGCTATCTGTCTCTTTTGTTAAAATTTTTGCCGAGTTTTTATACTTATTTGTGTTGATTGATTGATTGATTGATTTGCCAGCGTAAGGTGGGCATTGCTGCCAATTCCGGTGCAGGGAGATTTGTTCCACCACGCAGCCCGATCGCCCACCGATCATCCCACCGTGTGCCAGAACAAACCCCCAGTGCTCTTATATACCGCCGGACCAGCTGCATACGCTGGATTGGACATTGGACATGCTTGTTGTCAGCAGCGAGAGCCGCATGACGCATGGGGTAGGAGTATAGGATGGAGCGTGTAGGTGTTTGTGAGATGTTTCTTCTTGTTTTCCTTCTGTCTTCATCGGATGGAAAGTGTAGGCGTTTGTGAGATGCTTCTTTTAGGTTTTCGTGCTTCTTTTAGGTTTTCGTGCTTCTTTTTACTTTCAGGTTTTTGTGATATGCTTCTTCTTAGTTTCTGTCTGTGATCATCTTCTCTCCTATTCTACTTCTGAGTTTTCTGTTTCTTCTGTTTCTGAGTCTGGCAGTGTGTATATCCTTGATATTTCTTTATTGTATTCCATTTTTTGTTGTGCCAACTTTTCCCAGTGTGTATAATCCTTTCCTAGCTTATTCATAATTCTCTCGATTGTTGTAATCCATGTGTAGCATGGCCTCCCTATTTTCAGTTTGTTGCTGTTCATTCGCAGCGCTTTCTTCAGTAGGTGTGTCGTGTCCCGTCTTTGGACATGTCTCCAGTATTTCATTGCGTATGATTCTATTCTTTTGATTATTGTTCTTCCCTCTAGTAATGTTGACGTTTTCTGTCGTTTTTGTGGTTTTCCTGTTTTTGCTAGCAGTTGGATAATGTCCCATTCAGCTCTTCTCAGGCTTCTTCGGTTGGCCTTTATCGTTGCTACGTTTTTGACTCCATATATCATCGTAGTAGGCATTATGATGGTCGTGTATACCTTTTTGGTTAGGCACCATGGTGGTTTGTTGTCCTCAATGAAGGGTAGTAGAGCTCTTGTGACTCTGTAGGCTGTTTTGACTTGGTCCAGGACTGTGGTGAATAGTCGGGGGGATAGGGGACATCCTTGTTTGACTCCTATATTCTTCATTTTTGATTCCGTCGTCTGTCCAAACCATTGTATTGCAGTGTTTTCGTGTAGGCATGCTTTTATTATTCTGTTTATTAAGTAGTGCGGTACTCCCCTGTTGAGCAAAGTGTTGACTATAGCCTCATGCCTTATAGTATCAAATGCCTTTTGGAGGTCAATTGAGACTATATATAGTTTTGTTCCTTATTTCCACTTTTCTTCCAGGATCCGTCTGGTGGTGTACATGTGGTCGTCTGTCGATCTACCCTTGATAAATGCCGTTTGATAATCTGGTAGTTCGCCGATGTATTTTTCCATTTCTGTGAGGAGGAATTGTGCGTAGTATTTATACCCTACACTGCTGAGTGTTATTCTTCTGTAATCGTCCACGTTTTGTGGTGATTTGATTTTAGGGAGCGGTATCTGTATGGTTGTATTCCATTCCTCAGGCAGGGGTGTGGTTTCCGTCCATACGTTGGTGATGATTTCTAGGATTAGCTGTTTAAGTTGTCCGGTCCATAGTATACTAGTTCGTTATTTATTTTATCTATTCCCGGGGCCGTGTTTCTTTTAGCTCTGGCCATTATTTCTAGTAGTTCGTCTTTTGACGGTGGCTTTCCCAGAGGCCAGTGGTCCATTTCTTGTATTGGTTCTATTTGACTTCTCTCTGCGTTTCCTTCTTCTAGTTTCCTGACCCAATGCTGCAGTGGTATGTATTTTCTTGACTGCGTATTGTTGTTTCTCCTGTATGTTTTGGGGTGTCTAAAAGTTTGGTTTAATCTCTGTCCTGCTGGAGTGGATTCTATGTTTTCGAAGAATTCCCTGCCTTTTTTTTTCTGTTCGTGCCTCCTCTCTGTGTCTCTTCTGTCTTTCCTCGCTTCTATTATCTTTTTGTCTATGTTTGGTGTATATTGTTTTCCTGTGGCCTTTATTTTCTTTAGTTTTTCGTAATTTCTTTTCGTGTCTTTTCTTGTTGGGCTCATAGGGGATTTGTTCCTTTTCAACGTTTTCCTCGCCGCTATTTTGATTTTTAAACCCATTGTTGACCAATTTAGTTCCTTTCCTGTTAACTGTTTTTCTATCTCCTCCTGGTATTTCTTTTTTATTCCTTTGTTTTGTAGCAGTGAGATGTTCCATGTGTCATTTGCTGTTTTGTTGTATCTTTTTTTTCTTTTTTTCTTCTTGTTTCTTTATTACTAGTGTTCCATATAATATTTTGTGATCTGTTTTGACGTTTGTTGCTTGTTTTGCCTTAATATTTTTGACCCTGTCCCTTATTTTTCTATCCACTAGGATATGGTCTATTTGAGGGTTGATGTTTCCTTTATTCCAGGTATTAAGGCAGGTTAGGTTCTTACTCCATGTGTTTCTAACTGTTAGATCTAACAGATGTGCCAAGTTTTTTAGCAAGCTTCCATTATCGTTTGTCCATGTGTGAAGTAAGGTTTTTCCTATGATATTCTTGTCTTCAGGTGTTTGGTCGTCCTTTCCTATATGCGCGTTGAAGTCTCCTAGTATTATTGTGTTCATTTTTCTATTCCTATTTCTTCTAGTCTCTTGGGTAATCTGTCTGAATACTCGTCCTGCCCGTTTGTCGGTGGGCACATGTACTCCTAGTATGCATACGTTTTCCTTTCCAATTTGTAAGTCTGCCATGGTTACGTGTTCGTTTACTTTTCTTGTCTTTATCTGGATAGGGGTGTTCCGTCTTATTGCCCATGCGACTCCTCTGCTGGTTTTTTCTTTGTCCCCTCCACTTAGATGCCATTTGTAGTTTTGAGTAACTGCAGTTCCGTCTATCGTGTGTGTCTCTTGTATGCATGCAACGTGTATGTGTTCCATCATAAGAACCTCATCGATTTTTTCTCTTTTCTCTCTCGTTATGCATCCTCTGACATTCCATGTCGCCAGAATGATAAAGAAACCTCTAACTGATCCTTTGACGCAAAAGTCTCGTAGAGGTTATTTACCAGTAACATACTGGTTAATTGTGATATTTTGTAGATTCCCTGAGCATCGCTTAAAAAGAAAACATACATGTGGCAGGAAGTCCCAAAAAATTGAAGAAAGAAAAAAGTCATTATAATACATACGTTTACCAAATTTCAAGTGAATATCTCAATTTTATTTTATCAACTCCTTTAATAATGCAGTATCAGGGTTGAAAAATATTATAAAAAAATCTTAGGCCTTGGCTTCTAGTACATACACCGAATTTTAAGTTTTTGTACGCTTACCAGCTTGCTTTACTTATTTTCCTCTATTTAACCCCCAACCCTTGAACGGAAAAATCCAAAAATATAATCTAGTTCCAGATGTCATTATAATATATACGTGTACCAAACTTCAAGTGAATATCTCAATTTTATTTTATCAACTCCTTTAATAATGCAGTATCAGGGTTGAAAAATATTATAAAAACATCTTAGGCCTTGGCTTCTAGTACATACAGCGAATTTTAAGTTTTTGTACGCTTACCAGCTTGCTTTACTTATTTTCCTCTATTTAACCCCCAACCCTTGAACGGAAAAATCCAAAAATATAATCTAGTTCCAGATGTCATTATAATATATACGTGTACCAAACTTCAAGTGAATATCTCAATTTTATTTTATCAACCCCTTCAATCATATTTTTCAACCCCCTCACCACTCCATTATAAAAGGCTTAATTTAAAAAAATTGAGACATTCACTTGAAATTTGGTACAATTATGTATTATAAGAGCATTTGGAACTAGATTGTGTTTTGACATGATTCTGTTGAAGGGTTGGGGGTTAAATAGGGGTAAATAGGGAAAAATAAGTAAAGCAAGCTGGTAAGAGTACAGAAACTTGGGATTTGGTGTATATACTAGAAGCCAAGGCTTCATACTTTTTTATGATATTTTATACCCCCCTCCCCATCACCCTCTTTATTATTAAAGGAACCAATAAAATAAAATTGAGATAATCACTTGAAATTTGGTACACGTATGTATTGTAATGACATCTGAATGAGATGATTCCGTTGAAGGGGTGGGATGTGGGAGATAAATAGAGGAAATAAGCAAAGCAAGCTGATAAGAGTCCAGAAATTTTTTTAATGGGATCTGCCTCAAATATCTCCTTTAAATTTTATTACTAATTTCACATACATACTAGAGTGCAAATATAGTCAAGATGTTTTCCTTTAAAGAGACTTGGATGGGAAATCAGAATGTGGAAGTAGTGATTCTTTATGCAGTGTTTTTTGTTTACGCTTACCTACTATTTATATTTCCACTCCACTACGTGGATTTGGAAGTAATTGTTCATATAATATGTAATATGTTCATATTTGCAGAAAAACTGGGGTAAGAAAAATCGCCCGGCTCCCTGATATTCAGGGAGGTAATTATTTACGGCGATTATTAGAAGCTTGTGGCGACTAATGCTACATAATTAAGGTTATAAATGAGCACGAGTTTGCGACGATCGCGTGCTCAAATATACTCGACACGATGCTGTGCAGCGTTCCGACTGTCACATTCCATTTAGTTACCCGCTTATTTGTAACTCGCATTGTTCTATATCCGTATTCACTGAAAATAAACGATAATTTGTTGCATAGATGCCTAAATAAGACAAGAAATTAAGTAAGTGTTTCTATTTTAGGGAATTATTCGTGGCATAGAGTACGAGATAGTTCAGAAAATACCAAAAATGATAACGAACGGTTGTCTTAATTAAAACAATTTTACGGCATACTACTTGCCAAGCTCATAATGCTAGTGTACATCCGCTTTCCCTGTTCCTTAGAGGCAAATATTCTTATAATTCTGCAGAATGGCCTCGTTACTTTTCATCGTTATAATAACCGCTCTGGTGTATTTTCTATGCTAATTTTGCACGCCCGGACAATGGAGGATTTTTAACGTTACCTTTATTAGTATGACTGTTCGTGATATTTGCTTTGCAAAGTTAGTGAACTAACACGTGATTCGTTAAAGTGATTTTGCTGGGTTATACTGCTGAGTTAAGTTATACCAATCAAGGACAGAACTTTAAACATCACCAAGTTTTAGTATTTATAGTACAATACAAGCCAGCGTGCAATTACCTTGCAACAGCTAGAGACATTAATCCTTTGACTTAGAGCATGGCAGTCAAGAAAAGTCATATGAGAATTTTTCTTAGTGATGCAATTTAACTTATACTCTATCCAATCTCAGTTTGAAACGATATAATAAATCAAGAGCGCCGCATCCTTTGTAAACCGAGCTCGAAAGCATACCATACATAGGCGTGCGTAACTTACTTTTTAAGGCAATGTATGCCCCACAATATTTTAATAAATGACTAATAAATTGTGACTGAACATGATTAAATGAAGGTCGGTATATGTATATTATTGTATATTGTATGTTCGTTGGTATAAAGGAATATAATACAATAATACCTACCGGGTGGCCACGAGTCAACGTACGCCCCCAATATTTTGGTTGTTTTTGTATTTAGAAGTTTGGTTTTTGGTGCACATAAATTAGACAATAAGCTACTTTTAGACTAACAGGAATTAAAATATCACTTCCGGTTGAACCGGAAGTGACATCAACTTTTTTTTCTTAAATGGAATGACTATATTTTTTTTATGGTTTCTCGTTAAGCATAGATTTCTAAGTGCAACAGTTTTTTCAGATGTAATAAATTCCAAAAAATAAGTGAGATACGAACAACTTTTTAATTTTTTCAAAATGGCCGCGTCAGATGAATGCGATGTAAGAAAATTACTAAGTAAGCTATGGAAATTATTAGTAAGGTCTTGTCTGTAAAGCAGAAAATAGTTGTTTGAATTACTGATAGGTACCAGTATTTTTAGTTTTTTTTTTTTCAAAAAAACGGAATTTCATTTTCATTTCCGTAGGGGTCCTATGGAATTTTTTTTAATGGAACTGTGCTATTTCTTTTATTAATCAGAAATAATGATTCATAAACTATATTTTTTTCGCTATTAATCATTTCTGAACGATATCCTTCGTAATAATAGAAGTATTTTTAAAAAGTAAACACAAATTAAACAAGAAACAATTTTAATAGGTATAACGTTACAACCATGAATAAATTACCAAGAATAACAAAACTATTTAAAACCTAAATTATAATAAACCATTATAAAAATTGTTCAAACTGTTCACCGTTATGATTAATACACAGAGTAGCGCGACAAGATTATGCCTTGTGGTTGGAGCAGTCATGTAGACTCTATTTTTCAAATGCGCCCAAATAAAAAAATAGAGTGGGGTTAAGTCAGGCGACCTTGCAGGCCATCTGATTGGACCAAGGGTACCAATCCAACAATCTGGAAATAATTGATTTAAGTAATCCCTAAAGATAATAGCATTGTGTGGTCCAGCCCCGTCTTGTTGGCAGTAAACCTCGTCAATATTGGTATTGGGAATTTGATTAATCTGTGGAACTGGGACGGTAGCTCAGTGGTTTAGCGCGTCTAGCTTACATACTGGCATACCTAGCGAAGCAGGTTCAATCCCTGTTCACCGCGAAATAATTTTAATTGTAAAATTATCCCCAAGATGTGGTTCGGACTCCACTATAAACTGTAGGGCCTCGTTTCTCTTTACCTTACACAAAATCATTCTGGTTTTCAAGGAGTTACCTCGGTGACTTGAGAAGCGGTTAAGAAAACATTTAAACATTCAAACTATTATATTTTAGAGAAATTCTAGATATCTTGGTCCAGTTAGAGTTTCGTTAAAAATTATTGGACCTATGATATGGTTGCGCAGTATGCCTAACCAAACATTGAAGCCAAACCGCTCCTGAAACCGCCCCTGTCTCATAATGTGAGTATTATCAATTGCCCAATATCGAGTTTTGTTTCGATTAAATAACCCAAGGTTTGTAAATCGCGATTCATCAGTGAACAAAATGTTTTTGACAAAATTCTCATTTCTTAATTGGCGTAACTGTAACCGATTATAAAAGGTTATTCTTCGTTGATAATCATTCTAATACAAAAATTGATGCAACTGATATTTGTAAGATCGATAGCCGTGTTTCTTTAAAAATTTTCTGGCTGATTCTTTGGGAACTGGTAATTCATGTTCAATTTGTCTTATATAAATGGTTGGGTCTATATGCACTAAAGCTAATACATTAATTTCCGTTTCTTCATCCATAACAAATCTTTCTTCAATTTCTACATTAGGTTCAGTTCTAAATTGTTGCTCCAACGAGGCGAAATAGTTTCTCGGAGGTTGTCTTCTTTCTGGATATCTGCGTCCATACAGACTTTGTGCTCTACTTGCATTACTTCGAGTCTCTCCATAAATAATGATCATGTTAACTTTTTCATCTCTTGAATAATTTTCAGCCATTTTATATAAATTTTCTTGTATATAACAACTTTAATACACTTGCTTTAGAAAATTAGTGAGTAAGTCAAGACTGATTCAATTGTTGCCAATGTCTGTCATTTTCATGGCTATCTGCGATTTTGGATTAAAATGTAGATAGGTACTTTATTAAAATGATTTGTTGGCGCATGCTTTTCAAAAATACTTCTATTATTACGAAGGATATCGTTAAGAAATGCTTAATGGCGAAAAAATTATAGTTTCTGATTAATAAAAGAAATAGCACAGTTCCATTAAAAAAAATTCCATAGGACCCCTACGGAAATGAAAATGAAATTCCGTTTTTTTGAAAAAATGCTAAAAATACTGGTACTTATCAGTAATTCAAACAACTATTTTCTTCTTTACAGACAAGTCTACAACCTTACTAATAATTTCCATAGCCTACTTAGTAATTTTCTTACATCGCATTCATCTGACGCGGCCATTTTGAAAAAAATTAAAAATTGTTCGTATCTCACTTATTTTTTGGAATTCTTGACATCTGAAAAGACTGTTGCACTTTGAAATTTATGCTTAATGAGAAACCATCAAAAAAATATAGTCATTCCATTTAAGAACGGTCCAACCGGAAGTGATATTTTCATTCCTATTAGTCTGAAAGCAGTTTATTATTGTCTAATTTATGTGTACCAAAAACCAAATTTTTAAATACAAAAAATTGGGGGCGTACATTGACTAGTGGCCACCCGGTACATGTTTCGGCTTGTTAGATCTTTATCAAGAGCATTACATGATGAAAATTCTGCCCACTCCACTATCTATACAAACAGCTTTTCGGAGATTCTTAAAGCCTGTAAAGAAATATTTAGTTCGTTCTTTTCTCGTTATTGTGTGATAAAAGTGAAGTATTTGAAAATCAGGCATTCTTAGTAAAAATTTTATATACTTACGCTTTTATTCGTAGTTTTTCTGGTTTTCGTCTATGGTTTTAAATGACATCCTGTACATAGATTTCAGTAACAATAAAGTTACGTGATATGCCACTAATCGTACTTTTACATACTTATTTTCTATTATTCGAATTTAAGTTGGTAGTTTTTTATAGTTTTTTATGGGCTCTACTTTTATATGCATGTTGAACACAATGGAAAAATATAAACGGTCGTAAAATGTATAAGTAGGACGATTGAAACTCCCACTGATGACGTTAAATAATGATAGGCGCTGTTACGAGTTGTTATTAATTCTACTCCGTGATAAATAATACGTACCACTCAATTCTGAAAGGATATTAAAATATTTACTGTTCAGCTTGAGCCATTTCGTTAAAATTCACTATTTTTTCCTTCCGTTTGCCATCACCATCATCATATTAACAGCAAAGTGATAACTAAGTGCATGGCCACGCGTCGGCGCTCCGCACAGCACACATCGCCCATCGCATATCTCACAGCACCTAGCCTGGTCTGCATACAAAAGAAATTGTACTAATTATTCATATATTGTGCAGCTGTTTCCTTCCATAATTTTGTATGTATTTTTTGTTGTATTTAATTTTACTGTGCGATGTGTACTGTGTGGTGCGCCGACGTAGCCATGCATTAACACAAGGCGTATTTTATTATACAAGGTGTAATTAGTTTCATGTCATTAAAAAAAACTGGTGGTAGGGAACGACAAGACAAACAAAAAAAGTGATATAAGATGGGGTCTAAAGCTCATAGTTTTGGAGAAAAAAAAATAAACAAAAATTTCGCCAATTTTCAATAAAATCTTTTGAGAACTGCTGGAATATTGAGGTAGGTTTAGATCGTCGCGCGTGTCTTTGCCCATGATACTTAATATTTGTAATTGTAGTTGTTTAGTAGATCTGATCTGAAGAAAACTATACTCTGGCTCTCCTTTGTGCAATATTTTAGTTTCTGTGGGTGTTTCGTTATGTACACACGTCCAACCACCGCCGTTCGTTGTTTTTGTTATTTTTGAATTTCGGGTCGCTGGGTATTTATAGTGAAGATTTATTTTATTGACTTTACCGTTCAAGTCGTTAAATTCTTGATTACGTACTGTAACATCAATTCCTGCCCCTGAGTGGAATAGGAACGATGAAACTACCCGGTTCTCATTTATTTTGTGGAGGCTGGGTCGTGGTTCGAAAATTAATAAAAATTTAGAATTGTTAGGCGCCAATAGCCAATTGCTCGATACCTATGCCTTACTGGTTTTCAAATTGTAAGACTGTGGCTATTCAGTGGCCTTAATGTTTACATAGGTATCATGAGTTTTTAGAAAATTTAATATGAAAAACACAAAGTAAGAAAAATAAGTTGTATATTAAAATTTTAAAGACAAAACTAGAAATTGTAAATATTTGATATAAATTTAGATATTTTATTAACAAAAAATTGAATTTAGAGGGTAGCTACCTTCCTTACATAAATTATATGTAGGAGTAAGAATGTTATAAGGCTGACGGCCGATGAAAAGTTAAAGATAAAAATTTACATTTGCTGAAGGCTAAAAATTATGTTAATTGAAAATTCCACAAGAAGTTGAGCGTGTTGATGTTCAAATGAGAATGACACTCTCACCACAAATCCTGTTTACGAGCTGCCAGAGCGCCTCGTCCCACTCAAATCTCTTCTTCCCCTTCCTCTGTTTGTTACGTTTACTGATAGACGTTGAGACTAGACTGATTACTATGTTGTCGCTATACAAGTTCCATATCCAGTGACATGTGTGGATGTGGGCAAACAATTTCCTCCTGGGCTAAATAAGGTTATCCTCACAGGACCATCACCATCAAGCTGGTCACTTTAATTGACACCTAAGGCTTATCTTTGGCTGGTCATTACCACCTCTTCAAACTGGCACCTAATACTTCATCAGGCTGCTACTTAATACCTCAGGCTGGTACTTATTACTGCATCAGGCTGGTACTTATTACTGCATCAGGCTGGTACTTACTAGCTCATCAAGCTGGTACTTATTAGCTCATCAGGCTGGTACTTAATACCTCACACCTAAAAGAGTCCATCGTGTTACTCTACCTTGCATTTACTTGTTTGAAAAGGCACTCTGGGTGCGTTAATACCCTACGTAATGCTTTAAGACCTTAACGTTTCTTCTAAAAATGCCCTACCAAATTCCAAGATATTTTTATAACCTTACAAAATTTAAAAAAAACCGCGTTCTACTATTGCCCAAACCTATATTTAAATCGCGTTTAAAACTTTAAATTCACAATTAATTCCCCTTAACAATAAGCAACAGAATTAAATGTAATTCCTTATCCAACATAGATTTTAGCTACTGACGCTGTTTTTTATGGCACGCGTGCATCTCTATCCAAGCACTTCAAAAATTAACCTATTAAATATCCCTTAACATCGGGTTGAATGCTGGCAATTTTACAAATTAAATACATATACATTAATCAATAAATGTCAATGATTATAATTTAGTAGATATTGGTTTATTTAATTACCTATCTCCAGGAATTTGAGGCTTTAAATCTGCGGTAAGTCAGCACAGACACGTCTTGTTTTTGGCTTCAAGAATCGGAAATGCCTAATTTATTGTCTCCTTTAAAATAGATTTCAATCGTTGCCAACCGCAAAATGATAAAAAGTGTTTACTTAAAATTCTGTTTTTATTATCAAATCTACTTAATTATTGCACTATTTTACTTCCCATTAATAATTCTTATTTGTTACTAAATTTCTATCGAATCAAATTATTAATTAAAGTTATTGTTTAATTTTTACCAATACTTCTAGGTTTCTAACTAGTAAGAGCCGGTGGTTTGCTGGTAGAATAACAGATGGCGCTCGGTGTATATTTTAAAGTTAATTCAAGTTTACTCGTTAAGAATCGGTTGGGTTTGCTTGTAAAGTACAGATGGCGCTCGGTGTATATTTTAAAGTTTGTTCATATTTATTCTGTAGCGATAGGGTAGGTTGATAAATCTACCTGATCTGGGGTTGAGTGGGGATGAGGACTTCGGCAGCTCTAGGTTTCTGTGAACAAAAAGTCAACAAATTTAAAGTATCTGCTATTATAGTGGTTTTAAGAACCCCATAATTAAATTATATATATTCTGTAGCGTCCTGGAACTTTAGGACGGTACACTTTCTCTCTCCCTCTACAAAAAATATGTGTACCACCATACATGTATTTTTTCCTATTAATTGAGACTTCAATTTCTACTTATCCGCTGATGGATATAACTAAAGCTAACTTAAAATAATTGAGATATGGTTACTTAACCATAAATGATTATAAACCGAATTGTGACTAAGCTAAGCTATAAGACAGGTACGGTTCCTAGACCTTAACTTTTTACTAACTAACTAAAAGTCAATATCTTACATACTAGTGAATGCTGCTATAAGAGAGGATTTAGTACTCAATAGTAGCTTCGCGTACTACACGCCTAATATTTCAGGGACAAAATCAGTAACGACAAATTCAATAATGACAAAATTGGGAAAGACACAATCGGTAAAGTCAATGTAGTACTAATCCAAGCCATATTAGCATATACACTATACATATTTCACTTACTTCGAGTCCGAGAGGCTCCAAAACATAATCTATTCAATACCACATTCCACCAGATAAAAATATCCCCTGAATACTAATTATTCAGACACAAAATTGGAAGTAGAATTAAATCGATATAAAGCTTGTATAGCATTTCACATACAAGAAACCCCTTGAAGAGAGTTCGGAAAGGAAACATAAAATGTTTTAGGAGAGGACCCAAACATCAGTCTCCACAGACACTGTGGTGTAGTGCCTGAGCAGCGTTGTAGCGGCTGCCAGTGCTGAAATTGGAGTAGACATAAGCACATCTAAACCACGATACAGGAACCAAGTTCTCTGCCTATCCTTAACAGTGGGATAAAATATCCAGACTGTTAATAAATCAAACAAATTTATTTTGGATGTAGCTCCAAAGGGCTGAAATTAGACGTACGTATCAACTAAAATACTTTGGATATAGCTCCAAGGGGCTGAACTAGAAATACGTGACGACTAAACAACAAAAAGGACCATTGTTCTGGAAAGCTCTTGCTTCAGGCGCGATGAACAGTGTTTCGATCGAGCGATTGGCCAAGGGCTGAGGTGAAGCGGGGAGGCTGAGATATGTCTCTCGAAGACCGTCAGACGACCTAGGTCACTCCTGACTGACAAGCTCCCTTACCCATGTTTACGCTCGACCCTCCTTAACCACCTGTCATTCAAGACAGCCCGGCCGAAACTAGTCCATCCCCATCCCGGAACAAGTTCCTTTAATGGCCGTTAAATATCCTACGAACTAGGATAATGATTACTTCTTACCTGTAAACATCTAGAAAATATAATACTAAAAGTAACTAAAGTTTAAACAAACAAAACTAGAACGAAGTTAGTCAGTACACTTAACCAAAATTAAGATACTAGAAGATTTCAAGTAGGACGTTCTCCAGAAACGTCAGAAATACAAAAGGAATCTACAAGCAAAGCATAATCTTTTTGAGTCAGGTTTGGTAAAGACATTACTCCTGATCTAACGAAAGGAAAACTAACTCACTGTTTATCAAGGGGCAAATTGACCATCCAGGAAAAATATTCCCTCCTAACAAATTTCCCTTGACTTTCAAACCACAACTGAACAATTATATTTATTTACCAGACCACGAGAATGCATTAGCAAGACTGGCAAATAGAATACAATAAATATAATAAAAACTAACAGGTAGAAGGTTTCCCTAACGAAATTCAGTCTGCCCTAACCCTTCCTCAAACATAAACCTAAGTAGAGTAACACAAAAGAATTATAGAAGTGGAAAAATAGAAAGTATAGATGAAAATAAGGACAACACAAAGAAGAATGACGATGCTCTGTCATTTATTGAAATTTTCCAAGCGCATGAAAATCACCAAAATGTCGTATAATCACAAAAGGCTTAACCGTTACTACATCGGATTCCATATCCTCGAGACAAATCTTGCTGAGTTTCACTTGCTTGGTTCACATCAACTGCGTGGCGTGCAGACGTTGAAGACGCTACACCCACTAGACGTGGCCCACCCTTCAACCCTTGGATAAAAGATATCCAGCCGGAAAAATATTTCCGAAGTTTACTGACAACAAACTACACTACTAGAAAACTACTATCAACGCAAGACAAAAACCTTCCAGGTATCTTAATTAAAATTAGTGCGCCTAATCTAAATTTATGGGTAATTAACTTAATAGAAAATGCATTATAAAAATGTTTACCCGACTGAAACGTCAGAGTTTGATCCATAGTACGTTTTTAAATCAGAAACATGCCAATGACCTGCATCAGATCCGTCTGCATGGTCTAATGCATATACTAATTTAGAAATTTTCTGGCGAACTGTGCAAAGTACAAATTTGGGTGCTAACTTAGCTGAAAAATGTTTGGAAGCGTCTGACAAAACCTTATTTTTCTTCCATACCTTATCACCTACTTCATATTTAACTTCCCGCCTACGCAAGTTATATGTTTTCTGATTTCTCTGGTAAGCATTATTTAACCGCTTTACTACATCTTTATATGTATCCGAAAGGTTCGATATGTCATCACAATACCTATTCCTATCACCCGGAGCTAGTTGAATGCCTGATGTTGACTCTACTTGCCCGTAAAAGTCTCCTGAAATGGGAACTTTACGGCCGAAATTCAAGAAAGCAGGAGGGAAACCAGTTACTTCGTGAGTAGCCGTTCTGATTGCGTGAGCAACTCTGAAAATTTCTACATCCCAATCCTGATGATTATCTTGGATATAACTGCGTATAGCTGTACCTATCGTAGCGTTTGATCGCTCGACTGGATTAACTTGTGGGTGATACAATGCATTAAACCAAATTTTTTGTACTTTGTACCGATCGGCCAGTTTCTTAAAAACTGATGAAGCAAACTGCTTCCCGTTGTCTACCATTATGAACTGTGGAACACCGTAAATCAAAAATACGTCATTCTCCATAAATTTAGATATAGTCTGAGCTGTGGCATTACGCATGGGATGTACGAGAACATATTTAGTAAACCAATCTAAAACTACTAAAAGATATGAAAAACCCCTTTTACTTCTTGTTACCGGGCCAAAAATATCTACGCTTATGACTTGCCATGGAAATTCTACTTTCTTTTCTTTCCCCATTAAACCGTAACGTGAAAATGACACTTTTTGCGAACCGCAAGTCTTGCATGACTTGACATATCTCAGTATATCCTTACGCATTTTAGGCCAATAGTAGTCTTCACAAATTCTCTTAAGTGTTTTAAAATACCCCAAATGTGCTGCTGTACTTTCATTGTGACATTGTTTTAGAACATTATTTCGTTGTGAAAGTGGTACCAAAAGTTTCCATTCTGTTAAATTAGTTTTCACCGGTAATTTATTAGCAACATGTTTAAAGATTAAATTATTCTCTACCTTAAAAAATGGATACAAATTTGGATTTGCCAAAATTTTTGTACGTAATTTAATATACCAATCATCTAGATTCTCCTGATTAAGTGATAATGAACCTACTGTGAAATTTTGTTCTTCATTATCTGACGGTTCGTCCCGCTGCACCCTAGATAAAGCGTCAGGAACTACATTTAAATTACCTTTACGGTGCACTAAATTAAAGTCATATTGTTGCAACTTAACCATCCAGCGAGCTAATCTGCCGGTAGGTGACTTTAACTTATGCAACCAGCTAACCGCTAAATTATCCGTTATGACTGTAAACTTCTGACCTTCCACGAAGGGCCGAAATCTCTCTAAACTAAATAATAAGGCTAATACTTCTAACTCGTAAATACTGTAGTTTCTTTCTGCCTTATTTAGTGAGCGACTGGCAAAAGCAATTACCTTTTCTTCTCCTCCCTGTACTTGTGTCAAACAACTACCTAATCCTGTACTAGACGCGTCGCACTGTATAACAAAATTATTTGACTTAAAATCAGGACTAGTTAGGATTGGAGTAGAGATAAGCGCTTGCTTAAGTGCCAAGAATGCTTGTTCTGCATTTTCATTCCACTTAATTGGTTGTCTTTTACCACGTTTCCCTTTTAGCAAATCATTTAACGGAGCAACTAAAGTCGAAAAATGAGGTAAAAATCTCCGGTACCACGAACACATGCCTATAAATCGTTTAATCTGAGTTGTATTTGTAGGACGAGGATAACTGATCATCGCTTCTACCTTCTCAGGGTTTGTACGTAATCCACCTTCAGTATCAATTACATAACCTAAATATTTTAGAGATTTTCTAAAAAACTGACATTTTTCATAATTTACTGTTAGGCGAGCATCCTTCAACCTATCAAACACTTCTTTTAAAATTGATACGTGTTCCTCAAAACTAGAAGCGGTGACAATTATATCGTCTAGATAAACAAAAACTTTATTTTCTAATTTTGGTGTTATAACAATGTCCATTAGCCGTTGCATAGCCTGTGCAGCGTTTGCAAGACCAAATGGTAGTACTTTAAAACAAAATAAGCCCCTTCCCGGAACAGCAAATGCGGTTTTGGGTTTGGAAGTTTCAGAAAGTGGAATTTGCCAAAAAGCGCTTTTCAAATCTATGCTACTGATATATTTAGCGTCCCGTAACATACTCAATATACCGTCTACAAAAGGTAAAGGATATGAATCCTTAACAGTTACTGAATTTAAAGATCTACCATCAAAACAAAATCGATAATTTCCATTATCCTTTTTAACTAATAAAACTGGCGACCTCCATTCACTAAAAGTAGGTTCAACTACATCTTGTTCTAACATTTTGTCAAGTTCTTCTAAACTTGGTTTTGTTTTTAGTCTATTATATAAAGCTTCCATGATTCTAATATAAATATGTACTGGCTCATCCACATGTTGTGTTCTCTTTTCAATGTAATCACTCATACTCTTATCAAAATCCTCATGTAAAAAATCATTTTTCAACTGTTCTACCAAATCTTCCCAAGTTCTAACCTCATTACTACCTCTAACAGATCGATACCACTGTAGAGCTGGTCCCGAAAAAAGATCTAACCCTGACTGGAATAATTCTCTTTTAGTGACGTTTCGAGCTATTGCTAACTCTTCAACTCGTTCAATAAATGAAATTACATTATTAGGCTGGCCATCAAACGTGACACCCCACTTATAGATAGGTACAAACTTAGTACTAGGACTAGTTGCTATATTTACACCAGTGCCTACTTGTAATGCCAAATCATCTACTACTTCTAAATTCAGTTTATCATAAAGATCTGCTTCTAGTAAGTAAATCGTAGCCCTCGACTCGTTTTGAAATGTTACCGTCTCCTCAGAATTCTGTTCTGGGATAGGCATTCTATTTATACGTACCATAATATGTACTAACTGTGACTTAACCTGTTTTACTGGCAAATCATCCTCCGTAGGATTATCTAAATTGTTAATTATATTTCTGATGGAATCTAAAGTATTGTTTACTTGTACTTTCTCTGTATTAAAATTAAATAATGGATCTCTCAGAGATAAATCATTACATGGTTTGGCTATTAGAGCTCGTGTTAAAAGTCTACAGCATGTTTCTGTGTCCCTAACTGTAGTACAACCTCTTACGCGTAACTCATAATCAACCTGATCAGCTTGTAATAACGTAGGTATGAAAATTTCAGACATTTTGTTTACTTTTGATTAACTCGACTATTCAAATTTAACAAACTGCAAGGTATATCAAAATTCAATTCACTGGCTTACTAAGTATCTATAACCCCTGTGTTATTTTTCTAGACTTTCTCAAAAATACTACGATAACTCGTATTTCACCCTACGATTATCTTATTCCTACAATAAGGACTCAAAAATTTTCCTGTAACTGTCTTACCGCAATGTTTAATCTTCTTTAATTTAACCCAAAAGTATTCACGACTTTGCAAAACTAATCTAATCAAATCTTGAGGTCTCAACCATAAACAATACACATAATATCAGTAATACACACAAATATATAAACAGTAAGAAAATTCAAAAAATAGGACAAAATTAAAAATGTGACAATTTGTCTCAACAGCTCAAAGTTTTATTTTATTTTTTTTTTTTTTTGATAACACTCAACTTCTATACTCGCAAGCCCCACGTTGTGAATGCGTCACTTTGTAACATCAATTCCTGCCCCTGAGTGGAATAGGAACGATGAAACTACCCGGTTCTCATTTATTTTGTGGAGGCTGGGTCGTGGTTCGAAAATTAATAAAAATTTAGAATTGTTAGGCGCCAATAGCCAATTGCTCGATACCTATGCCTTACTGGTTTTCAAATTGTAAGACTGTGGCTATTCAGTGGCCTTAATGTTTACATAGGTATCATGAGTTTTTAGAAAATTTAATATGAAAAACACAAAGTAAGAAAAATAAGTTGTATATTAAAATTTTAAAGACAAAACTAGAAATTGTAAATATTTGATATAAATTTAGATATTTTATTAACAAAAAATTGAATTTAGAGGGTAGCTACCTTCCTTACATAAATTATATGTAGGAGTAAGAATGTTATAAGGCTGACGGCCGATGAAAAGTTAAAGATAAAAATTTACATTTGCTGAAGGCTTAAAATTATGTTAATTGAAAATTCCACAAGAAGTTGAGCGTGTTGATGTTCAAATGAGAATGACACTCTCACCACAAATCCTGTTTACGAGCTGCCAGAGCGCCTCGTCCCACTCAAATCTCTTCTTCCCCTTCCTCTGTTTGTTACGTTTACTGATAGACGTTGAGACTAGACTGATTACTATGTTGTCGCTATACAAGTTCCATATCCAGTGACATGTGTGGATGTGGGCAAACAATTTCCTCCTGGGCTAAATAAGGTTATCCTCACAGGACCATCACCATCAAGCTGGTCACTTTAATTGACACCTAAGGCTTATCTTTGGCTGGTCATTACCACCTCTTCAAACTGGCACCTAATACTTCATCAGGCTGCTACTTAATACCTCAGGCTGGTACTTATTACTGCATCAGGCTGGTACTTATTACTGCATCAGGCTGGTACTTACTAGCTCATCAAGCTGGTACTTATTAGCTCATCAGGCTGGTACTTAATACCTCACACCTAAAAGAGTCCATCGTGTTACTCTACCTTGCATTTACTTGTTTGAAAAGGCACTCTGGGTGCGTTAATACCCTACGTAATGCTTTAAGACCTTAACGTTTCTTCTAAAAATGCCCTACCAAATTCCAAGATATTTTTATAACCTTACAAAATTTAAAAAAAACCGCGTTCTACTATTGCCCAAACCTATATTTAAATCGCGTTTAAAACTTTAAATTCACAATTAATTCCCCTTAACAATAAGCAACAGAATTAAATGTAATTCCTTATCCAACATAGATTTTAGCTACTGACGCTGTTTTTTATGGCACGCGTGCATCTCTATCCAAGCACTTCAAAAATTAACCTATTAAATATCCCTTAACATCGGGTTGAATGCTGGCAATTTTACAAATTAAATACATATACATTAATCAATAAATGTCAATGATTATAATTTAGTAGATATTGGTTTATTTAATTACCTATCTCCAGGAATTTGAGGCTTTAAATCTGCGGTAAGTCAGCACAGACACGTCTTGTTTTTGGCTTCAAGAATCGGAAATGCCTAATTTATTGTCTCCTTTAAAATAGATTTCAATCGTTGCCAACCGCAAAATGATAAAAAGTGTTTACTTAAAATTCTGTTTTTATTATCAAATCTACTTAATTATTGCACTATTTTACTTCCCATTAATAATTCTTATTTGTTACTAAATTTCTATCGAATCAAATTATTAATTAAAGTTATTGTTTAATTTTTACCAATACTTCTAGGTTTCTAACTAGTAAGAGCCGGTGGTTTGCTGGTAGAATAACAGATGGCGCTCGGTGTATATTTTAAAGTTAATTCAAGTTTACTCGTTAAGAATCGGTTGGGTTTGCTTGTAAAGTACAGATGGCGCTCGGTGTATATTTTAAAGTTTGTTCATATTTATTCTGTAGCGATAGGGTAGGTTGATAAATCTACCTGATCTGGGGTTGAGTGGGGATGAGGACTTCGGCAGCTCTAGGTTTCTGTGAACAAAAAGTCAACAAATTTAAAGTATCTGCTATTATAGTGGTTTTAAGAACCCCATAATTAAATTATATATATTCTGTAGCGTCCTGGAACTTTAGGACGGTACAGTACAGATACAACTTACTTGTTCGTTCTTTTTGTATTCCGTTTTGGATTTTGGACCAAGTTTTTCTTTTATTTTTCTTTATTGACAACGTTAGTTGATAGTTTATTGTTTAGTGTTGAACGGAGGTACGTATGTCCTTAATTCGACGTACCGAACTGTGTATTTATGCAGATGCAGAGATGTTGAATAATTTACTAAGGTAAGCTTTTAACCCAGGACACTCATTTATGTTACAAACGTTAATAAATCACATTTAAATATTCTAAATTATAAACATTAATCCAATATTTTGTTCCAAATTAAAATACACACATGTAAAGAGATGCTCTGTTTAAACTTCTATGGCCATTATTTGCTTGCAGTTGTGCAGGAAAAGATAACGAATTATTTACCTCTTTATAATTGCCTCAGTTCAGTTGAGGCGGTCCATCAAAGCCGGTCGATGATCTAAGGCCTTTGCACTTTTTTATGACAATTTAAAAGTTGTATAATTGGGAACTACACCAAAGAGCTAATGGAATAGCGTTTTGGTGAGCTGTACATTTAACAGGCAGCCGCGAGGAGCTGTTGGGCATGCTATACAAGCAAGGGGACGTCAACTACAACTAGAGCATTACATGAATTACAAAACATCTGCCAAGGTTCTGTGAATAAGAATAAGAAGGAAGAATATATGAAAATGTATATCCTTATTATACCTGTGAACTGTCTGTTTTAAAATCAATATTCTTGGAGGTTCCACATATTCCCTAATTTTTAATGTTTACCACTTTTATTCCAATATACAATTGGTGAACAAAAATAAGAAACATGGAATGACGGAGTAGAAATTATACAAATAATACAAACGGATGCTAATTTAAAGAGATGTGAATCGAGGAAGGAAAATAACGTATTTAGTTGAATTGCCTCTCAAATTTTCCTGCTTAATATAATGAGGATAAATTTTAATGCCCATGAAGTCAGGGCAGGGGAGATACATTATAGCTGAATGTCAGTTTTCCATTATAATTAGAGTTTCCCTTGGAAACAGTTTAAGTAGTAATAATCACTTAAAGCCTAATTGTCAGTGTGGTGTTAATGATTGTACTCGGTAACGGGGTTATGTTTAATTTGATAATTACACAGCATCACAATTTCTTCGCCGTCATAACAACACCAAATTTATCGAAATACTTGTAACTTTAACCTTTCTGACACCGATACGTTATTTATAGCCTCTGAGAAATAATTTCACGTCCAATGTGTTTACAAATAAATAAATAAGAATAATAATAGTGTACTTACTAATGACCAGATGCCGGAATTACCTATCTGATATGTGGTAAAACCAGGTTTGGCTTTAGGTGGTTATGTGTCTGAGCATAAAGATTTATATGCATGTGTGAAACAATATCTTACCACGACATTTTTTTAGCGAATTCCATATTATCCAAAACACAGCAAAAAAGATTTTTCAAAAAAAGCCTTGAAAAAGTAAACAGATTAGATTTCCGAAACGTCGGCGAAATATTTAATTTCAAGTTTTTATACTTATTTGTGTTGTTTATTTAAAAAAAACCAAACTCTAACTGATCCTTTGACGTAAAAGTCACAGGTGTAGAGGTTATTTACCAGTAACATACTGATTAATTGTGATATATTTTGTAGATTTCCCTAGCACCGCTTAAAAAGAAAACATACCTGTGGCAGGATGTCTCAAAGAATTGAAGAAGGAAAAAAAAAGTAAGATAATGCCCCAAATAACATTTAGACAATACTGATTGTGAATAATATTATTAAGTTACTCCCTTCCCCGCCTGGAATTGGACTTCAGATAAACAGCCAGTACTATACCGTATACCTGCTGTAATTTGAAATCTACACTGCTGGCCACTCGAACTTACACATAGAGACTTTTAGGCAAAATTTAAAGTTCAATATTTTCAACAGGAATGCAAATTTTTGAACGCGGCTTGCAAATTTTAAGAGCTAGTTTTTTTCGGATTAAGCTGCATGACGTATATTTATCGTAGGACCATAAGTTTATTATATACGGGATGATCAATGAAGTCATGCAAAAAATCAAAAAGTTTGTATGAGTGAAATTTCCGCAAAAAATTTTTTTGGTCGTTGCAATATGGTTCCTTACTAAGGTAACATCAATATCTCTAGACGGTTTTGTCAGTTTTTGGATTAAGGCCCTTAGGCCTTGTACACACTACTCAACATAAAATTTGGATACCGAAATCTTTAAAATGCTTTAACTTGACATTGGATTGACGGTTCTTGATGATTTTTGCGGATTTGGAATCCTTATTTCACGTAGATTTTCTATGGTCTAAGCATTTTATTTGAGGGTTGAAATAAAAACGTAGCGACAAGAACAAGTTTATTACATTAAATTCTACAATATACAACATTGCTTAACAACGACCAAAAGTCAATTCTTAAAAAATTTATAATTCTAATTCTGGTAATTTTTAATAACTGAAAAAAAAATTAACTAAAAAATTAAAAATTAATTTAATTTAAACTTAAATTAAAATTAAATTAAAATTACCTAATTAAAATTAGGTACATTAATTAAAAAAAAGAGAAGCTAATATTGTGTTGGTCCTCCTGCTCGGAGTATTACTTCCCGACATCGATTTGGTAGAGTATCCACAAGATTATTTATAAAATCTTGTGGAATATTCTCCCATTCTTCACGAATGGCCTCACTGAGCGTTTCTAAGGTTTCAGGGGGTACATCAAGAGATCTTACTTTAAGTTTTAAATAAGACCAAACGTGTTCGATGACATTAAGATCCGGAGTCTTTGCAGGCCAGTCCATCCTATTGATGTTTTGTGCCTGCAAAAACTCTGTGATCCTTCGCGCTCTGTGAGGTCGAGCGTTGTCATCCACCAATAGAATTTCTGGGCCGTAATATCGAGCAAAAGGAGCAACAATAGGTTCCAAAATTTCCTCCTGATAAACAGTACCATTAATGGTTTGGTTGGTAATGAATAGCTCGGTTTTACCATTTCTTATGATACCTCCCCACACTGTAACACCTCCGCCACCAAATGCTTCTTGAGGGGCCATATTTTCCTCCAAATATCGCTGATTTGGCCTTCTCCAAACTAACATTCGGCCATCGGAGTGAAACGAATTAAATCTTGTTTCGTCAGTAAATAAACAATGGCTCCACTCTGCATTACCCCAATTCGCATGCCGATTTGCCCATGCCCGCCTATTCGCTCTATGGCGTTGTAATAACCGCACACATTTTGCTCTGCGACGGGCTCTATAATTTAAAATGTTTGGCATTATGTTATGTTTAAAAAAAAAAAATCTCACCTCAAGTTGTTTTTATTTAATGTTCTTCTCACTGTTTTGTCCGAAACGCTCACCCCAGTTTGTTGTCTTAAAGAGTCATTTAGTTTTCTAGAGTTCTTTGTTCTATTCCGCATAGTTTCTCTCATTAAAATTCTTTCGGTTCTTTGGTTTATTTTTTTTGTATGTCCACCCCCATGCCCATAATTATGATCACCAGTAGTTTCGACGCGGCGGTTCAAATTATAAATTGTCTTTCGGCTGACATTGTAAATGTGCGCAACTTGCTGTTTTGACATTCCTTCGTTGAGAAGTCGAATGCAATTTTCCCTTTCTGCCGTGGTTAAACGCCTCATATTAATTAAACTTTACAAAATTATAACATTGAAATATGTCAGATTATTTCTAAAATAATGTAAACAATTTTTAATTCCATAGCAACAAATTTGTTTTTCCAATGCCTACTTTGAAATTGACGCGTCGCGTAGAAATTACATCCGATCATAATTATGGGCATGGGGGTGGACAAAGAACTCTGTAAAACTGAATGACTCTTTGAGACAACAAACTGGGGTGTGAGTTTCGGACAGAACAGTGAGAAGAACATAAATAAAAACAACTTGAGGTGAGAATTTATTTTTACAAAAACTTAAATAATGCCAAACTTTAGAGCGCGTCGTACCCTACGTTTTTGTTTATTATCGACCCGGTATAATGTGTAAATTTCAACCCTCCAATAAAATGCTTAGACCATAGAAAATCTACGTGAAATAAGGATTCCAAATCCGCAAAAATCATCAAGAACCGTCAATCCAATGTCAAGTTATAGCATTTTAAAGATTTCGGTATCCAAATTTTATGTTGAGTAGTGTGTACAAGGCCTAAGGGCCTTAATAAAAAAACTGACAAAACCGTCTAGAGATATTGATGTTACCTTAGTAAGGAATCATATTGCAACGACCAAAAAAATTTTTTGCGGAAATTTCACTCATACAAACTTTTTGATTTTTTGCATGACCTCATTGATCACCCCGTATATAATAAACTTATGGTCCTACGATAAATATACGTCATGCAGCTTAATCCGAAAAAAACTAGCTCTTAAAATTTGCAAGCCACGTTCAAAAATTTGCATTCCTGTTGAAAATATTGAACTTTAAATTTTGCCTAAAAGTCTCTATGTGTAAGTTCGAGTGGCCAGCAGTTTATTACGTATTTCGTTTTTATTTAATACAGTACGTTTCTCGATAAAACTAAATTACTCATTAACATTTCAAAATTAAATTAGTTTATGACTTTGTTTTTATGCTTTGGGAATGTTTAAGTACGTGTCTACAATATATAATATCTTTCAAAGCCATCCCTGGAATCTGGTAAGTAAATCCGATCTCTGCTAATGACTAAAAATTGTGCAAATCTCGGAAAAAAGAAACACGTTAAATTCAACATGTTATTTTGTAAAGTACTTATATTGTTTAACAAACTTAAATGTCTACATTTATATATTTAATATTAAAATAAAATATTTCTGTCAATCACCTCTGTGAATCCTTATTTTCATAAGGATAATAAACCAAACTGCAAATAATTGCGAGCCTGGCCGCGTTAAGTATAGAAATCACATTCTACAACAAAACGCTTTGTTTTGATTTAAACAAGCACCAGCCGAAAGAATTATTCCTAATTAAAGGAAACTCTCGTACCAGCCGTCTCAGACTAACTTGCATACTGCAGTTTCGCACTTCCTGGTGCTCATCAGTGCAAGGCGAGCCCGAGACGACTAGTACAAGAGCCTGGTTAACCAAGTGGAATAATTCTTTCGGCTGGTGCTTGTTTAAATCAAAACAAAGCGTTTTGTTGTAGAATGTGATTTCTATACTTAACGCGGCCAGGCTCGCAATTATTTGCAGTTTGGTTTATTATCCTTATGAAAATAAGGATTCACAGAGGTGATTGACAGAAATATTTTATTTTAATATATTCTGCCCTCTGGAAGCACGCTGTTTACTATTATATATTTAAGTATATATTTATATTTAATATTGTGTGCTAAATTTCAGACGTCCTCTTTATTTCTTTCAGAGGTTTAAGATCTTTAATACCTGGACTATGTTACTATCAGCTATAAATTTCTTGTGTCACACTTCTTTTAAGATCCAATTACAAAATTATAATTCTCGGTGGGCATTATTCATCCCGTTGCGGCGGTAACATTTAAAAACAGATTCCCTTAACTTAAGTTCACCACAACTTCCATTCTTAATTATTCAGAATCATCTTACAAGATAAGACTTTTAGAAAGTAATTAATTCAGTTTTTTAACTCGACACCGACAACACGTTATCTTTTTTAAAAGGAGAGATTCGAGGTTGCGACTCAATACAAAAAGTCCAACATTTCTGCCTCGTTGCTGAAACTGCTTATAAACTTTATATTAGATTTCTACATTATCAGGGAGTTTTTGTAAATTGGTATTTAAGTGATTTTGTTTTGCCATTTGTTAATGGGAGGTGATGTTTCTATATATACTTAATTGAACCCCCATTCAGATGGGTAGGAACTCACATACTGAAAAATAAAAAAATACCGTCATCTACATTTTTGATTAACTTTAATTTAAGACCTTTAGCGTTATGACGTACGCAAACAGGGTAATTTCGCCGTCATTCTTTTTCTTTTACATTTTGCCTAAATGTCAATTGGGTCATAATATGTCTCTACAGAATATTCTGTATAAACGTGAGGAAATCTCTCAGATAAAAATAACATAAGAGAAATAAATAAAAATATACTGATATAGTTCTCTACATATATTTAAGGCAAATAAGAAATGTCGGAGTCTTTGATCTATACCGCGCCGACACTTTTTATGTGCCTTAAATATATGTAGAGAACTATAATTCCACATCTACATAGTGGATAGGAAGTATACTAATCGTAAAAAAAAAAATCATCATCATTTTTTTTTTGCTGAAATAGCTTTAGAATGTTATGAAACGTGATTTTAAATTAGAGTGAAAAAAATTTTCTGTCTGTTGGGCGGTCGGTCACTGTCTGTCTGTAACTTTTTTGTCCGCACGTATGTACTATAACGACATCTAGAACTAGATTATATTTTGAGATGATTCCGTTGAAGGGTTGGTTGTTAAATAGGGGTAAACAGGGGAAAATAAGTAAAGTAAGCTGGTAAGAGCACAGGAACTTGGGACTTGTATAAATTGAAACATCCTTTATAGGATTTTGCAAATAGCAGAAAAAATAACTATCTATAACTAAAAGAAAAACTTTGTGTAGAAATATTAACGAAATCTTTGCATTCTTTCGATAACCTGAATTCTAGTTATGCTAGCAAATTAAAATCCTAAAATGAATTTGTCTAATTTCTTATTTAACAATTCTCATTCTAACACTAGCATCCACACAGTCCCCTACGGCCATGCAGATTAAACTAGTATCCACATAACCCCCTACGATTATGAAGATTCAGTTAAAAATGAGAACAAAGGCCTAAAATGAATTTATTTATCTACCTTGTCTTAAAAATTTTTTCATTCTAATGGATTACATTTTCATGAAATGTATCATTCTGTTTCTTGGAAATGCTTAGCCTTTGAAACGTTTTTCGCCCTTATTCTGGAGCTCATCAGAAAGACATAAAGCCATTCAAAAAGACGTTTCATGCAAAACCAAGACGATTTCTATGAATAAGTGTGAAATAATTATTTATTTTTTTGTTGTATATACTATAAGCGAAGATCTCAGATTCTTCTATAACATTTTCAACTCCTCCACCACCCCCACTCCATTATTAAAAGGGCTGATAAAATTAAATTGAAATACTCACTTAAAATTTGGTACACGTACGTATTATAACGACATCTGGAACTACATTATATTTTGAGATGACTCCGTTGAAGGGGTAGGAAGAGGTAAATAGGGGAAAATCAATAAAGCAAGCTGGTAAGAGTACAGAAACTTGAGATTTGGTGTATATACTAGACACCAAGGCCTCAGATTTCTTTAAAATAGTTTTCAACCACCACCGGCCGCAAATATTGAAATTCTATGATCAATTATTCCCACGTACTATATGGACTGCAAATATAGTTAGTCAAGTCCTTGAAAGAGACGGATGGAAAATCTGGATATGAAAGTAGTGATTTCTTAGGCAGCGGTTTTTTTACAATGTTTTAAGGCTTTTCTGACAAATCTCGGAATTGGGTAAATACATATTGTTATGAATTACACCCCCTTGGAACTGGAAATTGATACGCTTATGCCTAATATTGAGTGACTGGAAGCTTGTAGAAAGAAATGGACTTTTTCTAGAGTATGGTGAGAAGATTCTCGATTGTTTCTGGATGGATCTAGAGGCAATTTCGGAGTATATAAGGCGCGATTACCAGCGCAGAAGGAGAAGTTTATTAAAGTGACGTTTGGTAACAAAAGTGAGGTTAAATATCAAGTAAACAAAGTGTAAAGGTTATTTTGAAGTATTGTATAGTCAGTAAATTATTAAATAAAGTGTTTATCTCTTGTTGAAATTATTTTAGAACCCACGGATTCATACAGGGTGTTTCCTAAAAGGGTGAAAACACGCAACAATATTTACCGTCTTCAAAACTTCTACTAATTAAATTTGTTAATTTATTTATGGCTAAAGTGGTGGATAAATTAGCTCTAAAACCATGACTAGAACTAAACAGATTTTTGGATTCAAAATAAGTGATTTGAATTTTTAAAATGCTTTCTAAGATTTTTTAAATTAACGGTAAGATAGAAATAGGTCTGTAGTTTCCTACATTGTTTATGTTGTCTTTTTTATGTAATGCTATGACTTTAGCAAGCTTAAGAATATTAGGAAATATGCTTGTACGGATACAAATGTTTATTAAGTTAGTCAGTGGAATTAATATAATGTGTCTAATTGCGTTTAAGATTTTTATATCTATGAAGTAAGCAACCTAGACTTAGTCTTTTTCAAGTTAGTAATGATATCATTTACCTCAACATAAGTTACTTCTCTAGAAGAAAAGAAATCGTTATAAATATTATTGTAACAGGTAATTCTCTTATTATATGCTTAGCAATATTAACAAAATGTGTGTTAAATTCGTTGGAGCATATGTTATCTGACTTATTTACCGGATGATTTTTATTGTGATTTATGATTCGCCACATGGTTTTTTGGGAGCTGAGTTTGCAATAAGGTTGTCGTAAGCATCTTTTCTCGTCTTACAAAGTTGTGACCTGTACTGTTGTCTATGAATCCTGACTGATCTCTTTATGTCATCTGTAGGTGTTCTTTTATATATATCCTCCAAGAAATGCAAAGTGTCTCTCGCACACCGTAAACAATTAATTCTTGGTGTTTTTATGCCATTTACTAATTTTGATTTTTCAGGAAATGCTTTTTCAACAGCTGATGTTTTATGGTTAATAAAGTGTTCAAGTTTGGTATCAGCGGTTATGTTGTTGTTCTTTATAAAGCTCCAGTCTACATTTTGCAAAATGTTATTTAGGTAATATAAACCAGTATCACTTAATGGCCTATAATTTATTCACTTGGAAGCTAATCTTGGTTTAGGGTGATGTTAGTTTAATAATATTCCTAAATGGTCTGACAATCTGGAGTCCAATATCGTCCAGTCAAAATAAAGGTTATCAAAATTAACAAAAATATTATCAAGATTGTTTCTAGTGTTCTTGTTATTAATTGGATTTAAACCAAAGGATCTAAAAGTGTTTAAAAGCAATAAAGTATTGTTTCCATCGGTATTAAAATGTACTCCCTACTAATCGCGGTAGCGTCATCAACCAATAATACTAACGAAATGTTATTTATATGATTAGACAGATCATTAACATCGTTATTTTATCATCTATATGTCCGAGTGGACTGAAAATCGATACCTGAGGGTTATATGGGTTGCAATTTATAAAGTTTATAAATATTTGATCGAAATTTAACAAAAAATTGCGCCGTTAATATGGAGGATAAGTTTTGTAATTAATGGTCTGATTCGTCTGAAAATCAATATTTGGGGATCTTCGATATCCCAGATTACAAATATTTGGACGAAATTCAAGATTTCAATGGCTGCTTCAAGATGACGAATAGGTATTGTCATTTACCTGGAGGGAATTTTATCGAACGCAATAGTATAATTCAGACAAAACTAAAAAGAAGAAAATAATGTTGATAATAATATGTTAATAAACGTAAAACCGTGGAGTGTTCCAAATACCATTTACAAAAACACACATTTGTTAGTAAATAAAAAAATCTACGTTGATTAAGTTGGTAAACTTTCCGGGATATCATTTCTACCGTTTTTGACAATATCCTCTCAAATTTCCGAAACAAAAATCTAAGTGCACTGGTCTATCTTTCGTATGTTTTGAAACATCCATTGTGTGTTGAATTAAGAGAGACACCACATCAACAATGCAACGATATATGATAGATAGAGTGGATGAAGGAGGTATCTTACAATTGATCCATTTGACTACATAAATGAATGATGGTTAGTTAAGTGATAATTATTTTTTAATTTTAATACTTCTTAATGTCTTCAAATAAATAAATATGTCCATGTATATATACAAATTTTTATCTACGATAAAAACTTTGAAGTTAATTTTCTGCATTGTGTGATTTTGTCACTTATCTCCTTTACCCACTCGATCCTTGAATAAAGCCCTCTGTATATGCACGTACGTTCAAGAAACGTATAATATGGGGAAATATATGAATTTTGTGCGGTAAGAATATCGATTATAACATTTGCAAAATGTAATTATTGTCGTCCCAGTGACATTTAAAATCCTTGCTCACTGGAAGTGCCCCTAATCCATTTTTAAAGGCAACCGCATAGAATGAACGAGTCTGCACGGTAAAAGAGTAGGGCCATGCCAAAATGTCATGTTATATGCATAGAGATACTGAAGAGAGCTGTCATCGCCAACATCTGCGTACAAGTATCGGCATAATTCAGTGTACAATTACCGATATGCGCTCGTATTTTATGCATGGCAGACATTTTACATACAGATACATATTAGTTATACAGCAGGTTGTTACTCCTTGTTAACTTTTCATTTTTCAGTGTCGTTTAAGGGAGTGATATCGATTATAAAGCGTGTAATCTGATATCCGGATGAAGGGTCGGTTCAATATTTTTTTAATAAAAAGTAATGCTTCGTTGTAATTGTTTTGTCAGTCACTCGTTTGGTTAATTTAGGAAGAAAATGACAACTTCTTGATATATTTTAATTGACTGAATAATCACTAACAGAGCTGAGTTTGCTGTGGTAGGTACCCTGATACGAGCTCTGATATACCATAAAATTCACTAAAATTGCAATTGCACGTTTGATCGATACAAAATTTATACAGGGTAATAATAGGCCATAGTGCAAGGGTCGAAATATGAGGATACAAAAAAATGTGCTTTAGAAAAGAAAATGTTGCTGTGGAAAAAGATACAAGGTGGGTGTCAAAATTCAAATTATTTTTTCATTTTCTTTGCAATAACTCTACAGCCTCTTGACTGATCTTTGCCAAATTTGCTAGAGAATTTTTTTTTCTAAGACAACAATGTTTTATGTACTACATCACGTTAGATCATAGAGGGCGGCGCAGGACCTGTATCTGATCATGAAATTGTTTCATTTTTTTTTTGACGAAACGTGGTACATCTAACTAGAAAATCTGATGAGGGCGTCATTTCCACGTATAAAAAGTACACTTGCTAGAACTTGAGAACTCCGTTTTCTAGGAAATTACCGTTAAACATTTGAATAATTTTTTTGAAAGACAGATTCAAGTTTCATGAAACAAAGTGGATTTATTGAAAAGCGTGCTTTGGCTACGTTTTAGTACTGTCGTGTACGTCATTTAATGATTTTATTTTCTTCTTGTTTTCCTCGAGCTAATTTCTTTAACTTCTTTATTGAAAATGCCTCGACATAACAATTTTTCAAATAGGGAAATGAGGGATATGATATGTGCTTACGTACAAAAATTTTTTAGCGGACCTGCTACAGCGAGGAGATACTCATTTCAATATCCAAATAGTATACATCCAGACCATAAGATTTTCAAAGCCAGCTATCAAGAATTTTAATGTTTTTATGTCTTCTTTTTACTTGACAATGTTGAAAAAGAACACTGAAATTGTTTTTACTAGAAGAAAACGCTGTAAGTTTTTATGTTTTTCGATTGTTGTAGCGAATTTCGCCTTGCAGACAGTTAATTTTGCAGTAAATATTGAAACCATAGTATTTTTGAAAAGATAATGAAAAGAGCTTTCAAATGAGATATTATATAAGCCCCTACTTTCCATTGAAAAATTTAGGGGTTGCAACTGCCACTAGAAGGGGGTTGAATTTAGGGATGAAATTTGGACACTGCAGGATGTCATTTCAGAATCCAAAATGGAGGTGTCTTGGGATTTTTTATAAATATGTACAATAATTGAGATTCTGAATTTATTCCATTTGGCTGTTTCACACTGTACAGGGTGCTCCAAATTGCTTGATTTTGGCTGGTTTTTCTATTTTCAGACCAGGTAGAGAAAAACTGACGTATGAGTCTAGAGCTCGATTTTTGTGAAACGCCGATTGGTGAAAACCGTATTTCGATATCTCTAACCGTTTCCAAGATATCGGCAAAAATTGACATTTGGCAGATTCCGAAAAACTGTCATAACTTTTTTATTTGTGAATATTTTTCAAACGGTAAAAACTTTCTACATGCACTTTTTGACGTAGAATAACATGCATTTGTAAAAAAAAAATATCGCTTTTCAATTGTTCGATATTAAAGCTAACTTTGTTATTTCAAATGGAAACCATAGTTGGCTTTGACTTTAGAAAATAGGAAAAAAATGAGCTTTCCAAAAATATATGTCAAGATATGTCTAGTCATCCTTGCTGCCAATGTAACACATTTCTCTTTAAAAATGACATTTTTTTAACATTTAACATTTTAACCCAGTTGGCCACACCAAAACCAGTTGCTTTGCATATCTAAAAGTTAGTTTGACAGTAAATAAAATAAGTGTTAAAGTTGACATCTGTTATAATCTCTCTGCATTATTTCAAAATGTATGAAAACTTTGAAAAAATGCCAGATGTTTATATGCTATATTGAATCAGAAATTCTGAAGATGCATTAAATCTATATTTCGAACGTTACCCAGAACGCCAGCAGCCAAGCGAACAAATATTTCCTAGATTGGAAAATGCTTTGATGAATTATGGATCATTTGTCTAGCCCAGACCTAAATATTGTGCTATTGAAGGTAGAGACGAGGTGGAGGCAGAAGTAATTGGAGCGGTTTTAGAAAATCCTGAAATTTCTACCAGAGAAATAACTGTAACTAAGGCTGTGATCCCTGGTGATCAAGAACGCAGGATTAATTTCTGCAACTGGTTCATCAGAAAATGCAATGAAAATGAAAATTTTCACCGAAATGTCATTTGGACCGACGAAGCAAGAGTAACCAGCAACGGAATATTTAATCGACATAATCGGCAGCGTTGGTCGGGCCATAATGAGCATGTTTTCCAACCTAGAAATCTGCAAGGACGATTTGGTTTCAATATTTGGATTGGAATAGTGGGGCAACGAATGATTGGACCTTTTATTTATGACGAAAACCTTAACGCCCAACGGTACGTTAATATTTTGGAAAACATTGTTGAACAATATTTAGAAGACTTGCCCCTTGCCGATTTGGTACGAAAGTTTTATCAACAAGATGGCGCACCAGCCCATAACGCGGCGGTTACAAGGAACAAACTAAATCAAATGTTCGAGGATCGGTGGATGGGAACAAGGGGGCCCATACCATGGCCTGCAAGATCTCCGGACCTAAGTCCTTTGGACTTTTTTATTTGGGGTTTCGTCAAAGACCAGATATTTAAAACCATACCAGAAACGCGTCAAGATTTAGAGCAACGAATGAGAAATACAATCGCTGTGATAACACCTTTACAGCTCTTAAATGCCGAGAAATCAGTAAAGAAGAGATGTCAATTGTGCATCGACCAAAATGGTAGACAATTTGAACACTATTTGTGATACTTCAATCGTTAAAGATTTGTTACCTACTTAATGAAATATGTTTAATTAATAAAATTAATTTAATAGAAAAAATATTGTTTTCATTTGAATAACTGAAACTCTTGTTTTCCATGGCCAACTCTGCTAAAATGTCATTTTTAAAGAGACATGTGTTATATTGGCAGCAAGGATGACTAGACATATCTTGGCATATATATTTTTGGAAAGCTTATTTTTTTTCCTATTTTCTAAAGTCAAAGCCAACTATGGTTCCCATTTGAAATAACAAAGTTAGCTTTGATATCGAACAATTGAAAAGCGATATATTTTTTTTTACAAATGCGTCTTATTCTACGTGAAAAAGTGCCTGTAGAAAGTTTTTACCGTTTGAAAAAATATTCACAAATAAAAAAAGTTATGACAGTTTTTCGGAATCTGCCAAATGTCAATTTTTGCCGATATCTCGGAAACGGTTAGAGATATCGAAATGCGGTTTTCGCCAATCGGCGTTTCACAAAAATCGAGCTCTAGACTCATACGTCAGTTTTTCTCTACCTGGTCTGAAAATAGGAAAACCAGCCAAAATCAAGCAATTTGGGGCACCCTGTACATATTATTTATTAAATTAAGTAATTATTATTTTACAAAATCACAGATAGATGTCAAAATTATGTCATTCTTACGTTGAGTTTGCGTATATCTCACAAATTCAGCGCTAAGTGATTAATGCTGCCATAAATCTAGGGGTTTTGGCCGACAGTATGCGTCCAAACAACAAGTTCTGGGTGATGAATAATACTACAACGTGTATACGATTATTGGCGACGTTTCTCTCATACTTTCCCCCGGGCTATGTTAATGTTAACCAACATGAGTTTCATCCGTGTGTTTTCTACAGTTGTCTCCTCGTTTATCAAGCGAGTGTGAATTATGAAAATATAAATACGTTTATGTATTCAACTTGTTCAAGTGAATATATAAATACTAATTTGTCCTCACTAAAATATGGATTACATGAACAGGCAATAAGCTGTGCCAAACTTATAAGTTAAATTACAAATTGAGAAAAAAATGAATAAAATTGAATTGCCTTTAAGAAAGTGGTCACTAAAAATTATGAAATATAACTTAGGTTACGTGTAATGTATCACGGAGCTAATGTTACCTGTTTACAATACCCTGGTAAACACCCCCAAAACCGTGGGTTCAGAAGTTATAACACGAGACACCAAATGAATTAGACAGAGGTTGGTTTTTGAGTACTTGATTGTTACAAAATGTCTCACACCTAAAAATGTGTAAACTAGAACAATGTTATAAACTAAAAACTGAAAATGAAAACTAAAGACAGTTAACATTTCGGAAGATTATCTAAATTATACATTGGTTATCTAATGGCAGATAAAATAAATTGATTCTCGTTCCTTAAGATTACATCATTGCTTCAAATGATGTAATCTTAAGGAACGAGAAACAATTTATAATAACTGTCTTAATTAATAATTATTATCCTGAGAGTGTTGTTGACAGTCAGTTGATGAACATTGGAAGGAGAGAAAAGTACCATTACACCTTGAGGTCTTTAGGTCTATAGCAGTACATGGTTCATTGGATAAATTACGAAGAATTGGGAATAGGTCTTCTGCTAACATCGGTTTTATCGAAAGCCAAACCTTTCAATGTTAGATATAGTTTCATGTTTCTCAGAAATTTGAGTCTTCCTTTCAACGTCCTGTATCATTGCGTTCAGTTTGTTTATTTGCCAAGAACTACAGTAGCTCGCTGTAAGAAGCTTTCATTTATTAATCGCTCCACAGGTAAATAGCCATTTACAGTAGAGGTGTAAAGAAGAACCTCGAGAGAACCTTTGAGACACCCTATATACCGATCTGCCAAGGTAAAGAAAAATAGAGAGTAAAATCTGCAATAAGTAAAAAAGAGATCTAGGAGAACATTTGTGATGTCTATCAAGCAGACCCAAACTAATTTGACCAGAGAAATATTTTTGTATTCGTAAATAAGCCCAATCCTTCCTGTTGTGATCCGTGCTCTATGTTTAATACATTTTTAATTTTGAGAAATTCAATTCGGTTTAATAATTAATAAGGATTAATAAACTAATACTACCGATAGGACTGATCTTTTCCGTTCGTGTCTTTATGTTGGCAGCTTCCCTCTTTATTCTGTAGGATTCTCACACTCCACTTCCCAAAAACAGTTCTAGTTGGAGTTTTATTACTCTTAAGTCACATCACAGCTAATATGTCCACATTTCTTTATAAACAGATGCCGCTCACTTGACACTTAAGGCTCGTGCACACGGGTTTAGTTGCTAACACAAGTAACTAAGGCAAGTGAACAGGCATTACAGTAGTGAATAGAGTACTTGACTCTAGTAGCGAAGCTAAGCAAGTAGTAAAAAGGCTTTGAATATATTAAAAAGAAAATGCGGCGTCTCCACCACAATTTTTACTGGATTGGATACTAAACTATGCACTACATTCGTTTGAACACATTGGCTAGTAGTAAGTTGCATTCGAGCAATCCATAATTACCACAAGAAAGGTAATAATGTAAAAGTTTAACACTTTTACGTGTGAAGACTGTCGAGTGACTGGCCATAGTTACTTGCGCCAGCAATTAAACTCCTGTGCGCGAGCCTTAAAACAGCATTTAGCCTTCAATTCTACAATAATTATGGGGCGAAAAGTACACAGAAAATAGGGACAATATTATCGTTTATTGTTGAGTTTTTTATATGAGAGCTGATGGAATAATTGTTGGTAGCTGTTGAAAATGAAAATACATCAGTCAATAGACAAAAACTATTAAGTTTTTTTTTAGTCCCAGGTATTTGCTCAACCCTGTAATTCAAAGTATATAACTATTAACTATGTGTGCGTTACGTAAAAAAAAATGTAACTTGTAACAAAATTTTTATCAATTAATAAATTGATAAATGTTTTATTTTCCGCTATAGAGTTTTATATATTCTTGTATAATTATAATTACGATAAATAATTTAAATTAATTACATATGCAATCAGTATTATTACTATTTATAAGTAAACAAATTTTATTTATCTTCATTTAATGTGAACAATAAATCTTTTTTTATATAATCTGTTTACGCATGTGTATTATGGTTTTTTAAATGATTTTAATTTGTTTACTTATGGTGCGAGTTCCAAATACCATTTTTTTAAATTTTGTCGTGGAAGGACGAAAACGAAATAATAAAGCCACAAAATACGATGTTCTTCAATGAAAAAATAATGGGGAAAAGTAAAATGTGTCTTGTGACAAAAACTAAATCCTTAGAAGTATTCACGTCTTCAATTCAGACAATAATCTAGCATCATTAAAGTGAACTCTAGAAGACACTAATACATTTTTATTAGAGAAATTAATGCCCATCATCTATTATATCGTAGAAGTGCATCAACACAGCACAAATCCACTATAATCTAAACAGTTTAATAAAACCGGTCAAAATGTTTAATATAAGGGAGTCTACGGCGTCTTAAGGAGTAGCAGAAGGGTCCTTAGTCCTTACGAAGGACAGTATAGCGGTGGCAAGGGAGAGTGCAGTTACGACCCTCACGAAGGGAAGAACAAGGGGCCACAGTTCCAAGACCGCAACGCCTCCTTCATCACCGCTGACACGGTAATCCAATAATGTATCAACTTCCGAGGTCCCGACTTTCGCTCTCCAGGATATATACTTTGCTTATTTTTTACTAGGAGTTGGAGTACGAAATAATAAAAATACGAGATAACTACGTTTCAATATCGTATAACGAGTCCTGCAAGTTGAAAATTATTTTTATTTTTCCAGATGAATCCAGTGAAAACACTACTATTGGTTCAATATTCTAAAAATGTTGACAATAATATAATATATGCATACTATAGTTCAATATTAATATTTGTTGATAGCAACCTAAAATTTTCGCTATGGTTTCACTGTATCTACATCAACTACAGCGCCAACTAATATTATGTTCTACTTGGGAAACGGTTCTCTTTTGGTAACACCCAATCTTAGACGAGTAAGAAGACTGAATTAAAAAATAAAAATATATTTATTTGATCTGAGTAGGTACACAAAGCTGACACATTTGGATGGCTGCTCAATAAATATTTTCGTATGTAATTTGAAAATTTGAAGAACTCTCATTGAATGATTTTTAGAATTTCTTTTGAAGTATATACTTATTACTTATCCTTAATTCTTGTATACTTAATATCCACATTAGAGAATACATATTTCATTAAGTCATTGATAGATACTCCAATTCGTCCTTAAATAAACCGAGTTGAAAAATATATCGACAAATTACACCTCTGTATGATTTATTATTTCCGAATTTATCGTAAATTTTACAGATATGCTGTACGTATGGAAGTTTTAATGTCAGTCATACGTTTGAATTAGTTAAAAGGTTTATGAGTACGAGCTTGTCATAAAATAAAATGTATAGCCAGGAACCGGGCTGACAAATTAAAAATCTCCATTCAGGGTTACATCCTCAAAATCAATATTTATGCGACCAGCACAAGTAACACTATTGTCTTTTAATTCATTTTAAAATTACCTACGTTCATAATGAAACGCACAGTCTATCATTACCAGGTCAATTGTGCAAATATGGTATTTTTTGCGTATATGAAAATGGTGTATTTTTTATCGAAAAAAGTGGATAAATATATAAAAAATGTTGCTCTATTTGAAAAATTCAAGTATAAGTCTATCACCGCTATGTGAAACACCCTGTAGATGTAAAATTGTTTTAATAAATGCCGCCCTTGATCTCCTATAATCTTTAACTCTGACATTTTTTTTTTCAAGGATATGATTGAAAGTCTTAATTTCCACGAAATTACTACTTTTTTGGTAAATCTCGAAATCCTGCCATTAAAGTTGATTATGACCGAGGAGACTTTTGATCAACATGCCATGAACTGCCTATGTGCAAAGTTTCAGCTTCCAGGAGTGAAATCCTAATTGCATTTAAAAAGTGCGGGGTGCTATGTGAGGAAAAACAAATTATGTAGAAAAAATGTCTATTTAACTCCGTTCCTTTAAATATGCCGGTGGTTATATATCAAGTACTTAATTTTAATTATGTGAAAGAAGCAAATTTTCATATAGTGAAAACACTACTAACATTCTAAATATTGACTAAATGTTATTTGTGGCATTATCCTATTTTTTTTTTGTTCTTCAATTCTTTGGGACTCCCTGCCACATGTATTTTTTCTTTTCAAGCGGTGCTGGGGGAGTCTACAAAACATCACAATTAACCAGTATGTTACTGGTAATTAACCTCTACGCCTGTGACTTTTACGTCAAAGGATCAGTTAAAGGTTGCTTTTATTTTTAAATAAACAACACAGGTAAGTATAAAAACTTGAAATTAGATATATCGCCGACGTTTCGGAAATCTAATCTGTTTCCTTTTTCAAGGCTTTTTTTGAAAAATCTTTTTTGATATAATAGCAGCCATAGAAAAAAACTGCACAAAACATGCCAACAGATGACGGAAATGAATATCGCGTGCGGTAAAAAATTGCTTTAGAAAGGCAATATGAAATTAAAGAAAATTTCAACACAGAAGAAAAACGGTCAATATCCTCTTTGAAGAGAGATGAAACCATTAAAATTTTGCCAGCGGACAAGGGTAATGCCACAGTCATTATAAATAAAAACACATATGATGAAAAAATCATTACACTTATCAATGAACTCAAAATTAAGTAAAAACCCAACAAAATCAATTGAGGGCAAAATTTATAGAACTTTATTTAAATACAAAAATGAATTTAATGGCTTACACCGCATTATAGCAAGCCTCCTCAGTTTTATGGCTTACCAAAAATACATAAACAGAATGTCCCATTAAGACCAATTGTTAGTTCCATTAATTCGCCATGCCACAATTTGGCAAAATTCTTGCTTAAAATTGTTAATCCATTATCTGGAAATACTGACGCATATATAAAAAATAGTAAACATTTTATCGAAAAAGTTTATGAAAACAATATTCATAATACACATCTGGTGGTTAGTTTTGACGTAGTTAGTGTGTTCACTAACGTCCCAGTAGACAAAACTTTAAAAATAATCAAAGACAAATTGTTAAATGAAAATAATTTGGAAGCTAGAACTAAATTGCGTAAATACCATAATAGAACTTTTAACAATATGTATAAAGACAACTTATTTTCAATTGGAAAATGATTTCTATCAGCAGGATTTCGGTATGGCAATGGGTTCTCTATTGTCACCGATTTTAAGCAATATATTTATGGAGGATTTTGAGACTAGGCATGTTCAAAATTGTGCATACAAACCGGTTATCTGGTGGAGATACGTAGATGATATCTTTGCAATCTGGCCTCATGGTATTGAGTTACTAGATAGTTTTATGGATCATTTGAATAATAAAGAACCTTCTATTAAATTCACTTTAGAAAAGGAAACTAGAAATGAATTACCATTTTTAGAAATTTTAATTAAAAGAGTAAATGGTACAATTGAAACAAGTGTTTATAGAAAACCAACACATACCAACAGATATTTAAATTTCAACTCAAATCAGTCGATGCAAGTTAAGAGGGGTGTTGTAAAATGTTTGTATGATAGAGCCAAAATCATTTCTTCTAATGATGAAATACTAAACAATGAGAAGCGGTTTATAAAGGAAGTTCTTATACCCTGGGAGTTTTGTCGATAAAACCTTCATAAATATTGAAAATAACAATCAAATACGACAAAAACCTGAAAAACGTTACACAACGTTAATTCCTTATGTATGCAGATTATCCGAAAAGTTGCGCCGCATCAGTGATGGATTTGATATTAGGAGGGTATTTCAAACAAACAACACTTTAAGATCTATTCTGACAAAGACGAAACCGAAGAACCACGAGCAAAATTAAAAAAACTCCATTTATAGTATTCCGTGTGAGTGCAAGCAACAAACAATACGTGGGTGAGTTATCCAGACTTTTTAGTGTAAGAGTGGGCGAACATCAAAATTATATCAGAAAAAATGAAATTCAGAGGTTCAAGATCTGCGAACACGCTTGGGAGAACGGACATAGAATAAACTGGGACTCGGCAAAAATTTTAACAAAAGAGGCAGATAGCAAAAAAAGAAATATTAAAGAATCCGCGATAATGTTATTGAATGAAGAATAATTTGTCTCGAATTGTTCCGTAGATGTCTGTACAACTTGGTTGCCAATGTTAAAAGAAGAACTTCACAAACTTAACATTGTATAAAAACTAAAAAACACTGTTAACTGTATCAACAGTTCTATGAATAGTAAGTATCTATAGATATTGAATATAATAAACATTCTTAGAGCTAGATTTATCATACACAGCAAAAAATATTTTTTAAAAAAAACCTTGAAAAAGGAAACAGATTAGATTTCCGAAACGTCGGTGAAATATTTAACTTCAAGTTTTTGTACTTATTTGTGTTGTTTATTTAAAAAAAAAGGAACCTCTATTATTTATCAGTGACATACTGGTTAATTGTGATATTTTGTAGATTCCCCGCGCACCGCTTGAAAAGAAAAAATACATGTGGCAGAAAGTCCCAAAGAATTGAAGAAGAAAAAAAAACTAACATTCTGTTATAATGTTTTTGCATATCAATCCGCGTTATCCTCTTCTGTTTAGCAGTTTGCCGCTTTATATTGCACTAAGGATTTCATCCCATCTAATATCGTTGGCTCCAGACAGCGCATGAGGGTAGGGTCTTTGTTTTACTGTTTGTCCAGAGATTTATTGCATATAAGGGAATTGTTTACGAGATCCCTAAGATATCTGTTAGTCCTTATAAGTGGGCATACATACTTTTATTCGAAATTGATACATATTAGTGTATACAATTATACAAATTCAGTCCATTTAAGTAAACAAATTAGTTTGGCTTAGCTTCGACCGATGACAAAGCCTTCTTTTCACACTTATTTCAGTAGAGAAATGAGGATCAAGTCAATTTTGAAGCACTTACAATTAATCTATTGCCTTGAAATTTTGCATACATACGGAGTAACTAATGACAATATATTTTTTTAGGATAAAATCCATAGAAAATGACTATATAAGTCAAAAGACGAAAATAGGTCGTTTTTGCATCATCGGCGATCCGGCAAAAATGTAAAATGTAAAAGTCAGGTAATAGCGGAATTGAGTAAATATTACATGAAATGTGAAATGCTTGGTTTTTAGGCTTTTCATGTCTTAAATTGCCACAAAAAGAACATATTCTGATTTGACTGTTGTTTACAATGAGTCAAAAAGGGCGCACAACAATCTTATCAATAAAACAAAAAAAAAAAAAAAGAATATTATCAAAATAAAATTATGAATTCAAATAATCCCATACCAGCAGCTTGGAAAACAATTTCTGAATTATCAAATAAAAATAAAAAATATAACATACTTTCAAATACACTATGAAGATAATACCATTCAAAATCCGGAAATAAATATTGCTAATCAAATACCATTTACCGATAATACTCGTTTTCCTTCAAAACCCCAAATTATCGAACATTCATTGTTTCTAAGACCATTTACCGAAGACAAAATGTTTTTATTATTAAATATTGAACTCAACAATAAAAGGTCGTTTGGACCAGATGATGTACCCGGCTTTTTAATTAAGAAAGTCTTAAGATTACTGGTGACTCCATTTACTTATCTAGTAGTAAATATGTCTTTGAAAACGGGAACGTTTCCAGAATCCTTAAAAGTAGCTAAGGTAGTACCAATTTTTAAGAAAAATGATCCTCATTCTTTGGGGAATTATTGGCCAGTAACAATCCCATTTAGTTAAATTACTTGAATATTGTTATATTGACCGTTTGTTAACTGAATTTAAAATTTTGTCCGAGAAACAACACGGTTTTCGTTGTGGAAAATCTACTATAACAGCTGTAACAACATTTTATAACCATATGATTCAATATACTGAGGCAGCGAAATGCCCTGTTGGAGTATTTTTTTATTTCAGCATGGCATTTGAATGTGTCAATCATGAAAAATTGTTAACTGTACTATATGGTTAAGGGATTAAAGGACAACCACTAAACTGGATTAATTCATTTTAACCAATCGTCAGCAGTATGTGAGTATACAACATGTTAGTGAAAATATGGTATATAGAGCTAATTCTGAACGTTTGTTTTTAAGTATGAGAGTTCCACAGGGCCCAATATTGGGCACGGTGTTTTTCATATTATATATTAACGAGTTCGATTGAGTTTTATGTATTAATTTCTTTTCAATGTATCCTGATGATATTTCTATGATTATTCCAGATTCTATGCATAATGTGTTAGAAAGTAAATGTAATAATGTTGTAGAAAAGGCATCTACATTTTCCAATTAATATCAGTAATATTTCAATGCAGATAAAACTCAGTTAACTCTTTCTTTTCAGGTCAATGAGTCGATTATAACGAGTACCCATGAAAGTATAATTTTTTTTAGGTTTACATATCGATGAGTGCCTGACCTGGAAATCACATTGTGAATATCTAGTTTCCAAGATAGCGTCAATTTCATTTTTATTTAATAATATTAAAATCTTGCTTACCAGGGAGCAATTACTTAATTTATATAATATGCCCAAGTGGAGTCTAGAATTAAGGTATAGTGTCTGTTTCTGGGGGAACTCCACTCTATCGAAGAACATTTTCAAAAACGGAAAATGCGTTGTATAGCTCATGTCTCTAGTGCCCACTCTTGCAAAGAAATCTTTAGAAAGAATAACATTTTAAGTTTACCGTATGCTTATACATTTTCGAAATGTTGTTTAAGCTTATCGAAACAAGAATATATTTACTGCGAATAAAAATATTCATAACGTAAATACGGCACTTCTCGCGTAATATACATTGAAATATTCCAATTTCTGTAGAAATAAGTACTTATGAACTTCTCGATAAGACAATAGATAATAATAAAATTTACCCAGATCGCTATGCAAGTATTCATACAAATACAAATATTTCAATAAAAACTTGACAAAATATTTATTGGTAGTAGATTAATAATAATTTGTCGGCATTTAATTGGTTTCGAGTTTATTGGTTAATATTTTAGACATATACTTGCGAGACACTCTGTATATGTGATTTTTTTAAACTAAAATATAGAAATGATTGTTAGCCATATTAGTTCGATAATATCCTCCTTATCGCACAGATAAATAACGTCAAATGGTCTAAAATAAGTGAGCTAGACTTCTTACAGGGTAATCTAGATACGAGAATAAGATTGGGAAAATCAGCTGAATAAGCCACAGACCGTTTTTCATTGTAATGCCAATGCGCAATCCAGACAAACTTAACTTGATTGTTTTTCAAGAATTATGGCGATCTGTTATCTAGGAATATAATTCCAGAAAGTCAGATCTGAAGAAAACTCTATTATACTCTAACCTTTAAACTTGACTTTGAATTATTACTACCAATAAATGTTCGGAGAGTAAATCAAGTAGCAATATTTGCTGTAAGAAAAATACAATTTTAGATTAGGATATCTAAAACATATCAGAAATAATACATTTATATGTAATAGTACACAATACAATACATATCATTTAAGATAATCTCGGTAGGTATCGAGCTGATTTAACTTAAACCAACAGAATGTAATGAAATTTCAAGAAGTCGACTATAATAGATCTTTAATGATGAAAGAATGATTATTTTTATTAAATATGATAAATTCCATTAAATAGTTATAAAGCGAGGGGCACAAAATCACACGGACGGACAGTTCGCCTTTTAAATACATTTCTGTCTATTCAATATTCATGTTTAAACAAAAAATTTTTCAAAAATTTTAAAAGTTATCGTATTCGACGTAATCGAGATTTTCTTAACATGGCACTTCCATTTCTAATAGTACCATTTGAAAGAGCACATTTTTCCCCATGGTAAACTACATACAGGGTGGGCCATTGAAAATGAAACACGCCTGTTTTGGGACACTTAGTCTGGTTTCTAGAAAAAACGCTCGGATAGGTCGATTTTTGATTTTTGGGGGACATTTGTTGACGTCAAACTTGGCAGTGACACATCAACCCCCTAGCCCTAGCAACCCCTAACTCAAAAATTTAAATAGGGAAATGGGGCAGAGCGACCCCTCATTTGAAGCGTCTTTCAATTCTCTATGTGACAGCATGGTCGAAATTAGTATTTTCCAATTTTTGTTGCGTCCCCATGAAAACCACCCTCTAGATTAACTAAGGTAGGGGTGTTGTTTGGGAAAAATCCTGAAACACGTGACCTTTTATCTTTTGAACGGCACACTTTGATGTCAAATTTGACTTTGTCAGGTCCTGAAAAAAAATTGAATAATTTACACAGAAGCCTGTCAGTGTTCTGCAGGAAACTTCTTTTGTGCGATACCCCAGATTTAGTAACTCCATCGATCGTGGAAATATTAAAGATAAATCAGGCAAATTGTGGTAGTTTTACTTTAACATATTGCGAGTAACTAAATTTTTTTTTAGAAGATAATGACATGCAGATAACTTAAGAATTATTTTAAGTCGAAGAAGACAATAATTAAAAATACAATTGAAGTCGTTAGATTATATAAGATTATGTCAAACTATTACTTTATGATGTTATGATATTAATAATAAAAACACGTTTTTTAATCCGCCGTATTGGAAAAGCTATAATTCTCTGCCACTAAAAAATTTAAAGCATTTCTAACATGGCCTGAATACAATTTTTAACTTAGCTATAAGCTATATTATCGTGTAATTACCCCATTATTTAATTGTGTGCCCGACCAAACTCACCTTGTGCACCGCAATATTCTTCTACCTGTAGAGCGCCATGATTTTTAAATTTTAGAGCATTATTGTTTAACCAATACTCAATAAACTATAATATCGTTGCCTTCAGCATTAAATTCTACATATTACTTCCACATCCACGTAGTGTAAAGTTTCTAAAGCTGTAACTTGAAAGTGAAACATATAAATATTGTCTGTAATTGTTTATTTGTGACATAAATATTACTCAAAAAGATTTTTCCAGCGCTGCAGGAAAATTTAGGGAACAAAATCGAAAATAGCGATATAACACTTAGTGTCGATGGGACAAAAATATACGATTCGCTTTAATGTGTAGAATGTAGTATGTGTTGCTTTAAATCGTTTGCAACAATTTGCGCATAACCTCATTTGCGAATCGAGTTTTGATTACACTATGCATCAATAAAGATGATGTTGATCGTAAAATATTATAATAAACGCGTTAAAACAGCGAACGGTGATTACCTATCTAATCTGGTTAATCCACAAGCCGTTTTTCGATAAATCTTACAAATCGACGGTAATTACACCTGCATACAGCGAGCGAGCCATGTGTTCACCTAGTTGTAATCCCATTGACAAATCTGGCCATTGCAGAACAATCCCTAATTGTTAGTAGGCGGCCATAATTCCCGGTGTGTTCTTGACGTTAATATCGCGGATTGCTGTGGAAACGAGCCCCGCATGTCCTCTCGGTGGTTTACATGGACGCTACGACGCTTGAATGGACAATTTTATACCCAATTACCCAGCGAGTGGTCGGTAATCATTGGCCGAACATCAATGACTTTTTAATGATATCAACATTAATTGGACTCCCGCTATTTATAGGACACGCTGAGATTCGACCTATTTGACAGCTGTCTGTACGGTACAAATTTAATTCGAAAGATATTTATTCCTGCGTCTTACTTTTGCTAATATTTGCGGTTTAAATAGAAATAATGATGGTAATTAATCTTGTATCAAATACACGGTTTATTAGCTCCTCTTGATATCCCATTCTCATAAGCAAGAACAAGTGTTTATACGTCACATATGTTGGTAACGTGGTGATCAAAAAAGTGGAGAATAAACGGTACAATTAGTAGAAATCCTGGATCAGGGCAACAAAGGATATCCAACTTAACAAGAAACTAACTATTAATATTTTGTCATTGCACCATTTCTGTTTATAACTTCTATAAGTCTGTTTGGCATAGAATTAAATGAACTTATACAATAATCATTAGTAATAATATTTTCCCATGCATTATTTACTACTTCCAGTAGTTCTTGGGCATTCCGTGGTCTCACATTTCGTTTTTGGAAATTCTTACGAGTAGTCCCCATACGTCTTCCACAGGGTTAAGAACATTAATGTTGTTATCTTGAAACCAGTTAGTCGCGGTTTGAGCAGTATGAACTGAACCATTATCTTGTTGAAATATGAATTCATTGTTAGGAAATTATTGTGATACTGAAGGGAGCATAATATTGTCTAAAATCGTAATGTACGTTTCACTATTAAATCGTTCTTCAAAATGCCACAAAACACCAAGACCACGGGCCGATATCCAAGCCCACATGTTAACGGAACATTTACCACTTTTGTCATTGTTAGATATACCGGGTGGCCACGAGTCTATGTACGTCCCCAATATTTTGGTTGTTTCTGTATTTAAAAATTTGGTTTTTGGTACAAATAAATTAGACAATAATAGGCTACTTTTAGACTAACAGGAATGAAAATATCACTTCCGGTTGAACCGAAAGTGACATCAACTTTTTTTTCTTAAATGGAATGACTATATTTATAAAAACGGAATTTTATTTTCATTTCCGTAGAGGTCCTATGGATTTTATTTTTGATGGAACTGTTCTGTTTCTTTTATTAATCAGAAATAATGATTCATAAACTATAATTTTTTCGCCATTAATCATTTCTTAACGATATCCTTCGTAATAATAGAAGTATTTTTAAAAAGTAAACACAAATTAAACAAGAAATAATTTTAATAGGTATAACGTTACAACCATGAATAAATTACCAAGAATAACAAAACTATTTAAAACCTAAATTATAATAAACCATTATAAAAATTGTTCAAACTGTTCACCGTTATGATTAATACACAGAGTAGATCGACTTATCGTTGTACGTCTAACAATCTATAACTGTTGAGGTGTTATTTGTGCAATTTCGTGTCGAACTCTTTCTATCAGATCTTGCCTTGTGGTTGGAGCAGTCATGTAGACTCTATTTTTCAAATGCGCCCAAATAAAAAAATCAAGTGGGGTTAAGTCAGGCGACCTTGCAGGCCATATGACTGGACCATGGGTTCCAATCCAACGATCTGAAAATAACTGATTTAAGTAATCCCTAACGATAATAGCATTGTGTGGTCCAGCCCCGTCTTGTTGGAAGTAAACCTCATCAATATTGGTATTGGGAATTTGATTAATCTGTGGAACTATTATATTTTGGAGAAATTCTAGATATCTTAGTCCAGTCAGAGTTTCGTTAAAAATTATTGGACCTATATGGTCGCCCAGTACGCCTAACAAAACATTGAAGCCAAACCGCTCCTGAAACCGCTCCTGTCTCATAATGTGAGGATTATCAATTGCCCAATATCGAGTGTTGTTTCGATTAAATAACCCAAGGTTTGTAAATCTCGATTCATCAGTGAACAAAATGTTTTTGATAAAATTCTCATTTCTTAATTGGCGTAACTGTAACCAATTACAAAAGGTTATTCTTCGTTGATAATCATTCTCATACAAAAATTGATGCAATTTATAAGAACGATAGCCGTGTTTCTTTAAAATTTTTCTGGCTGATTCTTTGGAAACTGGTAATTTGTCTTATCGAAATGGTTGGGTCAACATGCACTAAAGCTAATACATTAATTTGCGTTTCTTTATCCACAATAAGTCTTTCTTCAATTTCTACATTAGGTTTAGTTCTAAATTGTTGCTCCAACCGGGCGAAATAGTTTCTCGGAGGTTGTCTTCTTTCTGGATATCTCCGTCCATACAGACTTTGTGCTCTAGTTGCATTACGTCGAGTCTCTCCATAAATAATGATCATGTCAACTTTGTCATCTCTTCAATAATTTTCAGCCATTTTATATTAATGTTCTCGTTTATAACAACTTTAATACACTTGCTTCAGAAAATTAGTGAGTAAGTCAAGACTAATTCAGTTGTTGCGAATGTCTGTAAATTTCATGGCTATCTGCAATTTTGGATTTAAATCTAGATAGGTACTTTATTAAAATGATTTGTTGGGCCTTACTTTCAAAAATACTTCTATTATTACGAAGGATATCGTTAAGAAATGATTAATGGCGAAAAAATAATAGTTTATGAATCATTATTTGTGATTAATAAAAGAAATGGCACAGTTTCATTTAAAGAAATTCCATAGGACCTCTACGGAAATGAAAATGAAATTCCGGTTTTTTTAAGAAAAAACTAAAAATACTGGTACCTATCAGTAATTCAAACAACTGTTTTCTGCTTTACAGACAAGTCTACAACCTTACTAATAAGTTCCATAGCCTACTTAGTAGTTTTCTTACATCGCATTCATCTGACGCGGCCATTTTGAGAAAATTAAAAAATTGTTCGTATCTCACTTATTTTTTGGAGTTTTTTACATCTGAAAAAAACTGTTGCACTTAGAAATTTATGCTTAATGAGAAACCATAAAAAAAATATAGTCATTCCATTTAAGAAAAAAAAGTTGATGTCACTTCCGGTGCAAACGCTAATGTGAAATTTTTGAAAAAATATTTGTTATTCGAAATTTAGTAGGAGCTACACAAACGTATCTCCGACTCCAACCGAAACCGAACTCCAAATTGTCTAGGTTGTTTTAGACAAAAAGTCAAAAAATTTTTTTTGTCAGACAAGAATATTTTTTTCCAACATATGATTAATTTATTAATTAAAATATAGCATTTGTATTAAAAAATCTCTGTTACTTTCGATAGCTGTCATTTGTCCTTGTTTTTTGTACGGCCATTTTTTTTAAATTGCATATGCTGGAGCGACAGTCACCCTTTTTACGTAAAAGCAACCCGTTTTGATAAGTGGATTCTACGCTAATTACCTTGTCATTTTTTTTCTGTTACTTTATCTTCTCGTATCTTACCACTCTCTCAACTTATCTCGCATTAGTTTGCCAGATGATTAAATCTAAAATATTTCAGATGACCTATAAACATAATCGAAGAGAGTAATTAGTTTTATTGAAGTATCACAATAAAGCAATAGAATTTACGGAATGCATATGTTGATTAGATTTGAATTAAAAAATAAAATTAGATCAACAATATTGTGATATGGCATATAATTTAGTACAAATTACTAATTAATCATTCACGACATTGATACTCCGCCCCCTGATAAACAAATTGGCAATGAAAGATAAACAGCACCCAGCTGCTTACTTTAATTATTCCAATCTCGTGAAATATTAATACATAATACGCCCGGATCACCAAATAATCAAATACAATATTTACCAGGACTAAATATAACGGTGTTTGTTACATTTATGAATTAAAAAATGTATTTGTTCATTAATTTTTCTGAAATTTGTTTGAAATATTTTTTTCATCCAAAATTTCGGAGGTACAGTTGTGGACAGTGAATATGAGGTACCAAAATTTGTACAATTTAAAGTGGGCTTTTATTTACCTGACCTCCAAAAAGCCATGGAGGGTCATAAATAATTTAATTTAGATTTTGATAACTCTTTGTTTTAATTCAAGCGTTAATAAACGATCAGCCTTTAAAGGGTAGTTAAATATAGAGAATATTTATATGTCGATTTGAAATAGCTGCCTTACTTTTGACAGATTAAATCATAAACCATTTCTAGCAATCCTGCATTATTTCAGATTTAATAGTCCTGTAGGAAATCTGATTAGTACTTATTTAACTGGAAGAAAGCAAAAAGTGATACTTAAAGGTAAAATGTCATATTCTAGAGACATTGAGTGTGGTGTGCCACAGGGTTCCATTCTAGGGCCCGTGCTTTTCACAATATACACTTCTCATTTGATGAGCTGTATAATAAACTGCTCGATACATTTCTATGCAGACAATACGCAATTATATTTATCACTTCACATTGAGGACTTTGCAGAGGCAAATGTTATAATGAATCGTGATTTAAGATCACTGATAAAAATGTCAGTTGCACATTGTCTTGGTATTAATCCTTTAAAACCTAAGATTATGCTATTTGGTAGAAAGAGTACCGGTGAAAAAATTAAAAACAATTTGAATATAATATTAAATGACATCAGAATGAAGTGTTAATTCAACAAAAAATTTAGGACTTGAAATAGTTGCTGATCTAAGACTTTCTAAGTACATATCAAATAAAACAAAAGTAGCATTTGGAAACTTAAAACTCGTTAATGCACAAAGACAGATACTGAATTCTTCAGCAAGAAAAATGCTATGTGATGCACTGGTGTTGTCACATTTTAATTTCGCTGATGTAGTGATGGTCCATGTCTTACTAATTCGGACAGTCAACGTATACAACGAATTCAGAATTCTTGTGTTTGTCTCGTATGTGGTTTACGTGGACGACGGGGAGTTTCTGCCCAATTACGGACAATAAAGTGAGTAACAATGTCGGAAAGGATATTGTTACATTCTTTGGTGTTATTTAACAAAATTATCATTCTTAGCAGTACACCGTATCTGTATCATAAAATTAAATTTCCCACAGATGTTCATAAGCAGTCAAATTTGGTAGGCAGTTGACCCTACTGACAGCGAAGAAATGGTAAAATTTTCACTGGAAAATATACAGCGTGGACCGTCTAAACGGAATAAATAGTGAAAAAAATTTTTTTCGCTCAAATTTAAAATTTCCACGTTTCATGACACGCTAATCCTATTTCAGAAAAAAAAAATTGAAATTTTTTTTACCAGCATTTTTGAAAATTTTTTTACTAAAACAGATGAAAAAAATTTTGTCCTTACTTCAAATTTAAAATTTCCACGTTTCATGGCATTCTAAGCCTGATTCAAAAAAAAATTTTTTTGAACATTTTTTTTACCAACATTTTTGAAAATTTTTTACCACTAAAATAGATGGATTTTTTTTATTTCTTCAAATTTAAAATATCTACATTTCATTGCGTTCTAAATCTATTTAAAAGAAAAATTAGAACTTTTTTTACTATTTTAAAAAAAAATTACCACTAAGATAGAATTTTTTTTCTTTGTTCAGATTTAAACTATCCACGTTTCCATGGCATTCTTAAACTATTTAAACAAATTTAAAAATATTTTTGAAAAATAAAAAAAAAAATTGAAAACATTTTTAATCTATTTATCACTACTATAGAATAGACGAAAAATGTATTTTTGATCAAATTTAAAATTTCCACGTTTCATCACATTCCAAACCAATTTCGGAAAAAAAATTGAAAATTTTTTTCACCAACATTTTTCAAAAAGTTTTTACCACTAAAACAGATCGAATTTTTTTTTAATTGCTCAAATTTAATATTTTCACGTATCATAGCATTCTAAACCTATTTAAAAAGAATGCGTAATTTTTTATTTTAAACTTTTTTTACCACTACTATAGAATAGAAGGAAACTTTCCTTTTTGCTAAAATTTAAAATTTCTACGTTTGACATTTTAAACCTATTTCAGAAGAACAAATTTTGCAAATTTTTTTACCAACAATTTTGAAAAATTAAAAAAAAAAATGAAATTTTTTAACCACCACTATACTTCCACTCCATTACGTGAATGTTCGATTGAAAATGTGACAGCTGGCAATAATATCTGGCATATGCACCTATTATACTTTTATTGAAAAATGTACAGGATGGTCATCCCAAGAAATAATTCAGTCATGGTGAACATTTGTAAAGGTATTTGCGCAAGCCTGCCACATGTGGCACCTGTTATTTAGTATTTAACTTTTGCTGTTGGATGAGCAATCTGTATATTTTTTTGACCAAAACTTATCAAGTTTTCTTTGTAATAATAGCAATAACTATATTCCGATTATTATTCTCAATGTCATTTCGTAATTATTAATTTTTTAGAATGACCGCCATGCACAAATAAAGAGGGAAGTTCTGTGTAAATACCTTACCCATTTTTTTCTCTCTTATTTTACTACACTTTTAGTTGGCTTCGTGTACTGACTAAATTACAGCTTTTAAATGAAGTAGAAGACACGCCCGTATTTCATCCGTTATCATAAGCTTTTACAAGGGTATTCAAAGTCGGTTCCAACTCGAGTTTAGTCGCAATAAGCAAATGTCATTATAGAGAACATACATAAATTAAATGGCATCGGTTAATAGGCAGTAGGTCAAACATGAGTGGCTATGAATGAGACTGCCGTAAAGCAAGTGAAGGAGAGAAATGTCCCTAAGCAATACTCCTCCAACTTTCCTGGTCTAAAGAGCTTTTAACATCAATAAACCATTACGTGCCGGCACTTTCGGTAATTTAAAATTTCCCTCTCGTACAGTAATGGCCGATTTTATTAGCACAAGAAAAGGCGATTTTTAATGTTTTCTTCCTTTTTACAAACCATAAAACGGTCTAGGTTTTAGACGTTTCACGAGCCGTTTTAGATGCTAAAAATTTTAATGTTGTAAATAAACTGCCTAATTAATTGAAAAAATTGCTCGTTACCGCTGAGAAAATGTTAAAAATTATATTGTAGTGTAGTAAGATCAGTATTTCAGCTACCAAAACAATACACTAGAGTAAACATTACGCTCCTCGCCAATTTATAAAACTGTTTTTCGCATTTTGTGGCATTTTACTACACCCTATTTCAAAACTTTGCACATTTATTAAAATTTGGTACATGAGGATATGAGGATTTTCTGATAACGAGTCCAATGTTAAAATTTGAAATTGAAAACGACGTATATTTTCTTTCGGTGTAAAAATTATCAAACAAAATTAAACTTATTTTTAATCGACTACAAAATCAATATTTTTTAATAAGGTTTATTAATTAACCGAGTGACGTAGACATTTTATTTCATAATTGTTTATCACCATTTGTTTAAAGAGAGTTCAAGTTTTTTCAATTTTTTTCCTGAAAGATTTTATGAATAGAACTTTTAGCTATATATAATTTATATATGTAATTTTTCAAATTGATGCATCGATACTCCTTCTTTCTGGAAGTTTTTATTTCTCGTCCATTCGCATGTTTTCTCATGATCCCTCTTGCTCCGGATTTTCCTAGTGAAATATTAACCTTTTAAAGAAGGCGCCACTTAACTAAAAGTAGCTATCTGATCTATCTCTTCAAATTTGTACCCAATAACATTTTATTGTACAGTTTTGTGTTCAGATTTATACAGTGAGGACCATATATAACGGATAAACCTATTATCTACATTATTTACAATTTATGAGTCAATTTTTAATTTTAAAATAGCATTTTTTAAGCATAATTTTATATCTCCCCATTCAACCCTCTCAGAGTGACAGCTACCCCTTTAAAATTTCTAAATAGAAGAGGGTGCGTGAGATAGCTCATTTGAATATCTTTCTAATTCTCTATCCAGCAATATAAGATTTTTTTAATTTCTCTAATTTCTTTATTGAAAACTATTACATTTCTAATGTCACTAAGTAAACAAAAGAACATAAAACAGTTTAAATCAAATGTTCAAACTGGGCGCTCGTCGCTTCTTTACAATAATGAAGGCGTTGCTGAAATTCTTCTAAAATAAATAGTCAAGCGGAGTCAAATCGGGAGAACGGGCAGGCCATTCAATTTCACCGCGTCTACCGATCCACTTATTGGGAAAACTTGATTGAGATAGGCTCTTACTTCCAATGCAAAATGTCTTGCTGATATAAAATATTTCTATCAATTTCATTAGGGTTGTCATCATCTGGGAAAAATATTCTTAACTCTGTTCATGTGCTATCAAAGAAATATGGTCCGATAATTTGAGAATTTATAATTCCAGCCCAAATGTTCACAGGAAATTATGCTTTTTAATGTTTTAAAAACTTTTATTAAAACTCTATATGTGTTTCGGCTTATTAGGCGTTTATCAAGAGTACAAGATATGACAATATAATCTTATATATAATATCTTGTACTCTTGATAAAAGCCTAATAAGCCGAAACACGTGTAGAGTTTTAATAACACTTTTTGAAACATTAAATTTCCTGTATATTAAAATTATTGAAAAATGTTTTACAAGGAACCAACCGTAAAATGAACCCAATATAACAAACGTTGATCTTCTCAGGATATCGAGTATTGGTCTCCATCATTCAATGTGGATTTTCTGTACTCCAGTACCTACAGATCTGTTTGTTGACTGTTGCATTTAAGAAAGACGAATGTTGCCTCATAAAAAAAGACTAATTGGACAAAGGAAAATCACGAGCATTAGATTCGTCTGTGGTGGAGTTGTTAAGGGATTTAGTTTACAGTAAGTATCAGAGATACTAACAATACAATCAGTATATATGGAACTGAGAACAACAGGTGTAGCGTCATTTAGTGAACAAACACTTAGTCGATGGCGATTAAAGATAAGATTTTACTTTAAAGTGATTCATAAAAGAGCAAGTATTATGGAAAGCTACAGAATTGTACTGTGGCGTAATGAATTAATATTTGCAACGTATTAACAAATTTCGAAGTTGCTCGAAGTTCTCTAGAATCGAAATGATTTATTTGATACCTACTTATTTATTTGTTTTCTAGAATTGAATTATTTGTTTAATAATTGTTTATTTATTTTCTAGAATTAAATTTATTTATTTGTTTTCTGGAATTGAATTTAATTATTTAATCTGGGTCAATTAGATCAAGTTGTGATTATTGATATAAGTAGCAATAACCTTAACTCAGAACCCACATTTTTCGGCAATGAATTGCTCGTATCTCTTCGTGCTCCTTGCTTGGCAACAATAATAATTCAATAGATTAAATTATTATTGCCGAAACTGAGCAATAAGAGAATATTTGATAATTCTAATTTAGACGCAAAATTCATCATTACTCAACAGATTTAAATTTCTGTCAGTGTGCACAAAAATTTTGTGAGACATCAATAATCTTAACGAGCCAAATATATGGTCCGTTTTTTACAGCTTTTTTTACCTGCACTAAACGAATGAAGGCAACTATACGAAACGCAACATCTAATAAATTGTTTGAGATATTCCCAGCAAACTTACTTGGTGATACGGTCAAAAGTTGTATTATTGTTAATATTTTGAAATATTTGGGTCATGCATTAAATGATGCAAAACTTGTAAGGAGAAATTGTATGTGTAATTAAGCTTTTATTTTTTGTCGAGAGCTTGTACACCAAAACCACTTATCGGTATTAGATTTTTAATTATTATGAAACTTAAGAATGCTCTCCCTACTTTCCTAATGGATTTTTTTTAATACTAAATGTCTCACATGGCATTAATTACAAATAGTATTTATGGTACTCATGATACGCTTACAAAAAAATAAACAAATATCGCTATAAATATGCCGTGACAACTTTAATAATATGTTGATATAATGTGTTTCGTAAATCACATTGTTAACATATGAATTTCAGAAGAAGCATATGTTGAACATGTGACAACAAATTACCCATAAAATGGATGTTTTTCTTTGTCATGCATTGTGTACGAAATGAAGTTAAAAGTCGCTAATCTCTCTTTTTTGTAAGAAATATTTTAGCAAGCTGTGTCTACTCGAGTGCTGAAATAGAAATGAGTAGAAGTTGCTTGCTACTGGGCACCGCCGCACACACGAAAAAAATCCCACATTTAGTTGGACAAAAATACTCAGGTTTCAATAATCATTACATTGCATGCTGTTCGATCTTGTGATTTCTGTATATAATTAGTCAGTAATGTTAGATTTCTGATTAAGTGGAAGCTTTAAAATTTTTCTGTTTTCTTTGTTTATTTTTTTACATAATATATTTATCTCACATTTGAAAATCGTCCAAAAGGTAATCAAATGGAATAAGCAGGTACATATTTACAATAATAAGGGCAATAGCTTCTTCTGGGCTGTAAGTAGTGATTGTTGGGATTGATTCGTGTGCTATTTTTATTTTCTTCAAACTCCGTGGACTTAATTGTGTCTCAAGCTTGACTAGATCAGCAGCTGTCCAATTCTGGCTAGTTTTTCAAGTTCTATTCCAGGTACGAAGGAGCTGATGTCACGTCTTTTACTTCTTCACAACCTTCTGAAAATAGTGTTCGGTCTGGCCTCGGTTTTTTTCTTGGCTCACTTTGGGCTGAACAATATAGTTGATTAGAGTAACTAGTCGGCCCCAGAGAAGATACATATAATGAAGAGTTAAGCCACTCAGAGTTCTTTTTCTGAATACTTTTGTAGTTCATATATTACCTCTAATCCATCAATTGCGGACCTTCCTGTTGACTCAGAAACAGATTTTTTAATAATCGAACGGTTTACAGAACATGAAGTATTAGATTCCTTGAAGAAAATCAAGCCTAAATACACAATGGGCCCTGACGAAATTCCAGCCTTCATACTACATGATTGTGCTAGCGTGCTCACAACTCCTACATTTTTATTTAATTAGCCATTAAATCTAATATATTTCCTGATGCACTAAAATGTTCTAAAATAATTCCTGTATATAAAAAAATCGGTAAAGGTATTTACACAGAACTTCCCTCGTTCATGGCAGTCTCTCTAAAAAAATAATAATTACGAAATGACATTGAGAATAATAATCGGAGTAGAGTTATTGCTATTATTACAAAGAAAACTTGATAAGTTTTGGTCAAAAAAATATACAGATTGCTCATCCAACAGCAAAAGTTCAATACTAAATAGCAGGTGCCACATATGGCAGACTTGCGCAAATACCTTTACAAATGTCCACCATGACTGAATTATTTCTTGGGATGACCACCCTGTACATTTTTCAATAAAAGTATAATAGGTGCATATGCCAGATGTTATTGCCATCTGTCACATTTTCAATCCAACATTCACGTAATGGAGTGGTTGGTTAAAAAATTTCATTTTTTTTTAATTTTTCAAAAGATGGTAAAATAATTTTCAAATTTTTTTCTTCTGAAATAGGTTTAAAATGTCAAAGGTAGAAATTTTAAATTAGAGCAAAAAGGAAAGTTTCCTTCTGTTCTATAGTAGTGCTAAAAAAAGTTTAAAAATTAAAAATGATGTATTTTTAAAATAGGTTTAGAATGCTATGAAACGTGAAAATTTTAAATTTGAGCAAATAAAAAAAAATTCGATCTATTTTAGTGGTAAAAACTTTTTGAAAAATGTTGGTGAAAAAAATTTTCAAATTTTTTTTTTTGAAATACATAGGTTTAGAATGTCATTTAAATTTGAGCATTCTGGTGTTAAATTTTTTTCCAAACTGGTAACAAAATGTTGCAATTTTTTTTTTTCGAAATTGGTTTGGAATATCATGAAACGTGGAAATTTTAAATTTGAGCAAAAGAAATTTTTTCGTCTGTTCTATAGTAGTGATACATAAATGGATTAAAAATGTTTTCAAATTTTTAAAAAAATTCTTCAAAAACATTTTTAAATTTGTTTGAATAGTTTTAGAATGTCATGGAAACGTGGATAGTTAAAATCTGAACAAAGAAAGAAAAATTCTATCTTAGTGATAAAATTTCAAAAAACTTTTTTTTTTAATCAGGCTTAGAATGCCATGAAACGTGAAAATTTTAAATTTGATGAAAGAAAAAAAAATTCATTTTAGTAGTAAAAATTTTTTCAAAAATATTGGTGAAAAAAATTTACAATTTTTTTTTTCCTGAAATAGGTTAAGCGTGTCATGAAACGTAGAAATTTTAAATTTGAGCAAAAACAAATTTTTTTCATCTTGGTAAAAAATTTTTCAAAAATGTTTGAAAAAAATTTTCAAAAAATTTTTTTTTCTGAAATAGGTTTAGCGCGTCATGAAACGTGGAAATTTTAAATTTGAGCAAAAAAAAAATTTTTTCAACTTGGTAAAAATTTTTTCAAAAATGTTTGAAAAAAATTTTCAAAAAATGTTTTTTCCTGAAATAGGTTAGCGCGTCATGAAATGTGGAAATTTTAAATTTGAGCAAAAAAAAATTTTTTCATCTTGGTAAAAATTTTTTCAAAAAATTTTTTTTCCTGAAACAGGTTTAGCGCGTCATGAAACGTGTAAATTTTAAATTTGAGCAAAAAAAAAATTTTTTCACTATTTATTCCGTTTAGACGGTCCACCCTGTATATTTTTCAGTGAAAATTCTACCAGTTCTTCGCTGACAGTAGGGTTAACTACCTACCAAATTTGACTGCTCTCCGTCAAGTAGTTTTTTAGTAAATACACCAACAGACAGACAGACAGACAGACAGACTGACGGAATTGAAAAACCTATATTTTCGGAATCTACGTGTTCTGAAACGTCAGAATCCGAAAAAATCTCGGAGGGTGATTTTTTCTCGAATACAATACTTCCCTTCGGTATGCGAGGGAAGTAAAAATTGAAAATTTTTTAAAAATTTCGAAAAAAATTTTACCACTAAAATAGATGGAATTTTTTTTTCTTTATTCAGATTTCAAATTTCCACGTTTCCATGGCATTCTAAAATTATTCAAACAAATTTAAAAATGTTTGAAAAATTTTTAAAAAAATCGGTAAAGGTATTTACACAGAACTTCCCTCGTTCATGGCAGTCTCTCTAAAAAAATAATAATTACGAAATGACATTGAGAATAATAATCGGAGTAGAGTTATTGCTATTATTACAAAGAAAACTTGATAAGTTTTGGTCAAAAAAATATACAGATTGCTCATCCAACAGCAAAAGTTCAATACTAAATAGCAGGTGCCACATATGGCAGGCTTGCGCAAATACCTTTACAAATGTCCACCATGACTGAATTATTTCTTGGGATGACCACCCTGTACATTTTTCAATAAAAGTATGTGCATATGCCAGATGTTATTGCCATCTGTCACATTTTCAATCCAACATTCACGTAATGGAGTGGAAGTATAGTGGTGGTTAAAAAATTTCATTTTTTTTTAATTTTTCAAAAGATGGTAAAATAATTTTCAATTTTTTTTCTTCTGAAATAGGTTTAAGATGTCAAAGGTAGAAATTTTAAATTAGAGCAAAAAGGAAAGTTTCCTTCTGTTCTATAGTAGTGCTAAAAAAAGTTTAAAAATTAAAAAAGATGTATTTTTAAAATAGGTTTAGAATGCTATGAAACGTGAAAATTTTAAATTTGAGCAAATAAAAAAATCTATTTTAGTGGTAAAAACTTTTTGAAAAATGGTGAAAAAAATTTTCAAATTTTTTTTTCTGAAATACCTAGGTTTAGAATGTCATTTAAATTTGAGCATTCTGGTGTTAAATTTTTTTCCAAACTGGTAACAAAATGTTGCAAATTTTTTTTTCCAAAATTGGTTTGGAATATCATGAAACGTGGAAATTTTAAATTTGAGCAAAAAAAATTTGTTCGTCTGTTCTATAGTAGTGATACATAAATGGATTAAAAATGTTTTCAAATTTTCTAAAAAATTCTTCAAAAACATTTTTAAATTTGTTTGAATAGTTTTAGAATGTCATGGAAACGTGGATAGTTAAAATCTGAACAAAGAAAGAAAAATTCTATCTTAGTGATAAAATTTCAAAAAACTTTTTTTTTTAATCAGGCTTAGAATGCCATGAACGTGAAAATTTTAAATTTGAAGAAAAAAAAATTAATTTTAGTAGTAAAAATTTTTTCAAAAATATTGGTGAAAAAAATTTTCAAATTTTTTTTTACTGAACTAGGTTAAGCGTGTCATGAAACGTAGAAATTTTAAATTTGAGCAAAAACAAATTTTTTTCATCTTGGTAAAAATTTTTTCAAAAATGTTTGAAAAAAATTTTCAAAAATTTTTTTTTTCTGAAATAGGTTTAGCGCGTCATGAAACGTGGAAATTTTAAATTTGAGCAAAAAAAAATTTTTTTTAACTTGGTAAAAATTTTTTCAAAAATGTTTGAAAAAATTTTTCAAAAATTTTTTTTTCCTGAAATAGGTTAAGCGTGTCATGAAACGTAGAAATTTTAAATTTGAGCAAAAACAAATTTTTTTCATCTTGGTAAAAATTTTTTCAAAAATGTTTGAAAAAAATTTTCAAAAATTTTTTTTTCCTGAAATAGGTTTAGCGCGTCATGAAACGTGGAAATTTTAAATTTGAGCAAAAAAAAATTTTTTTCAACTTGGTAAAAATGTTTTCAAAAATGTTTGAAAAAAATTTTCAAAAATTTTTTTTTCCTGAAACAGGTTTAGCGCGTCATGAAACGTGGAAATTTTAAATTTGAGCAAAAAAAAATTTTTTTCACTATTTATTCCGTTTAGACGGTCCACCCTGTATATTTTTCAGTGAAAATTCTACCAGTTCTTCGCTGACAGTAGGGTTAACTACCTACCAAATTTGACTGCTCTCCGTCAAGTAGTTTTTTAGTAAATACACCAACAGACAGACAGACAGACAGACAGACAGACAGACAGACCGACAGACAGACAGACAGACAGACTGACGGAATTGAAAAACCTATATTTTCGGAATCTACGTATTCTGAAACGTCAGAATCCGAAAAAATCTCGGAGGGTGATTTTTTCTCGAATACAATACTTCCCTTCGGTATGCGAGGGAAGTAAAATCGGTAAAGGTATTTACACAGAACTTCCCTCGTTCATGGCAGTCTCTCTAAAAAAATAATAATTACGAAATGACATTGAGAATAATAATCGGAGTAGAGTTATTGCTATTATTACAAAGAAAACTTGATAAGTTTTGGTCAAAAAAATATACAGATTGCTCATCCAACAGCAAAAGTTCAATACTAAATAGCAGGTGCCACATATGGCAGGCTTGCGCAAATACCTTTACAAATGTCCACCATGACTGAATTATTTCTTGGGATGACCACCCTGTACATTTTTCAATAAAAGTATGTGCATATGCCAGATGTTATTGCCATCTGTCACATTTTCAATCCAACATTCACGTAATGGAGTGGAAGTATAGTGGTGGTTAAAAAATTTCATTTTTTTTTAATTTTTCAAAAGATGGTAAAATAATTTTCAATTTTTTTTCTTCTGAAATAGGTTTAAGATGTCAAAGGTAGAAATTTTAAATTAGAGCAAAAAGGAAAGTTTCCTTCTGTTCTATAGTAGTGCTAAAAAAAGTTTAAAAATTAAAAAAGATGTATTTTTAAAATAGGTTTAGAATGCTATGAAACGTGAAAATTTTAAATTTGAGCAAATAAAAAAATCTATTTTAGTGGTAAAAACTTTTTGAAAAATGGTGAAAAAAATTTTCAAATTTTTTTTTCTGAAATACCTAGGTTTAGAATGTCATTTAAATTTGAGCATTCTGGTGTTAAATTTTTTTCCAAACTGGTAACAAAATGTTGCAAATTTTTTTTTCCAAAATTGGTTTGGAATATCATGAAACGTGGAAATTTTAAATTTGAGCAAAAAAAATTTTTTCGTCTGTTCTATAGTAGTGATACATAAATGGATTAAAAATGTTTTCAAATTTTCTAAAAAATTCTTCAAAAACATTTTTAAATTTGTTTGAATAGTTTTAGAATGTCATGGAAACGTGGATAGTTAAAATCTGAACAAAGAAAGAAAAATTCTATCTTAGTGATAAAATTTCAAAAAACTTTTTTTTTTAATCAGGCTTAGAATGCCATGAACGTGAAAATTTTAAATTTGAAGAAAAAAAAATTAATTTTAGTAGTAAAAATTTTTTCAAAAATATTGGTGAAAAAAATTTTCAAATTTTTTTTTACTGAACTAGGTTAAGCGTGTCATGAAACGTAGAAATTTTAAATTTGAGCAAAAACAAATTTTTTTCATCTTGGTAAAAATTTTTTCAAAAATGTTTGAAAAAAATTTTCAAAAATTTTTTTTTTCTGAAATAGGTTTAGCGCGTCATGAAACGTGGAAATTTTAAATTTGAGCAAAAAAAAATTTTTTTTAACTTGGTAAAAATTTTTTCAAAAATGTTTGAAAAAATTTTTCAAAAATTTTTTTTTCCTGAAATAGGTTAAGCGTGTCATGAAACGTAGAAATTTTAAATTTGAGCAAAAACAAATTTTTTTCATCTTGGTAAAAATTTTTTCAAAAATGTTTGAAAAAAATTTTCAAAAATTTTTTTTTCCTGAAATAGGTTTAGCGCGTCATGAAACGTGGAAATTTTAAATTTGAGCAAAAAAAAATTTTTTTCAACTTGGTAAAAATGTTTTCAAAAATGTTTGAAAAAAATTTTCAAAAATTTTTTTTTCCTGAAACAGGTTTAGCGCGTCATGAAACGTGGAAATTTTAAATTTGAGCAAAAAAAAATTTTTTTCACTATTTATTCCGTTTAGACGGTCCACCCTGTATATTTTTCAGTGAAAATTCTACCAGTTCTTCGCTGACAGTAGGGTTAACTACCTACCAAATTTGACTGCTCTCCGTCAAGTAGTTTTTTAGTAAATACACCAACAGACAGACAGACAGACAGACAGACAGACAGACAGACCGACAGACAGACAGACAGACAGACTGACGGAATTGAAAAACCTATATTTTCGGAATCTACGTATTCTGAAACGTCAGAATCCGAAAAAATCTCGGAGGGTGATTTTTTCTCGAATACAATACTTCCCTTCGGTATGCGAGGGAAGTAAAAGGCGAAAAAAATAATATTGAAAATTACAGACCTCTAAAGATTATCAACAATTTCTCAAAAGCGTTCGAAATTCTGTTACAGGAACCAACATTTTCTTATGCAAAAAACCTCATTACTGAATACCAGTACGGTTTCTTCAAGGGACGATCTACATCAACTAATCTCTTTTGTATAACTCAATATATATCTAATGCTATCGACAGTAACTCACAGGTTGACGTAATTTACACAGACTTTAGTAAAGCATTTGACAGACTAGGTCACAGTATTTTATGTTCTAAATTTTAAAAAATTGGCTTCTCAAGAAATTTGTTGTTATTTTTCAAATCATATCTTGAAAATAGACATCACCATGTTGAATACCGTGGACAACGATCTGCGGAATTCGTATCTACCTCCGGTGTACCCCAAGGGCTCATTATTCTTCAACATTTTCATTAATGACATTGCAGAGGAATTGGGTGTCAATTGTCTTTTATACGCAGATGATATGAAGTTATACAATAAAGTAAATGATGTGAGTGACTGCGTGGTATTACAAAGTGCCCTTGATAAAATTAATGAATGGTGTAATTTAAACAAATTACAGTTGAGTATAAGAAAGTGTAATGTCCGAACTTTTACTAATAAACACCAATATGTAGAATTTAATTACCCTACAGAAGATTCAGTGCTTACACGTCCATCAACATTCCGCGGCCTAGGTGTAACATTTGACACCAAACTATCATTTAATTGCCATATAAATACCATCACTAATTAAAGTTTCAGAACGCTGGGATTCATAATACGATGTTCTCGCGATTTTAACGACATTAACACACTGAAACCTATATCAATCGTTTGTTCGATCCAAATTGGAATATTTCTCAATTATTTGGTCACCCCATGATAACACACGTATACAGAGCATAGAGAGAATTCAGAGGCGTTTTTTAAAGGCTGTGCGTCATAAGGAAGATGGTGTCTATCCTGCTGGTGGTTTTCCTCAGACTGAACTGTTAAATAGATTCTCACTCTCGAGTCTGGAGAATCGTAGAACTATTTCACAGCAAATTTTTCTTTTTAAAATAATGCATAATATAACTGATTGCGGCGCTATCTTAAACTTACTAAATTTTCGAACTCCTAGACCTGGTTCTAGGCATAACTCATTGTTCTATTTGCCGACTCCCCGAACTAACGTCCAAAAATTTTCGCCGCTATACAAAATGTGTGAGAATTATAATAATCTACAAGTTCAGTTTAATATATTCCACTGCATGTAGCTACGATAAAAAGATTACCTGCATAATTTAAAATTTTTTGGTTTGTTTTATCTTTGTTTTTATTTGTTTACTTTGTATTCTACTCTCATACGTTATATATTTCTAAATACTTACTATTTTCTACCCTGTAATTGGAATGCTCAGTTGGATAGTGTATTGTTAAATAAATAAATAAATAAACAAACTCTTCCTTCTGACGAACGACAGAAGAGATGGTTTTGTAAATTTACATAATCTTCATAGCTGGCAGTGGGAAAATCTCCACTTGATGAGGGAAGATTGGGTTGAAATCTCTTTAAGATGACCCATCGGTCCTACTAGAACATTTTCCTTTATCCCTGAAGCTGACAATGTGGCTACAGAACGACGGATGTCGTGCACATAATGGGAGTGGGGTGAAAGGCTACCAAAATGTAAAATATTCGGGAAGATGAATCTGTCGCTTAACTCAATTATGTGGCCACCCAGGTCACCAGACCTAAATCCTTTAGATTTTTTTACCTGAGGCATGCATAAAGGAAAAGGTGTACTTACGACCTGTTCCATCCTTAGATGAATTGCATGAGCGTATCTCAGTAGCCCTTGAAGAAATCAGCCATTTAAAACGTTCCTTTATTAAAGGTGCAGAGCCTGCATCATGGCTGGATGGGAGCAATTCGAACATTTATTATAAGTTGCTTGACTATTTCTTTTTAATATTTAATAAATGCAGGTAAAATCACGTTTCATATTATTTAGATTTTTCTTCGTCCTCTTGCTTCAGAATTTTGAATCATTTTAGAATATAATAATAAGTGGACAAGTTTTTAAGATAAGTGGCTAGTTCCGCTCGGCACTTTATATCATCAAAGGTCAAAGTCAGCAGACGGAATCTTGGTGGAACCGAAATTGAATAATTTTCTTTTTCAGAATAGCGTCGTTTTTATCTAAAAACTCCTATACACGTTTGATAGCACAACTGTTCTAGAATACTCACTAAAAAACGGAGTGAAGAAATACTTACTTTGTGGCAGTGGCATGCAAAATACTATCCTAGAGTAGAAGTGTTCAAAATCTCAAAAAAGTGCCCATATCTCGAGAACCGTAGAGTTTTCAATAAGATTATGCCAGACCATTTTTTGGATTATCCATCATTTACGAAACACCTTGTACACAGCAATTTTTAGTTCGATATTTGGGTTTATTGTGTTATGTAACGAATTTATCTACAAAATTGTTTTCCGCAATGATTATTAAAAAAGGTTTTCGTTTATAATATAGTAATGGTATTGGTAGCATTTTTCGTTTAGGACATAACGATGATGTTGGGATTCCACAAAAATAATAATTCATTTGTTATTTTATTCATACGTCGTTTGTATCTAAAATTCAGATCCCAAATCAAAATTGTACTGATTTTTGTGGTAACACGTAACGATAATATATAGAAACATTCATTATGCAAGCCCAATGTTAGCCGGTAATTGAGTTTGAACGACAAAACAAGGAAGTCCACTTCATTTATTTATCAACAACCAAATATCATTTATCAGAGGCTGCTATCTGAATAATTTAATGGTGTTGACAAATGGCGCACTATTATTCAACAGCAAGTGTGTTTGATGGAAATGGAAACAGTGGAATAAGGGTCTGACATTTGTCCACAGCGAAATACAAGATATACTGTGATTACTTTTTAGTTGGCGATGGCAAAAACTACATGACGCTTTATTCTGTGAATCCGTAGAACCAAATTAATTATCGGTTCACACCTACATTCCAGAAGAGGGACAAACCGAAGATTAATTTTGGTATTTGCATTAAAATTTTCCGTATTAAATGTTATACACATATAAACATAAATCATTGATTTTTCAATGGTTCTAGATGCATATTAGTAATAGTATGGAGAAATTCGATACAAAAAATAAAAAATTTCAGAACCTAGTTATATTGGATAGATTTTCGTATTTTTTTTTACATTTATTTTCTAATAGTGCGTGCTAAAGAGGCAGTATCCGAGTTGTTTACGAAAAATAATGTTTACCACTAAATTCGCAAAATTTATCCCCAATTAAAACTACATTTTGAAAAATGAGCGCTATAAGAAAAACGAAAGCGTATTAATAATACTATATTAATAAAAAACGATATAGTCGCGTCATTTTGGCATTTTACCTCCAAAATTGAAATTGCGGGATCAATTGACTTCATTTTTGTTGCAAAGTGTTCAGAAAGACAATTAGTTGGTTTCATTTTTTGTCCCATAATTGACCAATTTGATTAAATTAATTTAAAAATTTGTTATGATACACAATATGCCATAAAATTAGACGAGAATGATCACGATTCTGTGATCCAAATTGGCATGTTGTCCAATTTGGCCCAATAATTCCCATAAATTCTCCTTATGTAGGCCTAAACAACTTTTATGAAATAAAATTAGATGAAAATAGTTACTCGTGGGTTTTTGAGGTCGCTGAGCATGATTCTGTGGTTCAAGTTCACTTGTGACCCAATTTCGGTCAATAATGCCATTATGGCCCTTATGCAGGCCTAAACTACCAAAATTAAATAAAATTAGAGGAATATTTTTACTCGGGAGTTTTTGGGGTCGTTTTGTGGCTCAAAATGACATTCTGCTCTAAATTGGGTCCAACAATGCCCATATGTCCCTTATGCAGGAGAACTTTTTGCCATCTCAAATATCTAAAAATACGAAGACAAAAAAATATGGAAATAGATTGCCCTCACTCCTCCCATAACGCTCGATAAATTTTTTGAAGTATAAAAAACAGAAAACCTGAAAATGGCAGATGAGATTATGCCGAAACGTCGTTTATACAATATCAGCTTACCAAGCACGCGAGACAATGGCCGAAAATCTAGTAAGAACAAAAATAAAATATGCATACTCATACATTTTCCATTAAGTGTTGAGTTGTGTTTCAAAATATTTAAGTGTTAAGCATTTATTATGCCAGTTTAATACACAAATCGAACCTATTAAACAGAACAGTGATACCTGCTGAACTTCCGTATTCTTATTAAGCAATAAAATTTTCGCCCGGTTGGATTTACTCATGTTTATTTTATTTACCGTAAAAGATTTATATTTTCTTCCCCTTTTATTGGATTCTACTCATTATTTATTAAACAGGGTATTTGCGCTACAGCTCTACATTACAGAATCTGTTCTTGATGGATGACATCGTCGAGTCGATAATGTTATAACTTATTTAAGGACACTGTCCTCTTTGGTACCTAGTTTAATTAAATATTATCTGAAATGTTAGGAGGATTTATGTTAACGTTGCCTATGGACGCAATAGTCCCAAAATTTAAGAAAATAGGAAAAAACGTGTTTGATGACCTTTTCTCTACAGCTGACATTTACAGTTTTAGAGATATGCGATTAAATCCATGGGGTCTCGTATTTGCGTTGAATATAATAATGTATTCTTGTTTAATGTCGATCAAATGCACCGTGGTTAAGAAAAACGTACTGTAACAATTTCAAATAAGAATATTATTTATAAAAAATATTTTCCATGCCCTAACGTTCAAAAACAGACATCTTAACACGCATACGTCGTCTTACGAAAAAGTTTCATTTTCACGTAATCTAACGTTCCTCTGGGATTGTCCACCTTTATCTGGACTATCTAATAAACGACTTAAACGTATTACACCTAATCATCAATTCGCCATTTGTTGAATAATGTAACAAACGAAGCTGAGTAGCAAAAAATACTAGAAATTCTAAAAAAGTGAAAGCAAAGAAATCCCTAAGAACCAAAGAACATCAATACAATTAACTGAAGGTTGTCACAGAATGATATATTTGGGATAATATCCTTTTGGGTATTTTCTTTATGGAATGTTCGTTTCTCGAGACTTTCTTTAGTCTGGAGAAAGTCCAATTTTTGTAGTGTTTATTCACAGTCACGTACCCGCATCATCCTTTTATTATTGAGAAGTTATATAGCCAAAGTGTCAACATAATTTCCCTCAATTTGATGAAAATCTCTGGTTTGAATTTTCGCTGAATATTATTAACTAATCGGATTGCCTTTCCTCAACTATGCAACGTGGTATCTTTTCGTCTTGCAGCAAATTAACAAAAAATGTCACATTACAATGTTATAGATTTTACAGATTTAATCATAATATGAATGAATGAATGCTTGCCGCACAGAAAATGGTTTAATAAACAAATAATTTAGAAAAAATTAAAAACTCCCTTTTACTTACCTGAAACTTAAAAAATATGCAGTAAAAGAAAAAAATTATGTTAATGTTAATAATTATTATGTTAGTAGACGTAACAGCGTGGGGCGTCACTTAATAAAATACTCTACCCACAAATGGCTAAATCTACTCCATTTTGAAGCCATCACTTTGAATCTTTGAATTTCGACTAAATATTCATAATCTTCTAGCTCGAAAATTCTCAGATACCGATCTTCAGACCATAAATTATAAAATGCATCCGCCAAATTGGCGCAGTCATTTTGCATGATTGAATTTTGATCTTATGTTCTTAATCTGCAATCTCAAAAATCCCCAGCTATCAATTTTTAGTACAAACGCAGATTAAATGACAATAAACTCTCCGTTATACTGGAAATGCCAAATAGAGGAAAATAAGTTAAGCAAGCTGGTAAAAGTACGGAAACTTGAAATTCGGTGTACCGATGTACCTCAAATTTTTTATAATATTTTTCAACCCCCCACCACCCCTACTCCATTATTAAAGGGGTTGATAGAATAAACTTGAGATATTGACTTGAAATTTGGTACACGTATATATTATAACGACATCTGGAACTGGATTATATTTTGAAATGGTTCCGTTGACTGGTTGGGGTTAAATAGGAGTAAATGGGGGAAAATGAGTAAATATATTCATGTGTATATATTTTTTAATTGTTGATCAATCCTTTTATTTCTCGTTTGTTTTATATGTTACTTTGTAATACTTTCTCTATTGTGCTTTAACTTGCCAAAAACGATTTTGTAACTTTGTCAAATAAATATAATCTAAACTAATCTAACCTTTTTTTCATGCAAAGCTCTAGGGGAAGCTAATAAAAATGGGTTAAAAAGATAACTAATATGTAAAAACTTGCAACGAGCATCTTATAGAATATTCCACAAGTATGCAGGGTGTCTCACCGGGAACTGAATCGATCCATATAGAGAAAAGCACGCATCAGAAATTTTTGAAAATTTTGATAGTTACTAATGTCGGTGTGGCCAATCCAACTAAAATAATTAGAAGCATGGGGTACTTCCGGTTTTATCGGAAGTCGATACCAACTTGCTTATTTTAAAATGGAACACCCTATGTATTTTCGACTTTTCGAGATGACAATAAAATTCTGAGTTCAGGCATGTAGCACACCCTATATCTAAACCCAGTACTTTCGAAGATATTTGACATTTTATAAAAAAATTGACAGGTGCAACGGTTTGCAAGAACCGTTATAACTTTTTCTGTATAGGACTTCCTCATTTGCTCTTTGGCATAGAGAAAGAACACAAGGAGAACTACGTTCTACAACTGAAATAAATTCAATAATATCATACCAAGTGTTCCGTTTTTCGCGTAACATTTTGTCAACTTCAAACCGCGAAAACTTGTTTAGATCAAATCGAATACCATGTATTTTTTTTTACGTCAAGTTGTGTAAAATTGAATTTCCTTTTTTCTAATATTAGCATTGAGGGGTTCAAGTTTTCGACTTTTTGAAATATTTGCGATTTTATTAGAAATTCATGAATTGTTGTAATCATTTCATCAAAATAGCCATGATTAGAAATAATCAGTCGTTATCTTATGTCAAAAAGTGCCAGCACGTTTAAATTACACCCTGTATAGAAGCTTTAACAATCTAGAAAAAGTTTAAATCTATTTTTATTTTTCATTAAGTATGCAACGTTGTAAATCATATTAATTAAACCATACTATATACAAGAAAATGCAAGATACTTCCATTTTACAGTACTTGTAGCACTTTATTATCTGATTTGCGTAACCAACATTTTCTGTTTTTTCCTTTTCCAAAAATTTGTGTATATGTAAACATATATTCTCGACTAATCTACAGTTATATTACTTGCCCGGATAACTTGTCTTCATAAGCTGACTCGATAGTCACATATTTATCAACAATGTAATACGATTTGCAACAGGCAAAACGGTTTTAAATGTGTACATATATTTGCTTTTTACTCCGTAGCTAGCGACGAATTTAATTTCAAGTAAATATCCATAAAACGTATTTAAAAATTTATAACGAACAATCTAGCAGACAGCTTCATAAAAATAAATCATAGCAGCAAGCCATGCTCGAGAAAAAACGATTATTGCTCTTTCTGTGCCAAAAGCCGAAATATAAAAATTCAAGATAACTGCATTGCAGTCTGGTATCCTAATATAATTTGGACTCTTGCTAAACTTAACTAGTGATTAAAAATAAATGCATTATAAATTAAAATGCTCTCAGAAAACTATTGTTCTTTCTGGTTCTATGATAAAATAGTACTGCATAACTTTATTTTCTGTCTAGTATTATTAGAGGTTGATAATTTCAAATATTTCGACAACACAGTATTACGTTAAAGATTTCTTTAGTTTTAAAAATATCTACATGGATACACTATAGTCCAGTCAACGAAGCCCAAGAAGGCCAAATAGAGGAAATAATTCGTGTAGACGCCAATTTTTGTATAGTTGTCGGGAGGAGTGCCCTGGATAACATATTAAAAGTCCCGGCCAGTTGATTGTCTGCGGGGGGGAGGGTGCTGGTTACTTTAAAGGTCCTCATTTAACGTTTTTTTTTAATAGCTTGAAAACCACGGCCTCTAGCGGGAAAATGTCGATATTCAATATTAAACTACATGAAATATCCTACAAATAAGTTCCTATTAATTTTTTTCTAGGATCAATACTTTTCCATTTTTTTTTTTCATCATTTATTCTATGGCAGTGATTAAAATATTTTCAAAAAACATTTATTTTTAAATGGGCTTATAATGCCACGAAACGTGAAAATTTTAAATTTGAGTGGAAAACATTTTTTCATTATCTATTCCCTTTAGATCGTCGACCCTGTATATTTTCCAGTACAAGTCTAACCATTTCTACCAAATTTGACTGTTCTCCGTCAAGTAGTTTTTTTAGTTATTTCAAGAACAGACAGACAGACAGATAGATAAACACACAGTTAGACAGACAGACAAACTGACGAAATTGAAAAACCTATATTTTCGTAATCTACATGATCTGAAACATGAAAATCTGAAAAATCTCGGAGGGTGATTTTTTCCCGAATAAAATACTTCGGTATGCGATTTTTCCACCCTCTGTACCTCGTAAAGTATTGATCCTAGGAAAAAAATGAATACGAACTTATTTTTTCGAAATTTCATTTATTTTAATTTTGTATATAAACATCTTTTCGCTAGAGGGCGTGGTTTTAGAGTTATTCAAGAAATACGTGAAAGGGGGACCTTTAAACTACCCCCTATCCTTCCGCAGACCTTCCACTGATCAGGACTTTTAGTATGTTGTTCTGGGCACTTCCCCCAACAAATATCCAGACGTTTGCAACTACATGATTTATTTCCCCTATTTTTCCATCGTTGATTGAACTATTTCAGATTTTCTTACTTTTTATTGGGTATTTTGCCACTGAAAAATATTTAAAAATTTTAATGAAAAAACCTCTGCGCCAAACGGATCAGACAGAGGTTGGTTCTTGGCGCAGAGGTTTTTTCATTAAAATTTTTAAATATTTTTCAGTGGCAAAATACCCAATAAAAAGTAAGAAAATCTGAATATGCCACAAATAAACAATTACAGACAATATTTCAGATTTGTTGCTCATGATGGTACAAGAAATTGTTTAGTACATATAGATAAATATTTCTTTTAATAAAAAAGATATATTCAATTTGGCGTCGGATTGGTGCATTTTATTCACACATCTGCGTAGTGAAGTGGAAGTATAGAAAATCGTAAAAAAAATGTCAACATTTTTTTTGCTGAAATAGGTTTGGAATATCATGAAATGTTACATTTTAAAAATTTGTCTGTCTGTCGGTCGGTCAGTTTGTTTGTCGGTCAGTCTGTCGGTCTGGAACTTTTTAGTTCGCACGTTTTCTCTGGAAGAGTTTAAGATATTTTCTTGAAACTTGATACACGTATGTATTATGACAGCTGGAACTAGATTATATTTTGAGCTTCCTCCGGTGAAGAGTTGGGGGTAAATCAGAAAAATAAGTAAAGCGAGTAAAAACTCCAGTAACTTAGATTTAGTGTATGTACTAGAAGCCAAGGCCTCTTTTTTTTTAATAAGATTTGCCATTTTCGAAAACATTTGGTGGAGAGGTTCTAGCTACCATCCTGTAAATCAATTTAATGTACAAAACATACTGAAAAAAACAACAAACAAAATAGTGAAAAATATAAAAATTGAGTAGAAACGAACATTAAAAAAAAACACGCTGCGTATATAGCGTCGTCAATCTTACAAAGTGACGTAACTCAAAATATATGGCTTTTGAGATGTTACCACAGAAGCAATTCATTTTTACAGATCTTCCTTCTAACAAAGTAAATTACGACACTGTGAGATATAGTTTAGCTAGTGAAAATACATTATTATAAGCGTGTTTTGATTTGGAACAATAATTAACACATCTGCCAATTAAATTACAAATAAATGAAAGTGCAGTCTTTTTAAAAAACGTTTAGCAGTGTTCAGCTTCACATTTTACAATATTTCGAGCCAAGATTGCTTCTGTTATAGCTGGTACGAAAGTCATAGTAAAAGAGGTGCCTCAGAAATTGCAACGTTTGTTCATAACGCTTTGCTAAGTTATGATTCCAAAGGGTTTAAGGTAATTTCGTTGTATTCAGGTAGCTACAGCGGCCAAAATAAGAAATAGTATCATGGCTACAATGCTACTGCATACAATCCTCCACAGTGTTAACATAGGGGAAATTAGTTCGAGATTTTTTGAGCCTTATCATGGACATAACGAAGATGATTCTGCCCATAGTGCATTTTCTTATACAGTTAAACATGCTGGCAATCTGTGTGTACCATCCCTGCTTTTGCTCGGAAGCAGCAGCCATACATTCTTTTCCCCCTTCAGTTTGCAGACTTTTTGGATGTTAAATCATTGTCAGGAGAGTTAGGCATCTTAACTGTAAAAAGTGCAGAAAATGGAGAATCGTTCAAGTGGCCAAACATTACGGAGTTCAAAGTGTCCTATATATCTATCTATCTATACTTATAATCTATGGCTGTGGCTGCAAAGCAATTCGCACAACACCGTTCAAAGTGTCCAAACATTCTCCACAGCAAATATTTTTTAAGCAAGCCATTTTGAAAAATACTACAAATTATTGTCTTTGAAATGACCTAAAATGGATATTAAAGAAGTATTCCCAAAAGGTAGAATCCCCATGCTATTGACATTTCAGCAGATAAATACTCTGATTTGCAATCTCTGTGTACTGGAGATATTCCAGTTGTCAGGCTTCAAGAGCACAAACTTTATTGGAATGTGTCAAAAAATGACGTTTCTCGGTTAAAAAACAATAGCGAAAGGTAGAACTTTTCTATCTACTTCAAGTAAGCGGCCTGAAAAGACTTTTCCGACCTAGGCCGGAAAAGTGACAAAAAGATTAAGCGTTTTTAGTTACCTACTTTTTAAAATGCTGGCCCTTGTTTTCTACTATAAAATGGTATTAAATTCGATATTATAATATATAAATTGAATGAATTCGATACTAATTTCAAGCAAACTGATATGACAGCAGTTGTGCAGTTGTTATTTATTATATCTGGCCTTAATTCACAGCCGTCTGTTTTAAGAAAACTTGAAAATTGTATCATTTGCGGGGTAGCAAGTAAATCTTAAGAACATAATATTTTAATTTTCCCTATCATTTCAATAAACATAAGCACATTCGAATAAAAAATATTGTATGACACAAGTCCGAACAACTAGATTTTTCGTCCTTGTGGCATAAACTACTATTATAGTTTAAGCTTTGTATTAAGGAACTACACAATTATTTTTACTTTCAATTTGATTTTGTTTTTACTTCCCTCACATACCGAAGGGAGGAATTCGGGAAAAAAATCACCCTCCAAGATTTTTTCGGATTTTGACGTTTCAGATCACGTAGATTTCGAAAATATAGGTTTTTCAATTCCGTCAGTCTGTCTGTCTGTCTGTTGGTGCATTAACTAAAAAAACTACTTGACGGAGAGCAGTCAAATTTGGTAGGTAGTTGACGCTACTGTCAACGAAGAAATGGTTAAATTTTCACTGGAAAATATACAGGGTGGGCCGTCTAAAGGGAATAAATAATGAAAAATTTTTTTTTTTTGCTCAAATTTAAAATTTCCACGTTTCATGACACGCTAAACCTATTTCAGAAAAAAAAAATTTGAAAATTTTTTTCGCCGACATTTTTGAAAAATTTGTTCCCACTAAAATAGATGAAATTTTTTTTATTTTTGTTCAAATTTAAAATGTCCACGTTTCATGGCATTCTAAACCTATTTCAAAAAAAAAAAAAAATTGAAATTTTTTACCAACATTTTTGAAAAATGTTTTGCCACTAAAATAGTTGAAATTTTTTTTATTTTTGTTCAAATTTAAAATGTCCACGTTTCATGGCATTCTAAACCTATTTCAAAAAAAAAAAATAATTGAAATTTTTTACCAACATTTTTGAAAAATGTTTTGCCACTAAAATAGTTGGAATTTTTTTTTCTTTGTTCAAATTTAAAATTTCCACGTTTCATAGCGTTCTAAACCTATTTAAAAAAATGAGAATTTTTTTACATATTTAGACAAGGGATACACACCCAACATTCGAGTATACTAATATTAATTAGTATTAATTAAATTTTACCACCAAAATAGAAGGAATTTTTTTTTCTGTTTTCAGATTTAAAATTTCAACGTTTCCATGGCATTCTAAACCTATTGAAACAAATTTAAAAATGATGTATTTATCACTACTATAAAATAGATGAACATTTTTTTTGCTCAAATTTAAAATTTCCACGTTTCATGACATTCCAAACCTATTTCGGAAAAAAAAAAATTGCAACATTTTTTTACCATTTTGGAAAAAAAAATTACCATTAGAATAGACGGAAAAAATATTCTTTTGCTCAAATTTGAAATTTTCCCGTTTCATGACATTCTAAACCTATTTCAGAAAAAAAAAATTTTTTTCACCAACATTTTTGAAAAAATTTTTATTTTCCCTTTAAACATGAAAATAATGATTTAAAAAACAAAAAGGGCCAAGTGGCAGAATAACCAATGCTAAGCTTCGGCGTTGAAAATATGTCATTATTTCAATAAAGACTCTTATTATTATTATTATTATAAGTATGTTATATTCGTCGATGTGTGAAGATTAACAATACAAACAAAACGAAATTACCTTGGCGCCATAATTCACTATGGATTAAGAGTTAGCTTGCGGTTGATTTATAGAGGATTATGATCATTTATCAAAGCATTTCCCAAATGCAAATGTCAAATATTTGAGCTTTGATTTTGTTTCAACCATCCATTTTATTTAATCATCAATTTGCAGGAATACAGAAACTAGACTTTATATAAACACGAACCAAAGAGTTCTCGTTTATTGATCTGGGCTACCTACAAAGCGATGTTTATATTTCCCTTTTTTGTTTATACAATGTTTCATCAAGCCTGTTTACTTTTATTTAGGCAATTATAAATGTAAATACTCGCAAGCATACCGAGCTGAAGCAAATATGACTAACAAAATACTGTACGTTTTTACATTTTAAAATAAAATCGTCATCTTTATTGCATGATATACTGACTGCGTAATTGAGACGTACATAAAATGGAAGATTGCCAAGTGTTCTTATCAAAACTCTGTAAAATGTATTCGATTTAAGAAGTCAGCTTTGAGCTTTTAAGTTCCCAATTTAAATAGAAGTCTTAGATATGCAAACCAAGATAATCTCGTTACGTTCTTTTCAATCACAATTTCTTGGCAGCTGTTTGGTTATTAAATAATATTTTGCAATGCATAAAAAAACTCAACTTAAAGATGAGTATGGATCCAGATAATGCCAGCTTTCTTAATTCTCGAGTGTTCCCCTTTCTTCGTTGAATCTTTAAAATAATGTTTAAACTAATTAAAAGTAAACACATTCTTATTTTTTTTGTTCTCTGAATGAGAGCAGCAAAAATTTCACAAATAGTAATGTTGTTTCAACGAGTATTTGCCAATAATGTAATAAAGAATTCGTATTGAAATAAGCCATATTTGGAAAATATGTCTTTCTTTCAAAAAAGGAAATCCAAATTATATAGAGAACTATCCATCTATGACAACAATCTGTAATTGTATTAAAATATTTTTCATCTGCGATATTCTATACAGTCATGTAAAGAACTGTACGTACAGGGTGTCCCACGACGAACTGTGACGATCGATATCTCGAAAAGTAGACTTTGAAAAATTTTGAAAATTTGGTAGTAAACTAATGTCGATGGGGGCAACTCAGCTAAAATATTTTCAAGATCGTGGCACTTCCACCCTATATTTTTTAACATCAAATTGTGTACTATTAAATTCGCTTTCTTCTAGTATATGCATTGTAGGGGTTAAAGTTACAACTTTTTGAAATATTGGCGATTTTCTGAAATATTCAGGAATTTCTAATAAAAATTGCCATTAGTGGGGCAGATCTGGATTTTGAAAAGTGACTGCTCCGAATGAAAAAATTTTTTCAGCCAACTTATAAAGTTAGGTCCCCTCCACCATTCCGACAAGTTTTTACAGGGCGGAGTCGGCGGGGGGTGGGGGAAACGACCCAATAAAAGTATGGGAAAGCAGTTTTTCCGACGTATCTTCGCAGGTGTTGGTGCTACAAAAAAAGCATACGTATCAAAAATGAAGAGCTTGAAAAAATACGTAAGCTCGTTCTAACCCGAACCCGATCGTATAATTAGTTCGCGAGATATCACGATTGAAGTTGCGAAAACACGAAAAATTAAATTAATTATTTCTTGAGAAGGAGTGGAGTTGGGGCCTCAATTTTTTCTGAATAGAAGGGTATTGATGAACACTTGATGAGGCCGGAGGGTGGGGGTGGTGCGACAATTAGGAGGGGAGATGTGGTGGAGAAACTAAAATTATTAAAACGCTGATTACTCTGTTATTAATTGAGCTACGGTAATTTGGCCGGAACCAATTTGCGTATTTTTTTATTTGTTAAGAGATAGCTGTGGCAGAAGTTCTTTTGTTTCCAAATTAACGCCTCGCGCGCAAAATAAAAAATGGAGGATTTTTTCCATGTCTTTTTGGGCATGAAGGAAGGGGGTGGGGGAAATAATTTTTTCACCATATGATAGAATTCTTTTTTATCTTCAATTTCCGTCTGGCAAGATTGCGATCGGATGATTAGGAAGGGAGTTACAGGCTGACAAAGTTTTTGCTATATAGCGGGAGAACGGAAAGGGGTGGGGGGGTTTGGGCGGTATGAACATTTTCTGAAAAGTTTTTTTTTTCCACTTCTCCATTCTATAAGTTCCCAATGTCCATACATTGTCCATCCGCGCGAGTTACAAAAGGAAAAACAGAATGAAAACTGGTGAGCGTGTCAGTTGAGCCGCTCTCTTGCTCTTCTCGAACACACACACCCGTGAACGAGCGTTCATGAACGGGCGCGCTCTCAAATAGTTTTGAATGTTTGATCGCTCGTATCTCACTGGATTATGACTTGATTTTTAATCCTCAGTCACGCTCTTGTAGCTCGGCAGCCTTTTATCTCAGCTTTCTCGGGATGTTGCGCCAGCCGGCGTGGGTCCATTAAAACAATGGCAGGTAATAAATGAGAGGTGCTATACAAAAGACTGTCGTGATCTCTTCAAGGTCAAGCGACGTTGCAGCGCATGTGCTAGCATAGAACTGCCTGAGGATGATGAGAAGGAAAGGAAATATGAGAAAAAAGTTTCAGGAGCAGATGATAGATCTATTATTTATTTCATTTGTAACCACTGGCGTTGTTTTCCCTTAGTTATATGAATTAAATTGGACATTACCATTTCTAGGATATGGAGTGTCTTAATTACTTTTGCAGACTCCGTCGACATTATAGTACATCAGTCAAAATCGAAACTGTGCTTACCTTTCTAGGTGGTTATCCTTTCCTCTGTACGTCCCAAACAGGATAGCTCACAATTAAACTTTACTGAAGTTGTATTGAACTCATCTACGTAACAAGCAATAAAACACATGATTTTTTAAAACACTTAAACCACTACATTTACAGAGAAACTGGAAACAAATGAAAATGAGAAACACAAACATTGAACGATTAAATAAGTTAACAAACAGCAATTTATTATATTATAAGAAAATGAAGCGGTTAACAGCAATTTCAAATCTTTAGACTAATCGCGGGCAGAACACTCTTAGGATAATTACAAGACATGAATTTACGTTATAACCGAGAAAGTACCGAAATTTACATAAACAATAAAACTGAAAGAATTTATCATCACCCTGCGGCTAGATCTAGACCTAAGGAACGCTATAACGCAGAAGTCCTATTTTCCCTCACAGAAAATAAGATTTCTCAAAAGTGGGCGGTATACCCTGAAATCTCTACCAGTTAAAACCTTCCCTACTTTAAACCGTACCCCAATTTGAAATTACCTAACGGACCATGGGATTTGCGACACATGACTATGTGCATCATATAATGCTGTAAAGAATCCCTGCTATTTTATTATCGTAATTTGCCCTATCTAACATTTATGCCAGTAGGGCAGAAGAAAAAACCCCTGTGTCCATTACTTTGCTTTTGTATGGGGACAAAAAATATACCTTAGTTGGCCTATCTAGTTTTTAATAAGACAGTTACATATATTTTCTGGAATCCTCTCCAAATCAACTACTTCATTCCTACTGTAAATCTAACTAGACCCCCCGGCGCGAAGGGTTGGCGTACTTAAACATGTGTTTGACTAGTATCAGCACAGGATGAAGTGGGTTGAATCTTCGATGCCGGTATTGTCTTTGGTGTTCCTTATGCAGGCCATATAACACTTGACATGGAAAGATTCCTCTTTCGAATTACGTGGAATAGTTACATGATTGAATTTCTTGCAATTTTTTGTAGTAGTACGCAATGTAGCCAAACCCTTGCTCTTAACAACTTTACTAGTTTGTTCCTCGTCGATGAGGACATACAATCCTCTTCTTGCACAACCAACAGGTATTCGACTTTTCTCCTCGATCTTTTGAGGCAGCAGCTTCGTTAAATGCGTGGAATCAGAACAGTCAATCAATCAGCAGATAATAATTGAAGTTGAAGTGTTGGATTTGATGACCCAGAAGCAAGACTTTTCTCAAATCTCTCACGTTAACAGCTTCTGGAAAGAAGGATAACAAAACCAGAATCAGAATGTGCTTGCTGTCTCACAATACACTCATTGTCCACAACCGTCTCGGTGAAGAGCTATGCAATGTTTATATATGAGAGATATAAAATATTTACTCACTCTCCGATATTATATATAGTGCGAGAAATCTTCGTACACCCTTACAAATCAGTCAACGTCATTACAAACAGTTCACTGACAGACGATGACAATTCAAGGAGAGTGAGAGAGCGGGAGATCGTAAACTTCGCCACACGGCCTGACTCGCTCGCCCGATTTCCTTTTTTTGTTTTTCCTTTTGTAATTCATGCGGGCGTACAATGTATGGACATCGGGGACTAAAAATGAAAAAGTCGAAAGAAAATTTTGATCCCGTTCTGAACCTCCCACCCCTCCCCGTTATCCCGCTATACAGCAAAAACTTTGCCGGTCTGTATCTCCCTTGCTAATTATCCGATCTCGATTTTGCCAGACGGAAATTGAAGATAAAAAAGAATTCTATTAACTGGTGAAAAAATTATTTCCCCCACCCCCTTCCTTCATGCCCAAAAAGACGTGCAAAAAATCGGCAATTTTTTATTTTGCGCCCCAGGCGTTTGTTTGGAAACAAAAAAAATTCTGCCACCGCTATCTTTTAGTAAATAAAAAAATACGTAAATTGGTCCCAGCCAGACTGCCGTAGCTCCATTAATAACAGAGTTATCAGTATTTTAATAATTTTGGTTTCCCTCCCATATCTCCCCTCCTAATTGTCTCAGCTCCCCCACCCTCTGGCCTCATCAAGTGTTCATCAATACCCTTCTATTCAGAAAAAATTGAGGCCCCAACTCCACTCCTTCTCAAGAAATAATTAATTTAATTTTTCATTTTTTCGCAACTTCAATCGCGATATCTCGCGAACTAATTATGCGATCGGGTTCGGGTTAGAACGAGCTTACGTGTTTTGTCAAGCTCTTTATTTTTGGTAAGTATGTTTTTTCTTGTAGCACCAACACCTGCGGAGATGCGTCGGAAAAACTGCTTTTCTATACTTTTAATGGGTCGTTTCCCCCACCCCCCGCCGACTCCGCCCTGTAAAAACTTGTCGGAGTGATGGAGGAGACCTAACTTTATAAGTTGGCAAAAAAATTTTGTTCATTCGGAGTAGTCACTTTTCGACCCTGTTTTTTCTCCAGATCTACTCCACTACATAGTTAGAAGCGAATTTTATTTCTATGCTGCCACCAGCGCCCTCTATGCATTTTTGAAATTCTAACTTACTGAAAATGGGTTTTGGGTCAAGCAAGAGAAAAATACATAACACTGTGTTCATAGTAAAAAATCGGTAAAGATATTTACACAGAACTTCCCTCTTTATTTGTGCATGTCGGTCACTTTAAAAAATTATTAATTATGAAATGACATTGAGAATAATAATCGGAATATAGTTATCACTATTATTGCAAAAAAACAACTGATAAGTTTTGGTCAAAAAAATATACAGAGTGCTCATCCAACAGCAAAAATTCAATACTAAATAACAGGTGCCAAATGTGGAAGGCTTGTGCAAATACCTTACCAAATACAAATGTCCACCATGGTTAAATTACTCCTTGGGATGACCACCCTGTACATTTTTCAATAAAAGTATAATAGATGCATATGCCAAATATTATTGCCATTTTCAATTCCACATTCACGTCGTGGAGTGGAAGTATAGTAGTGGTTAAAAAAAATTTTTTTTTTTGAAATTTTCCAAGAATATTGGTAAAAAAAATTTTTTTTCTTCTGAAATAGGCTTAGAATGTGGACATTTTAAATTTGAGTAAAAGGAATGTTTCCTTCTATTCTATAGTACCTAGTGGCAAAAGAACATTACAATTTTTTTTTTTTAATTTCAAATATTTTTTTACATAGATTTGGAATTCCATGAAACGTGGAAATTTTGAGCAAAAAAAATGTTTCCATCTATTGTCGTGGTAAATTTATTTTCCAAAATGGTGAAATGTTCAATTTTTTTTCTGAAATAGGTTGAGAATGTCATGAAACGTGGAAATTTTAAATTTGAGCAAAACAAATTTTTTCCATCTATTCTGGTGGTAAAAAAAGTTTCCAAAATGGTAAAAAAAATGTCCAAATTTTTTTCCCGAAATAGGTTTAGAATGTCATGAAACGTGGAAATTTTAAATTTGAGTAAAAGGAATGTTTCCTTCTATTCTATAGTAAAAGAACATTACAAATTAAAAAAAAAATCAAATATTTTTTACATATTTATGTAGATTTAGAATGCCATGAAACGTGAAAATTTCAAATTTGAGTAACAATAATATTTTCATCTATTCTATAGTTTAGAATGTCATGAAACGTGAAAATTTTAAATTTGAGCAAAAAACATTTTTTCCCCATCTATTCTAGTGGTAAAAAAATGTCCAATTTTTTTTTTTCGAAATAGGTTTAGAATGCCATGAAATGTGTAAATTTTTTTTCCAAAATAGTAAAAAAATGTCCAAAATTAAAAAAGATCAAATTTAAAAATGATTGAATCTTGACTTATATCACGTAAAACTAAATAAAATAGCCTACCTTCTGCCACAAAGCAAATTTTGATCCAACTTTTGGGTCAGAAGATATTTCGATTTGAAAATGTCAGAAAATTTGACTGAAAGTGCAATATCGCCAATCTATTTAACATTTTTAGCTGAAATTTTTGTGTGATAAAGACTGCTCTCATTCCAAATTTCAGCCAAATCGGTTAAAATCTGATCAAGACAGCCGAAATTTTATTTTTTCAATTTCTCTCATATAAATATATCTATATCAGGAGGGGCGATAGGATCTTCTTCCCAGGTGGTAAAAAAAAATTAAACTGCAAATTTGACCCTTAATATGTCCAAAATACCCATTTTCGGCCAAAAAACACGGTTCCACTCCTTTTACGAAATAGAAATTTTAAGGTTTTGTTATACTCGCCATGACAAACAATTTCCGCAGGGTCTGCGTCTATCTTAAAAAATGTACCAGCCCTTTCCTATGCCGACTCCACTACACAATATGTATGTTATATAGGTTTCCTTTCAACTAAATTTGAAGTTCCACTTGGTGTTCCTCAGGGACACAGTTCGTGGGATCCTTATTCTTCTAATAGCGCTGTTAGCTGCCTGAATATCCCGGACCCGATGTACGCAGACGAGATGAAAATTTAAAGAGTAAACTATACTCAGGATTGCATTATTCTCCAAGAAAATGTTGATAGGCTTGATTTGTGGTGTAAGGAAAATAAGTTACCACTTAATATAAATAGGTGTAATGTTCTAACATATTCTTGTAAACAAGATATTTTAACTTTTTTATATAATACTGACAAGCTTTTTTCCTGATCATATTCTTAACTATTGTAGTCCTGAGAAACGAATTTTTTAATAATAATAATAGTAATAATAATTATTATTATTTGAACAATAAAAATAAAAGATATTAGTCACACAGTTATTCGCAGTCTGCCACGCCCCGTTGCAACTTCTACTCATTTTACTTCCCTCGCATACCGAAGGGAAGTATTGTACTCGAGAAAAAATCACGTAGATTACGAAAATATAGGTTTTTCAATTCCGTCAGTCTGTCTGTCTGCCTGTCTGTTGGTGCATTAACTAAAAGACTACTGGACGGAGAGCAGTCAAATTTGATAGGTAGTTGACCCTACTGTCAGCGAAGAAATGGATAAACTTTCATTGGAAAATATACAGGTCTAAACGGAATAAAGAGTGGAAAATTTTTTTTTTGCTCAAATTTAAAATTTACACGTTTCATGGCATTCTAAACCTATAAAAAAAAAAATTGCAAATTTTTTCTACCAACATTTTTGAACAATTTTTTACCACTAAAATAGATGGATTTTTTTTTCTTTCTTCAGATTTAAAATTTCCACGTTTCATAGCGTTCTAAATCTATTTAAAAAAAAAATAATTTTTTTTTGCTATTTTTAAAAAAATTTTACCATAAAACAGATGGAATTTTTTTTTCTTTGGTCAGGTTTAAAATTTCCTCGTTTCCGTGTGATTCTAAAACTATTCAAGCAAATTTAAAAATGTTTCTGAAAAATAAAAAAAAATTTTTGAAAACATTTTTAATCTATTTATCACTACTATGAATAGAATAGACAAACAAATTTTTTTTGTTCAAATTTAAAATTTCTACGTTTCATGACATTCCAAACCTATTTCGGAAAAAAAATTTGCAACACTAGAGTAGATGAAAAAATTTTGTTTTGCTCAAATTTAAAATTTTCACGTTTCATGACATTCTAAACCTAGTTCAGAAGAAAAAATTTTGAAATTTTTTTAAACATTTTTGAAAAATTTTAAAAAAAATTAAATTTTTTAACCACCACTATACTTCCACTCCATTAAGTGAATGTGGGATTGAAAATGTGACATATGGCAATAATATTTGGCATATGCACCTATTATACTTTTATTGAAAAATGTACATGGTGGTCATCCCAAGAAATAATTCAGTCATGGTGGACACTTGTAAAGGTATTTGTGCAAGCCTTCCATATTTGGCACCTGTTATTTAGTATTGAACTTTTGCTGTTGGATGAGCACTCTGTATATTTTCTTGACCAAAAGTTATGAGGTTTTCTTTGCAATAATAGCAATAACTATATTCCGATTATTATTCTCAATGTCATTTCGTAGTTAATAATTTTTTAGAGTGACCGCCATGCTCAAATAACGAGGGAAGTTCTGTGTAAATACCTTTACCGATTTTTTTCTTATATCTAAAAACAAATTTTCTTTGTAAGTTTTATAAGTTTTTACAATACCTGGAGATTATTCGAAAAGTCGTTTGTTAACAACACTAAGTAGAAGGAAAACTAGCAACAGATGCAATAATGGTGGCTAATGTCGATAAAAACCTGAAGACGTTTACACAAGGGACGACAAACTTCGGTAGTTATTTTACGTTGATACTGCTTTGCTCTGCCGTTTTACTACTGCCAACAACTTCAGCTCAATTCAGAGCATGAGAATGTACAAAGCTGTATAATGGTGTTTCATAGTATACTCTATATTAACGAGTGTACAGTAAGTAAACTAATGTGGTTACATTAAAAATATTAAATTGAGTTATATTTCGACTTTTTATATTCAAGTATTAAAATTTCTATATTACTTCATGAAAATAGGAAATATTAGGGGAAAAATCGGAATATCAACGTATAATTTAAAAATTTGTTGGTATTTTCTTTACATATGTAATCCTTTAGCAGCATCTTGAAATTAAATTATACACATTGTAGACTTTTTGTCTCAAAAGAAACAAACGTGGTTGACTATTGTTATATATTGTGTGTGTGTTTCGCTGAAACCTTATTTATATAAATCAACAGAGGTACGTCATAATAAAGTATATTTTTCTTTGTTTCAGGTATGAGCAGCAATCTCCTCACACCCGGAGGGCTCCAAGAAAAGCAGAAACCAACGCAATCATTCTTATCTAGATGTCCCTAAGCAGCAAACGTGTATTTTCTCCATCTTTTCTTATCTTTCACTTTTCGCTTATCAGAATTGCGATCTGTCCTTTTTTCTCGTTGTTTACAGTTTTCCTGCGATTTCTTTTCACTTTAACACATTCCAAACAGTTTTTAGGCATTCAACAATACTCTCAAATCAATCCCGCGCTGCCTTGCTATTTCCTTAAAGACTTTGCTGCCACCCCCTTTAAAATATGCGATCCAAAAGTCTGATATAACATATTCAATTTAAAGTATACAAAACTTTTGTATGTTTTTAGAAAAGTTTTCGATTTAAGTCGTACGGTTTTACCTGTCGCACAATTCTATATTTAAATTATTTTTAAGAGGGTGCATGTGTAAAAAACGGCTTGTTATGACATATGAGGGTTTGTGACAAATGACCAATTTAAGTTTTGGTAACAAACTGGGTACGTATCATTTATCATTTCGTAGAATGTTATTCTTCAATAATACACATATGTAACTTCCTACATATTGTTACATTGTTCTTCACAGTTTCCTTTTAGCCCAGGTGGTGTAGCTAATTTTGTCTATAAATCTCAAACATGCTCGGAGGCAGATGGTTATTTTATGAGTTTCAAGTGATCATCTAAAGTTTGCTTGATTTCCAGACTGACAACATTAAAAAAAATAAAAAAAAATTTTTCTTCGCTACTTTTTCAAAATTTTTAACATGAGTCGATGAATGGGCAATTTTTTTTTTTCAGAAAGAGCATACATTTTTAAGCAAAAAATGTCTACAATTTTTTTAGTATGAGTCACAGGTTTACCGTAAAAAATTATTGAAGTGAAGTAGTGGAGGTGCGAATCGCAAAATATTGCCCCAGGTACGAAATATATTACGAACGTTGTATTATTAAGCAATATTTGTTGGAGGAAATAATTTAAAATTATTATTATACATGATATTTATTCTGTAAAAAGTTATACACAACGTAATTGCAGTAAAACCGGAGTCGAGTGAAGCCGACGCATCCGCAAAGGTACCTGAATACAGTGCTTTGTATTATATAGAGGTGCCTTTCTACTATATTCTACAGAGTGAACCCAAAGAAACGCACAAAATTCATATCTTTGGTATGTCATTTTTCAAAAAAATCCTCGAACAGGTCGATTTTAGTTTTGTAAATGCTACATTTTGTTACTATACTAACATTTATGACGTCATTGGTTTTTGAGTTATGATGCCATCATATTTTTTTTATAGAAAATATCACTTTTTTATATCACCAGAAAGCTAAAGAAATATACCACCAAGAACAGTAAACAAAAATATCTGTATCCATTAAAGAAATCGGTAAAGTCATTTACACATAACTTCCCTCGTTATTTGTGGATGGCGGTCACTCTAAAAAATTATTAATTACGAAATGACATTGAGAATAATAATCGGAATATAGTTATTGCTACTTATTATTATTAAAAAACCTGAAAATTTTGGTCAAAAAAATGTACAGAGTGCTCATCCAACAGCAAAAGTTCAATACTAAATAACAAGTGCCAAATAATATGGAAGGCTTGCACAAATACCTTTACAAATGTCCATCATGACTGAATTATTTCTTGGGATGTCATTATTCAATAAAAGTATAATAGGTTCATATGCCTAATATTATTGCCATCTGTCACATTTTCAATCCCACATTCACGTAATGGAGTGGAAGTATAGTGTTGGTTAAAAAATATATATTTTTTTAAATTTTTAAAAAATGTTGGTGAAAAAATTTTCAAAACTTTTTTTTCTGAAATAGGTTTAGAATGTCATGAAACGTGAAAATTTTAAATTTGAGCAAAAAAAATTGTTTCCATCTATTCTAGTATTAATATTTTTTTCCAAAATAGTGAAAAGATGTAATTTTTTTTCCGAAATATCTTTGGAATAGTATTGAAACATTCTTTATAGGATTTTGCAAACAGCAGAAAAATTAACTATCTATAAAAGAAAAACTTTGAGTAGAAATATTAATGAAATCTTTGCATTCTTTCGATAACCTGAATTCTGGTTATGCTAGCAAATTAAAATCCTAAAATGAATTTGCCTAATTTCTTATTTGACAATTCTCATTCTAACACTAGCATCCACACAGTCCCCTACGGCCATGCAGATTAAACTAGTATCCACATAACCCCCTACGATTATGAAGATTCAGTTAAAAATGAGAACAGAGACCTAAAATGAATTTATTTATCTATCTTGTCTTAAAAAATTTTTCATTCCAATGGATTACATTTTCATGAAATCTATCATTCTGTTTCCTGGAAATGCTTAGCCTTTGAAACGTTTTTCGCCCTTATTCTGGAGCTCATCAGAAAGACATAAAGCCATTCATAAAGATGTTTCATGCAAAACCAAGACAATTTCTATGAATAAGTGTGAAATGATTATATTTGATATTGACTGATAAAAACAACCTCACCTATCTATTAGCTAACTAGTATTGGAGCCTATATACTCTATGCATGTTTAAAAATGATTTATTATTTGTTTGCTTATAATTGTATTGAAACATTCTTTATAGGATTTTGCAAACAGCAGAAAAATTAACTATCTATAAAAGAAAAACTTTGAGTAGAAATATTAATGAAATCTTTGCATTCTTTCGATAACCTGAATTCTGGTTATGCTAGCAAATTAAAATCCTAAAATGAATTTGTCTAATTTCTTATTTGACAATTCTCATTCTAACACTAGCATCCACACAGTCCCCTACGGCCATGCAGATTAAACTAGTATCCACATAACCCCCTACGATTATGAAGATTCAGTTAAAAATGAGAACAGAGACCTAAAATGAATTTATTTATCTATCTTGTCTTAAAAAATTTTTCATTCCAATGGATTACATTTTCATGAAATCTATCATTCTGTTTCCTGGAAATGCTTAGCCTTTGAAACGTTTTTCGCCCTTATTCTGTCAGAACACGTAGATTACGAAAATATAGGTTTTTCAATTCCGTCAGTCTGTCTGTCTGTCTGTTTGTTGGTGTTTTAACTAAAAAACTACTTGACGGAGAGCAGTCAAATTTGGTAGGTAGTTGACGCTACTGTCAGCGAAGAAATGGTAGAACTTTCAGTGGAAAATATACAGGGTGGACCGTCTAAATTGAATAAATAATGAAAACATTTCTTTTTGCTCAAATTTCAAATTTCCACGTTTCATGACACGCTAAACCTATTTCAGAAAAAAAAAAATTTGAAAATTTTTTACCAACATTTTTGAAAAATTTTTTACCACAAAAAAAATATTTTTTTTCAAATTTAAAATTTCCACGTTTCATAGCGTTCTAAATTTATTTAAGAAAAAGAGATTTTTTAAAAAATTTTTGAAGAAATGTTACCACTAAAGTAGAATTTCTTTGTCTTTGTTCAGATTTAATATTTCCACGTTTCCATGGCATTCTAAAATTATTCAAACAAATTTAAAAATGTTTTTGAAGGATTTTTAAAAAACAATTGTTGAAAACAGGTAATCTATTTATCACTACTATAGATTAGACGAAATATTTTTTTTGCTCAAATTTCAAATTTCACGTTTCATTACATTTCAAACCTATTTCGGAAAAAAAAATCCTTTCACCATTTTGGAAAAAAATTTAACACTAGAATAGATGGAAATTTTTTTTTCGCTCAAATTTTAAATTTTCACTTTTCATGACACGCTAAACCTATTTCAGAAAAAAAAATTTTGAAAATTTATTTCACCAGCATTTTTGAAAATTAAAAAAAATATATATTTTTAACCACCACTATACTTCCACTCCATTACGTGAATGTGGGATTGAAAATGTGACACAACAATATTTGGCATAAGCACCTATTATACTTTTATTAAATAATGGCATCCCAAGTGACCGCCATGCACAAATAACAAGGGAAGTTCTGTGTAAATACCTTTACCAATTTTTTTCTTTAAGATCCGATAACATGTATATATATATTTGTTCAATAAATTACAAAATTGTAATATTTTCAAAAGTAGTGTTTGTTTAAACTACATTAACTTAAGCAAATGTAAGTTAATGAGGTTCAAACTGACGCATTTCTCGAAAGTTTCTCGTAGACAAAACAAAAATCGAATATTTCCTACGGATTATCATACAAAATACAAACATGAAGTCATATTCGAAATATAATGTATACAGGGTGAGGTAATAGTGCATCGGACCCCGATATCTCGAGTTGTAGGATAGCTCGAAATTTAAAAAGAAATTGCAAGTAAACTAGGTAAAAAAGTCATTAACTGGAAACTATTTTAGAACATACAGGGCGAGCCAAGACGAAATTACGGGACCAAGTGCATTTTTTTTAAATGGAATGCTGTGTATATCAGTACATTTTTTGAATCCTCTCTCTAGGCTCCATTCATTGCTATATTAGCATTGAATATCTCCCAACCACTTGGATGTAATTAATTTTTTTGTTGAAATAATGAAATCTGCTGATGAATATTAAAAAAACGAATTTTGAGCAATTATTAAATTAAAATGGAATCATGTGTTAAATTGATCTTATCTCTGCTATTTTAGTTCATGCCATATCTCCAATTCAATTAATATGCATATTACAGTGTTAGTGTTGTTTCCCGTTTTTGTGGATATCGAGTAGCAAATGTGTTGCAAGTTCTTGATATTACCTTATCACATTCTCCATAAATAACAAACAAATTTAAAAAGTCTTCGTGGGTGTAATTTAAACGTGCTGGCATTTTTTGACATAAGATAATGACTGATTGTTTCTAATCATTCATGGTTATTTTGATGAAATGATTACAACAATTCATGAATTTCTAATAAAATCACAAATATTTCAAAAAGTTGTAAACTTTAACCCCTCAATGTTAATATCAGAAAAAAGGGAATTCAATTTTACACAACTTGACATAAAAAAAATACAGGATAGTCCATTTGACCTAAACAAGTTTTCGCGGTTCGAAGTTGACAAAATGTAACGCGAAAAACGGAACACTTGGTATGATGTTATTGAATTTATTTCAATTGTAGAACGTAGTTCTCCTTGTGTTCTTTCTCCGTGCCAAAGAGCAAATGAGGATGTCCTACACAGAAAAAGTTATAACGATTCTTGCAAACCGTTTCACCTGTCAAATTTTTTATAAAATGTCAAATATCTTCAAAACTACTGGGTTTAGATATAGGGTGTGCTACATGCCTGAACTCAGAATTTTATTATCATCTCGAAAAGTTGAAAATATATAGGGTGTTCCATTTAGAATAAGCAAGTTGGTATCGACTTCCGGTATAACCGGAAGTACCCCATGCTTCTAATTATTTTAGTTGGATTGGCCACACCGACATTAGTAAGTATCTAAATTTAAAAAAAATTCTGATGCGTACTTTTCTCTATATCGATCGATTCAGTTTCCGGTGAGACACCCTGTATACGTATACAAAATTTCAAGTCAATATCTTAAACCGTTCCGGAGAAAGCGTGCGGACAAAAAAGTTATAGACAAACAGACTGACAGATCTATACACCGATAGACAGGCAGAATTGTTTTTTCGTTCAAATTTAAAATCTCGACGTTTCATGACATTCTAAACCTATTTCAAGAAAGAAAAAAATTTGAATTTTTTTTTACGATTACTATACTTCCAATCCACTACGTGGATGTGGAAGTAAAAGTAGGGGCTGCAACTGTCACTCGAAGGGGTTGAATTTAGGGATGAAATTTGTACGTTGCAGGATGTTATTTGAGAATCCAAATCGACGTGTGTCGGGATCTTTTATAAATATGCACAAAAATTGAAACACTGAATTTATTCCATTTGGCTGTTCCACACTGTATGTGTTCAAGATAATGATAGAGAACTAGAGAAGGGAAATAAAAATGTAAATATGTCCTCATTTGTTTTAAGCTAGTTCATAATTGAAAATAAAAATCGGTATTATTATTCAATAAAGAAACATTTTGGCAACACAGAACTTAACTAATAAACCAAGAACTTGGGTCGGTCGCAGAAAAACTAATATTGCTTTACGTAAGAGAAAAAGGCGAATGCTTGCTTTCTATTTTGTTTCGGTGAACATTATCATTAAACATAAGTAGTTGCTCGTATGAGGATTCGGCACTCTTGATAAATAATGGTTACTGAGTTAAGAACTGGCACGGCATGGCGGGCGGTTCAACGATTTTTATGCAGTTTGACAGAGAATCAATACAAAATACGAAACCCGAGCTATAAACTACGACGTATTAGCATAAACATGGTACTCTAGTTTCAGCTGTCTTTCCTGAATAAAATAATGTATCGTTAGTAAATAGGTTACTATATTTCAAATTATATACTTTGCTACAAAATTAGAAATTAAAGAAATGTTAGGGAATATATGCGAATTGCCTTATAATTTGTTTTCCCTCTCGAGAGAAGGACATTTTTATACGTCCTAGGGGCTACTTGATTGCAAACGTAACAAGGTTATCTGAGAAATTGGGGTGACAGATTGTTAGAGCCTTCTAGACGTCTTCTCTTTATTTAATTTGTCCCGGTCAGCGCCTTCAGTTTTACCACCGACGATATTTACCATCGGAATTGAAATTTCCCAAGAATATTAGATTTTTTTCTATATTTGGATACCGAATAAATGCATTTAAGGCAGTTTCTTGTCTTGATTTAATACTAACATCGTTATTGGTAAAGTAAAAATAGGCCAAAAAATAAAACCGCTGCCTAAGGAATCACTACTTCTACATCCAGATTTTTCATCCAATTCTATTTAAAGGGAAACATCTTGACTATATTTGCATTCTAGTATGTGGAAATTATTGGTACAGTGACATGAATCGCAAGTTTCTCGTTCAAAATTATCTAGAGCACCTGTTTCGCAACCGATTGGGATAATTTTAACTCTGAACCACATTAAAAACACCAATGAACATCCATACCTTGGCCAGGATTCGAACCCGGGACTCCGTGGTCGCAATCCTAATAGTATTAATTAATACAGGGTGTAATTAGTTTCATGTCATTAAAAAAAACTGGAAATAGGGACCGACTAGACAAACAAAAAACCTGTATGAGTTTTTTCTATAGGGACACTTTGAAAAAACTGACCTGGGTTTACATTTTTAATGTTAAGGTAGGAAACTTTTTGGGAACCACTGTGTTTCAGGGTCAATGGATCAATAGTTCCGAATATTAGAAATAATGAAAAACTGTAAAACCCGATTTGTGTTCCCGCCGGTAGAAGTGCGGCACTTTCATGGGATTATTTGTACCGAACTTTTTATACCACTAATTATGAAAGTGTAAATAATTCCTTCTCTTTCGGCACAACGCAAGTATGGCATGGCCGCAGGGGTTTAAATAGGATTTGTTTTCATGTGTTTTTTAATTTGGAACAAAGTTGTTGTAACTTTTATTGTCGTTTATAAGAATTTATAAAATTTAAAAGTGGTTTATTAACATTTGTAACATTGTGTTAAAAGCTTAAAAAATCAGTAAGTAATTATTTTATGAAATTGGAAAATGAACAGTTAGACGTCCGAGATACGATAACAGAAAATAGTTGTGTATTTTAAGTTAGGAAAAAATCTGATTTTTTTAACGGATTGAGCGCATAATTTTTCCCAATCAGGTATCGAAAACTAAAAATCGAGTCTTTGGTCTCTATGAAAATCAATGTAAGCATTAATAAACAGATCAAAATAAGACAGCGAATAATAATAATAATAATCATACCTTTAATGCCCAATAGGTAACACCCAATAACTGAACAATTCTTTTGAATTTTTCATAAAGATTTTTCGAAATGACCTCCATCTCCACGTATACACATTTCGGCACGTCGAACTAAGGACATACGCACTCCGTTCAATACATTTGGTAAATTATGATCATATTTTATGGTTTCTATGCACATTAAAATACGTTGTTGCAATTGTTCTAAAGTGTCAATCGGATCACGGTAAACCAAAGCTTTAAAATGCCCCCAAAAATAAAAGTCCATCGGATTGAAGTCGGGCGATCTAGCAGGCCATGGTACTGGTCCGCCACGTCCAATCCATCGTTGAGGAAACTTTCTGCTCAAAAAATTTCGAACAGCCAAACTAAAATGGACTGGCGCGCCATCGTGCAAATACCACATTCTTCTGCGCGTAACCAAGGGTACATCTTTCAGCAAATCTGGCAATGTTTGTTGCAAAAAAATTAAGTATACATCACCATTTAATCTAGCGGGTAATTGTATAGGTCCAATTATTTCATTACCGCAAATCCCTGCCCACAAATTAACGCTGAACCGTCGTTGAAAATGCGCCCTTCTTATTACACGTGGATTTTCGTCTGCCCAATACTGCATATTTTTAAAATTAAACACTCCATTTCTGGTAAAACACGACTCATCGGAGAAACACAGAACGTTTAAAAAATCCTCATTTGCCGCGTGTTTTCTTAAAATCCACCTACAAAATTGCATTCGCTCCGCAAAATCTTGAGGTTCTAGTACTTGGACACGTTGATAGTGATAGGGATGTAAGTTCAAATCTCTCAATGTCCTCCATACCACAAAATGGGATACTTCCACACGGTTCGCGATATCGCGGGTGCTTAAAGTTGGATCCTCTTCTACAAGTTCCAAAATTTGAACCTCTGCGTCAATTACCCTTTCTTCACTTGTGGACCTCGTTCTCCTCCATGTCCATCGAGACGACCTGTTTCTCGAAGACGCTGGTCAATACCAACAAATGTACGAGCACAAGGATGACGTCGATTGGGGAACCTTAAACGATAAAGCTCTTCCGCACCAGCTGCATTTCCACCACTTTCTCCATACACCAAGTGCATATCCGCGAGCTCTGGATAAGTGTAATCTCCCATAATGTCCAAAATCTGTTTAAAACACCACACTAAACTGTGATTTAACGTTATCATTAAAGAAAACAAAAAGAAAAACTTGGTCCAAATCCAAAAAGTAACACAAAAAGCACGAACGAGAAGTAGTGTCTTATGTAACCAAGTACTAACGACTTGAACGATAAGTCAATAAAATAAATCTTAACATAAGTGGCACAAAGCCAAGGAACGGCTAGGTTGCGCGCCGCATGTGCGTTATTTACCAAGTAAGGACACAAACTGAAATTATTACTTGAGAATATTACAAGGGAGAGTATAGCACTCCCAATAAGATAATTTGGCCGCGAAGAAGCAAAAAACATGGCGGTGTCCTCTGTCGGTCGCTTTTAACTGCTTCGTCGGCATGCTTTTTGATGATCTCTTAGACGCACCATAGTTATTTGCAGGAGTATGCCAGCAGTTCTCAAACTATGTTATTAATTATTTTGTCAATTTTTGTTTATTTTTTTTTCTCCAAAACTATGAGCTTTAGACCCCATGTTATATAAGGTTTTTTTGTTTGTCTTTTCGTTCCCTACCACAAGTTTTTTTAATGACATGAAACGGATTACACCCTGTATGTAGACACTACACCAGTGAGCCGATTCAGAAATTAATAAATTTTATTTTATTTTACATCGCAAAGTATATATATTTCCGGGATGTGTTTTAAAATTTACCGACAGAGAGGGCATGCGATGAAAGTTGGATAATCCCTTGAGAGAGTCCTCAAAAGTTCATGATTTATGAAATATTAAGCAGTGCAATTAAGCGCGGAGTTAAAAATCGATGGCGCCATATGTAGGGTTGCGAAATTGTAAATGTGTTAAACTGCTAAAATTTAAGGGATGTTTTTTTTACTGTCGCCCCCACACACTTTTATCACCGGACTTTTAATGGTTCATCTGCGACCGACAATTCAGGCGAGACTAAATTCCCTTACACGCTTTGACAAGTGAAAATTCTTCAAGTGATGTGCGGGTGAAATTTCTGCTGGGGTGAATATTCGTTGAAATTATCATACAGGAAAGCATATTGTAGCGGCTGCTTAAGAAACGGATTATACACCGGCAACTGCATTACTGTTCTTTATTTTCTAACGTTTGCAATTATTCCCCTGCTTATATCAATCTTAGAAGGGGCGAAGTAGCATCTTAGATGTGATACTGATACTTAAGCAACAGATGGATTGAAACATGACCGTAACTTTTAAAATATTGATTACATAAAGAAACCCATTGGACATAATCCAGTCAGTAAAGTAAAAATACACCAAAAGCAAAAAATGTTATGTATATAATGAGATTTTCCTTCAGTAACTGTTAGTGGGAAGATTAAACATCACAATACAACAAAAATCAGTTCTGGGGGTACCGCGCAACCCACCAAAAAATCACCCCTTCGGTGAAAAAAGCCTCATTTTACTGATAACTCGTTAACCGTTGAAGATATAAAAAAAATGCTCATTATAAAAAAGAAGGCTTGACTAACCGCTTAAAAAAAGTCCTCTTGTAATTTTCTTGTACATGCCATGGTTTTCGAGAAAATCGATATTGGTAAAAATTGCAAAATTTGAATTTTTAATGCCCGCGAATTTTCGTTTAATTAAAATTTTTTGCACGCGGCCTATACAAAAAATTGTATTGCTCGAGAACCAAACAAGCTAGGAAGAAAGATCAAAATAGGTTTTAAAGGCGATATAAAACACTCTCTTGTGTTGCCATTTTTTATGGCTATTTGATATTTATTAGTGTGTAAAAATAACAATATAATGTAGTTATCTCTTTTGTGTGCAACTAATTATTCACAGGCCCATAAAAAATAACTGACTTTAATATAAGTTATAAATGCATCATCTTTTAGTTCAAGATAGTACTTCAATGCAGAAAAAGTTAGGAATAAAAATATTCACATTTGCAAATTTACCAGCATGTTGAAGTTAGCCAAATAAAATCCAAAAAAGGCTGCATATTCAATTTTTTGTTGATATTCTTATTACTCAATTTTTTAACTAGTAAATGATAGTTATATGATATAGAAACTCAAAAAAAAAATGTTGAGCTAAATTTTCAAGATGCTTGTTACTTCCCTCGCATACCGAAGGGAAGTATTGTATTCGAGAAAAAATCACCCTCCGAGTTTTTTTTCGGATTCTGACGTTTCAGATCACGGAGATTACGAAAATATAGGTTTTCAATTCCGTCAGTATGTCTGTCTGTCGGTCTGTCTGTCGGTCTGTCTGTCTGTCTAGCTGTCTGTCTGTCTGTCTGTTGGTGCATTAACTACAAAAGTAATTGACGGAGAGCAGTCAAATTTGGTAGGTAGCGAAGAAATGGTAAAATTTTCACTGGAAAATATACAGGGTGGAACGTCTAAAAGGAATAAATAGTGAAAAAAAATTTTTTTCGCTCAAATTTAAAATTTCCACGTTTCATGACACGCTAATCCTATTTCGGGAAAAAAAATTTTGAAATTTTTTTTCACCAACATTTTTTAAAAAATTTTTACCACTAAAATAGTTGAAAAAATTTTTTTCTTTCTTCAAATTTAAAATTTTCACGTTTTATGGCATTCTAAGCCTAATTAAAAAAAAAAATTTTGAAATTTTTTTTACCTACAATTTTGAAAAATTTACCACCAAAATAGATGGAAAAAAATTTTTCTTTTTTCAAATTTAAAATTTTCACGCTTCATAGCGTTCTAAACCTATTTAAGAAAAAAAATTAGAAAATTCTTTTACAATTTTTGAAAAAATGTTACCACTAAAATTGATAGAAATTTTTTTTCTTTGTTCAAATTAAAAATCTCCACGTTTCCATGGCATTTTAAACCTATTTCAACAAAAACAAATTTAAAAATATTTTAGAAAAAGTTAAAAAAAAATTTGAAAATTTTTTTATTCTATTTATTTATACTGTAGAATAGATGAAAAATTTGTTTCTGCTCAGAATTAAAATTTCCACGTTTCATCACATTCCAAACCTATTTCGGAAAAAAAATTGCAAAATTTTTTTACCATCTTGGAAAAGTATTTTACCACTAGATGGAAAAAAATTATTTTTGTACAAATTTAAAATTTCTACCTTTCATGACATTCTAAACATATTTTAGAAGAACAAAATTATGAAAAATTTTTTAAAAAATAAAAAAAATAATAAATTTTTTAACCACCACTATACTTCCACTCCACGTGAATGAGGAATTGAAAATGTCACAGATGGCAATAATATTTAGCATATGCTATTATGCTTTTATTGAAAAATGTACAGAGTGATCATCCCAAGAAATAATTCAGTCATGGTGGATATTTGTAAAGGTATTTGCGCAACCCTTCTATATTTGGCACCTGTCATTTAGTATTGAACTTTTGTTATTGAATGAGCACTCTGTATGTTTTTTTGACCAAAACTTATCAGGTTTTCTTTGTAATAATAGTGATGACTATATTCCGATTATTGTTTTCAGTGTCATTTCGTAATTATTAATTCTTTAGAGTGACCGCCATGCACAAATAAAGAGGGAAGTTCTGTGTAAACACCTTTACCGATTTTTATATTTTTGTTTTTAGGAAACAATATAAAATTGACCAAAATTTATTTCAACATGCTGGTAAATTTGCAAATGTGAATATTTTTATTCCTAACTTTTTCTGCATTGAAGTACTACCTTAAACTAAAAGATAATGCATTTATAACTTATATTAAAGTCAGTTGTTTTTTATGGGCCTAGTTGAAAGCGCAAAAAATTAAAGGTAACTGTATTATATTGTTATTTTTATATACTAATAGATATCAATAGCCATCAAAAATGGAAACACAAGACAGTATTTTATATCCCCTTTAAAACCCATTTTGATTTTTCTTCCTAGCTTATTTGGTTTTTGAGCAATTTAACTTTTTCTATAAGCCGCGCGCAAAAAATTTCAAATAAACGAAAATTCGTACGCATTAAACATACAAATTTTGCAATTCTCTTCAATATCGATTTTCTCGAAAATCATGGCATGAGGGGGGTTGCGCGGCACCCTCAGAACTGATTTTTGGGGTCTTGTGATGTATAATCCCTCCACTAACAGTTACTGAAGGAAAATCTCAGATAACATTTTTTGTTATGGAAATCTAACAGGTCGATTTTTATTTTCAATTACGCATTTTATAATTTTTAGTTTTTCACACCCCATCCCCAGCCACCCAATATTCACAGTGAGGTTGTAAATCCTTTCATTTTGTGCGGGGTTATTTGAAATTAATGATGGCGATCTTCGGGGTTTTCATACGTATATAGAAACTGATGGAAACTTATAGCAATTTTCAATAAGTTTTAGAACTCAATAAAAGTTCAAATCAATAGAAAAAACCGCTGCCTAAGAAATCACTATTTCCACATCCAGATGTTCCATCCAAGTCTCTTTAAAGGAATACATCTTGAGTATAACTGTACTCTAGTATGTGGGAATAGTTGGGCATAGAATTTTAATAACACTTGAGGTAGATGCCATAAAAGAATTTGAGGCGTTGGTTCTTATCTTATACGCCAAAAACGAAGTTCTGGAATCTCATTAGCTTGCATTTTCCTCAGTTTACACCGCACCCCCCCCCCCCCTCTCCCCACACTTCAATAATGGAGTGGAGGCGGTGAAGGGTTTGAAAAATATGATAAAGAAATCTGAGACCTTGGCTCCTAGTACATACACCAAATCTCAAGTTTCTGTACTCTTACCAGCTTGCTTTACTCATTTTTCCCTATTTACCTCTACCTTTCACCCCTTCAACGGAATCATCTCAAAACATAATCTAGTTTCAGATGTTGTTATAATTCATACGTGTAGGCCAGGACGTAATTTCCACTAGGAAAAAAACACTAGAATCATATTCAGTATATGTCAAATATCGTTTACGTTTTACGTACAATAAAATGTGAAAAGGTCTGTTTTTCTCGTTTATCTGCGAATGATTGGGGGGTAAATAGGGGTAAATAAGGAAAAATGAGTAAGCAAGCTGGAAAGAGTACAAAAACTGTTTTGTGTGATGTTTTCCTTTAAAGACACTTGGATGGATAATCTGGATGTGGAACTAGTGATTCCTTAGGCAGTGTTTTTCAAATACTATATACGAAGATTTTTAAATAATGTTATTAGCAATATTTTAATTAACGATCTGGGGCAAAGCATTATGCATATTATATTATGATACTTCAAGCATTGTTAGCAATTGTTTGACACTGTTTTGTGAAACTGGCACTTTAAGAATATTTCACGCCAAAAACATATGTTTTATGTGGTATGAATTTCACAGACAATTTGTCTTTGCCTTTGTGTCGGCCTCCTTTGAGCCTTATGCATATTTTATCATTTAAATATATTATATTTGGCATATATTTAACTACTCTTTACGAAATGTACAGTATGCCCCACGGTAATCGGTGGAAAAGGGAAAATTTAGAGATACTGTGCGTAAAATGTTTTTGTTTCTGCTGGTCACTATTTATTTTCGGAGTTAATTAAGCTCAAAGAAGACAGTCGTTCCATTTAGAATTAATGTTAAGCAAACTGTGATTTACTGATCTATGTAAATTTTATTATTTATTTAATTGTTCGTGAATCAAATTCGTCTAAGATTGAAGTTTCTTTAATTTCCAAGTCGATTATTGTTTGATTTTGACTGTTAAGAAACTAACTGACGTCACGTGATTAATTCTAAATGGAAAGTCTGTCTTCCTCCAGCTTAATTAATTCATAATTATGTCCTAAAATAAAGTTATAACTGTAGTAATTAATTGATGCTTTAAAAAGGGAAGTTTTATTTTCCTATTACGTGAACACCAAGTATACAATCTTATTAAAATTCGGTTTCAGTGAGTTTTTGATAACAACGAATAAGATTGTTTTTACAGTTAAAACTTTGCCTGATATTTTTTTCTGAAAAATTATATACATTTTTCTTCATAACGACGAACGCCACTGCTGGATTTTAAAATATTTTATCGTGACACGATCTCCTGATGAGTAAGTACCTTCCACCCTAATTTTAAAACAATCACGTTGTTAATAAGAGAGCTGTGATATGGGAGTCATGAAAAATGAGACATACTGTAGTGTATACACCAAATCCCTATTACTTACCTCGCATACCGAACGGAAGTATTGTATTCGAGAAAAAAATCACCCTCCGAGATTTTTTCGAATTCTGACGTTTCGTATCACGTAGGTTACGAAAATATAGGTTTTTCAATTTCGTCAGTCTGTCTGTTGGTGCATTAAGTAAAAAAACTACTCGATGAAGAGCAGTCAAATTTGGTAGGTAGTTGACCCTACTGTCAGCGAAGAAATGGTTAAACTTTCACTATATACGGGGTGGACCGTCTAAAGGGAATAATTAATGAAAAAAAATTTTTTGCTCAAATTTAAAATTTCCACGTTTCATGACACGCTAAATCTATTTCAGAACAAAATATTTGAACATTTTTTTCACCAACATTTTTGAAAAAATTTTATCACTAAAATAGATGAAAAATTTTTTTTCTTTGTTCAAATTTAAAATTTCCACGTTTCATGGCATTCTAAACATATTTAAAAAAAAAATTTTTCTTTACCATTTTTGAAAATTTCTTTTCCACGAATAGATGGAAAACATTTTTTTTTGCTCAAATTTAAAATTTCCGTTTTATTGCATTCTGAGACTACTTCAGAAAAAAATGTTTTTTAAAATTTTTTTACCAATATTTTTGAAAAAAATTTTACCACTAAAATGGATGAAAAACAAAATTTTTTCTTTGTTCAAATTTAAAATTTCCACGTTTCGTGGCATTCTAAACCTATTTAAAAAAATCGGTAAAGGTATTTACACAGAACTTCCCTCGTTATTTGTGCATGGCAGTCATTCTAAAAAATTAATAATTACGAAATGACATTGAGAATAATAATCGGAATAGAGTTATTGCTATTATTACAAAGAAAACTTGATAAGTTTTGGTCAAAAAAATATACAGATTGCTCATTTAATAGCAAAAGTTCAATACTAAATAGCAGGTGCCACATATGGCAGGCTTGCGCAAATACCTTTACAAATGTCCACCATGACTGAATTATTTCTTGGGATGACCACCCTGTACATTTTTCAATAAAAGTATAATAGGTGCATATGCCAGATGTTATTGCCATCTGTCACATTTTCAATCCAACATTCACGTAATGGAGTGGAAGTATAGTGGTGGTTAAAAAATTTCATTTTTTTGAAATTTTTCAAAAGATGGTAAAATAATTTTCAAATTTTTTTCTTCTGAAATAGGTTTAAAATGTCAAAGGTAGAAATTTTAAATTAGAGCAAAAAGGAAAGTTTCCTTCTGTTCTATAGTAGTGCTAAAAAAAGTTTAAAAATTAAAAATGATGTATTTTTTTTAAAATAGGTTTAGAATGCTATGAAACGTGAAAATTTTAAATTTGAGCAAATAAAAAAAAATTCGATCCATTTTAGTGGTAAAAACTTTTTGAAAAATGTTGGTGAAAAAAATTATCAAAATTTTTTTTCTGAAATACCTAGGTTTAGAATGTCATTTAAATTTGAGCATTCTGGTGTTAAATTTTTTTCCAAACTGGTAACAAAATGTTGCAAATTTTTTTTTCCGAAATTGGTTTGGAATATCATGAAACGTGGACATTTTAAATTTGAGCAAAAAAATTGTTTTCGTCTGTTCTATAGTAGTGATACATAAATAGATTAAAAATGTTTTCAAATTTTTTAAAAAATTCTTCAAAAACATTTTTAAATTTGTTTGAATAGTTTTAGAATGTCATGGAAACGTGGATAGTTAAAATCTGAACAAAGAAAAATTCTATCCTAGTGATAAAATTTCAAAAAACTTTTTTTTAAATCAGGCTTGGAATGCCATGAAACGTGAAAATTTTAAATTTGAAGAAAGAAAAAAAAAATCATTTTAGTAGTAAAAATTTTTTTAAAAATATTGGTGAAAAAAATTTTCAAATTTTTTTTTCCTGAAATAGGTTAAGCGTGTCATGAAACGTAGAAAATTTAAATTTGAGCAAAAACAATTTTTTTTCATCTTAGTAAACATTTTTTCAAAAATGTTTGAAAAAAATTTTCAAATTTTTTTTTTCTGAAATAGGTTTAGCGCGTCATGAAACGTGGAAATTTTAAATTTGAGCAAAAAAAAAATTTTTTTTCAACTTAGTAAAAATTTTTTCAAAAATGTTTGAAAAAAATTTTCAAAAAATTTTTTTTCCTGAAATAGGTTTAGCGCGTCATGAAACGTGGAAATTTTAAATTTGAGCTAAAAAAAATTTTTTTCATCTTGGTAAAAATTTTTTCAAAAATGTTTGAAAAAAATTTTCAAAAAATTTTTTTTCCTGAAACAGGTTTAGCGCGTCATGAAACGTGGAAATTTTAAATTTGAGCAAAAAAAAATTTTTTTCACTATTTATTCCGTTTAGACGGTCCACCCTGTATATTTTTCAGTGAAAATTCTACCAGTTCTTCGCTGGCAGTAGGGTTAACTACCTACCAAATTTGACTGCTCTCCGTCAAGTAGTTTTTTAGTAAATACACCAACAGACAGACAGACAGACAGACAGACAGACAGACAGACTGACGGAATTGAAAAACCTATATTTTCGGAATCTACGTGTTCTGAAACGTCAGAATCCGAAAAAATCTCGGAGGGTGATTTTTTCTCGAATACAATACTTCCCTTCGGTATGCGAGGGAAGTAAAAAACATTAACATTTTTACTTCCCTCGCATACCGAAGGGAAGTATTGTATTCGAGAAAAAATCACCCTCCGAGATTTTTACGGATTCTGACGTTTCAGATCACGGAGATTACGAAAATATAGGTTTTTCAATTCCGTCAGTCTGTCTGTCTGTCTGTCTGTCGGTCTGTCTGTCTGTCTGTCTGTCTGTCTGTCTGTCTGTTGGTGCATTTACTAAAAAACTACTTGACGGAGAGCAGTCAAATTTGGTAGGTAGTTAACCCTACTGTCAGCGAAGAACTGGTAGAATTTTCACTGAAAAATATACAGGGTGGACCGTCTAAACGGAATAAATAATGAAAAAAAATTTTTTTTGCTCAAATTTAAAATTTCCACGTTTCATGACGCGCTAAACCTATTTCAGGAAAAAAAATTTTTTTGAAAATTTTTTTCAATCATTTTTGAAAAAATTTTTACCACTAAAAAAAATTTTTTTCTTTGTTCAAATTTAAAATTTCCACGTTTCATGGCATTCTAAACCTATTTAAAAGAAAAAAAAATTTCGAAAATTTTTTACCATTTTTGAAAAAATTTTTACCACCAAAATAGATGAATTTTTTTTTTCTCAAAATTTAAAATTTCCACGTTTCATAGCGTTCTAAATCTATTTAAAGAAAAATAAAAAAAAAATAAAAATTTTTTAAAAAATTTTACCACAAATAGATGGAATTTTTTTTTCAGATTTAATATTTCCACGTTTCCATGTCATACCAAATTTATTAAAACAAATTTTAAAATGTTTCAGAAAAATTAAAAAAAATGAAAACATGTTTATGTAATCTATCACCATTATAGAATAGACGAAATATTTTTTTTGCTCAAATTTAAAATTTCCACGTTTCATAACATTCTAAACCTATATATTGTAAAAAGTAAGAAAATTCTAAACCTATTTCGGAAAGAAAAATTTGCAACATATTTTCACCAATTTGGAAAAAAATTTAACACTAGAATAGACAGAAAACATTTTTGAAAATTTGTTCTATATTTTAATCACCACTATACTTCCACTCCATTACGTGAATGTGAGATTGAGAATGTGAGAGATGGCAATAATATTTGGCATATCCTATTATATACTTTTATTGAATAATGGCATCCCAAGAAATAATTGAGTCATGGTGGACATTTATAAAGGTATTTGCGCAAGCCTTCCATATTTGGCACCTGTTATTTAGTATATTGAACTTTTGCTGTTGGATGAACACTCTGTATATTTTTTTGACCAAAAGTTATCAGGTTTTCTTTGTAATAATACCAATAATTATATTCCGATTATTATTCCCAATGTCATTTCGTAATTAATAATTTTTTGAATGACTGTCATGCACAAATAACGAGGGAAGTTCTGTGTAAATAACTTTACCGATTTTTTTTTAAATCAATTTTGAAATTTTTACTTCCCTCGCATACCGAAGGGAAGTATTGTATTCGAGAAAAAATCACCCTCCGAGATTTTTTCGGATTCTGACGTTTCAGAACACGTAGATTCCGAAAATATAGGTTTTTCAATTCCGTCAGTCTGTCTGTCTGTCTGTCTGTCGGTCTGTCTGTCTGTCTGTCTGTTGGTGTATTTACTAAAAAACTACTTGACGGAGAGCAGTCAAATTTGGTAGGTAGTTAACCCTACTGTCAGCGAAGAACTGGTAGAATTTTCACTGAAAAATATACAGGGTGGACCGTCTAAACGGAATAAATAGTGAAAAAAATTTTTTTTTGCTCAAATTTAAAATTTCCACGTTTCATGACGCGCTAAACCTGTTTCAGGAAAAAAAATTTTTTGAAAATTTTTTTCAAACATTTTTGAAAAAATTTTTACCAAGATGAAAAAAATTTTTTTTTGCTCAAATTTAAAATTTCCACGTTTCATGACGCGCTAAACCTATTTCAGGAAAAAAAAATTTTTGAAAATTTTTTTCATTTTTGAAAAAATTTTTACCAAGTTGAAAACATTTTTTTTTTTGCTCAAATTTAAAATTTCCACGTTTCATGACACGCTTAACCTATTCCAGGAAAAAAAAATTGAAAATTTTTTTCACCAATATTTTTGAAAAAATTTTTACTACTAAAATGAATTTTTTTTTCTTTCTTCAAATTTAAAATTTTCACGTTTCATGGCATTCTAAGCCTGATTAAAAAAAAAAGATTTTTGAAATTTTCACTAAGATAGAATTTTTCTTTCTTTGTTCAGATTTTAACTATCCACGTTTCCATGACATTCTAAAACTATTCAAACAAATTTAAAAATGTTTTTGAAGAATTTTTTTAAAAATTTGAAAACATTTTTAATCCATTTATGTATCACTACTATAGAACAGACGAAAAATTTTTTTTTGCTCAAATTTAAAATTTCCACGTTTCATGATATTCCAAACCATTTTGTTACCAGTTTGGAAAAAAATTTAACACCAGAATGCTCAAATTTAAATGACATTCTAAACCTAGGTATTTCAGAAAAAAAATTTTGAAAATTTTTTTCACCAACATTTTTCAAAAAGTTTTTACCACTAAAATAAATCGATTTTTTTTTTATTTGCTCAAATTTAAAATTTTCACGTTTCATAGCATTCTAAACCTATTTTAAAAATACATCATTTTTAATTTTTAAACTTTTTTTAGCACTACTATAGAACAGAAGGAAACTTTCCTTTTTGCTCTAATTTAAAATTTCTACCTTTGACATTTTAAACCTATTTCAGAAGAAAAAAATTTGAAAACTATTTTACCATCTTTTGAAAAATTTTAAAAAAATGAAATTTTTTAACCACCACTATACTTCATTACGTGAATGTTGGATTGAAAATGTGACAGATGGCAATAACATCTGGCATATGCACCTATTATACTTTTATTGAAAAATGTACAGGGTGGTCATCCCAAGAAATAATTCAGTCATGGTGGACATTTGTAAAGGTATTTGCGCAAGCCTGCCATATGTGGCACCTGCTATTTAGTATTGAACTTTTGCTGTTGGATGAGCAATCTGTATATTTTTTTGACCAAAACTTATCAAGTTTTCTTTGTAATAATAGCAATAACTCTACTCCGATTATTATTCTCAATGTCATTTCGTAATTATTATTTTTTTAGAGAGACTGCCATGAACGAGGGAAGTTCTGTGTAAATACCTTTACCGATTTTTTTTTCCACGAATAGATGGAAAAAAAATTCTTTTTGCTCAATCTTCAAATTTCCACGTTCATTGGCATTCTACACCTATTTAAAAAAAAAAAAATTGAACATTTTTTTGAAAAAATTCTTTTTTTTACCGCTACTATAGAATACATGAAATATTTTTTCTTTTGCTCAAATTTAAAATTTCCAGGTATCATGACATTCTAAGCCCATTTCAGAAAAAAAGAATGTTGAAGTTTTTTTACCAATATTTAAAAAAAAAAAATATAACTAGCATAGTTGGAGAAGAAATTTTTTGCTCAAATTTAAAATTTGGCATTCTAGACCTATTTAAAAAAAAATTGAATTTTTTTTTGAAAAAATCTAATCTTTTTGTTTACACTACCATAGAATTGATGGAATTTTTTTTTCTCGTTCAAATTTAAAATTTTCACGTATCATGACATTCTAAGCCCGTTCCAAAAATTTTGAAAATAAAAAAAAATTAAAAATTTGAAAATTTTTCACCACCACAAAATGTAAAACAGATGACAGGAAAAAATTGTTTTTGTTCGTATTTAAGATTTCCACGTCCCATGACATTCTCAACCGATTAAAAAAATGAAATGTTTTAACCACTCCACTACATGAATGTGGAACTGAAAATGTGACACATGGCAATAATATTTGGCATATGCACCTATTATAGTTGTATTGAAAAATGTACAGGGTGGTCATCCCAAGAAATCATCCAACCATGGTGGACATTTGTAAAGCTATTGGCGCAAGCCTTCCTTATTTGTCACCTATTATTTAGTACTGAATTTTTGCTGTCGGATGACCACTCTGTTTTTATGACCAAAAGTTATCACGTTTTCTTTGTAATAATAGTGATGATTATATTCCGATTACTATTCTCAATGTCATTTCGTAAATAATAATTTTTTAAAGTGACCGCCATGTACAAATAAAGAGGGAAGTTCTGTGTAAATACCTTTACCGATTTTTTTTGTACTTTTACCAGCTTGCTTACTTATTTTCTCCTATTTAACCCGAACCCTTGACCGGATAAGTTCAAAAAACAATCCAGTTCCAGATCTCCTTATAGTACACACTTGCATAAAATTTTAAGTCAATATCTTAAACATTTCCAGACATATCGTGCGTACAAAAAAAAGTTACAGAAAGACAGACAGAAATTATTTTGTTAAAATTTAAAATCTCGACGTTTCATGACACTCTAAACCTATTTCAAGAAAAAAAAAAATTTTTTTTTTACGATTCCTATACTTCCAGTCCGCTACGTAAATGTAGAAGTAAAACTAAATTGTTTGTCGCAATAGGAGGTTGTGGAAGCCCAAAACTCAGATATATACTCCTGGTGATACCCCAGAAGGTATGAAATCATAATTTTGCTGTTACAAAACTATGCATATTGCATGTCTCATCGTTTTCTTGGTATTTACTGCACTACTATTAAATGTAATGTACTCTTCATTCGTATAAACGAAGAACACAATGAAAATCGGAAAATCGTAAATATTAAGTTAATCTGCTTCTCGCAAACCATTTCTCTCGAACGCCAGTCCACCCTATGCAAGAAAAGAATCATCGATCTCACCTATACAGATCTTATTACATTAGCCACCCTAAGGTTGGAGGCTGCACTGTATAGGTATTTTCAACCCTGGAGAGAACATCGGTGCGTTGCATCCCTTTCATTTATTATTTAGCTCCCCTTGGAATGGAAGTGAAAGGGGACATTTTTCATGGTCACACCGCCGTGATACAAGTTATATTGTAAACAATGATGGTTTGGTAAATATAACTAAGGTGTATTTGCTTGTGTGACGTGGCTTTGGAAATCCTTTAATCCACTTTAATATTTAAATAGCCCGAATTGACTCATGTGATATGGGCGTATACACCCATCAACTTTAAAAGAATGAAGATCAATTGGCATTTTTTTCTACATAATTCATTTTTTTCTGACAAATCTCAACGGAATTTCTTAAAAGCTAGCTATAATGCAGTAAAGCTTCATGACATTTTGAAGCCTGTTTAAAAAATATAGAAAATTGCGTATTTGCAGAAAATTAATAGTACATTTTGACTTACTTATTTATCTTTAGAAACATACATTTTATAGATACGTCAAGTTAGACAGATATTTATCATTCTAAATAAAATAAAACTTAGCAGGGTACCGCTTCATTAAAATGATACGTCTTACATAATAAAAAGTTAATAAAGTAAATATAGGACAAATGATATAATTACTAGCTATTTGCTCATTACATAAGAAGATGTCAATATACAGGCTGTCCCAGAATTGAATTCCCGGACGACAACCCGTGATTCCTGAGTTCATATTGCGCCCATATAATCCAACTTACCTTAGACCAAAAATGCATCCCTGAGTAGGAACATCCTCTTAAATTGAGACAGAAAAAATTTTTTTTTTCACTTCCCGCGCATACCGAAGGGAAGTATTGTATTCGAGAGAAAATCACCCTCCGAGATTTTTTCAGATTTACACGTTTCAGATCACGTAGATTACGAAAATATAGGTTTTTCAATCCCGTCTGTCTGTCTGTTGGTGCATTATCTAAAAAACTACTTGACTAATTGTCAAATTTGGTAGGTAGCTGACACTACTACCAGCGACGAAATAGGAACTTTCACTGGAAAATATACAGGGTGGATCGTCTAAAGGGAATAAATAATGAAAAAATTTTTTTTTGCTCATATTTAAAATTTCCACGTTTCATGACATTCTAAATCTATATCAGAAAAAACATTTTTTGTTAACTTTTTGAAAATTTTCTTACCAGTAGAAAAACGAAATGTCTTGCTCAAATTTAATATTTCCACGTTTCATGACATTCTAAATTTATTTCATAAATATATTTCATAAATAAATTTGAAAATTTTGTCAAACAAATTTTTTTTAAATATTTTAAAATATATTTTATTAGAATATATGATGGAGAAAATTTTTTGCACAAGTTTCAAATTTCCTCGTTTCTTGACATTCTAAATCTATTTCAGAAAAAGAAAATATCAAAACTATTTGGAAATTTAATTACCAGTAGAAAGATGAAAAATGTTCTTTGCTCAAATTCAGATTTTCCACGTTTCATGACAATCTAAATTTATCTCTTAGAATTTTTTTTTTTTTTTAATATTATTAATAGGATATATGATCAACATTTTTTTTGCTCAAATTTGACATTCTAAACTTATTTCAGAAAAAAAAAATTTCAAAAGCAAAAATATTTTGAATTTTTTTTTACTACTATACCAAGAATAAATGGTTGAAAAATTTGAAAAGTTTTTAAAAAATTATTACCATTAGAACACCTAGAAGGAAATAAAACATTTTTTTGCTCAAATTCAAAACTTCCACGTTTCATGATATTCCAAACTTATCTAAAAAAAAATCAAAACTGAAAATTTTTTTATGAGTAGAAAGATGGAAATTTTTTTTGCTCAAATTTAAATTTTTATGACATTCTAAACCTATTTCGTAAAAACAATACCTTTTCCTATTTTTTAAATAGTTTACGATATATTGAAAATATAAATTTCAAATTTTGATAGGAGCTGTACCTCTATAAGAACTCTATGTAAACTCGGTAGCAACCAAGTATCTTTTGTTTCTCAATTCTTTTTCATATTTATTAATATTTGATTGGCTGTAAGTTTTTAATCACTCTGTAAAATTACGGAATACTTGAATATTTTTACAGAGCATTGAAAGGGCTGCAAAAAAGATACTCTTAAAATTTTTTGTAATATCAATGAAAATACAAAAAATTATCGTTTTTTCCTCTATTCGTATTTAACATTTATTTACAATTCTAGAATAAAATGTTGTAATAATAACAGAAAAATAGTTTACTTAAAAAAATACAGTAATAACAAATATTCCACATGATGTCCAGCTGTTTCCGTACACAAATGAATATTTTTAAAAGTTTGTGGAATATTAACAAAAAATCAAGAATTACAGTTTTTTCTCTGTAGGTCCTAGGTGCTTGTGAAACAGGAAACCTGTCGCGTTTGAGAAACAAAAGATACTTGGTTGTTATCAAATTTACATAGAGTACTTAAAGAGGTATTACAGTTCCCATCAAAATTCGAAAATTTTATCTTCGATATAACTGAAATTATTGGAAACATTTTTTTCTGCCTGACTTCATGAATATGTACTTCTCCAGGGATGCATTTTTGGAGTAAGGTAAGTTGGGTTACATGGGCCCAATATGAACTATGGAACCACAAGTTCTCGTCCGGAAACTCAATTCTGGGACACTTTGTATATTATATTTCTTTATCCAAAAGTGCTTAGTTTCTTAATTACAAAGACAGACCTGAACCGTTTGTTGCATAGTACGTTAATATGTTCAATCCAATTTAAATGTGTTTCCATATTAACCCCTAAGAATTGTGTACTGAGACATTCAGCCGAATTATTTTTTGTTTGAAAAGTTAACACTACAGTTTTACTCTCATTTAATAATAATTGATTAGGTGCAAACCAAGCTTTAGCCTGTTCGAGCATATGCGTGAGAATGTGCTACTATCATCTTCCTCACCCATGCTTGTTCTAAAAGTCGAATCATATACGTACATTATTGTGGTGACATTTAAAATATTCAAATAATTTGGCAGATTATTAATATATCCCTAAGGTCCCAGCACGGTCCCTGTGATGTCCCTAACTTGATATTAACCAGTGTTCAGTGATGCAGACATTTAACATTTAATGATCAAGCAAAATTACAAGGATTATTTTTTTCAGTAACGTGTGACTACATGAGCCCTTATGACTGCAGTCCTTCCTCCCATACTTATGATCACGTTATCGATCACTTCTTGAGGCAAATTCTTCCATATTTTAACTACACACTCCCCTCCCATACCATAATCGAGCCTCCTCCGAAAAAAACAGTAGGAGTAAAATTAAGTTGTTCGATTTGTTCTCTAGGACTTCGGTACACTCTCTCCCTACTATCAATCGAATTTACACAGCAAGGGTCTCATCCATGAACAAAACTTGACCCTACTAATCATCATTCCAATTATGGTTCTCGAGCGAGGGCTAGTGTGCAACTCGATGACGTCTTCGGAGGTTTGAGGCTTTTTTTAGCTAATATCACTTCAAACTAACTTTTTTGAATCTTCTTCTAACTATACGCTCACCTATTCTAGTTCCACGAACTTCTTCAGGTTCGTTTCTTGTTTTAACTGTCGTTCTACTCCTATTTCGGAGTGTTTGCAACCTTATGTATAAATCGATCATCCACAGTCGTGGTTAAGCGTTTTCTGCCTCCATTAACTTCAAAAAAATGTGCAAAATAAACAAAAGTTGTAGTAAGAAATTCGTAGATGTCTATCTGTTAAGGGAAAAAAATATGTAGGAAAAAATTACAATTTATCTTCGTTCCTTTAAATTTCCGGTGTGTTTAGTTACAACTTCAAGTAAAAGTAATTTAATATAAAAGTTTCACCCCTATAGAGATAGTTTTGTAAACTATGCTGACGGTATGTATTGATTCATTGAACAAGAGAGGTGTCAGTGTAATAAAAGGTAGTATACCGTGGTAACTAAAGTTAGCACCGTTATAGCATTATTAGGGCCTAGAAGTTTTACCGCTACAGGAGAAATCCTGAGAATCAAGAACTATGCAACGTGTCTCAGCCTTGCGTTGTCCAAATATTCTGCCTCTCCTCTCTTATAAAACATTAAAAAAATTCGAAAACGGGTAGTAGAGGGTAAAGGTGTGTAGTCTATAGTTTAAAAATATTTTAAAATATACCGTATGAGTTATTTGGGCGTGGCGTAATTAAGTTATGTTATGAAACATTTGCATATTTTATGTCTCCATTTCAAGGTGATTAAAACGATATGTCATTTTATTTATAACATAACACTATAGAATAGCCCTTTGGAATAGCTTTCTGTTAATATAAGATATCATTATCTGCCATGAGTCCCAGATATGACAATTCAAGATTTATTTAAAAATTACGATCAATTTTCTATTGCAGTTTCGCTGAAATCTCTATTGAAATTTAATAAATTAAAAAAATAATAATATGGTTTCAAAATAGATATTATTATACACTTTTTAAAACCGGTCATATTGCTCGTAGAGAAAAAAATTTCATATCACTGTGTTGATGATCGAATTTTGAACAACTTTCAAAATGTCCGTCCGTCTGTCTGTCTGTCGGTCCGTCACGTTTCTTGTAAGCACGGTATTCAATACAATTTTTCCTTCTATGACGATCATAAAAAACGTTTGTTCGGTTATAAAATAATATATCTATTTGATTAAATCAAATAGATGTAATAATACACATTACACATGCTTTAGCAACTTTTTTTTTATTTTTTCCGGTTGATTCTGAAAATACCTCTAAATCTACATCTGTACTCATGAATTTGTACATATAAAGCAATTAGAGTTAAAATATTTTATTTATAACATAAATAACTCGATATCAACATTCTATATTTAAACTTTAACAAAAGATGTTTTATTGTTTTGATTTATAATATGTACTTTAGCGGATTTATGCTTGTATGGAGACACAAAGAACTCATTGTGATATCGATATCCTAATATAACTTTATACATTAAGTCAGTTAACAAATTTTATTATAACTCTAGGGCAAATAATTTGCCAGACATAGTACAGGGTGTCTGCTATGTACGTATAGTATTTCTATTTTCAACTGAGAAATTCAGTCTAAAGCTATTCATTCTTAATATTGCCGGTAGCATAGCGGTAGGTTAAATGATATTTATTTACTTTTATTCAATCATTTCTGGAGCGGTTCATTAAACTAACACAATTTATTATAAATAAATAATGTATTATAAGTAAAGAATTTACATCGTGCATACCAATCAATAAAGTAGTAAGATAATATTTACAATGGTTAAAAAGTGAATCTAAAAATTATCGAACGACGCTCATGACATCGCTCGTATCATCAACGATTCCTTTGTCGGTCTTTTTTTATGATTTTGAAACTGACTTTAGATAAACTATACAGAAGTAATTTGAGGAATTATTTGTATCATCGTAAAGAAAGCAATGTCACATTTTATTACACCTTAGCTCTTAAAACATCTAACTAAAACAGTTCTGTTATCACCCTATAACTTAATTATATAAAGCTGTCTTCAAATGCCTCACAGTACCTCATGGAAACTTGTACATAAACAGCCAACTTTTACTGGTTGAGTGAATACGTTCAAAGCGTTGTCGTGAGTAAAATTGGTCCCTTGACGGTTGGTGGTTGCCTAGTATAAAGACATGTACTTCTATGTATAGGAGTTGGGAGTTATTTTAAAACTAGATTCCATTTTCATCAGCCAAACGATAATATTTGGATATTACGTATAAATATAATATTTGTAAAATAAACAAACTTTAATTGAAATTCACTTTGATTCTTGAAAACATCCAAATATTGATGTTACTTCTAATTGAATTGCTTTCTTTCTGATTTAAATTACTTATACTTCAACTAACATTTATAATCAGAAGTACTTCAATTCGACTTACTAATTGAAAAATATTATGGCACAAGCCACGGGATTGTGGTCTATTATCGATCAATTATCTATCAACGCTCCAGCGCCGCTAAAAGTTATTTTTAATTCGTTAAATCTGCAATGAATCGATTTCCATGATGGATTTTTGAAAAGGGAAATTACTGCTAGAAAAACGGGAGGGAGGGGGTGCAGATCTTCGCATCATAAGGCTTTACCACATTATAAAATTTATTAATGCACAATTATTAATAATTATCAAAGTGGAAATTATTCAAACACTATGAATTAATAAAAATAACTTGTAAGAATAGTTAAAATGTAATGACTGTGTTCGCCAGGCTAGTACGATAAAGCTTGGAGATTCTAAATACCCATCAAACAGGCAGGTCCCTTATTGTTTATTTTATCATGCAGCCTCTTTCATTCGGATGATCTGGGGGCTTCTACACGGTGAATTGCTAACAATACCATTTTTAGATTGATTTGAAATGTTTTTAAGTTTTAAAATTAAAATCACTACAGAAAATTGAAGATACACCTTAAATCTAAAGGATTTGATATTTTTACGTTATCTGAAACATGGCTCAATAGTTCAATTGATAATAATCTTCTCAAAATAGATGGATATAATTTAATTCGCTCTGATAGGGTATCTCGGGGAGCGGGCCTTGCAATTTACATTAAAAATATGTTTAAATATGAAATAATCACTACCTGTAGTAATATAAAGCAGTTATGGATATCGATGACATCTGGTGGTATCTCTTTTGCAGTTGGTGTCTGCTACCGGCCACCTCAAACCAACTTTAAATATTTTATTGATGAGTTAGAAGCATCATTAACTATATGTATACCACATGGAGAAGAGTTATACTGTTTTGAGGACATCAATATTGACCTTCTAAAAATAGACTCCCCACCTTCTCGATATTTTCATTCTATGATAGAGTCAATTGGCATCCACCAAATTGCTAGTGAAGCAACCTGTATTAATGAGAACAATTCATCCTCACTAATTGATGTTACACTATGCAGTAATCCTGCCTTAATAACCCAATCTGGGGTGGGGGGTATTGATTTGTCTGATCACGAATTAATTTACTGTAATATAGCCTGTCAAACACCTAAAGCTGAACCCTTTTTTGTACTTATCGCGACTTTAAAAATTTTAATGAACAGTACTTTTATCAAGATTTGCAACAATTACCATTAGATGCCATATTTTTCGTAAATGATATTGACCACAAAGTTGATATTCTGAATCGATACTTGCTCACACTATTTGATAAACATATTATGTTAAAAACAGCTAGAATAACAAAAAGTAAAGCCCCATGGTTGACAGATAATATTCTCATTTTAATGGCTCAACGCGACAAAGCTAAAGTTAAATTTAAAAAGACCGGGAACGTCGCACACTTCGCTTACTACAAGCAACTGAGGAATTCAACAAATCATGCGATAGCAAGTGGAAGAAAAGCGTACTTTACCAATATATCACAGCATAAAAATTCGAAGTCGTTATGGAAAGAGCTTAAATCCTTAAATATAAATAATTCTCAGATCTCCAATATCCCCACTAATCTTCACAACCCAAATGATATTAATAACTATTTTATAGACAGTATTCCTGATAATCTTAATAATAATGTCAATGACACAGTTAACTACTATCAAACAAATAAAATATGCAATTCCAATTTTGGCTTTAGCCTAGTTACCGAAGAAGTAATAACCGATATTCTTGCAAAATTTAAAATTACATCACCTGGGTCAAACAATATTAGTATAGGCCTAATAAAATTATGTTATTCTTTTATTAAAAAATATTAGTTAATATTATTAACACTATCCTCCTTGATTGTAAATTCCCATCCTGTTGGAAAAATGCTCTCGTTACTCCGATTCAAAAAAAAAAAAGATCCGCAATTTTTTTCAGATTTAAGACCAATAAGCATTTTACCGGGGTTATCAATGTTAGCAGAAAAGATTATAGAAATGCAATTACGTGAATATCTGGATAGAAATAATATTTTGCCCAATGTACAATCGGGTTTCCGCCAAGGATACAGTTGTTGTACAGCATTATTAGATATAACTGACAACATTATACAAGCTGCTGATGAGGGAAAATGCACAGCCCTAGTCTTACTTGACTTTAGTAAGGCCTTCGACACCATTAACCATACTATTTTGGTGGCCATTATGACTTCGTGTGGAATAAATGCTGAAGGAACTCAACTACTCCAGTCGTACTTGCAGGGCCGTACTCAAAGGGTTAGGTTGCGAGGAAAGATTTCTGACGAGAAATTACTGACACGAGGTGTACCGTACCGCAGGGCTCAATTCTAGGTCCTCTGTTGTCTACAATCTACACCAGCCAGTCTCCCAAATCTATCGAGCATAGTGCGATACATATGTATGCCGACGACACTCAATTGATTAATTCTCTTAATGCCCGAGAAAATCTAGATGCGTCAGAAAAAATTAATAGTGATAAGAAGGTCTCGGTCACCTCCCTATTTAAATAACAAGATATCGTTTCGAAGTGATGTTCACAATATTAATATAAGACATAAAGGTCAATTGACGCCTCCTACTCACAAGACGTCTTTTTTTGAAAGGAGTTTTCGATATACCATTATATAAGCTATACAACTCTATCCCAGATAGTTTGAAGGTTCTCACGAACGCTAAAGTTAAAATGAACATATATAAGTATTTTCTCAATGCATAATACTATACTATACTTGGTTTCATTCTCGGTTTGTGTAATCAGCATATGTTGTCTTAAATATCCTAATCTTTTGTTTATTTTTCAATTATTATTATTAGTTAATTATTATTGTTAGTTTAATCTAGTTTAGTATCAAGGGTTAAGTGGTAGAGCACCATCTTGAGTGAACTTCCCCTTGTGTTTCCCATGGTTGTTTAGTTATTATGTAATAAGTGTGTATTTATAATATTTTTATATTTGTTTTGTATCTGTTTACTTATGTTGTACATTGTTCTTTCTGTGGGAAATAAAGACATTTATTATTATTATTATTATATTAGTTGGTTTTTACATGAATTACACTCTACGGGTCACAATATTGAACGAAATAACTTGATTCCTTTTTAATCGCTTCTTCTGTTATCAGAATAAAACCCCATTGCATTTCATTACAATCCGTCAAATATTGTATTTATCATAAATTATTATTTAACATCGTTTTCGCGAACGATGTCTTCTATTTTCGACGTCTATTGAATTAATAGTAACACTCTTTAATTAACTCATTCTAGCTGACAAACGGAGCAATCAATTGGTTTCAAATTTTTACTGTATCATCAATATAGATTTGTTAACAAAATGTTAATATGAAGACCTCCCTCCTACGAGGGTCTTTCTGTGAATCTCCGAAATGAATCACCTTTTCTAGCCCTGCATAGAGAACTAGCCCAATCAGAAAGGTATACCAAAATTTATACCCGCAAACAAAAAATATGGTTGTATAGAAAAAAAATTAAGAAAGATTTGTGTTTCGATGGACGCGATCTGAAGTGGTGAACTTAACCTAAAAAATTTGAGCTGAAATAACAGTTTTTTGTAAATAAATTAAAAAACTTGATAAATTTAATATTAGGCCGTGACAGGCTGATTGGACTAAACATTTGATTGCGTGGCAATAGGCAAAACATCTGTTTCATTTGAAAGTTAGAAATTATAAAAAAATAAAAATGAAAATATAAAACTAAAACTAACTCCATGTCTCAACAAATAAAACATTCCTATTCCTTCAAATTCGCCTCCAACTGTATAGAAATGTTTTTTATGACTAAATAGAACTGTAATTGTTCAACATCTGCCCTACGCTAGAGATAAGCATCAAATACATTTTTCAATCAAAGAAAGGCAATTCTAAATGAAGTTCAACTATGAAAAGACTGTTAAAGAAACGAGGGACTCTTAGCTTCGTTATTCGCTGTAACATGGCAATTAAATTACACGTTTAAGTCGCTGGCGGCAAAACATAAAGATTATTGGCCACATAGGCGTAAAATCTAATTACACACAAATTAGCATCAGCAGTTTCCGCTTTTAATGAGTGCCCCTATGTTGGATATTTACAGGAATCAACAAGGCGAAGAAAAATGTGGAGATGGGAAGTCAATCATATCATAAAGTGCCTTTTCTATCTCGTTTATATTATGAATAATTTTGTTAAAGACTAAAACACACATTGAAATTTAACTCGTTGAAAAATGTGATGTGAAAATTTTGCAGACAATTTTCAAACATTCAACATCTAATATTTAATAAGAAGAACAATAAATGACTTATTGTTTATGTATATTCTAGATCTAAATCTGATCACTTTAGTATATCGACTAAATCAATCGATGATATGTCACTCTATTTGAATTCTATTACATCATCAACTTTTATGTGCAAAGTTGCACTGTTTTGGATTTTTAGACACAGCTGTAAATTTTGTCAAATCTTGTCTTACTGGTCGCAATCAGAGAGATTTTATTGAAAATAATTACTCTCGTAAACATTTAGTATCATCAGGTGTGCCTTAAGGCTCCGTATTGGGGCCTCTTCTTTATCCCATCTATATAACAGATAATTTGTAAATATGTATTTCGCTTTAAGCATATACCGATGACACACAACTTGATCCATTCGATCATAGCGATTATATTGTACACCTACAAACATATTGACTTTGACATATTGACTTTTTCAAAAACATTGAAATTTTGCTGTTAATTAATTATAAATTAAGAAAAGAACTGTGAATGTTTAGTTTTAGCTATTGTTAATTAAGGGATTGTATTTCTCATATCTGGATAAAAGTATACTAAATCGTCAAAAAAAGTCAGAATATCTGTGTTTGGTATATTGTATTTATTTTCTCTAAAAGTCATTTATTATTATTACTTCCACACTCACGTACTGGAGTAGTATTGACTTGAAATTTGGTCCACATATGCATCACGACGAGATCTGGAACTAGATTATATTTTGCGTTAATTTCGGTGAATGGTTGGGGGTTAAATCGGGGTAAATGGGGGAAAATAAGAAAGCAAGCTGGTAAAAGTACAGAAACTTGGAATTTGGTGTATACAGATTTGGAAAATGCGTTTAGGATATAGGAATAACGATGTAATTGATCACGCCCCGCTAGTTCCATAAATCGTGAAAGCAGAGGCACACAATGAATTGAATTTAGTACGGCATGAACTAAGGATGGGTGCTGACGTAGGTAATAATTTCTAATACGAAACGAGACAATATCTCTGCGTCAAAAGCGAAGAAGTTATTTGTCACATTTTAACAAATAATTTCTTCTATTGAAAGCATTTCTGCCGTTTCTTTTTTAGCCGTCAATTCTATGGGAATAAAATAATAATTCTTATTAAAACCGAAATGAAAATAGAACATTAAAATTAAATTAAATAACTCGGAAACTAAAATCAACTAATAATTATCAAAAAATAAATTATTCTTATTAAATTACAAAAATAGAAAAATTGATTGAAGGAGCCGTTACTCTGTGGTAGTTAATCATTTTGCACAAATAACTAAATAAAACACACTACTATGTTTTCTACCACTATGTATTTATAAAAATTGTTTGTTTCAACGGTACTACCAGACAACTGAACAATTTTTTAAATTATATTAATAACATACACCCGAAAATACAATTTACATTAGAAATAGAGTCAGATAATAAAATTAATTTCCTAGACCTTACAGTGTCACGCACAAATAATCAATATACTTTTAAAATTTTTAGAAAACCAACATTTACAGGAACCACAATTCCTTACGACTCATTACACCCATATCAGCAAAAAATGGCAGCATACAATTCTATGATACACAGAGCATTTTCACTACCTCTGTCTGATGCGGATCTGAATGAAGAGCTACACATAATCGAGGACATTGGAGTTAAAAATAATTTTGGTAAAGATGTCATTGGAAACTTAATTAACAAAATCCGGAAAAAATTCACTTTTCAATTAATATATCCAAAAATTAAAGAAACCACAAAATGTACTTACACAACAATTACCTACTGTGGCCATTTATCCGAAAAAATAGCTAATGTTCTATCTAAACACAATCTAAAAATAGCTTTTAAATCACAGAGTAAATTATCAAACATATTATACAATGCAAAAGACCCAACACGTAAATTTAACAAATCTGGAGTTTATAAGTTAAAATGTACAGAGTGTAATAGTATCTATATAGGGCAAAGCGGTAGAAATTTCAAAATACGGTATCAAGAACATCTTAGATCATATAGGTTACAGAAAACTGATTCGTCTTTCGCGAACCACTGCCTCGAAAACAACCATAGTTTTCCAGAATTAAACGACATTGAAATTTTACATTTCTCAACAAAAGGCTTTAAATTAAACGTTTTAGAATCTCTGGAAATTCATAAACACAATAATATCAAGGATTATAATTTGTTAAATGATCAATTAGATCTGATATATTCACCTTTATTTACAGCCGGCAGACCCATAATTGAATATTCATAATTAAGTTTATTATTGTCATCTACCTGCCTAAGCTCTTATTGTACCTATCTATCCAACCAATATTGTCTATATATAACATTTCTGTATAATTGTAAATCAGTCATTTTTGATTCACTGCTTGACAATGGCTTTGTAAGTCGAAACTGCAGTCGCAATTTTTATAAATACATAGTGGTAGAAAACATAGTAGTGTGTTTTATTTAGTTATTTGTACAAAAATAGAACATAAATAAAATAAAATAAAATAACCCTCAGAAACTAAAATCAACTAATAATGATCAAACAATAAATTAATGAAGTAAGGATTTAAACAAACCACCTTCTTGTGCCAAACAATAGCCAAACCGATTATACGATGAACCTCTCATATCATTGAGTTGATTTGGAGTAATGCTTGCTTCTTTCCTTCATGTCAACTTTATCAGTAATTTGCCTGCTAGAACAAGGTTCACTAGTTTCAACAAGTGCACAGACATTGGTTTCACCAATTTCACGTTCTTCGCTAATTTGTTGATGACGGGGTTCGGGTTGACAGCATTTTTTACAATAATTCACGATACACACGAAATTCTCAAATTTTTTAATAATGTGTGAAATTATGCTAGCTGAGGGGATTGGTCTGTCTTGATATACCACAGTAAATAAATTTACTGTGTCTTCAGTGGAATGGCCCCCGAAGTACCACTTCACAATTTGCACTTTTTCTGCAGTTGTATAAACACACGGGATTTTAATAACGAAATTGAGATTAATTTATTTTATTCCCACACGTCTAAACAGCTACGCTATTAAAAGCAGAATGGGTGCGCTGTTCTCAACTCAACGCGGTTAAGCGATGGCGCTATTGTTTTATACCAATGCCCTGCATTGTTCTATGACAAGGCATGGTTTATCTGCGCAGAAACAAGTTTACGTACCTTAAACTAAATTTGCTGAGTCTGTATATTAACAACCAAGGTCTAATATTTTTTAATAATATTTTTCAAACCCATCCTTCCACCCCCACACCATTATTAAAAGGTTTAATATAATAAAATTGAAATATTCATTTGAAATTTGGTACACGTATGTATTATAATGACACCTGGAATTACATTATATTCTAAGACGATTCCGTTGAAGGGTTGGGAGTTAAATAGGGGAAAATAAGTAAAGCAAGTTGGTAAAAGTATAGAAACATGGAATTTCGTGTATATACTAACACCGTCAGACTTTTTTTTATAACATATTTCAACGCCTCCACTCAGTCATTAAAGGGATGGATAAAATAAAATTGAGATATTCACTTGAAATTTGGTACACATATGTACTATAACGTTATCTGGAACTAGATACTATTTAAAGATGCTTCCGTTGAAGGGAATGGGGGGGGGTGTAAGTAGGGGTAAATAAGAGAAAATAAGTAAATCAAGCTGGTAAGAGACACTTGGGGATTGGTGTATATGATAGAAAGCAAGACCTTAGATATCTTCATAATAGTTTTCAACCCCCCACCACCTCCACTCCATTATTAAAGGGGTTGATAAAATAAAATTGAGATATTTATTTGAAATTTGGTAGGTACACGTATGTGGTGTAATGCTATCTAATTGAGATGATTCCGTTGAATGAATGGGGTGAGGGTAAATAAGTAAACCAAGCTAATAAGAGTCCAGTTACTTCATTTTTAGCGTCTCACATTTTTGTATGACATCTGCCTCAAATATTATTAAAATTCTATGACCAATTATTTGAGTGCAAATAGAGTCAAGATGTATTCCTTTAAAGATACTTAGATGGGAAATATGGATTTGGAAGTAGTGATTACTTAGGCAGCGGTTTTATTATTGGCTCTAATAAAACGATCAAGCTACATACTTAACAGTACAACGATTCCAAGAAATTCCTTGCTAATAAAATTAAGATATGTTCATTATTCGCTGGAAAATGCAGGCGAACATTAACCACACAGAGTTTTAATCGCAGCACTAAGTGATCGCTCGTTTCGCCAGCCGCCACCTGCTATCTCCACCACCGGCAGAACTCGACGTTTCGCTTCTAACGCCATCGATGGCACACTGCGCCGTAATTAACTAAACCACTAATGGAAGCTTAGCAATAATAGCCAATGTTTTTAATGTAGGGACAGTAAAAAAGAAAACAAAGAAATGGGTCCCCATTTCCGCTTTGACGTCATTAAATTAAAACAGATACGCCGTATTTTTGATGCGGTTGTGCTGGTTTCTTATTTGACGGATTTATAGTAAAAACCGAACAAATTTATTATGCTATATAAACTAAGAATAAAGTGAACATTTTACATGCCTTTCAAATCAATATTGTATGGTGGAATACAAATAAAGACATAACTACCGGGTAGCCTTCCAAAATAAAGGGCATAGCCGGATAAGCATGGGCAAAGTGCCCCCAATAGAAAGCCCTAAAGCTGGGTATAATTTAGCCCCAATTTTATTATGTGACACTTTTAAATTAATTTATGAGCAGAACTTAAAAATTTGAAGTTTTCTACACAAAACAAGTCTCTTGTGTTTTTTCTCTAAAATTATCATTTTTGAGTAAATCTTATCTGAACTTTATTCAGGATTTTTTTTATGAATAATTTTAGCAGAACAGAAAAAACAATGACAGTAAAACAAAATTTGATTACATTATTAAAATAAGTATGGTACAGTACAAATTACAAGAGTTGTTCATGCATTCCGCCAGCTTCAACACATTCCTGACATCTACGCCGTACATAGTGTGTAGCTTTACGAATTAGTAGAGGGTACACACCTTCGAAAGCCGTCAAAATCGCCAAGTAACCCATTCCAGCAAGGTAAATAAATTTTAAGCTCGCGTATCGAAAGTGGGTCCTAATGGGCATCAGAAATGCCTTGTTAGACTTTTTTTGGCGCTTGCACAACTTCTCTACAAGAAAAAAAGATGGCGGAACTTATTTCCAGAATTTGTGTTTTTAAACTTATACCTCTCGCTAGAAAATTAATTACGTGCGATATTGATTTGATTTTTTATATTTATATACTACTGACATGAGCGCATATATCTATACTGATAGAATTTCAAAATCATTTACGGTTTTTTTCTAAATAAATCCTAAATCACAAGGACGAAATTTATGTGCTTAAATTTTCGACGTGCGACCAACTATATTAAATGTTTAATTTTTTTATATATTATATGCGAATGAAATATGGTCTAAAGATCAAGAAAGTTTTTGCAAAAAAAATTAGCTCCATATCTTTTACAATTTTTGAGTTACAGACTTTTCAAATTGAATCATAATTTAGATCCATGATATACTCCTATTAGCATGCAGCTATTATCTGACGTACTGCTATCTAGTTAATTGTAATGCATCAAGATAGTAAACGAATGCATTTTTGATATTGTGTTATTATTATTTATAATTTTACAAAAATATTAATATGTAAAATGAAACTCATTTGGCAGAGGATTTATTAGATCTATAGATTATGAACGTGTTGTATATGGAGATATTATTTATTATATATACCATCGTTATACAATATAGAAATCAAATATAAACACGTACACAAAACGTGTAATTTATGAGTATGAGTAAAATGTATGATTTCAACTTAGTTTTGAAATATACAAGCGACTGTAGTGAGAAAGGTGCCTTACCGTAATCCTCGGAGGAATGGCTCGCTGGGGCAGGAAGACAGCTCCTTCTTCACTTTCCAACCAATTGCTTGAGTAGCCGAAGATTTATGTACACCACACTGTTAATTGTAATAATTAGTAGCAATTATTTAATGGTAAAATACTCGAAGTTAAAGTTATTATATTTATAGGCAACGTGCCGCGATTACTGTCAATCTATGATTGATTCGGTTTTAACTCCGGGCGCTGTCGGCCCTGTTTGGCAGGTATACCAATCTCACTAGTATTTACCATGTCGGAAGACAACATTAAATTAATATTACTAATGCCAGTTAACCAAAGAACAAATATCTACATATTTACAAAAGGACGAAACATTCCGCCCACCAAATACAACCATGTTGTATTTTACTGAGATGGCAGGGGGCAAAGCTTGACGACGGGCCTCTGGTAAGTTCCATCGGCCGTCTTAACGGTAGCGACACGGCATACTCCATCAGAGCCACAATGAGTTTCAATAATGCGACCCAAACGCCAGCGGAGAGGTGGCGATAAATCGTCCTTAATCAAAACTAATTTTCCAATTGATAAATGTTCTACATTACCCCTTAACCATTTTTGACGCTGCATTAAAGTGTGTAAATATTCGACATGCCATCTTTTCCAAAAATCTTGATGTAATCTTTGCAATAATTGCCAACGTGTTAAACGATTGATAGTGAGATCAGTTAAGTCAGGATCAGGCAGAACAGTCAAAGGTTCTAATGTTAGAGAATGTCCCGGAGTTAAAGCATTCAGATCGTTGGGATCGGTGCTAAGCTCCGAAAGTGGACGCGAATTTAATAATGCCTCAATTTGGACTAACATTGTATATAGTTCCTCGAATGTCAGAATTTGTTCCCCAATCACTCTGGAAAGATGAGTTTTAACTGATTTAACGCCCGCCTCCCACAAGCCACCAAAATGAGGTGCAGAAGGGGGGTTAAATTGCCACTTAATTTTCTCTGTTTCAGCAGCATTTTGCATAATTTCAGTGAGGTACTTGTTAGCTCCAACAAAATTTGTGCCACAGTCACTGTGGATAAGAGAACAGCGTCCTCTTCGAGCGATAAATCTGCGTAAAGCTGCAAGAAATGCTTCAGATGACAAATTCGACACTAGCTCTAAATGAACAGCCTTTGTTGTAAAGCACACGAATAAGCAAATATAGGCCTTTTGAGATTTGCAACCACGTGTCTTACCGAGGGTAACATGATAAGGACCACAAAAATCGCATCCAACACAGCTAAAGGGTTTAAGTTGACTTACACGAAGTTTAGGTAAATTGCCCATATACGGTGTCAACGCAGTAGGTCGAACCCGAAAACATTTTATACATTTTGCCAAGACAGAGCGAATTGCTTGCTTGGCGTTTAAAATCCAGTAATTTTGCGATATTAAAAAACGAAGAGTTTGTAACCCAGGATGCAGATTTTGTAAATGAGTGTCTTGAATAATAAGCTCAGTCAAACGATGTTTTCGAGGTAGTAAAATGGGATGCTTTTGTTCAAATGATAAATAGGAATTAGTCAATCTACCTCCCACTCTAAGAAAACCATTGGAATCTAAAAATGGAGATAGTTTTCGAAACGACTTAGGCAGAGCCTTTCCATTTCGTAAATTTTTAAGTTCTTCAGAAAAAGACAGTTGTTGTACATGTTTAACCAAAACCAATAAGGCTCGTTGAAGATCATAAGAAGTAAAAGTACCACGTTTCTTCTCGGGAGATGAAATATTATGGCAAAAACGAAGACAATATGAAATTATACGCTGGATTTTCGATAGAGAAGAAAATCTGTCTAAAAGATTATCCAGCGTATTTAACGTAACTGAGGTAGAAAGAACAACCTTCTTTTCTTCCAGTGTGACCAATGATGAAGTATCGTCGTTTTCAATGTCAGAAATGGACCAAGATTCCTTTGAATCTTGTAACCAAGATGGCCCCGCCCACCATAAGGAATGTGACAGCAAGTCAGAAGGAAAAATACCACGAGAAGCACAATCTGCAGGATTTTCCTTTGTACTAATGTGGTGCCAACAAGCAGGAGACACTAAGTCCTGTATGTGGCTAACCCGATTGCTGACGAAAGTTTTCCAACGATATGGGGGTGATTTTATCCACGCCAGGACGACGGTGGAGTCAGACCATGCGTGTATTTCATTGAAATTAAGTTTGTTGACAAAACTATTCAGTATGAAGTGGATTAAATCAGAAAGAAGAACTGCCGCACACAGTTCTAATCTGGGCAGCGAAAGTTTTTTCAATGGGGCAACTTTAGATTTTGCACATACGAGTACTGTCTTAATGCTGCCATCAAGCTTAACAAGACGAATATATACAACTGCAGAATAGCCTTTCTCCGAACTATCACTAAAGCCGTGAAGCTGGGAAGACGAAATTTGATCAGTGTCAAAATAACGAGGTATGCTGATAAGCGACAACTTAGGTAATTCTGCCTTGAAATTAATCCAGTGAGCTGATAGATGTGAAGGGAGTTCATCATCCCAATTCAAACCATGTGTCCACAATTGTTGCATAAAATATTTTGCAAGAAATGTCACAGGACATAGAAAACCCAAGGGATCATAAATTCGAGCGATGTCGGAAAGAACTGTTCTCTTTGTGCAAGGTCTTTCAGAGGTATCCACATTATAAGAAAATGAATCACTAGAGAACAACCATTTCATACCAAGGATTTTTACACTACAATTTTCTTTATTGTCAAAAGACAGGGATTTTTGGTAATGATATTCTTTTGGAATTGATGCTAGTAGAGAAGGGTGATTGCTTGTCCACTTACGAAGTTCGAAACCTCCTCTAGCGAGCAGCTTTATTAAATTCTCTTGTAAGGTTATTAATTCGTCCAATGAATTATCACCAGTAACCAGATCATCAACATAAATATCAGAGGACAAAACTTGTGAGGCTCTGGGAAATTCAGAACACTCATCTTGAGCTAATTGTAATAAAGTTCTGATAGCCAAAAATGGGGCAGATTTTATGCCATAAGTAACTGTCTTTAATCGAAATTCTTGCACAGGTTCCTGAGGTGTAAATCTCCACAAGATTCTTTGATAATCTCTGTGGGTGGGTTTTACCATGATTTGACGATACATTTGCCGTATGTCAGCAGTGAAAACAAAACGATATAATCGAAAATGCAATAAAAGAGTAGTTAGATCTTGTTGTAATTTGGGACCTGTAAGTAGGGTATCATTGAGAGACTGTCCACCAGGTGGCGAACAGGATGCATCAAATACAACGCGAAGTTTGGTTGAAGCGCTTTCAGGCTTCACCACGCAATGATGTGGAATGTAAAAACATTTAGAGGGAATACAGGGCGGTGATGTGGCACGTTCCATGTGACCAGCTTCCAAATATTCCTTTAAAAAAGACTTATAAGCTTCGTACAACGATTGATTACGAGTAAGACGACGTTCTAACGAAAAGAGACGACGAAGTGCGATCGAACGTGTTTCAAGAAAGGATGGTTCCCCGTCACAAAATGGGAGAGCCACCGTGTAACGACCCAAAGAATCACGGGAATGATTTTCCAAAAACAGTTTTTCACATTGTAATTCTTCGGGGGTAGTATTACAATATTTTGGTACCTCTTCGATTTCCCAAAATTTCTTGAGATCAAAATTTAAAGAAGTAAGAACAGAACAAAATGAATTTATAGACGAAGAAGGTTCACAATTAATTTTTCCCATAAGTACCCAGCCGAAGATTGTCTGAATCATAGTAGGTTCATCTAAGTTTCCTTGAATGGGCCCGCTTGTCACCACCAATGGGAAAACATCGGCACCTAACAGCATATCTACGTCTTTAGGTACATTAAATTCGGGATCAGCCAATTTGATGTTTGTCAAATGTGACCACTTTGACACTGGTATGTAAGTAGTGGGCATAGCAGAACAAATTTTAGGGATTACCACTGCGTCAACGGTTAAATACGGCGATAATTGACCAACAGGACGAATGGTACAAGTGACACCAGCATTAGCCTGCGAAGACATGTGTGCAAGACCATTGATTGATAATGATACTCGGGAATATGGTAAACCTAAACGATTACAACAACTAGTAGTCATGAAGCTAGCTTGGCTTGCACAGTCTAACAAAACTCTAACCTTCTGAAAGTTACCTCGAATGTCCAAAACTTCTAGTATTGCCGTGGACAATAGCACAGTAGTTTTAGAGGGTATCAAATTAGTTAACGAATTTACAGCTGGTGAACTGGACGATGATGTAACTAAGTTCACCGTTGGAGGGGAGATAACTGATAAAGTATCTGCTGGAGCCGTAGAAGTGCTAGGAGATGAGGATGGACTAGGCTCACCAGTAGAACTATCAAAATGTAACAATGTGTGATGTCGGGCTTGACAAAGTCGACACGAAGATTGAGAACGACAGGTTGAAGAACGATGAGAGCTTTGTAAACAGTTTATACAGAGTCTCTTGTGTTTAACAAAGTTGTATCTATCTATTGCAGATTTATTTTGAAATGAGGGACATTTATATAAAGCATGCACTAAATTGCAAAGTGCACAGTTAAGAGCAGCAGCATTCGTGGAGTTAACAAGACACGAGGAATTATTAGAACTAAGTGACAAAACTTTATTTGAAATGTTTGGGGGTTTTTTAAAATTAAAATTTTCAATTTTACGATTTATTTTAGGCGCGGATAAACTAACTGATTCTAAGGCAGTGCATTGATCCAGCAAAAATTTAACTAAATTTTCATAAATCGGAATTTCTGTAGAGGGGTACTGCAATTCAAAACGTTTAACTGTTTCTAAGTCAAGTTTTTTAATTAAGATATGGAATAAAACAAAGCTCCATGAATCAACAGGCAAGTTAAGTTTTCGTAAAGCTTCCAAATTCTCAGAAAAACGTTCTAACAACTCTCTTAGTGCAACGCAAGAATCATTATTTAATTTTGGAGCGTCCACTATTTCTTGCCAGTATGTGCTGGCTAATAGTCTATTATTTTGATAACGATTTATTAGAGTTTGAAGGGCAATTTCATAGTTATTATCTGATAATGGTATGACCTTGACTACAGCTAGCGGATTTTTAGAAAGACAAGTCAACAAATACTGAAATTTTTCAGAATTGGATAATGTTGGATGATTATGAACTAAAGATCTATATAAATCTAAAAATGAAGGCCAGTCTTTACGATTACCATCGAATTTTGGCAAGACAATCTTAGGCAATTTAACACTAGGTACTCTCTTGCTTGGTTCAGGTACAGGTTGTGTATCTGTTTCAAATAATTCATTGTAAATTTCTTTAATTAAATAAAAAATACGATCAAATTCCGTACGTACTGCCTCCTCCGGACCTATATCTGCACCATCCATGGTGGCTAAATATTCGATTAAAGCGAAATGTTTATTTTGAAATTGAGTATAAATACTGTCAATATCCGAAAAACGAATTTTAAATGAATTTAGACCAGTGGGGTCAGTACGAGCTGTTTGTGCCACCCCCTGCAACTCCTGCAAACGATTATACCAAATATCTCGTAGACTTTTATTTTGTTTTATTTTATTCGTTGCCATATTGCAGTAATTTATGGAATTAGAAAATAAACAATTCTAATAAGTACCTACTATTTAAATATGCAATGCCAATAATGATTAAATACACCAAATAAACTGTACAAAAATAATGATTTATTAAAGGCAAATCCACTTATACTATGTTTGTTATTCAGAGAATTGTACGTCAAGCTTTGTAACCCTGCAATACTCAATAAAACACTCCTATATTAAATATAAATCTATGATAATTATAAAGCGAATAAGAAATTCAAATAATTATATTTCTTACCCAAATAAAATAAGTAATTCAAAAGAATAAAAGTAGGTAATTCAATTGATCACAAAACGTTAGGATTTTTTATGAGCGCAAAAACTATTTATCACTGATAAGAAGTAAAGAAACGAAATGAATTCTATTTAACTAGCAATAATAATATTTGGTAATATTCAATAAATAAATCTTAATTAGTATTAATAATTAATCCGACTCGACTGAAGGACCATAAAATGTATGATTTCAACTTAGTTTTGAAATATACAAGCGACTGTAGTGAGAAAGGTGCCTTACCGTAATCCTCGGAGGAATGGCTCGCTGGGGCAGGAAGACAGCTCCTTCTTCACTTTCCAACCAATTGCTTGAGTAGCCGAAGATTTATGTACACCACACTGTTAATTGTAATAATTAGTAGCAATTATTTAATGGTAAAATACTCGAAGTTAAAGTTATTATATTTATAGGCAACGTGCCGCGATTACTGTCAATCTATGATTGATTCGGTTTTAACTCCGGGCGCTGTCGGCCCTGTTTGGCAGGTATACCAATCTCACTAGTATTTACCATGTCGGAAGACAAAATTAAATTAATATTACTAATGCCAGTTAACCAAAGAACAAATATCTACATATTTACAAAAGGACGAAACAATAATAATAATAATAATAATGCATAATTCACAGCTCAGTAAGCATCGACAAAGCACTATACCATTGCTAGTAAAAATTACTGTCTGTTGAACACTGCTCTGTATTATTTCTGCCCTTAAAACAATTGTTAGGAAAGGCTACACATGCACATGCAACAGAACATCAAGTGGACGCACATTTTTAGTGACACTCTACAATTCCATTTTTTGTTTTTTTTTAACCACTTGTGGTTTTTTGTCATCATTTGTCGTTTTATTTGGTTATTCTCTATCCGATATCCAAATTTTCTGGGAGAGGTGATGTATTTTCTTAACCGCTTTTCAAGTCACCGAGATAATTTGTGTGAAATCCAGGATTTTGTGTTAGACAAGGAAAGTATAGGGTAATCTAAACCACTTGTTGTGAACATTTTTTACAATTAAATTTACTTCGCAGTAAGCAGGGTTTGACCCTGCTTCGCTAGGTACTTCAGTTGCAAGCTAAGCTAAGCATACCAAACCACTGGACTTAATGACCGTTTCAAATGCAGCTAGTAAGCTCTCTTGTAGGACGTAGCGAACGTAAGTCGAATAACTTTATGGAAAATAAATACACCTTGGTGAATCTAAGAATTTAAACTCACTATGGCCATACAGATTCACATAGGACTTACGACCATCTTCAATCACACGATGACCAATTGCATCACAGTTATCTCCAAGATTAGTCCAACTGTTTAGATGGCCTGTTTGCTTTAACTGTAACTGCTCACTTTTTCCCATTCGGAAAGGATAATTGACAGGTCACACAATATATAGACTGCCAATAAAGTTTTTACAATATTTTCTTCTTCATATTTTCCACCTAATTATTTATTGATTTCGTCAATACTGTAAAATACCCTTTGTTGTCGTATACCCACACAACTTTTTTGGTTTTTCTATTTAGGAAAAATTAAACATACCTACCTTTCGTAAATATGATTGTGTTCGTTTGTTCATGATTGCACTTCAAATATTTTATGCTGAACAGGAGGAATCCAAGTTCACACTGTTGGGCAATATTTGTCCTAATTTACACCAATATTCAGAAATGTATTTTATATGATTGGCTTTACTTTTGATATTATGTATAATGTTATTCCAGTTTGGAATGGGAATTATGTCTGTTATGGCGAATGCATAGGATTCTGATGTTTTCTTAAGTTATATCATACCGTTTGTAAATCTAAAGTTTGGGTCAATTTTTATTTTTAAACTCAATTTATTAAAACTTATTAACGATTTCGTACTGTATTTGCAAGTTTAGATATACTGCCCTAAACCAAAATGACGTAACTCAAAATTTCCTAAGCAAATTGGACGTACTTCAAAGTTTCCTTGTTAAATGACAGACTTTTTTCAATAATCAATAAACAATTATTTTTGCATCTGCCTCATAGAATTAAATCTAAAAAAACCGCTGCCTAAGGAATCACTACTTCCACATCCAGATTATTCGTCCAAGTCACTTTAAAGGAAACATCTTGACTATATTTGCACTCTAGTATGTGGAAATTATTGGTCATAGAATTTTAATAATATTTGGGGTAGATGTCATAGAAAAGTTTGAGGAGTTGGTTTCTACCATATACGTTAAAAATGAAGTTTCTAGTTTACCGTACTTATTTTCCACTATTTACAACCTACCACCTCAATGGAGTCATCTCAATCAGATGTCACTACAATACATACGTGTACTAACTTTCAAGTGAATATCTCAATTTGACGTTATCAATCCCATTAATAATGAAGCGGAGATGGTAGAGTTTGAAAAATATTAGAAAGAAATCTGAGGCCTTGGTTTCTAGTATATACACCGAATCCCAAATTTCTGTAGTCTTACCAGCTTGCTTTACTTATATTCCCATATTTGCCCCTATTTAACCCCCAACCCTTCAACGGCATCATCTCAAATTATGATCTAGTTTCAGACGTCGTTATAATACATACGTGTACCAAATGTCAAATGAATATCTCAATTTTATTTTATCAACCCTTTTCATATTGGAGTAGGGGTGGTTAGGTTGAAAAATATTATAAGAAAATCTGACGCTGTGGCTTCTAGTACATACACCGAATTTCAAGTTTCTGTACTCTTACCAACTTGTTTTACTTATATTCCTCTATTTACCCCAAATTAACCCCCAACCCTTCAACGGAATCATCCCAAAATATAATCTAATTCTAGACATCGTTATAATACATACGTGTACGAAATTTCAAATGAATACCTCAACTTTATTTTATCAACCCCTTTAATGGGGTAGGTGGGGGGTTGAAAAATATTATAAAAAAATCTGAGGCCTTAACTTCTAGTACATACACCGAATTTCAAGTTTCTGTACTCTTACAAGCTTGCTTTACTTATTTCCCCCTATTTACCCCTATTTAACCCCCAACCCTTTACCGGATTTCCTCAAAAAACAATCGAGTTCCAGATCTCGTTATAATATATACGTGTACAAAATTTCAGGTCAATATCTTAAACCGTTCCGGAGAAAGCGTGCGGACAAAAAAAGTTACAGACAGACCGACAGACAGACCGACAGACAGACAGAAAATTTTTTTTCGCTCAAATTTAAAATCTCGACGTTTCATGACATTCTAAACCTATTTCACGAATAAAAACTTTTGAAAATTTTTTTGCGATTACTATACTTCCAATCCACTACGTGGATGTGGAAGTAATAGAATGAAAGTATTTAAAAAGCAAGGAGTGCTGAGATTAGCGGCAAAAAATATCAAATATCTCAAGAGAAGCGTATACTGAAGTACGCCATTTTGGCTTAGGACGGCAGTATATTACATGTAACAAATTACATCACAATTTAAAACCATGTGTTTATAGCACCGAAATAATCTAATCTAATAATTTTCAGACAATGAGTGATCTAATGATCAAGAATAATATAACACCTAAATCAAATTAGGTATTAGACTAATATGTACCTAGACACAATTGCACTGAACGAGCCCTACCGTAGTTGTCACCTTGCGCGCTATCATAACAAGACATTATTACGGTCGAATTTAAAAATCCATATCTCGAAAACTGTATAAGATATTAAGCTAATTTTTTTTGCAAAAACTTTTTTGGTATTTAGACCATATTTCATTCGCATGTAATATATACAATATTCGAATATTTAATATAGTTGCCCACACGTCGAAATTTCAAACACACAAAATTCGTTCACGCGATTTTGGATTTATTTAGAAAAAAACCGTAAGTGATTCTGAAAGTCTACTAGTACAGATAGATGCGCTCGTGTCTTTAGTATATAGATATAAAAAATCAGATCGATATCGCAAGTAGTTAATTTTTTAGCAAGGGGTAAACGTTTAAAAACACAAATTCTTGAAATAACATTCCGCCATGTTTTTTTCTTGTGGAGAAGTTGCGCAAGCGCCAACAAAAGTCCAACAAGCCATTTCTGATGCTCATAGGGACCCTCTTCCTGAATTCGTTTCCAAAAATCATTTACCTTGTTGGAATGGGTCATTTCAATTTTTAAAGCTTTGGACCCCTTACTAAATGAAATCAGACTGTTTGTAATCATGGCTAAGTTGATGGCTATTTTTAGAAAAATTCTCAAAGGTTTTTGAGGTTTGAATTTGACAAAATGTAACGTGGAGAAAAGAATACTTAGTTATAATATTATGAAATTTATTTTTATTGTACAGAATAGCTCATCTTATGTTCTTTCTACGTGCCAAAGAGCAAATAAGGATCTCCTACACGAAGAAAGTCATAACGGTTCTTGCAAACCATTGCACCTGTCAAATTTCTTATAAAATGTCAAATATCTACGAAATTGCTGGATTTAGTTATAGGGTGTGCTACATGTTTCAACTCAGAATTTTATGGTAATTTCGAAAAGTCGAAAACGTATAAAGTTGGTATCGACTTCCGGTATAACGGGAAATACCACATGATTGTAATTGTTTTGGTTAGATGGGCCACACTGACTTTAATAATTCCCAAAATTTTCAACATTTTTGGTTACATACTTTTCCCTATATCAATCGATTCAGTTCTCAGTGGAACACCCTGTATAATAGAAAGAAATTACTAATAAACATCATGACTATGTTTTTATGGGATTTACGTTTATAATGAGCTTTATTAGTTTCTTTGATTTTCAAATAGACTTTAACAATATCCCATTATATACGAAATAGTCTTTTATACGTATAGGTTATATTTATGCTGTTAAATTTGCCGTATCGGTGGTGGAATCCCTCGAGTTGTTACGTTTAATTTATGAACCTAAGTAAATACATTGTTGGAATTTTACCCTTCACCACTAACAGTATCCACATCCGCGATAAATGCTGATTTTGTTATACGGCTCGTCTTGAGCCTCAACATTTAATTAGCAGAATTAGGCGCTGACAAAGCGAAAAATTTGGGTGAAAGATAATTAAACAATTGATGCTTCGCCTAATGGGAACAGTCACTTCAATTTAGAACTGCAAAATTGAATTCGCCCCATTCACTAAAGAAAATGCTTACAAAACATATGTATCGCCTCGGGTGTTCTTCAGATTTCCTTATTTCCCGTTAGAATTGTCTAGCTGGATTGATTTATATATAACGCCCCGTTGTCCTCTTTCAACCAAGAAAATCTTTATACGCAGACGGAGCGACCACGGCACGGCGGTAGTCCAATCAAATTAAATAAAAATTTCCACCCGGTTAAATATCTGTATGCGGCATGTTTTCGACATTTTTTTAGACAAAATCTTGAAGATACCATTGGATTTTTAAACTAGAATCTGATATAGAATCATATTGTAAGAAAAAAAGGTAGTGTACAATTTTTCATGAAAATTTATGTTTTCCAAATTATAACGATTTGAAGATTTCAATTTTGGTTTTAAAAAATTGGTTCCTTGAGACCCTTTTTCGTAAATAACTCAAAATGTTTGCATTTATGGAAAAAGTGGTATGGTACAAAAAATAAAATTATGAAATTACAAGTATTTTATTTTTTGCCTATTTCTGTACGATGAATAGTTCTAAAATTATGATAGTTTAAAAATGGCGCTCGAACGTTTATCAGTCGAGATATAATGTTTAAATCTCACGGTGAGGTGAGCTACGAGGCCGGTTCCAGTGGCAAGATCTTGATCGGCCAAGTTAAGCAACGCCGAGAGAGTCCGTCACTTGGATGGGTGACCGTATCTCATTTCGCCGACCTGGTTAAGCGGTAGAGTAGCATTAGCTAAACTTCGCCAGGACGTTAAAATGAAAAAGGCAATTAAATAAATTTGTCAGAAACAATCAGTAACATGTTTTATATACATATAGAAATTAAAGGGCTTGAGGTACTCTTTGCTTGATAAGATTGTTTTTCTATCTGTACAGCTTGAAAAATAACGATGTTCTGTGCAAAACAATGCGTGCTTTGTAATTTTTTTAAATGAAAAATTAGAGATTTTCTTCCTGTCATTGGCCATAGACCAGAAATTTAAAAAAATCTGTACCAGTTTTTATTAATACACAGGATGTCTCCCCGGGAACTGAATCGATCGATATAGAGAAATTTTTTTAAATTTAGATAGTTACTAATGTCGGTGTGGCCAATTCAACTAAAATAATCAGAAGCATGGGGTACACTTCCGATTATACCGGAAGTCGATACCAACTTGCTTATTTTAAATGGAACACCCTATATATTCTCGACTTTTCGAGATGATAATGAAATTCTGAGTTCAGGCATGTAGCACACCATATATCTAAACCCAGTAGTTTCGAAGATATTTGACATTTTATAAAAAAATTGACAGGTGCAACGGTTTGCAAGAACCGTTATAACTTTGTCTGTGTAGGACATCCTCAGTTGCTCTTTGCCACGGAGAAATAACACAAGGAGAACTACGTTCTACAACTGAAATAAATTCAAGAATATCATACCAAGTGTTCCGTTTTTCGCGTTACATTTTGTCGACTTCAAACCGCGAAAACTTATTTAGGTCAAATGGAACACCTTGTATTTTTTACGACAAGTTGTGTAAAATTGAATTCACTTATTTCTGATATCAGCATTGAGGGGTTAAAGTTTTCAACTTTTTGAAATATTTGCGATTTTATTAGAAATTCATGAATTGTTGTAATCATTTCATCAAAATAGCCATGATTAGAAACAATCAGTCATTATCTTATGTCAAAAAATGCCAGCACGTTTAAATTACACCCACGAAGACTTTTTAAATTTGTTTATTACTTATGGAGAATGTGATAAAGTAATATCAAGAACTTGCAGCACATTTGCTACTCGATATCCACAAAAACTGAAAATAACACTAACTCTGTAACATGCGTATTAATCGAATTTAAAACATGATTCCATTTTAATTTAATAATTGCTCCAAATTCCGCCCTCGAACCTCGACATATTTTACGCACCTTCGGATTAGTTCCTCATGGGTAGCTCTTCTAATTGAATCCTGTGATATGTTTTGAAATGCATTTCTTACTCTGCATACAATCTTCAATGGTTGTTAATGGGCACCCATAAACTTTATTTTTAATAGTTCCCCAAATAAAATAATCCAGAACTGATAAGTCGGGCGAGCGAGAAGGCCATAAGAAAGGCCCATTACTGGCAATCCATTGATCATAAAAAGTTTCTTGTAAATAATTATTAATTAAATATGCGTTATGTGGGGGAGCATCGTCGTGCTGATAAAAATGTTTCTATGTTCGGCGAGAGGTAAATTTTCTAAATAGTTATTATTCAAATTTTGTAAGATATTCAGATATCTTCCACCTAAAAAAAAAAAAAACAAAAATTTATCTACACATATTAGCAGAAGAGAAAATTTAATTCACCGTTTAAATTTTCCTGATAAAATTGTAATGCCACCACTCTATCGTTTCTTATGGCACAATAAACATTGAACTGCCAACTTTCCTGAAAGTTTCGCTCTCTGAACATATGAGGATTTGAATCACTCCAATAATGCGACTTGTGTCTATTAAAAAGTCCATTTTTAGTAAATTTTGCTTCATCTATCCATATATTTCCCAAATAAGAATCGTCACCCTCAGACCTTTATAGAATAAACTCACAAAAATTCTGTCTTCTTAGGAAATCTGTTTCTTTTAATCCTTGAACCATATGGAATGAAAAGAGGTGAAACTTATGTTTTAATAAGATTCTGTGAATTGAATCCTTGCATAGTCCCAATTCCAGAGCAGCTTGTCTTAATGACATCCTTCGAAAGGCACGAAAATATCCCAGAATGACTATTTCAATGTTTTCGTCATCAACAATAGGCTTTCTTCTTTGCAGTTTTGCCCTGACAGACATAATTTTTAAAATTTTCCAGTATGCGTTTTAGTGTTTGGTGACGGTTTCTGTTTTTCTGCATGTCGAGTAGCAAATGTGCTGCAAGTTCTTGATATTACCTTATCACATTCTCCATAAATAATAAATAAATTTAAAAAGTCTTGTGGGTGTAATTTAAACGTGCTGGCATTTTTTTAAATAAAATAATGACTGATTATTTCTAATCATGGCTATTTTGATGAAATGATTACAACAATTTCTAATAAAATCGCAAATATTTTAAAAAGTTGAAAACTTTAATCCCTCAACCAATATCAGAAAAAAGGGAATTCAATTTTACACAACTTGTCGTAAAAAAATACAGGGTGTTCCATTTGAAGTAAACAAGTTTTCGCGGTTTGAAGTTGACAAAATGTAACGCGAAAAACGGAACACTTACAGATTTTTTGAATTTCCATTATATGGCGAATGGCAGCAGGAAAATCCTAAATATCTTTTAAGAAAAAATTACAAAGCACTCATTGCTTTGCATATGACATTGTTATCTTCCAAGCTGTACGGATAGAAAGACAATCCTATCAATAGTACTTCAATCCTTTTAATATCTATTATATGTATATTTAACATCATACTGATTGTTTCTGACGTATTTGAGATTTAAACATTATATCTCGGGTGCCATTTTTAAACTATCATAATTTTAGAAATATCCATCGTACAGAAATAAACAAAAAACAAAATACTTGTCATTTCATAACCTTAACTATCTTACCATCTTTCCGATAAATATAAGGCTTTTGAGACATTTACTAAAAAGTCTCAAGGTAACAATTTCTGAAAGCTAAAATCGTACTTTTCAAATCATTATAACTTGAAGAATATACATTTTCATGGAAAATAATACACTACCTTTTTATCTTACAATATAATTCTATATCAGATTCTGTGGTTATCATTTTACTTTTTTGCCCTCCCTTCTGACCACCCCTAGAGGGAGTGGGAACCAACCCCAAGTAAAAAGCAGCAATTTTTAAAGGGTACACTTTTTTGTACTCAGTATTAGAAAATTTCATGAAAATCCATCCTAATTGCACTCGACAATAAGGACTTTTGACATTTTGTTTAAAATGTTGAAAGCATGCTTCGCACAAGAATTCCTCCATCTGGGTGAAAATTTGTATTCAGTTTGGGCATTTTTGAATCTAATTTGACCGGATTAACGGAGCGCGGGAAATGAGATTCTTGTAAAAGTGGGAAACGTCTTGGAGACAAGGATGTATTCCTATTGTGCGATTGTTCATCCACAACCGTCCTTCTGCAACCACCATCATTTCTGCTGCAATCATGTCTTATGGACCATTAAATTTATTGGTTTCGATAACTCCAGACATAAATAGTCTGTTGGAAAAGTACAGTTGCAGACGAACTTTTGTGTAATCTTGGGGAATAACTTCGAATTACAGTATGTAAGCTGAGCCACGCGGGCTTACTGCATTTGAGGGAGCGAATGCTGCCTCTACTGAGCACGATGCTTTGTTTTTCGTTTTTATTTTTCTGATAACGATAAACCGTTCGTTTTTATATTAGAGACTCTGGTAATACACTTGCATTTTCGTATCACGTAAAGAGTAGTTAAATATATGCTACTATGGAATTATATAAATGAAGAAAATTTCAGAATTAAGGACGTTTTACTTCCACACCCACGTAGTGGAGTAGAAGTATAGTAATCGTAAAGAAGTCATTTTTTTTATTAAAATAGGCTTAGAATGTCATTGTACGCCGAGATTTTAGAGTCTGTCTGTTGGTCGGTCGGTCTGTAACTTTTTTGAGCGCAAGTTTTCTCAGGAACGGTTTAAAATATTGACTTGAAATTTTATACAGATATGTATCATTACGAAATCTAGACCTATATTATATTTTGCACTATAGTCTGTTTTTAATCCAGGTGGAGTAAATATAGAATTCCCGTTCACACCAGAAAATACACTAGAATCCTTTTGGCGTGGGCAACCAACAATACACAACTGCACTGTATAAGTGTGTATTTTATTACATTATATAATGCATTGACCTCTATTTGACCTCTATGTATTTATACAGCATCCATACCGTTTATGTAATATAAAGGCACCAAGTAATTAGCCATTTTTACTTCCACATCCACGTAGTGGATTGGAAGTATAGTAATCGCAAAAAAATTTTCAAAAATTTTTATTCGTGAAATAGGTTTAGAATGTCATGAAACGTCGAGATTTTAAATTTGAGCGAAAAAAAAATTTCTGTCTGTCTGTCGGTCTGTCTGTCGGTCTGTCGGTCGGTCTGTCGGTCTGTCTGTAACTTTTTTTGTCCGCACGTTTTCTCCGGAACGGTTTGAGATATTGACTTGAAATTTTGTACACGTATATATTATGACGAGATCTGGACCTGGATTGTTTTTTGAGGAAATCCGTTGAAGGGTTGGGGGTTAAATAGGGGAAAATAGGGAAAAATAAGTAAAGCAAGCTTGTAAGAGAACAGACACTTGAAATTTGGTGTATGTACTAGAAGTTAAGGCCTAAGATTTTTTTAAAATATCTTTCAACCCTCCACCACTCCTACCCCACTAATGGGGTTGATAAAATAAAGTTGAAATTTTCATTTGAAATTTCGTACACGTATGTATTATAACGACGCGACGTCTGAAATTAGATTATATTTTGAGATGATTCCGTTGAAGGGTTGGGGGTTAATTTGGGGTAAATAGGGGAATATAAGTAAAACAAGTTGGTAACAGTACAGAAACTTGAAATTCGGTATACGTACTAGAAGCCAAGGCGTCAGATTTTTTTATAATATTTTTCAACCCCCACCACCCCTACTCCAATATGAAAAGGGTTGATTAAATAAAATTGAGATATTCATTTGAAGTTCGGTACACATATGTATTATGACGACATCTGGAACTAGATTATAATTTGAGATGATTCCGTTGAAGGGTTGGGGGTTAAATAGGGGTAAATAGGGGAAAATAAGTAAAGCAAGCTGGTAAGACCACAGAAACTTGAAATTCGGTGTATGTACTAGAAGCCAAAGCGTCAGATTTTTTTATAATATTTTTCAACCCCCACCACCCCTACTCCAATATGAAAAGGGTTGATTAAATAAAATTGAGACATTCATTTGAAATTTGGTACATGTATGTATTATAACGACATCTGGAACTAGATTATAATTTGAGATAATTCCGTTGAAGGGTTGGGGGTTAAATAGGGGTAAATAGGGGAAAATAAGTAAAGCAAGCTGGTAAGACTACAGAAACTTTAAATTCGGTGTATATACTAAAAGCCAAGGTCTCAGATTATTTATAATATTTTTCAACCCCCACCAGCCCTACTTCATTATTACAAGGGTTGATAAAATAAAATTGAGATATTCATTTGAAATTTGGTACACGTATGAATTATAACGACATCTGGAACTAGATTACTCTTTGAGATGATTCCTTTGAAGGGTTCGGGGTTATTTAGGGGTAAATAGGGGGAAATAAGTAAAGCAAGCAGGTATGAGTACAGAAACTTGAAATTCGGTGTATGTATAAGAGGCAAAGGCCCCAGATTTTTTGATAATTTATTTCAGCCCCCCACCACTCCTACTCCATTATTCAAGGGGTTGATAAAATAAAATTGAGATATTCACATGAAATTTAGTACGCATATGTATCATAACGACATCTGGAACTAGATTATATTTTGAGATGATTCCGTTGAAGGGTTGGGGGTTAAATAGGGGTAAATAAGGGAAAATAAGTAAAGCAAGCTGGTAAGACTACAGAAACTTGAAATTCGGTGTATGTCCTAGAAGTCAAGACCTCAAATTTTTTAACAATATTTTTCAACCCTTCCACTACCCTTACTACATTATTAAAGGGGTTGATAAAATAAAATTGAGATATTCACTTGTAATTTGGTAGACGTATGTATTATAACGACATCTGGAACTAGATTATATTTTGGGATGATTCCGTAGAAGGGTTAGGGTTAATAGGAGTGACTAGGGGAAAATAAGTAAATCAAGGTGATAAGAGTACAGAAATTTGGGATTCGGTGCATATACTAGAAACCAAGGCCTCAGATTTCTTTCTAATATTTTTCAAACTCCACCACCTCCGCTTCATTATTAATGGGATTGATAACATCAAATTGAGATATTCACTTGAGATTAGTACACGTATGTATTGTAGTGATATCTGATTGAGATGTCTCCATTGAAGGTGTGGGAGGTGAATAGTAGAAAATAAGTAGGGTGAACTAAAAACTTCATTTTTAACGTATATGGTAGAAACCAACTCCTCAAATTTTTCTATGACATCTGCCCCAAATATTATTAAAATTCTATGACCAATAATTTCCACATACTAGAGTGCAAATATAGTCAAGATGTTTCCTTTAAAACGACTTGGATGAAGAATCTGGATGTGGAAGTAGTGATTCCTTAGGCAGCGGTTTTACCTTCTGATTAATGCAAGAGGAATTAAAACTGACGAAGGCGTATCCAAACACAGATGTATGATTTAGAGCAGTAAAAAAACGCCCCTCTGGTTTAAAAACAGACTATAATTCCGTTGAAAAGGGGGGGGGTTAAATAAGTAATAATAATAATAAGTTAATGTGCTTTTCGATTATCGGCCATTCGATTAAATCGAAAAATAATCCTGCAACTTTATTATCCTATGTCTAAATAACAATAAATTTTCTGTACAAATTCTAAACTAACATAGCTAATTCTGTAAATTTTCTTGGCCGCTAACCATACTGGAAGTTGCTAAATAGCTAATTTGTTTTGTTGTTTGAATTTAATAACTTTATATTATTACCTTTGACCGAAATACGTAAAAATACTGGGCATTGCAAAAGTTTCGAAATTAATATAAATTTTATTACCCACTTACAAGTGGCTGTAAATCTAAGGAACCCGCAATATTGGAAAACTTTAACCCTTGGAGTATTTCTCTCATCAACAAATTGATAAAACAGTATTTTCTCGTTTCCAATAAAAACGGCGAAAGAAACAAACTTTACTTCTTTCCGAACACTACACTCATTCGCTTGTCATATTTCGTTTCGTTTTTATTAGAATCTAACGCGAACAAAATATCATTATGATGTGATATATCTGCGGACTTCCTTCACACATGGCGTAGACTTCCCCAGATGGATAAAAAGGGAATTGCCTGTTGTTTTTTCATGTCGAATCGTTCGCTCTGTGTTTATTTCTCAATCACCTACTTCAATATCGGAGGGACATTTGTCATAGCTTGTGGACATTCCAGTAATCTCCTCGAGAAATATTGAAATCTACTTTTAACGTGTTTCTTTTATTTTGCTTCTAATTTAACCAGTTCGTGTTAAACTAATATGAGTGACTTGGCGATACTCGCCTGAATATAATTATTTAATTATACAAATCTTGAATTCTCGTTCGATTTGAAAGGTCGTGTGGATGAGTTCGGGAGGGTTTCCTTAGAATCTAAGTTTCCCAATTATTTTATCAGATAAACTTACAAATTATCCATTTCTCTTACCTATAATATCCTTAATTAAACCTTTTTCTATTGTAAAACCTGTTTATTGCAGATTTTAAACAAATTTAAACATTGGCCGAACACAAGAAACTTTATATTTGTTTCTGAAAATGGAAAGGACAATAAATTGTCATGCGTAGATATCACTCTAGGAGTTTCCACCTCGTAATAATTTTGGGTGTTCAAAATGTTTAAATAAATATTCTCAATCTAAAAAGAATTTTGTATCGATCATTTGCTATAGCTTCATTTTTTTACAACTTGGCACTGGATGTAAGGATGCAGTAATCAGGTACATTAAAATCACATAGTATTGAAACAGAATTATAAAAAAATTCAAAGTAAGAAGTATCGAACAAAACATGAACAGAGATATTAATTATAAAACGAATATGAAAACCGCTGCCTAAGGAATCCTACTTCGACATCCAGATTCTCCATCCAAGTGACTTCAAAGGAAACATCTTGACTGTATTTGGATTTGTTGGTTTCTAGCATATACGCCAAAAATGAAGTTATTGAAGAACATAAAAAACCGCTGCCTAAGGAATCACTACTTCCACATCCAGATTTTTCATTCAAGTCACTTTAAAGGAAACACCTTGACTAGATTTGCACTCTAGTACGTGGAAATTATTGATCATAGAATTTTAATAATATTTGGGGCAGTTGTTATAGAAAAGTTTGAGGCGTTGGTTTCCGCTATGTACGATAAAAATTACGTTTCTACTTTACCCTACTTATTTTCCCCTATTCACAACCTGCCACCTCCCACCCCTTCAATGGAATCATCTCAATCTGATGTCATTACAATACATAATAATTTACCTAACTTTCAAGTGAATATCTCAATTCTATGTTATCTATTGCATTAATAATGGAGCGGAGGTGGCGGGGCTTGAAAAATATTAGAAAGAAAACTGAGGCCTTGGTTTCTAGTATATACACCAAATTCCAATATTCTGTACTCTTACCAGCTTGATTTACTTATTTTCCCCTATATATTCCAATTTCACCCACAACACTTCAACGGAATCATCTCAAAATATAATCTAGTTCCAGGTGTCGTTATAATATATACGTCTATCATATTTCAAGTTAACATCTCAATTTTATTTTATCAACCCCTTTAATAATGGAGTAGGGGTATTGGGGGGTTTAAAAATATTATTAAAAAAAACCTAAAAAAGGCTTTGGTTTATAGTACATATACCGAATTTCAAGTTCCTGTACTATTACCAGCTTGCTTTACTTATTTTCCCCTATTTAACCTCCAACCCTTCAACGGAATCATCTCAAAATATAATCTAATTCCAGATGTAGTTATGGTACATACGTGTACCAAATTTCAAGTGAATATCTCAATTTTATTCCCTTTCATAATGGAGTAGGGGTTGAAAAATATTATAAATAATTGGATATCTTGACTTCTAGTACATACACCGAATTTCAAGTTTCTGTATTCTTACCAGCTTGCTTTACTTATTTTGCCCAATTTACCCATATTGAACCCCCAACCCTTCAACGGAATCATCCCAAAATATAACCTAGTTTCAGATGTCGTTATAATACATACGTGTACAAAATTTCAAGTGAATATCTCAATTTTACTTTATCAACCCTTTTAATAATGGCGTAGGAGTCGTGGGGGGTTGAAAAATAATATAAATAATTTGATATCTTGGCTTCTAGTACACACACCGAATTTCAAGTTTCTGTACTCTTACCAGCTGGCCTTACTTACCCCTATTTAACTCCCAACCCTTCAACGGAATCATCTCAAAATATAATCTAGTTCCAGATATCGCCGGGGGGGGGGGGGGGGAATATTATTGAAAAATCTGAGGCTTTATCTTCTAGTACATACACCGAATTTCAAGTTACTGTACTCCTACCAACTTGCTTTACTTATTTTCCCCTATTTGCCCCCATTTAACCCCCAACCCTTCAACGGAATCACCTCAAAATATAATCTAGTTCCAGATGTCGTTATAATACATACGTGTACCACATTTCAAATGAATATCTCAATTTTATTTTACCAATCCCTTCAATAATAGAGTAGGGGTGGTGGGGGTTGAAAAAATATTACAAAATTTGAAGCCTTGGCTTCTAGTACATACATCAAATTTCAAGTTTCTGTACTCGTACCAGCTTGCTTTATTTTTTCTTCCCTATTTACCCCTATTTAACCCCAACCCTTCATCAGAATAACCCCAAAATATAATCTAGTTCCTGATGTCATGTCATGCCTTGGCTTGTAGTAAATGAATCAAATTTGAAGTTTCTGTACTCTTACCAGCTTGCTTTACATATTTCCCCCTATTTACCCCCCAACCCTTCTCTGGATATCTTCAAAAAACAATCCAGTTCCAGATCTCGTTATAATATATACGTGTACAAAATTTAAAGTCAATATCTTAAACCGTTCTAGAGAAAACGTGCAGACAAAAAGAGTTACAGACAAGCCGACATTCTAAACCAATTTCAACAAAAAAAAAATTTGAAACTTTTTTTACAATTATATTTTCCACTCCACTATGTGGAGGTGAAAGTAAAAGTAATAATTTATAAGTATTTTAAGGCCAACCATATCGACAGGGTGTAAGTTTTTAAACAAAGTGTGACTTAATTTTAGATCTACAACTTAACCGCCCACTCCCCTTGCTCTCTCCCCTTTACAATGCATTTTTACCAGATATCTTGTCAACAATATACTCTTGAAATTTAATTAATACCGTTTTTAAAATTTGGTGTCTACTACAAAAGAACCTGTGGTTGTAAGTTGCCCTGTGCAACCATTTACAAGATAAATCTATTGTAATGGGGGGAATCAGCCCCTGAAACATTCTAGCTTGCTTTTATTCACCCTGTATATTCGTAGAAATTACCAGTAAGCACGCATCTACTTAAGTATATTTTGAATTCAAATTGTATCTGTAATTTATGTACCGTTCCGACAAGGACATTTTATCCATAATTGCTAATTTCCGAATTTCTCTCGTCGATTGTCCTCTCCTCCAGTTTTTATGCCGGATTAGAAATAAGCACGTGCGAGCGAACGACAATTACAAGGAAAAGTTTAGTGATAAAACCATGGAAGCAGGTGAAGTAAAAGTTTCTAGATTAGACTCCTTGATCACGCGACGGGGATTAAAGGAGGCCATGACTTGGATGCTTTATTGTTTTACTTTTATAAGATCCGAACAGGATTTTGTCGGTTCTTATTTTTAACACGTATTTTCTAGAACTTTCTAGAGCTCCTTGAGAGTCGAGCTAAAAGATTGTTGTATGTTTTCTAAACTTCCATACTATATAAGCAATAACTTTGATAAAGTCTTTAACGTAAGGCTAAGCTGAAATATTATCTTAGAATAAAATATCACATTTACTGCTGGGGTTCGATGAAAATAAGAAATCGTTGGTAAAATTCCAAGAGGTACTATGCGGATGACATATTTTTATAAGCGATATATTTGAAATCTGAATGTGGAAATAGTGATTCCTTAGTCAACGATTTTGCTGTAAATATCTTTAAAAGTACCTCTACACGGTGTAAATTAGAATTTAAATTAAGGAAATGTGAGTGGTTTTTAAAAATGATTCTGGTTTTTGATAATTACTTCAAAAACTAAAAAGCCTAATCATATCTAAAAGCACCATTGAACTGTCCAAACATTTCTTTAAAGCTTTCTCCCTTTAACTGACTTTTTATCTTTCATTGTAACGAAGATAGCAATACCTACATGCAGCCTAAATCGGCACACACTATTTTTTCGTTTCATTTACAATTTAGTAAGACTTAGCAATCGTCCTTAGATTTATAATACAGCCATAGAAAAGCACCCATCGCAACTCTTGTCAATACTTCACGTGAACAGTATCCAATAAAAAAAATCCAGAGAGGGAAGACGAGTATAAAAGGACAACGAAATAAAGAACGAACACCGTCCTGTCGCATTCCTTTATTATCGTAATATTTGTATAAAATGAAAAGTATAATCAAATCATATTTGAGTTTATGGAGACGTTTTGCCATATCGGTTTGCGAGTAACGTATTCCTTGACTGAATTCCAAGAATTTCAATATTTCACGAACGGTACAAAGGGTGATCGCCCTAGATGCGATTATATCTTTGGCGTTCCCAACTATTTGTAATTATGGGATTACAACAAAACAAAACGTTTTAAAAGGGAAATAATTATATAACTAGCAAAAGATACTAGTAATTATTTCAACTCTTACAGAAAAACTTCCCACGTAAGTATAGAAAATATGTATATTTTTAAACTACTTTGCCAGCTGCATGCCGCGATCAAGGTTGGATTAAAGAAAAGTATGCACATTATACATACAGCAGGATACACAATAATGTTATTTTAATCTAGACTATCCTCTTCAGTACAACCAAAAACAATTAAAACAAAAAACTTAAAAACATTCACAGACACGTGTTTCGATGTTTACACCTTGCCAATGTGGCTATTTTCAAAGTAAACCGAAAAATTATTTCTCAGCAAATACATCAGCAATAAAAATTCATGGTTTACCCGTACTGGATAATAAAAATTAGATTTCGGAAAATTGCCAATACAGGCATAATTATTAATTACAAACTACGATTAAATTCAAATGCAAATTGTCTACAATGTAAAAGTTTTCTAAAATAGAATGAAAGGAAATAATTATATTATAAAAAAATCGGTAAAGGAATTTACACAGAACTTCCCTCTTTATTTATTACGAAATGACATTGAAAATAATAATCGAAATATAGTTATCACTATTATTACAAAGAAGACCTGGTAAGTTTTCGTCAAAAAAATATGCAGAGTACTCATCCAACAGCAAAAGTTCAATACTAAATAACAGGTGCCAAATATGGAAGGCTTGCGCAAATACCTTAACAAATGTCCACCATGAATTATTTCTTGGGATGACCACCCTGTATATTTTTCAATAAAAGTATAATAGCATATGTCAAATGTTATTGCCATCTGACACATTTTCAATTCCGCATTCACGTAATGGAGTGGAAGTATAATGGTGGTTAAAAATTTTCAAAATCTTTTTTCTTCTGAAACAGGTTTAGAATGTCATGAAACGTGAAAATTTTAAATTTCAGCAAAAAAAAATTTTTCCATCCATTCTAGTGGTAAAATTATTTTCCAAAATGGTAAAAAAAATATTCAATTTTTTTTCCGAAATAGGTTTGGAATCTTATGAAACGTGGAAATTTTAAATTTGAGCAAAAAAACATTTTTCCATCTATTCAATAGAAAGTAGTGAAATAGATTAAAGATTTTTTCCATTTTTTTTTAAATTTGTTTGAATAGGTTTAGAATGCCATGGAAACGTGGAAATTTTAAATTTGAACAAAGAAAAAGAAATTCTTTTTTTTTATTTTCAAAAATTTTCAAAAATTTTCAAAAATGGTTAAAAAAATTTCAATTTTTTTTTCTTCTGAATTAGGTTTAGAATGTCATCAAACGTGTAAATTTTAAATTTGAGCAAAAAGAATTTTCCATCCATTATAGTGGTAATTTTTTTTTTCCAATATGGTAAAAAAATGTTACAACTTTTTTTCTTCCTAAATAGGTTTGGAATGTCATGGAAATGGAAATTTCAAATTTGAGCAAAAAAAAATAATTTCATCTATTGATTTTTTTCAAATTTTTTTTTTAATATTACAGAAAAATTTTTAATTTTTTTTAATACGATTAGAGTACTATGGAAAGGTGGAAATTTTAAATTTGAACAAGGAAAAAAACTCCATCCATATTTTAGTGGTAAATTTTTTTCAAAAGTTGGTAAAAAAAATTTTTTTTAAAAATGTTGAAAATTTTTTTTGCCAACATTTCTGAATTTTTTTTTTTTAATAGGTTTAGAATGCCATGAAACGTGGTAATTTTAAATTTGAAGAAAAAAAATTTTTTCTTCATCTATTTTAGTGGTAAAAAATTTTTCAAAAATGTTTGGTGAAAAAAATTTTAATTTTTTTTTTCTGAAATAGGTTTAGCGTGTCATGAAACGTGGAAATTTTAAATTTGAGCAAAAAAATTTGTTTTCACTATTTATTCCGTTTAGACAGTCCACCCTGTATATTTTCCAGTATTTTACCATTTCTTCGCTGACAGTAGGGTCAACTACCTACCAACTTTGAGTGCTCTCCGTCAAGTAGTTTTTTTAGTAAATGCACCAACAGACAGACAGACAGACAGACAGACAGACAGACTGACAGACAGACTGACAGACAGACTGACGGAATTGAAAGACCTATATTTTCGTAATCTACGTGTTCTGAAACGTCAAAATCCGAAAAAATCTCGGAGGGTGATTTTTCTCGAATACAATACTTCCCTTCGGTATGCGAGGGAAGTAAAAATGGACGATCGAGAACCTCTATTTTCCAGCATCCACCCAGTTCTTCGCCACACAGGCGAAGAAGATGCACTCCAAAAAGTGGGGCTGATGCCACTAAGGACCTGATGCAAAAGAATTTCAGTGAGACCGTGCGCCTAGTGAGCAACCACGACCGAGATCGTGTTGTTGTTAGACGTGCCTTTTAGTAAAGAGAGGCCCACTAGGGTAATGCACGGAGTCAAAAACACGTGAGAAGACGTTATAAATAAACTGTATGCTTTACCTAGTTCTGTATTGGAATTGAAGCTAAGCAACCCCGTATAACCAGTAATCACAGTTCCGTATTAAAATGAGTATTTGACAAATAACAAAGCGTCGATGGTTCGCTTTATAAGGAGGTATTGAGAGGAGATTTATAATTATATATTAAAACAATCAATCTGTTTTGGTAAAGGAATATCGTTTTAAACTACGAAATCTGCTCCTGATCACGTTCCGAACATAAGTTAAAACTTTGTATGATTAAGGTGAATGTAAAAGTTTTATCTTATTGAATTGGAAATTGAAAAAATATTGCCCATATATTGGATAAAGTATCAAACTTACATTTGGGAGATTTATAAGAAACCGCCGAGGAGACGGAAACGGAACGAATCTAAAATATATTTCAAAGAGGATTTACGGATTGATATTAAAAGTTCTAGGTATATTGTTTTTTTCTTCACTGTTAGGTAAATATGTACAACGTACGGATACAAAATCAAAAGTACCATGATGTAAACTAGAATAATCCATGATATTTACTTTGAATATAAATTTATTCGTTTTCAACCAAATCCGAATATTTTATGTTACTTGTACTCGGCACTTGATTGCAAATACAGAGTGTCTCACCGGAAACTGAATCGATTGATATAGAGAAAATAATGTATCAAAAATTTTGAAAATTTTGGGAGTTACTAAAGTCAGTATGGCCAATCGAATCAAAATAATTAAAAGCATGTGATACTGCCGGTTATACCGGAACTCGATACTAACTTGCTTATTTTAATGGAACACCCTATATATTTTCAAATTTTCGAAATGACCATAAAATTCTGAGTCGAGACATGTAGCATACCCTATACCTAAATGCACCAGTTTCGGAGATATTTGACGTCTTATAAAAAGTTTGACTGGTGCAATGGTTTGCAAGAACCATTATACTTTCTTCGTGTAGGAGATCCTCAATTGCTCTTTGGCACATAGAAAGAGCACAAGAAGAGCTACTCTCTACAATAAAAATAAATTCCATTATAGTATACCAAGTGTTCCAATTTTCACGGTACATTTTGTCAAATTCAAGCCTCAAAAACTAATTTAGTTCAAATGGAGCACCCTGTATTTTTTCACATCAAATTATGTAAAATTAATTTCCCTCGTTTCTAGTGTAGGCATTGTAGGGGACAAAGTTACCACTTTTTGAAATATTCGCGATTTTCTTAAATGTTCAAGAATTTTTAGTAAAAATTTCAATCAATTTAGCCATGATGAGAAACAATCATTAATATCTGATATTCTGTTATGTCAAAAAATGCCAGCACGTTTAAATTGCACACACGAAGACTTTTTAGATTTGTTTATTATTTATGGGGAATGTGATAAAGTAATAACAAGAATATGTAACATATTTGCTACTCGATACCCACAAGAACAGAAACCATCAACCACCATACACTGTAAAACGCATATTGGATAATTTAAAAATATTTGGCTCTCTCAAGGCAGAAATTCTAAGGAGAAAGCCTATTGTTGATGAAGAAAACAGAAATAGCAATTATGAGGCATTTTCGGGTATTTCCAATTATGTCAATAAGACACGCTGCGCTGGAATTAGGATTATCCAAGAATTCAATTCACAGAATCTTGTCAAAACATAAATTCATTCTCGGTCCATATGGTTCAACAATTAAAAGAAACAGATTTCTCGACGAGAGAAACTGTTTGTGAATTTATTATCAAATCAAGTCAAATCATTTTATTGGTGCATAAGTCAGTATTTCAAACATCTTGTAGACATATAAATTATAAGACAAACATCAGGAAATGGAACAAACAGCCATTTTCTTATATACTAAAATTAAGCGATAACATTTCATCATATGAATATAAAATGAAGTTTTTTCGAGCCAGGTGGCCCTTATTTTTTTCTTGAATGCCCGATTTGGTAGGCTTATTATATTCGTTGGTAATTTATTATGAAATATGGATGCTAAAAATTGGATTCCCTTTTGACTCTTAGTTAATCTTACATAAGGTGCTGTTAGCATATTTTTGTGTCTTGTAATGTAATGGCAGTCACATTCTTTGTTTATACTTTGAGGATACAAGTTCTCTGTAGCATACAAAAGCAACTCATAAATATATATTGATGGTAATGTTGTTTAGCCTATGAAACTGTTCTCTACAGTCTTTATAATTTAACTCAGATATTATGCATATTGCTCTTCTTTGTAGAGCAAAGATTCTAGGTCAATTCGATGCTTGTCCCCAAACTAAAACAGCATAAGGAAGCAAGGCGTGGCATAGTGCAAAGTATGCATTTTTCAAGGCTTGTTCACCTACTTCATTTGCTAAATTTCTCAAGATAAATGTACTTTTTGCTAATTTTTTTGACAAGATTTCTCTGTGCTTATCATCTAGATAAACTCCCAAGAACTTTGTTGATTTTAATAAGACATGAAGGTGACAATTATTTTTTGGTAAATATTATATGGACAGAAGATGCTAAACTTACCAAAAATGGAGTTTTAAATCGACACAATTCCCATTACTGGAGTAACTCGAATCCTCATATATTCAGGGAACGAAATATTCAAGAACATTGGTAGTTTGTTGTTTACTGTGCCATGAGAAACAATATAGTAGTGACATTGTAATTTTTTGAGCAAAATATCAACAGTAAGTTAAAAAGGTTTCTTCTTTAGCTAATATGTCTAAGACTTCCTCCTTAGAATTCCTGCCTTAATGTATGAATGCCAATGAGCATATGGACGGTTATTCACATTTCTGTGACATATCGTGCAATTATTAAAAGAGGTGGGGTTCTCGTATCATCGCTGACGACTAAAATAAATAATGAATCATATTAGCAGCCACAATCGAAAGTTTCATCACAGGATATTTATGAGTGAAGAACTTTTTATGTCTTTATTAATGCTGTAAATTCCCAATAGAAGTTAATTTCATGCTGGTATGTGTATATTATGTTTTCTAAGTGCCGAATAAATTTCCCGTGATATTTTCCATTTCCAGATCGCACCAGTTGGCGCATATTTTTTAAGCAGTAAATCTGTCAAGTACGTGCCTGAAAGAAAGCGAATTTTATGGAGGAATTTTCAAGGAGATGGGTAGAGGGCCGAGACGTGTGCGCTGCACAGATGCGACTAGATTTAGGGGGTGGCGGAGACTTTTTATTAGTTTAGAACTAAGGGCAATAACGCGTCATCGGTGACTTAGTTAATGATTGACAACGGGTACAGACAGGGTGGTTGTTTAAGGCTATAATGGCAGGCGAGCTGTGCATCTGGCGACCTCTATAAGGGGAATTTGATCGGTCCAACTTACTAATTTGCAAATCGCTTACGTAATCTGTTATGAATTTAATGTGGTAATTGCAATTTCATCACGTATACTTAGCGGGTAATGTATGGCATTCATTATGCAGTGCATCCCTAGAATACGGCGCAAATTAGAGATTTTTTCCACTTCATTCCTGCCTACAGGGTGTTTGAGTAAACATCTAAAGGATTCTTAAGATGTCATGATCTAGTATTCGATTCTCTCCACATGAAGTTCTATGCTACAACGGACAGCTATCTCACTTATTTAAGGTACATACGTTTAAGGAACTTTAATGGCACTTCAGTCAATTAGACAGAAGTAGAAAGATGTTTTTCTTAGCCACCTACTTATTAAACAACCTTAATACCTCTGAAATGTCGTTTTGCGACAAAAATTTTATTAATGCAGATTTTGATTATGGTGTATCAATAATACAATATTATATAGGTCGCTTTTTGCTTCCCTCGCATACCGAAGGGAGAAAAAATCACTCTGCGAGATTTTTCGGATTTTGACGTTTCAGATCGCGTAATTATGAAAATATAGTAGATGAAAATTTTTGTTTTCTTTGTTCAAATTTAAAATTTCCACGTTTCATGGCGTTCTAAACCTATTTCAAAAAATATATATATATATTTTTACTTCCCTCGCATACCGAAGGGAAGTATTGTATTCGAGAAAAAATCACCCTCCGAGATTTTTTCGGATTCTGACGTTTCAGAACACGTAGATTACGAAAATATAGGTTTTTCAATTCCGTCAGTCTGTCTGTCTGTCTGTCTGTTGGTGCATTTACTAAAAAACTACTTAACGGAGAGCAGTCAAATTTGGCAGGTAGTTGACGCTACTGTCAGCGCAGAAATGGTAGAAATTTCACTGGAAAATATACAGGGTGGACCGTCTAAACGGAATAAATAGTGAACAAAAATTTTTTTCGCTCAAATTTAAAATTTCCACGTTTCATGACGCGCTAATCCTATTTCGGGAAAAAAAAATTTTGAAAATTTTGTTCACCATTTTTGAAAAAATTTTTACCAAGATAAAAAAAAAAAATTTTCTTTAAATTTAAAATTTCCACGTTTCATGACACGCTAAACCTATTTCTGAAAAAAAAAGTTTGAAAATTTTTTTCACCATTTTCGAAAAATTTTTTACCAAGATGAAAAAAATTTGTTTGCTCAAATTTAAAATTTCTGCGTTTCATGGCATTCTAAAACTATTAAAAAAATAAATAAATTTTTTTTACCAACATTTTTGAAAAAATTTTTTCTACTAAAATGATAATTTTTTTTCTTCAAATTTAAAATTTCCACGTTTCATGGCATTCTAAGCCTGATTCAGAAAAAAAAATTTGAAAATTTTTTGAAATTTTTTTTAACCAACATTTTTGACATTTTTTTTTACCACTAAAATATATGGATTTTTTTTATTTCTTTAAAGTTCAAATTTCCACGTTTCATAGCGTTCTAAATCTATTTAAAAGAAAAATTTGAAATTTTGTTTACTATTTAAAAAAAATTTTACCACTAAGATAGATTTTTTTTCTTTGTTCAGATTTAAACTATCCACGTTTCCATGGCATTCTAAAACTATTCAAACAAATTTAAAAATGTTTTTGAAAATTTTTTTAAAAAAATTTAAAACATTTTTAATCTATTTATCACTACTATAGAATAGACGAAAAATTTGGTTTGCTCAAATTTAAAATTTCCACGTTTCATGACATTCCAAACCAATTTCGGAAAAAAAATTTTTGCAACATTTTGTTACCAGTTTGGAAAAAAAATTAACACTAGAATAGACGGAAACTTTTTTACTCAAATTTAAAAGTTTCACATTTCATGACATTCTAAACCTATTTAAAAAAAATACGTAATTTTTAAATCTTAAACTTCTTTTACCACTATTATACAATAGACGGAAACTTTCCTTTTTCCTCACATTTAAAATGTCTACGTTTGACATTTTAAACCTATTTCAGAAGAAAAAATTAAAACATTTTTTTTAAACATTTTTGAAAAATTAAAATAAAAATGAAATTTTTTAACCACCTCTGTACTTCCACTCCATTACGCGAACGTTGGATTGATGTGACGGATGGCAATAATATCTGACATATACACCTATTATACTTTTATTGAAAAATGTACAGGGTGGTCATCCCAAGAAATAATTCAGTCATGGTGGACATTTGTAAAGGTATTTGCGCAAGCCTGCCATATGTGGCACCTGTTATTTAGTATTGAGCTTTTGCTGTTGGATGAGCAATCTGTATATTTTTTTGACCAAAACTTATCAAGTTTTCTTTGTAATAATAGCAATAACTATATTCCGATTATTGTTCTCAATGTCATTTCGTAATTACTAATTTTTTAGAGTGACCGCCATGCACAAATAACGAGGGAAGTTCTGTGTAAAGACCTTTACCGATTTTTTTTACCACTTTTGAAAAAAATTTTGCCACTAAATTAGATGGAATTTTTTTTTCTTTGTTCAAATTTAAAATTTCCACGTTTCCATGCCATTCTACCTATTCAAACAAATTTAAATAATTTTTTGAAATATTAAAAAAAAATTTTAATCTATCACTAATTACTACAGAATAGATGACAACATTTTTTTGCTCAAATTTAAAATTTCCACGTTTCATGACATTACAAACCTATTTCGGAAAAAAATTGCAACATTTTACCATTTTGGAAAAAAAATTTACCACTAGAATAGATGGAAATTTTTTTTTTGCTCAAATTTAGAATTTTCACGTTTCATGACATTCTAAACCTATTTCAAAATAAAAATGTTTTAAATTTGTAATCTTTTTTATCACTACTATAGAATAGAAGGAAAATTTTCTTTTTGCTCAAATTTATTTTTAATAATTATAATATTGTGTGCCTGCGTTATATACTTAATTACTTATTTTTAATTTTTTAACTGGATTTTTTTCGTATTTTAACTTATTACCTGATTGTGCAATTATATTTTACACCCTGTATCACGACAACGACTGGTAGATCCTTTTTCGTTAGCACCCCGTATCCTTATCTTTCCTGGATCTTCTGTTTCCTGATTACGTGTATCTGAGCAAGCACTGATGCTTACGTCCGCCCAATAAACATAATATTGTATCCATTTCAGTTAAATACCATTAAGAAAATAACGATCGCTTGAAATATTTAATTGGTTCGGAAGATAGAATCCGATTTTTCACCCTAAATCCATTTATATAAAGTTCATGCAGTGTGAATCGCTGTAAAGTCTTACAAATCCATTTATAATTTAAAATAAAGGAAATATAGAAGATTAACGCCTGAAGCATTGATTTTATTAAATGACGTTAATAATTCAATTTGTGTTGTATACAAAAGAAAAGGGTGCCTCTCCTCCGACCATTCCATAATTTATTTATGCACAGATGTTGTATTTCTGACTGTGACTGCTGTGACTACCCTAATAATAGAGGGACGTATCATGTATATTATTAGAGCTATAGATAATTCTAGTTTATTAGTGTTATAGAGGTAGTGATTGAATGTTAACACTGCTCTGTTAACTCCTTTCTTTCTAAAAGAGAAAATATGTCTATCGTACTTCATAAACAAGCTAACCAATTTACTGCACTTTTTATATAATTGTTGCACATTCTATAGGATACTCTTCGCAGTTTTTTTTGTAAGTAATATTAGTTTTAGACATTTTTAGTTTAATTTAGTTTTTTTTATTTAAAAAAATTGTAACTTTTTTATTTATTGACCGATGTTGTTAAAACACAATAGGGTTATTCCTCTAGCTCACACTAACATACTGTCAAAATTTCGACACAATCGGACCTTTCGTTCTTAAGTTATCATGCTTACAAAAAAACGTGATGGACGGATGGACGGACGGGCATACGGATGGACAGACGGACATTTTGAAAGTTGTTCAGAATTCGATTACCAATATAGACAAGGCAAAATTTCGTATGAAAAAAATGCCCCATATGATTTTTTTGCATATTCACGTTCGGAACATACCCCTGAATGAGAATCAAGAGTTTTCCGAACGAAAATCTGGTCCCAATTTGTTCAAACTATTTTTTTTAAACAAATTGCAATATTCGCTTTTATGGACCTAAATGAGTTTTTGAAGTTTTTTTTTTGCCATTCTACTCTAAAAAGGTATCTTGGCATTTTTTCGTAAAGTTTACCGTTTCCGACTTATAAACAATTTAATGTTTGAAAAAACGTAAATATGGTTATTTTCAAGGTTCAAATACAATATTAAAAAATCGGTAAAGGTATTTACACAGAACTTCCCTCTTTATTTGTGCATGGCGGTCACTCTAAAAAATTAATAATTGCGAAGTGACATTGAAAATAATAATCGGAATATAGTTATCATTATTATTACAAAGAACACCTGATAAGCTTTGGTCAAAAAATATACAGAGTGTTCATCCAACAGCAAAAGTTCAATACTAAATAACAGGTGCCAAATGTGGAAGGCTTGGGCAAATACCTTTATAAATGTCCACCATGACTAAATTATTTCTTGGGATGACCACCCTGTACATTTTTCAATAATAGTATAATAGGTGCATATGCCTAATATTATTGCCATCTGTCACATTTTCAATTCCACATACACGTAGTGGAGTGGAAGTATAGTGGTGGTTAAAAAATTTCATTTTTTTTTTTCAATTTTCAAAAATGTTTTTAAAAACATTTTCAAATTTTGTTTCTTGTGAAATAGGTTTAGAATGCCATGACACGTGGAAATTTTAAATTAGAGCAAAAAGGAAAGTTTCCTTCTATTCTACAGTGGTATATTTTTTTTGAAATTGGTTTAGAATGCCATGAAACGTGAGAATTTTAAATTTGAGCAAAGAAAAAAAATTTCCATCTATTTTAGTGGTAAATTTTTTTTCAAAAATGGTGAAAAAGATGTTCAATTTTTTTTTTCTCAAATAGGTTTAGAATGTCAGCCATGTCAAACGTGAAAATTTTAAATTTGAGGAAAAAAAAATTCCATCTATTCTAGTGGTAAAGTTTTTTCCAAAATGGTAAAAAAAATGTTGCAAATTTTCCTTTCCGAAATAGGTTTGGAATGTCATGAAACGTGGAAATTTTAAAATTGAGCAAAAAAAATGTTTTCATCTATTCTATACCCAGTGATAAAATAGATTAAAATATTTTGCAAAAAAAATTTTTTTTCTAAAAAATTTTTAATTGTTTGAATAGGTTTAGAATGCCATGAAAACGTGAACATTTTACCTTTGAACAAAGAAAAAAATATTCAGTCGGTATCAGTGGTAAAATTTTTTGAAAAATAGTAAAAAAAATTCTAAAAATTTTTTTAAATAGGTTTAGAACGCTATGAAACGTGAAAATTTTAAATTTGAACAAAGAAAAAAATTTTTCCATCTATTTTAGTGGTACAATTTTTTTCAAAAATGGTAAAAAAATAAAAAAAAAAAAATTTTGAAATAGGTTTAGAATGACACGAAACGTGGACATTTTAAATTCGAGCAAAGACAAACCAATTTTTTAGTGGTAAAAATTTTTTCAAAAATGGTGAAAAAAATTTTCAAATTGACGGAATTGAAAAACCTATATTTTCGTAATCTCCGTGATCTGAAACGTCAGAATCCGAAAAAATCTCGGAGGGTGATTTTTTCTCGAATACAATACTTCCCTTCGATATGCGAGGGAAGCAAAAATGAATTTTTTCAGTTCGCCAAAATTCTTATACAATCTTTGAACATCCATTAACAAAATTCTGAAGTACAGATTTTGTCGTTCTAAAGCTTCAATTTTTAATTGTTAAATAGACGTCTTTAGCTGGGCGAGCGCTCTTTCAATTGTTTATAAGTCGGAAACAGTCAACTTTACGAAAAAATGACAAGAGACCATCTTTGTTTAAAATGACCAAAGAAACCTTAAAAAATAACACAATAACACACAATTTTGCGTTACTCGCATTTTTGATACGCTGAACTGAACTTGTGGTAGGTACCCTGTAAAATATCTTGAAAATAATTATTAATTATAATGTTACGGATTTCCACCTTTTTGGGAAACACCCTGTATGAATCCGTGAGTTCTAAATACTTTCAACAAGAGATAAACACTACTAACACTTTATTCAACAATTTACTGACTGTACAATACTTGTTTACTTAATAGTTAACCTCACTTTTCACTTTTCAACTTGTTCACTTTTATAAACTGCCTTCTTAATAAACTTCCCCTTCCGCGCTGGTAATCGCGCCTTATATACTCTGAATTTGACTCTCTAGATCCATCTAGAAAAATTCAAGAGCCTTCTCCAACAATATTCCAGAAAAGTCCATTTTATTCTGCTAGCTTCCAGTCACAATTAGTAGGCATAGGCGTATCATCTCCAATTCCAAGGGGGTGTAATTCATAACAATAAATTAAACACTGCTTTTAGATGAATCAAACAATATATTATAAATACTCTACATATGTTTCGGCTTATTAGGCCTTTATAAAGAGTATTACATAGTGAATACTAAAGATTCCGACGTGCTTATTCTAATTTATACCTAAAAGTGTTTATGCCTTAATTTGTTTATGACTTAATCTATTTAAGACTTAATTTAACATCCTTAATTATGGGAATGTTTGGAGTGGACCTAAACTGATTATATAAATCAATGGATAGTTCTTAGCAATTTGTTTATTATAGGGCTATTCAAGAAATTTTGTTGGTCATTTAAATTTATCAAATTGGGTAAATAATAAATGCTTTATTATTATTATTATTATTATTATTATTTGTGGTACAAGGGTTGTACTTGAAAGATTTTTAGATTTCTAGTTGCTCTAGCAGATCTAAACGTTTACCTTTTCTTTCTGAATGAAGTAAATTTATGTTATCTGTATCTATGAAATGGCTGTTTTCAATACAGTATGTTGACATTCCTGTATTTTTATTGTTATTTAAGACTGATTTTTTATGTTCTTTTACCCTGCTCACAATGCTTCTACCACTCTGACCGATATAGACAGCATTGCAATCTTTATAATTGATTTTATATACACCAGTCTTTATAATATATTATTGATTCATCTAAAAGCAGTGTTTAATTTATAATTAACAATTAATCCTTAAAAAAAAATTATTCGGGTAAAAAAAAAGCGATTATTGCAATTCGTTTAAAAAAAAATTAGTTTAAACAAATTGGGACCAGATTTTCGGCCGGCAAACTCTTGATTCTTATTCAGGAGCATGCCTCGATCGTGAATATGCAAAAAAATCGCATGGGACATTTTTTTCGCTTTGTCTAACATAGGTTTGTCTATGTTTACTTCACAGATTTTTTCGACTACAAGTTCTTTTATACCCTTGCACAAAATCAGATAAAAAGCTGCACGGTACAATTTTCAAATGTCAACATAAAATATATCATAACTCATAAACAGATTTATCCGATATGAATATTGGAAAACTTTCTAAAACTGATTAAAAATTCATTGGAAAAGTTCGCCTCGATCTATACCGTTACATGTTTGAAATATAAAAGTAAAAAACTGATGGTTGAGGAACCTTTTAAAATATAAATCCCAATTCGCAGACTACCCGATGCATTATTAAATCACGAAACGAAAGGGAGGTTGTCTGCTTAAACCCATAATCTTTTGAACCCTTTCGCTCTCTACTTTATCTGCTTACAACTTCTCTCAATCCTCGGAGGATATCCCTATTTCGTTATTTACCACCTTTTATGCATTTAGAGAGAATTATGATTTTAGGCGAGCAAACATTTTGATTTCTGTTCCTTGATTCGTAAATTGGCAGTTAATAATAATGTTTATAATATTAAATGTATAATTAACAAAAATGGAACAGCCTTTTTAGAGGGTGGCATTTCATTATGACCCGTAAGTTGCCTGATTATTTTTTAAATATACATAGGTCCTATTTGTCAAAAAAAAATCCGTCTATCACAACTTTAATATCTTGTCAGAATTGGGACGGCTCCCAATTCCTCCAAAATTAAAAGAACATTTTTAATTTTATAGAAATAAATAAAAATGCACTACTATGTTTTTATACCACTATATATTCTCAAAAATCTGTTTGCAGTTTCAACTTTACAAAGTCATTTTCAAACAGTGACAGACAGACAGACTGACTGACTGAATTGAAAAACCTAGTCTAAAGGTGTTAATTTACTTCCACATCCACGTAGTGGATTGGAAGTATAGTAATCGCAAAAAAATTTTCAAAAATTTTTATTCGTGAAATAGGTTTAGAATGTCATGAAACGTCGAGATTTTAAATTTGAGCGAAAAAAAATTTTCTGTCCGTCTGTCGGTCTGTCTGTAACTTTTTTTGTCCGTACGCTTTCTCCGGAACGGTTTAAGATATTGACCTGAAATTTTGTACACGTATATATTATAACGAGATCTGGAACTGGATTGTTTTTTGAGGAAATCCGGTGAAGGGTTGGGGGTTAAATAGGGGTAAATAGGGGGAAATAAGTAAAGCAAGCTTGTAAGAGTACAGAAACTTGAAATTCGGTGTATGTACTAGAAGTCAAGGCCTCAGATTTTTTTGTAATATTTTTCAACACCCCACCACCCCTACCCCATTAAAGGGGTTGATAAAATAAAGTTGAGATATTCATTTGAAATTTCGTACACGTATGTATTATAACGATGTCTAGAATTAGATTATATTTTGGGATGATTCCGTTGAAGGGTTGGGGGTTAATTTGGGGTAAATAGAGGAATATAAGTAAAACAAGTTCGTAAGAGTACAGAAACTTGAAATTCGGTGTATGTACTAGAAGCCAAAGCGTCAGATTTTTTAATAATATTTTTCAACCCCCACCACCCCTACTTCAATTTGAAAAGGGCTGATAAAATAAAATTGAGATATTCATTTCAAATTTTCTACACGTATGTATTATAACGACATCTGGAACTAGATTATATTTTGAGATAATTCCGTTGAAGGGTTGGGGGTTAAATAGGGGTAAATAGGGGAAAATAAATAAAGCAAGCTGGTAAGACTACAGAAACTTGAAATTCGGTGTATGTACTAGAAGCCAAGGTCTCAGATTATTTATAATATTTTTCAACCCCCCCACCACCCCTACCCCATTAATGGGGTTGACAAAATAAAGTTGAGATATTCATTTGAAATTTCGTACACGTATGAATTATAACGACATCTGGAACTAGATTATACTTTGAGATGATTCCGTTGAAAGGTTGGGGGTTATTTAGGGGTCAATAGGGGGAAATAAGTAAAGCAAGCTGGTATGAGTACAGAAACTTGAAATTCGGTGTATGTACAAGAAGTTAAGGCCTCAGATTTTTTTATAATATTTTTCAACCCCCCCACCACCCCTACCCCATTAATGGGGTTGACAAAATAAAGTTGAGATATTCATTTGAAATTTCGTACACGTATGTATTATAACGACGTCTGGAATTAGTTTATATTTTGAGATGATTCCGTTGAAGGGTTGGGGGTTAATTTGGGGTAAATAGAGGAATATAAGTAAAACATTGGTAAGACTACAGAAACCTGAAATTCAGTACTAGAAGCCACAGCGTCAGATTTTCTTATAATATTTTTCAACCCAACCACCCCTACTCCAATATGAAAAGGGTTGATAAAATAAAATTGAGATATTCATTTGAAATTTGGTACACGTATGTATTATAACGACGTCTGAAACTAGATCATAATTTGAGATGATGCCGTTGAAGGGTTGGAGGTTAAATAGGGGCAAATAGGGGAAAATAAGTAAAGCAAGCTGGTAAGACTACAGAAATTTGGGATTCGGTGTATATACTAGAAACCAAGGCCTCAGATTTCTTCCTAATATTTTTCAAACTCTACCACCTCCGCTTCATTATTAATGGGATTGATAACATCAAATTGAGATATTCACTTGAAAGTTAGTACACGTATGTATTGTAGTGACATCTGATTGAGATGACTCCATTGAGGTGGTAGGTTGTAAATAGTGGAAAATAAGTACGGTAAACTAGAAACTTCATTTTAACGTATATGGTAGAAACCAACTCCTCAAACTTTTCTATGACATCTACCCCAAATATTATTAAAATTCTATGACCAATAATTTCCACATACTAGAGTGCAAATATAGTCAAGATGTTTCCTTTAAAGTGACTTGGACGAATAATCTGGATGTGGAAGTAGTGATTCCTTAGGCAGCGGTTTTTTTATGACATTTGTTACCCCTATCACCACTCCCACCCCAATATTAAAGAGGTAAATAAAATAAAATTGTTATTTAATGTATAAGAGCAAAATAGTTTTAAAAAATTGTTTTGGCATCGGGCACCCTCACCCCCATTAAACGTCTATCAGTTAACCGAATCTATATGGAATTGTAGTAACTTTGATGAAGGTGTAAAATTAATAAGACACGTTATAAAAAAATCTTACGATTACTAGCCCGATCCATATCCATTAAAATCACCTGAAAGAGAGATATCCATTCTCCAGACTGCTGTTGAAAAATTTCACGGTCTTTTTGGTGATCTAAAATTACAATATTATGTAAATACTTACATAAAATCATCCGAACGTGTATTACAAAAATATAACACCCTTAACAAAACATAAATTCTTATCATCATAAATTATGGGGATCGGATGGATGGATAGATGAAGACAAGTGGCGTTTCGGAGTTGCTGACGTACGCTTATTCATGTTTTTAACATCTACCCTACATATTTACTGAGATGTCGACAAACTTAAGTACAATCGAGGTGACAGACGAAGGCATGCTGGTAAAATCCGATAAAAGCAACTAATTGTTGAGTTGACTTGCCATGAGGTGGGAACGTTTAGAATATACATTTTTGTGTGTATATTGTGTATATTTTATTTATATGTTACACCCCACATTTCTTAGCTTTAAAGCTAAGAAATGTGGGGTGTAACATATAAATAAAATATACACAATATACACACAAAAATGTATATTCTAAACGTTCCCACCTCATGGCAAGTCAACTCAACAATTAGTTGCTTTTATCGGATTTTACCAGCATGCCTTCGTCTGTCACCTCGATTGTACTTAAGTTTGTCGACATCTGAGTAAATATGTAGGGTAGATGTTAAAAACACCTCTAAAAACAATTATATCGCCATATTCGAAAGTAAAGAAGCTGTTGTGATTTATCACAACAGCTTCTTTACTTTCGAATATGGCGATATAATTGTTTTTAGAGGTGCCACTGCAGCAAGGTTATTTTCATAAGAGCATAAGGGTCAATAAATTGATGTCTGTCACCACGCATACAGAGTGATTCGTTATAAACGAAAAATCCAACATACCTTATATAAATGTTGTAAATTTTATTTTGAAGTTTTTTAACAATATTGAATGCAATGTCTCTTAGTGGCATCTAAAGGCTTGGGAATTTTATTTCGGCGCCAGAGACGACTCTCATATAGACAGAATATTATATTACAAACTCTCTGAAACAATTAGAAAAACGACAAGTGGTGAAATATCCATTATTGCCAGCTTCAGTGTATTTCTGGTAAATGAAACCTAAAAACGGAATGGTTCTTATAAAAACATGTAATGCATATCTAGCAAATAAAGGGACAAATTTTAATCAAACACATACGTTCATGTTCTCTTTAATACGTGTGGCGTGTTTATTTTGTTTATTTTCGTAATAATTAAATATAAAAACCCAATTAACTGCTGGCAACATGAAACATTTTTCTGAATAAAATAATCACCACTTTTATATAATATTAAATCATACATAACAAAGTTAAGGATTAATGGCATAGAACTGCTATATACCGTGTGTATCACACATGCACACAACATGATAAAGTGAATTTTATTTCATTTTAAAATGTTATTGCATTCGACACTAACAGATTGTCAACATTAGACTCCAGTGGATGGCGGTACTTCTATATGTTTTTTACTAATGCGATTTTATTATCTCTTTTTTACCTAGGTATACTGCGGCGATTCTTGACATTTACGTCAACATTTAATAAAGGCACACCATCCGAGATCACAGTTATGCACTTTCGCACACCATAGTGTAAATCTAGCCATATGTATATGTGTCTACAAACCTAGAGTGAAATTATACAGATTCTGGCGGTATAAAAAATGTCTAGTGCTTCTCAGACTGCAGTATACTTGTGGATTCGCGATTTTCCAGAACTGCATTTACAGTGGCTCAGTGAATTTATTTGCCGAATTGCAGTCCGTACTCTGTTCTTCAAAACTTCTTTAATAGTAGCCGGGGTGGCATATAGAATATTTTTGATATTACCCCGGAGGTAAAAATCTAGTAATCAAATCAGGGGACTTTGCTGGTCAAGATTGTCGGTAGCCAAACCAACTAAATTCGAATGATGCTATTAATTCTTCATATACTTCCCATGTATTATGTGGACCGCTACCATCCATCTTCCAGTAGATATGATACTTACACTTGTTATCTACTAATAAACAGAAAACGTGAAAACTAAATTTGTCCTGGAACGATTCTCGCACCGCATGAGAATGTTGTTGTGCCTAGTGGTGTACATTTCGTCTGTTAAAAATTCCCTCATTGGAAAATTTAGCTTCGTAAGTTCAAATAATCCTGTTGAAAAAAACCATGATTCTCTTGAAGACGTACAATCACATGCTTACCGAAATCAGTTCTAAGTGAACAAATACTGCGTTCTGTACTATCTCTACCACTCGGTAACACTAACACGGTGTTTATATTGATAAAACAAAACATTCTAAAATTTTTCATCGCCATGTATGTAGCTGTATTACTCATTACACAGTGCTGATTGTATATCTACATTTTACGAGAAAGATAGATATATGGAATGCAAATATCAATCAGAATTTTGTGAAAATATACAGGGGGTTCCATTTGGAAAAAAAATACTTTTGGTCGTTTGAACTAAAACAACAAAATAAAAGACGATTTTCTATTAGATCATAGGGTATTTGTATCAGTTTGAAAAGAAGGTCTCTAAATCGGTCACATGTTAGAAGATATCGGTTTTTCACCCCCGTATACGGAAGGGAAGTATTGTATTCGAGAAAAAATCACCCTCCGAGATATTTTCGGATCTTCACGTTTCAGATCGCGTAGATTACGAAAATATAGGTTTTTCAATTCCGTCAGTCTGTCTATCTGTCTGTCTGTGTGTCTGTTGGTGCATTAACTAAAAGACTACTTGACGGAGAACAGTCAAATTTGGTAGGTAGCTGACGCTACTGTCAGCGAAGAAATGGTTAAACTTTCACTGGAAAATATACAGGGTGTAAAGGAATAAATAATGAAAAACAAAATTTTTTTGCCAAATTTAAAATTCCCACGGTTCATGAACATCTAAACCTATTTCCGAAAATTACCAACATTTTTGAAAAAATTTTTACCACTAGAACAGACGGAAATTATTATTTTTTGCTAAAATTTAAAATGTCCACGTTTCATACCATTCTAAACCTACTTAAAAAAAAATTGAATTTTTTTTACCATTTTTGAAAAAAAATTTACCACTAGAATAGATGGAAAAATTTTTCTTTGCTTAAATTAATAATTTCCACGTTTCATGGCATTCTAATCCTATTTAAAAAAACAAACATTTTTTTACTGACATTTTGAAAAAAAAATTTACCACTAGAATAGATGAAACATTTTCTTTTTGCTCAAATTTAAAATTTCCCCGTTTCATGGCATTCTAAATCTATTTAAAAACAATTCAAAAAATGTCTATCAAACATTTTTGAAAGACATTTTTTATTCAAAATATTTTTACCACTATTATAGATTGGAAAAAATTATTTTGCTCAAATTTAAAATTTCCAGGTTTCATGACATTCTAAACCTATTAAAAAGAAATCTTCAAAATTTTTTAAACATTTTTCACCACTGCTAGATTAGATGGGACCATTTTTTTTATAAATTAAAAATGTTCAAGTTTCATGATATTCTAGACCTATTTCAAGAAAATGTCCACGTTTATTTAAAAAAAATAAATTCCCAACTACGGGGGAAATATACAGGGTGGTCACCTAAGAAATAATTCAACCATAGTGGAAATTTGTAAAGGTATTTACGCACGCCTTCCATATGTGGCACCTTTTATTTAATGCTAAATTTCTGCTGTCGGGTGGCCACCCTGTATATCTGTTTGACCAAAAGTTATTACGTTCTCTTTGTAATAATAGTGATAACTACATTCTGATTATTATTCTCATATGTCGTTTCGTAATTAATAATTTTTTAGAGTGATTGTCCTAAATAAATAACGAGGGAAGTTCTGTGCCAATACCTTTACCGATTTTTTTCAGAAGGGTAGGAACCTTAAAAATCTTCAAAAATATTAATTATCTTGAAAACTGATAGGTAAGAGTATAGTATGGTACATAAACCCAAGCTAAAATATGAGGAATCAAAATGTGAAATAAAATATAGGGTGTTTGTATTTAAAATAACGGTAGGTGCTACATCCGTTGTAAGCAAAAGTAACACATGCATGAAAATGTTTCCATTAGATCCGCCTTATCCAAAAACCCCTTAGCCCAATTTTCTAATTTCTAAACTGAACAGATCCTAAGAAACGTCTAATACTCGCTTTCCACGAATAACCCTGTATCATATGTACCACAGTCTAGACACATTCAGCATTTTCGAGATTTTCTGTCATAACACTTAAAGTAGACCATGGATTTCAAAACATTCTGTAGATCGTAAAAATCGACACATTTCTTGTATTAACAATTTTTCTATACGATTGATTTTAAATGAGATGTCTTCCTGATAAAATGGACAGTCTGTATAATCCTCACACTCTAATAGATCATCACTGTTCTTCTTTTTAGTCGTTGTTTATTCCGTCGGTGGCTTATTGTTTCGAACTGTTCGATTATTGATATTGGAATAATCAAAAACAAAGGGGAACTATATCAAACCAGAACTTTGCGAGCTTCCCCTTTAATTATGTCGCTTAATTAAAGCGAACAATGGGAAACAATGCATTATTATTAGTATTCATACATGCATCCGTTTACCTGTACAATCTCCAGCAGCTAAACATCCCTCTGTCATGACAAGCATGTGGACTCAATTTATTTCCTCAATTACCTCCATAAATCATAACATCATTCAACCCTTTTTAGTCGTTAAGGGCATAGGTGGTACATTACAGTTAAAAGTGTACATCCCGCAAGTTCAAATCCTATTCAATAATAGTTAAGGAAAAATAATTTTCAATTATCCAAAAATACATGGCAGGTTGAAACTATGCAGCCGAATAGATAATGCATACTTTATGGGGGGAAAATGTGAACCACCTACTTGCTGGACGTAGAGATGGAGAAATAGGGGTTGCAATGTTTTTGCATGCTTTTACCAAATATTTCTTTAAATGTTAATTTTAAAAAAATATACAGAGTGTAACAAAAGGATCGGGACGGTGGAATACCTCGAGAAGTACACTTCTGATCAAAAAGTAAAAAACCGCTACTTAAGGAATGACTACTTTCACATTCAGATTTTCCATCCTAGTCTCTTTAAAGGAAAACGTCTTGACTATATTTGCACTCTAGTATGTGGAAATAAATGATCATAGAATTTTAATAATATAAATTTTAAGTGAATATCTCAATTTTATTTTAACAACCCCTATAATCATGCAGTGGGGGTAGTGGCGGGGAGATAGAAAATATTATAAAAAAAAATCTTAGGCCTTGGCTTCTATTATATATAGCAAATCCCAAATTTTTGTACTTTTACCAGCTTGTTTTACTTATTTTCCCCTATTTAACCCCCACTTCACCGGATAAGTTCAAAAAACAAGCCAGTTCCAGATCTCGTTATAATATATACCTGTACAAAATTTCAAATCAATAATCTTAAAACGTGGGCACAAAAAAGAGTTACAGACCGACAGACAGACCAACAAACAGAATTTTTTTCGCTCAAATTTAAAATCTCGACGTTTCATGTCCTTCTAAATCTGTCTCAACAAAAAGATTTTTGACATTTTTTTTACGATTACTATAAGTACTTCCACTCCACTATTAGTCCGGTCGTCGTAACTTTTCTGGTCAGAAATTTAAAACAACAGCAATTTTATTGACTATTCTTATAGGAAATATTACGCTGAACACGATGGTGGCATTAAAACAATTATAAAACACATACCCTTTATCTTTGACCGGTTAATTGTTATAAACACATTAAGGGTCCCAAATTAACATTTTTTTTTGTTCAACATAAGGTCATATGGATATTTTGTTGTGGTCAAAATGTTGCATTTTGTTTATAGAATTTACAGTTTTTTTGTGTCGATATTTCGCGTATTTTGTAATTGTTTAAACAAAAAAGCCTATTTGTTTATTAAGTATTTCCGACTTTCCATTGTATTTTATACACTCTCCACTTCCAGCAATCGATAAATATTGATAAAAACTACCATTTCTGTGTGGTCTTAACACATTTTTCTTTTTTTTTAGCCCCTGCCAACGTTTAAAAAATTGATTAGTAAAAAAATGAAGTATCTTGGGTCAGGAATGTCGTATCGGCAAATAAAAGATAATAAAAACCGCTGCCTAAGGAATCACTACTTCCTCATCCAGATTTTTCATTCAAGCCAGTTTTGACTAAATTTGCACTCTAGTACGTGGAAATTATTGTTCATAGAATTTTAATAATATTTGAGGCAGATGTTATAGAAAAAATTGAGGCGTTGGTTTCCACTGTATACAATAAAAATGACGTTTCTAGTTTACCCTACTTATTTTCTTCTATTCACAACCTGCCATCTCCCATCCCTTCAATGGAATCATCTCAATCTGATGTCATTACAATACATAATAATTGTCCTAACTTTCAAGTGAATATCTTAATTGTATGTTATCAATCCCATTAATAATTGAGCGGAGATGGCGGGATTTGAAAAATATTAGAAAGAAATCTGAGACCTTGGTTTCTAGTATATACACCAAATCCCAAATTTCTGTACTCTGACCAGCTTGATTTACGGAACTGGATTATATTTTGAAATGATTCCGTTGAAGGGTTGGGGGTTAAATAAGGGTAAATAGGGGAAAATAAGTAAAGCAAGCTGGTAAGACTACAGAAACTTGAAATTCGTTGTATGTACTAGAAGCCAAGGTCTCAGATTGTTCATAATATTTTTCAACCCCCACCACCTCTACTTCATTATTAAAAGGGTTGATAAAATAAAATTGAGATATTCATTTGAAATTTGGGACACGTATGAATTATAACGACATCTGGAACTAGATTATACTTTGAGATGATTCCGTTGAAGGGTTGGGGGTTATTTAGGGGTAAATATGGAGAAATAAGTAAAGCAAGCTGGTATGAGTACAGAAACTTAAAATTCGGTGTATGTACTAGAAGCCAAGGCCTCAGAGTTTTTAATAATATATTTCAGCCCCCCACCACCCCTACTCCATTATTCAAGGGGTTGACAAAATAAAATTGAGATACTCACATGAAATTTAGTACGCATATGTATTATAACATCTGGAACTAGATTATATTTTGAGATGATTCCGTTGAAAGGTTGGGGGTTAAAATAGGGGTATATAAGGGAAAATAAGTAAAGCAAGCTGGTAAAAGTACAGAAATTTTGGATTTGGTGTATATACTAGAAGCGAAGGTCTCAGGTTTTTTTATTAGAATTTTCCATCCCTCCACCACCCCCACTCCCTTCTTAAAAGAGTTGATAAAATTAAATTTAAATTTTCACTTGAAATTTGGTACATTTATGTACTATAACTATATCTGAAACCAGATTATATTTTGACATGATTGCGGGGGAGTGGGGGGTAAAGAGGTAAATAGGGAAAAATTAGTTAAGCAAGCTGGTAAGAGTACTGCAATTTGAAATTCGGTGTATGTTCTAGAAGCCAAGGCCACAGATTTTTTAATAATATTTTTTCAACCCTTCCACTACCCTTACTACATTATTAAAGGGGTTGATAAAATAAAATTGAGATAGTCACTTGTAATTTGGTAGACGTATGTATTATAACGACATCTGGAACTAGATTATATTTTGGGATGATTTTGTAGAAGGGTTGGGGTTAATAGGAATAACTAGGGGAAAATAAGTAAATCAAGCTCGTAAGAGTACAGAAATTTAGGATTCGGTGTATACACTAGAAACCAAGGCCTCAGATTTCTTTCTAATATTTTTCAAACTCCACCACCTCCGCTTCATTATTAGTGGGACTGATAACATCAAATTGAGATATTCACTTGAAAGTTAGTACACGTATGTATTGTAGTGACATCTGATTGAGATAACTCCATTGAAGGGGTGGGAGGTGGTAGGTTGTGAATAGTGGAAAATAAGTAGGGTAAACTAGAAACTTCATTTTTAACGTATATGGTAGAAACCAACTCCTCAAACTTTTCTATGACATCTGTCCCAAATATTATTAAAATTCTATGACCAATAATTTCCACATACTAAAGCGCAAATATAGTCAACATGTTTCCTTTAAAGCGACTTGGATGAAGAATCTGGATGTGGAAGTAGTGATTCCTTAGGCAGCGGTTTTTTACTTTATCAACTCCTTTAATAATGAATTGGAGGGGGTGGGGGAATGAAAAATATTATAAAAAATTTTGAGGCCTTGGATTGTAGTAGATACATCAAATTTCAAGCTTCTGTACTCTTACCAGCTTGCTTTACATATTTCCCCCTATTTACCCCCTAACCCTTCACCGGATATCTTCAAAAATCAATCCAGTTCCAGAGCTCGTTATAATATATACGTGTACTAAATTTAAAGTCAATAACTTAAACCGTTCCGGAGAAAACGTGCGGACAAAAAAGTTACAGACAGACAGACATACAGACAGAAACTTTTTTTTTTTCGCTCAAATCTAAAATCTCGACGTTTCATGACATTCTAAACCCATTTCAAGAAAAAAAATTGAAATTTTTTTTGCGATTACTATACTTCCAATCCACTACGTGGATGTGGAACTAATAATTCAAGTAGCGGATAAAGATCTTCATTTATTCCTTGTCATTGTAACTACTACCTCATTTATACTAGAACACTTAGATCCAAAATTATTGTTATCATTATAACCAAAATGTTTAAAATCCAATAATAAAGTGAATACACCAACAAGACAATAATCGACAACAGCATGTAATTGAAATACTAGTATGCATGCATGGAGAGTCAGATTTCGCAAGTGACAAATATGTTTGTTTGCAGATATGTTGCTAATGAGAATTCTACGGATCTGTTGTGATGTAGTTGAACTGTGGAAAATTAAATTAAAAAGTCGTTATCCAGGAACGAAACAGAATAGCGCTTAACTACAATTAATTCTTAGGTACACATACACAAATGAAGTGGAGCAGGAAACAGTATTAAAATTTAAATATGAGCGGTGTTGTTGTCTTCTGGTAAAATACGACTATTACTTACTGACAACTAGGCATTACCTACGGTCCTGTTTCTAATTAAAATGTTGTTCTTTTGTTTGCAGTCAAACATAGTTAGTTGTTTATTCTTATAAATTGTTGTAGTTATGTTGTGTACCAAATGATAAATGTGTGGTTTTTATTTTATACAGTTTTAAGCAAATTGGTCTTCAATTCATTTAGTTATCAATAATCATTTCGTGTATTGTTTATCGGATAAAGGTGCGTTCATTTCCAACTTCAGCTAGACCTACAAAAAAGTCCTCGCAAGTTCCAGCTTTTTACAAATATGCAGAAAATAGCTTAAAGTATCCACAACATTATAATAAAAAAAATCGGTAAAGATATTTACACAGAACTTCCCTCTTTATTTATACAGGGCGGTCACTCTAATAAATGTTTAATTACGAAACCACACATGAGAATAGTAATCGGAAAGTATTATTACAAAGAAAACCTGATAACTTTTGGTAAAAAAAATATACAGAGTGGTCATTCGATAGCAAAAATTCAATATTAAATAAAAGGTGCCAAATATGGAAGGCTTGCGCAAATACCTTTACAAAGAGTGACCGCAAAAAAGGCCTAAAATTCGCCTGTTTTGCATAGTAGATAGCGGGTCAAGGGAAAGAGCAAAAAAATCCTATAGGGCTCAAATCAAAATTTGAGAAATTTTTAAAAGATAAAACAACTCTGTTATTACTCAGCTTCATAGTGTATGAATTTTTTACGGATTATGTATTATTCTGTAGCGTATTTAGAAGAATTTAGAAAATTATCCTACAACCCTCCAACACCATGTAATAATTAAAATACCAACACCAGAAGACGAAAAAATTCATAGGTCTACCCACATGATACAATCGTTATGGGATTTTCACTAAAAAACGATTTTTTTATGAAATAGGTTTAGAATATCATGAAACGTGGAAAATTTAAATTTGAGCAAAAAAAAAATTCCCATCTTTCTACTGGTAAAAAAAATTTAAAAAGTTTTGAAAATTTTTTTTCTGAAATGATTTAGAATGTCATGAAACGTAGAAATTTTAAATTTGAGCAAAAAAAATTTTCTTCTACCGTTTATTCTTGGTAAGTATAGGAGTAAAAAAATTTTCAAAAAATTATTGCTTTCGAATTTTTTTTTTCTGAAATAAGTTTAGAATGTCATAAGACGTGGAAATTTTAAATTTGAGCAAAAATTTTTCCATCATGTATTCTATAAGTATGTAGTAAAAATATTTGAAAAATTTTTCTTTGAAAATTTTCAAATGTAACTTTGAATTTTTTTTTTATGAAAAAAATTTAGAATATCATGAAACGTGGAAATATTAAATTTGAGCAATAAAAATGTTCAAAAAGTTTTCAATTTTTTTTTTCTGAAATAGATTTAGAATGCCATGAAACGTGGAAATTTTAAATTTGAGCAAAACAAATTTTTTCCCCCATTTATTCTTGGTATAGTACCTAGTAATTTTTTTTTTAATTGTTGCTTTCGAATTTTTCTTTTTCTGAAATAAGTTTAAAATATCATAAAACGTGGAAATTTTAAATTTGAGCAAAAAAATGTTTCCATCATATATCTATAACTAGTAAAAATATAAAAATATTTTAAAAATTTTTCTTTGACAAAATTTTCAAATGTTTCTTTTTGATTTTTTTTTATGAAAAAAATTTAGAATGTCATAAAACGTGGAAATTTAAAATTTGAGCAAAAAATTTGTTTTCATTATTTATTCCCTTTAGACGTTCTACCCTATATGCTATTCTGCGTCAAGTAGTTTTTTAGATAATGCACCAACAGACAGACAGACAGGCAGACAGACTGACGAAATTGAAAAACCTATATTTTCGCAATCTGCGTGATCTGAAACGTGTAAATCGAATACAATACTCCCCTTCGGTATACGAGGGCGGTAAAAATATCGTTCAAAAATATGCACTTTTAAAAATGTTCAAATAATTGTGCGTCTCTGCAAGAATTTATAAAAAACACATCGAACGTAATGTGGTTAAAAATCTTTCATACATCATTATCTATTGAAAAAAGTAGTTTATTCCAATGTTATTTTCTATAATTTTAACAATAGCTTGATGATAATTTTACTTTTTTGTTTATTTTTTCATGAACATCTCTCAGCGTTTGATTGTCGGATTTGTCCGACCGTGATACAAAACAATATGCTAACAAGGCGAGAACTTTTCGATATTATACGACAACGAAGCGGAGAGAACAGAAATGTTCAGTCTGAACGTCTGTAGAACTTTTTGGTTCAGTACTTCGAAATATAGAACACAGTTGCACAGACACGTCTTAAAAAAGATTTCTCTCGTTTTTGTAGTAAATTTTATGCAAAGTTTGACAATTATGCAAGAATTGTTGATAGATTTTTATACAAAAGTGACTCTTGTTTGAAAGGAGCTTTTTTCTTCAAAGTTTATCAACCTAAGCTCTGAGGAGTCTGAAGAACCCACCATCACCAACAAAAGTGTTGGCCGTCCAAAACAGTCGTTTTCGGACATAGGAGATAGAGCTGATAAATTTAACAGAAACATATGAAGCTAAAGAACTTACATTTGCTGCTAAGAATAGTCAGAGAAGAGGATCAACAGTCAGCTTCTAAATTATTATCGGAAGCTGTATTTACAACCCCTACTTGCGCTGACAAAATTTGGACTCAAGAGCAGTCAACACAAAAGCGTTATGCCATTTAGTGAAGATGAAGCCATGTTACTAAATGTAGAAGCAAAATTGTCACAGCATCAGTACTTTTTAATAAGGCAAGAGGCACACAGAAGGAATTTTGATATTTATCCAAATTACAATAAAGTTTTGGAGACTAAAAAAAGGTATTTACTGTATCGGAAACCTTGGCAAAAGATCGACTACAAGCCCTCTTAGATCATACCTCCAGTCGTTTACACGAATTACACACACCCTTTCTATCAACTTTAGATAATCGCCATTTTAAGAACTTGATACTACTGTTGAAATAACCTATTTTGTGAAAGTTATGTTCCAATGCAAAAAAGTAAAAAACGAATGTATGTTATTGAAAATAATAATTAAGTACAAGAGTACATGTGCCTCATCCTTCCTTTACATACGTGAAAATTGAAAGACAGCCTTTAAAAATCACCCCCTAAGCATACGTGTAAATTTCATTTTTCACATTCTCTAATTTGTATCCCTTAAAATATTATTAAACAAGAACAAATTGTTAACATTTTCAATGGATAACGTTTAACACATGTATTTCAAAACCACCCCACAAACTACCCCCTTTTGATAAGATTTTTTTCAGTATTTTTTTCGTGATTCGTGTATGCTTAAGAGCCAGTTAAGCTGAAAAAAATAATTAGTTTCGTTTTTTTTTAAATCGGTACAACTCTGCAGTGGTAGAACACCGGGTATAATAGTTGGTTTCAAGCTAGGGATGGACGATGTTTTGTGAACATCGATGTTTGACATCAAATGATGTTCAAATTGTAGACATCGATGTAGCGATAGTAGCGCATCACAAACATCGATGTTACTGTAATTAAAGTTTAAAATTAAAATCCAATTAACATTGACACACAATTTATTCTATAAAGATAAATATAGGAAAACACCATATAAAATTATTTTAAATGTCCCAAAAGCATTTTTCGATAGGCTGAAAGAACAATAGTTTTGATATTCGTTTCCCCTTGAGTCTATTGCTTTGTTTAGTGATGGTCGGTCCCGCCTTCGAGAGAGTAAATGCTGAATTAAATTGTAGATTCCGATAAAGGAATCGTTAAATGACCAAATTTGATTCCACACAGCATCGAATTTTCTACAGCGTCCGCTAGATACCGCTACCAATCCTACATAAATATAAATATTCGGTTATACCAATATACAGAAAACAGGTAATTTCATATTAAATAGTGTAAGTTGTGATTTGCAAAATACCTAAATAATATTTTCTAGTCATGATAAAAGCAAATAAATAAAACAAATTATATAAAAATAAACATTCGATGTTTGACAAAAACATCGAAAAATATTGATATATCGAATTAATAACATGGATGGCAAAAACATCGAACATCGATATCGTAACATCGATGTTTTCTAAACATCGATGAACATCGCCCATCACTATTTCAAGCTCTCTTTCAACTAATCTTGGTAGAGTGTGTTTAGAAATATTCCCTGATTGGAAAGTGATTTTCGTGGTAGTGGAGTTTTGTACAAAGTTGAGTTGTGTACATTAATAAATTAAAAAAAAAAATCGGTAAAGGTATTTACACAGAACTTCCCTCGTTATTTGTGCTTGGCGGTCACTCTAAAAAATTAATAATTACGAAATGACATTGAGAATAATAATCGAAATATAGTTATTGCTATTATTACAAAGAAAACTTGATAAGTTTTGATCAAAATATACAGATTGCTCATCCAACAGCAAAAGTTCAATACTAAATAGCAGGTGCCACATATGGCAGGCTTGCGCAAATACCTTTACAAATGTCCACCATGACTGAATTATTTCTTGGGATGACCACCCTGTGCATTTTTCATAAAAGTATAATAGGTGCATATGCCAGACATTATTGCCATCTGTCACATTTTCAATCCAACATTCACGTAATGGAGTGGAAGTATAGTGGTGTTTAAAAAATTTCATTTTTTTTTTAATTTTTCAAAAATGTTGGTAAAAATTTTTTAAAAATTTTTTCTTCTGAAATGGGTTTAAAATGTCAAACGTAGAAATTTTAAATTTGAGCAAAAAGGAAAGTTTCCTTCTATTCTATAGTAGTGGTAAAAAAAGTTTAAAATTTAAAAATTATGTATTTTTTTAAATAAGTTTAGAATGCTATGAAACGTGAAAATTTTAAATTTGAGCTAATAAAAAAAATTCAATCTATTTTAGTGGTAAAAACTTTTTGAAGAAAATGTTGGCGAAAAAAATTTTTAATTTTTTATTCTGAAATAGGTTTAGAATGTCATGAAACGTGAAACTTTTAAATTTGAGCAAAAAAAGTTTCCATCTATTCTAGTGTTAATTTTTTTCCAAACTGGTAACAGAATATTGCAAAAAATTTTGTTTCGAAATTTGGAATGTCATGAAACGTGGAAATTTTAAATTTGAGCAAAACTAATTTTTTCGTCTATTCTATAGTAGTGATAAATAGATTAATTTTAGAATGCCATGGAAACGTGGATAGTTTAAATCTGAACAAAGAAAAAATAAAAAAAATCGGTAAAGGTATTTACACAGAACTTCCCTCGTTCATGGCAGTCTCTCTAAAAAAATAATAATTACGAAATGACATTGAGAATAATAATCGGAGTAGAGTTATTGCTATTATTACAAATTAAACTTGATAAGTTTTGGTCAAAAAAATATACAGATTGCTCATCCAACAGCAAAAGTTCAATACTAAGTAGCAGGTGCCACATATGGCAGGCTTGCGCAAATACCTTTACAAATGTCCACCATGACTGAATTATTTCTTGGGATGACCACCCTGTACATTTTTCAATAAAAGTATAATAGGTGCATATGCCAGATGTTATTGCCATCTGTCACATTTTCAATCCAACATTCACGTAATGGAGTGGAAGTATAGTGGTGGTTAAAAAATTTCATTTTTTTAAAATTTTTCAAAAGATGGTAAAATAATTTTCAAATTTTTTGCTTCTGAAATAGGTTTAAAATGTCAAAGATAGACATTTTAAATTAGAGCACAAAGGAAAGTTTCCTTCTGTTCTATAGTAGTGCTAAAAAAAGTTTAAAAATTAAAAATGATGTATTTTTAAAATAGGTTTAGAATGCTATGAAACGTGAAAATTTTAAATTTGAGCAAATAAAAAAAAATTCGATCTATTTTAGTGGTAAAAACTTTTTGAAAAATGTTGGTGAAAAAAAATTTCAAAATTTTTTTTCTGAAATACCTAGGTTTAGAATGTCATTTAAATTTGAGCATTCTGGTATTACATTTTTTTCCAAACTGGTAACAAAATGTTGCAAATTTTTTTTTCCGAAATTGGTTTGGAATATCATGAAACATGGAAATTTTAAATTTGAGCAAAAAAAATGTTTTCGTCTGTTCTATAGTAGTGATACATAAATGGATTAAAAATGTTTTCAAATTTTTTAAAAAATTCTTCAAAAACATTTTTAAATTTGTTTGAATAGTTTTAGAATGTCATGGAAACGTGGATAGTTAAAATCTGAACAAAGAAAGAAAAATTCTATCTTAGTGATAAAATTTCAAAAAACTTTTTTTTAAAATCAGGCTTAGAATGCCATGAAACGTGAAAATTTTAAATTTGAAGAAAGAAAAAAAATTCATTTTAGTAGTAAAAATTTTTTCAAAAATATTGGTGAAAAAAATTTTCAAATTTTTTTTTCCTGAAATAGGTTAAGCGTGTCATGAAACGTAGAAATTTTAAATTTGAGCAAAAACAAATTTTTTTCGTCTTGGTAAAAATTTTTTCAAAAATGTTTGAAAAAAATTTTTTTTCCTGAAATAGGTTTAGCGCGTCATGAAACGTGGAAATTTTAAATTTGAGCAAAAAAAAATTTTTTTCATCTTGGTAAAAATTTTTTCAAAAATGTGAAAAAAATTTTCAAAAAATTTTTTTTCCTGAAACAGGTTTAGCGCGTCATGAAACGTGGAAATTTTAAATTTGAGCAAAAAAAAATTTTTTTCACTATTTATTCCGTTTAGACGGTCCACCCTGTATATTTTTCAGGGAAAATTCTACCAGTTCTTCGCTGACAGTAGGGTTAACTACCTACCAAATTTGACTGCTCTCCGTCAAGTAGTTTTTTAGTAAATACACCAACAGACAGACAGACAGACCGACAGACAGACAGACCGACAGACAGACAGACAGACTGACGGAATTGAAAAGCCTATATTTTCGGAATCTACGTGTTCTGAAACGTCAGAATCCGAAAAAATCTCGGAGGGTGATTTTTTCTCGAATACAATACTTCCCTTCGGTATGCGAGGGAAGTAAAATTCTATCTTAGTGGTAAAATTTTTTTAAAATAGTAAAAAAAAAATCTAATTTTTCTTTTAAATAGATTTAGAACGCTACGAAACGTGGAAATTTTAAATTTGAAGAAATAAAAAAACATTTTCCATCTGTTTTAGTGGTAAAAATTTTTTCAAAAATGTTGGTAAAAAATTTTCAATTTTTTTTTTTTAATCAGGCTTAGAATGCCATGAAACGTGGAACTTTTAAATTTGAAGAAAGAGAAAAAAAATTTTCATCTATGTTAGTAGTAAAAAATTTTTCAAAAATGTTGGTAAAAAAAATGTCAAAAAAACTTTTTTTAATTAGGCTTAGAATACCATGAAACGTGGAAATTTTAAATTTGAGCGAAAAAATATTTTTTTCACTATTTGTTCCGTTTAGACGGTCCACCCTGTATATTTTCCAGTGAAAATGTTACCATTTCTTTGCTGTCAGTAGGGTCATCTACCTACCAAATTTGACTGCTCTCCGTCAAGTAGTTTTTTTAGTTAATGCACCAACAGACAGACAGGCAGACCGACAGACAGACAGACTGACGGAATTGAAAAACCTATATTTTCGTAATCTCCGTGATCTGAAACGTCAGAATCCTAAAAAATCTCGGAGGGTGATTTTTTCTCGAATACAATACTTCCCTTCGGTATGCGAGGGAAGTAATAAAGACACGAGACACAAAAGTCTCTTCATCTTTTTCAACATTCATATAAATAGGATATTTAACTATCTTATTTTTCTCGTTTTCCTGTGTCAAATTTGGAAAACGTAATTGTATCTTCACATTCTAAACTCTAGGATTAAACTCATAACAAACAGGTCACTGTAATTTGGTCTTTACTTTCTTTTTCAAACTGGCATCAATTTTATTCATACTCTAACGATGCCATCTTGATTGAAGAAATTCTTTCCCGACTTAAACTTCCTTGCGGCTATTGAGTATTTCTTTGGTGCTATGTTTCAATCGTAGAAAGTATTTACACTTTTATCTTTAAATACACGCGTTATGTTAAAATCGTACACCGTTTCCCCATTTTCGTACCTTTAAACCTACAGATACATTTTATCACTCGCTTTAATATTCATGCCGCTATTTTCAATAAATCAATACCTAAAGGAAGCAGCATATTAAAGCACTTTAATTAAAAAATGCCATACAATAAATTTAATGAAACATCGGAAATTATTAATTAAAAATTTTAAATGCCTATCGTGATTTACTAAGGAATTAATAATTTAATGAACCCTTTACAGGATTAATTAATTTCTGGTACAATATACACGGAAATATTTCACACCTTTATGTCCAAAGATATATATTATACGAAGTGGGAAGCTTTCAATTTTCATTTGGTATATTTGAAATTTAAAATGTATCGTCTAGACAACGTAGGTGTCGGTTAACAGTGCTTTCAAACCGGAGAAAGGTCGTTTTGAATATTTAGAAGCTATTATTTAATTGATATTTATGGTACATATAAATATTAATCAACGGCAGTGATTGGATTGAAGAAATGTTAATATAAATTTAAATAAAGCAATTTGCTTTACTGTTTTAAATGATTATTATTTATATATCTAAAGTCTTCTAATTTCACAAGCACATGTATAACTGACCGCTGTATACAGGGTAATAAACTTATTTTAGTCTAACATTATTTTGGCCAGAATGTCTTTCCTATTGATCGGATTTTGTTTACATTTTAGACACTTTTTACACTTATCACAGTTGATACATATGTTTTTTTTTTAATTCCAATGCCGGACTTTTTTAAGTTTATTTTTACGATTCTTATAAAAAAGATCACCTTCTAATATTTTCTTTAACATTCAGTTGCCAATTATAAAAATCCATACATCATTAATAGTACATTATACACTAAGGGAGAGAAAACGTCTTATTTTTCCTGAAGTGTAATTTGAGACCCGAGGGCAACAAATACATCGAGGGAAAAATGGTGGTCTCTCCCGAGGTGTATATACTATTTTTTTCACGATCGGGAGTAGAAACATTTATTTCATAAATAAAGAACTATAATAAATCGGAGCGAAATTACAATATTTAGAAGCCTTTGGGATGTTTCCATTCAACGTATCATGGCAACAGATATTTGTTTACAAATACATTTGTCAAGTGCAAAAGTTGAGTTTTGGCATTTTTGGTATGGAAAACGAAGAAGAACCGCAAGATATCGTTGAAGCTGCCGGTGCGACAGTTTTAAACTTATTACCCACAAAATCAAGAAATTTGTATGATAAAGCGTACAATCAGTTCAGAGAATGGTGCAAGAAAAAGAAGGTACAAACGTACACGGAAAATGTTATGCTGGTCTATTTTCATGAAAAGTCAAATAAATATAAATCTTCCACGGTATGGGCCCAATATTTTATGTTAAAATTGTGTATGATTGTGTACGATAACTTATATAAGTAAATATGCAGAGCTTATGGCTTTTTTGAAAAGAAATTCCGATGGTTATAAAGCAAAAAAAATCAAAAATTTTGACAAGGGACCAAATTGACTCTTTTTTATCGCAAGCAAATGACGATGAATGATAAAGGTAAAAGGTAAGATTATATTAAAGTGTTTATTAAGGTATGATTATGCATTAATGTTTCGTTACTTTTTTAGATTGCGTTGATCTTCGGAATTTCAGGCGCATGCCGTGGAGACGAATTAACTAACCTAAAAGTTGATATTGAAGATGTAGTATCATCTTTAAAAATAATAATACCTAATACCAAAACTAAAATATCCCGAACCTTTGTAGTAACCAAAAATGAAGGAAACATAAATTTACTCGATCTATATCGTAAATATACCGCATTGCGTCCCTCTCACACCAGTCATGGTCGATTTTTTGTATTTTATAAATCACGAAAATGTACTACACAGCCAGTAGGCAAAAACACTTTTGGAAAAATCTCAAGTATAATAGCCACCTACCTAGGATAATCAGATCCAACCTTATATACTGGCCACTATCTACGTAGATCTTCAGCAAATCTGAGTAAAGAAAATGTTTCATTTAATGAAGTTCCTTCGAATATTAATTTCAATAGTTGTGAGAATGTAACATTTACTCTCAATGTTAATAAATAAGAATTACATTTTGTTTAACTATTGGGCTTGAAATAAAAACTCCCCTAGGGAAATTGTTGTCTTATTTCGTCCCTAGGTGGTAAATGTTGTACTTCTGTCACAATTTTGACGCCATAGAAATCGATTTCTACTCCTGGTCGTGGAAAAACATAAATATGTTATTATGTTTACAATACAAACTATTAAATAATATGCTACCCACTTACCCAGGCATATGTTGGAATTCTGTATATTTGTGTCGGATATTCATAACTACTATACTAGGTCTCAGGGCAACTTCTATATTCAAAGAACAAACACTCTCTATGAAGAAAATCAGTTATTTATAAAGAGACTAAAGATGTATAATGAAATACCAAATGATGTAAAAAATAGTGTAAATATTAATATATTTAAGCATAAAAGTATAGTGTACGTTAAAGAAAAATGGCACCTGTGATAATTTAATAGTCTATAATGTTTTATTTGAACAAGTCATTCAGTATGTATGTATTTAAAATCTAGTAATTTGAGTTATTGTTTATAATTTTTTCTGTATTGTGGTAAATCGGTTACCGATATACTTGTTTTAGCTAAGCTAATAAAGTTAATTGAATTTAATTGAATTGAATTTTTGTCGCACCTTTGTTGACTTTTTTACAAGCGATTCAGTTTGGAAAAAGGGGGAATTTGAAGAAAAACAGCTTTATTTGCGTACATTAATTATCCAAATAATTACAAATAGTCAATTTAAACTCGGTAATTAATGTTCAATATTGTAAAAAAATTTAAAACCAAAGTTTTCTTTAATTCCAAAGAAAGTGTAGCTATAGGTACATTTTGTAATTGAAATCATTAAATAGTTTTTTTATTATTTCGTAATTATTAGTAGGCCTAGATAGTTTGACATTTCTTGTTTGTTGTTATAAACTGTAGATCTAGTGTACTTCGTTAACTTAGTCTGCAAATAATCATGCCTTATAAATTTACAAATGAGGAATACGCCGATGTTGTTTTTGTTTGTGGATTTTGTGATGGTAATGGTAGACAAACCGCAGGGGAATACGATATTCGTCTTCCTAACAGAAGAATCCCAAATCATCAAACATTTTCAACTATGTATTGCTATGCAAGGGAGCACGACCGTTTTCCATGATCAAAAGTGGAACGAAATTTTGTTCAAAACGTTGAAGATCAAGAAAATATCATTAATATTGTTCAAGCACACCCTGAAGTAAGTACCCGGCGAATAAGTGCCCAATTCGGAGTTCCTCATGTGCGGGTTTGGAGGACTCTAAATAAAGAAAGAACATCGGTATCATATTCAGCAAGTGCAAAGGCTTCAACAGGGTGACAATGTAAATAGGTTAGAATTTTGCCAGTGGATTATTGATCACTACATTTTGAACTTTATTCACAGACGAAGCTCAATTTACACGGGATGGCGAATTTAATTCAAGAAATTCGCATAACTGGGCCGAAAACAATTCTCATGATATAAGAGAAGCATATTCTCAACATAAGTTATTGATAAATATTTAGTGTGGTATGATTACCTAATTGGCCCACATATTCTTTCGGCAAGACTAACTACAGAGGTTTATTTAGATTTCTTACAAAATATTTTACCTGTAGTCGCGTCATTTTGGCATTTTACCTCAAAAATAAAAGGTACAGGGTCAATTGACTTCATTTTTGTTGCAAAGAGTGCAGAAAAGCATTTGGAAAAAACAGTACCTTTTATTTTTTGGCGGAAATGTTTGGTTTACATTTTGGGCCAATAGTTGGCCAATATTAATGGCCAATTTAATTTAATGAATTGAAAAATTTGTTATCATACACAATATGCCATAGAATTAGACGAAAACGGTTACTGGGGGATTTTTGAGGTCGCTGGTCACCAATCGAATTGGGAAAATTCAAAATGGCGAACCGGAAATCGGGCCATTTTCCATAAGAAATGAGAATGGATATCTTGGCCTTGAAAATCTGCGCTAGGGAGTTTTCGAGGTTGCTGATTATGAATCCGAAATCTGATTTGATAAATTCAAAATGGCGGACCGGAAGTAGAGTCAATTTATCAAGAAAAACTCGTATCTTTTTCGTTGTCGGACCGAAAATGAGTACTTGGGGGTTTCTGAGGTCGCTGATCACGAATCAAAGGTCTAATTTACGAAATATATAATGGCGGACCGGAGTAACAGCCCATTTCTCCGGAAAACTCGTATTGTTTTCTTTTTTGCGTTGAAAGTGGAAACTCGGGGTTCTCGTTATCGCTGATAACGAATCTGATGTCCAGTTAGGGATAATTCAAAATGGCGGACCCGAAGTAGTATATATCAGCGACCCCGAAAACCCCCGAGTACAGATTTTCAAGGCCAAGATATCCATTCTCATTTCTTATGGAAAATGGCCCGATTTCCGGTCCGTCATTTTGAATTTCCCAAATTGGACTTCAGGTTGGTGATCAGCGACCCCAAAAACTCCCGAGTATCCATTTTCGTCTAATTTTATGGCATATTGTGTATGATAACAAATTTTTCCATTAATTTAATTAAATTGGCCATTAAAATTGGCCAATTAACGAAAAAAAAAAAAAATGAAACCAAACATTTCCGCCAAGAAATAAAAGGTACTGCTTTTTCTAAATGCCTTTCTGAACTCTTTGCAAAAAAAATTAAGTCAATTGACCCTGTACCTTTTTTTTGAGGTTTTCAGATTTTTCATGCAAAAATGACGCGACTACTGGTTTAATGCAAGGTATTAATATAAGGACAAAACTTCTCCTCATTTGGGTAATGAGGGTAGAAGGCATTTGGATAATGAGTATCCAAACAGATGGATTGGACGTGGAGGATCTCATCCTTGGCCGGCTAGATCACTAGATTTCAACTCCGTCGATTATTTTCTATGGGGATATCTCAAAACTGCCCCAATAAATACTAGAGATCAGTTACTTCAGCGAATTTTCCTCTGTAGTAGCCAAATTAGAAACAATCCTGCGCAAATTAGAAAATCTATTGGCAATTTAAATAAACGCCAACAAAAATGTATGGAGGCTGGAGGTTCTCATTTTGAACATTTGCTCTAACTATTTGTAATGTTTTTAAATAATTTTTGTAAATAATCAATGTAACCATTTTTAATTATTTGGACAACTAATGTAAGCAAATAAAGCAGTTTTTCTTCAAATTCCCCCTATTGCCAAATTCAATCGCTTGTAAAAAAGTCAACAAAGGTGCGACAAAAAATCTAATTACATGTTTATGTTTAGTCATGGATGGACTTTTATAATTGGCACCTGAATGTTAAAAAAACATTACAGGCTGATCTTTTTTACAGGAATCGCAAAAATCAAATTATAATAGTCCGGCACTGGAATTTAAAGAAAAGTATATAATAGCAAGCTATCAACTCTGATAAGTGTATAAAGTGTTTAAAATTTAAACAAAATCCAATCACTAATAAGGACGTTCTGGCCAAAATAAATTTAGACCAAAATCATCTTGTATCTCATAAATTAGGAGCGACAAGAAAATTTCAATGGCCGTTCCTGAACACCCAAGTGGTCCTCTTCCGCCTATGGAAGTATGTACAGTTCCTCATGAAACACCCTGTATATTCAGTTGAAGTGTTTGAGTAGGTATATTACTGATTACACATTGTAGTATCAATGTCTCTATTTTGTTGATTGCATAACTGAAGAATCCACCATGCTCGTCTATTAGGTTATAAATTCTCGGTGAATAGTACAGCCAAGAGATGTTTGATTAAACATTCCTCAAATTTTCGGCTCTGCACGACTGGTGTACCTATAGACGAATAACGAATGTTTCACTGAATAGCTTGTAATAACTTCAGAGGTATTTGTATTCGTGGAAATCGCACATATTGTGTGGACATCGTTAAAAGTCGAGAATATAATAGCATTTAATATTCAAGATTTACTTACGAGATACGTGACAGCTCAGTTAGAACAAGAAAAATGTTTGAAATTCGCGCGAGAATCATCCTACCAATTTTTTCTCCATTCGAAAATACTAAACCTTTCCAATCGTCTAGTTTTAATACGTACACCGTTGTATTCTACCCTTCCACTTCATGTGCATTCATTATTTAAGTTCCTTCTTGAAATGACGCACTAAACATGAAGCACCTTCACCACCAGAGTTCAAAGGATGCATTGAGAAATTTTATTGTAGCCACTCGGGAACGTTTTCATCTCGTACACCTTATAACGCCGTCAAACTTGCCTAATACTAAATAACAATTTATATTCTCTGCCAAGACCTATAAGCACAAATAAATGGGGGAACTTTCCATTTACTGCCATATTTTCAGATAGTTTTTACAGTTTTAGTCCCTGAATCATACGTGGTGGTGTTATATCGTATTTCTTTTTTGGTCGTTAATAATAACTCTTCCTGAATCTAATTTTGAAAACTTTATACAAGTTACTTTTCTCAGGTACTTAACGCTTCCTTCGATTTGGATAAACGATAGATAGTTCTTCCATATAGGAGTAAGTATTGTCTAAATGTTATTTGTGGCATTATCTTAATTTTTTTCCTTCTTCAATTCTTTGGGACTTCCTGCCACATGTATGTTTTCTTTTTAAGCTGTGCTCGGGGAATCTACAAAATATCACAATTTACCAGTATGTTACTGGCAAATAACCTCTACGCCTGTGACTTCTTGAAATTAAATATTTCGCCGACGTTTCGGAAATTTATTCTGTTTCCTTTTTCAGGCTTTTTTGAAAAATCTTTTTTGCTGTGTATCATAAATACATAGCTCTAAGAATGTTTGTTATATTCAATATTCGTAGATACTTACTATTTACATAGGACTATTGATATAGTTAACAGTTTTTTTAGTTTTTATACAATGTTAAGTTTGTGAAGTTCTTGTTTTAACATTGGCAACCAAGTTGTACAGACATGTACGGAACAATTCGACACGCATCTATCCTTATTCAATAATATTATCGCGGATTCTTCAGTTTTTCTTTTTTTGCTATCTGCCTCTTTTGTTAAAATTTTTGCCGAGTCCCAGTTTATTCCGTGTCCCAAGCGTGTTCGCAGATCTTGGACCTCTGAATTTCATTTTTCTTATATAATTTTGATGTTCGCCCAATCTTACACTAAAAGGTCTGGATGACTCACCCACATCAAAATTATATAAGAAAAAATGAAATTCAGAGGTCCAAGATCTGCGAACACGCTTGGGAGAATGGACACGAAATAAACTGGGACTCGGCAAAAATTTTAACAAAAGGAAAGATGGAAAATTTTTTTGCTCAAATTTAAATTTTTCCCGTTTCGTGACATTCTAAACCTATTTCATAAAAAAATTGTTTTTAGTGAAAATCCCATGACGATTGTATCATGTGGGTAGGACCACGTTTCATGACATTCTAAATTTATTTCATAAAAAAAAAATTCAAAAAGAAAAATTTGAAAATTTTTCCAAAGAAATTTCTTAAAAATATTTTAATATGTTTTTATTAATAGAATATATGATGGAAATTTTTTTTCTTCAAATGTTAAATTTCCACGTTTACTATACCAAGAATAAATGGTGAAAAAAATTTTGTTTTGCTCAAATTTAAAATTTCCACGTTTCATGACATTCTAAACTTATTTCAGAAAAGAGATTTCAAAAGCAAACATTTTTTGAAAATGTTTTTACCACTACACCAAGAATAAAGGGTGGAAAAAAAATTTCTTTTCTCAAATTTAAAATTTCCACGTTTCATGACATTCTAAATCTATTTCAAAACATTTTTTTTTACTTTTTGAAAATTTTTTACCGGTTGAAAGATGGGAAATTTGTTTTGCTTCAATTTAAATTTTCCACGTTTCATAACAATCTAAATTTATTTCATAAAAAAAATTTTTCAAAAGGAAAAATTTGCTCTAATGTAAAATTTCAACGTTTCATGACATTCTAAACTTATTTCAAAAAAATGAATTCCAAAAGCAAAAATATTTTGAAATTTCTTTTACTACTACTACTACTACTACTTTACCAATAATAAATGGTGAACAAATTTTGTTTTGCTCAAATTTAAAATTTCCACGTTTCAGGACATTCCAAACCTATTTCAGAAAAAAGAATTCAAAACTTTTAAAAAAAAATGTTACCAGTAGAAAGGAGGAAATTTTTTTGCTCAAATTTAAATTTTTCACGTTTCATGACATTCTAAACCTATTTCATAAAAAAATTGTTTTTAGTGAAAATCCCATGACGATTGTATCATGTGGGTAGGACCACGTTTCATGACATTCTAAATTTATTTCATAAAAAAAAATTTTCAAAAAGAAAAATTTAAAAATTTTTCCAAAATTTCTTAAAAATATTTTAATATATTTTTACTAATGGAATATATGATGGATTTTTTTTTTCAAATGTAACATTTCCACGTTTCATGACATTCTAAACTTATTTCAGAAAAATAAATTTCAAAAGCAAAAATATTTTGAAATTTCTTTTACTATACCAAGAATAAATAGTGGAAAAATTTTTTTTTGCTCAAATTTAAAATGTCCACCTTTCATGACATTCTAAACCTATTTCATAAAAAAATTGTTTTTAATGAAAATCCCATGACGATTGTATCGTGGGTAGGACCTATGAATTTTTTCGTTTTCTGCTGTTGGTATTTTAATTATTACAAGGTGTTGGAAGGTTGTAGGACAATTTCCTAAATTCCTCCAAATACGCTACAGAATAATATATAATCCATAAAAAATTCATACAATAATAAATCTAAGTTGTTTTATCTTTTAAAAATTTTTCAAAGTTTAATTTGAGCCCTATAGGATTTATTTTCCTCTTTCCCTTGGCCCGCTATCTACTATGCAAAAACAGGCGAATTTTAGACCTTTTTTGCGGTTATTCTTTGTAAAGGCATTTACGCAAGCCTTCCATAATTGGCACCTATTATTTAATATTGAATTTTTGTTATCGGATGACCACTCTGTATATTTTTTTGACCAAAAGTTATCAGGTTTTCTTTGTAATAATACCTTCAGATAACTATACTCTTGTGTGGTTTCGTAATCAATTTTTAGAATGACCGCCCTGTATAAATAAAGAGAGAAGTTCTGTGTAAATACCTTTACCGATTTTTTTTATACTGTCGCTCATAATTTTGTTACTGTAAAGTTTAAAAGAGCGGTTTTCAAGGGCCTTTAATACTGATATAGAGTCTGATTACGGCTGCTTATGCTATGGAGCTGTTTGCGATACACTGTTACATAGCTAGACACGGTGCAATATAAAGAGATACGGATATCTTTAGGAACCCTTCAATCAACCTCTGTAGAGTCATTATTGGTAGAGGCTGGAGAAGTCCCATTATACGTTAGGAGGCAATACTTACCAGAGCAATTTCTCTTAAAAATAAGAAGTTTTGATGAAGATTGTATTAAAAAAATTAGTATTTTAAATACACTAATAACTTCTGGACAAAAAAAATATCCGCTAGTAAAAGGCGCCTTCATTGAAACAAGCACACATGACCCATGTTTGCTAAACTTCGACATGTTACCTATGTACCCCATATCATACGACTCGATCTTTCAGGAGATACATTTTAAATTTCGCAAATACTCGGATTTACCAATAATTAATGCACTAAGGATAAATGCTATATTATACCAATATGCAAATTATTATCATATATACATAGACGGGTCCAAATCCGTGGAGGGGGTTGGGTAGGGTTTATACATCTCAACAACTAACGAAGCTGAAAAAAGAACTGGATACTAGTATATACACTGATAAAGCCTCAGGAATTTCGTTTGCACTCGACTGGATAGTAGATAATCGCCACGATAAATTTTTAATCGGAAAATGTTAAAATATTTTTTTCTATTTCTAACCGAGCAAGTTTCCTCTCAGATCAATTTCTGATAAGTGTATAATGCGCATAACAAGTAGTGTTAAAAGGGGTCATTGTGGTAAAAGATAATATAACATTCCTTTGGAGATTTCAGAACGTCTTATGCTTTCGATACTTTAACAACTCTGAGCTAAACAAAGAAACCATTAAAACCTCACAGGCGGTATAGAGGGCACCACGAATTTGTAATTTTAAAATTGTGCTGAACATCACATCAAGCATTTCATCTATTCTAAATTCTGAACAGCATTCTAGTATGACTGTTATGAAAATATGAAAGGAAACTCCACCTGCCTAAGACCGGCAAAATCCAATCTATGCTACTGGTTATGCAGGCCGCTAATAAAGTCAGCGGTTTAATTAACATCGACCGGGCCGACAATAAATTCATTGAAAACGAGGAAAACGATGTATTCAAAGTTTCCGCGGTATAAAGTAAGTATCAAATGATAAATGTCCGGAGTGCGACCGGCCGATAGCGAGCGTCGACTGGCCATAAAACTCCGGGTTTATCACTAAAAATACTGGACACTTGCCTTCGGTCCAATGAGCAGGACCCTTTGTATATGTTACGTTATTAAAGTGCTCATTGTCACCGTTTCTAGCCCCTAGGGCGGTGGAAATACTAAGAGTTTTGCCATATTGTAGGCTTTCGTTCTGTTACATTTTCTCTAGAAATAACCACATGCGTCTATAATAATTCAGTTGGAAGACTTACCAAATTGGTTTTCGGTTCTTTTAGTTGCAGTGTAGTTGTTTCCAGCATACATGGTGTCCCAAATCAGCGGAGATGGACATACTTCACCCATTTGTGCATTAGATAGGAAATCACTGAAAATTAAAAAGATAGTTTAAAATAATGCTCCCACATACTTCAACAATAGTAAATTGTCAGTACCTCACAATATTCTCCTGTTCTTTGAGGTAAATCACTTTTCTTTTTAATCGACTTCGAAAATGTTTAAAGATAACAGGAATATGTTTCGTAACAGACTGAACTTATCGGGAAAACTTATATGTATGTACGTGAAGAGGATTATTTAAAAAAAAATCGGTAAAGGTATTTACACAAAACTTCCCTCTTTATTTGTGCATGGCGGTCACTCTAAAAAATTATTAGTTACGAAATGACATTGAAAATAATAATCGGAATATAGTTATCACTATTATTACAAAGAAAATCTGATAAGTTCAAAGAAATATACAGAGTGCTCATCCAACAGCAAAAGTTCAATACTAAATAACAGGTGCCAAATATGGAAGGCTTGCGCAAATACCTTTACAAATCTCCACCATGACTGAATTATTTCTTGGGATGACAACCCTGTACATTTTTCAATAAAAGTGTAATAGGTGCATATGCCAAATATTATTACCATCTGTCACATTTTGAATTCCACATTCACGTAGTGGAGTGAAAGTATACTGGTGGTTAAAATTTTTTATTTTTTTTTAATGTTTCAAAAATGTTGGTAAAAAACTTTTTTTTAATTTTAAATAGGTTTAGAATGCCATGACGCGTGAACATTTTAAAGTTGAGCAAAGAAAAAACATTTTTCCATCTATTTTAGTGGTAAAAAATTTTTCAAAAATGTTGGTGAAAAGAATTTTATTATTTTTTTTTTTAATAGGTTTAGAATGTCACGAAACTTGAAAATTTTAAATTTGAGCAAAAAAAAATTTTTCCACAGTCAGTTAATGATTATTGGAAAAAGAAAAAATATATCAATGATGCACAATAAGCCTTCTCCCAGTCAACATGGTTTTACAAAAGAAAGAAGCATTGACACTGCTTTAAGCGACTTTGTGGACGGTATTATAACGTCCATGGACAAAGGACAAATAACTCTGGGACTCTTTATAGATTTCTCAAGGGCTTTTGACTGTGTACATCACTCTATATCATTGACAAAACTTGAGAAATATGGAGTTAGAGGTGTTGCTCACGATTGGTTTGCGTCATATCTTGCAAATAGAAATCAGCAGGTCTGTATTGAGGATGTTATATCAGACTCGCAGACTGTCAGCGCTGGAGTACCTCAGGGATCTATATTGGGGCCCACACTTTTTACTATTTATATTAATGACATGCTGAATTATATTCAATATCCATCATGTTTGACAGTTTCGTATGCCGATGATACGAACATTTTCTGTTATTGAAAACTGTGCAAAAACTATATATGCCAAAGTAATATTGTGGACTGAAAATAATAAACTATGTATTAACCAAAGTAAAACAACTTGTATTTTCTTTAAAACTTTGCAGTCTAATATTGTCTTCAACACTAATATCCTATCTCCTACTACAAGTGTGTAAATGCGAATGAATAAAAAATGCTCGGTTTGAAAATCGACTGTAGTCTTAAATGGTCTAATCACATTCATGATATGTGTGTTAAACTGTCAAAGGCATGTTATGCTTCGGCTATAACATCCAAACAATGCAGTCTATCAATAGTAAGACAGTTGTATTTTGCCACTTTTCATTCTTGCATAAAGTACGGTATAGTGCATTGGGGTTCCTCATCTGAAGCAAATAGAGTTTTTTTACTACAAAAAAGGGCAATACGAATAATAGCCAATCTGGGATATAATGCTTCGTGCAGGGAAGCCTTTAAAAGCTTAAACATTCTTACTTTGAACTCTATTTACATTTATGAGCTGTCATGTTTTGTTTACAAAACTAGAAGTAAATTTAACGAGATTAGAACTGATCATCCATATAGCACTAGAAATAAACATCTTCTTTTACCAAAAGAACACAGAACGGCTTTGTACCAAAAAAGTCTCTGTTTCATAGGCTTTTTAACTGTTTGCCGGGGCATATTAAATCTATGACAACATTTTTTAAGTTTAAAAAGGCTTTAAAGTCATTTTTGTTGGACATGAACAGCTACAGTGTTGACGAATTTTATACAAAATGTGGGACTACTTTTCTATAGTTCTAGTTATAATATTTGTTTAATTGCTCACTGTTCACATGTTTTTTTTTTCTTTTGTGTGTATATGTTTTTACAATGTTATTTGTGATATTTTCTTTGTATTTCTACTGACAATGTTTCTTAACTGTACTTGTACATTTTCTGAAATTAATAAATATTATTATAATTATTATTATCATTACAATCCGAGGTCTTTAGGCCTATAGCAGTAATTTCATATATATATATATGGTTTACCGGATAAATGATGAACAATTGGGAATAGGTTTTCTGTACGAACTGTGTTTCAAACGAGCTCCACACTAAGATCGGTTTTATCGAAAAACAAACCTCTAAAAATTGTTCAAAATTCTAAGAATTGTATTTATAGCGTTCCGTGTGAGTATGGAAAACATAGGTGTGTCATCTAGACCTTTCAACGTAAGGCTTGGTGAACATAGAAATTACGCTAGAAGGGGAGAATTTGAAAAATCCAAAAAATGTGAACACGCGTGGGATAATAATCACAGAATCCAATGGGACTCGGCGAAGATTTTAGGAAAAGAGAGCAACGGAACTAAAAGAAAACTTTATTAATCCGCGATTATTTTATTAAACGAGGATAGATGCGTTTCAAATTATTCAATAGATTTTTGTACTAGTTGGTCGCCCATCCTCAAAGACGAAGTAAGTAAAAATAAGATAAATATAATTTAATGTCTCACGTGACTATGGAAATGACTGCCAAAAATTTTTAGAACGGAAGTAGATAATCTTCCGAAACGTTAACTGTCTTTAGTTTACATTTTCAGTTTTTAGTTTATAACATTATTCTAGTTTATACATTTTTAAGTGTGAGACATTTCGTAACAATCAAATATTCAAAATCCAAACCTGTCTGATCCATTTGGCGCATTGGTTTTTTTCATTAAAATTCTTAAATATTTTTCAGTGGTAAAATACCCAATAAAAAGTAAGAAAATCTGAATATGCCACAAATAAACAATTATAGACAATAACCATAGTTAGATTAGGTTTAGGATCGTCCATTGCCTATGGGTGTAAAAACTGTAAAACCGCCACTGTACCTAACGTAAGTACTGCTGCTTGAAATGTATCAAATATTCATTCCCGCCGACTCAAAACCTAATAAGATAATAGAGACCTGTTAAGGAATCGTACAATAAAATATATCCGTTCCAAAATTAACTCTTTTAGGTAATCTACATATTTTCTTACTTCCGAAACTCTAAGGACCTAATGAACTTACGCGAGGGATTAAAGGCGGCAGTCTGGCCAACCCTTTTCTTGCCATTCCTTGATTTCAGGATTCCCCAAGTCTGATTCCGGCATCAATTAGTATCTCACTGGGATGCACAAATATAAATTAAATCCGTGAATTTAATTTGTTTGTTTTATTTCTCTCATTGTACGAACTCCACTAGTTTTAATGGCTTGTCATCCCAACCTGCAATTCTAACGGTAATTAAAACAATGTGCATTAACAAAACATCTAATATTTTACTTCTACTGTATAATATTTTAGTGTTTAGTCTAGTTATCCATAGTTATTGTGCTAACATTATTCAATATCTACGTCTTTTGGGCATTCGCCTGTTTATTAATTGACATTCAATATTTGTTAAAAGGATGGTTCATAAATTGATACGTATCTCTCTTTCTTATGTTTGTTCAAAATATTTTGCAAACTGTAGAGTTTGATTCGACGTTAGTCGAAGGGTTCAGTACTTGAAAAGGATGAATAGGAATATAGTACAGTGAAAATAAAGAAGCTTAACCATTATACTCTTCGCCAGTTTACTGCACTTTTTATATAATTGTTGCACATTCTATAGAATACTCTTGGTCTATAATCTTATCGCATTTGTGACAAATTTATTGCTGTTAGGTTGATACAGGATATAAGAATAGGGACTATTGCCGGTTTTACAATTCGCTCAGACTCGTCGATTTTTAAATACATTTCTCAATCTGTTTGTTTAAAAAAAAAGTGCTGCAAATATTTTTTAAGTTATGACGTCATCGCCATTTTTTTAATGACAACCCCCATTTTTTAAAATGTCATTTGAAAGAGCACATTTTTCTGCATACAGTACCTACGTTAAATTCTAGGGAGTATTGCATAACAATGTATTAAAAAAAAAATACAAGAATTGAAGAATACAGCAAAAAATAATTAGATTAAATGTTCAAATTACGCGCCATTTGCTTCTTGACAATGTCCAAGTCGAAACTGAAATTCCCGCAAAACGTTAATAATTGTTTCGGGTCCAATTCTTCCAATTTCGTAAGTAATTCTGTCTTTTAAGTCCTCAGTATTGTCGGCCTATTAAAATAAACTTTGGATTTAAAGTAACCCCATAAAAAATAATCTAATGTGGGGTTAGGTCCGGAGATCTAGCTGGCCATTCTATTGATCCGCGTCTACCAATCCATCTGCGTGGGAAAATTTTGTTTAAATAATTACGCACTATTACCGAATAATGTGGCGGTGCGCCATCCTGTTGAAACCATGTGGAGTTTTCCGGTACATTAGGGTTTTCACGATTTCGATGCAGTGCGACAAGTTCTGGAATTATGTTTTGTTGGAGCAGCTCCAAATATTTTTCGCCACCTAATGAACCTTGAATAAAAAATGGACCCGATATTGTAGTACCAACAATTCCAGTCCACACGTTAACTTTCTGTGGAAACTGAGTATGGGCCTCCACCATCCAGTGTGGATTTTCACGTGACCAATATCGACAATTTTGCCTATTCACAGTGCAATTTAAACAGAAGGTGACCTCGTCAGAGAAAAGTACTCGATTTAAGAAATGTGGATTAATATTACATCGTTCCATCATGGTTTCGCAAAAATCTACTCTGCGATCGAAATCATCTTCATTAAGCTCTTGAACTAAATTCACTTTATATGGGTGCCATTTATTCTTCTTCAAATATCAGTCGACTGAATATTTAACTGTTCTGCTTCGACTTCGCGACTTGATTTATGAGGATTCTCCTCCATTGTCAGTAAAATATCTAACTGTTTATTTTCTGAAATTGTAAGACGACCGTGAAATTATCTCTTACATGACCACAATCTCGGAACTTCTTTTCTATTTTGCTAACAGTTGATTATGTAATAGGGCGATTAGGGTATTTACCATTAAATAATTCACAAACCATAGTTTGTTTTGGGACTTGTCTCCATAGCCAATCATCAAAATTTCAATTCGTTCTGTCTCACTTAAACGTTGCATTATCAGCACTTTCAATACGATATCACAAGTAAATACTAATGAATGGGCCTACCCCTTTCAGCGTGGTGAGGCTAATATAATTTAGTGAAGTGTATTTAGGTATAATAAAAAAAAGAATGTGTCGGAAACTTACACCATAGGTTAGATGATTCTCCGTCGTCGATGTCGGCCCAGGCAATAGGAGGGACAAATGGGGGCCAAAGGGAAAAAGAACAAATCTCCGACACACACAATTAACGTAACAATTATTAAATTAATTTAAGAAAGGACAATTATAATTCACTTATCACTAATAAATAACTATAGCGTTCTGCGGCGTAAGTAAGTGACTATTGTCTTACTTACTATCATACTACTGTCTCTATGCGGGTCGCGCTCGACCCACACGGCGTTAAAATAACTAGCTAAAAAAACTTCTTAGTATTACCATAAAGAATTCAAAACATATATTTTTCTAGGTATAATACTACAATGCGCGTAACCAACTAATGTGTTAGAGTCAGGTCCGCGTTGCTAAGTAAATGAAAAAAGTGTCAGTTGTAAAAAGGTTCGACGATAAGTAATGAATGTGTTCTATTAATGTTAAATGTTTTTTTCTCGATAATTTCCTCATGCAATACTCCCTGGAATTTAACGTACTGTATGCAGAAAAATGTGCTCTTTCAAATGACATTTAAAAAAATGGGGGTTGCCATTTAAAAAAAAAATGCCAATGACGTCATAACTTAAAAAATATATTTGCAGCACTTTTTTTTTTAATAAACAGATTGAGAAATGTATTTAAAAATCGACGGGTCTGAGCGAATTTTTTTCACTTGTTTTGTAACTGTTTTAATGAATTTATTCCAACCTTTACGTGCTCACTGTGTAATATAAATATGTAAATTTAAAGAAGTTAAATAATTATTTAATAACTTTTTTATTTATTGATCAATTTTGTTAAAAATAAATAGGGGTTCTCTTTTTGCTAACACTAACTTACTATCCAAATTTCATTATAATCCGACTGATAAGTTTTATTGTGCTTACAAGAAACATGGTGGACAGACGGACGAACGAACAAACAGACGGACGGACGGACAGACAGAAGGGCGGACAATTGGAAAGTTGTTCAAAATTCTCACCAACACAGTGATATGAATTTTTTTCCCTACGAGCGATATTACCGCTTTTAGAAAAGTGCCGATCGAATGCAATATACTCTTCGCTTTGTATTTGCGAAGAGTATAATAAGGATATAATCACTCTGGTTAAACCAGTATAAATGTTCGTGTCTTGAGAGTTCCTTACAGATCTGTTAAAAGCCATACTATTAGAAATATATCCGATGATGGACTTCGGTTTCGTCCACCAAGTTGGCATCAACGCTTAAAACCAAGATGAACCTCTAATGCGATTTTGAGATGGAAGTCCCATATTCCATCTACTTTCACATTTAGTGATGAAATGCAACTCCCTGAAGGTCTCTCGAGATGAAACCTTACTAAAAACCGAGAATCTCAAGTTTCAATTTACCGTTTTTAGTGAATCATCCCATACGGGATACATAATACATAATAAATTTAATTTATATGTATGTATATTTCATGGAAATGCAAACCGAAAGTATAAAGTGAACTCTCATATGAAAACGCTAGTGAGATAAAATCTAACCAATGTCCAAAGCAAATTAAATATAGATAGAGAACGCAAAAACTCAACATCCAGCTAATTTATTTTATCTGTATTCTTGGAATTAGTTTTCTTGTAAACGACACATATACATTAGCCTCTTGTTTATCTAGAAAGTTTTCCGCACAAAACAATAGAAACCATTTCGGATTTAGGTATTTTATTCCCCGCTGTACTCATATCTTTTGGATGATTTATGAAGTTTCCAGTATTACCAGTGTTTTTCACTCGGATAATATTTCAAAAATATTACGTTTAGAAAGTGAAAAATTGTCTTTTTGTACGACAAATAAAATATTTAAAACTCATATATGGATTTATCAATATGGTTTTAGGAACGATTGCCTGTGAGTCATTTTTGTGACGAGCTATAGATAGCGTAGATAATCTAATAAGCAAACAAAAAATATTTTAATACTATAATAATAATAATAATAATAATAATAATAAGTTGGTGGTACTGATCATAGGAGCTCTAGGTGGAACGAGGCACACACTGCTTTCAGAACTGAAGATCATACCGGCATGCCGAAACTCGGCAGAGATCTTAGCCGGTAGGATGCAGAAGGCCGTCATCCTCGGTTCGCTACGTCTACTCAGGGCACACGATTCCCGGACCCAGTAGTCACTTACCCCACGGTGTGGGGAGTGGCTGCCGGTACTACCAGCTCCCCTCGGTGAGAATCGGAGCCACAGAGAAGGGTGACTGGTTTTTAACAAACAAAAAAAATAATAATAATAATAATAATAATAATAATAACGAGTGCTGTATTACCATCTTCGGCACTCGTACGAGGTAGACCAAACACCAGTGCTGCCTTATGTTCCCGGAGAGATCGAATCCGTTGTCGAGAACGAGAAGTGCCGACTTTATTGGAACTACTCGTTCCCGACCGTCAGGCTGATTCAAGCCAACAAGCCTGACATAGTCCTCCTCGACCACCAGACCAAGGTGATGTATGTCATCGAGTTCTCGGCACCTGCCGAGACAAACATCACCTTGAAGGAGGAGGAGAAACGGACCAAATACCGAGATCTCCGGTATGAGCTCCGAGCGCTATACCCAGACTACTCGGTCAAGATGGTCGTCCTGATAATCGGCGTTCTCGGTGGGATGAGGCCTACGCTGCTCTCAGCATTGAAGACCATACCGGCCTGCCAAAAATCAGCCGAATGGTTGGCAGGCCAAATGCAGAAGGCAGTCGTCTTAGGGTCCCTGCGTCTACTTCGGGCACACGATTCTGGAATCTACAACCACTAACCCTGCGGGATGTGGGGAGTGGTTGTAGATAATTCGCTGGCGCTTCCCCTGTGAGAATATCGGAGACACGGGAGAACTGTCCAGCATCGCTAACGCGAAAAAAAAAAAATAATAATAATAATAAACATTGTCTTGAAGGGAATTCAAAATGGCGGCGTCAACATTGCGGACCAGCTTTACCATTTAGAATCTGACTCGACTGAAAATCAGTAGCTGAAGGTAGTCAAGTTTGCCAATTGCAGATTTAAGACCAAAACCTAAAAATTCAAAATGGCGGCGTCAACATGGCGGACCAGCTGCATCATTTATAGTCTGATTTGACTAAAAATCGGTAGCCGAAGATAATCAAGTCCGCCAATTAAAAATTTAACATCAAAACGTAAACATTCAAAATGGCGGAGTCAACATGGCGGACCAGTTTCATCATTTATGGTCTAGAGGAGGAAAAATGGACTAAATATTGAGATCTTCTCTACGAACTCCACAGACTCTATCCAGACCACAGTGTTAAACTTGTGGTACTCGGTGGAGTGAGGCACACACTGCTTTGAAAATAATACCGGTATGCCGAAACTCGGCAGAAATCTTAGCCGGAAGAATGCAGAAGGCCGTCATTCTTGATTCGTTACGCCTGCTCAGAGCACACGACTCGCCGACCCAGTGATCAGTGACTCTACGGCGTAGAGAGTGGTCACTGGTACTACCAGCTTACCCTGTCTGGTAGCATCGGAGACAGAGAGAAGGGCGTCTGGCCTTTGGGAAAAAAATTATTATTATTATTATTTTATTTGTCCTCAGACATATTACAATTTATAGAGAGGTCAAAGTTATATAAAGATTAAAATAGTAAAATGCAAATACAATACACAGTAGTAAAGAACAGACAGTACAGATAGTTACAAAAATTATTGGCTAGAAAATGTTGCCATTTTGAGAAATCACCTGATAAAATTCCTGTATATTGTCTCTTAAAACTCTCTTAACTTTACTTTTAAACTAGCTTACTGAAAGAAGTGACTAGGCAATGTGTTGAATAAACTAATATCTATGGAATTATTTTTTGGAGTCCATGCTGAGGAGCTATGAGGTTATGTTTATTTCTAGTGTCATGTTCATGTATCTCTTCATAGGTGGTATACTTATTTATATTCTGTTTGATCTAATAATCTGATACACTATAATGGAAACCAGGACATTATCTTTAACGAAATAAATAGTGGTCTACAACTGTCATCTCATTTGGCACTGACTGTACTTCTTATTGCAAACTTCTGGATGATAAATATTTGTAAATGGGTATGTGCTGCATTCCCCCATGACAGTATACCATAATAGTTGTGAGTGAAACAAAGATAAATAAGTAGTGACTGCAGCATGTTGATTAACTGTTTTTTCTTAAAGTAAATACGTTTTTAAACAATTTCCCACATAGTATGTTAATGTGTTTTATCTATGTTAATGTGGTGTCAATACGTACCCCCAAAAATTTGACATTGGTTTCGTGATTCTATTCTAGCTTAGCGATCTCAAATGTTAAGTTTACTGTTTTACTTTCATTGAGCACTAAATGATTGTGTGCAAATCAAGAATGTCGCAAAATGTTGTGTAGTATGACTTGACTATCACTTTCCTGGTCTAGACTTGTAATAAAAGTGGTATCATCTGCATACATAACAGCTCTAGTGTTAACATTATTTATGCTTTGTGGCAGATCATTAATGTAGATAAAAAAATTATGAGTCCTAGAACCGAACTTTGGGAAACTCCCCTACATTCAACTGCCATTATTCAACGCGCGTCTCGTCAACTAAGTTGGCATCTTCTGGGAACGGTTAAAAATGTTTAATTCAAAGTTTAAATTTTAAAACGTGCGTCGTGTTCAAGACCATGCCTTTAAGAACGAACAAAATGGGGTGTAAAATGATGTAATTTTAGAGAACTTATTCTAATAAGTCCAATCCATTTGAGTACTGTCTAAGTGTTGTAGCATCCTCTATTTTTTTTATGTTTCTTTCTGTGACTTCTTACCACATTCTATCTTTACAAACAGATAGACACGTAGACGAACGGCGTATTGATGTTTTAGAAATGCACTGCGAGTTTCGTCCACAGCCCATCGCACCAACAGTTCAATTTTCCAAGAAATATGTCCCTTAAAGCTACTCTCCAGCATCATATTTTCTAGAATCCTCTCATTCTTTACCCTAATAATCGGAGAGAGAACACTATAAAACATTCGATGGTCCAGGGAACAACCGAACGACGGCATAATTTTATTTCACAATTTTTAGTGACGATTTTTAAAGGTGGGTTAATTTTTAATTTTTTTTTTAATTGTGATCACAAATTTATCACATGCGTTTGTCTTAGTCTTCCTCAGTTCTTGGTACGCAAACGGGGTAATTTAAACAAATTTGGTTTTTCGATCGTCTTCTGAACAATACAAGGAAACACTGGCCTAATTCTTGTGCATTAAATTTTACATATAACAAAAGCAATTGAAATAATAATAAGAAAATTATGTTGGCAACACTGTTCAATCTGAAGCAGTCTCGAGAAATAATTGTTCGCTTAAAATGAGTATATAAGAGTAGGTCGCTATGCAGTCTGGTAAATCGGGCGTCGTGGAGGACCCTCGACTCCGCGACGCCCGACGCCATAGAACATTCGAACTTTAACAACTTACAAGAGAGTAATACTCTAAAAACAGCGGAATATTTGGCTAAAATATTTCGTAAGTGTCCTCAGAATATACATATTAAATGATAACATAATAAATATAATTTTCTTAAATATGTTATTACTTATTTAATTTAAAATAGGTATTAGTATATTATTTAAAAAGCGGTAATGTTGCTAATAACTCACGCAGATGTAGTTTGCAGCGCAAGCCGCAGGCGAGTCCTGTAAATCATCAAGCGTGTTATTACCATTATCGCAAGTTGAATACTATACTTTATCTACGATTATAACAATAAATATTAACATAATAGTTCATCTTCACTGGCCGGTTTCATCATATCTGGCATAATTATTACTTAACTTGAGTTTACAACGACCAAACTATTCAAACATGTCAAATCACCTTCCTTTCCTCAATAATAATGGACCATTCTATTTTATTTGAAGTTTGAATTTAACTAAATATAACGTGAATAATAGAACACGTAGTATACTATTATGAAATTTATTTTTGTTGTAGAGAGTAGCTCATCTTATGTTCTTTCTACGTACCGTTAGATCATAGAGAGAGTCGCAGGATCTGATCTGATGATGAATTTTTTTCATATTTTTTTTGGACGAAACGTTGTGGTACTTCTGACCAGAAACTTTGATGAGGGCGTCATTCCATGTATAAAAGGTACACTAGATGGTACTTGAAAACTGCAACCGTTTTCGAGGAAATTGCCGTTAAACATTTGAACAATTTTTTGAAAGACAAATTCAAATTTAATGAAACAAAGTGTATTTATTGAAAACAGGTAAAAACGTAAGGGAAAACAAAATCGTAATAACAGCGTAAACCCTTTCTCACTTTCTTATGAACTAAAGGAGTTTTTCATGGTATTGAGATAAATACATAAATCAAAAGATTGTGTAAAATAAGGATCTATTCTTATTAGAAGACCAAAAAGTAACATAAAAGTTGACTTGATGACATTAGTAATTATTGCATAAATTTTCCCCCCATGCAAAACCCCCATTGCTGCAACTTAGAGTAAATTTTCGGTATGGTCTCCACCTACTTCTATGCCTTTTCTAATTCTTTTTATAAAAGATTTTCTTACATTGAAAAATACATTTTCCTGTTTTCCCGTTTTGTATTTTGTCCCACAATTCTTCTCTTGAATTGATAGTATTTGCATAGACTAAGAACTTCATATGTCTCCACACATAATAATCCAAAGGATTATAATCAGAACTCCTTGGTGGCCAAGCAAACTAAGTTCCTCGATCGATCCATCTGCGTGGGAAAGTCTCATCAAGGTAATTCCTGACTTCAATGGAGAAATGAGGGGAGCTCCATCTTGCATAAACCACATTCTGTTCCGTATGTCTAGCATGAAAACATGTAATATATCAGCAAGAGTATTTTGAAGAAAAAACAGATAAGACTGGTCATTTAAATTTGAAGGAATGACAAATAGTCCCAGTAGCTGATCGCCGATAATGCCACACCAAACGTTAATCTTAAATTCGTGATGAAAATGCCTTTCTTTAACGGCATGAGGATTTTCTATTTCCCAGTAATGGGTATTTCTCCAGTTAAAACGCCTCGGTGAGTAAAAGTTGCTTCGTCGGTAAATAAAATGTTCTTAACAAAATTTCGATCCCTCTTGTGTTTATTTAGAACAAATTGAGAAGATTGTAGCCTTTGTGGAAGATCCCTTCGAAGTAGGTTTTGTACAGGAGTGAAGTGATGGGTAGAAGCGTTCTTTGCGTAAAACTCTTAGAACAGTTTGTTTACTCACCCCTGTTACCGCTGATAAACGACTTGAGTTGACTTGTATATCTTCATCCACACGAACTAAATTTTCTACTTCTTGATCTGGAGTAATTCGTTTCGGTCGTCCTACATCATTTTTATGGCGAAATGAACCCGTTCCTCCCAAACGACGAAACAGATTTTTGAAAATCTTATCGTCCGGCTGTATTCTATTTGGATGTTGAAATGAGTATTTCCTGGCTGCAGCACGTCCGCTAAAATTTCGTTGTACGTAAACACATATCATATCCCACATTTCCCTATTTGAAAAATTATTATGTTGAGGCATTTTAAATAAAGAAGTTAAAGAAATTAGCTCGAGGAAACCAAGAACAAAATAAAATGATTAAATGACGTACATGACAGAAGTAAAACGTAACCAAACCACACTTTTCAATAAATACACTTTGTTTCATTAAATTTGAATTTGTCTTTCAAAAAATTATTCAAATGTTTAAGGGCAATTTCCTTGAAACCGGTTGGAGTTATCAAGCTCTACCAAGTGTACGTTTTAGACGTGGAAATGACGCCCTCATCAAACTTTCTAGTCAGAAGTACTACAACGTTTCATCCAAAAAAATATGAAAAAAATTCGTCATCAGATACAGGTTCTGTGGCGCCCTCTATGATCTAACGTTATGTAATACATATGTTATTGTTTCTTAGAATAAGAAAACTTCCTCTAGCAAATTTATTTGAATTTTGACACTCTGTATCTTTTTCCACAGCAACATTTTACTAAAGCATATTTGGTTATATCCGCATACTTTGGCCCAAAGAATATACCCTGTACTATGGCCTATTATTAATGATTCCACCCTGTATAAAGTGTTCCATTTAGAGTAAGTTGATATCCACTTTCGGTATAACTGGAAATACCACATGGTTTTAATTATTTTGGTTGATTGGCCACACCGACTTATTTTTAAAATTATTTGTTACATACATTTCCCTGTATCCGTCGATTCAGTTCCCGGTGCAACACCCTGTATAGATGATAGATAAATGTTTGCTATTTCGTTTTATTATCGACAGTTAACTACCTAAATTAATTTATTATTCACATTATGTAATTGGGCCTTACCTGTTGAATAATATAGCAAATAAATAAACAAATAAAATAAATGAATAAACAATTGTAAAGTAAGTAAAAATTCGTAAAATAGATTTTTAAGGTAATAACAGAAATATTGCGTCACTTGTCAAAATGTTTTATTACTATGCGTCTATCTATAAATCATGTATTTCCAGATATTTTTCAATAGAATTTCAATAGAAAATTGTTGTATTGTCGTGAGCAAGAAAAAAATAGGACAAGTCTTATAACGTATTTTTTCTAAAATCTGATTGTGTACATCTAACTTTAATTTTTGTGACATTATAAGTTATTTGTCAGAATTCATTGCAAGTGTGTCAAAACTAATATGCTATTTAGTTAAAGCTGGAATTATTGCTAAAGCAAAAGATGGATGGTCAATGAGACAAATTGCACTGCGTTATAATATTAACAAAAATTCTTTATTTAACATTTGAAAAAAGTGGAGAATAAACGGTACGATTAATAGAAAAGTCCTGGATCAGGTCGACGAAGGATATCAATTCGAGGGGAAGATTTGCAATTGGTAAATAGATTAGTAAAAAATCCATTTCACTCAGTAATTCAGGATGATGAAGTAATGAAATTTCCTGGATCGAGTAGTACTGGTCGCCGGCGAGTAGGAGAATCGGAGCTACGCTGTCATCCAGCAGCACAGAAATACCTACTTAAAGCTGAACATAAAGAAGCTCGACTGGGATTTGCGCTTGAATTTGTAGTGCATGATGCAAATTTTTGGAACAATGTAATCTTTACAGATGAAAAACCTTTTCAGTCTACACACAGCGGTCGTATTCGTGTTTATCGACCTCCGAATACTCGATTCGATGAGAAGTATATATCCAACAATGACAAAAGTGGCAGATTTTCCGTTAACATGCGGGCTAGGATATTGGCACGTGGTCCTGGTGTTTTGTGGCATATTGAGGAACGATTTAATAGTGAAACGTATATTACGATTTTAGACAATATTATGCTCCCTCTATGTCACAATTACTTCCTAATATTGAATTCATAATTCTTCTTCTCCTTCTTCTTCTAGCGGGGCGAGCAAAGGTCGCCACGCTCAGGCCTTGTGGCCCATTGTGCAACCGCTAACCAATTTATTGAAAGCCCCACACAGGCCGGATTCTAGTCCAAAGGCCAAAATCCTACCTATGGGGGAATTTCTTATTTCCTCCAGCATTGGAAAGCCAATGCCGAGGTGGTTGTGCCTCAGGTTCATCAACCTAGGGCAGAAAATCAGGACGTGGATAGAAGTTTCTTACTCGTCCTCGCAAAACTTGCAGTCGGGGTGGTCCACCACCCTCATGGTGTGCAGGTGTTTCCTGAAAGAGCCGTGTCCGGTCAAAAGACCTGTTACGACTCTGACATGTTTTCTGCTTAGTCGCAGAATTTGTTTTGTTCTCTCCGGCAAGGGCTCTGAGATGAGGAGCTTCGCTTGCCGGAGTCCTGGGTGGGATGTCCAGTAGTCAATGAACTGGGACCGGGCCCAGTCTTCTATTAACCTCCTAGCGTTGGATCTAGGGTAACCTAGGGCCGGCTCCGGACCCAGTAGAGGCTTCCGAGAGCCCCCTCCGGCCAGAGCGTCTGCCCGCTCGTTACCCTCAATGTTGCTGTGTCTAGGCACCCAGAGAAGCCTGACCCAATTGGATGAGCCAAGTTCGCAGAGAGCCTGTTTACAGTTTTGAACCAACTTTGATTTGGTTCTTGTCGATGCAAGGGCCTTGAGAGCCGCTTGGCTGTCACTACATATGTGTATGTGTTTGTTGGAGTATTCCCTTCGGATATTCTCCTGTGCACAGACCAAGATAGCAAAGATCTCAGTCTGGAATACTGTGACGAAATTGCCCAGGGCATAGGAGAGCTCAGCCCTAAGCCTTTCTCCATATATCCCTGCTCCGGTACCTTCCTCTAACCTCGATCCGTCTGTAAACAAGAGGATATCGGCAGGCCCGAGTATGTCCTCGAGTGGGTTCCAGTCTTTCCTTTTGGGGATGACCACCTCAAAGGGTTGTGTGAAGGAGAAGGAAGGCACTACGTCGTCACTCCTGGCCTCCAGGAGTGGGTGGGCTTCTATCGCATCAGATAGTTCCCTTGTGTGGCCTAATTGCTTTCCTCCGAACTTCCACTGTCTGTAGGCCGCTTTCCGAGCCTCGGCTCTCTTCTGTGTCACAATTATTTCCTAATAATGAATTCATATTTCAACAAGACAATTGTTCAGTTCATACTGCTCATACCGTGAATAACTGGTTTCAAGATAACAACATTAATGTTCTTAACTGGCCTAGGCATAGTCTAGATCTTAACCCCGTGGAAGACGTATGGGGACTACTCCTAAGAAGTATCCAAAAACGAAATGTGAGACCACGGAATGCCCAAAAATTACTGGAAGTAGTAAATAATGCATGGGAAAATATTATTACTAATGATTATTGTATAAGTTTATTTAATTCTATACCAAGCAGACTTATAGAATTTATAAATAGAAATGGTGTAATAACAAGATATTAATAGTTAGTTTCTTGTTAAGTTGGATATCCTTTGTTCCCCGATCCAGGATTTCTACTAATTGTACCGTTTACTCTCCACTATTTTCAAATGTTAAACACAGAATTTTTGTTAATGTTATACCGCAGTGTAATATGTCTCATTGACAATCCATCTTGTGCTTTAACAATAACATTAACAGCATTACAATAAAAAATATAATAAAAGTGCTAACTGTTTTATTTCAGCTACTCATTACATATTCAAATAGAGACAGATTTACATTAGAAAAAAATAGTTGTCCTATTTTTTTTGCTCACGGCAGTACCTAGTAGCTTTGAAATAAATAATCTCGATCGGAGCAGATTTTAAACTGTCAAAAATTGTAATATAAAAGCGTCTGCGGCAGAATCTAAGCTAACGGGAGTAATTAATTATAAAGAAAATCATAACTCTCACGACTGACAAGCGTAAAGCCAAGATGAAAACTGTCACTTGGTGCGCGGTATAGCACCTGTCAGTAACGCAGTAAACTATAATAAAGTGTGTAGCAACATTATTTAATTTCATTCATCCGCATATCGCACGTAATGTTGGGTAAATAGTTTCAACTTCCGTGGAAATTGTGGTTTATAGTGCACAGGCTCATTTAGAAGTGTGTAATTATAAAATCGTAATTATTTCGTTTCAAATTTAGATATGCAAGGAATGTGTAAATAACACTTTGTTTATTCGAACAAATTCGAGAGCGTAAACATAGATTTCAGTTTGGGCTATATAAAAAACAAAATTCAATGAAAAAACCAATATCGAGTATATTATGAGGAGGTTTTAATAGACGACAATAATTGCAGCGGTTTAAAAATAAGTTGTTTAAAAGCTCTACCAAAACGGATCTTATTATCACCAGTGATCGATTTCAGGTGCGTCGTTACAAGTATTTATTGAAATATATTAAATAAAATAAATAAGCACAAATGTTTAGTTCAATGGAAAACAAATAAAGTTTGATTTACTTTTCATGTGATATAAATTATATAATCTATTTAGATAAAAAATGTTATTTAATTTAAAGAAACAGAGCGCGTGAACAATGCGCACCTGCAACACGTGGCCGACACGCTTGCAATACACGCAAAACATTATTTAATATTTACTCGCCTTTAAATTGAATGGACTTGGCCCAGGCCAGGGCCCAGTTTATAATTGTGAAAGAACGATTTATTATCAATATGCCGATTTTAGTTCAAGGCAAATTACGGTCGAAAAATGGATTAAGCCTTATAAAGAACTACATTTTGATGACGAAAAAATAATTTGTAATATTAATATTTGTGATGTCACAATAAGGTGTACACAGAAAACTGTTGTTTTAAAACATGTAAATAGCTACACACACGAGTGTAATACAAAAAAAATCGGTAAAGGTATTTACACAGAACTTCCCTCTTTATTTATGCATGACAGTCACTCTAAAAAAATAATAATTACGAAATGACATTGAGGATACTAATCGGAATATAGTTATCACTACTATTATAAAGAGAACATGATAACTTTTGGTCAAAAAAATATACAGAATGGTCATCCGACAGCAAAAATTCGATACTAAATAACAGGTGCCGAATATGGAAGGCTTGCGCAAATACCTTTACAAAAGTCCACTATGGTTGAATTATTTCTTGGGATGACCACCCTGTACATTTTTCAATAAAACTGTAATAGGTGCATATGCCAAATATTATTACCATCTGTGACATTTTCAGTTCCACATTCACGTAGTGGAATGGAAATATACGAGTGGTTATTATTATTTTTTTTTTTCAATAGGTTTAGAATGTTATGAATCGTGGAAATTGTAATTTGAGCAAACAAAATATTTTTTCATGTAATCTAGTGTTAAAAAAAATTTTCATCATCTATTCTATAGCAGTGGTTAAAATATTTTCAACAATTTAATTTTTTTTTTTTTATTTCTTTTGAAATAGTTTTAGAATGTCATGAAATGTGGAAATTTTAAATTTTCGCAAAAACAAATTATGTCCATCATCTATTTTGTATTTTGTCGTGGGGAAAAATTTTCAAATTTTTTATTTCTTTTCTAATAGACTTAGAATGTCACGAGACGTGGAAATTTTAAATTTAAGCGAGAAAAACATTTTTCCATCAATTCTATGGTAGTGGTAAAAAAGAAGAATGCCATGAAACTTGGAAATTTTAAATTTGAACAAAAAAAATTGTATCCATCTATTCTAGTGGTAAAAAAATTTTCAAAATTATTGGTAAAAAAATTTTCGAATTTTACTTCCCTCGCATACCGAAGGGAAGTATTGTATTCGAGAAAAAATCACCCTCCGAGATTTTTTCGGATTCTGACGTTTCAGAACACGTAGATTACGAAAATATAGGTTTTTCAATTCCGTCAGTCTGTCTGTCTGTCTGTTGGTGCATTTACTAAAAAACTACTTGACGGAGAGCAGTCAAATTTGGCAGGTAGTTGACGCTACCGTCAGCGCAGAACTGGTAGAAATTTCACTGGAAAATATACAGGGTGGGCCGTCTAAACGGAATAAATAGTGAAAAAAAATTTTTTTCGCTCAAATTTAAAATTTCCACGTTTCATGACGCGCTAATCCTATTTCGGGAAAAAAAAATTTTGAAAATTTTTTCACCATTTTTGAAAAAATTTTTACCAAGATAAAAAAAAAAATTTTTGTTCAAATTTAATATTTCCACGTTTCATGACACGCTAAACCTATTTCTGAAAAAAAAATTTTTTTTAATTTTTTTTTACCAAGATGAAAAAATTTTTTTTTGCTCAAATTTAAAATTTCTACGTTTCGTGGCATTCTAAAACTATTTAAAAAAAAAATTAAATTTTTTTTACCATTTTTGAAAAAAATTTTTCTACTAAAATGATAATTTTTTTTTCTTCAAATTTAAAATTTCCACGTTTCATGGCATTCTAAGCCTGATTCAGAAATAAAAAATTTTTAAATTTTTTTTTACCAACATTTTTGAAAATTTTTTTACCACTAAAATAGATGGATTTTTTTTTATTTCTTCAAATTTAATATTTCCACGTTTCATAGCGTTCTAAATCTATTTAAAAGAAAAATTAGAAATTTTATTAACTATTTTTTAAAAATTTTACCACTAAGATAGAATTTTTTTTCTTTGTTCAGATTTAAACTATCCACGTTTCCATGGCATTCTAAAACTATTCAAACAAATTTAAAAATGTTTTTGAAAATTTTTTTAAAAAATTTGAAAACATTTTTAATCTATTTATCACTACTATAGAATAGACGAAAAATTTGGTTTGCTCAAATTTAAAATTTCCACGTTTCATGACATTCCAAACCAATTTCGGAAAAAAAATTTTTGCAACATTTTGTTACCAGTTTGGAAAAAAAATTAACACTAGAATAGATGGAAACTTTTTTTACTCAAATTTAAAAGTTTCGCGTTTCATGACATTCTAAACCTATTTAAAAAAGACGGAACTTTCCTTTTTGCTCAAATTTAAAATTTCTACGTTTGACATTTTAAACCTATTTCAGAAGTAGAAATTTAAAAATTTTTTTTTAACATTTTTGAAAAATTAAAATAAAAATGAAATTTTTTAACCACCACTATACTTCCACTCCATTACGCGAATGTTGGATTGATGTGAGGGATGGCAATAATATCTGACATATACACCTATTTTACTTTTATTGAAAAATGTACAGGGTGGTCATCCCAAGAAATAATTCAGTCATGGTGGACATTTGTAAAGGTATTTGCGCAAGCCTGCCATATGTGGCACCTGTTATTTAGTATTGAGCTTTTGCTGTTGGATGAGCAATCTGTATATTTTTTTGACCAAGGCTTATCAAGTTTTCTTTGTAATAATAGCAATAACTATATTCCGATTATTATTCTCAATGTCATTTCGCAATTATTAATTTTTTAGAGTGACCGCCATGCACAAATAACGAGGGAAGTTCTGTGTAAAGACCTTTACCGATTTTTTTTTTCTTCTGAAACAGGCTTACAATGCCATGAAACGTGGAAGTTTTAAATTTGGGCAAAACAAACTTTTCCATCTACAATAGTGGTAAAAAAAAATTTTTTCGAAAAAATTAAAAAATTTTTTTTTAAATAGATTTAGAATGCCATGAAACGTGGAAATTTTAAATTTGAGCAAAACAACATGTTTTTACCATCTAATCTAGTGGTAAAATTTTTTTCAAAAATGGTAAAAAAAAAATTCAATGAAATAGATTTAGAGTGCCATGAAACGCGAAAAAAAATTTTTTTCTTCTATTCTAGTGGTAAAAATTTTTTCTTTTTTTCGGAAATAGGTTTAGAATGTCATGAATCGTGGAAAATTTAAATTTGAGCAAAAAATTTTTTTTTTCATTTTTCCCTTTAGACGGCCCACCCTGTATATTTTCCAGTGAAAGTTTAACCATTTCTTCGCAGTAGCGTCAGTTATCTACCAAATTTGACTACTTAAACCATATTAGAGATAAATGTTAATAAAAAAAGCTATATCGGCAGCTTTGCGTAGTTTCGAATCTCCCCTGTATAAAATATAAGGATGTAGTTGGTTTGTCTGGTAGTCGCTAATTGCCAAACAGCTTGCCAATCAATATTTTAAACTACCATCATTATGTATTAAGTATTTATTCAACTCACGCCTCGTAGCGAGGAGGGGTCGCCAAACTTCCTCCCGGTTCTATTGTCCAGGATCAACTTACAGTCATATTAAACCCATTACCACGATACCGTTGCTATGAGTTCGGATTTTGGCAGAAAAGTCTCTTTTACATTCAGTCCAGGTCCAAGGAGGATTCCAACCCTTGTGCTTTTCGAATCTTACGGCTCTCGTCCGCCCCCTATCTATGGATTTGCAATATCAACGACATCGGTGGGGCTGGGATTTTACTATAATACTCTAGATCAAGATTAAGTGCTTGCAGATTATTGCAAGAAAGGTTGCATCCATAAGGTGACGAAATATAGGCAATAGAAATACGCTCTTCAAAACCCCATGCATTTTTATTTTAAAATAATTTAGTATCGTCGATACGATAACTACCATATTTCTTGAGATATGTCTCTATAATCTTTTTTTTAGGCAGTTAGTCTGTCTGCGAAGAAATGGTTAAAGTTTCACTGGAAAATATACAGGGTGGAACGTCTAAAGGGAATAAATAATGAATTTTTTTTGCTCAAATTTAAAATTTCCACGTTTCGTGACATTCTAAATCTATCTCGAAATGTATTTAAAAAAAACAACATTTTTTTCAAAACTTAAAAAAAATAAAATTTCCAGTAGAAAAACGAAATTTCTTTTGGCTCAAATTTAATATTTCCACGTTTCATGACATTCTAAATTTATTTAAAAAAAAAAATCAAAAAGGAAAATTTGAAAATTTTGTCAAAGAAATTTTTTTAAAATATTGTAAAATATATTTTTACTACTTATAGAATATACGATGGAAACATTTTTTTGCTCAAATTTAAAATTTCCACGTTTCATGACATTCTAAACTTATTTCAGAAAAAAAGAATTTCAAAAGCAAACATTGTTTTACTATAGTCTGTTTTTAAACCAAGTGGAGCGTTTTAAATTTAACGCGCTAGATCATACATCTGTGATTGGACAGGCCCTCGCCAGTTTTACACAAGGCAATAGTCGTAAATTTTGACAAATTATAAAAATTTTAATTTCATGTCATAAATTATTTGGTTATAATTTCTATTTTATCGTTTGCACATTATATATATGTTTTCAATCCCTTTTGTATCAATCTGAAGGTAAAAGTGGCTAATTACTTGGCGCCTGTATATTGCGTAAATGGTATGAATGCTATATAAAATATCTAGAGATTAAATAGAGGTCGATGCATTAAATAATGTAATAAAATACACACAAAAACACTGTAGTCGTGTATTGTTGGTTGCCCAAAACGCCAAAAAGGTTTTAGTGTATTTTCTAGTTATTTTTGCAGATATACTATACCAAGAATAAATGGTGGAAACATTTTTCTTTGCTCAAATTTAAAATTTCCATGTTTCATGACATTCTAAATCCATTTCAGAAAAAAAAATCAAAACTTAAAAAAAAAATTTGTACCAGTAGAAAGATGGGAATTTTTTTTGCTCAAATTTAAAAGTTCCACATTCCATGACATTCTAAATTTATTTTACAAAAAAAAAATATTCAAAAAGAAAAATTTGAAAATTTTGTCAGAAATTTTTTTTAAAAATATTTTAAAATATATTTTTTTTGCTCAAATTTAAAATTTCCACGATTCATTACATTCTAAACCTATTTCCGAAAAGAAAATTTTTTTTTTAAATTTAAAAAAAAAAAATTTACCACTAGAATAGAAGAAAAAAATTTTTTTTCCACGCTTCATGGCATGAAATAGGTTTACTATTTCATTGAAATTTTTTTTACCATTTTTGAAAAATTTTTTACCACTAGATTAGATGGTAAAAACATTTTGTTTTGCTCAAATTTAAAATTTCCACGTTTCATGGCAATCTAAATCCATTAAAAAAAAAAAAATTTAAATGTTTTCGAAAATTTTTTCTTACCACTATTGTAGATGGAAAAGTTTGTTTTGCCCAAATTTAAAACTTCCAAGTTTCATGGCATTCTAAGCCTATTTCAGAAGAAGAAAAAAATTTCGAACATTTTTTTAACAATAATTTTGAAAAAATTTTTACCACTAGAATAGATGGAAACATTTTTTTTTTGCTCAAATTTAAAATTTCCAAGTTTCATGGCATTCTTCTTTTTTACCACTACCATAGAATTGATGGAAAAATGTGTTTCTCGCTCAAATTTAAAATTTCCACGTCTCGTGACATCTAAGTCTATTAGAAAAGAAATAAAAAATTTTGAAATTTTTGCCCACGACAAAATATAAAATAGATAATGGACATAATTTGTTTTTGCTCAATTTTAAAATTTCCACGTTTCATGACATTCTTTACTATTTCAAAAGAAATTAAAAAAAAAAAATTAAATTGTTGAAAATATTTTAACCACTACTATTGAATAGATGACGAAAAATTTTTTTAACACTAGATTACATGAAAAAATATTTTGTTTGCTTAAATTACAATTTCTACGATTCATAACATTCTAAACCTATTGAAAAAAAATACATATATAAATTTTTTAACCACTCGTATATTTCCACTACACTACGTGAATGTGGAACTGAAAATGTCACAGATGGCAATAATATTTGGCATATGCACCTATTACAGTTTTATTGAAAAATGTACAGGGTGGTTATCTCAAGAAATGATTCAACCATAGTGGACTTTTGTAAAGGTATTTGCGCAAGCCTTCCATATTCGCCACCTGTTATTTAGTATCGAATTTTTGCTGTCGGATGACCATTCTGTATATTTTTTTGACCAAAAGTTATCATGTTCTCTTTATAATAATAGTGATAACTATATTTCGATTATTATCCTCAATGTCATTTCGTAATTAATAATTTTTTAGAGTGACCGCCATGCACAAATAAAGAGGGAAGATTTTTTTCTGTGTACACCTTATTGTGACATCACAAATATTAATATTACAAATTATTTTTTCGTCATCAAAATGTAGTTCTTTATAAGGCTTAAATTAAAAAATTTGAAAATTTTTTAAAATATTTTAAAATATATTTTCACTAATAGAATATATGATGGAAACATTTTTTGTTCAAATTTAAAATTACCACGTTTCATGACATTCTAAACTTATTTCAGAAAAAGAAAATTTCAAAAGCAATAATTTTTTGAAATTTTTATACCAAGAATAAATGGTGGAAAAAATTTGTTTTTACTCAAATTTAAAATTTCCACGTTTCATGACATTGCAAAGCTATTTCAGAAAAAAAAATCCAAACTTAAAAAAAAAAATTACCAGTAAAAACATGGGAAACTTTTTTCCTCAGATTTAAATTTTCCACGTTTCGTGACATTCTAAACCTATTTCGTAAAAAGACAGTTTTTTAGTGAAAATCCCATGACGATTTTATCATGTGGGTAGGACCTATGAATTTTTTCGTTTTCAGGTGTTGGTATTTTAATTATTACAAGGTGTTGGAGGGTTGTAGGACAATTTCCTAAATTCAAATACGCTACAGAATAATATATAACCCGTAAAAAAATCATACAATATAAAATCTGAATAATAACAGAGTTGTTTTATCTTTCAAAATTTTCTCAAAATTTAATTTGAGCCCTATAGGATTTATTTTGCTCTTTCTCTTGGCCCGCTATCTACTATGCAAAAACAGGCGAATTATGACCACTTTGTATATTTTTTGACCAACAGTTATCAGGTTTTCTTTGTACTAATACCTTCTGATTACTATTTTCATGTGTAGTTTCGTAATTAATCATTTTTTAGAGTGACCGCCCTGTATAAATAAAGAGGGAAGTTCTGTGTAAATACCTTTACCGATTTTTTATCTTTATTATTCAAATAGACATTCGTAATTGGCAAAGTCTCTCTGCAACCCTCACTTGTCTCCTCATAGTCTCATTAAAAATACAACTCCAACAATGTTCCAAATTTCGAAACTTCATCAATTTCATTGTAAGAATTAACTTGTAGCCATGAAATGGGCAATTCAAGCAGCTCAAAGTATTCACAAATTATTGTCCATTATTGACATTAAAAGTTTGCAGTTCTGAAAATTTATTATCACATTAGTGTTAAAAATAACAGCACTTATAGACGGGTGGTCCGACACATTTGCGCACCCTGTATATCATTTTATATTTCAATATACAAATTGAGTTCTAGCTCCAAACATCACTTAAATCAGAATCTTATATAATTCAAATCGCTATGTCTTAAAGTACTTAATACTGCTCTTTAGATGTCGTAATTATGAATAATTTGCATAATCTCCCTTTTCATTTAATTACTTAGGTCCATAATTAATTTCTTATGATCTGCGATGTATATAATTCGTTGCTTAATTTTGATAAATCCATTTCATATTTTCGAGTTAAGCGAATAACTCAATGTCGTTTTATAATGTAAATACGTAACACTGAAGTTTCAGCTTTTGCCCGGACCCGGAGTGGAGATATTCTAAATAATATAAAGCTCGCTTGCAAAGTTGTTCAGTTTTCTGGTGCATCAAGAAGTTCACTAATTGCCGAAATACTGGAGCTACAATTAGATAGTTTATATTATTCATGATTCATTATAAAGTGATGAAACAAACAGGTTGACTGATGTTCAAAATAACTTAATTGACATTATTATTTAGCTTCGTAAAAATATCACATCAAGTATTTGTTAAAAAGAGCACTTCTAGTAGAATGATCTGTAAATAATATTTTTTTTTCAGTTTTCTACGTTCACAATGCACAAACCGCCAAGTTGTGATCTATTTCCGATCAAATGTCTGTCAACGTTCCAGCATTCAGTTTCGCTGATAATAGTAAGGGGTCCAAAACATTAAAAATGGAAATGACCCATTCCAACACGGTAAATAAGTTTTAAGCTTCCATATCGAAAGAGGGTCCTAATGGGCATCAGAAATGGCTTGTTGGACTTTTGTTGAGGATTGCACAACTTCTCCACAAGAAAAAAAGATGGCGGAATGTTATTTCAAGAATTCGTGTTTTTAAACGTATACCTCTCGCTAGAAAATTAACTACATGCGATATTGATTTGATTTTTTTTTTCTTTACATACTACTAACATGAGCGCATATGTCTGTACTAGTAGAGTTTCAAAATCACTTACGGTTTTTTTCTAATTAAATCCTAAATCACAGGAACGAAATTTGTGTGTTTGAAATTTCGACGTGCGGACAACTATATTAAATGTTTAATTTTCTTATATATTATATGCGAATGAAATATGGTCTAAAGGTCAACAAAGTTTTTGCAAAAAAAATTAACTCGGTATCTCATAGAGTTTTCGAGTTACAGATTTTTTAATTCGATCGTAATAATGTCTTGTTATGATAACGCGCAACGTGACAGCTGCATCACGATTCGGTCTGTGTAATTGTGGATAGACATTAGTCTAATAACTAATTTGATTAAGGTATTATATTACTATTAATCAGTAGATCACCGATTGTCTGAAAATTAGACAATCATTTATGTGGTATGTTACAACTACGTGATTTTAAAATAGAGTCTGTTAAAATATAGATGCAGAAATAATGGTTTAAGGTGGCCATTCCCTAGAAAGAGACATCCGATAGGGAAATATTTATTATTTTTAGCTATAACTTTTTTTTCTTAGTACGTATATTTAAAAAAGCTATAAGAGTACCTAAGTAAAACCATAACAAGACTATTACTATGAATTATCACTCAATAATTTTAGCGGTTTGCAAAATAGCTCGATTTAAATTTGAAAATTGTGTTAATTTTCCTATTTCGTAGTTTTAAATCGAGCTATTTTGCAAACCACTGAAATTATTGAGTGAAGATTCGTAGCAATTGTCTAGTTATAGTTCTAATTAGGTACTCTTATATTTTTTTTAAATATACGTACTAAGAAAAAAAAGTTATGGGCAAAAATAATGAATATTTCCCTATCGGATATCTCTTTCTAGGGAATGGCCACCTTAATGATTACTGAAAAAAGGAAACTTTGAAGTACGTCCAATTTGCTTAGAAAATTTTCAGTTACGTCATTTTGGCTTAGAAGGACAGTATGTATCGAAAGGTGCAAATACAGTATGAAATCGTATAATAAATATATAAATTATATAAATTATATAAATTTGAGATTAAAAAATAAAAATTGTCCGAAATTTCATATTTAAGAAAATGTATGGTATGACTTAAAAACCCATCAGAATTCTATGAATTCGCCATAACAGACACAATTCTTATTCTAAACTGGAATTACTTTATAAATAGTAACAAATATAAAGCGAATAATCTAGAATACATTTTAGAATATTGGTGTAAATAATGACATATGTTGCCCAATAATGTGAACCTGCAATCATGAAGAAGAGAACACAATAATATTTGCGCAAGGTATGTTTAATTTTTGCAAAATAGAAAACCTACAAAAATTGTGTGGGTACATGACAACAAAGGGTATCTTAGGATACTCACGAAATCAGTAAATAATTAAGTGAAAAATATGAAGAAGAAAATATTGTAAAAACGTTATTGGCAGTCGGTGTATTGTGTGACCTGTCAGTTATCCTTTCCGAAGAGGATAAATTAACAGTTACTGTTGCCTTAAAATGTACACGCCAACTATATATTTTGATTAATTTTGGAGATAACTGCGATGCAATCGATGATCGTGTAATTTAAGATACTCGTAAGTCCTAGATGTGAATCTGTCCATACAGATTCACATAGGACTTACGGATTAAGGATTTAAATTCACTACGGCCATCCGTAGTGAATTTAAATCCATAGATTACTAAGGCAGTATTTATTTTTCCTTAAGGTTATTAGACTTACGTTAGCTACGTCCGCGTCCTACACAAGACACTTCCTTTCTTACTTACTGCATTTAAAACGAGGGGACGGTAGTACAGTAGTTTAGTGTACTTAGCTTAGCTAGCAACTGAAGAACCTAGCGAAGCAGGTTAAAACCCTGCTCACTGCGAAATACTTTTAATTGTAAAAATTATCCACAAAAAGTGGTTTAGACCCTTACCTAACACAAAATCCTGGATTTATAACAAATTTTCTCGACTTGAGAAGCAGTTAAGAAAGCACATAAAATTTTAGTGTCCAAGTCCAAGCGATTTTCCGATCTCCTTCCCAATTTACCCTTTCCCAGAAAATTTGGATATCTGATAGAGACCAACCAAATAAAATCACAAATGATGACAAAAAGTCACAACTGGTTCTAAAGAAAACAAATAGTGGAATTGTAAAGTGTGATTAAAAATGTGCGTCCACTTGGTGTTCTGTTACATGTGCAGCCTTTCCTAACAATTGTTTTAAGGGCAGAAATAATACAGAGCAGTTTTTAGCAGACAGTGCTTCTTCATAGTAATGCGTATGTAGTGGTTTGTCAATGCTTACTGAGCTGTGTATACTTATTATGCATTATTATTATTATTATTATTATTACTTATGTATATATTACAAGTTTTGCCTACGTTTCAACATTTTTGTATTTGTAAAATGCTATATCATTTGTACCACAATAATGATATACTTAATAAATAATATCTCCATACAACACCTTCATAATTAATAGATCGAGTAAATCATCTGCCAAATGAGTTTCTGTTTACCTATTAATATTTTTGCAAAATTGTAAAAATGTATATAATAGCACAATTTCAAAAATGTATTGGCTTACTATCTTACTGCATTACACTTACCCAGAAAACAGCCGCATGCTAACAGGAATACCACGAATCTAATTATGGTTTATTTTAAAAAGTCGGTAACTCAAAAACTGTATAAGATATCGAGCTAATTTTTTTTGCAAAAACTCTGATCTTTAGGACATATTTCATTCGTATATGGTATATAAAAAAATTGAATATTTAATATAGTTGCCCGCACGTCGAAATTTCAAACACACAAATTTCGTTACTGTTATTTAGGATTTATTTAGAAAAAAACCGAAGCGAGTTTGAAATTTAATTAGTACAGATAGATGCGCTCATGTCAGTAGTATATAAATAAAAAATATCAAACCAATATCGCATGTAGTTAATTCTCTAGTGAGAGGTATACGTTATTTCGCCATCTCTTTTTCTTGTGGAGAAGTTGTGCAATCGTCAACAAAAGTCCAACAAGCCCATTAGGACCCTCTTTCGATATCCGAGCTCAAAAATTATTTACCTTGCTGGAATGGGTTACTTGGCGATTTTGACGGCTTTCGAAGGCGTGGACCCTCTACTATAAAGTAATTGTTAATAGGTTAAATCTGCAATAAATTTATTCTTATTACAGTTTTATAAAAAGGCACTCTAAACTATACTCTAGAAGATGATATCATTTTTACTGCACAGTGAGGCGAAATAAACCATTTTTTGGGCGAAATTCTTAAACTTATGAAACTCGTTGAAAATCAGTTGGCAATTGCAGAAAAAATAATATAAAAAAATGCCATCGAGAAATTGGGGTGATTCCAGAGAGTGGAATTCGAAATAATTGGGTAAATTTCTGAAAAAAATTATTCACAGAGAATTCACATAAAACTTTTTTACCTTTATAAGATAGGGTTATTTCAAGGGGAGGGAGTAAAGAAAACTTAATAAAAATCCAGAAACCATAAAATTCTGTCTGCCAACTCATGGATTTATTTGGGAGGTATTTTGCAAAAACAACCGAAAATATAGTACCAAAAGTTAGAGAAATATAATACAATAATTTATGATATAATTACAAAATTAAAATTAAAACCAAAAAATTCTGAACATCTGAACTTAAATGACATATTTTAGGAAACAAAATCCTTATTGTTTATCAATAGCCACTTTGTGCATCAATTGAATCATTTTCAGAGGTGGATGTACTTATTTCATCAACATCAGATAAAATTGAGGTTTCCATTGAAGCTGATATACCTGACGGTATTTCTAGGTCTTTCACCGTTTCGATATTTCACTGCTTTTATCAAAAGACAGTTTCTTTCTCCCTGCAAATTATTTTTCAGTACAACATTATGTTATAAATTACAATTTTCTTTCAACCAGTCAGTATTATTCCTCAAAAATCGTTTTTCTGCTCTTCCATTTTTGTTCCATCGTTCTTTAATTTTGATACAAACTCCATATATATTATGTTGTACGTCATTTTGCATATCTTCTAGAAGTTCCGGCATATGTAGCTGGTTTAAGATTACATTTACAACGTGCTGACACTTTACAGGAAAATCACAACCAGATTTTTCTTTTCATATTTGAAAAATATGGTTCCTACTGGTCCCTCTTTATTTCCACCTGATATAAAAAAATTATTTAGAATACAATTGATAGCGTAAAATAATAGAAAGAGTGTATTATTCAATTAAAAGTAGATTGAAACATTACATGAATTAAAATTATTTAATTGTAGTTTTTTCCCAGCCGCTAACACGTAGCATTTTAATATAAAATAACTCTAACAGTAGCAATGCAAAGTACCTAAAATTTTCTTCATATATAATGTATAAGGTTCATTTGGTTAAAAAATTAGCGCGGGTCTAAGCGGGTCTAACTTTATAACTCAACGTGAGTTTTGTTATTTAATAATCTTTATCGGCAATGTTCAATGAAACTGTAATTACACTGACCTTGTGTGCGTGCTGTAAAGGATGTTTGCAGGTAGTAAGGGTAGTTTATTATTCTTGGAACTATTACCTAACTATGTACGCATTTAGTTAGGGGGAAGGGGCATTTGATCGGGAGGGTTATTTGATCATATCAACATTGTTCAGTTAAAATGACAAATGTTTCAAAATCGACAATTCTAGGGTAAAATTTACACAATCTAGCAACATATAACCACATCCTAGTTTTACAATTTTATGAAACCTCTGGATATATTTGAGGGGCACTAGTAGACATCTCTTATGGTACGTATTTATTTAAATATTTACCTATGTATTTTGTCTTTTAAATGTATTAAAAATAAGTTTCGCTTTATTATTCGATATAATTATAGTTCTTTTATCATTTCAGTGATCAAGTATCCCTCTAGTGATCAAGTATCCCACCTAGTGGGGATACTTGAACCAATTACATTAAAGGCAAAAATTTACAATACAATTTGTTTAAAGCCTTTGAAGGTTATTCTAAATATAGATAATCAATATGACCACCAAGTTTCCAATGTTTTAGTTCCAATCATACAAACTGTTTTTCCAACTTTTTGAATTAAACAAAACTGTGATCATGCATCCCCCCTTTGCCCTACGTAATTCTAAGGAGTTGATTTTTGGATATTTTGGCCAAGTTTTAAGGCACTCTGCCCCACTGTGCGCTGGTTTAAAATGTTTTTAAGCTCTAAAATTACTATTGATAATACGTTTCCATTAGTTGGTTTTTAGATGAGATAACACTCTACAGGCCACAATGTATAACGAATCCACTAGATTTATTTTTAATCCCTTCGTTTACTACTGGAGTAAAACCCTATTGAATTTCATAATGAACAGTACAATACTCGTATGTATCTACATGATTTTAGTTTGTTGACATTTTATACCAGCTTGGTATAAAGAGGAAATTAGTGTAAACTTTCACTTTCGTTTCGTTGCATAGTTAAAATCGATTTTTAGTCGGTAAAATTTTATGTCCCTTTGTGAACAAAGCCATATGATTTTATGGTAAACGAGCATAACTGATTTTCGTTAACCACATCCACGTGGTGAATACAGCGGCATATGCGGGCCGTAATGGCGTCGCTACACAGCAAAGTCCTGGGATGAAGGAAACTGCTTTGCATTCATGTCGTATAAGGGCACTAACGCTTCCAACTTTCCCCTCATATCTGTATTGGTTTCCTCAGATATCATCTTAATATGCCATATTTTTCATGTGCAATGCGTTTTTCCGTTTCCTTTTGCAAAGGTGGCATAACTTATGGCTACTTTCGCCGGGATTTCTATCCGAGATACGGAAAGATTTGAGATTTAGAACAAAAACTTCACGACTGATGCCGAGGATTTTATTCGAATCAGTGGCTGTTTTTTTATGTTTTCTGCTCGTCTCTGGCGTACGTGTCTCAAATTATTGCGTGAATAATGGGCGCGTTAGGATGCCTTTAAACTACTCCTTGTACTTTTTGCTCATTTCTGTCAGGCGTTTTATATTCCGGCTGTTGTCTTTCTACATATATTGGCTTACAGACGAACATAAAGTTCGTTTAAAGTGCTGATATTTCTAAAATGATGCTAAATAAGAAGAAATGAATAGAATGGCGTATTTTTGAAGGAATAATCGACGTCATCATCTGGTATTTTCCGATAAAATTGCCGTAAAATAACATTACATTACAGTAAGTACATTAGAATATGTGCTTAATAGGATGTACTTAATAAGATGGTCGTTATTTCCAGATCCATGTAGTGGAGTGGAAGCACATTTTAAGTTAAAAAAAATCATTTTTTTTTTTTTGTTGAAATAGACTTGTATAGAATGTCGCAAAATGTCGAGATTTTAAATTTGAGCGAAAAAACAATTTCTGTCTGTCGGTCAATGCAAACCTTGAATACCTTTTATCTATTAAACCAGCAACATTTTTTAAAGCATATTCGACTTATTTTCAAACACTCTGTATACGATCTATGTATAACCTTGAAACGTTTTTTCGGATGTACAACGTTTATTATCATTTCATTTTATTAGAATAGAAAACGGAGAGGACGAACAAGAACTAAATTGTGAAATCATTCGAGTTGTAAACCCTCCGAATGGAGGGTAAAATATCATCGGCTATCAGGTCCAGTAGTCGATTAGTTACTGATCTTAGAGGGCTTTACGTCATTATGATGAGCTTAGAGCTTAATTCGGCTCTTCCCTCTTAGCTAACAAAAGTAATTCCGTTAAAAAGCCGAGACTAGGAATACTAGAAAATAAAAGTAAGGTTAAAGCCATCTTCATTGTTACATAAAATTAATGGGGTAAACATTATATTGGACAAATTGTATAAAAAATGGTATCACGTTTTTTTAAAGAACACAATCTTTTTTATTTCTAATTCTCTCATACTAATTATTAAAAACATAATTGATAATATAACAGATGTTGTGTATGCCTATTATGTAATATTTAGTACGAAAAAGAAGAATATTTCTGAATTCTAGTACTATACTCTGTTTAGAAATGAGAGAGGGTAATGAATTACTCACAAAAAGATCAACCACGTGCGTACTATTGTTTCTCTTCATATTATGGAAATTATACCGAAAAATTAATGATTAAATTAATTAATTCAACTATTTCCAGTTCTTAGTCTTGTTCTTGATAATTTGGCAAAGTTCTATAAATCACTTACAAAAAAGAAGAACTCAGCAATTTTATAACATAGAACCTATCATTATTAATTGCTCATAAGAATGGCTCATATGAGGATTCTAAATAACTTCCGTCCCATTTCGCTGGTAGGTACTAATACTAGCCAAAATACTTGAATCAGTGCTGAAAAACCATCACTGAATACTTTGAGCTTAACAACTTATTTCATCCTTGCCAATGTGGATTTAAGAATAAACAATAACAATAAATAACATCGTACAAACCATCCTCGATACTTTTGAAAGCAAAACATTCACAACTGCTAGTTTTTACGACCTAACCAAAGCTTTCGATTGCGCATCCCACGAAATTCTCCTCGATTAGTGGCATATAACTTCAATAACGGTAGTGTAATACTCATAAAAACCTACTTAACTAACAGGTTTCAATATGTTAACTGTAATTTGGCGTTCCCCAGGGATCTGTTCTAAGTCCCTTACTCTTTATCATTTATATTAATGACCTTGCCAACACCAGTGATGTTACCTATTTCACATTGTTCGCTGATGATACAACGGCACTAAATAGAAATACTATATTTGAACGTTATCTCAACAATCGAAAAGATTAACAAATGATTTGTATCTAATCGATTAAAGCTAAACGAAGACAGAATGCAAACTCTAAACTTCACACTACGAAATGTTGACCTGATAGACCAATTTGTTTAAAGAGGTAAAGTGGTAAAATTTTAAGGTGTATATCTAGACTCATACATTTTAAAATGATCAGCTAAACTCTCTAAAAATATTAATTTTTTACGGAACCTCTCTAACACTTTATCCCAAAACTGCTTAATTATTGCTTACTATGGCTTACTTCATGCAAACAGGTCATATGGTATCCTAAACTCGTACCACTAAAATATTTGGTTTGCAACGCAGATGCATTCGGATACTTTCGCATTTAAAGTATAGAGATGATGGTAAAGGTCAATTTATAACACTTAAGATTCTAACTTTCCCATGTGTCTATATCCTAGAGTCTATTATACATTAACGTGGAAATTTTAAATTTGTGCAAAAAGATATTTTTTCCATCTATTCTAGTGGTAAAATGTTTTTCCAAGATGGTAAAAAATGTTGCAATTTTTTTTTTCCGAAATAAGTTTGGAATGTCATGAAACGTGGAAATTTCAATTTTGAGCAAAAACTAATTTTTCGTCTATTCTATAGTAGTGATAAATAAATTAAAAAATTTTAAATTTTTCAAAAATAATTTTAGATTTGTTTTTGTTGAATAGGTTTAGAATGCCATGGAAACATGGAAATTTTAAATTTGAACAAAGAAAAAAAAATTTCAATATATTTTAGTTATAAAATTTTTTCAAAAATTGTAAAAGAATTTTCTAAACATGTTTTTTTTCTTAAATGGGTTTAGAACGCTATGAAACGTGAAAATTTTAAATTTGAAAAAAGAAAAAAAATTCCATCTATTTTAGCGGTAAAAATTTGTTCAAAAATGTTGGTAAAAAAAATTCAAAAAAATGTTTTTTTAAATAGGTTTAGAATGCCATGAAACGTGGAAATTTTACATTTGAACAAAGAATTTTTTTTTTCATCGTAGTGGTAAAAAAAAATTTCAAAAATTTTGGTTAAAATAAATGTTCATTTTTTTTTCTGAAATAGGTTTAGCGTGTCATGAAACGTGGAAATTTTAAATTTGAGCAAAAAAAATTTTTTCCACTATTTATTCCGTTTAGACGGTCCACCCTGTATGTTTTCCAGTGAAAGTTTTCTTCGCTGACAGTAGGGTCAACTACCTACCAAATTTGACCGCTCTCCGTCAAGTAGTTTTTTAGTTAAGGCACCAACAGACAGGCAGATAGACAGACAGACAGACGAAATTGAAAAACCTATATTTTTGTAATCTACGTGATCTGAAACGTCAGAATCCGAAAAAATCTCGGAGGGTGATTTTTTCTCGAGTACAATACTTCCCTTAGGTATGCGAGGGAAGTAAAAATGAAATGGGTTTAGAATGTCAATTTTAATTTGAGCGAGAACATTTTTTTTCCATTATCTATTCTCTTTAGACGGTCTACCCTGTTTATTTTCCAGTGAAAGTTTAACCATTTCTTCTCCGACAGTAGCGTCATCTACCTACCAAATTTGTCTGTTCTCCGTCAAGTAGTTTTTTATTAATGCACCAATAGACAGACAGACAGATTGACGGAATTGAAAAACCTATATTTTTGTAATCTACATGATCTGAAATCTCGGAGGGTGATTTTTTCTCGAATACATTCGAGGGAAGTAATAGGACAAGTTTTATAACGTGTTTTTTCTAAAACCTAGTTCTGTACATCTAACTTTAATTTTTGTGACATAGTCAGTTAGTTGTCAAAATTCATTGCAAGTGTGCCAAAACTAATATGCCCCATATAAGCGATTTAGTTAAAGCTGGAGTTATTGCTACAGCAGAAGATGGTTGGTCAATAAGACAAATTGCAGTGCGTTATAATATTAACAAGAATTCTGTGTTTAACATTTAAAAAAAGTGGACAATAAGAAAATTCATTTCACTCAGTAATTCAGGCAGTGGTCGTATTCGTGTTTACCGACCTCCGAATATTCGATTCGATGAGAAGTATATATCTAACAATGACAAAAGTGGTAGATTTTCCTTTAACATGTGGGCTTGGATATCGGCATGTGGTCCTGGTATTTTGTGGCACATTGAGGAACGATTTAATAGTGGAACGTATGTTAGACAATATTATGCTCCTTTCTGTGTCACCATTATTTCCTAATAATGAATTCATATTTCAACAAGAATTAGGTGTTTTCACTATGAGAAAATTTGCTTTTTTGATATTATTAAAATGAAGTACTTGTTATACTAAAGCACTTGATGTTTAAACAGCATTCTATCGTCCATCAAATTAAAATTTCGACAAATAAATAACATCAAGTTTTAGTAATTGAACGAGTACGCAAAACACGCGGTGACGTCATCGGTTATATTAGTTTCTTATATCGTGTTTAAAAATTGTTAAACACAACACGTTATTCGCTTTATTTACGTTTTACATGTGATTAAATAAGTAACGCCTACCTAATACGGAATTTGTAAAAGCTACTTTAGGAAATTTATCTGCAAAATAACGTGTTAGTAACACAAAATGACACTGACAATATAACTGATGACGTGCGTAGTGAATTGATGTAGTGTTTTTGGCGAAAAAATTTCAATACAAAATTAAAATGGCTTATTTCTTAAAATTCAAGTGCTTTTAACTATAATAAAGCATTATCTTCACAGTGAAAGTGAATATAAAATTTGTGAAAACACCTAATTGTTCAATTCAACCTGTTTATAGCGTAACTAACTGGTTCCAAGATAACAACATTAATGTTCTTAACTGGCCCAGTCATAGTCCAGATCTTAACCCTGTGGAAGACGTATGGGGATTACTCGTAAGAAGTATCCAAAAACGAAATGTGAGAATTACTGGAAGTAGTAAATAAAGCATGAGAAAATATTATTACTATTGATTATTGTATAAGTTTATTTAATTTAATGCCAAACAGACTTATAGAAGTCATAAATAGAAATGGTGCAATAACAAAATGTTAATAGTTAGTTTCTTGTTAAGTTGGATATTCTTTGTTGCCCTGATCCAAGATTTCTACTAATCGTACCACGGCAATAATAATAATTAATAATCTACGAAAAATCCCCTAAACCCGGCTATGATGTTTCAATTTGTAGATGACAACTGGTTACAAGAGAGATCAACCAAGATATCACAGCTGCAGAGGCAAGGACAGAACGCCAGAGATTGAATCGATGCAGGTGGACATAGCGTAGTACGGATATTTCTAACAAACTGTCTAAAAGTGCGGCTCACCATAATATATAATACTTAATAGAAATTACTAATAAGCACCATGATTATGTTTTTATGGAATTTGCATTTATACCTAATGAGCTGTTATTACTTTCATTTTCAAATAGAATTTAGTATAAAAGATATACTACAGGTCATGAAAAGATGTTCCGAAATACTATATCATTCCAGGTTGTGTTTATCAATGAATTGATATTGCCTACCGAAATACTTTCAATTTAATTTTGAAGAGTTAATTAAGGATAACTTTGCAAGCCGATAATAGACTGTCATTCATTTTAAAACTGTGTATTGGCATTTTATTTGTATTTCTAAAGAGGATTACAAAATAATAAATCTGCAAATGACTTGTTTCGTTCTATTGACGTCAAAGTACTCTTCCATTTTATGGTTCTATAATAACCATTGAATCTGTGTTATATTACAATTTTTGAAACAAAATACAGGGAATAATTAATTATATACAGGTGTTCATAAATTACTTAAAAAATATATACTTATACAGGTTGTCCAATTTATCAGAGCCAATATGGATATATTTTTTATTATTAGAACGCATATTTTGGATAGTTTTTGAGACATGGAAGTTACATTCAAAACATTGGCCATTAACCATCATTGTAGCACAAGCTAAAGCATCTTTTAATTAAAAAATTTTATTAGAAAAAAAAACATACATACGTTTCTGAACTAATATAAAGAGGTTCCAGCTCTCGGGATAGGTAAAAATTGTAAGTTGTTTAATCCAATAAATACTATGAATACAACATTAGTTCATTTTTTTCACGGGCGATTTTTCCAAGAATTGCTAATCTTAAAGAAAAATTTCAAATAAAAAAAGTTGTCTCCATTTGCCTGTGTTTCTCCTCAGTATACTTTATACCAATTTTTTTTTCATATTTTCGACCCTTATTAAAATTTGGCCTGGTGGCCACGAGTCAATGTACGCCCCCAATATTTTGGTCGTTTTTGTATTTAAAAATTTGGTTTTTATTACAAATAAATTAGGCAATAATAGGTTACTTTTAGACTAACAGGAATGAAAATATCACTTCCGGTTGAACCGGAAGTGACATCAACTCTTTTTTCTTAAATGGAATGACTATATTTTTTTGATAGTTTCTCATTAAGCATAAATTTCTAAGTGCAACAGTTTTTTCAGATACAAAAAATTCCAAAGAATAAGTGAGATACGAACAATTTTTTAATTTTTTCAAAATGGCCGCGTCAGATGAATGCGATGTAAGAAAATTACTAAGTAGACTATGGAAATTATTAGTAAGGTTGTAGACTTGTCTGTAAGGCACAAAATAGTTGTTTGAATTACTGATAGGTACCAGTATTTTTAGTTTTTTTTCAAAAAACGGAATTTCATTTTCATTTCCGTAGGGGTCCTATGAATTTTTTTTTTGATGGAACTGTTCTGTTTCTTTTATTAATCAGAAATAATGATTCATAAACTATAATTTTTTTCGCCATTAAGCAATTCTTAACGATATCCTACGTAATAATAGAAGTATTTTTAAAAGGTAAACACAAATTAAACAAGAAATAATTTTAATAGGTATAACGTTACAACCATGAATAAATTATCAAGAATAACAAATCTATTTAAAACCTAAATTATAATAAACCATTATAAAAATTGTTCAAGCTGTTCACCGTTATGATCAATACACAGAGTAGCGCGACTTATCGTTGCACGTCTAACATTCTGTAATTGTTGAGGTGTTATTTGTGCAATTTCGTGTCGAACTCTTTCTTCCAGATCTTGCCTTGTGGTTGGAGCAGTCATGTAGACTCTATTTTTCAAATGCGCCCGAATATAAAAATCGAGCGGGGTTAATTCAGGCGACCTTGCAGACCATCTGACTGGACCATGGGTCCCAATCCAACGATCTGGAAATAATTGATTTAAGTAATCCCTAACGATAATAGCATTGTGTGGTCCATTTTGATAAAATTCTCATTTCCTAATTGGCGTAACTGTAACCAATTACAAAAGGTTATTCTTCGTTGATAATCATTCTCATACAAAAATTGATGCAATTGATAGTTATGAGAACGATAGCGGTGTTTCTTTAAAATATTTCTGGCTGAACCTTTGGAAACTGGTAATCCATGTTCAATTTGTCTTATCGAAATGGTTGGGTCAACATGCACTAAAGCTAATACATTAATTTCCGTTTCTTCATCCACAATAAATCTTTCTTCAATTTACATTAGGTTCAGTTCTAAATTGTTGCTCCAACCGGGCGAAATAGTTTCTCGGAGGTTGTCTTCTTTCTGGATATCTCCGTCCATACAGACTGTGCTCTAGTTGCATTACGTCGAGTCTCTCCATAAATAATGATCATGTCAACTTTTTCATCTCTTGAATAATTTTCAGCCATTTTATATTAATTTTCTTGTTTATAACAAGTTTAACACACTTGCTTCAGAAAATTAGTGAGTAAGTCAAGACTAAGTCAATTGTTGCGAATGTCTGTTATTTTCATGGCTATCTGCAATTTTGGATTTACATGTAGATAGGTATTAAAATGATTTGTTGGCACTCACTTTTTCAAAATACTTCTATTATTACGAAGGATATCGTTAAGAAATAATTAATGGCGAAAAAATTATAGTTTATGAATTATTATTTCTGATTAATACAAGTAATGGCACAGTTCCATTTAAAATAAAATCCATAGAACCCCTACGGAAATGAAAATGAAATTCCGTTTTTTTTTGAAAAAAAAAAACTAAAAATACTGGTACCTATCAGTAATTCAAACAACTATTTTCTTCTTTACAGACAAGTCTACAACCTTACTAATAATTTCCATAGCCTACTTAGTAATTTTCCACATCGCATTCATCTGACGCGCCCATTTTAAAAAAATTAAAAAATTGTTCTTATCTCACTTACTTTTTGGAATTTTTTACATCTGAAAAAACTGTTGCACTTAGAAATTTATGCTTAATGAGAAACCAGTAAAAAATATAGTCATTCCATTTAAGAAAAAAAAGTTCATGTCACTTCCGGTTCAACCGGAAGTGATACTTTCATTCCTGTTAGTCTAAAAGTAGCTTATTATTGTCTAATTTATGTGTACCAAAAACCAAATTTTTAAATACAAAAGCAACCAAAATATTGGGGGCGTACATTGACTCGTGGCCCCTCGGTATATTAACACAATTTGTTAACATATATGTAGCAATAAGATGGTAACAATGTGAGCTCAATTATTATTTTTATTCTTGAATAAGGGCTGGTTAAAATATTTCATGATAGAATTCAAAAAAACTTTTCTCATGAAAATCCTTTAATAATAGCAACTTACATACCGGTTTTGCGAACATTTTCTTCCCCATATTTTCATGTTATCAGAATTTTTAATATGTTAAACAATGTTTGTCACTATAAACGCTGTTTTCCAACTCCGCGTCGTCGAAAATAATTGTAATACCAATAATTACAGTGTCAATAATTACAGTGTCAATTAAAATTATTATATGAAAATTATTGTTCAAAATTAATACACGAAGGAAAAGACAGTATAACACCGGATTAAAACAGGCAATAACTGATTACAACCACAGTCAATGTATCAATGAAATTGACTGTATAAAATTTGTATACACTGTGTCTCACTTTTCATATCACAGTGCTCTTATTAACAATGCATTTTTTTTTTAATTTGGGTTTAATTTAATCTTGATTTACATGCTGATCAATACAAGGTTGATCCATAATCAATAATGGGTCGTATGTACGCCTTATAAAAGATTAAAGAAACCAACTGGTCAGCTCCCCACGAGATTTTGCATAACATTTTCAAGAAATGTATTCTTTTTTCACAACGTTTCACTGTGTAATCTACATGAGTGCTCCACAATAATTTCCTGTCTAGGAGAATTCCTAGATATTTGTAAGATGAAACAATAGGTATGTCTCTGCCGCAAAGATCAATTGTATTGTTGGTTCGTGCTTTTTTCCTCGAAAAGAATAATACTGCACATTTCTCGTACGAAATTGTGAAACCCAGAGAGACTGTCCACAAATTTAAGATATACATTACATGTTTCAATTCGCGCGTGCATTCTTCGTATGATTTGTGTTTTGAGTAGATACACCAATCATCGGCGTACTGTATACATGAGATAGTGGGCGACCATAGCTGGTGTATATCAATTGTGTATATGTTGAATAAGAGCGGACTCAATACCGATCCTTGTGGTGTACCAGCCGAGGTATATCTAGAGCCAATTAATTTATCATTACATTTGCAGTGGGATTAAATTTCTATAACATCTACCTTTAAACATAAGTTGTTCCTGACAATTATTGAGCAAACAGCGATAGTTATAATAATAATAATAAATGCCTTTTTTCCAATAATATTTTTAAGAGAATGATGACATAAGCAAAACAATTTTTTTTTTTTTGGAAATCTCAAACGGAAGTTCACAACAAGTGAATTTTTGTAAAATTAAATAAGGAAAAAGTGTAACATTGTACTTCCCTTACTTGAAATATTGCATAAATTAATCGCCAAATTTAAGAGTTACGGTTTATATTAAAGGAAATATGATATTAGAGACGTGAGGACCTTGGAATAACGCCAGCTATAAAATAACCAACTTCCATAAAATTAAATAGCTCAATAAGTCGTTAAGTTGGTAACGGGTCATTTTAGATTTATTATCAGTGCCTTGTTTTACGGTTTCTTATATGCCACGTTTAGTTTTGATCAATCTCTGTGCTTTTGGCACGGATAAATAAATATTCATTCAACGTTAAATAACATGACAAACGACGCGACGTATCGATTACATCATACTCATAAATGGAGCGAAGCTTTCATTATAACTCTTTTAACTCATATAATCTTAACTTTTCTGGATCTGTTGTAATTGTCCTCCCAAATATGGCTGCTTTTCTGCTCGTCTGTATCAATTTTTACTGCAATTAAAGGTCATGGCAGGTTAAGATAACAGCCTTGATTCACCCTCAAATATTTTTTGATTTTAATAGGATTTTATATACACTTATAAGCTTCATATTGGCACCCATTAACAATTGTAACCTTACCCTAGTCTACATGTGTTGTGTTTCTACCTATTAGGTATTTAAAATTGTGATTCCTTACTCTGAATTCAAAAGTAATGCAATTTAAGTGACTTTTTGTATCATATTTAAAAATAGTTAGAACCGAAGTGCTTTGTTCTCGTGATTTTTAATGGCTATCTAAAAGTGCATAGTAGTCTCGTGCACTTCGTTATTTAAAGTGTTTAGTGCTCCGTAATTACAAGCACCATTTCAGTGCTAGTGCTTAATGCTCGAAGTACTTTTTAGTGTATCTACTAAAATAAAGATATAGAATTATTCCATGCTATAATTTGATGATATGGCGAAGTCGCCGGTGAAAACTCCTATTTTCTGTTTTGCACTTTTAAAGAAAATGAATTTAGTACTTAGTACTCCAAGTAGCATTTTTAGACCCAATTTCGAAACAATTTGATAATGGGAAACTGTGGGGCTACTTCGCTAACGCACACCGAACATTTGTCGGTCAAAAGACAATCATTAGATTGATATTTAATCAAGACTCATGTGAAATTTATTTTATAAAATATTCAATTTTAACTGTACCTTGTACTTTTATTTTACAATCACTAACACATGTGAAAGAAAACCATGAAAATTTTGTAAAAAATAATGACTCCTACAAATGCCCTATTTCTAGTGGCTCTGTAATAAAGCTCCCCCAGTACAGAACAACATTATTCGAAAAATCACCTCATTGCATCGGTCCCAAATTTTGTAATAAGCTAATCAATTCGCGAGAAAAAGAAAACATACAAACTTTTAAATCCAGTGTGAAAAAAAGTTGTTTAAAATGTGCTTCTACAACGAGGGCGAATATTTCTGCGATTCATAATTTTTTTTAAAATAATGCGAGCCATGGATACACTCCTTTAGCCAAGAGACTAACAAATTATCCGATGTACGTATATCTGTAAATGCAATCTCAAAGAAAAAATCGGTAAAGGTATTTATACAGAACTTCCCTCGTTGTTTGTGCATGGCGGTCACTCTAAAAAATTATTAAATACGAAATGACATTGAGAATAATAATCGAAATATAGTTACCTATTGTAATTATTACAAAGAAATCCTGATAATTTTTGGTCAAAAAAATAGTGCTCATCCAGCAGCAAAAGTTCAATACTAAATAACAGGTCTACCATGAATTATTTCTTGGGATGACCCCCCTTTATATTTTCCAATAAAAGTATAATAGCACATGTCAAATATTATTGCCATTAGACACATTTTCAGTTCCGTATTCACTCAGTGAAGTGGAAGTATAGTGGTGGTTAAAAATTTAATTTTTTTTGAAATTTTTCAAAACTGTTGGTTAAAAATTTTCAGTCTGTTTTCTTCTGCAATAGGTTCAGAATGTCATAAATCATGGAAATTTTAAATTTGAGCAAAGAATAAAAATTCCATCTGTTTTAGTGGTAAAAATGTTTTAAAAAATGTCTGAAAGAAATTTTCAATTTTTTTTTTCTGAAATAAGTTTAGAACGTCATGAAACGTGAAAATTTTAAATTTCAGCAAAACAAATTTTTCCATCTATTCTAATGGTAATTTTTTTCCAAAATGGTAAAAAAATGATGCAATTTGTTTTTTCCGAAATAGGTTTGGAATGTCATGAAACGTGGAAATTTTAAATTTAAGCATACAAAAATTTTTCATCAATTCCATATCCAGTAATGAAATAGATTTTATCAATTTTTTTAAAAAATTGTTTGAATAGGTTTAGAATGCTATGGAAACGATGAAATTTTAAATTTGAACAAAGAAAAAATAATAATTTTGTTTGAAATTTTTCCAAAATGTTGGTTAAAAAATTTTCAAAATGTTTTCTTCTGAAATAGGTTTAGAATGTCATGAAACGTGTATATTTTAAATTTGAGCAAAAAAAATTTTCCATTTATTCTAGTGGTAATTTTTTTTCCAAAATGGTAAAAAAATGTTACAATTTTTTTTCTTCCGAAATAGGTTTGGAATGTCATGAATCGTGGAAATTTTAAATTTGAGCAAAAAAAATTATTTTCTTCTATTCTATAGTAAGTACTTAGCGATGAATACATAAATTTTTTCGAGAAAAATTTTCAGAAAAATTTCTAAATTTGTTCTAATACGTTTAGAATGCCATGGAAACGTGGAAATTTTAAATTTGAACAAAAAAAAATTTCACCTATTTTAGTGGTAAAAAATTTTTCTCAAATGTTTGTAAAAAAAATTTTCAAAACAAAATTTTTTTAAAAAATGTTAAAAAAAAATTTTTTTTAAAAATACGTTTTGAATGCCATGAAACGTGAAAATTTTAAATTTGAAGAAAGAAAAAACTTTTCTTCATATATTTTAGTGGTAAAAATTTTTTCAAAAATGTTGCTGAAAAAAATTTTCAAAATTTTTTTTTTCTGAAATAGGTTTAGCGCGTCATGAAACGTGGAAATATTAAATTTGAGCAAAACAAATTTTTTTTACTATTTATTCCGTTTAGACGGTCCACCCTGTATATTTTTCAGTGAAAATTCTACCATTTCTTCGCTGACAGTAGGGTTAACTACCTACCAAATTTGACTGCTCTCCGTCAAGTAGTTTTTTTAGTTAATGCACCAACAGACAGACAGACAGACTGACGGAATTGAAAAACCTATATTTTCGAAATCTACGTGTTCTGAAACGTCAGAATCCGAAAAAATCTCGGAGGGTGATTTTTTCTCGAATACAATACTTCCGTTCGGTATGCGAGAGAAGTAAAAAACGAAACGTTTCCTACCCTTTTAAAATCATCCTAATAAACGAACAGGGATCTACACAGTGGACACTCACGTCACATCAATAATACATTTTAATGAACTATATTTATGAACACTGATAAATTTCATTTATTGACTACACGATTGTATATTATCACATCTTATATACATATTATTAACTAAGGTTTTATGACTTGTTCTATGCATTATTTTAATGGCAAACGAATTAATAAATTATTATTATTATTAAAATATTACATTATAATATAACAATATTTTGGTATTTACTGCTTATTTGTTTGGATTACCCTCGGCCAAACGTATAAAGGCATGAAGACTCTAACAAGTATACTGGCGAAATTTTTCCCTTCATTTACCTCATTTTTTCTTAAAATTACTTAAAAACAAATATAATGCTTGTCTTTATTTTCAGGTTACCACCACGCAAACCAACAACCTCCAAGAATCACAGAGCATCCCGTTGACACCACCGTAGCACGCCACGAACCAGCAACGTTAAACTGCCACGCATTAGGAGAACCCGAGCCTACGATAACCTGGTATAAAGATGGGCAAGTGTTAAGGACGGCACCGCAGGACGCCAGGTCGCACCGGGTATTGTTACCAGCAGGGAATTTATTTTTTCTGCGAGTTGTGCAGAGCAGAAAGGAATCTGACGCCGGAGTATATTGGTGCGAAGCTAGCAATGGGCTGGGGAAAGCCAGAAGTCGAAATGCCACGTTGACCGTCGCTGGTAAGGTTTATTCAAGTCTATTTTTGATCCATTTCTCTGTCTTAATTGTTTATTAATCTCCTCACTCATTAAATGGGGAAGTTACTGGACTTGGTGCAAAATCGAAAATTTAAGTACGTCCAGATTTTTACGTTTTGAGGTGCTTGGAACACGAAAACTTGGTTTTTCAAAAAAAGGCTTTTATTTAAAAAAATGTACTAAAGAAAAATATATACAGGTTGATTCTTTTAAGGCGGCCATTAGAATATTTCCCACTTACAAATGAGATAGACATTTGAGATTTGGTATCTTACTATAGTGTGAATCCGAAAATAATAATTTCAAAATCGAGGCACTTCAATAAATACCGAAAGTTGATGCCATTGTTGTTTTTTAAATGGACACGCCCAATTTTGAATTCAGCATTAAATTCAGAGTATAAAGCGATCAGATTGTCGATACCTATCTGTAATAATTTTTGACATGTCAATTTTTCTAAATTTTAAAGGCAAGAGTCTATTAAAAAGTTCACATCTCTTAAACAGTTCAGGGCTAGGTAAATAAGTTTTTTTTCAATCGATTCCCTAAAGTAGAAAGAATCATTTAAATGGCCAAGATAGGCCCTTCTTGAATATGACGATCAAAGAATGTCAAAAACTCAAATTCTTCGAATAGCACATGCCAAATTCTATTACGACAATCGATGTAGACTTAAATTTGAGGTGAACTTATATCAGTATGTCCTATAACTAACGTATGCGCTTTTTGAATTATTGACAGTTTTTGTTAGAAATTATAATTCATCAAGAAAAAAACATAGAAGCCTATTAAACAATTGAAACAATGAAATAAAACAAAAATATAACAACAATAGCAACTCTAATGCTTGGCGTCTTAAAGCTACGATTAATGCCTTCGCCTTCTCTTCGTCATTCCAGTTGTTTGCACTCGCTGCTGCCTCAAACTGTGTCTTGTAAGTCATCCAGGAACTTTGACCATCAAAAGAGGGAATTTTCAATCTCTGGCCTGATGATACCACTGGCTGGTTTCCTCTATCCCTCAACTGTTATTTAAGTTGGTCTATTTCTCCTTTGACTTTTTCTTCGAACTTGTTTACTTTCATTTTGACTTCACCAACTTCTTCTTCGACCTTGCCTACTTTTTCTTTCACTTCGCTTACTTCCTCTTCAACCTTGTCCATTTTTACTTCGATCTTATTTTTGAGGTCTTCAGCGACTGTAAACAAGGCATTCTGTTGCGTCTCTATAGCTTTCCTTAAGTTGTCATTTTCCTTTTGACGGCGTTTCTCCGCTTCTTGTTTTTCCTCTTGACGTCGTTTCTCCTCTTCTTGTTTCTCCTCTTGACGTCTTCGTTCTTGATCCTCAAAAATTTGTCTTAATTCTTCTTGGCGTTTTTGTTCTTTTCTTTCCTGTTCCTCCTTCTCTTCCTGGCGCTTCCTTTCCTGATTCACCATCATCTTTTGCATTTGGGCCATAAAGTCCTGCGTTTGTTGTTCGGATGCCATGCTTCTGGTTGTTACCGGCATATAATTATGATAAACTCAACAAAATTTATTAATCACGTCGATATCGGTAATGGAATTGTCCAGAGAAATCGCAAAACAGCACGAGAAAGTCTTTTATTTAAACTACTGTCCAAATAGAAAAGTTCTAGAAAGTTCACGAAAATGCACTTAATAACTACACGAAAGTCTTGTTCGGAGTCTTTATCACTTAACCACTAATGTCCAACAAAAATGGTCTACAATGTCTAAAAACGCACTTGGCACTATTTTCCTGTTTGAAAATAATCCTCGAACAATGTCCAGTAAATTAGTCCTCCCTGTGTTAGCACAAACTCCGAGAATACTGTCCCAGTCTTCGTGGGTTCTAAATAATTTCAACAAGAGATAAACACCACTAACACTTTATTTGATAATTTACTGACTATACAATACTTGAAAATACACTTTGTTTACTTTAACCTCACTTTTTACCGAACGTGTCACTTCTCCAATAAACTTCCCCTTCCGCGCTGGTAATCGCGCCTTCTATACTCCGAATTTGACTCTCTAGATCCATCTAGAAACAATCAAGAATCTTCTCCAACAACATTCCAGAAAAGTGCATTTCATTCTGACAGCTTCCAGTCACAATTAGTAGGCATAGGCGTATCATCTCCAGTTCCAAGGGGGTGTAATTCATAACAAAAGCTTAGGTATAGTTCTCTTTATATATTTAAAGCAAATAAAGAAATACACTTTTTATGTGCCTTAAATATATGAAGAGAACTGTGTTTAATACAACATAATATGTAGATATCTACCTACCTAATTCAATTTGCACAGGTGGGAGTTCTCAACAGAAGAAATATACATTTTTGGGCCTCCTCAAATACCCACTTATCTTTGAAATTGAAAATAAAATTCAATTATATATAAACGTTTTCTGTTTAGTAGTGGATAATCGGTTACATTGGTACATGCATGACGTAAATTCGTATGGAAACAAATATTTAGAGATTATTAGTTCAAGATTTTGCCGATAATAATCTTCCATCGCAGCGGTCCATTGATGGGATCAAATGGATGAAGCGCTAGCATATTCAAAAAAGGCTGTAGATTCAAGACTGAGAGAATAGTTTCAAGGCAGATGTGGGATAGTAGAGGTCAATTTCTTTGGCTCCCTAAACCATCGGATCTGATACAATTAGATTTTTATTTATTTATGGGGGTGAGTTAAGAACCTGGTTCATCAAACTGCACCCGAGTTTAGGGAAAACTTGATGTTATAAATAACACAAGCCATGAATGAGATTGATGGAAATGAAATCAAAAATGCTACCACAGCCTTCCAACGACTTGTCCGAACCAAAACGGTGCACATATCGAGCATCTTCTGTGTCATACGTAGTAGACATTTAATTGCCATTTTATGCTAAATCCAGTATTTCCAAAATATTAGCAAATTGAATTAGGTAGGTAGATATCTACATAGTTTGTTGTCTTAAACATTTGCTACTTGTTATTTTTTGTTCTTTTGCTTTATTGTTCATAGGCTTCTGTTTTTTTTGACGTTTTATAATTTTCACCAAAAACTGTGAATAAATCAAAAAGTATACTTGCTTTCAAGACTTTCGCGTACACATTCAAAATTAAATAAGAACGATTTTGCATAATTTTAGCAGTGTCAACGGATAATTTTGAGATAAGATTAAAGGTGACATTGACATTTAATAAGAATTTAATTAAAACGATCATAAAAATAAATACAAATATATTGAAAAAGGTATATATTTTGTCATGGCCCCATTAGCTTCTAGCACCGCATTCAATCTCCTGGGTATAGACCCTATAAGGTTTCGCCAATAATTTTGGTCTTCGCTCAACTCTTCCCACGCATTTTGAATAACTCCCCACAGTTGTTCAGCATTTGCAGGGCTAAAGTTAAATTTATACATTTTCTTGACAATTAAACCCCAAACATTTTCTATGGGCTTCATATCAGGACTACAGGACGTCTATGGTAATATTTCAATATCGTTATTTTGATACCACTGTGTTATTATTCGAGCGGTGTGAATAGGGCAATTATCCTGTTGAAATATGAAATCATATACAGACTGTCTATTTTACGAGGGCCACACCAAATATCTCGCTTAATATCTATTGTAGAAGAATAAAGTTTTAGAAACAGTTATCCCATTTTTTGTGAGCTATATTTCAGTAAAAAGAAATTTGAAATCCATAGCCTACTTTATGAGATATATTACAAAAACCTGAAAAATAGGAAAACCACAAACGGTTATAGCTTCCTTATTTGAGGAGATACGAAAAAAGTTAAAGGAATAAAAGTTGACGGCAAAGACAATAAGAATAATAACGTGTAACAAAAAAATTGAAAAATGCAGTTGGCTTTGACATACGCTATTGTGCAAAAATGAAAAATACATATCTCAAAGTAGGCCATGACGCCATTAATTCCGTTATTTTTTTCTCATTCCAACGATATAAAACATGTCACAGAAATTTTAACCGATAGTGTCAATATTTAATATTTTACGAATACCACAATTCATATAATTGAATCGTAACAATCAGCTGTGCCATAATTAGTGAAAAACAATGTATACAGTTATTAATAAATTTGACAGATTGTCACTGTTGTATGTTGTATGTTGCGTTGTCGAGTTCTAAGACAAATTTTATATCAGTAATTATGGTGTACACCAATAATAACAAATTCGATATGATTAGCATTTATTGTCAGTGCAATTTTGACGCTGAGATGGCAGTCACGGTTTACGGAGATAGATTTCCAGATGTTCCGCAGCCAAATCGAACTATGTTTAGGAAGTTAGTTCAAAATCTAAAAACGCACGGTTCATTTTCAAAAAAAGTAGTAAGGCGAGCGCATGTTGCGGATAATGTAAGAAAAGTGAATAGAGCAATGAATTATGTTAACCAAAATGAGGAAACCTCTTTGAGACAAATTCAGAGAAACTGTCGCATAAAAAAAGACAGTGCAAGAAAAATATTGAAAAAAAACGGATTTCGATGCTACAAAATGAGGAAAGTTCAACATTTAAATGAGGGAGATAAGCCAAGGAGAGTAAGATTTTGTAGATGGTTATTAAATAAGAAAAGGAATGACGCGCTGATATGTAGCAAAATTCTTTGATCGGACGAATCAAATTTTTCTAATAATGGATTTTTCAATAGAAATATGCATTATAAGTGGACACGAGAAAATACACATTGGTGCAGAGAGACTGCTTTCCAAGAAAGATTTTCTACGAATGTTTGGTTGGGTCTTTTAGGGACTAAAGTAATTGGACCTTATTTTTATGATGGCAAATTAACCGCTCGTAGATACCTTAATTTCCTGCAAAACGAATTTCAAGATTTTCTTTATGAATTAACAGTGGCAGAAAGATTAAATTATTCATATTTTCAACAAGATGGGGCTCCACCTCACACTGCTGTAATATGTACAAATTATTTAAATCAAGTTATGCCAGATAGCTGGATAGGCACCTATGGACCCATTCTATGGCCAGCTCGATCACCAGATATTACTCCCTTGGATTTTTTCGTCTGGGGTTACATTAAAGACAAGGTATTTCAAACTGCCCCTGAAAATATTGAGGACATCAAAACCAGAATTCGAAACGCATGTGAGGCAATTACTCCTGAAATGCTCCAAAATGTAATGCGTGACGTGTCTCGTAGAGCACGTTTATGTGTCAGAATGCATGGTGCACAATTTGAGCATTTGTAGTTAGAAAAATAAATACACACAATTTCTTTTCAATATAAGTAGTAGGTAGTACTGTTATACATAGTTTTTCGTTTTTTTCTTTGGATGTTCGTTTTGTACTTGTATTTTTATTTATGAGATATTTATTGGTTTGTATTAAATTGTAATAAATAATTACGGAATTATAATTATTATAAAGTTAATTTTTACTATTATGGCACAGCTGATTGTTACGATTCAATTATATGAATTGTGGTATTCGTAAAATATTAAATATTGACACTATCGGTTAAAATTTCTGTGACATGTTTTATATCGTTGGAATGAGAAAAAAATAACGGAATTAATGGCGTCATGGCCTACTTTGAGATATGTATTTTTCATTTTTGCACAATAGCGTATGTCAAAGCCAACTGCATTTTTCGATTTTTTTGTTACACGTTATTAGTCTTATTGTCTTTGCCGTCAACTTTCATTCCTTTAACTTTTTTCGTATCTCTTCAAATAAGGAAGCTATAACCGTTTGTGGTTTTCCTATTTTTCAGGTTTTTGTAATATATCTCATAAAGTAGGCTATGGATTTCAAATTTCTTTTTACTGAAATATAGCTCACAAAAAATGGGATAACTGTTTCTAAAACTTTATTCTTCTACAATAGATATTAAGCGAGATATTTGGTGTGGCCTGCAACCACAACTTCTCAGCTGGCTGCTGAGGAAGCTATGAAAGCGTAGCAACCAGTTAGCTCAGGGCTGGTCGAGGGTCACTAGGTGGCGAGAAGAGTTATATATTTTTGTTTCTTAACAATTATTTGCTTGTCAAATTTACCAAACAAAACTTTAATAAACTATACAAATTTGGACGCCAGCGTATTCAGTAAATAACACTCTTGCAAACTTTATCAGGGGGAGAAAACAATCAAAATCAAATATAAAACAAATAATATATTAACATAAGTATAAAAGAGTGAACATTTTACAACACTTTACAATTTAGTAGAAATATTAATGGTGAAATTTGATTTAATTAGTTAAACAACAAAAATTTAGTTTAGAAAAAAAATTAAATTTGAATATTGACAAAAAAATTACAATGAAACGATCAACTGGTTTACAAATTTTCTTCTGACCAAAAGTTGAATTTTGCACATAAATTTGGCTACTTAGCTTAGCGGAGACGTGGAATCCCGACGAGGTCTGTTCCTGAAGATGGCCACGGGTACCCGGGAAGGACGTAATATTCAGGTCCTGACAACGCTGATTTCCAGGAGACGCTGCGTTGGAATAGTATCCAATACTTTTAGGATAACTCCAAATATTCAAGTTATGCCTTGTGCCTTGCTTCAATGGTGGTTTGGTCCAGGATTTTACATGAAAAAGGGGAATGTAAAGAACCAGTTGATAATATAAAAACTTTAAAATGGTGAGAAAAAAAGAGATACAAGAAAACTACAAAAAACTATGGTGACGAAGGTCACTGCAAAACCAAACTATCAGCAATTTAATAAAAAACCTGAGTCTTGATAAAATTTTACTTTACTCTACTACTGAAAATATATGAATAAACTACTGATTAATATAATATATGAAATTAATAAATAAGAAAACTCTACTCTCATGAAATTTTAGCCGTTTACAAAATGGCTGACTGGTTATGACCAAAAATTTGAATGAAGGTAACAAAATTTAGTTAGAATTAGAGAGAAAATATCTGAATTACTATCTGAAAAAACACTAATACTGTAACAAATATAGCAAACAAAATTATGGGTTTAATCTCCCAAAAAAAAATTAACTAATAAAACATGATATCTTAACCTCTTGTACTAACACGAGGTTAACTAAATGCGACAAAATGACTTTAGGTTTCGACTTTTAATGAGATAAGATTGTCTACACACGATTAAGAAACAAAGATTCTAATTTATCCTTTGATTAATTTCCGAGTTTAATCCTCGTACAAATAATCTAAATAATGACAAAACACCACGGTATTGTGTCTCAAGCGACCACAAAATACAAAATTGCCGCGATAATTAATGAGTTATCATGTGTCCAAATGGACGCCGACATCACACAAACATGTGTGTTAATAAAAATTAATTATTATACGGAATATCCTTTAATTCCCAAAAATAACTATACAGCAACGTTAACTCAATAATATGACATCATAACAGTCTTCACTCACCTAGGTCGAAATCAAAAGTGAACTAGCAGGGATATTTCAAATGATGCTTCTACCGCGTTTGCGCACTTGTTGACTTCCGGTCGTTATTTCGGCGGGTAATTCAAATTTATTTAGCACGGGTGCTTAAACGAAAAAATTATTTTTTCGTCACAGGCCCTCGTAAAATAGACAGTCTGTATAATTGTTTTACAGAAGGAAGCATAACATTTTGCAAGATTTCAAGGTAAGCTACTGCATTAAACCATCAATGAGCCAAGTTACCCCTGGACCGAGAATACTTATCCAAGCCCAAACGTTGACAGAGAATCATCCAGACTGTTTCTTGGCGAAACACATCGTTCAGAAAATCTTGAATTTATCGGTCGATGCACCCGTAAACGACCATCATTGTACGATTTAAATGCTTTTTCGTCAAAAAATATTAGTGTTTCAAAAATGTATACTTATTCATGAAATACCGCGTATACTCAATAGTTTATTTAAAGTTGTCGTCCTGAGTTCATATATTTTTAGGTACGAGACATTTAATAACACCGAGAGTATTGAAAAAAAAATTATATAAAAAAAACATTTTTAAGAAAAAGCTTTTATTTTAAAAAATTGTACTAAAAAGTAAAAAATATTGTTTTAAAATTCATATACTTGGAAACTAAAATCTTTGGGGACGGTCATGTAGCACTATTGCATAGTTACTTTGTTTAAAAAAAAAATCCATTTGTTGCACACTTAATCGACAACACCGTATATCCTGGGTGTAGAATCAGATCTTTACTATCATAAGAATGCATTGTCATCAAAACTGAATCAACGCGTAAAATTTCAACTCCGTAGGACAAGAGGAAGTGGATTCAGCTTACAAGATTTGACCTAAACAAACTAACACACTAACATTGCAAGTTAAATAAAAGCTTTTAAAAAGGTGATCCGCCATCTTGGGACGTCCGCCATATTGGATTTAAAATGGCGTCTTAGATTTGACTTAAACAAACTGACATTGCAAGTTAAATAAAAGCTTTTAAAAACTAACTTATGCCTGAGCCTTTTATCAGAGAAAGATATGTATATCATTTTATCACAAACGTAAGAAATCGTATGCTTTATTTATTCATGTAAAAAAATTATAGGCATTCCATTAAAAAAAAATCGGTAAAGGTATTTACACAGAACTTCCCTCTTTATTTGTGCATGGCGGTCACTTTAAGAAATTAATAATTACGAAATGACATTGAAAATAATAATCGGAATATAGTTATCACTATTATTACAAAGAGAACCTGATAAGTTTTGGTCAAAAGAATATACAGTGCTCATCCAACAGCAAAAATTCAATACTAAATAACAGGTGCCAAATATGGAAGGATTGGGCAAATACCATTACAAATGTTCACCATGCTTCAATTATTTCTTGGGATGACCACCCTGTATATTTTTCAATAAAAGTATAAACAGGTGATTATGCCAAATATTATTGCCATCTGTTACATTTCCAATTCCACATTCACGTAGTGGAGTGGAAGTATAGTGGTGGTTAAAAAATTTCACTTTTTTTGAAATTTTTCAAAAATGTCGGTAAAAAAGTTTTCAAAATTTTGTTCTTCTGAAATAGGTTTAGAATGTCATGAAACGTAGAAATTTTAAATTAGAACAAAGAAAAAATATTTTTCCATCTATTTTTTTTTTAAAACGGTGAAAAAAATTTTCAAAATTTCTTTTTCTGAGATAGGTTTAGAATGTCATGAAACGTGAAAATGTTAAATTTGAGCAAAAAACAAATTTTTGGATCTGTTCTAGTCTTAAAATTTGTTTCCAGTGGTAAAAAGATGTTGCCAATTTTTTTTCCGAATTAGGTTTGGAATGCCATGGAAACGTGGAAATTTTTAATTAAAAAAAAAAAAATTTTTGAGGTAAAAAATTTTTCAAAAATGTTGGTTAAAAAAAATTGAAAAAAAATGTTTTTTTGGAAATAGGTTTAGAATGCCATGAAACGTGTAAATTTTAAATTTGACCAAAGAAAAAAAAAATTCATCTATTTTAGTGGCAAAAAATTTTGCAAAAATGTTGAAAAAAATTTTCAAAATTTTGTTTTTCTGAAATAGGTTTAGCGTGTCATGAAACGTGGAAATTTTAAATTTGAGTAAAAATAAATGTTTTTCATTATTTATTCCCTTTAGACGGTCCACCCTGTATATTTCCCAGTGAAAGTTCTACCATTTCTTCGCTGACAGTAGGGTCAACTACCTACCAAATTTCACTGCTCTCCGTCAAGTTGTTTTTTAGTAAATGCACCAACAGACAGACAGACAGACAGACTGACGGAATTGAAAAACCTATATTTTCGAAATCTACGTGATCTGAAACGTCAGAATCCGAAAAATCTCGGAGGGTGATCTTTTCTCGAATACAATACTCCCTTCGGTATGCGAGGGAAGTAAAAAGGGAAAAATAATAATTAAATATCAAGAAATATAAACAAATATTTTGAACATCGGGTACAATAATAATTTATTTCAAAAATGTTCTTGGGTAAATACATTATCAAATAACATCCTACATTTTTAGAAAAAACAATTAATAAATCGCGAAGATATGGCAGTCAAAAAAATGTTTGTAAATTGCCAAAAAAAGACAGGAAAAAAATGCCTGAGCCTTTTATCACAGAAATATCGTTTTATAACAATTTTTTAAAATAATGTACGGAACAGTGGCTACGTGTTCAAGGAAAAAGTAAACAGATGAGTATGCCACAAACAAATAGTTATCCTATTTACATGTTTTATTTCCATTTCTCTATTTCCTTATAATTCATTTATATCAGTTCAACAGCGTTCAATTTGATATAATGGTTACTTGTATAAAACCCGAAATCCAATTTTCATGCAAAGTACCTTGGCGCAAAATAGTTGAACTAAGATAAACAACGTTTATTATGAGTGACACCTTCCCTGAATATAAAACACCCAATTTCATGCTTTGTGCTTGCCATTGTTGCCGTAATCTTTAAAAGCATCATAAAGCAGGGACACAATGAAGCTCTCGATATTTTACTTCTCCTTACTTCGCTGCGATATTAGGTATAATTTATATTCAACCGATCTAATGACAACTTAATTCCGTATATTCATCGCTGATTTAAATAATACTTATTGTACCCATTTGCTTTAATTGAACAGTTATATTATAACATTTATAACCGGACATTTTTTAACAATTATAAAAAAAAGTTTATACAGGAATTTGTTTCAAATGTAAAAGTCCTCTCGACTTCTTCATCAAAAGTTCTCATGGGAACAAGGTGGGAAAATGGACAGTTTTCCAGATATCGGGGTTGAAAAGTCGGCTTTGCACCCCCTATATCTGAAAAATTGTGCCTTTTCCTACCTTGTACCCTTGAGAACTTTTGATTAGCACGTCATTAAAGAATACCCTGTATACGTGTGTCTATGCATGTATGTAGACAGTTTCTTCTGACCAGTTTTCAAATCTTCGTCATCTGCCTACCCATCTATCTGTCTGTCTCTCTGTTTGTCATGTTTCCTGTTAACACGATGACGAAGTTCGCCTCTGAATTCTCTGTTTTGTATATGCTTCTTATAGTGAAGAGACCAAATAATTGATGAATATTCCAATTTGGATTGAACAAAAGCAATCTTTTGTTCGATTCAAATATTATACTATATCAATACACCGTATATTCAGTGGCTTAATGTCATTAAAATCGTGAGCACATCTTATTATGAATCTTAGTGCTCTAAAATTTTAATTTTAGATAGTATTTACAAGGCAATAGAATGACAGTTTAGTGTCAAATGTTACACCGAGGTCACGGAGTCACACAGTCATTTACATCATTTACTGTATCGTATAAACTATATTATATCATCAACGTACAAAACAGCTGACAGCCAATTCTACTGCATTGTCAATAATGAAACTGTTGCAAAATAATTGGCCTAACGCAGAGCCTTGGGGTACACCCGAGGTAGAAACAAATTCCGCAGATCGTTGGTCACAGCATTTAAGATGGTGATGTCTTACATGTGGTAGTGTGCATGTGTGTGTATCTTCAAGATATGATTTGAAAAATAACGGCAAATTTCTTTAAGTAAAATTTTTGAAATTTTGAGCCCAAAATATTCTGATCAAATTTTTAGATATATATTTACGAGTATATTTATTTATTTATACAAAAAAGATTAGTTCAGATACATCTTCCCTTGACAAAACCGTGTTAGTGTTGGCATTCAGTAATGCGATTATATGCTTAAGAAAATCTTGATCCATATAACAAAAAAGTTGGAGAAATTGTTGATATTTTAGTTTTCAATTTTACTTCCCTCGGATACCGAAGGGAAGTATTGTATTCGAGAAAAAATCACCCTCCGAGATTTTTTCGGATTTTGACGTTTCAGATCACGTAGATTACGAAAACATAGGTTTTTCAATTCCGTCTGACTGTCGGTGCATTAACTAAAAAACTACTTGACGAAGAGCAGTCAAATTTGGTAGGTAGTTGACGCTACTGTCAGCGACGAAATGGTAAAACTTTCACTGGAAAATATACGGGGTGGGCCGTCTAAAGGGAATAAATAATGAAACACATTTTTTTGCTCAAATTTAAAATTTCCACGTTTCATGACACGCTAAACCTATTTCGGAAAAAAAAAACATTTTTTTTCCACTAAAATAGATGAAAAAAATGTTTTTCTTTGTTCAAATTTAAAATCCGTCTCCATGATATTCTAAGCGTATTCAAACAAATTTAATTTTTTTTTAATTATTTTTTTTTATATAGAATAGATGAAATTTTTTTTGTTCAAATTTAAAATTTCCACGTTTTATGACATTCCAAACCTATTTCGGAGAAAAAATTTTGCAACATTTTTTTACCATTTTGGAAAAAAAAGTTACTTTCCACTAGAATAGATGGAAAAAAATTGTTTTGCTTAAATTTAAAATTTTCAGGTTTCATGACATTCTAAACCTATTTCAGAAAAAGAAAATTGAAAATTTTTTCACCAACATTTTTGAAAAATTACCACTAAAATAGATGGACATTTTTTTTCTCTGCTCAAATTTAAAATTTTCACGTTTCATGGCATTCTAAACCTATTTTTAAAACAAATTAAATTTGTAATTTTTTTACCACTACTATAGAATAGAAGGAAACTTTCCTTTTTGCTCAAATTTAAAATTTACACGTTTCATGACATTTTAAACTTATTTCAGAAGAACAAAATTTTGAAAATTTTTTTACCAACATTTTTGAAAAATTTAAAAAAAATGAAATTTTTTAACCACCCCTATACTTCCACTTCACTACGTGAATGTGTAATTGAAAATGTGACAGATGGCAATACTATCTGGCACCTATTACTCTTTTATTGAAAAATGTGGTCATCCCAAGAAATAATTCAGTCATGGTGGACATTTGTAAACGTATTGTCTAAATGTTATTTGTGGCATTATCTTAATTTTTTCCTTCTTCAATTCTTTGGGATTTCCTGCCACATGTATGTTTTTTTTTAAGCGGTGCTAGGGGAGTCTACAAAATATATCACAATTAACCAGTATGTTACTGGTAAAAAACCTCTACGCCTGTGACGTTTACGTCAAAGGATCAGTTAAAGGTTGGTTTTTATAAATAAACAATACAAATAAGTATAAAAACCTGAAATTAAATATTTCGCCGACGTTTCGGAAATCTAATCTGTTTCCTTTTTCAAGGCTTTTTTTGAAAAATCTTTTTTGCTGTGTATAACAAATACACAGCTCTAAGAATGTTTGTTATATTCAATATCCATAGATACTTACTATTTATATAGAACTGTTGATATAGTTAACAGTTTTTTAGTTCTTATACAATGTTAAGTTTGTGAAGTTCGTCTTTTAACATTGGCAGCCAAGTTGTACAGACATCTACGGAACAATTCGACACGCAATTATCCTCATTCAATAATATTATCGCGGATTCTTTCATTTTTCTTTTTTCTTTTTTTGCTTTTTGACCCTAACAGGGCAAAATTTTACTAAAGAAGATGGTCTTTGGGCCCCAGGGGGCATCTTTTACCCCAATGGGAGTGACTTTTGGTGCCAGGGGAGTGTCCTTTGCCCCAGGGGTTGATTAATTACCTTAGCTTTCAAAGCTACTCCTCCTATCTAATTGACGTGTGTTTTCGTTAAAAGAAAATGAAAAAATTGAATTTTGGGCCTGACGGACGGGGTTTGGAAATCTTTATACTACCTTAAAAATTGATTTATTTGGTCGCAAATAATGTGAGAAAATAAAATTTTCCGCACCTCAATCATAACAAAAATGTTTTTAAGGGCTTTAGTGGGGCCTAAAAGAGCCCCAAAAATTAAGGCTGCAGGTCTCTGGGATTACAATATGCATCAATTTTTTCAGAATTTTAAATTAACTCCATTTTTGCAAAAAAAAATAAAACTGAAGTGGGCCCTCTGTAGGCAGGGGGAGCAGTTTTGATATACGGATCCTGTTGATCTTATTTTTTAGGCCCAAGAAACGATCCTATCAGGTTTATGCCAAAATCTGTGTCAAGAGGCATTTCACCAGAGGTACCCTTTATACTTTATAGGCGTCTTGTTTACTTCCTTTTAATATCAATTAAGAAATTACAAGAGTGTGCCATTGAATTTTTCAAGAATTTTTTTTGGTCATAACTTTTTTATGACGTTGATTGTTGAAAAAACTGTATCAGAAAAGTGTTTGGGTCAAAGACTACCCAGAGAATTGAACGTAACGCATTAACCGACACACCCTGTAGATAGGTATTTGCATTTTGCTCTCGGAAGTCCATAATACTTATATGCAAATGAAAATCCGTGCATTTAGTCCATTTATTTAATTGCTCTGCTATAGTTAGAAGCTTTAGCTGTAATTAATATTGACGATAATATCCTTCGGCTTTTCGAATTTAAAATGAAAACTGGACGAGGTCTCTGAAATATTTACGCCCTCAGTGGCCACAAAATAAACAAAATCTATTTATAAAGAAACCCGCTTTAGATCGAGACAGTCCGCGAGGGCTACTTCAAGTATTCCCTCGAGGTTTAACCTTCGATGAAGCTTCTCTAAATACGAACCTGCCCAATGATTAAACAGATAAAAAAACAAAACTATCGCATCAAAGAGGAATTGCCCCGGTAAAAATATAATCAATATTGTCTCAAATAACATTAATAAGGGTCTTTGCTAGAATACGCGGTCCGATTTATCGATTCAAAATATTCACCGAGATTTTGTTACGGCTTGTGCGCAATGGGATAAAAACCTTTGTTTCTACAGTATTAATTAGTCTGTACACAATGGCGAAAACGGGGATAAAATTTTATGAAAAGAAATAGTATCTTTTTTGTATGGAACATATTAAACTAAATGTTCTAGGTCCGAGAACTGGGTGGTTTTGGTGGAAATTCATGTAACATGACATGCATTTTGTGCGAGTCAATTTATTTCTAAAGTCGGGTACAGTTTAAACTGACCTGTGTCATAGCCGCTAAAACGTCTGAACTAAGATTTTATTTGATGCATAAGAAATGCCAGTAGTTCTCAAACAGTTCTCAGCAATGATGTCGCTAAATAATAGAAACAAAAAAAAAATGGAAAGATACAATCATAAAATGTTAAGATTATTAATGGGCCTTTTCAGCATATTTTTTTTATTGCGGAATCATAAATTTTATGAAAAATTAAAATACCCGTATTTTTTCAATTTCTATTTTGATGCAGATTAGAGCCAGAAAAAAAATAATTAAAATCACCTATTTAGAAGTCCAATTTAAACGATTATCCGTAACGCGCCATTAATACGTCAGCAATCCCAAGCCAATAGTGTAAAAGGCGACTCGGCAACGTTGTACAAAATCAGCATTCAATTGACGTTTGTAGTGATGGGCGATATCGCGATTTTCCAATCACTCCTTAACGGCGACTTATATTTTTCACTTCCGGTGGTTTTAAACTAACGCCATCACAATCTGCAAGCTGATATGTTTACCGTTCGCCGTACTTTGTTTGTGTGAATGTATGGCTGCATTAAGCAGCACTGGACAAGTATGAATTGAAAGTAAAACGATGTAAATTACACTTTATATTAATATTTTATATAATCACGGTGATTTAATCACCGGCAGTGACATCGCTCATGACTAGACGTTTGACAGCTTGTTGATGTTAACATTTTGGTTTCGAGGTTAGCGTAAATTGAAAGCCTCCGATTTCGATTAAAATGTCTAGCAAGCAGTGTTTTGTTCCATTCTGTGAAAATACGACCGAAAATGCCCCAGAAAAGACGACAGCTCAAATGAAAGTTTAAGGTTATCCGCTATCCGCACGCTCGGCGATCGCAGTGTTGTCGGTTTGCAAGTTCTTCTGTTGTGTCCTCGATGATGATTGGTGGGATTACGTGTGCAACCAAGGCGCGTGAAACTCGAACGTTTGAAATACCCCGTGAAAGTTGTTGTATTTCGCTAATTTATTTCTCAGAGATTGCTGTTTTAAGACGCCTCATTTTTAGATAAAAAATTATTTTATTTTCCCCAAATGATACCCACCATATTTAAATGTCAAAATTCGAATGTACTGTAAAGGCCCATTTAATAACTTCATAATTTTAGTGGAATTCTGTTTATACAGTGTCCATAAAGTTGGCTACGTATGGGAAAAAATTGTATTTTTGACATTTCTCAAAAACTCTATTGGGGGTTCGTATATGCATGTTCAACAACAAAAAATTACATTTTGACACATGTCATGTGATCATTGGTTTGGCAGGACTGTAAAAAATAGTTGACCGTGGTACCGAAAAGTGGGTCAAATTGTTAATATACCGAAAAATTTTATGAAGAAAAAGTGCATATAAAATACAAGGATCCCATATATCAATTTTTGAGACAAATATGAGGAAAATAAAAAAGTGCAAATTTTACCCCTACCATTAATTACCATAAACTCTTGTGCCTATTTCACAAATATTTTATTAGTTTCGACAAAAACTTTATGTATTTTAGTTGAATAAAGGTATTTGCATGTAAAAAAATCGGTAAAGGTCTTTACACAGAACTTCCCTCGTTATTTGTGCATGGCGGTCACTCTAAAAAATTAACAATTATTACGAAATGACATTGAGAATAATAATCGATTCGATCTATTTTAGTGGTAAAAACTTTTTGAAAAATGTTGGTGAAAAAAATTTTCAAAATTTTTTTTCTGAAATACCTAGGTTTAGAATGTCATTTAAATTTGAGCATTCTGGTGTTAAATTTTTTTCCAAACTGGTAACAAAATGTTGCAAATTTTTTTTTCCGAAATTGGTTTGGAATATCATGAAACGTGGAAATTTTAAATTTGAGCAAAAAAAATTTTTTCGTCTGTTCTATAGTAGTGATACATAAATGGATTAAAAATGTTTTCAAATTTTTAAAAAAATTCTTCAAAAACATTTTTAAATTTGTTTGAATAGTTTTAGAATGTCATGGAAACGTGGATAGTTAAAATCTGAACAAAGAAAGAAAAATTCTATCTTAGTGATAAAATTTCAAAAAACTTTTTTTTTTAATCAGGCTTAGAATGCCATGAAACGTGAAAATTTTAAATTTGAAGAAAGAAAAAAAAATTCATTTTAGTAGTAAAAATTTTTTCAAAAATATTGGTGAAAAAAATTTTCAAAATTTTTTTTCCTGAAATAAGTTAAGCGTGTCATGAAACGTAGAAATTTTAAATTTGAGCAAAAACAAATTTTTTTCATCTTGGTAAAAATTTTTTCAAAAATGTGAAAAAAATTTTCAAAAATTTTTTTTTCCTGAAACAGGTTTAGCGCGTCATGAAACGTGGAAATTTTAAATTTGAGCAAAAAAAAAATTTTTTCACTATTTATTCCGTTTAGACGGTCCACCCTGTATATTTTTCAGTGAAAATTCTACCAGTTCTTCGCTGACAGTAGGGTTAACTACCTACCAAATTTGGCTGCTCTCCGTCAAGTAGTTTTTTAGTAAATACACCAACAGACAGACAGACAGACAGACAGACAGACAGACAGACAGACAGACAGACAGACCGACAGACAGACAGACTGACGGAATTGAAAAACCTATATTTTCGGAATCTACGTGTTCTGAAACGTCAGAATCCGAAAAAATCTCGGAGGGTGATTTTTTCTTGAATACAATACTTCCCTTCGGTATGCGAGGGAAGTAAAAAGAAACGAACCCCAATATAGTATTTTTTAGAAATCTCAATAATTCAAATTTTTCTCATATGTAGCCAACTTTACGACGGACACTGTAGGTATATAGGTTCGGGCACAAATGAAACTGATAACAAAAAATGAATTGCCCAATTCAGTCAATAACAATGAGTGGTCAGAAAAAGAAATCAAAGACTAATATTGCTACAGTCCAGCAAGAGACACGGGAAGGTTTGGGCAATTCTTGCCTGGATGCCAGTAAAAATAAAGTATTTCATATATTTAACAAAAAAATCTGAAATCTCTATGAGAATAACGAAAATAAATTATTTTTCTTTTAGCGGTAATAAATAAAAATTCTGGTTGACAAAATAAATATTAAAAAAATTAACAATGATTTTAAAACAAATAAATTAAAACAATTCTTAAAGAACAACGCATTGACACGTTTTCATAAACACAAAAACACTACACTTGAACAATTTATCTACTCGACGTACGTTTTACCATTCGTGTATTAATACATTACGTAAAAAAGTAGATTTTATTAGAGATAAATACGCGCGAGTAGTAATAAAACACATTTTTGGGGATAATAAAGTCTCTCGCGGTGCAGTTTAATAAAACAAAAATTTTAGAAGGAAAATTATTAACTTTCAATAATTAATCAAATAAAAAAAATGGAAGTGCTTGGGGATCGATCTCGCAACAACCTCATTTATATTTATTGCTGTTCGAGCATCTTACCGATTGAGCTACGCGATCGTGTTTATTCTACTCTAAAACGTGTAATATCTACGTACTAGAAAATTGTAAGACTTAGTGGTTTGGCATTAATCGTTTGACGGATGAACATCCACTATTTACCACTAAAAATAACTTAAATATTTCATATAAAGACGTTTTTCATATTTAGAGTGGTGTTAGTTCACGGAAATAAATAATATTCGTCGTTAAATCACACAGTTTGAGAATCACTGAGCCTATGACTATGTTTCTCACTCCTCAGTGTACATTTCATATTTCCGTCTCAAAAGAAGTGGGAAAGAATCTTGGTAGACATACATTGACAATGTCTTTAGGCTATGGCTTTAAGTTTGTGTGCAAGAGATAGTGAAAACGTATGTGCAATATTAATTCATACATCGGTCTTTTTAAACTTGACCCGACTCTATCATCTAAATCACAGCAAAATAGGCTGGCATATGCAAGTCGATCAGCTTAGCCATAGTTCAAGAATATTTTTGTGTTTCAAAATATTTAAATAAATATTCTCAATAAAGAAAAATCTTGAAACATATCCTTTATAGGATTTTGCAAACATCCGAAAAATAACTATCTATGAGAACCAAAAGAAAAGCTATGTGTAAAAATATTAATGAAATCTTTGCATTCTTTCGATAACCTGACTTCTGGTTATGCTAGCAAATAAAAAATTCTTAAATGAATTTGTATTTCTTATTTGAAAATTCTCATTCAACGACTAGCATCCACACAGTACCCTACGGCCATGCAGACCAAACTAGTATCTACATAATCCCCTACGGTAATGAACATTCAGTTAAAAATGAGATGTTTAACGTTTTCCATAATATATAAATGTCCGTAATAACATTATGGAATCAATTTTCTCGCAGAGTTTTCATCGATGTGTATATTAATGGTTATTATCTGTATTCCATTTTCTCACAGTGATATCAGTTCAAATTATATTTCTGAGGAAATATACGTTATAACCAACCCGCGTTCAACAAAAATATGTGATTTATGTGCTTCCAGCTCACGCAATAAAGTTGGTTTAAGCAAGAATAGCATGGGTTATGTATCAAATAAATTAACTGCTTTGTTAGAATAATAGGATCTTCGTACAGTTTAGATTTCGATACACTGCCTGAGATAGCGTTTCATGTTGAACGACATTTTGAAAGGTTTCGTGATCATCCGAATCGATTTTGCTGTAGATGAGCTGACTGCGTTAAAATAAAAACACCGATGTTATTTCCAGATTAACGTAGTTTTACTCAAGAATATTCTTTCCTTATTTATTTATTTGATAATACACTCTACAGAAAAAATCATATTTACAAAGTGATACAATAGGCACATAAATAAGTACATTCATTACATAATATTAACAACATTAAAATTACCTCACAATATTAATTACATAATACTATGTAACACTGACAGACGATAGTTCAAATATCAAAACCATGGATTTTAAACATCTAAGCCTATTTAAAAGTGAAATATTTTTAATAGCTTTTAATTGTAGGTAATGAAACATATTCTTTATAGAATTTTACGCACAACAGAACAAAACTGTCTATGAGAACTAAAAATAAAAACTATCTGTAAAGATATAAATTTCCAATGTTTGCCACCAACATTTTCTTATGTAAAGAATCGCATTATTAAATACCAGCACGGTTTCTGCAAGGATCGATCTACGTCAACTAATCTCTTTTGTATAACTCAATATACATCTAATACTATAACTCACAGGTTGACGTAATGTACACAGACTTTACTAAAGCCTTTTGACAGACTAGATCACAGTATTTTGTGTCCTAAATTTCAAAAATTTTGCTTCTCAAGAAATTTGTTATTATTTTTCAAATCATACCTTGAAAATAGACATCATCAGCATATTGAATACCGTGGACAACGATCTGCAGATTTCGTATCTACCTCGGGTGTACCCCAAGACCCTGTTTTAGGCCCGTTATTCTTGAATATCCTCATTAATGACATTTCAGAGGAATTGGGTATCTACTGTCTTTTATACGCAGATGATATGTTATACAATAAAGTAAACGATGTGAGTGGTTGTGTGGTATTAAAAAGTGCCCTTGGTAAAATTAATGAATGGTGTAATTTAAACAAATTACAGTTGAGTATAAGAAAGTGTAATGTTCTAACGTTTACTAATGAACACCAATATGTAGAATTTAATTACCGTATAGAAGATTCAGTGCTTACACGTTTCCGCGATCTAGGTGTAACATGTGATGCCAAACTATCATTTAATTGCCATACAAATCACTAATCAAAGTTTTAGAACACTAGGATTCATAATACGATGTTCTCGCGATTTTAGCGACACTGACACGCTGAAACTACTATATCAATATTTTGTTCGATTCAAATTGGAATATTCGTCAATTATTAGGTGTTTTTAAAGACTTTGAATCATAAGGAAGATACTGTCTCTCCTGCTATTGGTTTTCCTCAGACCGAACTGTTAAATAGATTTTCACTCTCTAGTCTGGAGACTCGTAGAACTATTTCACAGCAAATTTTTCTTTTTAAAATAATACATAATATAACTGATTGCAAGCTTACTAAATTTTTGAACACCTAGACCTGCTTCTAGGCATAACTCATTGTTCTATTTACCGACTTCCAGAACTAACGTCCAGAAATTTTCGCAACTATACAAAATGTGTGAGAACTATAACAATCTACAAGACCAGTTTGATATATTCCACTGTAATGTAGCTGCGATAAAAAAATTAACTGCATAATTTAAATTTTTTTGTTTTATCTCTGTTTATTTTGTATTCTTTTTCTTTTCATGGTAACACTAGCATCCATTAGTCCCCTACGACCATGCAGAGTAACAAGTTTACTCTGCATGGTCGTAGGGGACTAACGGATGCTAGTGTTACCATGACAATTGTCAAATAAAAAATAGACCAATTCATTTTAGAATTTTAACAGCTAGCATGTATATAACCCCTTATGGCGATGACGATTCACTTAAAAATTAGAAAAAAAGCCTATCTATTCAAAGAACTAAAATCTACTGAAAATAAAACTTTGTATTTCGCCGACAACCTGGTTGTGATATAGACCAGAAAGACCCTAAATAAATTCAGTTTAGCGCGTTTCTGGTATCTAGTGTGTTCATTGATATATTTTGTCTGACATTTTGGAGCATCAAGCAGTCCATACTAGTTTCAACTTTGATGTAGTCTGCATTTGCAAATAATAGAGATTTGGAGGATTCAATTATTTCAATCAAACTATTTATAAACATAAGAAATAACAGTGGTCCCAGGTTGGAACCCCGGAGAAGGCAAAAATACGTTTTAATGCATGTCCATTCACAGAAACACACTATATTTTATTTTGAAGACATTTAGTGAGAAGTTTTGTCAGATTGTCATTATATACTACATCTACCTAATTACCATCGTATATTATTGGCGATATAGACTGAGCAAAATAGATTACTAGCAGTTGATCTATCTCTCATCAAACCAAATTGGTGTATAGATATTCTATTGTAAACTGATTTATAAAACTTTTCTATTATTGATAGTAGCAATAGGCCTATAGTTATTAATTATTTTTAATAAAACAATATGCAATATTAAAGTTAAAGAGCAATTTTAGTTGGTAAGGTGAATCCATTAACCAACTTTCCACATATAAAGTTTTAACGTTGCAGTATTGTAAAAGAGGGAAACAATTTAATTCATTGCGAGCGTGTTTTCAAAGCCATGGAATTAATTGAAATGGGGATTGCATAGAGGAAATCCAAATTAACGGTAAAAACCTTTGTTTGGCATTCTTCCTTTGTTTAAACTGATCAGAAGTACCCAAATATGCGTGAACGTATTCAACGATTGTTATTTGGCGGTGTTCTCCCGTATGTAGAGGGTGTCCCAGAAATTCAGGAGTGCGCAGAGGGCCTAAAACAGTATTAGCACATCATACTTTTGCATCTGTGTTTGTTTCATAACAATTTTGATTTGTTATACCGGGTGACACAGGAGACATATAACACCCCGTAGCATGTTTATTTAAAAATATATTATTTTGAAATTTGGTACACTTATATAATGCGTGATTGTCCTTTTTTAAGTACAAAAAATTTATGTCCACTACTTCCGGTTTCACCGGAAGTGACATCTACTCTGTTATTTTAAATGGCACCCTGTATATTTTTTTTACCTATCTGATTTGTTCCTAGATTCTCTTTTCAACCATGTATCGGAACATGGCATTTGTTTTTAAAATGACAGTTAATATCAATTTTAGTTTGTTAAGTCTAGGTGGCCCTGATATGAACCTTGGCAGATATTGATGCGTTGTGTGCCGTGATATCGAAAGACCTCTGGCATGGAACTTTGTGCCTCATATTTTTTTGGGAATAACCAGTAGCTGAACAGACTAATAAGATCTAACTTATTTAAAAAAAATATCTTTAAACAACCCACGATATCTTAAAAACCAAGATAGGAACCCCATTTATTTCCTACACCTAGTTAGAAAATACTTATTTATCTTTTATTTTTGTCCAATACAATTGCTGTGCCTATCATATTTTGCTTTCTTCATTAAAATTAGTATCGAATGTTATTGCATAATAATGAATATTATACTGCAACAAAAATATTTACTAAGCAGGCGGTGGAAATAAGAGAACGTAAAACAACGCGTCATTATGATTTGACAATTAAGAATTGTTTACTTGGCAGCAATTTAAGTATTTTTCATTAAATTATACCTAAGTTATCACGTTTTTAACTCTATTTTGCCATGTATTCACGAAATGAAAAGGTAGAATTTTGCTTGTGGGCTCAAGGAGAGTATCTTGATAACAGACATTTTTTGAAAACTACTTTATTCAGCGATGAGGCAACTTTTACCATAAATGGGGTGATATCGTTACAAAATTGTAAGTTTTGGGCTACAGAAAACCAAGTGGGTCATTCATTGTAAAAGATAATATTCCCAAAAAGTTAATGTTTGGGGTGGACTACTCAATGAAATAATCGTTGGTCCTTTCTTTTTTAAATGTAATATGAACAGCATGCAGTTTTTACAATTCATAAGAAACGAATTTTGGAATATGTTACATGAACTTTCAATACAAGAAAGAGTAAATCTACACATTCAATTAGATGGCAGCCCTGTTCATAATGCCACAGTGGTTACCAGATTTTCCTAATCGACGGATAGGTCGAGGTAGCCCGTTAATTGGACGGCCACCCCGATCGCCGGACTTAACACCGATGGAATTTTTTATGGGGTTCAATAAAATCCAAAGTTTACAGGTCACGCCCGAGTAACAGAGAAGATTTGTGTGCAAGAATAAGACAGGTTTGTGCAGAAGTTACCCGGCAACTTACAGAATCTCGTAAAGAATATTAAAAAACGATTCGACAAGTGCATCGAAATAAATGGCGGCCCTGTCGAGGCTATAAAAATTTAAGTTGTATTATCATGTTTTAGTTTTAGTGTAATGTTGTAATGTGCTGTTATTTTGTTTATTAAATACCTAATTATTATTACTTTCTTCCAATTGTTCATACATGTTTTTAAGTCAAATATTAAGTTTGTTTAAACGACAACATTTATTAAAACTATCCACTTAATTTATCTTTTGTATCGTTTATTTTTCATGGGCTACTTCGACTATTAGAGAAAATCATGTAAAAATTAATATAAAATATTACCTACATTAATTTTGTTATAAATCTGTTATTGTTTAATATTTTTTCACGAAATTTCGGATTTACCCATTTGAGATGTTTCTGAATCCAGTGGTATAGTTAGATTTTATATAAAAAAAGAAATCAAATTTGTCCATTTTTGACATTGAAAAAAAATCCTAGTAGGTCTTGAAAATTGAAATATATCTCTAAATTTTTGTCATAAAGTAGAGCTTTCGATGGCCTATCTTTTAAAAAAGCCCCGTTAAAATCAGATAATAGACACATTTTTTACAAAATGAGTCACACCGTATAAGCATAACTGTATTACGAGATCGTCGTTCTTAACCTATTCCTGTACACATACCACAAACAACTACTTGATTGTAAATGATTAACCCAATTTGTGAAATTTATTCAAAATGAATTATTGCAAAAATTTACATGGAGTTACTGACGATGGAAAATAATTTTCTCAAAACGTCGGCATTTCACTCAAAAAGAATTGTTTTATTCCATAAGACCTATGCGCCCACTATTAAAAAATGTATGCAAATTATTTATTCCAAGTGGATAGGTATGTACAATTAATGAATTGCATTAAAAAAGGAGCTAAATGCAGTGCACATTACAACTAGCACGAAGTCCATCGAAAATGGTCGCGCCGCAATACAGGCGACTAATAGCATAAATCGGATGATGGTAAAGTGGTTTGTTTTTGGGGAGGCACATCCGATCAAAGCTTGGTCCTCATTATTTCTCGGCCGCAGTTTAATCATTTGTTTACCCCGGACCCGCTTTGACTCCGCTTCCCAACCCCTGATTCATCGGTAATTTACCAAATGCTTCTGCATTCAGATATATGAATTCTGATTAACTTAAAAACAGGATTAATATCATGTCTGCATTATAAAGTGGGTAGTTTCATACGGGGCGACTAGGTTTTTCATAACTAAATGGTCGTGATAGACTAAAGATTTGAAATGAAGAGAAACGGTTCATGTGAACTTCTACCCTGCATAGATTTCTTCTGGAGAATTGAATGGAAGTTTTTATACAGGGCCAGCGTCAACGGGATCATTTTCCGGTCGCTATTTTTTACAGAGTCGAGATGAAACTTGATATGTAGCTCATGTTACCAAAATGATAGTTTTTGTCTATCAATCCAGTTTTTACGACTTCCGGTTTCACCGGAAGTAACACCAATTTGTGAATTTTCAATGACTCGCCAGTCCTAAGTGCATGCCTGTTTACATTTTTTACAGAAAATTTTAATTACTTCCACATCCACGTAGTGGAAATTTTGTACACGTATATATTATAACGAGATCTGGAACTGGATTGTTTTTTGAAGATATCCGATGAAGGGTTGATGGTAAATAAGGGGAAATATGGATAGCAAGCTGGTAAGACTACAGAAACTTTAAATTTGATGTATGTACTACAAGCCACGTCCAAAATTTTTTATAATATTTTTCATCCCCCCACCACTTCCACTCCATTAATAAAAGGGGTTGATAAAATAAAATTAAGATATTCACTTGAAATTTGGTACGCGTATATACTATAATGACATCAGGAACTAAATTATATTTTGGGATTATTCTGATGAAGGGTTGGGAGTTAAATAGGGGTAAAAAGGGGAAAAAAGTAAAGCAAGCTGGTAAGAGTACAAAAACTTGAAATTCGGTGTATGAACTAGAAGCCAAGGTCTCAGATTTTTTTATAATATTTTTCAACCCCCACCACCCCTACTCCATTATTGAACGGGTTGATACAATAAAATTGGGATATTCACTTAAAATTTCGTACACGTATGTATTCTAACGACATCTGGAACTAGATTATATTTTAAGATGATTCCATTGAAGGGTTGGGGGTTGAATAGGGGTAAATAGGGGAAAATAAGTAAATCAAGTTGGTAATTGTACAGTAACTTGAAATTCGATATATGTACTAGATGCCAAGGCCTCAGATTTTTTTATAATATTTTTCAACCCCCACCACCCCTACTACTAAAAGTACAAAAAATATAATAAAGGCATATACGCCAAATCTCAAGTTTCTGTACTCTTAATAGCTTGCTTTATTCATTTTCTACTATTTACTCCTATTTAACGCTTCAACGGAATCGTCTCAAAAGATAATCTAGTTTCAGATGTCGGTATAATTTATACGTGTACCAAATTTCAAGTAAAAAATCTTTATTATTTTTCTCCAATTTATAACATATTACAACATCTAGACATTATATTGAAACATATTCTTTATAGGATTTTGCAAACAGCAGAAAAAATAACTGTAACTAAAAGAAAAACTATATGTAAAAATATTAATGAAATCTTTGCATTCCTTCGATAACGTTTCAAAGGCTAAGCATTTCCAAGAAACAGAATGATAGATTTGATGAAAATGTAATCCATTAGAATACATTTTTTTAAGACAAGGTCGATAAATAAATTCATTTTAGGCCTTTATTCTCATTTTTAACTGAATCTTCATGATCGTAGGGGGTTATGTAGATACTAGTTTAATCTGCATGGCCGTAGGGGACTGTGTGGATGCTAGTGTTAGAATGAGAATTGTCGAATAAGAAATTAGACAAATTCATTTTAGGATTTTAATTTGCTAGCATAACCAGAATTCAGGTTATCGAAGGAATGCAAAGATTTCATTAATATTTTTTTCTACTTCCATCTTTAAAATGGCGTTTATCGTATACGTTTCCATGACCCTAAATAATCCATTAAACACGCTTTCGACAAACCGTGACTTCGTGCATTTTAGTCACAGGCTGAACTTAGCAACGAGATATTAGTCACGGCTGAGGTTAATTCTAGATATTTTAATGGCAAAAATCAAGTTAGTTTTCCGTAATACTTGTCATCAATCTGTCAAAATAAATCGACGCGTTGTGACAAGAGACAAGTAATTTTGTATTTTTTGGAAAAAAATGAGCCTAAATCACTTAGTTTTTTTAGCAATTGCCAAAATGTTTCCAATGTAACCATTAATATACACAATAAGTAGAACAATAGTTTAGTAATTTTTTACTGTTACCATGTTATTGATACGTTAATAAATGAAATATTAAAATAACTTCCACATTTTTTATTTAGATATTTGCTGTCGTAGAAAAAGTATAGTATGCAACACGTTTTATAAACTTGTTAGTCACTCATTTTATTAAACACTCGCTCCGCTACGCGTCGCTCGCGATTGATAAAACTCGTGACTAAAATGACGTTTATAAAACTACATAATATACTATTACATAATATACTATTACATATAGTTTTTCTTTTAGTTACAGTTATTTTTTCTGCTGTTTGCAAAATCCTATAAAGAATATGTTTCAATACAATTATAAGCAAACAAATAATAATTCATTTTTAAATCTAGACATTATATTATTTATTTTTAAATAGCAACTCAACAAACTGCTCTTTTATGGCCAACTTAAACTAATAATAACATATATAAATAATGATAATAACAATCTTCTAGGAAACTTATCAACCCTTTTAATGATCGAGAAGGGGTGGTGGGAGAAGTTGAAAAGTAGTATAAAAAAATTTAAGGCCTTGACTTTTAGTATACACACCAAATACTAAGTTTCTGTATTTTTACCAGCTTGCTTTACTTATTTTTCTCTAGGGATTTACCCTTATTTAACCTCCACCCTTCAACGGAATCATCTCAAAATATAATGTAGTTCCAGATGTCGTTATAATATATCTGTGTACCAAATGTCAAGTGAATATCTCAATTTTATTTTATCAACCTCTATAATAATGGAGTGAGGTGGTGGTGGAATGGAAAATATTAATAAAAAATTTGAGGCCTTGGCTTATAGCACAGCCGTAGGTTAAATGATACTTATTTACTTTTATTCAATCATCTGGGGAGTTGTTCATTAAAGTAATGTAATTTATTATATATAAATAATGTTCACCATGCCAATCAATTAATATAAAGTAGTAAAAGAATATTCAAATTATTTCAAAAATTAAAAAATGATTCGAAAAATTGTAAGTCGGCGTTCACGACATTACCTGGATTCTATCCGTTTCCTTTGTCGCTCTCTTTTTGTGCTTTTCCAGTTGATATTATATAGGGTACAATAGGACTCCCTTACAAGTCGTCTTCGTTATTAGTGTAGTGGTGAACTAGTATTTTCCGATAAGGGTCTTTTTTTCGTCTTTTTCTGGAAAAACTTGGACATCGTGCACTTTGGGAAAAAGTTGTAAAGGTTTAATAATATATTCACCAGAAATTTTGTGGATTTTTATTCCCCCTCCCACCATTTTTGGAAAAAATCGAACCGCCACGGCATGACGCCATATCTGAGAAAATACGCATTTTTTGAAAATTGAGTAAAAGGTTATTTTTCGTCAGTTTGTCTAAAAATACATTTTGCTTTTTAAATTTACCTCAATTGTGGTAGTTAATGAATTAGCAACAAAAACATTGTTTAAAAAAATTGATAAAGGTATTTACACAGAACTTCTCTCTTTTTTGTGCATGGCAGTCACTCTAAAAAATTAATAATTACGAAATGACATTGAAAATAATAATCGGAATATAGTTATCACTATTATTACAGAGAAAACCTGATCAGTTTTGATCAAAAAAATACACAGAGTGCTTATCCAACAGCAAAAGTTCAATACTAAATAACAGGTGCCAAATATGGAAGGCTTGCGCAAATACCTTTACAAATAATGTCCACCATGACTGAATTATTTCTTGGGATGACCACCCTGTACATTTTTCAATAAAAGTAAAATAGGTGTATATGCCAAATATTATTGCCATCTGTCACATTTTCAATTCCATATTCACGTAGTGGAATGGAAGTATAGAGGTGGTTAAAAAATTTCGTTTTTTTAAACTTTCCAAAAATGTTGGTAAAAAAAAATTTTTTTTTTTTTCTTCTGAAATGGGTTTAGAATGCCATGAGACGTGAAAATTTTAAATTTCAGCAAAGAAAAAGAAATTTATTTTAGTGGTAAATTTTTTTTCGAAAATGGTAAAAAAATGTAATTCTTTTTTTCCGAAATAGGTTTGGAATGTCATGAAACGTGGAAATTTTAAATTTGAGCAAAACATAATTTTTCATCTATTCTATAGTAAGTAGTGATAAATAGATTTAAAAAAATTTTAAATTTTTAAATTTTTAAATTTTTCAAAATTTTTTTAAATTCGTTTGAATAGGTTTAGAATGCCATGGAAACGTGGAAATTTTAAATTTGAACAAATGAAAAAAATGTTTCCATCTGCTTTAGTGTTAAAATTTTTTCAAAATTGGTAAAAAAAAAATTCTAAAATATTTTTTTAAATAGGTTTAGAACGCTATGAAACGTGGACATTTTAAATTTCAACAAAGAAAAAAAATTCGTTTATTTTAGTGGTAAACATTTTTCAACAGTTAGTAAAAAAAAATTTAAAAAATTTTTTTTTTGAAATAGGTTTAGAATGCCATGAAACGTGGAAATTTTAAATTTGAACAAAGATAAACATTTTCTCATCTATTTTAGTGGTAAAAAAATTTTCAAAAATCTTGGTGAAATTTTTTTTATTTTTCTGAAATAGATTTAGCGTGTCATGAAACGTGGAAATTTTAAATTTGAGCAAAACATTTTTTTTTTTCATTTTAGTGGTAAACATTTTTTTAAAATCTTGGTGAAAAAAATTTTCAATTTTTTTTTTCTGTTAGGCGTGTCATGAAATATGGAAATTTTAAATTTGAGCAAAAAAAAAATGTTTTTCATTATTTATTCAATTTAAACGGTCCGGTCCACCCTGTATATTTTCCACTGAAAGTTCTACCATTTCTTCGCTGTCAGTAGCGTCAACTACCTACCAAATTTGACTGCTCTCCGTCACGTAGTTTTTTAGTTAATAAACCAACAGACAGACAGACTGACGGAATTGAAAAACCTATATTTTTGTAATCTACGTAATCTGGAGGGTGATTTTTTCTCGAATACAATACTTCCCTTCGGTATGCGAGGGAAGTAAAAACTCAGCAAATTTTTTTTTGTGGAGTTTGATGTAGACATCAATACGAACAGAGGTCCAGAAAGTTTTGTGAAAATCCATTAATTCGGTAAACTGTTTCAACTTTAGGTCGATTTTCGTCTAAATCGCCTACACTATATATTCTCTCTGATATCCTGTATTATAAAAAACTGAACAGTATGTCTGTTAGTACATACATAAAATCTATCGGTGAACTTGTACTCACTCGCACGCAGCGTATTGAATAATTAATATTAAGTACACTTCAATTTGTCTTTGATAAATATAAAGAACTAACTAACGTTAACGTTTGAAACAAGCGGCGGCGTCCCAAGGGACTATAGATAAAGTAGGCTTTAGCCCAAAGCAAGCAGTATACCTTCTAAAATGAAATGACAACATCGTTCAACTGTTATTTACATTCCTTGTTTGTATAGACACCGAGAAAAGGCCAAGGCAGGTTTATATCTCAAACATTTGCACCTGACGAACGGATTCTTATCGTGATATCGTTGTAAACAATTATTGTAGTATTAGACGGCCGATCCGACAAAATGCAGTATTTTACGAAGGCGTGGAAAGGACATAGTAAAAATATTTTTGTAATTGCCAGTTTAAACTTGCAATTATCCATAATTGCAACTTTAAACGCAATTATCCAATTATACATAATTGCAACTTTAAACTTGCAATTATGTATAATTGCAAGTTTAAAGTTGCAATTATGTTTCATTGCAAGTTTAAAGTTGCAATTATGGATAATTGCAAGTTTAAAGTGACAATAATTGCAAGATTAAAGTTGCAATTATGTATAAATTGCAAGTTTAAAGTTGCAATTATGTATAATTGCAAGTTTAAAGTTGCAATTATGTATAATTGCAAGTTTAAAGTTGAAATTATGTATAATTGCAAGTTTAAAGTTGCAATTATGGATAATTGCAAGTTTAAAGTTGCAATTATGAATAATTGCAAGTTTAAAGTTGCAATTATAGATAATTGCACGTTTAATCTTGCAATTATGGATAATTGCAAGTTTAAAGTTGCAATTATAGATAATTGCCGGCAAAAAAGGAATGGAGATTAGTTGGCATTTCTTTCTACATATTTTTACTTCCCTCGCATACCGAAGGGAAGTATTGTATTCGAGAAAAAATCACCCTCCGAGATTTTTTCGGATTCTGACGTTTCAGAACACGTAGATTACGAAAATATAGGTTTTTCAATTCCGTCAGTCAGTCTGTCTGTCTGTTGGTGCATTTACTAAAAAACTACTTGACGGAGAGCAGTCAAATTTGGTAGGTAGTTGACGCTACTGTCAGCGAAGAAATGGTAGAAATTTCACTGGAAAATATACAGGGTGGACCGTCTAAACGGAATAAATAGTGAAAAAAATTTTTTTTTGCTCAAATTTAAAATTTCCACGTTTCATGACGCGCTAAACCTATTTCAGAAAAAAAAAATTTTGAAAAAATTTTTACCAAGATGAAAAAAATTTTTTTTTGCTCAAATTTAAAATTTCTACGTTTCATGACACGCTTAACCTATTTCAAAAAAATAAAATTGAAAATTTTTTTCACCAATATTTTAGAAAAAATTTTTACTACTAAAATGAAATATTTTTTTTTCTTTCTTCAAATTTAAAATTTCCACGTTTCATGGCATTCTAAGCCTCATTAAAAAAAAAATAATTTTTTTTTACCATTTTTGAAAATTTGTTTACCACTAAAATAGATACTTAGATTTTTTTTCATTTCTTCAAATTTCAAATTTCCACGTTTCATAGCGTTCTAAATCTATTTAAAAGAAAAATTAGAAATTTTTCTTACTATTTTTAAAAAATTTTACCACTAAGATAAAATTTTTTTTCGTTGTTCAGATTTTAACTATCCACGTTTCCATGACATTCTAAAACTATTCAAACGAATTTAAAAATGTTTTTGAAGAATTTTTTAAAAAATTTGAAAACATTTTTAATCCATCACTACTATAGAACAGACGAAAACATTTTTTTTGCTCAAATTTAAAATTTCCACGTTTCATGATACTCCAAACCAATTTCGGAAAAAAAATTTGTTACCAGTTTGGAAAAAAATTTAACACTAGAATGCTCAAATTTAAATGACATTCTAAACCTAGGTATTTCAGAAAAACAAATTTGAAAATTTTTTTCACCAACATTTTTCAAAAAGTATTTACCACTAAAACAGATCGAATTTTTTTTTATTTGCTCAAATTTAAAATTTTCACGTTTCATAGCATTCTAAACCTATTTTAAAAAATACATAATTTTTAATTTTTAAAGTTTTTTTACCACTACTATAGAATAGAAGGAAACTTTCCTTTTTGCTCGAATTTAAAATGTCTACGTTTGACATTTTAACCCATTTCAAAAGAAAAAAATTTGAAAATTATTTTACCAACATCTTTTGAAAATTTTTTTAAAAAATTAAATTTTTTAACCACCACTATACTTCCACTCCATTACGTGAATGTTGGATTGAAAATGTGACAGATGGCAATAATATCTGGCATATGCACCTATTATACTTTTATTGAAAAATGTACAGGGTGGTCATCCCAAGAAATAATTCAGTCATGGTGGACATTTGTAAAGGTATTTGCGCATGCCATATGTGGCACCTGCTATTTAGTATTGAACTTTTGCTGTTGGATGAGCAACCTGTATATTCTTTTGACCAAAACTTATCAAGTTTTCTTTGTAATAATAGCAATAACTATATTCCGATTATTATTCTCAATGTCATTTCGTAATTATTAATTTTTTAGAGTGACTGCCATGCACAAATAACGAGGGAAGTTATGTGTAAATACCTTTACCGATTTTTTTTCTTCCTTACAAATTGGACGTAATCTCTTAAAAGGAAAAGTTAACTCTAGCTAAGTGTGCCCGGCAATCAGTTCAGAGGAAGTTCAACAAGCTCTTGTTAGAATCAAGAACTTCGCTGCTCCGGGCCCAGACGGCTTATACAACTGGTGGTGGAAAAAATTTCCTTAATGGTGATAGAAAACTGCATGTCTGTAATATACTACTTATATACGCCATCTCTGAGGTACCAGTGTAGGATGACTTGTAGACTAGACTAAAAACTTATAGAAGAGGATCGAGATTTCTACATTGACCGTGCGAGAAGGATATGGAAGATGCAATTTGTTGGATATATAAAGTGAGATTCACGATGCGCGACGGGGAAGGAAGTCTTGAAATGAATTAAGGTTAGAAAATCCGAAATGATACAAAGTGAACGGTAGAGCATAAATATCGAATAATAAACATTGTTAAAGGTTATTCTAGTCAGTAAATGTGTATTTTGGTTATTGAAAGTATTGTAAAGTTTTCAGTCAGTTTATCTCCGTTTCTCTAAATTTTCCGGTGTGTGTATACAGGGTGTCCCGTAAGAACGTGCAAAAAGTGTGCAAATGTATCTATATATTATTTATCGAAAATCAAGGTGGGTTCTTCATATAACATATTTTTAAATATGCCTCCCCCGTCCAATCGTTTTTTGCACACTCTTTCAGGGGATGAACCCCTGAAAAAATCAGTTTTTAGTTATTTTCAGATAGGAATTAAGAACCGTTTTTTTCAACACCCCTTTAAGGGGGTGTAGCTGGACAGGAAAGGCTTATATTGAAACATTTTATATGAAGAACCCACCTTCATTTTAGATAAGGAATTGGTGATTAAATTGTTTGCACGTTATTACGGGACACCCTGTATGTCTGCAAATTAACCATAATATAGCACGATGTGCTAAATTCTACGAAACGCTGGAGAATGTGTGCGGGCCCCTTTCATTTTATTCCGGGGCATAAATACCGCTTTGTTGACTTTATTTAGCTTTAATCTTCCCGTATTGAGTGCTTTGGTTAGCGCTTGACAAACAGACGCAACTTCACCACACCAAATTAAAGTAAATGTTTAGTACAATAATTAATTGGGTTAAAGATGTAACCCCTTCTAATACACACAACTTTGTCAATTTAATTTATGATTACTTGAAACAAAGAAAAAAGAATGAAATATATATTTATTTTCCTGATTTTTTGAACGCGCTTTTACTACCTTGTCCTGTAGCTCTGTGAAAAACTTACAAGTCAATTGTTACCCACTTTCAGATGTCGTACTGACTTGAACATTTTGCATGTGCATATGGTTCAGATACACAATACAGTTTGACATTTTTTTATAGAAAAAATCCAACATGGAGTTTCCAAGATGGCGGACAGTTTATTGTCATTTAATGTTCGGTTCTACTAAAATTGGTATGCGGAAATATTATAAATATGTGATGGAAACTCAAAAATTCTAAATGGCACTAATATAGTGAATAAGTTTAATCATTTACTGCTTTATTAGACCGATATAATCGGTATCTGAGAATTATCGAACTTACAGATTATAAATTTCGAAATTTAACAATTCAAAATGGCGCATAGTGAGACAAAAGTGTAGTATTCCACCCAGATCAACTTATAGATCGTAAAATGACAGACAAAGGGATTAAGCGTGTTTAGTTACCTACTTTTTAAAATGCTGGCCCTTCTTTTCTACTATAAAATGGTAATGCACATGCAAATATATTTCAATTCAGGCAATTTTAGTTGAATATAATAAGAGATTTCTAAATTTTAATTGAATAAGAAACCTAGGATTATTAAACGTTGTCAATTAATTACTATAATGAATAGTAAGTATAATACCTACATGTTGTAAAACGAGTAGAAATAACTGCGTATGTTCTCATCTTATAGATATGCAACACTTTTTACGTTCGAGTTTGCATAGTGGCAAAGCATAAAATTGCACAGAAAAATACTAAATGAAGTCTTTAATTTAACCTAAAAAACAGTACAACGTACAACAACAAAACCTTATTTTTAAACTCAACCCTTCAACGGAATCATCTTAAAATATAATCTAGTTCCAGATGTCGTTATAATACATACGTGTATCAAATTTCAGGTGAATATCTCGATTTCATTTTATCAACCCCTTTAATAATGGATTAAGGGTGGTGGGGGTTGAAAAATGTTACTAAAAAATGGCTTCTAGGACATACGCCGAATTTCAAGTTTCTGTACCTTTACCAGCTTGCTTTACATTTTTTCCTATTTACCACCAATTACCCCCACTCGTTCAATGTAATCATGTCAAAATATAATCCAGTTTAAGATATCGTTATACGTGTAACAAATTTCAAGTGAAAATCTAACTTTAATTCTATCAACTGTTTTAATAAGGGAGTGGGGGTGATGGGGGATGGAAAATATTATGGAAAAATCTGAGGCCATCGCCTCTAGTATATACACCGAATCATAAATTTCTATACTCTTGCCAGCTTGCTTTACTTAGTTTCCCTTATCTACCACTATTTAACCCCCAACCCCTCAACGGAATCATCTCAAAATATAATCTAGTTCCAGATGTCGTTATAATACATACATGTACCAAATTTCAAATGAATATCTCAATTTTATTTTAGCAACCCCTTTAAATACATTATAAAAAAATCTGAGGCCTTGGCTTGTAGTACATACATCAAATTTCAAGTTTCTGTACTCTTACCAGCTTGCTTTACATATTTCCCCATATTTACCCCTATTTACCCCCCAACCCTTCACCGGATATCTTCAAAAAACAATCCAGTTCCAGATCTCATTATAATATATACGTGTACAAAATTTCAAGTCAATATCTTAAACCCTTCCTGAGAAAGCGTGCGGACCAAAAAAAGAGTTAGACAAACAGACCGACAGACAGACTTTTCTTTTTTTTTCTCAAATTTAAAATATCGACGTTTCATCACATTCTAAACCTATTTCAAGAAAAAAAAATTGGAAAATTTTTTACGATTACTATACTTCCAATCCACTACGTGGATGTGGAAGTAAAAGTTAATGAACATTGAAAGAATTATACAAAACGAAGTTGATTTCGGAAATCGATATATTTTGATCGAAAAATCACAGATAGTTCAGAATAGGTATCTGAAATTTTTGCACCCACATTTTTTAGAGTACGTGGTAATCATTCTATCAAAAAGTATTTGTTTGTGAAAATTATATTAAAATGAAAATTTAAAGCCAATATTTCTGAAGGACGCGAATACATTGGATATATTGTATTATAACCTTCATGGTTTCAATGTAATTAGGTTACGAATAAATCAACGGTAGGCTAATATATAACTATCATGGAATAGAAATTTATGCATTTTTAGAATTTATACATATTTAAAGTGCCTTGGGAAACTCCGGTGTCTGGTACCAATCTGCAAAGGATTTTCTCATTTAGGAATTCACAACTACGAAACAAATTCTATTTATACAGTCGCTTTATAAAAAGAAGCGGGTGTATTTTTGAACTTCAATAAAAGGAAGGTTCTTAATTTCACCTGTATGGGTGTGTCTTTGTATCTTTCTTTGTCGGCTCATAACGTGAGAATTGCTGAAGCGACTTTTATGAATTTTTCCAAAAACGATTTACAATTCTGCCACTTAGGTTTTAGTCGTGATTATTATTTGTGGAACATTATGTAGAAGTTAAAATTTTATTTCATAACTTTACTTCCATATCCACGTAGTGGATGTTAATGAGTCAAGTTTGTTTAAAATTTAACTTTTTTTAAATTCCAAGCCAATTATTGTTTGATTTTGACTGTTAAGTAAACTGACTGACGTCACGTGATTAATTTTAAATAGAAGGCCTGTCCTCCTCTAACTTAATTAACTCCTAATTACGTCCGAAAGTAAAGTATTAATTGGTACTTTAATAAGGGAGGTTTTATTTTCCTATTACGTTAACATCACGTACACCATCTTATTAAAATTCGGTTTTAGTGAGTTTTTGATAACAACGAAAAAGACTATGAGATTGTGTTACAGTTAAAACTTTGCCCAATATCTTTTTTTGGAATATTAGGTACATTTTGCTTCATAAGGACGGACGCCACTGGTTGATTTTTAAATATTTTACAATCTCCTGATGAATAAGTACTTTACACCTAATTTTTTTTAAAATCACATTGTTAATAAGAGAGTTGTGATATGGGAGTCATGAAAAGTGAGACATATTGTATACAATAATATAATAAACAAGCTAACCATTATATTCTTCGCCGATTTACTGCACTTTTCATATAATTGCTGTACAGTCTATAGAATACTCTTCGCAGTTTATTTTGTAAATAATATTAGTTTTAGATATTTTTAGTTTATTTACAAAACATACAGATTCGGCAAATTTAGTTTAAGGTACGTACACTTGTTTCTGCGCAGATAAACCACGCCTTGTCGTAGAAAAATGTAGGGCATTGGTATAAAACAACAGCGCCACCGCTTGACCGCGTCGAGTTGAGAACAACGCAACCATTCTGGTTTTAATAGCGTAGCTGTTTAGACGTGTGGGAATAAAATAAATTAATCTCAATTTCGTTATTAAAATGCCGTGTGTTTATACAACTGCAGAAAAAGTGCAAATTGTGAAGTGGTACTTCGGGGGCCATTCCACTGAAGACACAATAAATTTATTTACTGTGGCATCTCAAGACAGACCAATCCCCTCAGCTAGCATAATTTCATACATTATTTAAAAAATTGAGAATTTCGGGTGTGTCGTGAATTATTGTAAAAAATGGTGTCAACCCGGACCCCGTCATCAACAAATGAGCGAAGAACGTGAAATTCGCGAAACTAATGTCTGTGCACTTGTTGAAACTAGTGAACCTTATTCTAGCAGGCAAATTGCTGATGAAGTTGACATGAAGGAAAGAACTGTAAGAAATATTTTGAAAAGAAATGGGTACAGTTGTTTTAAAGTTCAAACAACGCAAGAAATATTTCCCGAGGACAATTTCAAACGGATGGAATTTTGTGAAATCATGATAAATAATGTGAATGAGAATGAAAACTTCTTAAAGAATATATAAAAATTTAGAGCTTTTACAAAACCAAAAAATTCCTGCAGTTCAAAATCTTCCTGTCAACTTTAACGACATTTGGTTTCAACAAGATGGCTGCCCAAGTCACCAATACCTTATCTGTTATTAATTTTCTGGAAAGAACATTTCCCAATCGTTTAATAGCTACGAGGGGAATGACAAAATGGCCCCCCCCAGGTCACCTGATCTAGCACCCCATGATTTCTTTCTGTGGGGCTTTTAGAAGGAAACCGCGTACAAACATGCGTACAAACGCGTAGAAACATGCCAATAATTTAGTTGAATTACGGGAAAAACTTATCCAACTTTGTCCAAGCATTACTCCAAATCAACTCAATGATATGAGAGGTTCATTGTTTAATGGTTTGGCTATTGTTTGGCACAAGAAGGTGGTTTGTTTGAATCCTTACTTCATTAATTTATTGTTTGATAATACATTTTATTTTAATGTTCTGTTTTTGTAGTTTAAAAGAATAATTTATTTTTTAATTGGGAAGAAAACTATATTAGTTTTTGATTTTCACTTTATTTCTTGTCAACATGACAATTGTTTCGCCACACAGTGGCTTCTTCGGATGTTGAGTACTGATATACTAATTTTACAATGCACAAACTATGTGGTTTTATACAATTTCGATGTAATCCTAATCTTAATTGCTAAGCGGAAAAGTACGATATAATTTTAATTACTAAATGGAAAGGTACATATATTTTTAGGTAATTTATTGAATCTAATTCTAATAGTCTAAGTAAATAAATTTAGTAAGGGAGATGATTTGTTTCAATTTGGTCATTTAATAAAATATCAGCCGACTTTAGTTTATTTATTTCTAGAGATTCTAGTAAATCGAGTTTTAACACTTTTTTCTCGGTGTGTAAAATTTTAAACTCTTCGTTGAACACGTGACCTACTTCTATTAGGTGGTTAGCATAAGTTGAGTCTGTTTTATTACTGATGTAACTTCTTTTATGTTCTGATAACCGTTTACCAAAATTTCTTCCTGTTTGTCCAATACATACCTTAGGACAAGCACCACAAGTCAACTTATAGACGCCTGATTTATTTTCTGATGAAGTTTTGTCTTTTGCATTTTTTAAATGTTTTCCTATTGTGTTATTAGTTTTGAAAGCTACATTAATATTACGTTTTTTTTAAAAAGAGGAAGTTTTTTCTGTTGGGTAGCCGATGTAAGTGAGAACTTTGAAACTGTTATTTTGACCTTTTATTGTTGGATATACTTCTTTAATGGCTTTATTGAAAGATTTTTTCACAATGATATTGTCTATTACTTCGGGGTTGTAACCATTGTTGAATGCAATTTGTTTTATTATTTGTAGTTCTTTGATATAATTTTCTTCTGATAAGGGGACAGTCAAAAGCCTGTGTATCATGCTGTTGTATGCTGCTATTTTGTGTTGGCGAGGATGTGCTGAGGTGTTGTGTATTGTCATGTCAGTGTGGGATGGTTTATGAAAAATTGAAAAATCATGTTTTTTATTGAGTCTTGTAATAGTCAAATCTAGAAAGTTAATAGCGTTTTCGGTTTCAGTTTCGAGAGTAAATTTAATTTTAGGGTGGAGTGAGTTTATGAAATTTAGGAAATTGTTGAGTTGTCGTTTAGTTCCTGTGATACAAGTTAAAATATCATCTACATATCTATACCAATAAAGAAATTTATTGCTTTCTGGGTTTTTATGTATTTGGTTTTCCAAAAAGTCCATAAATATTTCGGATAAAAGTGGGCTGAGAGGATTACCCATAATTAGACCCTCGTCACTCGTATAAATCGTATTATTAAATTGAAAATAATTTTGTTCTAGGCAAATGGTTAAAAGATTTATAATCTCCTGTTTTTTTAACAATGTTTGTATTATTTTTATCTAAAAGATTTTCTACCAAGGTTATTGTCTCTTTTGGCGGTAAAATTTATTTTTTGATAATTATTAGTTGATTTTAGTTTCCGAGTTATTTCATTTTATTTTAATGTTCTATTTTCATTTCGGTTTTAATAAGAATTATTATTTTATTCCCATAGCATTTACGGCTAAAAAAGAAACTACAGAAATGCTTTCAATAGAAGAAATTATTGGTAAAAATGTGTCAAATAACTTCTTCGCATTTGACGAAGAGATATTGTCTCGTTTCGTATTAGAAATTATTACCTACGTACGCACCCATCCTTAGTTCATGCCGTACTAAATTCAATTCATTGTGTGCCTCTGTTTTCACGATTTATGGAACTAGCGGGGCGTGGTCAATTACATCGTTATTCCTATACCCTAAACTGCATTTTTCGAATCTGTATATTTTTTTTATTTAAAAAATTTATAACTTTTTTATTTATTGGCCGATGTTGTTCAAAAATCAGGGTTCTTCCTCTAGCTAACACCAACTTACTCTCCAATTTTCAATACAATCGGACTTTTCGTTCTTAAGTTATCGTGCTTTTTTTTTCTACGAGCAATATTACCGGTTTTAGAAATGAGCCGATCGAATGCAATATACTCGTCGTTTTGTATTTGGGAAGACTATAAAAATGTATATTATTATCTCAGAAAGTAAAAAATACGATGCTACAAATGAATGAAGAAACAAATTCTTTACTATGCAAGCTAATAAACTTGTTAATTTTATTAAAACAGTTTTATACGTTAAATTAGTTACTCGAGAATAGTAAATAGAATTGTTTTAAAAGCTCCTTTATTTTTATTGGCCACAATTATAGTGTTATTTTAAAATAATCAATTTTACGACTTCTTTGAGCTAAGCGACACAAATGAAAAGTTATTTAACTGTGACGGCTATTTTTAAGTTCTATTTTTAGCCACCATTGTCTTTATACCTTCGGAACAGTGCAGGTGCAGAGATTCTATTAGTAACATTATTTTAATTGCCGGTAAATCTAAGGACCAAGGTATTGGTAGTTTCTCAATCATATAGGTGCAAACTTATATTCCATTTAATAACAATGGTACAGGAGCGAGGATGCAATTACCTCATGCATTTGTAACCGCTAGAGACATTCATAATTCTGTTCCTTACAACATGGCAGACAAAGAAAGTGACATGAGAAATTTTCTTTGTGGTGGAAACTTCACTATAGTAGGGCCAATAAGTCTAGGCAGTAGAGCTATAGGGGCGTACGGATTTACAAATTTCCTAAATTCGCAAGTATATAATTCGAAGAAATGGAAGCACTCGGATTGTGTTAATTATGCATCAGCTACCATATGTCTTAAATTTAAAACATATATGCTTAAATCTGGCAACATTATCTCCACGTATTATATAGCGCATTGAAATCCGGGGACCGGGGAGGCCACAAAATGAGACCAAGACGACCTATTTATCACTGTGGATAAGTTTGATCCAAATAATTGTTCACTCTTCGCGTAATGAGCTGGACAGCAATAACTTTAATTCTGTAAGTGTTTTCATTCGAATTCTTAATTACTTACTTATTGAAATAATTTCACAATGAGCTCTTTTTGCAGTAAAATAGCAATAACTTTTTTCTAAAGTAAAACATACAAAATGTTATAGCATTTTAAAAACTACACTAAATGAACAATATTTTAAAATAACTGGCTAAGTCAGAGTGGTAATTTTTCTTACAGTATGAAGAGTATAAGTTAGCTAATAAAAAAAAATTAAATCATGCATCGGGTATAAATGTTTTTTTTTTCCCAAAGGTATGGACCATTAATTTTATTTGACACTGTGGTCAATAGCAGGATTATTCTGGGTTGCGATACAAAAATTAGGATCTTAAAATACCGAATTTTGTAGCTGTGGCACGCGAACAACTGATCTAAGGTGTCGATTTTCAAGAAATTCATAAACGTGTAAATATCTCAAAAACTAACAACTCTTTACTAAGATCATATTTTGATATTCTGCTCAGTCATGAGCTGGCCTATCAGCCCTACACGGGATAATGTTGAGTTCCGGGACACCCTGTATATGTATTTTTTTTTTCATTTGTTTATTGTTTAAAGTGTAACTTATATCTATTCAATTTTACATTTAGTGAATTTTGTCCTATATTATCATGTAATAATCTACTGAACCAATAAACATTATTATTATTTTCATTTTCTCTTTTCATGCGTACCGACATTATCACAGAACCACTGACATATCTGAAGCGCGGAATAACCACACCGAATGAAAAGAACGTAATGCCGTAATTCGGCATGTTCAGCGTATTGTTAATTTTATCTGTTACACGCGTACCAAGTTAATTACAGGATAAAACGCAAACTTAATAGTTAAATTTGTCGTTAATATGGACCCTTTTCTACGACATCTGCTCGGAGATCGCAGATAACAACGTGAGCTTCTATTAACTTGCTACGGAGCCAAATTCTAAGTGAAAATACTCTATAGTAAAATTAGATGCTCTGCTTTGCACGTAAAGCGTCTCGATCGAAACAGTCAGATGGGCCTGTTAGATAAAACTTCGTGGAGAGGTATTGTCTGAGAAGGTCAAAATATTTCTTTACGTGAAAATTATACAAAGCTTTAATTTACTCGATATACTGAGTTTTTTTTTAAAGATTGACATTAAAAGAGCCCGTTGGGGCTTTTAAAATGGATTTTTAGCTATACTTCAACTCAAAATGTGCCCATATCCTACATTCTACCTAGACTCTGTCACGGTTCAACGAACCACAACGGTGCTTTCAAAAGCATCTAGCTGTTTGTTATTTGTTACATTTCTAGTAAACCTTAAGCTACAAATTCTACTCGTCATTAGAGTCATGTTGGACAACACTTGACTTCAATTTTTCTAGTTTTGAGAAGGGGTTTATGTTCCTTGAATCCTGTTATAATTGGACGTTTTGTTTGCCCAACATACTTCAAATCGTAAAAATTACTGCAAGTTTTCAAAAATCCTGCTTGTACCACAAGTAAACCCAGGTTCATATGGAACTGATGCAAATTTTGCGTCTTGTTCGGTCTGAAATATTATATTCTTTAACGTGGTCATCAAAAAATTAATATTAAACTCGTTAAAAAATTCCTTGGAGTATGCGATTATATTTCTCTCGACATGTGACATTTGGACGACTATAAATCAATTATTGGCCATTTGTCTATCTGATAAATAATTTAGAGCATTGGCATAAGTATGCAGTTTCAACGGATCTCGCGCCGTTTTGTAAAATATCAGCAAAGTGATAGGAGAACAAACTTTGTAACATTTGTTTCCCTTTTGTGGGCTTTGATTATGTCATTAAGGATCATCTACATAACGATTCGTAAAATTTCAACCCATAACAAATCATTTCACCTGCTCATTGTCTATTAATTTTGATTCATCTATGTAGACAACCGAATATATAGTATTAAAAATGTTGCATGTGAGTAAAGTTTTATGTGTAGCAACTAATCTTCCAAGGCTCGTTGGTCTAGGGGTATGATTTCCGCTTAGGGTGCGGGAGGTCCCGGGTTCAAATCCCGGACGAGCCCAAGTTTTTTTTTACTTTTTTTTATTCTAAATGTCCATCTTATTTAAATCAACATAAATTACTGTTAAAAGTACATCACAAAAAGCAATTGAATGTGGTACTTAATGAAGCTAAATGACACTATATTTGAGAAATGACATTAACCAGTTGAAGAATTTGATGTAAAATTAACTGTTTTAGAATCAATGAAATTGTGTAATTTAATTTTACGTCTATAGCGTAATTAAACAGAAAGTATCCCTCAAGTACTTCTGTTTTTAACAAAAAACATTAGGCGAATATTAAAACTAAACAAAAATGTTACCATTATCTTAAATATAAAAAACACATTTTATAAATATTTATTTATATTTATAATCGTTAATTAAAAGAAATTTACCACTGAATAGATGGAAAAAATGTTCTTTTTGCTCAAATTTAAAATTTCCACGTTTTATGGCATTCTAACCTATTTAAAAAAAATATATAATTTTTTTGAAAACATTTGAAATTTTTTTTTTAAATTGTAGTCTGTTTACCACTACCATAGAATAGATGGATTTTTTTTCTCAAATTTAAGATTTCCACGTTTCATAATATTCTAAGCTTATTTTAGAAAAAAAAATTGTACCAACATTTTTGGAAAAATTTTTACCACTAGAATAGATGGAAAAACAATATTTTCCATGTTTCGTGATATTTATTCTAAGCTTATTTTAGAAAAAAAAATTTCTACCAACATTTTTGGAAAAATTTTTACCACTAGAATAGATGAAAAAACAATATTTTTGCTCAAATTTAAAATTTCCACGTTTTATAACATTCTAAACCTATTAAGAAAAAAAATATATTTTTTAACTACTGCCATACTTCCATTACGTGAATGTGGAACTGAAAATGTGTCAGACGGCAATAATTTTTGGCACATGCAGCTACGATTGTAGGATTGTATCTATTATAGTTTTATTGAAAAATGTACAGGTGGTCATCCCAAGAAATAATTCAACCATGGTGGGCATTTATTTGTAAAGGTATTTGCACAAGCCTTCCATATTCGGCACCTGTTATTAAGTATTGAATTTTTGCTCTCGGATGACCACTCTGTATATTTTCTTGACCAAAAATGCTTTAATACTTCTCGATGTAGAATTTCATGCTCTATCACTTTTGTTTGAAACTTCTTTCGATAATGTCCTTTATGTCTTTATTACTTCCCTCGCATACCGAAGGGAAGTATTGTATTCGAGAAAAAAATCACTCTCCGAGATTGGTTCGGATTTTGACGTTTCAGATCTCGTAGATTACGAAAATATAGGTTTTTCAATTCCGTCAGTCTGTCTGTCTGTCTGTTGGAGCATTAACTAAAGAACTACTTGACGGAGAGCAGTCAAATTTGGTAGGTAGTTGACGCTACTGTCAGCGAAGAAATGGTTAAACTTTCACTGGAAAATATACAGCGTGGACCGTGTAAAGGGAATAAATAATGAAAAAAAAATTTTTTCCCCAAATTTAAAATGTCCACGTTTCATGACACGCTAAACCTACTTCAGAAAAAAAAATGAAAATTTTTTGAAAAACGACTATAATAGATGATTTTTTTTTCTTTGTTCAAATTTAAAATTTCTACGTTTCATGGCATTCTAAACCTATTTCAAATAATTTTTTGTTTATTTTTACCAACATTTTTGAAAAAAATGTTACCACTAAAATGGATGGAATTTTTTTTTCTTTGTTCAAATTTAAAATTTCCACGTTTCATAGCATTCTAAACCTATTTAACAAAACATTTTTAGAATTTTTTTTTACCATTTTAAAAAAAAATTTACCACTAAAACAGATGGAATTTTTTTTTCTTTGTTCAAATTTAAAATTTCCACGTTTCATGGCATTCTAACTAAACCTATTCAAACAAATTTTAAAAAATTATTTAAATATTTTTAAAAATGTTTGAAAGAATTTTTAATCACTAGAATAGATGAAACATTTTTTTTTTGCTCAAATTTAAGATTTTCACATTTCATGACATTCCAAACCTATTTCGGAAAAAAAAATTTGCAACATTTCTTTACCACTTTGGAAAAAAAATTGATCACTAGAATAGATGGAAAAAAATGTATTTGCTCAAATTTAAAATTTTCGCGTTTCATGGCATTCTAAACCTATTTCAGAAAACAAAATTTTGAAAATTTATTTCATTTTTGAAAAAATTTTTACCACTGAAATATACGGATTTTTTTTCTTTGTTCAAGTTAAAAATTTCCACGTTTCATAGCGTTCGAAACCTATTTAAAAAAAAATGTTTTTGCCATTTTTGAAAAAATTTACCACTAAAATAGATGGCAATTTTTTTTCTTTGTTCAAATTTAAATTTTCCACGTTTCCATGGCATTTTAAACCTATTCAAAATTAAAAAAAATTGAAAAATTTAAAAAAAAATTTGAAAACATTTTTTATTACACTGCTTACTACAGAATAGATGAAAAAAAAAATTTGGCTCAAATTTAAAATTACCACATTTCATGACATTCCAAACCGATTTCGGAAAAAAATATGCAACATTTTTTTACTATTTTCGAAAAATGTGTTGCCATTAAAACAGATGGAAATTTTTTTTCTTTGCTCAAATTTAAAATGTTCACGTTTCATGGCATTCTAAACCTATTTAAAAAAAAATAAAAAATTTACCACTACTACAGAATAGAAGGAAACTTTCCTTTTTGCTCAAATTTAAAATTTCCACGTTTCATGACATTCTAAATCTATTTCAGAAGAAAACAATTTTGAAATTTTTTTACCAACATTTTTGAAAAATTTCAAAAAAAAATGAAATTTTTTAACCACTACTATACTTCCACTCCACTACGTGAATGTGGAATTGAAAATGTGACAGATGGCAATATTTAACATATACACCTATTATACTTTTATTTAAAAATGTGGTGGTCATCTCAAGATATAATTCAGTCATGATGGACATTTGTAAAGGTATTTGCGCAAGTCTTCCATATTTGGCACCTGTTATTTAGTATTGAATTTTTGATGTTGAATGAGCGCTCTGTACATTTTTTTGACCAAAACTTATCAGGGTTTCTTTGTATTAATTGTGATAACTATATTCCGATATTATTCTCAATGTCATTTCCTAATTAATAATTTTTTAGAGTGACCGCCATGCACAAATAAAGAGGGAAGTTCTGTGTAAATACCTTTACCGATTTTTTTTCTAGCATTCATTAGGGTGCAATGGACTTATCCTCTTAGGGGGTGTTTACTTATTCTCAAATATATCTTCTATCAAGCTAGTATTCTTAATGAAAAATAAATAATGAGAAATTGTTGTAATGACTAAATGACCCTATTCTGTCTATACTAAATTATTATTAATATTACAACACGAGAATGAAATAGTACGGCATTATGAAAAACTGCAATATCTCTCCACATAAAATGTTACGTCTGCTAAAAACCCCATCGCATGGCTTGTGATAGGCGGAGGAAACTTACTTCCCCCCGATGTATACACTTTAGCGGGATTTATGCAAATAAAAACATATGTGAAATCTTTAGAGCGTAATTTCCATAAACCACGTATTCGATAAAACCCAAACTTACACATTTAATATGAAGGGACGGGACTAGACAACCGTGTAAATCCTCAGGCATTTCTCTGAAATGTTCTAAAATACGGAAGTGTATGCTAAAAGTTTTAACCCCGTCTCTAAAGTTGGTGATTATATTAGGGAAAAATGGCCCAGTTAAAGCACAACCCACAATATACAGCCGTTTCTTTATTTTCGCTAAATTATTGATTATAATTTTATTAAAGTTCCATTAATTACAGTCTGTTTGAAAAAACAAAGAACAACAAACAGCTCAAATATCAGCCATAAACGACGCACGTCTACTGTTGTTTTTCTTCGCCTCTATGTATAACTGTATTTATTTTTTAAACCGTTGAAGTCAAATAAACTTGGTTTAATATATCCTGGAATTTTCCGGTCAGGTTAAATGAAAATTATTATATTTTCTTGCGTTTTCGTTTATTAATCGTCGCGCATCGTTAGATAAAATCTGTAATTGATTATTTGTGTCATATTCAGATTCTCTTACTTTGCATTGGGTATTTTGTCACTGAAAAGTATCTAAAAATTTTAATGAAAAAACCCCTGCGCCACATGGATCAGCCAGAGGTTGGTTCTTGAATACTTAATTGTCAAAATGTCTCACACCTAAAAATATATAAACTTGTAACGGTCACGTTTTGTATGAACACTCAGTACCTTAAATTAGATAAAGCGCGCGACTATTCTATTCATTATTTTAAATTTAAATTGTAAGATACTGGTCTGAGCATTATACGCGTTTAAATCTTATCGACTAACCATGAGAAATGCTTGACCAATAGCGTAATAGCTTGTAGTAAGCGGGCATATTCCTACGCCAAAGAACTCTGGCTAGAGGAGACGCTGGAAAGATGGCGTAGAGGCGGGTGGCCGTGTAGGGCCGTAAGAATTAAAAGCCGCCATATAGTTGTAAATATCTGTATATAATGAATATTAACTGCGAAGAGAATCAGTAAAGTAGTTATTTTAGTTTATATGTTCTGTGTTATAGTGTAACATTGCCTATAATTACAGCAAAGCAATGTTTTCATCGAATCAACTGTAAATACAGCAGACTTTTATATTATGTGTGCCTCTCGTGATGCTAATGTGGCTGCTTGACACCCATTGCGACAATGCAGCATTATTAATGGCTTCAATACCTCATTACACATTTGGCCAGTAATATTTCTTATGGTACCCAGTGTTCGATAAGACTTCTCGTATCTTTTGAGAAGGTTATAGTGCGTGAATAACCTCGTTTTGGTGGCGTAGCTATACCGTCCTGTTATTTTGACATATCCCGTGTGTTTTGGACATAAAAACAGTGTTCAACTGCCGAACCAGTTTATGTCGAAAATAGTAATTGTCGGGCCACTTTTGCCATTAATTTTACGTACAGTTAGTAATATTTTCCTTTTGTGTGTAATATGTAATCCAACTAAGCTTAATTATGTTATCGTAAAAATTATTTGTTTACAACGCCCTGGCCAGATCGCGTTTAGTTTAGTTTCATTATTTACTGTAGGTATACGGCTTCTTATTATGTGTACAATTTTTACTTTGTCTTTTGTTATATATGTCAGATGGACTTTTAATGGTTTGTTTACATGATTATTCTGACGAAAGTTTTTGTAAAGTTTACTCACAACCCTGATGTCAAATTGCTCTGCTTTGTTTGTGTATTTTGTGAAAATCATTAAAGTAAGTTAAATTCAATGATTCGTTTTATTTTCCCTTAAGAAATTAATGTTTTAAACTAGAACAATGTTATAAATAAAAAACCGAAAATGAAAACTAAAGATAGTTAACGTTTCGGAAAATTATCTACTTCTACTTATCTACTTCTGTTCCCAAATTTTTTTTTGGTCGTCGACCATGACAGTTCATTGTTTATGTACTTCCCTAGTTACGTGAGACATTAAATTATATTTATCTTCTTTTTACTTACTTCCTCTCTATTGATGGGCAACCAACTAGTACAAATATCTATTGAATAATTTGAAACGCATCTCTCCTCGTTTAATAAAATAAACGCGAATACCTTAAGTTTATTTTTGTTCCGTTGCTCTATTTTTCCAAAACTTTCGCCGAGTTCCATTGAATCCTGTGATTATTATTCCACGCGTGGATTTTTCAAATTCTGCCCTTCTAGCGTAATTTCTATACTCACCAAGCCTTACTTTGGAAGGACTAGATGAGTTACCTACGTAATGTTTTCCGTATACACACGGAACAGAGTATAGTGCAGTTAAAAAATAGGTAAAAGTATTTACACAGAACTTCCCTCTTTATTTATAAAGGTTTGTCAATCTAAAAAATTATTAATTAAAAATGACATATAAGAATTATAATCGCAATGTAGTTATCCCTATTATTACAGAGAAAACCTGATAACTTTTTTCCATCACCTACTCTATAGCGGTGGGGGATAAAATTTTCAGTTTTTTTTTATTTTCAAAATTTTTTTTGTTGAAATAGGTTCAGAATATAATAAAACGTGGAAATTTTAAAATTGAAAACAAAAATATTTCCATGAAGTGGAAAAAAAATATATAGGTATTTTTATTTTCAAAACTATTTTTTTTTAAATATTTTATAATGCCATAAAACATGGAAATTTTCAATTTGAGCAAAAAAGATTTTATTCCATCCATCAATTTTCTTTTTAATTTTCAAAAAATAAAAAATAAAAAATTTAAATATGTTTAGAATTTCATGAAACGTGGACGTGCAAACAAAAAATGTTTACCATCATCCATTTTATACAATATTTTCAAAAGTTCAAAATCTTTTTCTATTTTAAATTTTCAAAAAAAAATATTTTTTTTTAAATAGGTTTAGAATGTCACGAAACATGGACATTTTAAATTTGAGCGAAACAAATTTTTTTCCATTATCTATTCTCTTTAGACAGTCCACCCTGCATACTTTCCAGTGAAAGTCTAACCATTTCTTTGTTGGCAGTGGCATCAGCTACCTACCAAATTTGACTTCTTCGTCAAATAGTTTTACTTCCCTCGCATACCGAAGGGAAGTATTGTATTCGAGAAAAAATCACCCTCCGAGATTTTTACGGATTCTGACGTTTCAGAACACGTAGATTCCGAAAATATAGGTTTTTCAATTCCGTCAGTCTGTCTGTCTGTTTGTCTGTCTGTCTGTCTGTCTGTCTGTCTGTCTGTCTGTCTGTCTGTTGGTGCATTTACTAAAAAACTACTTGACGGAGAGCAGTCAAATTTGGCAGGTAGTTGACGCTACTGTCAGCGCAGAAATGGTAGAAATTTCACTGGAAAATATACAGGGTGGACCGTCTAAACGGAATAAATAGTGAAAAAAATTTTTTTTCGCTCAAATTTAAAATTTCCACGTTTCATGACGCGCTAATCCTATTTCGGGAAAAAAAATTTTTGAAAATTTTTTTCACCATTTTTAAAAAAATTTTTACCAAGATAAAAAAAAATTTTTTTGTTCAAATTTAAAATTTCCACGTTTCATGACACGCTAAACCTATTTCTGAAAAAAAAAATTTTGAAAAATTTTTTACGAAGATGAAAAATTTTTTTTTTGCTCAAATTTAAAATTTCTACGCTTCATGGCATTCTAAAACTATTAAAAAAAAAATAATAAATTTTTTTTACCAACATTTTTGAAAAAATTTTTTCTACTAAAATGATAATTTTTTTTTTCTTCAAATTTAAAATTTCCACGTTTCATGGCATTCTAAGCCTGATTAAAAAAAAAAAATTTGAAAATTTTTTTAAATTTTTTTTACCAACATTTTTGAAATTTTTTTTACCACTAAAATAGATGGATTTTTTTTAATTTCTTCAAATTTAAAATTTCCACGTTTCATAGCGTTCTAAATCTATTTAAAGGAAAAATTCGTAACTTTGTTCACCATTTTAAAAAAATTTTACCACTAAGATAGAATTTTTTTTCTTTGTTCAGATTTAAGCTATCCACGTTTCCATGGCGTTCTAAAACTATTCAAACAAATTTAAAAATGTTTTTGAAAATTTTTTTAAAAAATTTGAAAACATTTATCACTACTAAAAATACTTCCCTTCGGTATGCGAGGGAAGTAAAATTAACAGTAGAATAGATGGAAACCTTTTTTACTCAAATTTAAAAGTTTCACGTTTCATGACATTCTAAACCTATTTAAAGAAAATACGTAATTTTTAAATCTTAAACTTCTTTTACCACTAGTATAGAATAGACGGAAACTTTCCTTTTTGCTCAAATTTAAAATTTCTACGTTTGACATTTTAAACCTATTTCAGAAGAAAAAATCGGTAAAGGTATTTACACAGAACTTCCCTCGTTCATGGCAGTCTCTCTAAAAAAATAATAATTACGAAATGACATTGAGAATAATAATCGGAGTAGAGTTATTGCTATTATTACAAAGAAAACTTGATAAGTTTTGGTCAAAAAAATATACAGATTGCTCATCCAACAGCAAAAGTTCAATACTAAATAGCAGGTGCCACATATGGCAGGCTTGCGCAAATACCTTTACAAATGTCCACCATGACTGAATTATTTCTTGGGATGGCCACCCTGTACATTTTTCAATAAAAGTATAATAGGTGCATATGCCAGATGTTATTGCCATCTGTCACATTTTCAATCCAACGTTCACGTAATGGAGTGGAAGTATAGTGGTGGTTAAAAAATTTCATTTTTTTAAAATTTTTTAAAAGATGGTAAAATAATTTTCAAATTTTTTGCTTCTGAAATAGGTTTAAAATGTCAAAGGTAGAAATTTTAAATTAGAGCACAAAGGAAAGTTTCCTTCTATAGTAGTGCTAAAAAAAGTTTAAAAATTAAAAATTATGTATTTTTAAAATAGGTTTAGAATGCTATGAAACGTGAAAATTTTAAATTTGAGCAAATAAAAAAAAATTCGATCTATTTTAGTGGTAAAAACTTTTTGAAAAATGTTGGTGAAAAAAAATTTCAATTTTTTTTTTCTGAAATACCTAGGTTTAGAATGTCATTTAAATTTGAGCATTCTGGTGTTAAATTTTTTTCCAAACTGGTAACAAAATGTTGCAATTTTTTTTTCCGAAATTGGTTTGGAAATTTTAAATTTGAGCAAAAAAAATTTTTTCGTCTGTTCTATAGTAGTGATAAATAAATGGATTAAAAATGTTTTCAAATTTTTTAAAAAATTCTTCAAAAACATTTTTAAATTTGTTTGAATAGTTTTAGAATGTCATGGAAACGTGGATAGTTAAAATCTGAACAAAGAAAGAAAAATTCTATCTTAGTGATAAAATTTCAAAAAACTTTTTTTTTTAAATCAGGCTTAGAATGCCATGAAACGTGAAAATTTTAAATTTGAAGAAAGAAAAAAAAAATTCATTTTAGTAAAAAAATTTTAAAAAATATTGGTGAAAAAAATTTTCAAATTTTTTTTTCCTGAAATAGGTTAAGCGTGTCATGAAACGTGGAAATTTTAAATTTGAGCAAAAACAAATTTTTTTCATTTAGGTAAACATTTATTCAAAAATGTTTGAAAAAAAATTTTTTTTTTCTGAAATAGGTTTAGCGCGTCATGAAACGTGGAAATTTTAAATTTGAGCAAAACAAATTTTTTTCATCTTGGTAAAAATTTTTTCAAAAATGTTTGAAAAAAATTTTAAAATTTTTTTTTTTCCTGAAACAGGTTTAGCGTGTCATGAAACGTGGAAATTTTAAATTTGAGCAAAAAAAAATTTTTTTCAACTTGGTAAAAATTTTTTCAAAAATGTTTGAAAAAAATTTTCAAAAAATTTTTTTTCCTGAAATAGGTTTAGCGCGTCATGAAACGTGGAAATTTTAAATTTGAGCAAAAAAAAATTTTTTTCACTATTTATTCCGTTTAGACGGTCCACCCTGTATATTTTTCAGGGAAAATTCTACCAGTTCTTCGCTGACAGAAGGGTTAACTACCTACCAAATTTGACTGCTCTCCGTCAAGTAGTTTTTTAGTAAATACACCAACAGACAGACAGACAGACAGACAGACAGACAGACCGACAGACAGACAGACAGACAGACTGACGGAATTGAAAAACCTATATTTTCGGAATCTACGTGTTCTGAAACGTCAGAATCCGAAAAAATCTCGGAGGGTGATTTTTTCTCGAATACAATACTTCCCTTCGGTATGCGAGGGAAGTAAAAATTAAAAATTTTTTTTTAACATTTTTGAAAAATTAAAATAAAAATGAAATTTTTTAACCACCACTATACTTCCACTCCATTACGCGAATGTTGGATTGATGTGACGGATGGCAATAATATCTGACATATACACCTATTATACTTTTATTGTATAATGTACAGGGTGGTCATCCCAAGAAATAATTCAGTCATGGTGGACATTTGTAAAGGTATTTGCGCAAGCCTGCCATATGTGGCACCTGTTATTTAGTATTGAGATTTTGCTGTTGGATGAGCAATCTGTATATTTTTTTGACCAAAACTTATCTTTCTTTGTAATAATAGCAATAACTATATTCCGATTATTATTCTCAATGTCTTTTCGTAATTATTAATTTTTTAGAGTGACCGCCATGCACAAATAACGAGGGAAGTTCTGTGTAAAGACCTTTACCGATTTTTTAAAATACCTATTACTTCCCTCGCATACCGAAGGGAAGTATTGTATTCGAGAAAAAATCACCCTCCGAGATTTTTTCGGATTCTGACGTTTCAGAACACGTAGATTATGAAAATATAGGTTTTTCAATTCCGTCAGTCTCTGTCTGTCTGTTGGTGCATTAACTAAAAAACTACTTGACGGAGAGCAGTCAAATTTGGTAGGTAGTTAACCCTACTGTCAGCGAAGAACTGGTAGAATTTTCACTGAAATATATACAGGGTGGACCGTCTAAACGGAATAAATAGTGAAAAAAATTTTCTTTTTGCTCAAATTTAAAATTTCCACGTTTCATGACGCGCTAAACCGATTTCAGAAAAAAAATTTTTGAAAATTTTTTTCAATCATTTTTGAAAAAAATTTTACCACTAAAAAAAAATTTTTTCTTTGTTCAAATTTAAAATTTCCACGTTTCATGGCATTCTAAACCTATTTAAAAGAAAAAAAAAATTGAAAATTTTTTACCAACATTTTTGACAAAATTTTTACCACCAAAATAGATGAATTTTTTTTTTCTCAAAATTTAAAATTTCCACGTTTCATAGCGTTCTAAATCTATTTAAAGAAAAATAAAAAAAAATTAAAAAAATTTTTGAAAAAATTTTACCACAAATGGAATTTTTTTTTCCGATTTAAAATTTCCACGTTTCCATGGCATTCCAAATTTATTAAAACAAATTTAAAAATGTTTTAGAAAAATTAAAAAAAAATGAAAACATGTTTTAGTAATCTATTTATCACCATTATAGAATAGACGAAATATTTTTTTGCTCAAATTTAAAATTTCCACGTTTCATAACATTCTAAACCTATTTCGGAAAAAAAAATTTGCAACATATTTTCACCAATTTGGAAAAAAATTTAACAGTAGAATAGACAGAAAACATTTTTGAAAATTTGTTCTATATTTTAATCACCACTATACTTCCACTCCATTACGTGAATGTGGGATTGAAAATGTGAGAGATGGCAATAATATTTGGCATATCCTATTATATACTTTTATTGAATAATGGCATCCCAAGAAATAATTGAGTCATGGTGGACATTTATAAAGGTATTTGCGCAAGCCTTCCATATTTGGCACCTGTTATTTAGTATATTGAACTTTTGCTGTTGGATGAACACTCTGTATATTTTTTTGACCAAAAGTTATCAGGTTTTCTTTGTAATAATACCAATAATTATATTCCGATTATTATTCCCAATGTCAATTCGTAATTAATAATTTTTTTGAGTGACTGTCATGCACAAATAACGAGGGAAGTTCTGTGTAAATAACTTTACCGATTTTTTTAGTTAATGCACCAACAGAGACCGACAGACAGATCAGAAAGACTGACTGACGGAATTGAAAAACATATCTTAATCGTAATCTACATGTTCTGAAACGTAAAAATCCGAAAAAATCTCACCCGTCCATGTGCTGGACTTTGACTATGTTCTTATAGAATTTGCAATCATATTGAGCTTTTATTACTCTTTTTCATTTCCAAATAGATTTTTTTAATTATGAGTTTCAGACGAATCATCATATAAGGGTTTCGTTTCTCCGTTTTGAATATGCTAAAGAATGATAGAAAGTTATGTAGATAAATTATCAGGTCGGTTTAATACGCTCTCAAGCATGCATCAACATGAATTACTTACTGATGGCGATATGCAATATGGAGTAACTCACTTATGCAACCCTATGATATCATTCCATTGCAATATGAACCGTTTAAGAGCCTGATTGCTATTGTCATCAGATTATGCTTTTAGCATACCCCATTAGTCCTAATAGCAAGGTGTAAACTTTTTTAAGAATGTTCTTGAAAAAAAAAATACAAGTATAAAAGACACATATTAGCATTAACGTTTATCTGTACGAATAGAATGGAGCTCGGTTTCGGATGACGTAGGAGGCAGGCACGTTTGTGTAGCTCCTACGAAATCTCGAATAAGCTCGGTTAAAACTGTGAGAAATCGTACGAAATTGTGTTAATTTGTGCGAGGACTATTCTACATTAACTGATATTAAATTAGCATGAGTCTGGGCTATTTCTTATAGTTGATATTTAAGATATTGTCGCGTATTTCCACCCCGAAACTACCCTTCAGGATTCGTGGGTTCCACAATAAATTATAATAAGGGATACTGGAACTTAACAATACTTTCTTTAACTAAAATACACTTTCACTGAGAAAATAACCTTTAACAATGTTTGTTACTTGATATTTACACTTTGCATTTACGTCGGATTTCTAACCTCACTTGTCACTTTTCTAACATAAACTTTCCCGCCATGGATGTCGCCTTACGTATCTAAATATGTCTCTATAAACGCAATCGAGAATCTTCTCCAACCATATTCCAGAACAAGGTAGAAATCTCGACTTCCTGCTATAAATTTCTGGAAACATGCCTTTACCAGTATTACAGGCTTGCATTACTGGTTGCCTAACCATTGGTACTTAATTTTGGGTATTTCTCAGGTGGTATCAGCACCAGTCCATAGAGCGCGCGAGCGCATAATAATATATTGGTTGAATATATCGTAACCTAAAAGCATACATAAACAACTTGAAAAAGGGACAGAAACATCTGGCAATATAGGAAGTGCACACTGTTAGTTTCAGAAACAGACGACTCAGAAGAAGAATAAACAAGATGATGATGGATGAAAATTTAAAAAAAGCATGGAAACTTAAAAGAAGCATCTCACAAACACCTACACGTTCCATCCTATATTCCTACGATGGCTAATCACTCAATCTTTACGAATAAAATAAATTTAATATAAAATATAAAAAAATAAATATAGAAAAATTATTTTAGTGCGTAATTTATACAACTTTCCAAATTACCAGGAGCAAAATTAAGAATTGGAAATGATTGAATCAGTTAATTTAATAATTAGTATTTCGGTATAATATCCATAAATGTGACGAGAAATAGTGGTACGCCCATGGTTGATCTTTCTTTGAGTGATTTATTAAACTCTGCTTTCCAAACAGAGTATAGCCAGCGGTTGAGGAGGTCTCTTCGGGAACCTTCTCGATGATTGAGCTGTATCGGCAGTCAATCGGGGTACAAATTTTTAGAGGTGTTTGACCTCTGACGATAACTAATAATAATAATGTGTAAAAAACATTCTGCTTAGTAATCGCCACAAAATAATTTAACTTGTTAAGCGAATACTTTTATTGATCAAACATAAATGAATGGGAAATAAAATTGAAACATTTCCTTCAGTATAAATAATAGCGTTGGTTGATAATATTTTAATCGAAGAAGAGTGTCGAGTGTGTGTTCATTTGGACGTAGAAGAGTAGTTATGTAAAAGAGGAAATGAGAACTGTTGATTGATACATCAGTCAATTCGTTGCAATCGTGTAGGTAACTATCTTAATTTCCGGACATATTCGCCCAGGTTTCCCTCTTGTAAAATTGACTTTAACCTTTTATTTTAGGCAATTTGGAACAAACCTACTCCCGTTAGTACCATCTGTTTGATTTATTACAATTAATGAGAATGTAGGATGTACAAGGAAGTCCGAAATTTTATCTCGCTGATAATAGATCCAAAAGTAAGGGAGTAAAATAAATTATTAAATCACTAGCAGAAGTGTAGGTTAATTAGACGAAAACTGACCTAAGCTTGAAAAAGTTTACCGAATGAAAGAATTTCATGAAACGTTGTGGATTCTATTCGTTTTGATGTCTAGATGAAACTGCAAAAAAAACGCCATTGCCGCGCAGTTGTTATAAACAATGATTTTGTTGCCAATTTGTTAACTATCAAAATTTACGTATATTTAAAAAAAACAAAATATATTTTTGAATAATTTGACGAAAACTAACAACTTTTTACTCTTGTAAAATTTTCGAAAAATGCGTGTTTTTCGAGATAATACAGCGATTTGAATTTTTCCAAAAAGGGGGGAGGGATAAAAAGTGGCGAGAACAATTCTGTCGAATATATTATTAAAGTACAAGGCTTCTTTTCCTCTATGACTTATTCCTAAAGTGCACTCTGTCCAAGTTTTTCCGGAAAGACACGAAACAAAGACCCTTATCGAAAAATGGAAAATCTGGAAAAATTCAGAAGCGTAGAAAAAATTATAATTTTTAAACACATAAATCAAGTTATCCTGGAAAAAATGACGTATTAACAAACATCATTTTCAAAACAATATTTGGTGACATAAAGTAAATAGTCGGTGTTCAAAAGCATCTCACCGTATTATTTCTTCGCTTTTTAGTGTTTTATTGAATTTATTTCATTTTTCCGCTGTTTTTATTCGAATGTCTCAGTAAATATGATGAATTATATGAATGCGGAAATGGCGACAATGCATTTTGTATATGGTCGCGGTGGACCTGGCCAGCAAGTTCCCCCGATCTCAGTAGTTTGGATTTCGTTTTGAGGGGTCATCTTAAAACCCCGGTGTATACAGGGTGTCTCGGATTTAAACGGGCATACTCTAGTGGTAGGTAGAGCACACTCAACTGAGTTCAAAACACCCCTATACTTACCGTTGAATGTGAACCATTTTTGAGATAGCCGTTTTATGGTTTTTGACCAGAACTTCAGTCCGCCATATTTTTTAAATGACTGCGCATATTTAGATAAAATTTGGTATACATATTATACTCTTTTAGGTTAATGAATAGCTTAAGTGATTTTGGGAAAATTCCAGGACCGACCTCCATTTTTTTAATATGGCTCTTAGGGTCGTTAACATCATATTGTATATTATTTTTTGGTAAATTAACTTTTAAAAGCCCTATGGACCGTTTATAAAATAATGTCATAATATTTGATGGCGCGTTTATTGTTATTATTCAATAAATTTTCAAAAGTATTGAAAGACCTTTGACATTGTACAAATAACACAATCCAGTTGCTAACATCATTATTTTATTAATTTTAGCTATATACCCCGTAGAAAAGGTTGTTATTTGGGTTTGTTTTGACGTTCAATGTTCCTAAGCTTTTTTTAGTTTAAACGTTATCTATTGAAAATGTCGACAATTTGTTCTTTGTTTAATAATATTTTAAGGGATACAAATTAGAACATGTGAAAAATGAAATTTACAGGTATGCTTAGGGCGTGTTTTTTAAAGGCTGTCTTCAAATTTTCACGTATGTAAAGGAAGAATGAGGCACATAGGTAGATGCAATCTTATTCTTAATTATTATTTTCAATAAAATACATTAGTTTTTTACTTTTTTACATTAAAACTTAAGATTCACAAAATAGGTTCAAAAGAACCTATTTGATACTACTGTTAAAAAACAGTAGTATCAAGTTCTTCATCTAAAGTTGATAGCACGGGTGTCTGTAATTCATGTAAACGACTGGAAATATGATTTAAGAGAGCTTGTACTCGAACTTCTGACAAGGTTTTCGTGACAGTAAATGCGAAGGGTACACCCTTCTTTTTAGGCTCCAAAACTTTATTGTAATTTGGATAAATATCACAATTCCTGCTTTGTGCCTCTTGCCTTGTTAAAAAGTACTGGTGTTGTGACAATTTTGCTTCTACAATTGGTAACATGGCTTCATCTCCACTAAATGGCATAACGTTTTTTGTGTTGACTGCTCTTGAGTCAAATTTTGTCAGCGCAAGTAGGGGTTGTAAATACATAGCTTCCGATAATAATTTAGGAGCTGATTGTTACCCTCTTCTCTGGCCTTTCTTTGCAACGATTGTAAGTTCTTTAGCTTCATATGTTTCTGTTAGGTATGCTAATCGCTTACTTATTGTATTAGATTTTAAAAAACCCTAAAACTTTTTTTCGCTAGCTATCTTACTTTAGAAGATAATCGGCCGTTTCTATACATATCAACGCCTGTATATATTATACTCCTTTGAAGGGATGTCTGTATCTCCCTTATTATCATTTCTCGAATTTCGGAGAAAAATTATTTAAAAGCGAACCCTTATTTTTGGATGCAATCTCAGCCCTCACAATACAAGACGACAATATCGAACCGCCTTGTACAGATAGACATTTAATGACCTATCAAACATTTGTTATTGAGAGCATTTTTGTGGAGTAAATTATGGCATAATGTAAAATAAAATCCAATTATATTTCTCGCGGATAATTGATCATCCTAGAGATAATTCACTTCTCCATATTAGGGAGCATATTTTATAGAAATTCAATTTGCGTTTCTCATTACACCGAACGTTTTAATTAAAATGGCGCCTCCAATTGAACGGATAAGTTTTTCGTGACAAAATTGACAATTAAGGTTCAGTCTGCCTAGATTTTTAATTCGTTCTATAACGTATAAATTAAATTGCTGTTACAAATTGGCAAATTCCCACCATTAGGGCAAATGATTCATTAATAATAAAAATAATAATCGTATGTTCATGTGTTACTAGCGTATACAGTGACCTCTATAAGTAACGGATAAATTCGGTATCTACGTAATTTACAATTCATGAGTAAAATTTGAAAAAGTCAATTTTTAATTCTAAAATGATATTTTTTTAGCATAATTTTGTACCTCTCCCCTTGGAGCGACAGCGACCCCTTTAAAAATTTTAAATTGAACGAGGGTGTGTGTGATAGCTCATTTGAAAGGGTTTTTAATTCTCTATCCAGCAATATAAAGTCCTTTAAATTCCGTATAATCTTCATCAAGAATATTAAATTTGAAAACTGTATTTGAAATTTATCTTAAACTATTTATACCTACCTATGTATAGTATTTACGAAGTCATTGGAACAGCACGGAACTAGAGGATCTTACGGGGTATTGTCAATATATCCCTTCACATTGAATGAGAGAGCACAGAATTTTACAGATTTATATTCACCACTCCTCGTCTACAGTTCACGTGGGTATTTCGAGCTTAAACGAAAACTGGTAACTTGACCATCTGTGATATATGCAAACCATATTACATTTGCATATATCAGCCGTTGCATATACGACAGTCTCACTCGACCGCGACACCGCTGTCTTCTGACCTTAAAAGAAAACTCGTAACTCAACATTTCCAATGTTAAAATACGTATATGAACTATTTGTATCGTATGATCTGTACGAGGTAGTGCAGTACAACCAGGCAGCATTATAATTCTAGTGAATATTTGAATAAATTATTCGTTTTATTACTGTGTTTGAGTGATTCTTTGCAATTAATTGTTTAAAATGGCATTTTGGAGGCCTTTCGATAGTAGTGACAACGGAACGGACGATTTTGATACAGAGCCTATACAAGCGGAATTTGAAAATAAAGACTTACACGTTTAAACTCGAAGGGTTATTTTAAATATTCGTGTTTAAAAGGCGAAAATATGGATTCTTCATATAATCAAATTGTGAAGAGGATTTGTGAATTAACCAAATTTAGGCGTACTACAATTTATAGGGTTATTAGAGTCGGGGATGTAGTTGATCATTCTATTAAACGGAAAAGAGTTGGACAAAAACTTAAAAAACTTGATAACGCGTTCAAAGATGCCATTCGTCGATTTGTGCAAGACTTTGACGATGAACAGAAGGTGCCCACATTAGCAATGATTAGGGATAAGTTACGCGACTATCCAGATTATAACTATAAAGCATTAGATACTTTGCGAAACGTTTTGCTCGACTGCGGTTTTACGTACAAAAACCGCTGCCTAAGAAATCACTACTTTCACATCCAGATTTTTCACCCAAGTCATCTTGACTAAATGAACTCTAGTATGTGGAAATTATTGGTCAAAGAACTTTGACAATATTTGGGGAAGGTGTCATAGAAAAGTTTGAGGCGTTGGTTTCTACCATATACGTTAAAAATAAAGTTTGTAGTTTATCCTACTTATCTTCTCGCATTCACAACTTACCACCTCCCACCGTTCAATGGATTCATCTCAATCAGATCTCATTACAATACATATATGTATCAATTAATAACGGAGAGGAGGTGGTTTGGTTTGAAAAATATTAAAAAGAAATCTGAGGCCTCGGTTTCTAGTATATACACCAAATCCCAAATTTCTGTAGTCTTACCAGCTTGTTTATGGGAAAATTCCATATCTACCCCTATTTAACCCCCACCCCTTCAACGAAAGCATCTCAAAATATAATCTAATCCCAGATGTCATGATATTACATACGTGTGCTAAAGTTCAAGTGAATATCTCAATTTTATTTTATCAACCCCTTTAATAATGGGGTAGGGGTGGTGGGGGGTTGAAAAATATTATAAAACAATCTGAGGCCTCAACTTCTAGTACATACACCGAATTTCAAATTTCTGTACTCTTACTAGCTTGCTTTACTTATTTTCCCCTATTTACCCCTATTTAACCCCCAACCCTTCACCGGATATCCTCAAAAAAAATCCAGTTCCAGATCTCGTTATAATATATACGTGTACAAAATTTCAAGTCAATATCTTAAACCGTTCCGGAGAAAACGTGCGGACAAAAAAGTTACATACAGACAGACAGACTCAAATTTAAAATCTCGGCGTTTCATGACATTCTAAACCCATTTCAAGAAAGAAAAATTTAGAATTTTTTTTTGCGATTACTATACTTCCAATCCACTACGTGGATGTGGAAGTAATTTAATGGTTTTTGCATTTTTTTCATTCCATTTCTTATATAAGCGTCTAATTTTTAATTTCGTTTTATTGGCGAGGATACGTTGTTTAGGCGATTGCTGACATTTTAATGATATGACCTGCAATCTGTTACAAAAGCTCCGAATGTCATCAAGACTCCAACATTATTAAGTTCGTTGTGTTAACGACTTTACTTGAAAATTGATGATGATTACTATAATAGGTGTTACTAAACGACATTTATTTGTAATTGAGATGATTTTTTCGAGCTGCTGAGCAATGATGAGGCATTTGGAAACATCTGGGGATATATTACATGCAAGTGTGAGATTTCCCACAGCGTGTACACGATACCACGCGATCGTACAAAGAGAACACCAATTTTATAAGAAACGAAAGATAAATGAACAACACAATGATCGCTTATAAAAAGAATGCCGAACTTCCTTTCACAAATATTTCGTATTATCGATCGTTGTATAAATTTAAGTTTTATTTTGCCACTGATTTGAAAATACTAGTACAGATGTTAAATTCATACTATATTTTAAAGAATATATACAGGGTGTCTCACCGAGAAATGAATAGATCAATATAGAGAAAAGTACGCATCAGAAATTTCTGAAAATTTAGATACTTACTAATGTCGATGTGGCCAATCCAACTAAAATAATTAGAAGCATGGGGTACTTCCGGTTACACCGGAAGTCTATACCAACTTGCTTATTTTAAGTGTTCCATTTAAACTATATATTTTCAACTTTTCGAGATGACAATAAAATTCTGAGTTCAGGCAGGTAGCACACCCTATATCTAAACCCAGTAGTTTCGGAGATATTTGACATTTTATAAAAAATTTGACAGGTGCCACGGTTTGCAAGATCCATTATAACTTTTTTTGTGTAGGACATCCTCACTTGCTCTTTGGCACGGAGGAAGAACACAAGGAGAACTACGTTCTACATGAAATAAATTCAATAGTATCATACCAAGTGTTCCGTTTTTCTCGTTACATTTTGTCAAATTCAAACCGCGAAAACTTGTTTAGGTCAAATGGAACACCCTGTATTTTTTTACGTCAAGTTGTATAAAATTGAATTCCCTTTTTTCTGATATTAGCATTGAGGGGTTAAAGTTTTAACTTTTGGAAATATTTGCGATATTATTAGAAATTCATGAATTGTTGTAATCATTTCATCAAAATAGCCATGATTAGAAACAATCAGTCATTATCTTATGTCAAAAAATGCCAGCACGTTTAAATTGCACCCACGAAGGCTTTTTATTATCGGCGAACATAACTAAGTTCCCATAAGAAATATTTGACAGGTCGTTTACAAATAAGAGAAACAATAAAGGTCCAAGCATAGACCCTTGTGGTACTCCATACTTAATATTCCGTTGATCAGATCTTAATTTATTGATTTCTACTAACGGAGACCTTCCTGAGACAAATGTGAAGAGAGCACGTGAAAGAAAAAACCTAATACCAAAAGCATGTTTTATGTATTTAAGTAATTAAATTATTGTAGATATTACACGTGCTTTTAAATTATACCTATAATATTTTCTCAAACTAGGATGACATATGAGAAAAAAACTTACTTTGAAAATTACATATTCCAATTTCTTTTATAATTCTTGAGCGATTTGCAAGTTTCAGCAAAAACCGCCATTCCAAGACACTGCGAGTCCACTAATAGTAATTATGCTAAGATACTGTATTAAAAATTCTCCATTGTTTATTTCTAACTACATTTTACCAAGCACATTAATCACAATCGAGAAGATCAGCGTTTTAATGTTATTCTTTCCTCTGTTAAATATTAATTAGCTTTGAAAAAGAAGCCGAAAAGAGAACTGTTATCACAGTATTAATTACAACATAGGTTCATGTTTGAGGGTGCATACTGAAACAATAACAACACCAAGTAAATATGTTAATCGACAGAATGGTATAACGAAACGCACCCGAAGGGTATTATTTTACCTTATCTGTATCTGTCGACTAGGTGGTTAAATTATATATTTTGGGCTTCAAAATACTGCTATCGTTTAATAATAATGCACGCGTTTTACAATAATTAAAGTTGAATTAGCTTATAATTTGTCATAGTTTCCTACAGTGCAGTGGGTTGTGGCGTGTGTCTAGACAGCGTCTGTTGTATTTTATACAAAAATAAAATATTTATTTTATTCACCTTTTTAAAAGCTTTCACATGTTTGTATGTTAGTATGTTTGTTTAGATCAAAACTTGCAATCAAAATTTCGACTAGTTCTAATTAAGTCAAAGCATTGAAATTTTGCACACGTATATAAGTCCTACGACAATGCAATACAGTATACCTAGTATGGTTCTAAATATAGTATTGCAGATGTCCCAAGATGGCTGATCAGCTTTATCACTATTTTTTCTTCCTCCGAGCCCTCTGCCTCCTCCGTTTCCGAATCTACCACCGCCCCCTGCCCGATTGCATCCAACATGGTTTCATGTATCCCAGAAATCTGCATTTTAGCTCGCCGCAATGAGCTTTCATTTATATTGACCGTTCCACAGGTAAATACCCATTTTCGGTGGAAGTCTCACAGTAAAAAAAGCTATTTTCAGCGGGTTACGAGAGAGATGCCAGAGGAAATATTCTGTACGTCCTGTATATTGGTTTGTTCTTGAAGTAATCAGTTTTAATTTTAATTTCCGCTTTCCAATTCCGGGTAATTTTTCTGTCATTACCTGTTTAATACCTTTTCAATGTTAATTTTAATTTTTTCAACATAAGTAAAGAAATAGACTACCCTAATAAACTAAACTACCAGTTAAAAAAAACTTAAACTTATCTGTTTCATCCTTGCTGGTCTGTCCTGATTTCTTTATTTACACTTCACTTCGTATATCTGTCACTGCATTCCCTATATTTTATTGTTGCAGGATAATTTACGAGTTTATAATAATAATAATGGATCTTTATCGGGTCAAAAAAGCAACAATTTGATCATAACGATATACAGATCATAATCACATTAACTTTTCATTACTTTATCTTAATTTTATGCATTTTTATGACATGATGCACTTTATGCCTATAGGCACTGGCCCCATTGTACGTGTTTACTTTCTTTTAGCAAAGTTATCTTATGTTACCATATGTTTGTACCCTTTGTCGAGTGGTTTATATACGCTTTTAGCGATGCTGTACTCAAATATCAAATATCAGCTATATGAAATAGTCAAATTTTATGCTAATTGATATCAACTAATGTGGGATTGTTCGCGATTTAATTTAACACATTTTCGCACGTTTTCTGCCCGTCTTTACCCGAGTTTATTCGATATTTCCTGGGATCTACTTAAAACGCGTCGGCCTTCGTCGACGACCGAACTGTTCTCTAAGTAAAAATAAAATTATATATGTATAAAAAAAATTAAAATTTTGCTCAACTGACCGCCCCCAAAGCCTTTGGTTTCCAGATGTATGAATTAAAAAAAAAACTTTTTACTACATTTTTTAAAAAGCTTTTTTAATATCTTTTTTATATAATTTTATTTATCGTTTTGTTAACGGATTTAAACTATTGCCGTTACATTGCCGTATGTTATTTATGCCTGTTTGTAATTTCGTTTACTTCACACTTCAAATGCTAAAAACCAAAAAAAAATGACGATTGAGACCAACATGCGTCATATAAATATTGTTGGTTTAAGAGATGCAGGATGTTAATGTTTTAATTTTATTTTAAAACAAAATATAATTCAAACGTTAAACATCCAAGTTTTCATAGAATCAACTTGGATATCGCTAACTTTACGATTTTTGGCGTGCCCAATAAAAATTTGGAACTAATTTTAACGCTGCTCATAGGAGTCCTCGCAATACCCTTTTGTAGAAAGTTACTCTTGGAAAATTTCGATATTTCTATCCTTTCTTGAGATATCATCAGCCCTAAATCAGTTTTAATAATCATTTTACTGAAGGGTATAGTTAGAATAGATACACCGATTCGGCAAATTTAGTTTTGGTATGTAAACTTGTTTCTGCGCAGATAAACCACGCCTTGTCGTAGAACAATGCAGAGCATTGGTATACAACAATAGCGCCATCGCTTGACCGCGACGAGTTGAGAACGGCGCAGCGCGAGCGCACCCATTCTGCTTTTAATAGCGTAGCTGTTTAGACGTGTGGGAATAAAATAAATGAATCTCAATTTCGTTATTAAAATGCCGTGTGTTTATACAACTGCAGAAAACGTACAAATTGTGAAGTGGTACTTCGGGGACCATTCCACTGATGACACAATAAATTTATTTACTGTGGCATATCAAGACAGACCAATCCCCCCAGCTAGCATAATTTCATACATTATTTAAAAAATTGAGAATTTCGGGTGTGTCGTGAATTATTGTAAAAAATGCTGTCAACCCGAACGGCATCAACAAATGAGCGAAGAACGTGAAATTCGCGAAACTGTGCACTTGTTGAAACTAGTGAACCTTGTTCTAGCAGACAAATTGCTGATGAAATTTACATGAAGGAAAGAACTGTAAGAAATATTTTGAAAAGAAATGGGTACAGTTGTTTTAAAGTTCAAACAACGCAAGAAATATTTCCCGAGGACAATTTCAAACGGATGGAATTTTGTGAAATCATGATAAATAAAGTGAATGAGAATGAAAACTTCTTAAAGAATATATTGTTTACAGATGAATATTCCTTTTCATTACATAGGAAACACAATCCATCCGCAGTACGATATTGGTCTCGTAAAAATAAACATTTGAGTGTTGCTGTGCGAACTCAGTATCCTCAAAAGTTGAACGTTTGGACGGGAATTTTAGACAATCATATTATAGGCCCACTGCTAATCGATGGCAATTTGAAAAATATTATAAAAAAATCTGAGGCCTTAACTTCTAGTACATACACCGAATTTCAAGTTTCTGTACTCTTACAAGCTTGCTTTACTTATTTCCCCCTATTTACCCCTATTTAACCCCCAACCCTTCACCGAATTTCCTCAAAAAACAATCCAGTTCCAGATCTCGTTATAATATATACGTGTACAAAATTTCAGGTCAATATCTTAAACCGTTCCGGAGAAAGCGTGCGGACAAAAAAAAGTTACAGACAGACAGACCGACAGACAGACAGACAATTTTTTTTCGAATAAAAATTTTTGAAAATTTTTTTGCGACTACTATACTTCCAATCCACTACGTGGATGTGGAAGTAATTAAATTGATGGTATATTAATGTATTTCATGTTCATGTAATTTTTAAACCTTAAAATTCAAAGTAGGCTGTTGTCATTATTTTTGCTTAAGCTTGTGTCAATGAATTTGTTAAGCATCTTTTAGTTATTGAACATGTGAAATTAATTGGCTTCACTAACGTAACGGTAATATTATTGAAAGCAAGAAGAGCTGTCGATTAAAAAAACTAAATACATTTTACGATTTGTAATGTCTTTAAATACGAACAATATATTTTAAAAATTGTTTATAAAATCTCCCTTTTACATTCAATTATAATTATACTTTTTTTCGTTTAATTTTGTAAGGGTGTATGTAATACGGCCTGTCGGACCTGTCACACTTTCTCCCAACATTGGCAAGGAAGCAGACAATTCTGCCCCGACTCAGAAAGCATCCTGCTAAGTTTCCTTTAACTAAATTACAGGAAGTTTAGCTTTAACTGGATGGTAATAATGAACATATCACTTTTAAGACACTCGCATTAAATATCTAAATACTTATAGAAATTGGGTAGTCAGAATATAAGTGCTTAATTAAAAATAACAGCCACACGAAAATAATTAAATGTCCTATATATATTGTGACAAGCTAAATGAATGCCTTAATGAATCTTATATCGAAAGAATAATAATAATGATGAAATAATACCGACTTTATTACAAGAACGCATAATATGTAGTTATTATTAGTTATAATTTTGTATGCTTTATAAAGAAGGTGAAGTTTAGCGAGGCGGCTATTCTCTTACCCTTAATCAAGTCTGAAGGGATCAAACCGCGTTGTAAGAATATCAATTAAATTATTTATTAAACACTAAATTATAAATAAGTGGAACGTGAAAGTGGTGGTGGGAGTAACAGACGTTATAAAGAAAACTGAGAACTTGACTTTTAGTATAGTATACCGGGTGGCCACGAGTCAATGTACGCCCCCAATATTTTGGTTGTTTTTATATTTAAAAATTTGGTTTTTGGTACAAATAAATTAGACAATAATAGGCTACTTTTAGACTAACAGGAATGAAAATCTTCCGGTTGAACCGGAAGTGCCATCAACTTTTTTTTCTTAAATAGAATGACTATATTTTTTTATGATTTCTCATTAAGCATAAATTTCTAAGTACAACAGTTTTTTCAGATGTAAAAAATTCCAAAAAATATGTGAGATACGAACAAATTTTTAATGTTTTCAAAATGGCAGCGTCAGATGAATGCGATGTAAGAAAATTACTAAGTAGGCTATGGAAATTATTAGTAAGGTTGTAGATTTGTCTGTGAAGCAGAAAATAGTTGTTTGAATTACTGATAGGTACCAGTATTTTTAGTTTTTTTTTTCAAAAAAACGGAATTTCATTTTCATTTCCGTAGGGGTCCTATGGATTTTTTTTTAATGAAACTGTGCTATTTCTTTTATTAATTAGAAATAATGATTCATAAACTATAATTTTTTCACCAATAATAGAAGTATTTTTAAAAAGTAAGCGCCAACAAATCATTTTAATAAGGTACCTACCTATCTACATTTAAATCCAAAATTGCAGATAGCCATGAAAACTCGACGTAATGCAACTAGAGCACAAAGTCTGTATGGACGGAGATATCCAGAAAGAAGACAACTTCCGAGAAACTATTTCGCCCGGTTGGAGCAATAATTTAGAACTGAGCCTAATGTAGAAATTGAAGAAAGAGTTATTGTGGATGAAGAAATGGAAATTAATGTATTAGCTTTAGTGCATGTTGCCCCAACCATTTCGATAAGACAGGTTGAACATGAATTACCAGTTTCCAAAGAATTAGCCAGAAAAATTTTAAAGAAACACGGCTATCGTTCTTATAAATATCAATTGCATCAATTTTTGTATGTGAATGATTATCAATGAAGAATAACCTTTTGTAATTGGTTACAGTTACGCCAATTAAGAAATGAGAATTTTATCAAAAACATTTTGTTCACTGATGAAGCGAGATTTACAAACCTTGGGTTATTTAATCAAAACAACACTCGATATTGGGCAATTGGTAATCCTCACATTATGAGGGGCGGTTTCAGGAGCGGTTTGGCTTCAATGTTTGGTTAGGCGTACAGGGCGACCATATCATAGGTCCAATAATTTTTAACGAAACTAACTGGACCAAGATATCTAGAATTCCTCCAAAATATAATAGTTCCACAGATTAATCAAATTCCCAATACCAATATTGACAAGGTTTACTTCCAACAAGACGGGGCTGGACCACACAATGCTATTATCGTTGGGGATTACTTAAATCAATTATTTCCAGATCGTTGGATTGGGACCCATGCTCCAGTCAGATGGCCTGCAAGGTCGCCTGACTTAACCCCACTAGATTTTTTTATTTGGGCGCATTTGAAAAATAGAGTCTACATGACTGCTCCAACCACAAGGCAAGATCTGGAAGAAAGAGTTTGACACGAAATTGCACAAATAACACCTCAACAATTACAGAATGTTAGACGTGCAACGATAAGTCACGCTACTCTGTGTATTAATCATAACGGTGAACAGTTTGAACAATTTTTATAATGGTTTATTATAATTTAGGTTTTAAATAGTTTTGTTATTTTTGGTAATTTATTCATGGTTGTAACGTTATTCCTATTAAAAGTATTTCTTGTTTAATTTGTGTTTACTTTTTAAAAATACTTCTATTATTACGAAGGATATCGTTAAGAAATGATTATGGCGAAAAAATGATAGTTTATGAATCATTATTTCTGATTAATAAAAGAAATAGCACAGTTCCATTAAAAAAAATTCCATAGGACCCCTACGGAAATGAGAATAAAATTCTGTTTTTTAAAAAAACAAAAACAAAAACTGGTACCTATCAGCAATTCAAACAGCTATTTTCTGCTTTACAGACAAGTGTACAACCTTACTAATAATTTCCATAGCTTACTTAGTAATTTTCTTACATCGCATTCATCTGAGGGTCCATTTTGAAAAAATTAAAAAATTGTTCGTATCTCACTTATTTTTTGGAATTTGGGAAGTCGGGACTTGTGATACCTCATTTGAAAGGTCTTTCCATTCTCTATTCAAAAATGCTATAGTTTTAATATTTATTGCAAAAATTTGCGTTAAAAAAATAAATTCATTTGATTGACGCAATTCGCTACAGCAAACTAAAAAGACTTAATTTAAATGGGGGAAATGTTCAAAATGAGTTCCTTGAACTTATTCCATTTGGCTGTTTCACATTGAATATTCTAACAGATATATTTTATCTGTATACTATCACTTTATTTTATATCTCACTTTTAAAGCTTTACGAATCCTGAATATAAACATTCTGAACATTAAATTTATTATATTATTAATTGACTTTTAGTTTATTGTTTTGAAGTATTTCAATTCACTGTTTCGTACATTGTATTTATAAAAAATATAAACAGTTTTATGTAACTATATCTAACTATAACTATATCCATATAACTTTCATTTTTATGAGGACTAGCCAAATCATTACAGGCTAGAGCTCCGTTTAGCTATGTAGATGGCGCAACTATAGCATGTTCTAATAGTCGCGTCATTTTGTCATTTTGCTTCTAAAATTGAATGTGCAGGGTCAATTGACTTCATTTTTGTTGCGAAGAGTTCAGAAAGACATTTAGAAATAACAGCACCTTTTATTTTTTGGCGTAAATGATTGGTTTCATTTTTTGTCCAATAATTGGCTAATTTTAATGACCAATTTAATTAAAGCATTTGAAACATTTGTTATCACACACAATATGCCATAAAATTATACGAAAATGGTCACTCGGGGGTTTTTGGGGTCGGTGATCACGAATCTGGAGTTTAATTTGGAAAATTCAAAATGGCGGACCGGAAGTAGAGTAAATCTCTCAGGAAACACTTCTGGGCTGAAAATGAGTACTCGGCGGTTTTTGCGGTCGCTGATTACGAATCAGAGGTCCAATTTACGAAATTCAAAATGGCGGATCGCAAGAACAGTCAATTTCTCCGAAAAAACTGGTATTCTTTTCTTTTTTGGGCTCAAAGTGGGAACTCGGTGGTTTTCGTTATCACTGATAAGGAATCGATTAGGGAAAATTCAAAATGGCGGACCGGAAGTAGTATACTTTTCAGGTAGAACTCGTATTTTTCACATTTTTAGCCCGAAAAAGAAAAATATACGAGATTTTCCTGAGGATCTGGCTCTACTTCCGGTCTGCTATTTTGAATTATTTCGAATTGGACATCGGATTCGTTATCAGCGACCACGAAAACCCCCGTGTTCCCATTATCTGCCCAAAAACGAAAAAAATACCAGTTTTTCCTGAGAAATTGACTCTACTTCCGGTTCGCCATTTTGAATTTTCCCTAACTGAACATCAGATTCTTAATCAGCGACCTCGGAAACCCCTGAGTACAGGTTTTCAAGGTCAAGATATCCATTCTCATTTTCTCTGGAAAACGGCCCGATTTCCGGTCCGCCATTTTGAATTTCCAAATTGGACTTCAGATTCATGATCAGCGACCCCTGAAACCCGCGAGTAACCGAATTTTCCAAATAATTTAATTAAATTGGCCATTAAAATTAGCCAATTATTGGACAAAAAATCGGTAAAGATGTTTACACAGAACTTCCCTCTTTATTTGTGCATGGCGATCACTCTAAAAAATTAATAATTACGAAAAGACACTGAAAATGATAATCGGAATATAGTTATCACTATTATTACAAAGAAAACCAGATAACTTTGGTCAAAAATATATACAGAGTGCTCATCCAACAACAAAAGTTCAATACTAAATGACATGTGCCAAATATGGAAGGGTTGCGCAAATACCTTTACAAATGTCCACCATGACTGAATTATTTCTTGGGATGACCACAATGTACATTTTTCAATAAAAGTATAATAGGTGCATATACCAAATATTATTGCCATCTGTCACATTTTCAATTCCTCATTCACGTGGAGTGGAAGTATAGTGGTGGTTAAAAAATTTCATTTTTTTTTAAATTTTTCAAAAATGTTGGTAAAAACATTTTCACATTTTTTTTTCTTCTGAAGTATGTTTAGAATGTCATGAAACGTGGTAATTTTAAATTTGTGCAAAGAGAAATTTTTTTCATCTATTCTGGTGGTAAAATATTTTTCCAATATGGTAAAAAAATGTTGCAATTTTTTTTTCCGAAATAGGTTTGGAGTGTCATGAAACGTGGAAATTTTAATTTTGAGCAAAAACAAATTTTTCGTGTATTCTAGTGATAAATAGATTAAAATTTTTCAAAAATTTTTTTTAATTTTTCAAAAATATTTTTAAATTTGTTTTTGTTGGAATAGGTTTAGAATTCCACGGAAACGTGAAAATTTAAAATATGAACAAAGAAAAAAAAATTCCATCTTACTGGTAAAATTTTTTCAAAAATTGTAAAGAATTTTCTAATTTTTTTTTTCTTAAACAGGTTTAGAACGCTATGAAACGTAAAGATTTTAAATTTGAAAAAAGAAAACAAATTTTTCCATCTATTTTAGTGGTAAAAATTTTTTCAAAAATGTTAAAAAAATAAGAAAAAAATTTTTTAAATAGGTTTAGAATGCCATGAAACGTGGAAATTTTAAATTTGAAGAAAGAAAAAAAATTTTCATCTTAGTGGTAAAATTTTTTTAAAAAATGGTGGAAAAATTTTCAAATATTTTTTTTCCTGAAATAGGTTTATCGTGTCATGAAACGTGGAAATTTTAAATTTGAGCAAAAAAAATGTTTTCCTTATTTATTCCCTTTAGATGGTCCACCCTGTATATTTTCCAGTGAAATTTTAACCATTTCTTCGCTGTCAGTAGCGTCACTACCTACCAAATTTGACTGCTCTCCGTCAAGTAGTTTTTTTAGTTAATGCACCAACAGACAGACAGACACAGACAGACAGACTGACGGAATTGAAAAATCAATATTTTCGTAATATACGTGTTCTGAAACGTCAAAATCCGAAAAAATCTCGGACGGTGATTTTTTCTCGAATACAATACTTCTCTTCGGTATGCGAGGGAAGTAAAAATGAAACCAAACTTTTCCGCCAAAAAATAAAAGGTTGGTAGTTTTTTTTCTAATGACGCGACTATAAAAGTACTGAAAGAAATCCGTACATTGCAATGTGTTTTGTTACTTAAGCCATTTAATTAGTGTTTTCATATTGCACCATGTGGCTTTCTAGCAAATTCGTGGATGGAAATAATTCTGTTCGTTCCGGTTAATGTCTCGTGGCAAAAGATAATATCGAGATTAATAATTGTGAAGTAACGGCATCAGACAATGACGGAATTATTTTATAAAATGACAACATAAATCAAACGGATCACGCGATAGTAGCTTCCCTCCGTTTTGTAAGCTGAAAGTCTGAATAAATGCCGGATTTACATGAAAATTTGCACACATGAGGCTCTATATAGAAATGAATAAAATGTGCATTATTAGAGAATCGGTCATAACAACTACCCTTCTAGCTGATATTAAAGAATTAGTCCCTTTAACTGAGGAAAAATTTAAGAAATTTTCCCACGGCTATGAGACCTGTAAAAAGTGAAGCATGTGGGTTGTCTGAACACCCCCCGCAGATTTAAAAGGGGGCGATTTTTGAGAAATATATACCTATATATGAATTATGAAATAGCGCTTTTTCGCATTTTTTCTATTTTAAGGAAAGACTATGCATTTTGGTGAAAAATATCAGGAAAGCAAAGTTGTACACCATAAAATTTCCTATAAATTTTGTCTCTGCATTTATGTTAGAATTTCGTATAGACTTTTCTGCCTTTTTTAGATTTTCAGCCAAAATTATATATTTTGATGAAAAACATCAGGAGAGCAAAGTTGTAGAGAATAAAATTTCCTCGCCGATACAGGGCGCGAATGAAATATACAGTAGACGCAAAAGTTCTTCGATCATAGGATCTACCAGGCGAATTTACAACTTCCAACAAATGGTATATTATAAATGCATACGCATGCGTAACTAGTAATCGACTCGCCGCAATCTCACATAACATCAAACTCGTACCTAAGCTAGTACTTAGTACTATTTGGGAACTGAAAGAGTGACCTTGTCGTTAAATTACTTCTTAAGAATGTTTAAAACGGCCGAAAAACTTCAAATGGTTAAGTGGTACTATCAAGGAAAGTCAAGGCGTCAAATTAAAAACGCATTTAATGGTGCATTTCCCGGCCGACCTTCACCTGCATTATCCACAATTCATAATATTATTCACAATTTTGAAATACATGATTGTGTTGGTTGTAAACAACATAAAAAATCGATTCCTCCCATTGAAGCCCCAAATGAAGGAGATATTATGATTTGTGCACTGGCAACCAACAACCCGGTACTTACTACTTCCCAAATTGCTGCTGAAGTCGGTTCTACACCATCAACAGTTAGGTCGGTTTAAAAAAAATGGGTACAAATCATACAAGGTTCGGAAAACTCATGAAATTTTTGAGACGGACAATATCAGAAGAATGGAATTTTGTGAGCAATTAATGGAAAAGGCGAATGCGGATGAACATTGTTTTTACCGATGAATCAACTTTTCCATTAATTGGTAAACATAATTCTACTCGGACACGATATTGGTCGCGAGAAAATTTACATAAGTTTTACGAACTTCGCACTCAGTATCCTCAAAAACTAAATATTTGGGTCGGTATACTGGGTGAACATATTATTGGACCATTTTATATCGATGGCATCTTAAATGGCCAAAAATATTTGGATTTGCTTCAACAGCAAATTGTCCCTAGGATTCAGGAACTAGTATGTGCTAGGTTTAATGAAATTTGGTTCCAACAAGATGGTCGCCCTCCCCATAATAGAGTTATCGTTCGACAGTACTTGGAGGAAACAGTTCCGAATAGACTTATTTCTGGGCATGGTAATATCTTATGGCCAGCTAGGTCACCAGATCTTGCGCCTTGTGATTTTTTCTTGTGGGCCTACTTAAAATCAAAAATTTTTGGTTTTCAGAACAACAGGCCCAACAATTTGCAGGAACTTCAATTAAATATTGAAAACGCCTGCTTAACTGTTACCCCTGTTATGTTGGGTAATGTTCGCCAAGGATTTTATAATCGTTTGGGATATTGCTCAGCTCAGCAGGGAAGTCTATTTGGGCATTTATTACATTAAACTTGTTAGGTGTAAGTAATAAATGTTTTCCTTAACCCCATACATTTTTAAAAACTTTTAGAATATTGTTATTTTGTTTTGCCCATTTTTAAGAATTATTTTTGTGTTGAGAATTACTTTTTTAGTTTCCAAATTATAAATTTTTTCCATAATAGTACCAACATATATGTTTTTAAAACCAATTGTTTTCGCAATTTATTAGATTTCGCGAAGGGACGTGCATCCCAGTTTACCTTTCATGCATTACTAAACTCCTACGCCGCCTGTCTCCTAGATGGGCAGCGACAGTGACAACCCTCTCGGTCGATGTTTCGATGTCCTTGTCGTGCTCAATAGAGAACAAGCCTTCAAGGTATTGCTGCATCAGTATTGCCAGATTATTTTATTTATCATGCAAACAATTTATATTTTTTAAAAGCCAACTCTTAGTTACGTTTTGGTAATATAAAAAAGCAAATGAGCTAAATATAGTGATTTCATTGTTTAATATAAATTATAAAAATATGAATTTTATTTTGTTTTAAGCAATTAGATTCTATCATTCTACAAAACTTGGAAAAAACGGATGAAAATCATATTTAAACAACCCAAACAGCGATTTTTTGACTAATTTGAAGGGACTAAATGTTCAATTATATCCTATACTTGAGAACATTTTGAACAATACAATCATTATAAAAGATACCCAAGATAATTTAATTTTGAATTTAATAAATATTTGAAAGCTGTTTTCGGTTGTTTTTGCTTTAACTTGCCCACTAGATCAACATTAGGCTAAATGAAATTTTTTTTAAAAACGCCTGAAAAAAATAGAAACAATATTTAATAGTTCGAGAGACGACCTAATAAAAGTGGAGATCGTTTATTAAAGGATAAAACTTTTAGCAAAGATTAGGAATTTTGATATAGTTACTGATTTCACGAAGTTAAAACTTGAAATACCTACATCAAATTGCATTTTGGAATAGAAAATGAAAAGTCCTTTTAAATAATGTATCACAAGCACCTACTGCCCATTTAAAATTTAGGGGTTGTAACTGCCACTCGAAGGGGGTTGAATTTAGGGATGAAATTTTACGTTGCCGGATGTCATTTCAGAATCCAAAATCGACGTGTCTCGGGATTCTTTATGAATATGCACAATAATTGAAATACTGAATTTATTCTATTTAGTGTTCCATACTGTATCTAGTTGTCTCAATAAATAAATCTTAATAGAACCTATTGACAACCCAAATTTTCTTATAGAGTTAGCGCATAAAAGCAACACCAAATTAAACGTGAAATCCTCCACTAACAGAAAAAACAAATTGCCATTTCTAACATTGATAGCTTTAGCCAAGCCTTTTATAAGAATAACTCACAAACATGTTGATATTTATTTTATTTGCATCATAAATTCACCCTATTTTATTTTGTTTTCAGTTCTTCGAGATGAGTTTCGTTTCGAACCTCAGAGCACCAGAGTCGCAGCAGGCGAAGACATTGTCATGGAATGTTCTCCACCGAAAGGCACGCCGGATCCCCAAGTATTTTGGAGGAAAGACGGACAGACTTTGGCGGTTGACGGCAGATTAAAGATGGTTGACGGTTATAATTTGGCCATCACCGATACCAAAACATCCGACGATGGTAGATACCAGTGCGTTGCTAAGAACACAGCTGGTGTAAGAGAATCTGCTGTTGCTGTACTAAAAGTTTATGGTAAGCATTTTAATTAGGAATTATTGGTCTTTGAACAATGGGTTTAAACCTCCAGATTAATTACACAGGCACACAAAAAAGAGCTCTGTTACCCACCAATTTTTTGTAAATTAGCGAAATTAGATAAATTTTCAATAACTTTTGTTCCAGTAAAACCATTCATGGTACACCCCCCTGAGGACATAGTAGCACTGGTCGGATCAACAGTCGAATTCTCATGCGCAGTCGCCGGCGATCCCATCCCCGACGTCCTATGGCGAAGAACAGCACCGGGCGGCACCATGCCCCTCGGCCGCGTCAGAGTCCTAGAAGATCGCACTTTACGTCTCGAACACGTGACACTACTAGATCAAGGCCGATACACTTGCGACGCAGACAATTTCGCAGGAGCAATATCCGCATCATCGCTTTTAACAGTCCACGCTTATCCTACTTTTTCCACCAGACCGCTCGCTCAAACCGTCGAAGCCGGACAGGAAGTAACTTTTCATTGTAGTGTTAAAGGCAATCCGAAACCGTTTATATTTTGGACGTTCGAAGGCGATAGAGCTTTGGTTTACTCGGGATCTCCTTATGGCAACTTCGAAGCGTACACTTCGTCGGAGGGTTTGTCCACTTTGATCCTGAAAGATGCCCAAATTCAAAATTCGGGCACGGTCGTGATATGTTCGGCTATCAACGAAGCGGGGTCTGCATCGACGAGAACCAGGCTTACCGTGACTTCTAAGGAAGACCGTCCACCTCCCGTCATAACCCGTGGGCCTGTGAACCAAACTTTGCCTATTGATTCTGTTGCATACTTGACGTGCGAAGCCTCAGGAAGCCCAAATCCCGTGATTTCTTGGTACAAGGAGGGAGTGCCTGTCTCATCTTCGAATCGCGTCAACATGACCAACCCCGGTCAGATAGAGATTTACAAGTTGCAAAAGGAAGATTCCGGTGCTTACACTTGTGTAGCTTCTTCACGTGGAGGCAAAGCCACCTGGACAGGGCATCTACTAGTGGAAAACCCAAAAAACCCCAACATAAACTTCTTCAAAGCTCCAGAGTTCATAATGTTGCCAGGGCCGCCAAGTAGACCCCACGCGCTAAACCAATCCGAAGGCAGCGTGACTCTCACGTGGGGACAAAACAATAAAATCGGTTCTTCCAGCCTACTGGGTTACCAAGTTGAGCTTTTTGGACGAGAGGAAGGCGTGACGCCGACGTGGACTATAGTGGCTCGTAGAATTCCAGGTCCGATTTACACCCAACACTTGCTGTCAGCTGGTGTTCCGTATACATTTCTCGTACGTGCGGAAAACGCCCACGGTTTGGGGCCTCCATCTCAACTCTCGGAGCCTATAATAGTTGGACCTGATTCCACCCAGAATTGGGGCAATCCAGAGGTGACGATACTAAGCGAAGCGAGAGCAAGTTTGGTCACTACTAATAACGTTGTAGTATTGTCTGAGGCAATACCCGTGACATCCGCATCAATTAAGTTGGTTTGGCGAATATCCGACTCTACGTACGTTGAAGGGTTGTATATTTACTATGTGTCTTTGAACGGCGCTCCCGAGTTGCCTAAAACTTACAGTATGCTTACGGTGCTCCACACTGGCGGATCTTCCAGTTTTACTGTTAATAATTTGGGGAAGTGGTCGAAGTACGAATTTTTCCTTGTGCCTTTTTTCAAGACTGTCGAGGGTCAACCTTCCAATTCCAAGACAATAAGGACTCTTGAGGATGGTAAGACTTTAAGTTACTGCTAAATGTTGAAATTTTGTTTCTTTGTAGGTACGTTTCTTCCAAATGGGAGTAAGTTGATACTTTTGGTGTTGGTGACTTTTAATAACAGACAGAAACGATATCTTGTGCCCATTTTAAAAAAAAATCCTGAACCAGTTAAAGAAATTATTGATGCTTCTAGTTATTGGGAAATATTTTTTCAAAACTTGTCAATTGTCGATAGGGGGAGGGACTGTAACGAGCCATATCTGTGTCTATGTGAATTCTTTCCGGCCTTCCAAACAAGCTAAGATCTTGAAATTACCCGAGTAAATAGAGACTACCTTAAACCTATACAAAATTTGGATATTGAAAAATTCAAAATGGCGTCTATCATATGGTGGCCTATCGTGGACAGAGCACGAACTAAGTCGTGCTGAGCGGCTAGTCGAGCCCCATGGTCACTGGACCTACAAACTCGAAATATGGGACAGAGATTATGTTTAGGACACAACTAACCGGAAACATTCTAAAACCCCGATATTCCTGCATTATTAACTCAAACAGGGGAGAAAAGGGGAGTAAACGGATAAATAAATCGTCGAGCAATTTAATTATTATAAATAAATGTTTAACACCGTTTTCGAGGACCACTTCTCTCTCTCTCTCTCCCTCCCTCTCTCCCTCTATCTCGCCCCCTCTCCCTCCATCTCGCTCCCTCTCCCTCTATCTCGCTCCCTCTTCCTCTATCTCGCTCCCTCTCCCTCTATCTCGCTCCCTCTATCTCGCTCTCTCTCCCTCTATCTCGCTCTCTCTCCCTCTATCTCGCTCTCTCTCCCTCTATCTCGCTCTCTCTCCCTCTATCTCGCGCTCTCTCCCTCTATCTCGCTCCCTCTCCCTCTATCTCGCTCCCTCTCCCTCTAGCTCGCTCCCTCTCCCTCTATCTCGCTCCCTCTCCATCTATCTCTCTCTCCCTCTATCTCTCTCTCCCTCTCCCTCTATCTCTCCCCCCCTCTATCTCCTTCTCCCTCTATCTCTCTCTCCCTCTATCTCTCTCTCCCTCTATCTCTCTCTCCCTCTCCCTCTATCCCTCTCTCCCTCTATCTCTCTCCCTCTATCTCTATCTCTCTCTCCCTCCCTCTATCTCTATCTCCCTCTCCCTCTCTCTCCCTCTCCCTCTATCTCTCTCTCCCTCTATTTCTCTCTCCCTCTCTCTCTCTCTGAAAAACGAAACAATGAATTTGTGTTCTTGTAATCACTACATATCTGCCAACTAAATGTGTTAATGTGAAGCGTGCTTGAAGTTATTATAATTTATACTTTGTACCATTTGTGAATTATTATTTATCCTGGAAGTATCTGCAGGTTAGAAGATACTCTTTCAATAAAGTTATATGAATGGAAACTGCTAAAATCGAAACGAGCACACCAACTGATAAAATTTTAATTATCATTATACGATGCCTGCGATAATAATTTGGTTCAGAGCACTTCTTGACTAACATTTGAACTTACTTTGGTAATAAACCTTATTCTTTCTCAGAATCTTTAGTAAAAACTTGCGCATATATGCGCCAATTTAAGATATAGATTAATATTTATGACTAGTTCATTAATTTTGCCTTTTTAAATAAATGAATTAGTTGTTTACTATATTTTCACCTATAAATATTTATTTTAATATTTCTTTAAAAAATAATTAATTTTTTCTTCACAATTTTCTTACTCTAACAACCCTATTGCAAACTAGAGTTTTTTCAAATATTTTCCCATTATTAATAATAAAGTGTAATTTTTAAAATTATATTTCCATAAATCTGAACATATGTGCAGCTTTTCTGTCGAAATTTTGAATTTTCGTCACCTTCACCTGTTTTTGGCCCCACTATACGTCAGCGCTTGGGAGCGGTTCACCTTTTTTACGATAGGTAGAAGACACAGATGGAAGATTTTTGTCTGTTATTAACGGTCAATAAATTTGTTTCATTTTCTAACTTGAATGGCCCACGCCAATTTTTTAAATTTCAGTTCCGATCGAGCCACCATCTAACATGGAGGCACTATTGCTCAATTCCACCACAGTTTATCTGAAATGGAAGTCCCCGCCTCCAATTGCGTTAAATGGTGAACTTCAGGGATACAAGGTCGAAATCAAGAGCAACGGTTCCATATCGCCTAATACGATTACCGTTGGAAAGACGCCTTCTCTCCTACTAGGAAATCTATCATCTGGTGTGTCGTACTTTGTGAGAGTAGCGGCCACAACTAGAGCCGGATTAGGACCCTTCAATGCAGCAGCTACGCTAAGACTGGATCCAGCTTCTAGAACTTCCGACAATAATAATCAAAGGTTTGTTTCAGCTTCAGGATAATGTGCAACATACGGACTATCCACAATACCAACACCAATAAATGTGACAACATGTATTTATACTTTCTGTTTTAGACCGGTTGGGGCCGACATGCAATCCGGTGACTTCATTACAGAAACTTGGTTCATGGCCCTTTTGATAAGTATGGTTTCCGTTATGGTACTCCTCTTCGGAGCAATGTTCCTAGTTAGGAGGAGACAAATGCTGTCCAAGAAAACTATGACTCCGAGCCGATCTAACGGAGGTGTCCTAACAACTCCCATGGCCACTAAGCAGGAAGCCCCTCTGTGGCTGGAGAAAGAAACCTTACCGGATTACTCAAGTACCTTACCAGAGTATTCCAAGCTTACTCCCCATGAGTATAATAGAAAAGAATACAACATGAATGGCATAGGTACAGTTTCGCTTTTTTCCAGAAGGAAAACCCCTTAGAATAATATCCAACGTAAATACCTTTGAAAATAATCCATTGGCCTATTCAAAACTTACAAGAGAATAACTTTTCTTGGTCTTTTGATTGATAAATAAATGTACCTCGTGGAATTTACATTGCCAAAATTTAGTTTAAAAACCAAACTCTATTTGTTATCAAATTCCCAATTTAAAAACGGTACTCGATGAGCATGCATTAGTCAATTTCTAGTTTACGTTGTAAAGTGACTTGTACCTGTATCGTCTTATATGATGAAGTTACATTAACACAATATTTTAATTTTTTTAGGACCCCAATGTAACGGTTTACTTCACCACGGCAGTGTTAACTTACATTCAAATCCTTTACACCAAAACGAGTTTAGTCGTCCGGATAAGTTGGAATATAGTTCAGAGAAATGTTATCCGATAAGCGGAAGAAACTACAAAGATTATTCCAGTATGCAAGTGCAGGAATATGCCAGTCCAAATTTGGGTCCTGATTCGAATAGGATGTCACAGATTGCTGACTATGCGGAGGTAGATGCCAATATGTGTAAACAGGGTCCTGGGTCGACTTCTCCAGCGCCGTATGCCACGACGACTCTCGTTGCTGGAGGAAAGAGAATGGTACGTTTCGAGGTTCCTCTCCGCATAACAATCCTGTATTTGTTGTTAAAAGTCCAATATTTCTCTGATATTTTGTTTAGTTAATTTTAAAAAGAATTCTATTAAGACTAGTAAACATATTAAAATTACATTCAATGCTCAAATGTAACATTCACTTGGGAGTTCCACACGGTTCTATTCTGGGTCCTCTATTATTCTTGCGATACATTAATGACCTGCCCAATTTTATTGACAATGCTATAATTGTTATGTACGCTGTAGAGAAATGAACACAAAAGCTAAAACCGTGGTAGACAATGTTAATAGGCGGTATCCGCACAATATGCTTATATTAAAAAACAAAGACCACGTTTCCAAATAAATCCAGTACACGTGACCGCCGCCTTCAAAAATTACAAATGTTACAGTTGTATAAATTTGATTATTAGTTTGTCGGCAAATTTGACGACAGACCTTTCGTTAATAAGGTTTAAGAGTATTACTTATATGTACAAACTGTAAATATTAGCCAGCGCCTCTGGTGGCGGCTGGCCAAGATGAGGGGAATTTATTGAGGAATTTGAAGCGTCGAATGAACTTTGACGCCAACGCCAAGACCAATGATACCGAGAAGGACTGCTGCGCTTTAGACGAGGACAGAACAAAACTGCGATAATGAAGGACACGGTCGTTAGCATTAGGAAAACAGACGACGTTTTGATTGTATACTATTTTTTTCTTTTTATTTATACACAATAAAGATGTGCCATACATACAACTTTTGTATCTTATAAGAACTTTTGAATAAAGTCGATCAATAAATTTGTTTTTTAGATGTGGAATAATTGTGCGCTAAGTGCAGACGAAGAATGTCCATATCCTTCATCCAATGGAGGTTATTACAATCGAAAGGTGTACTCAGATTCCTACTTCGCTCCAACGCACACCCTAAAAAGAATAAAAAAAGACAGAAAACCCAGCCAAGAAAATCCTCCCGACTTAGTTTCTCCATCCGGTCAGCCAGTTTGTGCCCGAGTGGGCCCGCCAGGGCTCTCGTGGAGGAACGGAGGGCCGTCTATGAGTAGCTTCACGCCACATAAGCAAGTTTACCATGGGTCTACAAGATCGGAGCCAGGTAACATGTTGTGAATCAATGACACAGTTATGCGTTATGCTTGGTTTAGAAGTATGTATTTAAATCTTGTATGATATTATTTCCTTTTATTACTGTAAAGAATATCCCTCAAAAATGATAAAAAGTTCAAAGATATGCTTGCGCGCACGTATGAGAAAAACTTAATGCCATCGACCTAGATTGATAATTAGTTATGATTTATTGATAATTAAGATGAAGGACTGGGCGAATATGCACTGTCCCAGTAGCTTAAAATTAGTAGTTGTATTTTTATGAAAACAAAATATTAAAAATAATTTTCTGCAAATTTTATCAAAGATCATTTTTTAATTGTCATTTATCAGTCGATCGATGATATTTTTAGCAATACTGTAAACATTTTTAGCCCAGGCAAATATGGTATTTGCGTTTTTACCCAATAATAAGTCAGCTAAAGGTAGTGGAATACATGACAAACAAATGACGTTTTCGTATCGGCTAAGTTTAAACCTAAATCAGCTTGATTATAGATCAAAATCCACACATTACAAATTGCAATTATTAAAAACAAAATGAGAGATAGAGAAAGAAATCATTAAGATATAAAAAAGACAATAAGGGCCCCAATACAGAACCCTTAGGCACACTCTGTCTTATTGTTAACACTTCGAAAGTTAAGTTATCAGTTGCATCATGTCTATAATTGTAATAAGAATCGAAGAGATCCAAGGATTACGCCATAAAAGCTACTGCAAGAATTTGCCGAGAGAATCTTTTTAAAACATTCCGTTTTTTGACTTCTTTTATCAACATCTGTGTTCAGGCGCGATCTACTTAAAAACTAATAATATGCTTTACACATTGTAAAAGTTCGTTCAATTTTCGATCAATGGTTTTCGAGATATTTACGATTTTTTAATCTTTCAACCCCTACTTATAGGGTGACACCAGATGAACAAACATGGCAACTTTTAGTATATGTTATGATCTTACTTTTAGAGCATTTATTAGGGGGTGAATCCCCTAAATATTGCTAATTCGCCTGGGCAATACAGTACAGCTTATGTTTTTTTCAAATACAGAGACTGAATCATTAACAGTTAATTGGTTACACAGCCCCACAAAAAAAATATCAGACCAGCAACCAGACCTCTGTATCCCTATGTATTTTCGATCGCTGAGTCCGAATTTGAAATAAAAAAAATCGTACACCCTCAAAATAATTAGCTAGAGCCAAGAAACATCCCTGGATGGAGTTAAAAGAAGATCAAGTTACGAGAACAGCTGTTACATCTTAATCAATCGAAATATACAAATTAAGGTTAAACAGCAGCGTACAAACAGATAGAAGCACACCCCCAGAATGTAGCAAAAACTACCCCCCATATACAAGGTTCGGCACATCAAATTGTAGATATTTTTAAGGAGGCCTTTAAACATGTATTCAGAGTGATTTTAAAAAAATGAAAAAAATATTACGGAATGAAACTTAATTTCCTTGAATATTTTTTCCCTCACCCTGTACATGACCTGTGTTAATGTTTTCTTATAAAGGTTTTAATTAGCTCCAATTTATGTTATTACGTCATATTCGATATTCTCTTTCGTTTTAGAGAAAAACAATTAAAAACTCTCTCTTTCACCACAAACTGAATTCTCTTAAAATAAATTTGAAAAAAATGTAAATAATAATTCTAAGCTTTATTTGTAAAAGGCATATAATAAACAACATTTAAAGTAATAAGACAACAACGGCAAATAAAAGCAAACATTTTTTTTTCTCTTTTCTGATATCACTTGACAAACCCATTGCTAATAAGTGCATGTTTTCATGTAATACACATTTCTTACTAAAAAAATTTGGTTGCTCTTCTAGTTAGTGACTCTACAGATATTTAAAAAATATATAATCATGATTCAGTTTCATGAACTTCCTTACTTTTATTCATTTATTATAATCTTTAGACTTTTAAGTTGTTCAGATTTAATATATCAACTATGCCATTGTTATTAGTAATATTTCACACGTTCTAAGTTAGCCATGAACGTTTTAATAAAAACTCTTAAAAATTATAAGCTGGTAGACTTATTTTTATTAAAAATTAAAAATTTTTTGCAAAATTATTTAAAAAAAAACAAATAAAATCATTCTTAATTATGTTAACAAGAATATAAAAATAAAACAATGTTGATTTTGTAATAAACATTAATGTTTTCTTAAAAATTTTTATCAGCTAAAAAGAGAACTAAAAGTTTTTTACAAATATTGTTTAAAATTTTGCCCATTAACGTGAATGCAGTAGTTAAATCTTTTTATCAATTCACCATTCACTGTACGTAATAAAGTATTCCGTCGAATAGAATTACATCCATTTCTTATTCTATTTTTTAAGTCCTTAATGTTCTGAGGTTGGGTGTTATACACAAATCCCTTAAGGTAACCCCACAAAAAGAAATCCAGCGGATTTAATTCTGGTAATCTAGCTTGCCATCGCACAGGTCCAGTATTGCCTATCCACCGGTTTCCAAGAATCGTGTTTAAATAATTAGAAACAATACGGGCATTATGTGGAGGAGCGCCATCTTGACAGAACCAGATACTTCTTCTAGCTTGCAAGGGAATTTCTTCTAAATAATTGGTAAGCCATTTCGAAAAAAATCTAGGTAAATTTCGCTGTTTAAATTATTTTTTTAAATGTTGCCACCAAGCATAGGTATACATTGACTTTATATTTTACCTGAAAATTATTTTCTCGCGTCCAAAACATGACTGTTTCATCGATTTTTTTATATATGGGGGTAGTTTTCGCCCCTCCCTGGGGGTGTGTTTTATATCTATTGTATGTACGCTGCTGTTTAACCTTAATTTATATAACTCGATTGGGTAAAAGAACTTAACAACTATTCTCGTACCTAAATCTTCTTTTTACCCCATTCCAAGGGTGTTTTTTGGCTCTAGCTAATGATTTTGGGGGTATGCGATTGTTTTCACCTAGGATTCGGAATCAGCGACTGAAAATACATGAATACAATACTTTTTCTTGTGGGTCTGTGTTATACCATAATGGTAATAAGATTTCTTTCATCCGAGATGTATTTCGACCGATAATTTCACCATTACAGCAGATTTTTAGAACATTTATTTATCCAGCCTATATTTGAACTTTTCAACAATTAATTTTATTTGTAATATACCTACAAATCCTAAATATGAATAGAAAGACTGATGTGTTATTTAATTGTTTTCGATTTAGGTATTCTTGTTTGTATCTAGTCAATGATATTATAAAATTTGTTAGTATCTCTAAGATTTTTCATTTGTGGCAAATCGTTCGTCCAATTGATAAGATGATAATTATTACAATAATTATAAGAGTAGAAGAATAAAATGAGGAATTGGCTATCTTCCATTTACATATTTTTGTGATAATTTATGTACCTATAAGTTTTTATTTGTTAGTCAGTTCCTGTTCGCCATTATTAATAATGTATGAAAATCATTTATACTCTCCAGTTGTATAAATCACATATCATATAATGTATAAACTTGTGATTGTAAAAATGAAGTAGTGGTAGAATTTGTAATTATATATTTTTGACTTGGGAAACATTTTTGTTTCGAATTATTTTGTGACAATATTTTCTTTGACATAAGTTATTGCAGTTATTTTGAAAATAAAACTGTCAACCCATTTCTCTGCATATAATAGTAATGCTAACAGGAATAAAATTTCAGTTCAATATTCAGAACATGCAGTGAAGTCCATTTTTAATATCCTAATGATCAAAATAAATTCAGGATTTGCCAATAATCGGAAGAAAAAAAAAATCAGGATTTAAGAGTTCATACAAAGAATGTAGCAGGATATAAGCATAAAGAATATGCACCAGAGCCAAATGTAATGACTGCTGTAAGGTCAATGGCAAATATTTCAGACTTCTTTTTCTCTAATTCTACTAAAGATAGGGAGATCATTGGAAAACATAAATATAGACAATATTGTGAATAATATTACGTAATTTTTAGTAATTAAGTAATAAATTTTTTTGAAAGATATTTTTTTTCATTTACGACATTTCTTGGGTACCTCCTTCAGAGTGAACAATTTAGAAAAATTCTCAAATATGGCTCTTAGTGTACAGATTAACTTGTATAAGCACTTTATGAAAATTAATTTCTACAGCTTAGGCATGTCTACACGTCTACAGGAAGCCGAGATAATGATGATTTTGCTAGCGCGCACGATTTTGAACTTCCGGGTTTTTGCAAGTAAGCACTTTTTTATACTAAATTCTGCGCCTACGTTACAAAAATCAATTTGCTATAAAAATGCGAGATGATGGAAAGTACAACTCTTTAGGAAGAAAACAAGCCCAACTTTGTTACGCTACGACATTCCTAAGCTGTAGCAATTAATTTTTTTTAAAGTGCCTTTTTAGTAAAAAAAACGCTTTCTTGCAAAAATTATACAAGTATGCATTTCAAAAAAAAAGACACTCATTCTACAAAGCAAAACCTATAATCTCTCAAAGTTTAATACATCTACGTTCACTATTTCTAAAGTTAAAAATTAATTAAGATACAGCGTCTTTTATCAGTATTTTGCATTTTGTTAAAAAACTAATTAACTGATGTTAATAAGGTTGGGCTCATTTTGTAGATATAATACCCACAACTTCTTCCAGGAACGTATTTTCGTACTGAGAGATACACGGTATAAATAGTATATATGATCTCAATTGGGACAGCATAAAAACGAAAACTCGGAGTAAAAATGCTTTAAATACTAAATAATTCTTTTTTAATTGTTAAAGAAAGGGATTTTTATAATACCTTTAGTCAATAGAAGTGGTTAATGAAGAAATATGTTTATCACATTTGATAAGTCACATAAATGATATATTAAGGCTACGTCTACTGTCTAGTGACCTACCTCTCGTTCTACAAAGTTATGTAATCTTAGGTGGGAGTTGCATAGATGGTATGTAATCCTTCCGAAGGGACGTAAAGTCTTGTTTATTAAATGTTAGGTTATGATACTATGAACTTTACAGTATCATGATGTTAGGCAGGTAGAAAATTTCTACTATTCTATAAAGGAAAGACTCGGCAAAACTTTAAAGGGGGAACTCGTTTCCTGGCATCGGTACTTGGTCTCAGTAACGGAAATAGGTCGACGTTAAATAGACAAATTTCAAAAAAGCTTTGTCCATGAACTTTAAATAAACAATATTTCATTCGTCACTATCCGAGTTTTCAGAACTTGAATCGGTATTTACATTAATAATAATTGGATTGATAGGTGGCAATATAGAATATTCATTCGCATATATCGCTTTTGCCTATTTCATCTATCTATCTTTATATTCTTTAAGACAGGCTCAGTTAATTGTGGGGATTGATTATATTAACGTAGTCTTGTTTTTACATCAGCCCACACCATTTCAATGGGGTTGAAAACGCAATAATATGGAGGCAGACGTAAAATAGTATGATCGTGTGCTTCAAATTTTTTTCAACGGCATATTCCTTTTTAAAATTTTGCTTTCCAATCAGTTCTAATAAAGTCTTTTTTGTGTTTTTTTTTTCCTGGTATTTCCAAGTCTTTACCTTTCATAAATTCATGTGGTAACAACTGTTTCTTCTCAAATAATTCTCGTATTTCGAATTTTTATTCCTGGAAGTAAAAACGGTTTTCCGTTTTTACTTCCAGCATGTAGAATTATAATTCTTTTTCCCATAGAACGTGGAGCACTTAAATTACACTTTTTGATGTTATCTACCCAACCGTATTGAACTACATCATGGGTGTCAAACCATGTTTCGTCAAGATAAATTATGTCTCTATTTGCATCTCGGTATTCTTTTATTTTACGCAGGTACTCGAATCGATAATCAACGATGCGTGCTGATTCCATAATTACCATTAATTTGTCCAATTTCTTGTACCTAAAACCGCAATCGAGCAAAACGTTTCGCAAAGTATCTAATGATTTATAGTTATAATCTGAATAATCGTGTAACTTATCCCTAATCATTTCTAATATGGGTACATTCTGTTCATTGTAAAAGTCATACACAAATCGATGAATGATCTCTTTGGACCCGTTATAAGTTTTTTAAGTTTTTGTCCAACTCTTTTCCGTTTAATAGAATGATCAACTACATCCCCGGCTCTAATAACCCTATAAATTGTAGTATGGCTAAATTTGGTTAATTCACAAATCCTCTTCACAATTTGATTATATGAAGAATCAATATTTTCGCCTCTTAAACACGAGTAAACATTCAAAATAACTTTTTGAGTTTGAACGTGTAAGTCTTTATTTTCAAATTCCGCTTGTATAGGCTCTGTATCAAAATCGTCCATTTCGTTGTCACTACTATCGAAAGGCCTCCAAAATGCCATTTTAAACAATTAATTGCAAAAAAATCATTCAATAAAAACTAATAATTTGTTCAAATATTCACTAGAATTAAGTAATTTATAACGCTGTCCGGCTGTACTGTACTGCCTCGTACAGATCATACGATACAAATAGTTCATACGTATTTTTTGTTTTATATATTATGGCATGCAAAAACTCTGAACAAGGTTGGTGTTGATAAATCAAATTCGCCAAGCATCTAATATTTCTATGTGACGGCGGATCAAGTCCACGTGGACTGTAGACGAGGAGTGGTGAATATAAATCTGTAAAATTCTGTGCTCTCTCATTCAATGTGAAGTGATATATTGACAATACCCGTAAGATCCTCTAGTCCCGTGCTGTTCCAATTGAGTTCGTAAATACTATACATATGTTTCCAGTGAATAACCCCGGTTGAATTTTTCTAAAACTTCCATTTGCCTAGGCTATAATCCCACATGAACTGTTTACTCTGAAAAGCGGAATGTAGATATAGTGATTAAAGATTTTCGTGATAATCTGTTATATAGTAATTAAATAATGATAAAAATGGAGTCAACGGACTCATTATCGGCATGTACAGAGATGAATAAAATCAGGTATTTACCTCGAAACCCAGTTTTAATAAATGGTTTTTCTAATTGTTTTATGCATTGAGTTTCTAATACTGAATTACAAAAAAGTTTACCCTTTAAAAATTGTCGCTGTTTACTTGGGGGTGGTTCCCACCCCCTGTAGAGGGGTGGACAAAAAAGTAAAATAGCAACCATCAAATCTAATATAGAATCATATTGTAAGAGAAAAAGGTGGTTTACAATTTTTCATGAAAATTTATATTTTCCAAGTTACAATGATTTGAAGATTACGATTTTAGCTTTAAAAAATTCTATATCTGTGCAGCTTGAAAAATAACAATGTTATGTGCAAAACAACGAGTGCTTGTAATTTTTTTTTAAGAAAAAAAATAGGATTTTCCTATTGCCATTGGCCATATAATGGAAATTGAAAAAATCTGTACCAGCTTTTATCAATATACAGGGTGTCCCAGATTTAAAGTGACATAGACCGATGAGAGATAGAGCACACTTTTCTGAGTTCAAAACACCCTCACACTTACCCTTGAAAGTGAATGGTTTTCGAGATACAGGGTATTTTATGATTCTTGACTGAAACTAAAATTCACCATATATTTGGAATGGGTGGACGTATTTGGATTAAAGTTGGTACACATATAGTGCACTCCTAGTCCAATTAACAGCATAATTCAGTTTGTAAAAATTCCAGGACAGGAATTGAAATCTGCGGAACACACGTAGTTTGATAATTTCGTATCTACTCGCGAAATAATAAGTACTTTATCGTAAAACTGTTTTCATTTTATGTGCAATATCATCACCACTCGGATATTTAGCACTCTATATAACACGCCGTACACTTGCTTCAGTATGAAGAAGTGCTCTAATTTCAGCTACAGTTCGTTTTTGGCAAATAAAGCTTCTTCCAGATGCGGTAGAACATCTCAAAATATATCAATAAACGTATGTAAAAATTTTATCATGCACAAAGTGTGGTACTTAAAGTCATTGCTATCATGTCCACACAACTACTGTCTCCAAAACCTTGAATTCTGTGTAATATTTCACTATTAATTTCTTCGACATTTTCCAAATTTAATTGTCTATTAAATGATATTATCACGCTTGTAAGTTTTCTCTTGCCTTTCTGATTAAGTTTTTTTGGCAGCAGATAAAACAATTTGTTGTTAAAATTGCCGTTGTCTCAGATCTTCTGATTTTTGGCATTTCACCGTCTTCGGGGTGCGAACTTTTGTTATAGTAGAAATCTTGAATAAAATCTACTATACAAAGCCCATAATCGACTTAGTACGACGTAGGAAATGTAATAAACGGACGGACAGATAGACAGACAGACGAACGTTTTGAAAGTTGTTCAGAATTCGATCACCAACACAGTGATATGAAAATGTTGTCTCTACAAGCGATATTATACCTGTTTTGGACATGTGCCGATCACATGCGAGTGCGCAAATAACACATTCTCTTTAACGACGAGTTCTCGAAAATTAAACAGAATTTGGAAAGTGTTTTGGTAAAAAAACTTCTTTGATTCATTGGCTACAATTTTGTCGTTATAGTACCTAGTTATCTTTAATAATAATAAAGTTAACAAGCGACTACATTTTATGCTGCAAATTACAGAAAGCTATGGTATTTCTTTTTTCGTACGTTTATATGAACTTTTTTCTTCATTTTGTATCCTGAATCTATCCCAGGCATTTGGTTATTAAAAAATGATACAGCTCGTACAGAGAAATGGGTAACATGAATTTACACTAATATAGGTAAGTACCTTTTATTGCAAAATATAGTTTACCCTGTAGGTACGTTTTGTTTTAATTTTTGTTCATATTCATCATAAAAAAAAATTATACATAAAAATACTTGTCACAAAATTAACAAAAAAGTAGCAAATAAACAGTAAAAAAATCTACTTAACTTTAAAACAAAAAGTAAGCAACAGGCTGAAGCCGATTGCTTGTGACATTATAATGTCGTATTGTAATACATTTTTTATTACAATAATCTTCGAACTATCGATTAGGATTATTGTAAAAAAATTGAATTTCCCCAATTATTTCTCCCATTCATTTATATTATTCCCCTGTTGAAATTATTACCTCATTTTTCCTGTCTTTTCGCTAAGCTGCAGTAAAGATCTTCAGAATATAAATTAATCATGTTTTGTTTTAGTTATCAAGAGATATAAAATGAAAGTACCTCATAATGATAACTAGTGGCCTAAACAAGGAATATGTTAAATAGAACGGCCCTAATATTGGTGTTCAGTAAAATAATTATTACAGCTTCCTAATTAAAAACCTAAAGGGTTTAATCACACCGTGTTAAGTCAGACGGCCTAGCAGGCCACCTCATTACACCTTGATTGTCAATCCACTGGTCGAGAAATTGCTGGCCCAGTTACATCTTGTTACACTTCCTAAGTTAGCTTTTTAAAATGTTTGTCCACGACTATTAAATAATATACTCATTATGTACGTGTTTCCTCAATGATAATGCTATCCATTAATCCCTACAGTGAATAATGATTTCATTATTCACTGATTGCAGTGAATAATGAGGACAGTCAGTTGTTTATAAGAAATGACATTAGTGACTTTTTACTAAAAATTCAAAATGTCAAAATTGCAGCAAGCAAAATACAAGTGTTGTCTCTCTAAGGGAAGCACTCAAATGGTACATGCCGAAGAGGTACTTAAATGAACACTCCAAAACTACATTAGTATTTTTTTTTTCAAAGCATTATCTATTAGCAACACGCGGCAATCCCCAACATTGTTTTTGAAACCATTTAGCTACGTGCCTACAAACTGTGTTAGAGGTGTTTTAAAACCTCATGAGCCGTGACCTTCATATGCGCAGAGACATAATCCGTCCTGTTGACTCAGTTACACCTCTTAAAAATATTATATTATTGTTTACAATTTATCCCGAGCTCTTGTTTATGTATACAGCAAGGCAGCCTCCAGTGTCTTCAAAAACATACTTATAACTCAGATTAAACTTTGCGTTTAGCGCATTTCGCGGCTCATGAGATTCTGAAACACCTCTATTTTATTAGTAAGCCATGACAATGTGTCAAAGCGTAATTCTGTAATTGATTTGAAACGTCAAAATTTATGCCATTTCAACGCCAACGTTACTCGCAATAATTTTGCATATTAGGTACTCAAACGGAGTATTATAATTAAATAAATGGATACTAACAGTGAAAACGAGATTTCTTTGACACCGCCAGAGATAAAGGAAGCTGCAGAAATCGCCTCTTTAAACTTGTTGCCCGAAATATCAAGAAAATTATATATTATGACATATGAATCTTTCCTAAATAGGAGAAATCAAATGAATATGAATGAAATAAATATTAAATATTTAATAGTCGTGGACAAAGTATAGTATTCTACTCGCATATAATGGCTATTATTCACTCTAGTGATTTACAACACTCGCCTGCGGCTCGTGTCGTAAACTTCACCATCGTGAATAATAGCCATCATTATATGCTCGTTGAATAATATACTATTATGCCATTATAAAAAAATCGGTAAAGTTATTTACACAGAACTTCCCTCGTTATTTGTGCATGACAGTCACTCAAAAAATTATTAATTACGAAATGACATTGGGAATAATAATCGGAATATAATTATTGGTATTATTACAAAGAAAACCTGATAACTTTTGGTGAAAAAAATATACAGAGTGTTCATCCAACAGCAAAAGTTCAATATAATAAATAACAGGTGCCAATATGGAAGGCTTGCGCAAATACCTTTATAAATGTCCACCATGGCTCAATTATTTCTTGGGATGCCATTATTCAATAAAAGTATATAATAGGATATGCCAAATATTATTGCCATCTCTCACATTCTCAATCCCACATTCACGTAATGGAGTGGAAGTAGAGTGGTGATTAAAATATAGAACAAATTTTCAAAAATGTTTTCTGTCTATTCTAGTGTTAAATTTTTTCCAAATTGGTGAAAATATGTTGCAATTTTTTTTTTTTCGAAATAGGTTTAGAATGTTATGAAACGTGGACATTTTAAATTTGAGCAAAAAAAATATTTCGTCTATTCTATAATGGTGATAAATAGATAAACTTGTTTTCATTTTTTTTTTAATTTTTCTAAAACATTTTTAAATTTGTTTTAATAAATTTGGAATGCCATGGAAACGTGGAAATTTTAAATCTGAAAAAAAAATTCCATCTATTTGTGGTAAAATTTTTTCAAAAATTTTTTATTTTTCTTTAAATAGATTTAGAACGCTATGAAACGTGGAAATTTTAAATTTTGAGAAAAAAAATTCATCTATTTTGGTGGTAAAATTTTTTTTTAAAATGGTAAAAAATTTTCAAAATTTTTTTTTTCTATTAAATAGGTTTAGAATGCCATGAAACGTGGAAATTTTAAATTTGAACGAAGAAAAAATTTTTTTTTAGTGGTAAAAATTTTTTCAAAAATGATTGAAAAAAAATTCAAAAATTTTTCCTGAAATAGGTTTAGCGCGTCATGAAACGTGGAAATTTTAAATTTGAGCAAAAAAAATTTTTTTTCACTATTTATTCCGTTTAGACGGTCCACCCTGTATATTTTTCAGTGAAAATTCTACCATTTCTTCGCAGTCAGTAGCGTCAACTACCTACCAAATTTGACTGCTCTCCGTCAAGTAGTTTTTTAGTAAATGCACCAACAGACAGACAGACAGACAGACAGACAGACAGACCGACAGACAGACAGACAGACAGACTGACGGAATTGAAAAACCTATATTTTCGGAATCTACGTGTTCTGAAACGTCAGAATCCGAAAAAATCTCGGAGGGTGATTTTTTCTCGAATACAATACTTCCCTTCGGTATGCGAGGGAAGTAAAATCAATAAACAATATCAAGGAAATTCGTTACACATTAATGGAAATATTATCTGGTACGTATAGCGAAATTTGGGTTATCTTGAGGATTCTCGAGAGAAAGTACTTATAACTTTAGGCCGATGACCAATTTGTGATCTTTGTAGCTAATAATAAAATTTAAAAAATATACCATAACTTTAAGAATAATTATAAAGGTATCCTCAAAGTTATATGCGATCTCCGTCTGTGTTTAAAATAGATCTCGTCGTTGTCGAGACAACTTGTAAAGTTGTCAAAATATTCAGGTACAACCAAACACAATTTTCAAAATCGTCTTTGATTTTGTATCTCTTACTAGTAATATCGATATATTAAATCCATAATCCACAGAGAAAATTATTTCCACTCCTACTTATATACCTGCTTTAATTTTGAATAATAGCAATGTAAAATATTATCTAATTTTGTACAAAAATAATGAACATTGTGTAGTTGGTAAGTTATAAAATTATGTTTTAATATTTTAAGTCTTCCCCTGATTTGTTTTCTTCAAGTATTAAAATGACATGCTCATAATATTTTTATATAAATAATGTGCCATTGTATAATTATGTTAAACACGTGTATGTACAGTATTTAAAAATAAAACATGAATTGAAAACGTCTCTTTTTATTCCATGACATCCTACCCCGCATTTTAGAAGCAGAAACACCCTGTACAATTTCCGTTTGTTCCAAATAATTTATAACTCTTTATTTACTAACTTACTGAAACTTCACAATACTTTTATTAAACTAAAATACACTATCACTGACTAAAATAATCTTTAACAATGCTTATTACTTTATATACTTTCACTTTGTATTTACTTCTGATTTCTAACAAAATACATCCAGAAAAAACTAGCATAGACTAATAACATTTTCGAACATAGTCTAGAACAATGTAGAAAATCGAGAGCCACTTCCAGAAAACCTACTGCTACTACCAGTGTCTCAGAGATGGCGTGCGTTACAAGCTTTGTTGGTTACCTAACCATTCTTACTTAATTTTGGTAATTTCCCATGAGCTGTCGGCTCCCACTCCTACACTGAGAAAAACAGGCTAGGTACATTTTTTTGCTAACAATAATTTAATCATAACAAATATTTTTTTAATTCGGACAAGTCGATGTAACATTTCTTATAAATAAAATGACATTTCTAGTAACAGATACCTGTTCCTATTACTGTACTCTTCTACAAGTAATAAACAGGTAATAAATGTGTTTAATAATAATTGCTCCAATTAAACTGTGCTTAGGAATAATTAAATATGTGGCTACCACAATTAAAGCGGATTTTCTAAAAATATGTATTAGTAAGAACTTCTCTACTATTTGTGACAATACAACATTTTTCTTAATCCAAATACTCGACTTCTTGTGGTTATTAAATCATTTGATTCGTGCATCTTCGAGTTTCGTTCGGTATCGACTCGTGAGTGCATATTTCGTCATACAGAATAAGAGAATTCATCATTTGTTAATGTGGTTCGGTACGTAAAGGTGCAAAACTGCTTTATTCATTTTTACTTTTGTGTGTTGAATCAACATTGTGTTTCGTCATTTGAAAATTTTAATAAATTCTGTTAAACTGTAAAATAGTTTTAATCATTTATGATTACCTAACCATTTTCAGGTATACAAAGTTTTCGCTAAAGGAAGATATTTTATAATTTTCCCCTAATGCAATATATATAGAGACCATGAAACGCATAATGACCAATCTGTTCATGCACTACTTATAAATACATTAGGTAAGTCTATAGCATACTTGCAGCTTTACTTGTATATTAGTAGTTTTAGTAGCTAAATTTTATAAATCATTGGAGGCTTTATTTTCACCGGATAGATACTTATACATAACTTAAAACTTTAAATAATTTTTATACTGCTCATCATAATATAAAATAAATCTGCATATTATTTTTAAATTGAGAGTAACAGAAATTTATACTGTCCATGAATTGAAGATTCCATTTTTTTTTTAGGGCACCCACCAGAATTTTTCGAAAGTCAAAAAAATTATCTAACTTTGATCAAAATTGATTAAGATTATAATTTTGTTAGACTTTCAAACAACTCTACGGGACGCCTCAAAAAAAAATTTTTAGCGATCGAGTGAAAATGTAGCTTTAAATAATTTATAAAATTCAGCTAGTAAAAGTACTAATATTACTTAAATGATGTACTTGCTGTAAATATATACTATTTACCTACCACAGTAAGTATACGTTTATTTGTCACTAATAAATTATCTATTTACAATAGGAAACTACTTTCACTTGGTATGTTTTATTTATGACAACTAAACAGGATCAACAACTCCATTTTATCTAGCACAATTAAAGTGGTCTCTTGTCCCAAATAGTACACAACTTTTTATTTGCTACAATTAAATTTTTATTTACCATTATTAAATTTTTCCCTCAGTGTAGATGGCGCCAGCGCGTAACAATACTAATAAATGTAAATCACCAAAAAAGTCATAATTCTCTCACTAAAATTACATAATAAATTAAATATACGTACAGTAGCTCATAGCTACTATGTAACACTCTATTTACAGATAAAATGTATATTTCACTGCCTATTAGTAGGCAAATTAGAGAAAATCAACCTAAACTTGAAAAACTTTACCGAATGAATAAATTTTCGTGAATCTTTATGGATTCTATACACATCTGAATTTTTCCAGATTTTTAAATTTCATATTTTATGAAATTTTCGATTTTCCAATAAGAATTTTTTTTCCTGCTTTTCCGGAAGAGCTTGGACAGAGTGCACTTTAGAAAAAAATCAGGGGAAAAAAGTTTTTCTTTAATAATGCAGTCACCAGAATTTTTCTGGATTTTTTTCTCGTCACTTTATATTCCCCCAAATAGCACCAAACTTCCGGAGGATGTCCGTTTTAGATCCTCTCTTGGTCCGAACGTCCGACGACGTGAAACAAACGTTCATAAGACGTGTATTTTTGGATGTTTTTAGGTCGCACGTTGGCCTACCAAGATTCATTTTGTCACGAATGCAACAAATTAAAAATGTGGTGCCGTTAAAAAAAACAGAAGGAAAGGAATAAAACTTGAAAACTGGTTAAAAAATCGTGTAGTGTAACTAAATACGGTGAAGAAAAAGTATGCAGAAATGTCTTGAGAATTTTTATATACACAATAGTTTTTGATATCACAATCGCTATTTTCTTTCGTGCTGAACCAACTGATTGCAATCACTAAACAGCCAATCAAATCGAGGTATTTTTAAAATTCTTGATCTCTATTGGTTGCTTTCTGATTGTATTCCCTTTGTTTAGCACAGAAGAAAATAGCTAATAAGAATAAGATATACTTATGGTAGTAAATGATGTATCAGCGACATAATTTTAACTCCACACTAAATAAATTTTTTATAAATATGAGTACAATATTTAATTACACAAATATTTCATCATTCTTAAATAATTTAATAATAACAATCCTCCTTGGGTAAAGTTTGTTTAACTTTCAAAGCTAATAAATAAACTACACTGCTCCCCTAAAGAATTTATATTTTTTTCCATGTGTTGATTTTTTCTAGCTCATCATTATATAAACTTATCATTTAGTATCACATAAAAATTAATAACTTATTTTGCTGCAATATTTCTATATTTTCTAATTATTTCTCAACTAAGCAATAGGCAAATTTAATAAAACCTACAGAAGCAAAAGAATGAAAATAAAAATTAGTATTCTTATTCCATACCACTGAATGCAGTGTACAAATAAAAAAATAACATTGCAGCTTTAAAAAAATGTGCAGCAATAGCCACAGAGCTGGTGAACTATTTCTTCAAAGTACTTTAAGCCAACTGAAATTTTATAAAAAAAGAAAAAAGTCTACCCCTAATATCTTTGAAATTAGGGGTAGACTTCGGACTGGGGTTGGTTAGCTAGATGGCCGATACCTTTTTCGGGCACGAAAAAACTATCTATAAAATTTCAGCCAATATAAAGTATCTTGAACAAATCATTTATCATCTCTTAAGACTATGAAGGTCTGAATTGAAAAGCCTGTGTGTGTCCACTGAACGTCCTCATCTGGACCTATAATGACCCTAAATCGGAAGTTCTGAGGAAGTCCAAATTTGTAACACGGTACCTCCTCTGAACGTCCACCGTACGTCTGACGACCTAAAATGGACATCCTTCGTCCGTCCTGAATGTCATCAACGGACATCTTCTGGACGTTTTGTGGATGTTTTGGTGCTAGCTGGGGCCCCTTCCCCTTTTTTTGGAAAAATTCGAACCGCTATATCTCGGAAAGTTAAAATTTGGTAAATAAATAAATAGTAAATTTTACACAAAAAAAGCCTGGGGCGTTCGCTTCTAGTATATCCACCAAATCACAAATTTCTGTACTCTTACCAGCTTGCTTTACCTACTTATTTTCCTCTATTTGGGTCATTCTCTAGATTGGAGAAATATTGCGTCCCTGAATGATAACTTGAAAACCACATAATTTTTTTTGTTTTTGATTTTATGCCTATTACCTCTAAAGCAGGCTCTACTAGGCCACATTTGTTTATTTTATTTTAACATAAACAATTGTGTTTAAACAATTACTTTATGGTCAAAATGTCATTAACATGGCATGTCCTCGGCAGATTTTTAATAGGAAATTGTGTATTTTACACGTCTCCTTTTATTGGAATGAATTATCATGGATGTCCTTCTTGAAAAGAATGTTTATGCATTATCATCTAATTTTACTGATTACCTAATTTTATTTATGTAGTATTTTACAAAGCGATAAACTTTGTCCTCCATTTTATTGTCATTAACATGGAAATAATTTACCTTTAAAATTCTCAATTTAACGAATTTTGTGAAAAATTGCAACAGTGTTAATACATGTGTGACTAGTGTGAGAAACAGTCTACAGAAGATTTGGAGTTATTCAGTAGTGTTTAAAATCTTGAGAGACAAGTTTTGCTGTACATTGATAAGGTTATGTTAATTGTGTGTCATTAACACGGTTACTGTAAGTTTAATGTTACAATCCCTTTAATTTTGAAAATTATGAGATTACTTAATTTCCATCAAATACTTTAAGTACGCAAACAAGCATTTCAGTGAAAACATTTTTTATGCTCAGTATTAACTTTAACCTCCATTTTGTCATTAACATGGACGGAATTACTTGTCATTAACGTGGACCGATAATATCCATGCTAATGAGCGGGGTCCATGGTAATGACATTTTTTTTTAATTTGCAGGATATAATTAGAATATTGTGAAATGGGGCGAACTAAATTAACAGGCAAAGAAAGGCAGAAAAGAAAACGAGAATGTGAGAAGAAAAGACGTGAGAAAGTAAAAAACGATCCACAGGCACTAAGATTACAGAACATGGATAGGCCTGTCATTAACGTGGAATCATGTATTTTTTTATAAAAAAAAAACACTAATTTTTAAGCTCTGTTAAAGATGCCATAACCATATGCTAGTCATTTCAACATCATTTAATTTTTTTCAGATTTTTTCACTGAGGTTTTTTTTTTATATATTCAATAATCAAGATTGCTACAAATCAGAGAATGACCCATTTACCCCTATTTAACCTCCAACCCTTCAAAGGAATCATCTCAAAATATAATCTAGTCCCAGATGTCGTTATAATACATACGTGTACCAAATTTCAAGTGAATGTCTCAATTTTATTTTATCAACCCCTTTAATAATGGAGCAGACGTGGTGGGGGATTGAAAAATTTATATTTCTAGAAATCTGAGGCCTTGGCTTCTAGTACATACACCGAATTTCGAGATTCCGTACTCTTACCAGCTTGCTTTACTTATTTTCCCCTATTTACCCCTATTTAACCCCCAACCCTTGAATAGAATAATTCCAAAATATAATCTAGTTCCTGATGTCATTATAATATATACTTACGTATACCAAATTTCAAGTGAATATCTTTATTTTATTTTATCAACCCCTTTAATATTGAAGTGAGAGGTGGTGGGGGGATGGAAAATAATATAAAAAAATTTAAGGCCTTGGCTTCTAATACATACACCAAATTTCAAGTTTCTGTACTCTTACCAGCTTGCTTTACTCATTTACCCCCCAACCCTTTACCGGATATGTTCAAAAAACAATCCAGTTCCAGATTTCGTTATAATATATACGTGTACAATTTCAAGTCAATATCTTAAACCGTTCCGGAGAAAACGTACGGATAAAGAAAGTTACACACACACTCGAGACAGACAGACCGGCAGACACAGAAAATTTTTTTCCGTTCAAATGTAAAATCTCGACGTTTCATGACATTCTAAACCTATTTCAAGAAAATAAAAATAATTTTTTTTACATACTTCCAATCCATTATGTGGATATAGAAGTAATAATGGTTATAACAAGGAAAGTTGTACAGTCGTATAGTACAGGCCGACGAAAAAGGTGCGTTATTACAACTTATTACGGAAATAGTTTGAACTTTATAAACTTGAACAAAACTCTGCACTGTATTTCAGTGTGAAAATTATTTATTTTCATAGAAAATAAGAGATGTCTAGATAGGTATGTCATTTTGATTAGGACTTACGCAGATTTCGGATTATATTTTGAGTAATTCATAACAAACTTCATTGTATTTAGTTACCATGTAGATAGTGGTAGATACTTAATATAAATATTTCACACGTTCATGAGTAAGTACGTACATTTGCAGCATTATTTTAGGCGAGTCTGCCTGGGATTTTTCCCAAAAATTTTCTATACCACTTGAGTTAGCCACGGATTCTTATAGGAAAAATTCCACTGAACAAAATTTTCTTATGAAAAATTTTCCTAAACCGCGAGCTTCATGGTCAAATAATTGTTTAAACAATTTTTTTTTCGTTTTTTTTTTTTTTAATAAAATGAAAACGGTTTGACGGGTCCGAAAAAATCTTGATTCAATCGAAAAATATTTTCAATACGCGTCGTTTGGCGCCAGACACAACTCATTTTGTCAACCCGTTCATTTGTTATAGCTAAATTAAATCTCCTAATTAAAAAATTGATTACTTCGAAACTAATGAGGTCAGGATATTGTTTTTTTTAAATGTACGCCTTTCATACCAAAGAGTACACCATATTTTTTTGGACCGGTATCTTCAATACTTTTTAATTGTTTAAACAATTGGCATAATTTGCTAACTAGCAGATAACTTTTTTCGATAGTTTGATCGACTTCAAACCAACTTTAAACGATAAATATTGATGTCGGGCATAACCCCCATACAAGTCTGCACGAATGCAACTTTTTGCTTTTCTTTATTTAAAGTTTAAATTAATTTTGCAAATTACGAAATGGAATATCTCGGCTCTGGGTAAGCGTATCGAAATGGGGTTTTGTGCATATGAAAGTGCTTGCAAAATGGAAAATTTTGAGACCAGAAAAACCTGGATCGGATAACCGGAACCGGGAATAAAAGTGACATTGCGTGAGAGGCTCTAATTTGTTTATTAACAACTTTTTGGACAGGAGGTTCGGTGCAAATGAAAGCTAACAAGTTTTTCCATCACCCACAAAAAGTTCTGCAAAAAATATTCAACCCCTGAAGAGTTATACGCGTTTTTGACCCTTAACAAAATCTCTTCCGCAACATGAAAATAGTAAGATTTGACTCGCAATGGAGTGGCGGGTTCGATCCACGATGTGGGCAAATTTTTTTTTGGTCGAATTTTCTTTTTATTGATGTAACCAAGTATTTTTTATGATAATAAATGTATTTACTTTCTGAGAAATTTTCAAAAACGCCGTAAATATTTTTTTTTGCAATTTTCATTAAATGAATGGCTATCTTGCAACAAACATATGATTGTACTTGTCCAACGAGGGTTTGTCGGTAATTTTTGTTTTTTTTTTACTACTTTTTGTGAAAGAGAATGCTTGTTTCACTTTATTTGACGGGGGTGCCTATTTCTGTCCAAAAAAGACCAAAAATAAAAATGAAATTATATAATAATTATTTATAGCGTTTTTTACAAAATTATTTTATTGCACGGAAAAAAGTGAATTTGACAACAACAAAAATTTACCCACAGCTAGGATCGAACCCGCCACCCCATTGAGCGTCAAAACTTAGTACGATTTTGTAAGGATCAAAAACGCGTATAATCCTTCAGGGATTGAATATTTTTTGTAGAACTTTTTGTGGTTGATGGAAAAACTTGTTAGCTTTCATTTGCACCGAACCTCCTGTCCAAAAAGTTTAGAGCCGCTCACGCAATGTCACTTTTATTTCCGGTTTCGGTTATGCGATCAAAATCTTTCTTGTCTCAAAATTTTCCCTTTTCCAAGCACTTTCATATGCACAAAACCCCATTTCGATACGTTTACCCAGAGCCGAGATATTCCATTTGTTAAGGGTTTAGCCGGATAAGTATGACGAGTCGGCCCCCAACTGGCAACCTATATCGAAACTTATGTTTAAATATCGACTTGATGTACGAACGCAATTTATGTGCGTTTTACCGCCGCACTCCGCGTTGACCTTGAGATATGAAAAAAAATTAGCGTACGCATGAGTACCGTTCAAAGACACATATCTCGAAAACTAATTGAGCTAGAGAGGTAGAACCAACGCGAGGTTTTAGGTAATCTTCGAGAGCATATTTTGTATTTTTTTTGGATTTTTCGAATAATTACGTAGACTATTAAAAAAATAAATAAAAATATTATTATTATTATTTCAGTGTTCTCTATGACTTACAATCACTGAAATAATATATGTTGTAACACTCGATATATACTATTATCCATAAAAATTGCGTTAAAAAAAAATTGGTGCAACACTTCGAAAAAAAAAAAAATTGCACGCACCACATCATAAGGATACAAACTTGACATGGGACGCACACATGTAAATATTTTATGAATTGGATCCATTGTAAAAAGATAAAGAAAAAAACACTCAATATCTATAATTTCTTATTAATCAAATTATAAAGAAATAATCTCAATCACCATCGCTATCGTATTTAATTACAGTTGTAATATTTTGAGTCTGAAATATCTTTGATAATACCTCAGCAGGACGCAAAATTCTGGATAAATAACGTCCATATGATAAATAATAAATTAGAGCTGCTACATGAGAACAGCATCCCACTGTGCAGTTGCCATTAGGACAATCGCAGCAATAACGCTGAATGCTATTGTAATCAGTACCATCAGAAATGTAGTCGATGTAAATACGATAGACTTTGCTACTTATATGCCTTGATTTTACTTCTGCTTTAATAATGTTAGGTGTTGATTTTACGTATTGTATGGAAAGATTGTTTTGATCGTCCAATAATTCAGCCAAATAAGATAGAGCCTGTGAAACTTGATAAGAGCCTGCGAATAAAATCTTGAGTTGACCTTCACTTAAACGCGGAAAATGAAGTAGTTCAGATGCCGTCAAATGTTTAAGTGTAGTTTTTTTTTCGATTCCAACGCTGACTTAAAGCTTCTTGGCTCAGAGTATTTTTTACGTCCATCCTACTTTTCATGTATTGTACTATAGTGTCGTTCAATTTCCCATCTGAATCAACTTTAATTCGTGTTTCTAAAGATAGTATCTTAAGATCAGTTACTTTTCGACATATAATGCAACATTTGTGAGTAGATGCAACACGTTGAAATGGCATTTCTATATAATCATCCTTCTGAGGGCATTCATATGTAATATCGCTGTCACTACTTGTATCGGAATCTTCAGAGTTGACGTCATAAGCTTCTTCTGGTACTTCTGTAGTCCCTAGTACTTCATCACATACTTCCATGCTTACAGACACCTCGTCACATGCTGTAGATCTTGAAGACGAAGCGTTTTTCCTATTATATGGAATAAGGCGACACTTGTTACAGAGAATATCATTAACTATTATTGTTTTATTCAAACAGTCACTAAACAACTTAGCCTTTTCTTCAGTTTTTATAACTTTTTTATAACCAGTAACCTTGCGAAGAAACTTGTTACAGTTTTTACACTTATCTGACATTATTATTGACAACAAAATAAAATAGCTACTAATAATAAATAATAGTTACTCCCTACAGAAAATGATGCCACGAAGGAGTATTTAAATAAACTAGTCTTGAGCATGTGAAACGTACGAAATAACAATAATCAGCGCGTGAACAAGTTTGAACTTGATTGCCGCTCGTACTTCTGCACCTCGCCTTGTGAAATACGTGACAGTTTTTTATGTTTTCATTCAATTTCTCTTCTAGCAATAACTCTGATTCATAAAATGTTTATATATGTGCGTCCTATGTTAAGTTTGTATCCTTATATGATGTGGTGCGTGTCGATTTTTTTTTTTCGAAGTGTTGCACCAACTTTTTTCTAACGCAATTCTTATGTGTAATAGTACATATCAAGTATTACAACATATATTATTTTAGTGATTGTAAGTCATAGAGAACACTGAAATAATAATAATTATATTTTTATTTATTTTTTTAATGGTGTACGTAATTATTCGAAAAATACAAAAAAAAATACAAAATATGCTCTTGAAGGTTACCTAAAACCTCGCGTTTGTTCTACCTCTCTAGCTCAATTAATTTTCGAGATATGTCTCTTTGAACAATAGTCATGCGTACTCTCATTTTTTTTTCATATCTCAAGGTCAACGCGGAGTGCGGCGGTAAAACGCATATAAATCACGTTCGTACATCAAGTAGATATTAAAACATAAGTTTCGATATAGGTTGCCATTTGGGGGCCGACTCGTCATACTTATCCGGCTAAACCCTTTGCAAAATGAATTTAAACTTTAAATAAACAAAAGCAAAAAGTTGCATTCATGCAGACTTCTATGGGGGTTATGCCCGACAACAATATTTATCGTTTAAAGTTGGTTTGAAGTCGATCAAATTATCGAAAAAAAAGTTATTTGCAAATTAAAAAATTATGGCAATTGTTTAAGCAATCAAAAAGTATTGAATACATCGGGCCAAAAAAAATGTGGTATATTCGTTGGTATAAAAGGCATATATTTTGAAAAAAACAATATCCTGACCTCATTAGTTTCTGAGTAATCAATTTGTTAATTATGAAATTTATTTTGGCTATAACAAATGAACGGGTTGACAAAATGAGTTATGCCTGACGCCAAACGATGCGTACCTATTGAAAATATCTTTCCATTGAATCAAGATATTTTCGGATCCGTCAAACCGTTTTTATTTTATTAAATAAAAACGAAAAAATATAGTTTAAACAATTTATTTGACCATGAAGCTCGCGGTTTGAGAAAATTTTTCATAAGAAAATCTTGTTCAGCGGGATTTTTCCTATAAGAATCCGTTGCTAACTCAAATGGTATACAAAATTTGTAAAATCACCCCTTTTTTACCCTAGGCAGAATCTACTATTTGCAATATTATAAGAGCTTTTGGCCGCTAAAGTTTTTAAATCAAGGTACCTAGGTACAGTTAAGTAAATGCCTTACCACTTGTGTTGTTTCGTAGATGGCCAAGGATGCTATTCTAGTTCATAAACATGGGCACTTCGATGTTTCACACTAATTTCACTCAAATTATCCGCGTAATAAGTTTCCTTATGCCATAACTTATATAATAAACGCACATCGATATAAGCCAAATTGTCAACAATCACGACTTCCTCCCGCCACGTGAATAACGAGCAATAAGACTGACGTCACTGACTAGTGCTACCCAAACACCGTTCCGTCAAGAAACGCAGCAATCGCGTTTGTTAAAATTCCAGGAATCAGCATAGGCCAGACAGCGCGTAGCAACTGATACGTACGGCGCTTGCGTGCAGAGCGCGACACAAATAAGAAGTACAGTTTTTACAGCATTCTGCGGTTTCGCCGTCTCTTCGGACAAGGTCACTAGTGTTTTTGTTTACACGGGGGTGTTTGGCATAACGGCGCGGCTCGATGTTTAAAAGACCATATCACCTGTGTCGTGGCGTGGAAGTGATATTAATTTGTTCATTTGTGATCGAGTGATCGGTATTTTAAACTTTACTAAATGTGCGGTTGTGAAGGCATACCTATTGGATAATTTGCCAAACTCTTGTTTGTGTATGTGTGTGTGTTTTGTGATGGTTCTCATCTCATTTAGGATTATAATCTTGGATCTCTTGAGGTAAACATTGGACACTACAATTTTATGGCTGCAAAGTGAGTACCTACTACTTAGTTTTCTTTTCTGTCTTTACGGAATAGGTTATTTTTACTTAAGCATACCTATTTATTTAAAACAGGGTAGGTACATCGTCTTGTATTATCTCTCCGTAATTTTTCATTTGGGAGATTTCTAGTTGAATAAAAATTATATAGGTAAATCGGCTTTTTACAAATACCTTGAAAATTGCAAATTTTGCCAAAGAGCGTTAAATATACTTACGAATTTAGGCTTATGAAATTACCTTGAAATTGAGGTCCTAGTATCTTCTAAATAGAGCAGTAGCAGCTGACGTCACAACATGGCCGCCAAAGTTGCCTGGGTGGTAATGACCTAGTTTTGCATTTGTGTGCTTTCTGATTAATTCGAGTTTTTAAAGAATTTGTAGTGCTTTTTCAAACGTTTTTTTCATGTCACATCAATTTTGGGTGTTTTTCGTCTATTATTCATTTCGCGATTTATTGATCTGACTTTAATTTAGTGTTTTATTTGTGTTTTTCAACCGGCGTGTTATCTTGCGTACCTGTCAAAAGTTATTAATTTTCGATATGGTAAGTGAATTTCAGTGAATTTATTATAATTTTATTTATATTCTACATTTTAGGAGTCCCCTCATTACATTTCTAAGCTGAAATATATTAATGGAGCCAACCTATATGATTTAAAAGTGAGAGATTGAAACTATATCCTTAGACAATTTTTCAAAAATATAATATAGCATTGAATTAATGAACCATTGTGACCCTTCTTGTAAATAAAATTTATATCTAAACTATAAGACTATTATTATTCATACTTACCCTTATAATTATGTATAATATGTATAATTTGAAACATTCAATGATGGTAGACGATGCTGTTAAAAGTGTGTTATTTTTTAAATTCTGTTGTGTTTTAGCTCACTTACCTTCACTGGTATTTTATTTGTGTACATTATCAATATTTTGAACCTTTGTAATTATAATTGTAAGAATCAGAACAGATACCAAACTAGGTATATAGCTATATAAAGTATTCGGAGCGTATTATGTTGCACATTTGCTCGCAATTTAAATTAAATGGAAACTGAAATGATCTCACAGTCCTATCTTTTTATTAGATTTACTATTACTCCTGCATTTCATAATACAAACCTCTGATTGTTGTTAGTAATGTGAGAAACACTTACACTCGTTACAAACTTTTGAGCCTAACAAAAGTAAGATATAAATCAATAAAAAGTTGAAGGGAAATATTTTAAATCGTCAAAAAACGTAGATTTTACAATAGGTTTATAAAACCATTAATATATGATTGATATATTGGCATAAATCAATGAGTATTTTGATAACTTTTAACCTAGTGTAATAATACTACCTAACCTATATCACTGCCTAGCTGTAACTGAGCGTATATTAATTAAACATTTACTAAAATATGTCTTGATATTATATATGTACAAAAAATGTAAAAAATCCAATATAGCCTTTATTTTCACTAATTTATGGGTTCACAAAGATGTCAACGTTGTTGACACCAAACTTTACACTGGTAAAAACAACACTAATAAAGTATATATAAAATTTTCTCTCACAGTAGATTTAAAAAATATATATTTATAAACATCACTACATCTATCTGATGTTAAGAAATCCTCCACTTTAATTTATATTGAACAAAAATTGACCCCAACTCAAATGTCAAATTTCTGAATTTACCACCCAGGCAACTGACAGTTGGCAATACCGTGACGTCACTGCTACTGCTCTATTGGTCGAAAATTAGCCGAGATATTGCTACCTAATTAAAGTTTTGGTGTTTTTCACCCCTCTCTAAAGTCAGCGTTGAAAGGTAATTCAATTACCTACAATTTGGTTCTCCTTAATAAAATTTGGACAAGCCGCATAACCATTTATTGCTAAAAAAGTTGTTTCTGTGAAAATCGAAATTGTAAAATGGCCCTGAAGCCTTTAAATTGCGTCGATATAGACATCAAAACCTTTTATAACAGTTTAAATAATAAATCCAATGGTATATCATAGGTATGGTATATACTTACATTATTTTTCTTAAAAATAATTTGTAATCTAAAAAAATCAGTTTACCCAGATAGCATTTTATTATTCTACGAATATAAATTTTGCATTCTAATAGAGCAGTAGCAGTGACGTCACGGTATTGCCAACTGTCAGTTGCCTGGGTGGTAAATTCAGAAATTTGACATTTGAGTTGGGGTCAATTTTTGTTCAATATAAATTAAAGTGGAGGATTTCTTAACATCAGATAGATGTAGTGATGTTTATAAATATATATTTTTTAAATCTACTGTGAGAGAAAATTTTATATATACTTTATTAGTGTTGTTTTTACCAGTGTAAAGTTTGGTGTCAACAACGTTGACATCTTTGTGAACCCATAAATTAGTGAAAATAAAGGCTATATTGGATTTTTTACATTTTTTGTACATATATAATATCAAGACATATTTTAGTAAATGTTTAATTAATATACGCTCAGTTACAGCTAGGCAGTGATATAGGTTAGGTAGTATTATTACACTAGGTTAAAAGTTATCAAAATACTCATTGATTTATGCCAATATATCAATCATATATTAATGGTTTTATAAACCTATTGTAAAATCTACGTTTTTTGACGATTTAAAATATTTCCCTTCAACTTTTTATTGATTTATATCTTACTTTTGTTAGGCTCAAAAGTTTGTAACGAGTGTAAGTGTTTCTCACATTACTAACAACAATCAGAGGTTTGTATTATGAAATGCAGGAGTAATAGTAAATCTAATAAAAAGATAGGACTGTGAGATCATTTCAGTTTCCATTTAATTTAAATTGCGAGCAAATGTGCAACATAATACGCTCCGAATACTTTATATAGCTATATACCTAGTTTGGTATCTGTTCTGATTCTTACAATTATAATTACAAAGGTTCAAAATATTGATAATGTACACAAATAAAATACCAGTGAAGGTAAGTGAGCTAAAACACAACAGAATTTAAAAAATAACACACTTTTAACAGCATCGTCTACCATCATTGAATGTTTCAAATTATACATATTATACATAATTATAAGGGTAAGTATGAATAATAATAGTCTTATAGTTTAGATATAAATTTTATTTACAAGAAGGGTCACAATGGTTCATTAATTCAATGCTATATGATATTTTTGAAAAATTGTCTAAGGATATAGTTTCAATCTCTCACTTTTAAATCATATAGGTTGGCTCCATTAATATATTTCAGCTTAGAAATGTAATGAGGGGACTCCTAAAATGTAGAATATAAATAAAATTATAATAAATTCACTGAAATTCACTTACCATATCGAAAATTAATAACTTTTGACAGGTACGCAAGATAACACGCCGGTTGAAAAACACAAATAAAACACTAAATTAAAGTCAGATCAATAAATCGCGAAATGAATAATAGACGAAAAACACCCAAAATTGATGTGACACGAAAAAAACGTTTGAAAAAGCACTACAAATTCTTTAAAAACTCGAATTAATCAGAAAGCACACAAATGCAAAACTAGGTCATTACCACCCAGGCAACTTTGGCGGCCATGTTGTGACGTCAGCTGCTACTGCTCTATTGCATTCTGTACTTGCCATGAATGTTTCCCCAACATTCTCATATAAATAATATTTTCATATACATTATGAATATACATACGATATGAATCGAACATACACAAAAGTCTATGTTCATAGTCGCATGTGCTATGTATACATGTCAGGGAATGTTCTTCGAATATGTGTTCATGTACATCGTATAAACGCCTGTCAATAATTTTATCTGCATAATACAGATGTATACTTTTTGTAGAAATGTGTGAATCACAAAAGTTCCGCATTTTTTACGCGATTGGTTCGATTTTTGAACTAATAAAAATAAAACTGGATCACAACTGATGATACAGTACCTATTGCTAATTTTATAATAATAAATAAATATTTCTCTATCTAGATTTGTTTAAGTACATTTATAATCATTCCCTGCCTGTGTTATAAATTTTTAATCGTTCGGAAAATTGTAGATGTGAAGTATGATTTAAATTGTGAATTCAAACTAAACTTGTGATCGCGCGCCTGGGTTCCTAGGTTAGTGCGCATGCGCAATGATTATTACTACTTAATTAATCTGAGTGTTAATTACATTGCAGTAAGTATTTTCCAATTATGTACAACTACCACATACTTTACGAGATGGCCTCCTATATTGTCATTTGCAGATATTTTAATTTATGTATAGACACTAATATATAGACACTAAAGTACCTAAGTATCCCTTTGTATATTGTACTATATTAGTTATAATTGTGATGACGTTTGTAGGCATCGATTTTTGGAAGGAAAACGGAGGTGGTCTAATTCGAAGTGGCTCCTTCACGGAAAGGAAGTTTGGTAGTCACCATTCAAATGGAAAAAAATTGATAAATCATTGAAAAACAAGAGAAATCCCATATGAAACGGGGTGTTTAAATCTTATTTTCAAGCAGGTGGGTTCGACCTGTTTCAATATTAAGGAGCTTTTATTTATTTAAATCACAACCATTGGGTTTGATTGCAACATATAAGTTGTCGTATTTGTACTAATTTGCTTTATACCTATTTTAGAGAATTATAAGCTTAAATTGAAAAGAGTAGAATTCACATCTGATATTATACAGAGTGAAAAGAAAATAATCAAATGACTATGTACAAGAAGCATATTATTTATCCCAAATGATTATTATCATCAGATTAATATAGTGATGTCGTTGGAAGCCGTCGATTTCCAAAAGTGAAAGAAATTTTGCTCTTACTAGAAGTTGAAAGAAAATATGTTGCTCTTCTAATAACTCTGGTAGGTATTTAAAATCACAATTGTCATCTGAACGTCTCTCTGACATACAAAATGGATATTCATTCTTAGTTACTTCGTACATAAAGTATGTTCCGAGCACATGCACTGAATGCAAATATGCTATATGGGTAGTGGAATAAAAATAGGACATTGATGTGTATAGTTTTGTATATAACAGCAATATTATGATTTCGTACCTTCTGGGGTATCATCAGGAGTATATGCGAAAAACAGTTTTTTTCAGCTAAAAAAAAGTTGGCGTTGCACAAAAAAAAGTTTAATAGTAGAGTTGTGTAACTTTTTAATACGGATCGAGCCGGCCCAGTCCGATCTCAGAAAATTGCAAAATTAATTAGTTATTGCAAAAAAGACGTTAAAAATCGTATTTTTTTTAAATACCTGTATCTCCGCGAAGAAAAGATATTCTTTAACGAAACTCGATGAAAGCGTAGTCCAAGATATATCGAATAAAAGCACTTGTACAGATTTGCAAAATATTGCAAATTTCTTGCAGAAATCGATTTTTTCGAAAAAAACACGTTTTTTTCAATGTCCAATAGCTCATACAGGTCTTCATATTTTTATAACGGACTAGTCCGAAAAGTTTCGTCAACAGTTGCGCTAACCTGTGCAGCTATTGCGCATATCACGAAACGATCCCTAATATGCGAAAAATTGGTCAAAAATTGATAATTTTTTTTACCCCAAAAAACTTTGAATATTTTTGTCATTTTAAATTGTATTGGAATACCATTATTGCCAATAGATAGCTGGCATTTTCCCACAAATTAAAAAAAAAAATGCTCTCGGACTCTGGAGCCGAGATAAATTTTTTTTATAAGAAATTCCTGTGGCGCCATTTTTTTAAGGTAAAGGGCTGAAATTTGCAGTGGTTATTGTACAATACTTATATTTTCAATAAAAAATCTTCGGAACTTGATTGGCCGTTGCTGAGCATTGCAAATTCAAAGAAACTCGGAGCTCGATGCTGCGGCGTACGTCTGCAACTGCCGAAAACACGGCATAAAATGTTCAAATGTGTGTTCAACGTGTGACGATGAAAGTTGCTCAAATAGTGAGGAGAACAGAGTCGTCGCTGATGATATCGACGAAGAAATAGACGAGCCAAATATCACAGACTGTGCTAGAAAGAGATGAATGTTCAAGTGGTGATAACGATAATGATGACTGTGATGATGATAATGCGGAAATAATATTAAATAACGTTTACAGTGGCAGTAGTAGTGGTAATGAAGACGAGTCTCCTAGTAAAAAGCAAAAAAAAAATATATTAATGCAACGTATTCTACAAAAACAATTCGAATACATAAATGAACTATACTATGAACTATGTATTGGCAATAATGGCATTCCAATATAATTTAAAATCTCAAAAATATTCAAGGTTTTTTGGGGTAAAAAAATTATCGTTTTTTTTACCGATTTTTCGCATATTAGGGATCGTTTCGTGATATGCGCAATAATTACACAAGTTAGCGCAACTGTTAGAGAAACTTTTCGGGCTAGTGCGGTATAGAAAAATGATGGCCTGTATGAGCTATTGGACATTGAAAAAAACGCGTTTTTTTCGAAAAAATCGATTTTTGCAAGAAATTTGCAATATTTTGCAAATCTGTAAAAATGGTCTTATTCGACATATCTTGGACTACGCTTTCATCGAGTTTCGTTACAGAACATCTTCCGAGACATCTTCTCTTCACGGAGATACAGGTATTTAAAAAATATGTGATTTTTAACGTCTTTTTTGCAATAACTAATTAATTTTGCAATTTTCTGAGATCGAACTGGGCCGGCTCGATCCGTATTAAAAAGTTACACAACTCTGCTATTAAACTTTTTTTTGTGCAACGCCAACTTTTCTTTCTTAACGCAAAAAACTGTTTTTCGTAAAGTTTGGCCGCCATTTTGAAGAGGACGCAAGTTCGTCATTTATTTTAAAAATAGTTCATTGAATTCTACGGAAAATTTCCGATTTTTTTACATACTTCGGTTTGCTGTTAATAATTTTTGTAGGTAAAATCCCTGACTTACTGGACTAATAGACTTACGTAATAAAATTCAACAGACATCGTCAAACAGTGGAGAAATGATTTATGTTGTATTTTGGGGGTGACCTGCTCCCTTTGTACGGGGCGGAAATTTGTTTCATACTATCTTTCAAACTACTAGTGTCCCTCTTAACAGAATCACGTAAAAAAATTCAACAGACATTAACAAACAATGGAGAAATGAAATGATTTTCTATCTCATTGTTCGATTTTGGACCAATTTTAGAAACCTCCAACAATTTTGTGGGGAGGTCAATATATTTCAACTGACAAATGCGTAACATTCTCACCCCAGTTTCCTTACTAGCTCCTCAAATAGCGATTATGCATTCGAGTAAACAACATAATCTCGACTTTAATTTAATTATCGCTAGCGAGAAAATTATTAATATTTAAATGATACTTAACCACTACATCAAATTGGGTTATGTAAACTGTTTCAAATCTCTTTTTAAATCTTTTAGTCATAACTGAGTAAGAAAATTCAAAATAGACGCAAATGAGATTTCTTGTAATTATTACTATTGTTATGCGTCACTTATCATGATAAGATGATTTTCATAATGTCGATATCTTTACAACTGTTTGAAGAGTTCAATGAATGATTATATTCCAAAAATATTTCCATCAATTAAATCTTAACCACCTGGTTCAACTCAACGATTATTGAATCATCATAACTAAAGCGTCTAATTGCGTAGAAATCAATACGTAGAGTACAATAGCTTCCAATCTATTTACTCCCGGCATATTAGCTGAAAAGTCGAACAGTGCTGATACAGGGCTGAAGAACCTTTCCAACCCCCCTTTTTTGAGGCGGAGAATCGATTACGATGTGTCGGGGGGTCGAGAAATTATACCTTCACCCCTTATTGGACAAAAATTATCAGCAAATGGGGGTTTTCGGGAGGAAGGCGGGTGTTAGGACGGAAATCTTTGATATAAAAGTTGTTATTAGTTGGGAGGACGATAAGGTGGGAAGGTTGGTGATGTGAAACGGGTGGAAACTACCCCCATGAGGCAAATATCGACCTAGGCCGATTGCTCTCAGGCCGGGAGGTAGTCAAAACGAATGAGTCTGACTTAGTACTCATCCACCTACCCCTCAAGCACCAGGAAACTATCCCCTGCAAAGATTACCGGACTCGCTCGATTTCTGTCGCGTTTTTTCGGGAGGATTCAGTTGGGAGGCGCTCAAGAAGGATTATTAGGGTCAGATTTACCTAGCCGCCCCTCAAGTGGGTGGAAAGTACTCCTTATTAACCCTTAATATGCAGAACATAATAGTATAATCAGAATTTTCAAAATTACTTAAAAAGATATGTGGGTATAGTAGTTGTCTTCATTCGTTTAATGCACACGAAAAACATCAAAGCTGAGCCGCTTATACTTGACTACAACGTTGAGAAGAGATCAGGGCAACTCCTCTATAACATATTAAATATTAAATATATTATACTACTTAATACATAGAACATCATTATTCACATATAAAGTATGTTCTGGAACGATTAAAGTAACAAATTGACGAAAACGCACCTGTTCTAATTATTTAATTTATTTATTTTGTTCATATTTACCAACTCGCCCCTACGAAAAATATTTTACGAGCTAGCGGGAACGACAGTCGAACTTTTAATATTGTCAGCGTCACGGAATTTCAAATTAACCGCATCAGTTAAGAATATATTTGTATGTGTTTTATAAAATAAATATAGTAGGTGATCTGTGTTTACATTATAGCTTAAAAGGGTAATATACTGTAACATGTGCATGATATTTTCCACTGTGTTTTAGCGTATTTTATGCAATAGGGATGTTCACAAGAAAATTAAATCCTGTATAAACAACATAAAATGGTTAAAAATAGTTTTATAATAATATCTACAAAGTTTTAAAAAAATCAACAAATCCGTTCTATGGGAAAATCCCTAAAGAAATATGAATATTCATTTGAATGCGCGAAACGCTCCTTGACTGGTGTGACGTCATGTTGCTCATAGTTAAACGCGAGCGAATATAGTGGCTAGGCTTTCATGCATGTTTCTTATGAGAATTGGGGATGGCAAAAAATGTAATATGTCGATATATGAATCATTTGATACATCACAAGACTCAGATCAATACAATCGATATATCAACAAAAATTATCGATATTTCTATGCTTCGATAGGTATATTTTGTAGATTAACATTTAATGTCAAAAATTAATGAATATTGCTTAAGGTATAACTTTGGAAAGCAGAGGGTGGCATTCTTTACAATACAATATTTATCTCGATTAAAATAAATTTCGAAGAGGCGGGGGGTGATATTCTCGTAACAACATTTCTATCTCGACTGAAATTTCGAAGAGCGGGAGGGTAATATGCAAGTTGACCCTTTTCATATATTTATAAAAATATAGATATTTCAACCCGACATATTGCAACAAAAAAATGATAAGAATGTATTCATGGTATAGGATTAATTTATCGATATTTATTTTATATCGATACATCGTTGCCATCCCTAATAATCGGGGACTAATTTTGCTAAATGCGTTTAAGGTAACAAAAGTTTTTAAAAAATATCATTGATTTAAAAAAGGACCAAAGCTTCTTTCTTTTTACATTTTGTGACATAGACATAAAAACGTTTTCTGGGTTATTTACTGATCTATTTGTACATCCAGGAACAAAACAACACTTGTTTCTATTAACTTTCACACTTTTTAAGTCTCCCATCATTACAAAAACAGAGATAAAACAATACTGAAACAAACAATCCATATAACATTGGTATACGAGTTCCGCTATGAGCATTATGACATCACGCGCGCTACTCTCACTGCAGGGATCCTTTACTAGCCTCGTTAATTTCGAAGTTTTTATTTTCAGTTTATTTTCAAGAAAAAAGTTTTTAGGCGTAATGGTTATTGCGTGTTTCTGTAGCCTTAGGACTATCATTTTTTATTAAAATTAAAAAATAGAAAACATCCCTATTGTGTTTTTATAAATATTTTGGCGGGTGGTGAATTATTCGGGTGTTTTGTGTTTATAAGTGGCTATGATAAAATAATATCGTGAAAATGTTTAGGACTTGGGAAGGTTCTTTACCTAGCACTAACAGAGAATGACAGAAAAAGTTTCTAAACAACATTTAAGTGATCATACCCAAAAAGTAGTTTTAAATATTTATAGGAATATAAAATAAAGTGAATGAGAAACCGGAGCAGTGGATTAAACCGCCTACTTAACACACATTCTAGAACAAACTATTTATAAATTAATTAAGGAAGGACCGTATAATCGGAAAGCTAAATCGGACAAAGGAAAATCACGAGCATAAGATTCGTCTGTGGTGAAGTTGTTAAGGGATTTAATTTACAGTAAGTATAAGGAAAATGAGATACCAGCTATACAATCAGTACATATGGAACTGAGTACAACAGGTGTAGTGTCATTTAGTGAACAAACACTTAGGCAATGGCGATTAAAGATAGGATTTAACTTTAAAGTGATTCATAAAAGAGCAAGTATTATGGAAAGTTACAGAATTGTACTGTGGCGTAATGAATTAATATTTGCAATTAACAAATTTCGAAGTTGCTCGAAGTTCTCTCGAATCGAAATTATTTATTTAATACTTATTTATTTGTTTTCTAGAATTGAATTTATTTGTTTAATCTGGGTCAATTAGATCACGTTAGGATTATTGATATAAATAGCAATAACCTTAACTCTGAACCCACATTTTTTGGCAAGGAATTGCTCGTATCTCCTCGTGGTCCTTGCTTGGCAACAATAATAATTCAATAGATTAAATTATTATTGCCGAAACTGAGCAATAAGAGAATATTTGATAATTATAATTTTGACTCAAAATTCATCATTGGTCAACAGATTTAAATTTCTATCAGTGTGCACAAAAATTTTAAGTACGGCTCTGTGAGACATCAATTATCTTAACGAGCCAAATTTATGGTCGGATTTTTACAGCTTTTTTTTACCTGCACTAAACGAATGAAGGCAACTATACGTCAGTTGGAAGGCATAATGTCTCTCGCACAAGAGTGCTAATTTTGTGCTTGTAGCCTAATATACTATTTAGTCCGTTTCTTTGTCGGGGATTTTTTTAATTTGTAATTTAATTTAATAGAGGATGGTGTTCAACGAACTTAAGTGGCCAGGACCAGTGGCGTAGCGGACGGACCCGCAGGGCCCGCGGTGCGGGGGGGCCCCCAGCTCTTGGGGGGCCCCGAGTCTAGAAATTTATGACGCGAAAATATCATCGAAATTAAAAATTACATTCATCTTAAACATCAATATTCAATAGTCAATATTATATATAAATATTTTAATATAATAATGGTTGATAAAAAAGTTATTTTGTACATAATCAATTTTAGTAGAGGCCTCGGATTTGTCAAATAAATGGGGTATAGAACAAGAATTTCAAAAAAAGAGAAAAAGGCGCGTTAAAAAGTTTTTTGATGAATTAGCAGAAGATGAACGACTTACAGATTCCGAAACATCTTTTAAAGTAGAGGTATTTTATGCCAACGTTGATATTGTCATTCAACAGATTGTTGGCCGATTTTCTGGGATGAGCGAAGTGGTAAAGAGATTTTACTGTTTGAATCCCAAAACATTATCAAAGTCGAATGACGATCAGCTTTATTTGGAAGCTAGCAATCTTGCTGAAAATTATTCTGAAGATTTATCGGCAGATTTTCCCCGCGAACTTCTGTTACTAAGAAAAGTTTTGAGCACACAAATAATAGAAATTGCGGATTCTTCAGTCTTTTATTTTGCTATATTCCCTATAAAAAATCATAAAACTTTACTGTAAAGTGTTCCAAATGTTTTCATTGCCATAAAATTATTCTTAACTCTACCAGTTACTGTTGCTACAGCTGAAAGGTCATTTTCAAAATTAAAGCTTATTAAGACGTTTGTACGAAATTTATTGACACAAGAAAGACTGTCAGTCAGCATTATGTGTATTAAGTATTGAGAAAGAGAGAGCAAGGAAGTTAGATACTGATCAAATCATCGAAGACTTTGCTGAAGAGAATGTACGCCGCTGCCGAAAAACTTTATAATTTAAGTGAGTTTTTTTATTTTGTGGGGGCCCCGACCATACATTTTGCGGGGGGGGGGCGAGATTTTCAGCTACGCCACTGGCCAGGACTTCGTCGAACAAACTTAGCACATCGTTATGTTGGGAATTACCACGAAAATATTTCGTTTGGTACATACGAGGTATATACTATATGAGCAGATAATTTTATCTGTATTGTTAGTAACATACTTTAAGTTACTGCATTTCAGAAATAAAACAAGTTATATGTTGTGCAAATCTAATAACAGTCCTACCTATAAAAAAAGATTATTATTTGGAGGCCATGAACTGACAGCATTAAATAACCATCGCTTTGCCGAAATATCTTTGTTACTGCATCGCTATTCGTCACGGTGCGGTGCGGTGTGGTATTTTTTAAATGCGCATGTGAACAAAATCGGTCAAAAGTTACAAAATTTCATGAACCTGTAAGTATTTTTATTTATTATTTATTGGTTTGTTACTATATTAGATATTCATGGAGTTCCCATTTTGTATTTTGACCTAATAGCGTATATTCGTAATTACAGTTTCGTTGTTCTTGATGTAAATGTTCAATAAATAGAAATCGTTTTGTATGAATTAAACAGTGTTTATACTTTGCGTACTATACAGGGTGATTCTTTTAAGGTGGCCATTAGAACATTTCAATACCCGAGATTGATGCCATCTTGGTTTTTTTAAATGGACACCTAATTATTATATCTGTTTTGAATTCGGAATTAAATTTTAAATAGAAAGCGTTCAGGTTGTCGGTACTAATATGTAATGTTTGACATATGCCAATTTTTCTTAACTTTTAAAGACGCAGGGGTCCGTTAAAAATCTCTTAAACCATTTAGGCTAGGCTAGGTACATAAGTTTTTTTTTCAATCGATTCCCTAAACTTCAAGAATCATTTAAATGGCCACGATAGGACCAACGAAGTTTCCAGTGGTTGCTGCGGTTTTTTGAAAATGACAATAAGAAAATGTCAAATACTCCATTTTTTCAAATGGCATGTGCCAAACTTTATTATGACAATCGATGTAGAATTAAATTTGAGGTAGACTCGGCATATCCTATACCTAACACATGTACTTTATGAATTATTCAGTTTTTTGTTGAAAATTATAATTTGTAAAAAAATATAGAAGCATATGAAATAATAAAACAAAAGAACAAATAAGCCTAACCGTGGTATGCTACGACATTCCTAGATATGCATTTTCAAAAAAGTGCCTTTTTAGTAAACACCTGCTTTTTTGCAAAAATTATGCAAGTATACTTTTCCAAAAACAAAATCGTTAAAGGTATTTACACAGAACTTCCCTCTTTATTTATACCGGATGGTCACTCTAAATAATTATTAATTACGAAACCACATATGAGAATAATAATCGGAAAGTATTGTTACAAAGAAAACGTGATAAATTTTGGTCAAAAAAGTATACAGAGTGGTCATTCGAGGTGCCAAATATGGAAGGTTTGCGTAAAACCTTTACAACTTTCCAACATGGTTGAATTATTTTTTAGGATGACCACCCTGTATATTATTCAATAAAACTATAATAGGTGTCTTCCTTGCCAAGTGCGTTAACTATATGTCAAATATTTTATCTGTTATATTTTCAGTTCCATATCCACGTAGTGGAGTGGAAGTATAGTAGTGGTTATAGAAATTTTAATTTTTCTTTTTACTTCCCTCGCATACCGAAGGGAAATATTGTATTCGAGAAAAAATCACCCTCCGAGATTTTTTCGGATTCTGACGTTTTAGATCACGTAGATTACGAAAATATAGGTTTTTCAATTCCGTCAGTCTGTCTGTCGGTGCATTAACTAGAAAACTCCTTGGCGGAGAGCAGTCAAATTTGGTAGGTAGTTGACCCTACTGTCAGCGAAGAAATGGTTAAACTTTCACTGGAAAATATACAGGGTGGACCGTCTAAACGGAATAAATAGTGAAAAAAAAATTTCTTTGCTCAAATTTAAAATGTCCACGTTTCATGACACGCTAAACCTATTTCAGAAAAAATAAATTTGAAATTTTTTAAAAATATTTTTGAAAAAATTTTGCCTCTAAAATAGATGAATTTTTTTTTCTTTGTTCAAATTTAAAATTTTCACGTTGCATGGCATTCCAATCCTATTTAAACAAAAAAAATTTTGAAAAACATTTTTGAAAACATTTTTTACACTAAAATAGATGGGAAAATTTTTTTTCTTTCTTCAAATTTAAAATTTCAACGGTTCATAGCGTTCTAAATATATTTTTTTTAAAATTAGAATTTTTTTTACCTGTTTGAAAAAATTTTACCACTTAAATAGATGGAAATTTTATTTTCTTTGTTCAGATTTAAAATTTCCACGTTTCCATGGCATTCTAAAACTATTCAAAATTTAAAAATGTTTTTGAAAAATTTTAAAAAAATTTAACTAAGTACTATAGAATAGACGAAAAAATTTTTTTTGTCAAATAAAAATTGCAATATTTTTTTACCATTTTGGAAAAAAAATTAACACGAATAGATGGAAAAAAAATTTTTTGTTAAAAAACTTAAAATTTTCACGTTTCATGACATTCTAAACCTATTTCCGAAAAAAAAAAAATTAGAAATTTTTTTTTACCAACATGAAAAATTTTTTACCACTAAAATAGATGGAATTTTTTTTTTTATTTGCTCAAATTTAAAATTTTCACGTTTCATGGCATTCTAACCTATTTAAAAAATACGTATAATTTTGTTTTTTACCACTACTATAGAAGAGAAGGAAACTTTCCTCTTTGCTCAAATTTAAAATTTCTACGTTTCATGACATTCTAAACCTATTTCAGAAGAAAAAAAAATTAAAAATTTTTTTACCATCATTTTTGAAAAATTAAAAAAAAATGAAATTTCTTAACCACCACTATACTTCCACTCCATTACGTCAATGTGGGATTGAAAATGTGACAGATGGCAATAATATTTGGCATATGCACCTATTATACTTTTATTGAATAATGGCATCCCATGTTGGACATTTGTAAAGGTATTTGCGCAAGCCTTCCATATTTGGCACCTGTTATTTAGTATTGAACTTTTGCTGTTGGATGAGCACTCTGTATATTTTTTGGACCAAAAGTTATCAGGTTTTCTTTGTAATAATAGCAATAACTATATTCCGATTATTATTCTCTATGTCATTTCGTAATGAATAATTTTATAGAGTGACCGCCATGCACAAATAACGAGGGAAGTTCTGTGTAAATACCTTTACCGATTTTTTTGAAATAGGCTTAGAATGTCATGAAACGTGGAAATTTGAAAAATGTGCAAAAAAAAATGTTTCCCCCATCTATTCTAGGTAGAAATTTTAAATTTTAGCAAAAAAATGTTTCCATCATATATTCTATAATAATTTTCTTTCTGACAAAATTTTCAATATTTTCTTTTTGAATTTTTTTTTTTATATAGATTTAGAATGCTATGAAACGTGGAAATTTTAAATTTGAGCAAAAAAGTTTCCCATCTTTCTACAGGTAAAAAATTTTCAAAAAGTTTTGAAACATTTTTTTTTCTGAAATAGAGTTAGAATGTCATGAAACGTGGAAATTTCAAATTTGAGAAAAAAAAAATGTAAATCATTAAATTTAAAATAACTTTCTCTGAAATTTTCAATTTTTTTTTATGAAATAGATTTAGGATGTCATGAAACGTGAAAATTTTAAATTTGAGCAAAAAAAAATTTCCCATCTTTCTACTGGCAAAAAAATTTGAATTTGAATTTTTTTTATGAAATAGGGCTAGAATATCCTGAAACGTGGAAATTTTAAATTTGAACAAAAAAAGTAATTTTTTTCATTATCTACTCTGTTTAGACGGTCTACCCTAGCGTCCATCAGCGTCCACCATAGCGTCAGCTACCTACCAAATTTCACTGTTCTCCGTCAAGTAGTTTTTTAGTTAATGCACCAACAGACAGACAGACAGACGGACAGACTGACGGAATTGAAAAACCTATATTTTCGTAATCTACATACAATACTTCCCTTCGGTATGCGAGGGAAGTAAAACACTCATTCTACATAACAAAACCTATAATAATCTATCAAAGTTTGTTATATCTGCGTTCGTTATTTTTAATGTTGAAAATTAATTAAGGAACAACATTTTCTAGTAGTATTTTGCATTTTGTTAAAAAACTAATTAACCGGTTTTAATGCGGTTGGGCTCAACTTTTTCCAGGGACGTATTTTCGTAAATCCGAAGATAAATTTATACAAGCCAAAAACTTGATTTTTGTAAATTTACTTGTGAATTAAACATAGACGCACTAATTTTCAGCTGTTGGATATTAGGTACAATGTTATTACATACTGAAAGGTACATATTTCCTCTGAAGGATCCCGGTTGGCATTTTTTTTATTTAAAACTCCCTTTTGCCCAGGCTAATACGGCATATTGGAATCAACCTTCATATTTTGGTTTTTAATGTCTCAAGTTTAGAAATGTTCCATTCTTAACTAATCACCCTATATATGTTTTGTGCCCCCAATTTTTTTTTTGGGCAAATTATCAGTTTTATAAAGATTCTGTTCGTGAAAACTCTACCAGCATTAACACTTCTTTACAGTTCAGCGAAACTTTAGCCAAATTTTTCAAACGCGTAGCGTGTGCTTCTTTCCTTATCTTATCCTTAATTTATCATTATTATCTTCAAGCACAAAACATATGATCTACATAATCAGTATATATTTACAAGTTTAAATCAATGGAAACAAAGTGAGAAGCAGTCAGACCATCTTAAGCAGCAAACTAATTCTTCTCTGTTCTAGTGCCAGTCCGGACAATTTAACTAAAGTGCTTAATTATGCTGACATTACTTCTTGGAGCGGTCATAGTGGCCGGACTTTTTTACTATTTGTTCGTGAAGCCACTGAGTTATTGGAAGGATCGGGGAGTCAAACAGGGAGATCCCATGTGGTTCTTTGGTGACAGTTTTGAAAACTTGTTTCGTTTGAAGAGTGTTGATGAATATACACAGGCTCGTTACAATCATTCTCCTGGTACAAGGTAAGAAAATGTTTCATTATCTTTCTGGTCAGTCACAAATCTCTTAATATAAACTGTATCACGGTTTGTTTAGTGTAGATATATTTTACTAGCTAGTTATATTAGTAGTTCAACGTGAAATTCTATGCACTGCATTTGAAATTATACTTGCGATTCAGATTTTGTGCACATAACTAAAATAAAAAAAGTTTACATAGGTGGCGTTTTCTTTTTAAGCGGTGCTCGGGGAATCTACAAAATATCACAATTAACCAGTATGTTACTGGTAAATAACTTCTGTGACTTTTACGTCAAAGGATCAGTTAGAGGTTTCTTTTTTTTAATAAACAACACAAATAAGTATAAAAACTTGAAATTAAATATTTCGCCGACGTTTCGGAAATCTAATCTGTTTCCTTTTTCAAGTTTTTTTGAAAAATCTTTTTTGCTGTGTATGATAAATAGCTCTAAGAATATTGTCTGTAATTGTTTATTTGTGGCATATTCAGATTTTCTTACTTTTTATTGGGTATTTTGCCACTGAAAAATATTTAAAAATTTTAATGAAAAAACCTCTGCGCCAAACGGATCAGACAGAGGTTGGTTCTTGAGTACTTGCCTGTTTCAAAAAGTCTCACACCTAAAAATATATAAACTAGAACAATGTTATAAACTAAAAACTCAAAATCAAAGCTACAGAAAGTTAACGTTTCGGAAGAGAATCTACTTCCGTTCTCAAAACTTTGTTGGCCGTCAACCATGACAGTTCTTTGTTTATGTATTTCCATAGTCACGTGAGACATTAAATTATATTTATCTTATTTTTACTTACTTCGTCTCTAAGGATGGGCAACCAACTAGTACAAAAATCTATTGAATAATTAGAAACGCATCTATCCTCGCTTAATAAAATAATCGCGGATTCTTTAAGTTTTCTTTTAGTTCCGTTGCTCTCTTTTTCCAAAATCTTCGCCGAGTCCCATTTAATTCTATGATTATTATCCCACGCGTGTTCACAAATTTTGGATTTTTCAAATTCTCCCCTTCTAGCGTAATTTCTATGTTCACCAAGCCTTACGTTGAAAGGTCTAGATGATTCACCTACGTAATGTTTTCCGCACTCACACGGAACACCATAAATACAATTTTTTGAGTTTTGAACAATATTTGGAGGTTTGGTTCTTGATAAAACCGATCTTAGGGTGGAGCCCATTTGAAAAACCGTTCGTACGGAAAACCTATTCCCAATTTTTCGTAATTTATCCGATAAACCATGTATATATGGAATTACTGCCATTGACCTAAATACCTCAGGTTGTGATAGTATATTCTCTCTACTACCAATGTTCAATAACTGACTATCAACAAAACTCTCAGGATATTTATTATTTAATAAGACAGTTTTTATAAATTGTTTTTCGTTCTTTAATATTACATCATTTGAAGAAATAATTTTGGCCCTATCATACAAACACTTAACAACACCTTTCTTAACACTGATATGTTGATTTGAATTGAAATTTAAGTATCTGTTTGTGTGTGTTTGTTTTCTATACACACTGGTTTGGTATGTGCTATCTAATTTTTTAATTAAAATATCTAAGAAAGGTAATTCATTATTATTCTCTATTTCTATTGTAAATTTAATTGAAGGTTCTTTTTCGTTAATCTGATTCAAAAAATTACTTAAACATTCTTTACTATAAGGCCATATAGCAAAAATGTCATCTACATATCTCCACCATACAATGGGTTTATAAGCTAGATTATTAATATTACTTTCCTCGAAATTTTCCATGAAAATGTTACTTAATATTGGAGATAATGAAGAACCCATGGCCATCCCAAAGTCTTGTTGATAGAAGTCATTATTTAATTGAAAGTATGTTGTTTTAATTCAAAGTGTAAGTAATTCCATTATAGTTTCAATGCTTAACTTAGTTCTATTCGCCAAATTCCCATCTTGTTGCAATTTGTTTTTAATTATTATTAATGTTTTATCTACAGGAACATTTGTAAATAGGCTTACTACATCAAAACTGACCATTAGATGATTATTGTTAAAATGATTTTCTGACAGCTTTTCCAAAAAATGTTTGCTGTTTTTAAAATAAGACTCGGAGGAACCTGATAAAGGATTTAGGATTTTTAATAAATATTTTGAGAGTTTACTACATGGAGAATTAATTGAACTCACAATTGGTCTTAAAGTGATGTCAGATTTATGAATTTTTGGCAAACCATAGAAATGAGGAGGCTTGCTGTGATGTGGAGTTAACATCTTTCGTTCAATATCTGTAAATTCGTTTTTGTGTTTAAATAAGACTCTATATATTTTGTTTTCTAAAGAATTTGTAGGATCTTTATTTAATTTGGAATAATTTCCATCATTTATCAATTTAAATTTTTTTTTTTAAACAGTCAAGCACTCAAGAACCAACCTCTGCCTGATCCGTTTGGCGCAGAGGTTTTTTCATTAAAATTTTTAAAAAATTTTCAGTGGCAAAATACCCAATAGCTCTAAGAATGTTCCGTCGCTTAGTCGAATGCCAGTAGTTTCAGTATGCAACACATAAAATTTCCGTTCTGTATTGATTCTTGTTTTATTCGACATCTATAATAAGAATTCATCGAGAACGGACATTAGGGGATAGAAAAATAATTTAATGTATTATTTTTAACGGACAGAAAATCGTTTTCCCGGCTACTGCAATGTTATGGAACTTTTTTTCAGAGGTAAACTGGTTCTGTATAGTAATAAACTATAACCCGGTGAATGAAATTAGCATTAGGTGTTAACAGTTGATTTTTGTCACGGGCTTCCGTACTATTAATAAATCTCACACAGCACAGAATAACTTTATTCGAAAAGTCACTTTATTATATCGGTCCCAAATTATATAACAAGCTTCCTCAATCAATTTGCGAGAAAGAACCATACAAACTTTTAAATCCAGTGTGAAGAAAATGTCTCCTAAATTATATTTCTAAGTATATTGTAATCTTTTAATAAATAAATTGTACATTCACCACCTCGCTCACCACATTGTATGTTGTAAATAGGAGTAAGCAGTATATTACTATTAGCCTTGTCTTGATGTCTCTTCTATCAACAATAAAATTGGTTTTCAAAAGGCGACTGATTCATTTCAAAAACATCTCTCTTAAAAAGCGCTACTATAGCGTGGGCGAATATTTATGCAATTCATTAATTCTGTAACTATATCCATAAAGATTCATAAATATAATTTATTGGTTAAGTATGTGATTGTATAGTTGCCTTCATTCGTTTAGTGCAGGTAAAAAAACCTGTAAAAACAGACCATAAATTTGGCTTGTTAAGATAATCGATCTCTCACAGAGCCGTACTTATAATCTTTGTGCACACTAATAGAAATTTAAATCTGTTGAGCAATAATGAATTTTGAGTTGAAATTAGATTTATCAAATATTCTCTTATTGCTCAGTTTCGGCAATAATAATTTAATCTATTGAATTATTATTGTTGCCTAGCAAGGACCACGAGGAGATACGAGCAATTCCTTGCCAAAAAATGTGGGTTCAGAGTTAAGGTTATTGCTATTTATATCAATAATCCTAACTTGATCTAATTGAGTCAGATTAAATAAATAAATTCAATTCTATAAAACAAATAAACAAATATTAAATAAATAAATTCAATTCTAGAAATCAAATAAACAATTATTAAATAAATAAAGTCAATTCTAGAAACCAAATAAACAATTATTAAATAAATAATTCAATTCTAGAAAACAAATAAGTAAGTATCAAATAAATGATTTCGATTTTAGAGAACTTTGAACAACTTCGAAATTTTTAATACGTTGCAAATATTCATTCATTACGCCACAGTACAATTCTGTAGCTTTCCATAATACTTGCTCTTTTATTAGTCACTTTAAAGTAAAATCCTATCTTTAATCGCCATCGCCTAAGTGTTTGTTCACTAAATGACACTACACCTGTTGTTCTCAGTTCCATTTGTACTGATTTAACTGTTGGTATTTTTCCTTATACTTATTGTAAATTAAATCTCTTAACAACTTCACCACAGACGAATCTAATTCTCGTGATTTTCTTTTGTCCGATTTAGCTTCTCGATTATATGGTCCTTCCATAATTAATTTATAAATTGTTTATTCTGGAATTTCTGTTAAGTATGCGGTTGTCTCCACAGCTCCGGTTTCTCCTTCACTTTCTTTTATATTTTAATAAACATTTAATACTACTTTTTGGGTGTGTTCACATAAATGTTGTCTAGAAACTTTCTCTGTAATTTGCGAGCTGTTAAGAATCCCCATATTTTCATGTCATTCTCTGCTAGTGCTATTTAAGTAAAGAACCTTCCCAAGGCCTAAACACGATAATATTTTACCACAGCCACTTGTAAACACAAAATACCCGAATAATTCACTAACCGACAGAAAATTTATAAAAACACAATTGCATAAAATACGCTAAAACACAAAGGAAAATATCATGTACCTGTTAAAGTATATTACCCTTTTAAGCTCTCACAATCTAAATATAATGTAAACACAGATCACCAACTATATTTATTTTATAAAGCACATATTCTTAAATGATGCGGTTAATTTGAAATTCCGTGACACTGACAATATTAAACGTTAGACTCTGTCGTCCCCGCTAGGTCGTAAAATATTTTCCGTAGGGGCGAGTTAGTAAATATGAACAAAATAAATAAATTAAATAATTGGAACAGGTGTGTTTTCGTCAATTTGTTACTTTAATCATTCCAGAACATACTTTATATGTGAATAATGATGTTCTAACTATTAAGTACTATAATATATTTATTATTATTATTTTCTGCCATGCTCTAAGGCAAATTATTGATATCTCTAGCTTACACAAATGTTGTCTGGTAATTACAAGTTCCGCTGGTTCCTGTATTATAAGCCCTAGCGACAAATAAACCTGCAATTTCTACCTCATGATGAAAAATATTCTTTGGGACTTGGTTTACAAGCACATGACATGACATGACTATCAATAATATGCATAAAGATTTGTTTTCTGCATATCTTTTTGATAAACCCTTAAGAAGAATCAGGAAGATACTATTGAACTCTACAGTACTCCTGCTACCTACCATTAACAATTATTAATGTTTTTAGCTTTGTTTATGTTTTAGATATTTTGGCACGTATCAGTTTATGAGCCCGAATTTATTATTAAAAGACCCCGAGATAATAAAACAACTAGCTGTTAAAGATTTTGACCATTTTACTGATCACAGAACGTTTGTACCAGAAACTGCCGATCCCTTATGGGGCAAAAACTTATTTGCCCGCAAAGGTAAGTAGTTCTTCGCTATAAATGTTGGTACGTTCAGTCGCTTTGATTTGTAAAATCTTTCTAAAACAATTGCTAACTTCTAGGCGATTCATGGCGTGACATGCGGTCAATCCTAAGCCCGTCCTTTACTAGCAGCAAAATGAGAATGATGTTTGTGCTGATTGAAGAAGCTGCCGACAATTTTGCTAAACATTTTCTGAAAAAAGACCAAGAAATAGTGATGGTGGAAATGAAAGATATTTTCACTCGTTTCACGAACGATGTCATAGCTACAGCTGCTTTTGGTATTAAGGTTGACTCACTAGCCGAACCAAACAATGAATTTTACTTGATGGGTAAAGATGTTACTGATCTTACCGGTTCTGGGAGGATATTTAAAGTTCTTGGCTTTGTAAATTTTCCGAAACTCTTTGAGGTGAGTGTTTCCAAGAACTTTTTTCGATATTAATTTGTACTGTACTACCTTTTGCGTTAATTCTCCAGGTGTTCTAAGCACGCGGAATAACGAGTAATGCAACTGCCTTAACGATTCTTAAAAAAAATTTTAAAAGTCTCTGAATGATTAGAGACACTGTTGAGATGAAAAGCTTTGAAAGATACTTAATTTCAGATATAGCCACCATTGTGCAAAACGAGACTCATTACCGCGCCTGTTTATGTATCCGTTATGGGCATGTTCGAGATAATTGATAACAGCCTTGTCTGATGCTGAGTTTTTTTCATACAGTCGACGAATAATAGAGACAGATGTCTAAGCGTTCCCATCCTTAATACTATAGTCCGTGATTTATTCCAATCCAAATTGGCAAATGCCTTACTGCCGTCCATGTAGTAAAGGTATATTAACTTGCCTTCTCGATAAGTTTACGTAAATTCGGTGTTTATCCTCGAGTACAACGTCCCTTAATAAAGCTTGCTTGCTCTGGAGATATAGTATTTCTAGACTCAGTACCAAGGATGGCCGATTCTATGCCCCCCTACAATGGTTTAAAGCTGGGAGCACCGCGTTATCTGTACAATTTATCCTCTCGTATATGAGATGTAGTGGACAAGACGTATAATTGCGCCAGTGCGGGCGGCCAGTAAAGAAAACTTGCTGATGTTTGTTTGACCAGTTGTTCTAAAACAATAATGTGAATACTCGAGACTATTTTCGTGGAACCGGGCAGTGCCGTAAGTTTGTTTTACATTACCCGGAGGTTTTCCCCTGAAAAAAAAACGTAAGTAGTTTGTGTTTATCACAAATAATTAGTATTAACTTTAATATTTGTTTGAAAAAAGATTTTTAAAATGGTTTTTTGAAGACCGTTTGATACAGACGAAAATTTACATAATGAAAATGTTGAAGACGAGGTAAGGCAGTCGATCTAATCGAGTTGGGAGTTTAAGAACCCATATTTACACATGCAAACGCAGCGTCTTCTTTTAAATATTTATAACTCCTTAAAGAGAGAAAATAATGAAGTGAGGGGTAGAGATATTATAAAAAGAATGTTTGAATTAACTAAGATTCCGGTTTTTACTATTAATCTTGTTATTGAAAAAGGGGTTGTTGTAGATCACTCTATTAAAATAAATCGGAAAAACCAAGAATTTTGAAAAATTGACGATACTTCAAAAGCAGTTATCCGAAGGACAGTTTATAATTTTTATCAAGTCAAGTCCCTAATTTAGGAATGATTTCGAATAAATTGTGCGACTACCCTGATTATAATTATCGATCTTTGGAAACTTTAAGAGGTATATTATTAGAGTGCGGATTTAAATATAAAAAAAATTAATAACCGTTTAATAATAACGGAATCACGTCGTATTGTAGAAATTCGAGAGGAAAATTTTGCGTAAAATAAGAGAGTACCGTGAATCAAATAATACGGTAATGTATCTTGACGAAACGTGGTTTAATACGCATGATACTGTTAATTACGGTTGGGTAGACACGACTCAAAATTTAAATGTTCCATGTTTAAGGGGACAGCGTGTTATAATTATGCATGTATCGTATCCAACGCACTGCTCATGTCAACCAAAAATATAAGATAGTCTATCATGAAGATATGACCACGGATTTGTTTAAAAAATGGTTCGATGGACAGCTGTGACCTAATATTCCCCCAAGTTCAGTTATCGTTATGGATAATGCTTCTTATCATTAGCTAATGTTAAATAAAATACCAAATAATAATACGAAAAAGGAGGATGTAATGAAGTTTATGAGCTCTAAAAATATAATTATTTATTTATTAAAATAAAAAAATCTTAAAAAGTAAAACTTAATAGTCCGTGTCACCTTCGTGTTTCCTATCACTTGACACTGAACTATCCAAATCACAACTACTTTCTAGTTCTTCTTTGGGAAGGAAAACACCGGTTAAAAACGGTTTGTGCTTTCACGGAGGTGGCGGGGTGAGACTGGTTATGACGGGATCAGAAGAAACCAGGAACAAATTAAATATATCCTATTTGTGGAAACGCGTGATATTTTCCTGAAATGACTTCGTCTAGTACTTTACATCTTTATTCCGACATTCTTGTGCCTCTTCAGATAATTGTCTCATGGGTTGGTTTAAAGTTACATTTACAACGTACTAACACTTTACAGAAGATTCACAACCAGATTTTTCTTTCCATATTTGAAAAATATGGTTCCTACTTAGTCCCTCTTCATTTCCACCTGATGTAAAAACAATTATTTAGGATACAGTTAAATAAGATAAAATAGTAGAAAGCATGTAATTTTCTACTAAAACATTTTCGCTTTTTCTCGGCAGCTAGCACGTAGGAGTTTAATATTAAATAACTCAAACAGTAGTAATGGAAACTGCGCAAAATTTTCGTCATTCGTTTTACAAAACATAAGGTTTATATGGTTAAAAAACTAGCGCGGGTCTAAGCGAGTCTAATTTTGTAACTCAACGGGAGTTTTGTTATTTAATAATCTTTATCGGCGAAGTTCACTAAAATAAAGAAAAGTGTACAATTATATCAAACAATATTATCCATCAATGTTAATTAAAGAGTACATACCTTGAGGAATTTGATCCATGTTAAAGACATTTTTTAAAGCACAAAGTTCAGAGTAAGCAAACTCATAAATTTTATTAATTAAACTTTCACAGCTACAATTCCGAATGAACAACGCTCTCTCACAACTGTAATTAGATTGGCCTACTGTACGTATTGCAATGAGTATTTGCAGGTAATAAGGGTAGGGAATTATGATTTTGACCAAGTTCTAAGGCATTCTGTCCCACTGTGATATGGTTTAAAAAATTATTGAAATGTTGTATGTTATGAAACAATATTGCAAAAAGTGTCGTAAATCGGAAACAGGCTAATTATCTTTTATCATAGAAGCATACCAAATTACCCATTGAAGGTTTTCTCGAAATGACGTATATGTAGAATTTATGGTTTCTAAATTACATCATATTAATGTTTAGTCGCAGAAGACAGGAAGCGGCAAGCTTTCGCTTCTGTGTAGTTCCTGTCTTCTGTGGTTTAGACATATAGAAACTATCACAAGAACATTTTTTTTCAAAATTTGAAAAATTGTTGATACGCCAATTTATGTGAAAGCGTGAAAATGTGAGAACAGCTACGAAATGTCCACCGTGCAATAGATTTACGTTCAGTTTCGGTACCTTAACGTGTGTTCAAACATTGCGTTGATTCAAATTAATGAATTTACAAAGGGTTGTGCATGTTTATACTAAGTACTTAGTATAAATATGCATAACCTTTTGCAAATTCATTCATTTGAATCAACGCAACGTTTGAACACGGTACGTTAAGGTACCGAAACTGCAGTAACGTGTCGTAATAAATTCAGTGATAGAAAACAAGGTAGTGTTCTTTCTCATATCGCTAAAGGTTTTACGTTTCTATAATATCCATGTTTTGCATCAATGCATTTATAAGTTCTTTTTTAGTTCTTGGGAATCAAACTTTTCAGCAAAGCTGCACGTACCTTCTTTACGCAACTTATAGATGGCACGTTAAAGAATAGGGAAGAGAAGGGAATCGTACGACCTGATATGATACATCTGCTGATGGAGGCACGAAAAGGAATCCAGAAACAGGAGGAGAATGGTATTATTGACACTGGATTTGCTACTGCTCAAGAGTCAGATTTAGGTAAACATTTAGACTGTCAACGTTCTTGTAGGTATTAATGGAGTCGATTTAGTCAAAAAAATAGCGCGGTTGGGAAATTTCTTAAGATGGATGCAGACCCTGCTGACATTGTTTGCCATGGCGAGTATAACAAGGAAATGTTAAATTTGAGCAAAGAACAAAATTTTTTTCATCTGTTTTAGTGGTAAAAAATTTTTCAAAAATGTTCAAATTTTTTTTTTTCAGAAATACGTTTAACGTGTCATGAAACGTGGAAATTTTAAATTTGAGCAAAAAAAAATGTTTCATTATTTATTCCCTTTAGACGGCCCACCCTGTATATTTTCCGGTGAAAGTTTAACCATTACTTCGCTGACAATAGCGTCAACTACCTACAAAATTTGACTGTTCTCCGTCAAGTAGTTTTTTTAGTTAATGTACCAACAGACAGACAGACTGACGAAATTGAAAAACCTATATTTTCGTAATCCACGTGCTCTGAAACGTCAAAATCCGAAAAAATCTTGAAGTGTGATTTCTTCTCGAATACAATACTTCCCTTCGGTATGCGAGGGAAGGAAAATGGTTATTTACACCTATAATATTGCTTTTCCATGGACACATTGTATATAGCGCAAATGGCTAAAAAGCGATCAAATGTAAAAAAATTAAATTTTGACTTATATCACTTAAAAGTACATAAAATAACCTACCTTTTGCCACAAAGCAAATTTTGATCTGACTTTTAGGTCTGAAGATATTTCGATTTGAAAATTTCAGAAAATTTGACCGAAACTGTGCAATTTCAGCCAAACTATTTAATATTTTTGGCTGAAATACAGTTTTTGTGTGATAAGGACTGCTTCCATTCTAAATTTCAGCCAAATCGGTTGAGATCTGATCAAGACAGCCGAAATATAATTTTTTCAATTTTTTTCGTATATTGTATATCTATATCAGAAGGGGGGATGATCGGATCTGTCCCAAATTTGAACAGGAGGTTCCTTTACTAATGAGAATAAAAGGATACAATTTTCGTTCCTAAACTAATTGTTTAAGTGGTCTAAACAAAATTAAAATTGCAAATTTGACCCTTGAAGTGTCCGAAATACCCTTCCCTTTCGGCCAAAAAACACGGTTCCACCCATTTTTGGAAATAGAGATTTTACGGTTTTGTTATACCCGCCATGAAAAACAATTTCCGCAATTTCTGCATCCATCTTAAGAAAAATGTCCGCCCCTTTCCTAAAAGTACTCATCTGACGTTCGTTCCGGTTTCATAGTTTATCGAATATTTTTATATTCGTGTATTTGATAACCAATAATGCCACTTTATTATTATTCTTCCAAAATCTTAAACAACGGAGTAGCTTGAAAATTAATTCAGAATATGTCTAGGTCAGATATCGTGTTATTTGCAAAGATGATCAACAACTTCTGATAAAAATTTGTTAACAAAATAGGAACTTTAATGAGGTTTTATGTAAATACAATAACGCTAAATTTTGAGTCTTATGAGGCTGTTAAAAATATATACTAAACGAGACGAGACATAGTGGCATTGAATAAAATAATTTTTATTACAAAAGTATGGAAAACTACTATATTTGATGCTGGTCTGATTTATTATTTTTTTAACACCCCTAGAAATAAATCTCGTAATTCAGCGATTCTGGAAAAATACAAATTGTACCATAACAATTGTTTGTTTTTCATTATTCTACTAACACTGCAGTAACAATTCTTGTATATTTCAGTAAAACCAAAAATCACCAAAGATCTATCCAATGAAGACATCACAGCGCAAGCACTAATCTTCTTTTTGGCCGGTTTTGATACCGTGTCGACCCTGATGAGTTTCGTCGCCTACGAATTAGCCGTCAATCAAGATGTTCAAGATAGACTGAGGAAAGAGGTTGAAGATACATGGGAGGAGTGCGGGGGGAAATTGACGTATGAAAGTCTTTTGAAAATGAAGTATATGGATATGGTTATATCAGGTATTTGTTTTAACCGTTTTTAATACCTCAGCAAGCTAAACAATGGCTACTGCTAGATATTCATTATCAAAAAAAAAATTACAAATGCAAATATTACAAATATCTGACCACAGCTCATGCTAAACTTAACGCCATTGCATTTTTTTATCTGGGGTACGTTAGTTTTAAAGTGTATGTATAGTATACCGGGTGAGTCACGAATTGCGCTCGCCCCGATATTTCCTAAAATATTTGGAATAGAAAATTGAAATTTGGAGGCCTTATTACACGACTAAAATGCCATCTTTTCAATAAAAAATCAAGTTTGGTGCACATCCGGTTTAACCGGAAATGCCCACAACTTTTGATTTTTAAGAGGAACACCCTATATATTTTTACATTTTTGGAATCTAGAGGAAATTTTGAATACAATACATTCATTTTGATCACTTTTTGATAAACATTAAAAATGTTATTAAAAAATCTATTTCTGAATCCAGAGTGCTGTGGTGCCCAAAATATATTTTAGTTTGTGTGCTACGTTACTATAAAAATAAAAAGAGCAATATGATTGCATTACTTAATTCTCTAGAGGCGTTTAAAATTTTTAAATGTGATTTTTACCCACTAACTCGGTTTTTTTTAATGGGAATTTAATCGTTCACCAACATTTTTAAATACCTCATTTTCATACGAATCTAATGATACCAAAATTTTGAAAATCCGCTCAGAAATATTTGAGATTTCAGCCAAAATACCATGCAACCAAGCTTTTAGAAACATGCTAATAGATAATAGATTAGTGGGTTTTGGAAACTAAAATGGCACATTTCTGGCACATTGGAAAAATTGGAAACTGGCACATTGGAAAAATCATAGTAGCCATTGAATGTAATAAAACAATATCAGCTGTCAGACAGACTCGTCAAACATTTAATAATTGTGAGCGCTAAGAACGTTACAATTAAGTTTAGCATAGGTATATGGAGGTAAACACAATTACGTCCACAAGGACATTTGCAATAGAATGCGACATCAGTTCGGTTTTCAGAGTTTCATTTAAATGAACATAAATATCGGGCCTATAAATAAATAAAAATCAATTCCGTTTGAACAATTAAACTTAAACTAGGTAACAGTAGGTATCTTTAAAATAATTAATATAATTAAACCATAAATTGACATTTATAGATATTGTTCAAAATGTCCACCATTTTTTTCTATACACAATTCGGCTCTGCGTACAGTTGCTTGAATGGCTCTACGCAATTCAGCCGGCGTTATTTCATTAAGAGCCCGTACAACTTTATTTTGCAGCTGTCCACGGGTATTTGAAGAAGTTTTATAAACTTTATTTTTGAGAGTGCCCCATACATAATAGTCGAGGGGTGTTAAGTCAGGTGACCTAGGAGGCCACCTGATATGACCTTGATTTGCGATAAGGCGTTCACCATGCAAATTGTTTAAATATTCCATCACTCTTCTGGAATTATGTGGGGAAGCACCATCTTGTTGGAAAAGCAGATTTTGTAAATAGGCAAGAGGAAGTAAGTCAAGAAATTCTGCTGTCTGGTTTTGTAAAAAGAATAAATATCGTTCGCCAGTAAGTGTTCCATCAAAAAATATGGGTCCAATTATTCGTTCTCCAAGTACTCCAAGTCAACAGTTAAACCCAAATCTTTCCTGAATATTCCCCTGCCCTACCAACCTCGGATTTTCTTGAGCCCAGCACCTAGTATTATTTCTGTTAAACATACCTTGGTTCGTAAATCTACTTTCATCTGAATATAAAATATGAAAAGGAAAACCTGGGTTTTGTTGTACTGCATTTAAGAACCAGTTGCAATATACTAGCCTCCTGTCGTTATCATCTCCATAAAGATGTTGGTGTATTTGGTATTTATAAGAGCGAAACTTATGTTTCTTTAAAATTCTGCAAACCGAAGACTGACTAATGTCGCATTCCATTGACAATTCCCTTGTTGATGTTGTTGGGTGTACCATCACAAATCCTAATACATCAATTTCTTTGTCCTCACTTACAATACATGTTTGATGGTCATCTTGTTGATTGGGTTCGTTTCTTAATTCTTGTTCCACTCTGGCAAACAAGTGTCTGCTTGGATGACGTCTGTTGGGATATTGTTGCTGATACAGTTCTGTAGCTGCAGTAGAATTTTTGAGACGCTCTCCATATATCAGTAACATATCGACCTTTTCATTTCTACTAAAATTATTCATTTTCTTTAATTTTTACTCAAAGAGATTTCCGCAACGCTTTATTTTGTATCTGTCTGACAGCTGATATTGTTTTATTACATTCAATGGCTACTATGATTTTTCCAATGTTATTAGGTTACCAGATTTACACAGAAATGTGCCATTTTAGTTTCCAAAGCCCACTAATCTATTATCTATTAGCCGCATGTTTCTAAAAGCTTGGTTGCATTGTATTTTGGCTGAAATCTCAAATATTTCTGAGCGGATTTTCAAAATTTTGGTATCATTAGATTCGTATGAAAATGAGGTATTTAAAAATGTTGGTGTACGATTAAATTTCCATTTAAAAAAGCCGAGTTAGTGGGTAAAAATCACATTTAAAAATTTTAAACGCCTCTAGAGAATTAAGTAATGCAATCATATTGCTCTTTTTATTTTTATAGTAACGTAGCACACAAACTAAAATATATTTTGGGCACCACAGCACTCTGGATTCAGAAATAGATTTTTTAATAAAATTTTTAATGTTTATCAAAAAGTGACCAAAATGGGTGTATTGTATTCAAAATTTCCTCTAGGTTCCAAAAATGTAAAAATATATAGGGTGTTCCTTTTAAAAATCGAAAGTTGTGAGCATTTACGGTCAAACCGGATGTGCACCAAACTTGATTTTTTTATTGAAAATATGGCATTTTAGTCGTGTAATAAGGCCTCCAAATTTCAATTTTCTATTCCAAATATTTTAGGAAATATTGGGGCGAGCGCAATTCGTGACTCACCCGGTATATGATCTCAATTGGGACAGCATAGAAACGAAAACTCGTAGTAAAGTCGACATCTCCTTTACGGGACATAGGAGGCGGCGGTAGAAATGTAAAAATGCTTTAAATACTAAATAATTATTTTTTAATTGTTAAAAACAGGGATTTCTATAATACCTTTATTCAATAGAAGTGGTTAATGAAATATATAATGAAAAATATGTTTATCACATTAGATAAGTAACATAAACGATATATTAATGCTACGTCTATTGTCTAGTGACCTACCTCTCGTATTTCTGTACTCTTACCAGCTTGCGTTACTTATTTTCCTCTATTTACTTCTATTTAACCCTCAACCCTTCATCAGAATAATCCCAAAATGTAATCTAGCTCCTGATTTCATTATAACGTATGCATGTACCAAATTTCAATTGATTGTCTCAATTTTATTTTGTCATCTCCTTTAATAATGGAATCGGGGGGGGGGTGTACTCTTACCAGCTGTTTTACATATTTCACTCGATATCTTCAAAAAACAAACCAGTTCCAGATCTCGTTATAATATATACAAGTACAAAATTTCAAGTCAATATCAGACCGACACACAGAAAATTATTTTTTTTTTCGCTCACATTTAAAATCTCGACTTTTTTTCACAGCAACATTTTACTACAGCATATTTGGTTATATCCTCATATTCTGGCCCACCCTGTATATATAAACTTAAGGCAACTTAAAATTATATTTATAACGAATAATATATAATAGTCTAAGAGCTGATAACATATTTTTCTGCCATTTTGCCCTATCTGAGCAGTGAGCATTAAGCAGACTTAATTAAAAAAACGTTTGTCCAGGTGTTGTATATTATGGGCAAACATTGAATGAATGAATCTATTCTTTTCACTGATAATTCAGAAGATGAAGTTGCTGATTCAAATGAATTGATTGCACTGTATTTTACCATCGTCCACCCCATTGCAGTGGCCAAACACAACAGGATTTTGTTAAAATAAAAATACTCGTTCATTCTAAGTACTTGGAGTAGTTTACATTTTTACAGTTTTAATTATCACTGAGAGTGTTTTGTAATACTCGGAGTACTTTGTAATACTGGGAGTACTTACGGAAAGTACTTGAAGTAGATTATGATTTTACAGTACTTTTTTAAGTAGTAAGTAAGAAAATAAGTATCTAGTACAAGTACATTGCAAACATGTACTGGAAATTTACAATACCAGTACAGAAATGTTAAAAATACTTAAAGTACCTACCTAAACTACTGCAATACTTGTATTTTTGTACTGAAGTACTCATCTCTGACAAGTACCTATTACTGGTAGTAGTAGTACTTCTTGTTTATGAAATTTTTAATAGAGATTTTTCTTTTTAGAAACGATGAGAATGTGGCCAAATGTTGCAGCCACTGATAGGGTATGCACTAAGCCATACGTCATCCAACCAGTTACACCAGAGGAAAAACCCATATATCTAGAAGAAGGATTTCAAATTACTATCCCCATGTACGCTATTCACCATGATCCAAAGTTCTATCCAAATCCTGACAGATTTGATCCGGAGAGGTTCAACGATGAAAATAAAGGAAAAATAAAGCCCTATACTTACATGCCATTCGGTGTAGGGCCACGTAATTGTATTGGATCGAGATTCGCATTGATGGAAACGAAGGCAGTATTTTTTTACATATTGAAACATTTTGAAATTGTGCCTGTGGAGAAAAGTGACATTCCCATTAAGATGTCGAAAAAATCCTTTACTCTGACTGCTGCTAATGGATTCTGGCTTGGACTGAAACGCGTTAAGAAGATAGAAAACTTCTAAAAATGTACTTATAACTTCTTTTTGCCTACGGTTTTCTATTCTATCAATTGTCTTAAGTATTGTTAAAAACCTAATATAATAAATGGAAACAGGCGTTTTGTTACAAATAAACATAACGAACAATTTTTAAAAAAGGACTTTTTGGCCCATCCATGGTAAAGTGGAAGCCATTCTCTTATTACTAATTTTCAGGTGCTGAATGCGAATCTGCCACCCGCTTTAGCGAATAATCTCGGGAACATATTAAAAAACAACCCTTATTTGGGGGAGATGTTGGAATTGATATTAGAACTTGCCACTAGAATTAGAACTACAAGAGGTTAGATGATAAGAGATTTCTTTTGCAATAAAAACTCTAAAAATACATACAATACAAATACAATATCTAAAATACTGTTATTTATTTATTTCTAAAAAGACCAAAACTCTTCGTTAAATGGCTATTATCATGTTATAATATGATTACTTCTGAATATTCTTACACTCATCCCCACTAATCAAGGTGGTGGATTTTATCTCTTAAGAGTTTTTATTGGTTTTAATTACAAGAGATATCAATAACCACCTAACCTCTTGTAGTTCTAATTCTAGTGGCAAGTTCTAATATTAATTCAAATGTGACCCCCACACAAAGGTTGTTTCTTAATGTGCTCCCGAGATTTTTCTCCAAGACGGGTGCCGAATTCGAGTACCCCAAAATTAGTTAAGAAAGATGGCTTTCGCACTTTACCACGGATAGACCAAAAAATAACTTTTTAGAGCAATGTTCTTTCGTTGTTTTATTGATAACTAGAGCCCGTGTCTCAGATTGCAATTTTTACAATTATGAGGGGGCGGACTTACACTTGTAAGCAGAGTCCTACTTTGTACAAAATTGATTCAATCATACCTTGTCACTGTGATGTATAACCTCGCCTTTTAGTTGTATTAAATCCACAATCATACTTATAATTCAAAATAGAGCATAGGGCCTCAAGGGGCAGATTATCCTTGATAGCTTGACTTAATATTGGTTATCACTTACCTTGGCAAATACATAATAACAGGAAATTACCAAAAAAGAAATACACAGCTCTACAAGGCTCAACAAAAAACGATAGTTGGACGCCACCTTATTTTTAGTTACTGGAAATCAAATAATACACCATTTCTGCTCACTTTAAACTATAAATTGGCACGGCAAAATAAGGAAACACCGAGCGATCCCAGTTTAAATGAGTGCTAGCTTAATGAAATTAAACAACTACTAAAACAAATAATCTATTAACTTTCGGAGTTTCAAAAAACAAACAAGGTACTCTAGTCAAAAATAGTATTACAGAGATAAATCGATACAATATTTTGTATCACCCGGTCTGAGCTCAATGACCGTTCTAAGAAAACTTATAACTTACTCGCTAAAATTACTAGGAACTGTACAACAAATAGCATTTTAACGAGGATTAAACCAGTTAAACTAATTACATATATCGACATGGCACTCTAAATTTTAACCATGAAAATATTTCACAACCGAATACCCAAATTGGGACATACAAAAAGTTTTAGGCGCGTAACGGTTTTTCTATTATTTCTGGACAACCTTAAATGTTGCTGGCGAGCACACACTAATTAAGCCACTATGTATGCCTCTTGGGGCATCGAAATTGTCAAGAAATCACGTCAATGTGGCCAATGTCTACGACTAATATGAAAGCAGTCAAATTGTCTACCGATCTCACTCGGGAAGGAAAAATCAATCACGAAACCAATTCCTTAACGGCACTAAAAATATTGTTTTTCCACGCGCGTAGCCTTGAGCTATCACAACTAGTACATAAAATAAAAAACTTACAGTTTCATCCCTGGACACATGAAGGTCAATGGACGTATGGCACTCAAAAAGAATAAACGTACAAACTACAAACAAGGTACTTAAAATCACCAATTATCATGGATGGCATCAAAGCAACTAATTCAGATTAATCACGCAATTTGCTGTTATTTAATACAGATTCATTCTGTCATTTAATTGAATATTAAATATTTGCACTTGGTGATTTACACATTACTCTAATGCACAATTTAACATCAACACGTAATCGTCGCCATAAAAAAACTTTAAATATTCTTGCTTAAACAACAACTCGACCGTATCTCATTACAATCGTTGCTAAACTCATTACTACTTAATTATATCGGAGAGATCAAATTCACCTCTCCCGTGGTACCTATATCGGCTCGAAGCCAACCCTCAACTGTCTAAAACCAACTAAAATTTACCTGTACGAAACAAACAAGACCCCCTGCCGTCCCATCTCCGCAATTGCGTTAAAGGTCAAACGGTCTTTATACCTGGCAAAAAGTTAAAATTTTACGACCATGCAAAAACAATTTTATAAATACACAAATTTTAAACATGCTTTTATTTAATTTAAGGTACTGAGTGTTCTTGCAAAATGTGACCGTTACAGATGATGCTAATATTACACAATATGACTTAGGACACCAAAACTAGTAATTTATTATTGAATGACTGGAATCGGTCCTTTGACAAATAATGCCGAGTGATATTTTTAAACTGAAACTTTCAAATACCTCGAGTAATAAGCTCTCTACGAAAAAAATGTTTCAAACAAAAGTTGTAGAGGATGGGGGCAGTTCAGCGGTTTATGTCAGTTTGACTTTGGGTGGAAGGGTTAAGGTCATTCAGGTGTCTTTTAAAGTAAACCCCTATTTTTCATTGCAAATTCGGATTGTCTGAGTAAAAGTTGACTACTTTGTTCGAAATATTTTTTTCTAAAATTATCATTTTCTTTTGTTATCCGACGAGAAAGATCCAAATTTTAGAACTTTGCGATTCTCTTTCTCGAAAAAGAAGTTTAGACAAAGATTGCAAGAGGCAAAAAGAGTTTAGAATCGTACTGGGATTATTCTCAGATTTTTTTGGAATTGTCCAATGACCTCTTTGATGCATTTTTTTCTGCAAAGGGCTTTGTCGAGTAGACCGTTAATTTTTGCAGCAAATATTAAAACCATTTTATTCACTCTATTTACGGTTTATATGTGATTAAATAAGTAACGCCTACCTATAATACGGGATTTGTAAAAGCTACTTTAGGAAATTTATTTGCAAAATAACGTGTTTATAACACAAAATGACACTGACAATGTAACTGATGACGTATGAGTACGTAGTGAATTAATGTAGTGTTTTGACAAAAAAATTTCGATACAAAATTAAAATGGCTTATTTTAAGGTATTATTCGACTGTTTCTCAAAATTCAAGTATTTTTAAGTATAATAAAGCATTATCCTCACAGTGAAAGTGAATTTAAAATTTGTGAAAACACGGAATAAATAGTAAAAAAAAAATTTTTTGCTCAAATTTAAAATTTCCACGTTTCATGACACGCTAAACCTATTTCAGAAAAAAAAAATTGAAAATTTTTTTCACCAACATTTTTGAAAAAATTTTTACCACTAAAATAGATGGAGTTTTTTTGTCTTATTCAAATTTAAAATTTCCACGTTTCCATGGTACTCTAATCGTATTAAAAAAATTTTAAAATGTTTCTGAAAAATTTTTAATTTTTTTTTGAAAAAAATCACTAAATACTTACTATAGATGAAATTATTTTTTTGCTCAAATTTAAAATTTCCACGCTTCATGACATTCCAAACCCATTTAGGAAGAAAAAAAATTGTAACATTTTTTTACCATTTTGGAAAAAAAATTACCACTAGAATAATAGATGGAATTTTTTTTGCTCAAATTTAAAATTTACACGTTATACATGACATTTTAAACCGAATTCAGAAGAAAAAAAGTTTTGAATTTTTTTAAACCATTTTTGAAACCTTTTTTAAAAAATGTTTTTTTTTCTTTGTTCAAATTTAAAATTTCCACGTTTCATGACATTCCAAACCTATTTCGGAAAAAAAATTGAATCATTTTTTTACCATTTTGGGAAATAATTTTACCACTAGAATAGATGGAAATTTTTTTTTTTTGCTGAAATTTAAAATTTTCACGTTTCATGACATTCTAAGCCTGTTTCAGAAGAAAAAAGATTTTGAAGCTTTTTAACCAACATTTTTTAAAAATTTCAAAAAAAATGAAATTTTTTAACCACCATTATACTTCCACTCCATTACGTAAATGTGGAATTGAAAATGTGTCAGATGGCAATAACATTTGACATATGCTATTATACTTTTATTGAAAAATATACAGGGTGGTCATCCCAAGAAATAATTCATGGTGGACATTTGTTAAGGTATTTGCGCAAGCCTTCCATATTTGGCACCTGTTATTTAGTATTGAACTTTTGCTATAGGATGAGTACTCTGTATATTTTTTTGACGAAAACTTACCAGGTCTTCTTTGTAATAATAGTGATAACTATATTCCGATTATTATTTTCAATGTAATTTCGTAATTATTAATTATTTAAAGTGACCCGCGCACAAATAAAGAGGAAAGTTTTGTGTAAATTCCTTTACCGATTTTTTTAATTTTCACGTATAAGCATTATGAAATAGAAAAAATTATAATTGAAATATGTGTCACCATGTATATAATAAAATGCGCGAAAAGTCGATTGTGGTCTGTTTTTAAACCAGGAGTAAACAGGGAAGTTCCATTCGCACCATAAAAGGGGCCAGAAAATATACTAAAACCTTTTTGGCATTTGGGGCAACCAACAATACACGACTACAATGTTTTCGTGTGCATTTTATTTTATTATATAATATGCATCGACTTCTATTTGACTTCTAGGTATTTTATACATCATTCATACCATTTACGCAATTACCAAGCAATTAGCCATTTTTACCTTCAGATTTATATAAAAGAGATTAAAAACTACTATATAATGCGCAAACGGTAAAATTTTTACAATATGTCAAAATTTGTATCCAATCACAGATGTATGATTTAGCGCGTTAAATTTAAAACGCTCCTCCTGGTTTAAAAATAGTTGTTAATTTTAAAACCCTATATGCAAAGACATTAACTGATGTGACGTTTTATTCACACTCTCGAGTAGTGAATCGTCACTTTGACACTCGAGCCTTCAGTCGGCGGTGACGGTAAACTCGGGCGCCACCTTTACAATTGTTTTTCGTGAGGTAAAGGACTCACACTAGCCTCTTAACACAGCCTGTTTCGGTAGGGCTGGGGTAGCGTCAGAGGAGACACGGTATGTCCAGGGGTCTAGGGATATCAGACTTCACACAAACACAGTAAAAGGCACAGTTTAAATAATATACATATTTATTATAACCAAAATCCTACTATCTACAATTCTACTCTACTACCCGAACGTATTTGCATAAAAACAAACAAAACAATATAACCACTGATTGAAACGGAGGGAGTTAGACGGCGTAAGAGAGGGGGGGTACTACGATTAAATTACTACGGTAAAGTGATGCAGATGATAACAGCAAGCACGGTTATTGTTACGGGCGGTGATTACCAAGCGGGGAGGAAGCAATTATCAAATCTACATGCAAAACAGTACAATATCTGTGCAACTTGGCTAGTGCGCAGTGGAAAAGAAAGTTACAAGATTTAGAATGCACACGTAGATAAATCACCCACTCCTGCTCACTGTTCCCTGTCAGCCAATTTATACCTAGGCATAAATTGCCCTCTAGGATGTACTCACTCCAGTACGGGGGATATTTTGTGTAGCCGAGGGCTTATGTGACGAACCGGCTGAAGGGACTAGGCTAGCAAGTCACCCTATCTACCCAAAACACCTCAGAACCAGGCGTGCGTACTCAACAGTGAGTAAGAAAGAAATATCTCAGGTGATTAACCAGCTGAAGGGACTAGGCCAGTGAATCACTCAAGATATCCCCTTCGACGGTCTACAAACAGAAACACTCCGGCTCACGGTGCCCTCTTGGTTAATCCACCCGCAGGGATAGACCAACCTCCAGGATTTGCGGACAGCGAGCCCGTGTGGTCAACCAGCTGAAGGGACTAGGCCAGCAAACCACACCCGAGTCTACCCAGGATTAGAGATGGGCGGTCCGGGCGGACCCGTTCCAAGTGAACGAATCCGGAGGTGGAACGGATCGGACCGAATCCACGATGTCGATCGTATCGGGTCTGCTGTAATATGTATTTCCCGGTACTATCCTGAGCCACAGCCTGAGCTAAGTACTCCTGACCTTGTACCGTTGAGTGCTTAGGTAGATTTGATGAAGTTTGAGTTGACTGTCGTCGCACCATAAATAGTAAATACCCCACGTGCATATATAAAATATAGGAAGTACCTGCTTTCTGATTTAAAGGTTTTATTTACAGTTTATCCAAACTGAATCGTATTATTGCGAAAGTATTTTATTATATGATTTACCAGGAAAATGAGATAGTATTATGTAATACAATAATTAATACTTAATAAGAGTATTCAGTGACTCTCACTCACATTATGCAGTCACACATCACGACGAGACAATTTTGAAGTGGATCCGATGGAACGAATCCAGTTGAACGGGTCCATAAGCGGAACGGTTCCAAACGGACCGAATCCGCTAAAGGAGCCGGACCGCCCATCTCTACCCAGGATACCTCCACCCTGCGTACATACGCTCCTGGCAGTAAGGATAGATAATATCCAGGATATCCAAAAGCCGTTGGTATCTGATCAGCTGAAGGGACTAGAAACCTCAGAACCTTTTTCTGTCCTGGATATTCCTATACTTACTCGAACGTCTGTGGCGTACCAGACACACAACTGGAAAAGAGAGTATGATTAGCAGGCCTGTGCTTAACACTGACCAAGTTGTTTTACCAACGTTCCTTTTATATACTCACTTCCTTGCCGGTGGTCTTCTTGATTTAGGATTTCCTGCTCCTGATTCCCTTGCTATATCGTTGGCTCGGCTGAGTATTCGATACAGATGGAACATCATTGATTGGTGTTGGAGAACTAACGCCATCTAGCGGAGCTCTCTCCAACCTGATAATACTTAAATTTAAACAACTATTTGCTTTCTGTGCTTAGAAATAGTATAAATTAAATATGCGGTTTTATAAAATAAAATACGCTTCGTTACACTGATAATCACTAAAAATACTGCCTAACCACTGACGGTGACCTTACATTTTACTAAAACATAAATACTCTTCAGTGTGTGTATTTTTGTTTTTATCTTATCCGTATCTTATTATTATCAAAGTGTATTGTATTTAATAAGTACCAAAAAGTCGTCTTTCTTCACTAAAACAGCTGTAGGTAAATATTATGGTTAGATAGTAAAGTATTTAAAGTCATTACTTCGGCAAGTGTGTATATTATCCTGTTGTAGATTTATTTTGTACAGTTTCATTTATTTGTAAAATTAAGTAAATAATAAACATGCTGATGCTGATCCTTGGGACTGCTGCAGCGGCCATCCTTTTTTATTACTTGTTTGTAAAACCCTTGGATTATTGGAAGGATCGGGGAGTGAAACAGAGAGATCCTGTGTGGTTCTTTGGTGATAACTTTAAAACTTTCTTCCGACGAGAGAGTTTTGTTGGTATGGTCACGGCTGGCTACAAGCACGCTCCTGGAACAAGGTGAGACTTTTTTTATTTATGTTTCGAGCTAATGCAAGTGTGTGAATGTCATTGTATGGCAGTTTGTCCGCCTGAAAATTCTTAGCAGTCATTCCCACCTCTTGGGAAACGAAATAAAGACGATGTACCGACCAAATGGCCCAGCGGAAGTCCAGATTTGACTCCACTTGATAATCTTTTAAAGGGTTATTTTATAGGTGACTATAATATAGATCTAAATGACTAAAAATGTGTGGACGAGTTGAGAAGTAAAATTATTCGAGTTTTGTGAAGGATACCTAAAGAAATATTACTTAAAGTTACTAACAAGAAGTTTCTCAAACGTTATACATGGAACGCGACAGTTTGTACTTTAAGTTTAAAAGAATGCTTCACATTTTTTTAATATTTTGCTTGTAAAAGTTCTAGGTGAATTGGTAAGTATGGCATTACATTCAGACTTCAAAGAAGATCCAGAATATTCTTGTTATCTTCTTGTTATTCACATCATCTTGACAATCGTTTTGTGATGCATGTAATGTTCTAGTTGTAATTGGATTTCTTTTGCTGTATAGCTTGTCTAACAGTCGCACCAAGGCTCCTTCTCATTAACTCTTTGGTGGCACCAGCCGAACGAACGTTTTGGTGGTCTTCTTCTTCGCCTTTTGCCATCTGATTTGAGCAACAACACTATGCACATTGCTGACATAATTTACGCCTAGTTTTATAATTATTATTATTTTAGATACTTTGGAATGTATCAAATGGTTGAACCAACGTTATTAGTGAAAGATCCCGAGCTAATAAAACAAATAACTGTTAAAGATTTTGAGCATTTTACCGACCATAGACCGTTTGTGCCAGAAACTGCAGATTCTTTGTGGAGCAAAAACTTACTTGCCCTTAAAGGTAGGTCGAATTTATATAATATTGTTGTCTAAATTTTATTTGTGGCATTATATTATTTTTTTTTCCTTCTTCAATTCTTTGAGACTTCCTGCTACATGTATGTTTTCTTTTTAAGCGGTGCTAGGGAAATCTACCAAATATATCACAATTAACCAGTATATTAGTGGTAAATAACCTCTAAGCCTGTGACTTTTACGTCAAAGGATCAGTTAGAGGTTGTTTTTTAAATAAACAACACAAATAAGTATAAAAACTTGAAATTAAATATTTCGCCGACGTTTCGGAAATCTAATCTGTTTCCTTTTTCAAGGCTTTTTTTGAAAAATCTTTTTTGCTGTGTATGATAAATACACAGCTTTAAGAATGTTTGTTATATTCAATATCCATAGATACTTACTATTTACATAGAACTGTTGATATAGTTAACAGTTTTTTTTTAGTTTTTATACAATGTTAAATTTGTGAAGTTCTTCTTTTAACATTTGCAACCAAAATGTACAGACATCTACGGAACAATTTGACACGCATCTATCCTCATTCAATAATATTATCGCGGATTCTTTAATTTTTTTTTGCTATCTGCTTCTTTTGTTAAAACATTTAAGACATTTTAACAAAAGAAGCAGATAGCTAAAAAGAAAAATTAAAGAATCCGCGATAATAGTATTGAACGAGGATAGATGCGTGTCGAATGGTTCCGTAGATGTCTGTACAACTTGGTTGCCAATGTTAAAAGAAGAACTTCACAAACTTAACATTGTATAAAAACTAAAAAAACTCCTAACTATATCAACAGTTCTATGTAAATAGTAAGTATCTATGTATATTGAACATAACAAACGTTCGTAGAGCTGTGTATTTATCATACACAGCAAAAAAAAAATTTCAAAAAAAGCCTTGAAAAAGGAAACAGATTAGATTTCCGAAACGTCGGCGAAATATTTAATTTCAAGTTTTTATACTTATTTGTGTTGTTTATTTAAAAAGAACAACCTCTAATTGATCCTTTGACGTAAAAGTCACAGGCGTAGAGGTTATTTACCAGTAATATACTGGTTAATTGTGATATATTTTGTAGATTCCCCAAGCACCGCTTAAAAAGAAAACATACATGTGGCACGAAGTCCCAAAGAATTGAAGAAGGAAAAAAAAATATATAATATTCTCCCATTTATTTATGTTTCTATAACCTCGATGTTAAATTTCAGGAGACTCATGGCGTGACATGAGATCTATCCTAAGTCCTTCGTTCACCAGCAGCAAGATGAGAGCCATGTTTGTGTTAATGGCGGACTGTGCTGAAAGCTTTGTTCAAAACTTGGTGAAGAAGAACGAGGAAATAGTTACTGTAGAAATAAAAGACGTTTTTACCCGCTTCACAAATGACGTCATAGCCACAACAACGTTTGGTATTAAAGTTGATTCACTAGCTAAACCAAACAACGAATTTTACTTGATGGGAAAAGAAGCTACAGATTTTACTAGCTTTACGAAGTCCCTAAGGATCTTTGGATTTTTAACATTTCCGAAGATTTTTGAAGTAAGTATATGATTTTGTTGCCCAGAGAACCATCTTGAATGTCTCAACCTCATTACATTTAAGTTTGATGGAATTTTGAGATGATGTAATAAAAACCATTGACGCACATATAGAACATCCTAGTGGTAGGTATTCGGAAGTGCTAATAAATTCTGCAAAGCTTTTTCAGTTAACCATGTTTTTGTCTAAATTAATTTATGACTCCAACGGTATGATTCTGGAAGGAGAATTTAAATATTTGTTTTGTTTTTTTTTTAGCTGTTGCAAGTGAAACTTTTCAGTAATGCAGTAAGTACCTTCTTTACGCAACTTATAAACGACACGATAAAAAATAGGGAGGCGAAGGCAATTGTGCGATCGGATATGATCCAGTTGCTGATGGAAGCACGGAAAGGAATCCATAAACATGAGGAAAATGGCATCATTGACACTGGATTTGCTACTGTTCAAGAATCAGACTTGGGTAAATATAAAATATTACATTTTCTAGTCAGAATTCGAAATTTTCTAGTAAACGTCATCCATTTAAAAATCTGTTAGGGCCTTGGGCATTTCAAATCAATATACTGTTATGTATTACACTCCCTTGAAACTGGAAATTGCTACGCCTATGCCTAATAGTGAATGACTGGAAACTTGTAGAAAAAGATAGAAGTATTGTATAGTCAGTAAATTATTAAATAAAGTGTTTATCTCTTGTTGAAATTATTTTAGAACCCACGGATTCATACAGGGTGTTTCCTAAGAGGTGGAAATACGTAACATTGGTGTCAGACGCGGAATTTTAACAAGAGGATTTTTTCGGTGTTCGAGAAGCTTTGGACAGTGTATTCTCGGAGTTAGTGCTAACACAGGAAGGACTAATTTACTGGACATTGTTCGAGGATTATTTTCGAACAGAAAAATAATGTTAAGTGCATTTTTAAGACATGTTTGGAACATAGTGATTAAATCCTTTGAACTAAGAAGAGAAAAAGACTCTGAACAAGACTTTTTCGTGTAATTAATTAAGTGTATTTTCGTGAACTTTCTAGAACTTTTCTATTTGGACAGTAGTTTAAATAAAGGACTTTCTCGTGCTGTTTTGCGATTTCTCTGGACAATTCCATTACCGATATTGACGTGATTAATAAATTTTGTTGATTTTATCATAATTATATGCCGGTAACAACCAGAAGCATGCATCCGAAAAACAAATGCAGGACTTTATGGCCCAAATGCAAAAGATGATGATGGATTAAGAAAAGAAACGCCAGGAAGAGAAAGAAGAACGGGAAAAAAAACGACAAGAAAAAGAACAAAAACGCCAACAGGAAAAAGAAGAACAAGAACAAAAACGTCAAGAAGAATTAAGAAAAAATTTTGATGACCAAGAACGAAGACGTCAAGAAGAGGAAAACAGTGACAAAGGGAAAATGACGAATTAAGGAAAGCTATAGAGATGCAACAGAATGCCTTCATGTCAGCCACTGAAGAGCTTAAAAATAAGGTTGAGGAAGAAGTAAACGAAGTCAAAGGAGAAGTAAGTGAAGTTAAAGAAAAAGTAAACAAGTTCGAAAAGGAAGTCAAAGGAGTAATAGACCAGCTTAAACGACAGTTGAGGGATAGAAGAAGCCTGCAAGTAATACCATCAGGCCAGCGATTAAAACCTCCCTCCTTTGACGGACAAAGTTCTTAGACAATATACAAAAGACAGTTTGAGAGCTTGAGGCAGCTGCATGTGCGAATAGTTGGAGTAACGAAGAGAAGGCTATGGCGTTAGTCCTGGCATTAAGGGGCCAAGCATCGGAAATACAGCAGACAATCTCGATAGAGCAACAACAGGATTTTAAAGTTTTAGAAACTGACCTGGACTTACGATACAGTGAACACCTTGTCTGAGTGTACCAGACCCAACTGAAATTATGTGCTCAAGGGCCTGGGGAAAGTTTACGAGAGTTCGTTGCTGCCATGTGGAGATTGGCGCACCTGGCTTGCCAGGATGTACAGAAAGAATTCCAAGACCAACTAGTAGTAGGGGCTTTTCTGGATGGTATACAGGACGATGAGATCAGGCGAGTCCTCAGGTTATCTCGTTACCAGAACAGCAGCGAAGCGTTGGTGTGTGCACTCGAGGTCTTTCAGGATACCCCAGTCCAAGAGTGCGAGCTGTGACTACTGAAGAATTGCAACCAGAAACGAAGAACCAGGACCCTAGGTTGATCGAGATGTATAAAATGTGCAGGCAGTTACTGGCTCAATCAAGTCCTCCAAGAAGACAGGAAAGCCAACAGAATAGGGAAAAGCCAAACGGGGGTATTAAATGCTACAACTGCGGCGATAGGACATATGAAGCGAGACTATCGATATCGGAACTCGAGGAAAGTGAATTCTAGAAAGATTGAAGAGACTCAAGATAAACAGATTAGTGGAAGGCCAAGTGGACGGCGTATGAAATGTTATAGGTGCGGAGAACTGGGACATATCCAGCTAGAATGTCCACGGAAGAGCTTGGAGAGAGTAGAGGCCGACGCTGTGAAGCTGAGGGGAAAATCAGAGGAAGCTGGTACCAGAGAGACTGTGACAGATAGGGAACGTGGTACCCGGAGAGAAGTAAAGATTTCCCAGCTTCGAAGCATTCTGAGAAGTCCACTACTACCAGGATGTGAAAATAAAATGAAACCCAACACTGTCAAGGTGAAGGTGCCGGATGATAGGGCAGATGAAGCGCTCAGACAAGAACAATTGAACGATGTGGAAATTGGGCCTATATTGAGAGCCAAAGAAAGGGGAACTCGTCCAAAATGGACGCAAAAGAGTGGGACTGAAGGCACTATGGGCGCAGTGGGACTCACTGAGAGTCACGAACGGGCTGTTGCGGAGAGCATGGGAAAACAGGTGGTTATGTGACTAGTGATTCCCAGGTGTCGAGTAGCAAAGGTGCTTCAGGAAGTGCACAATGGAACATCCGATGGACACTTCGGTGTTAACAAGACCCTGAAAAAAATACGAGAACGATTTTATTGGATAAGAAGTCGTCAGGATGTGGAGGCTTGGTGCCGCAAATGCAAGATTTGTGCAGCCAGTAAGGGACCACAGACTGGAAGTAATGATGAAAAGAAGCAGTTCAACGCCGGAGCTCCTTTCAAAAGGTTGGCTAACGATATAGCGGAGCCATCACCAGCCAGTGACCGAATGAAGGCTCGATACGACCGGAAGGGTAATCCAGAAGGGTTCAAGGCGGGAGATCTGGTTTGGCTGTACAACCCACAGCGGAAGAAAGGAAGGTCATCGAAGCTTCAACCACCTTGGGATGGACCGTATACTATTATTACCCGAATTAATGACGTCGTCTATCGGATTCAACGAAGCAAAAAGTCCAAAATGAAGATCGTGCATTTGGATAGACTGGCGAGATACATTGATGATCCTGAATTGCCTGATCGGGACGATCAGGCTTAAGGAGAGGGCAGTGTTATGTATTACACCCCCTTGAAACTGGAAATTGCTACGCCTATGCCTAATAGTGAGTGACTGGAAACTTGTAGAAAAATATAGACTTTTCTAGAATGTGGTGAGAGAAGATTCTTGATTGATCTGGAGGCAATGTCAGAGTATATAAGGCGCGATTACCGGCGCAGAAGAAGAAGTTTATTAAAAAGAAGTTTATAACAGTGAAAGGTAGCGAAAAAGTGAGGTTAAATATCAAGTAAACAAAGTGTAAAGGTTATTTTGAAGTATTGTATAGTCAGTAAATTATTAAATAAAGTGTTAGTGTTTATCTCTTGTTGAAATTATTTTAGAACCCACGGATTCACGCAGGGTGTTTCCTAAGAGATGGAAATACGTAACAATACTTTATAGGTTACAGGTTACTTGAAATAATAATAATAATAATAATAATAAATCCCATAGAATAGCTATGACACCAAATAGTACTGTCGAGTCATGCCCGTAAACATTTTCAAACAAAAAGCCTAAAGAAGCAATAGTCCAGAAAGGGTACACGAGTCCTATTTAACATGGCGCCTATTTCAGACATTTATTAGTACCATAAATGGAAAGAAGAGCTTGAAACAATTTGAGCTATTTTTGCATTTATCGTGCCCAGAGTTTTTCATTACAAAATATGAAAATTTCACATAAAACCTATCTATAAACATGTATACCAGCAGCCATAACGATTATTCTATAACAGATTAAAATGGTTATTTTAGGAAAAGCCAAAATCGTCAGAGATTTAACCAATGAAGACATCACAGCGCAGGCCTTTATTTTCTTTTTCGCCGGTTTTGATACAGTTTCAACGCTTATGAGCTTCGCCGCCTATGAATTGGCTGTACATCAAGATGTCCAAGATAGGCTTAGACAGGAGATTCAAGATACTTTAAGAGAATGTGAAGGAAAATTGACGTATGAAGGCCTTTTGAAAATGAAATACATGGATATGGTTATTTCAGGTAAATATATTCCTTTTAATACGTAACATGAAATAATTATTGATTTAATCATGAATAACAAATTAATAAAAATCAGTTTAAAAACTCAGTTCAATATTATGGATTATGATGTTTTTGATGATGTCTTGATATACACACACACCGGCAAAAATGCAACGGAGACAAATTGTCATTTTTTTCTACATATTTTTTTCTAACTTCTAGGGTCTAGACAGCCGTGATTTTTTTACTAGAATTTTTGTTTAATTTGCACATTTTTATCGAGTTAGGAGATGTTAAACTCGCCAACGTGTAAAGATCCGTTCGTAATTATTTAAAGAGCGTTGTCGGATAAGTATAGGCTAGCTGCCTCGGCTTGGATTTAGTTCATATTTGGGAGGTAGCAGGTTCCTACCATTACGAGAATTTTGAAAAATGAAAAAAAATTTTTTTTTCAAATGTTAATGAGCCGAATTTGGGAGCTAAAATATATGTGGTCCAGGGCGTTATGTCGATTATAAAAAAAATGATACTCAAGAAATAGACCAGGGAAATTAGATAAAAATAACTAAACCTTGACATACAGCTCGGATCGAGATGCGGTTTTCTGCATAGTTTTCGGAAAGATATTAGGGAAAAAATCTGCATATAGTGGATAATCCGTTTGGTATAAAATTGCATAGGAGGTGCATAAAATGCATCTAAACTACGTAATTTTATGAAAGATTTTAGAAATTGATAGAAAGCCGTGAAAATCTCGTGGGAATTGCTCCCGGGGGCTTTCGAGTCGAAATCTGATATCGAAACTTACCAGGGATGCTCGGGGGTGGCTCCTCGGGGGTAGGATAGGAGGGGATGAAATTGAGTGAAAAATTCAGGCTTTGGGAAGATCCTCAACCTAGCACCAGCAGAGAATTTAACGAAGATATGCGAACTTACTAAATAAGTAGTTTTAAACGTTTATAAAAATATAAACGAAAGTGAATGTGAAAAAGGAGCCGTGCAGAAAACGGCCTACTTAACAGAAATTTCAGAACGGTCTATAATATATAGAATAAATTAAGGATGTGGTACCTAATCGAAAAGTTAGATCGGATAAAGGAGCAGCACGAGCATTAGATTCGTCTATGGTGAAATTGTTAAGAGATTTAATTTATAGCAAGTATATGGAAAATGAGGTATCAACGGTGGAATCAATACATATGGAACTGAAAACAAATGGTGCAGTGTCAGTTAGTCAAGCAACACTTCGGCGCTGGCTAATAAAGATAGGATTTAGGTTCAAGATTATTAATAAAAGGGCAGGTAGGACAAAAGAATATTTGGTATAATTTTAATTTAGACTAATAAAATTCTTCAATGCTCCACCAATATATCCAATATTATTCCTATCTTAACACAAGCAAAACAGAATATTTTTTTAAAATTTATCATTATCACTGTAACAAATGACTATTTATTTATCAACCATACATTAAATTAATTAGATTGTAACTCACGGCACAATAATTTTAAGTACGGTCCTGAGTCGCAATATATTGACACTTTTATGGCTGAATTTTATGGCTGTTTTTTGGGTGTCTGGCGTCGTGTTCACTCGTTTGTCGGGAATTTTTTATTTGACTTAGAAATATGAAGTTCACTTTACTAGTTTTTTGAAATAAGTAACGAAAAACTTAAATTCACGTTTTTTCTGTTCTAAACGCTTATATCTCGTGAAGAGTGAGGTTAGGTAAAAAATGTCAAGAGTCAAAAAATTCTTAGAATTGTCCAAAATATAAAGTACAATAGATTTTTTCAACTTAGAAGAGAAATTTTTGGTGACCGGAAATAGAACACTTCTGTCCCACATTACGACCGGAAACCGAAAAAGCACCAGTTCCCATGACCCTGACTTTGTTCTATACGTCTTTAGGAACATTTTGCGCCATCACACATAAAAATCAGGTGGGGCGGAGTCTCGACTATCTAGACCCTAAGTAGTTAGGTTTTAAATTCAGATTTTCATGGAGAGTCTGAAAATGAAAAAATATACACGGCGTTCCATTAATAAAAGAAAATTACGTCATAACCAAAGCAGCAATTCCGTCATAGCTACAAAACCCAAAGCAAAATTTATTCCATACATTACATACAGTATACTTGAGCTTGAACTACAGTACAATAAATTCCTGATAATTTGAAAACATATATTAATGAATATGTCTGACAAGAAATTACTAACATACAAAAATGATTCCTAATTATTTTTAGAAACACTGAGATTATGGCCAAATGCTGTAGCAACAGATAGAGTATGCACTAAACCGTACATCATAGAACCAGCTACTCCGGACGAAAAACCTATATATTTAGAAAAGGGTGCACTGCTTACTATTCCCATTTTCCCTATCCACAGGGATCCTCAGTACTACCCGAACCCCGAACGATTTGATCCAGAGAGATTCAACGATGAAAATAAAGTAAATGTAAAACCCTGCACTTTCATGCCTTTTGGAGTAGGCCCACGTAGTTGTATCGGCTCTAGATTTGCCTTACTGGAAACTAAAACTGTACTTTTTAACATCTTGCAACATTTTGAAATTATTCCCGTGGAAAGAACTCAGATTCCTTTTGAGATCTCTAAAAAATCCTTCCCGTTGGCTGCTGCTAATGGATTCTGGCTTGGACTGAAACGCGTTAAGAATATCTCAAACTTCTAAGGATTTAACTAATATAATTTCGTTGTATACTGTTTCTATTATGTCATTTATATTAAGTATTACTGACAAATTGGAAAACAAACATATGTGTCTTGTTATAAATAAAATAAACGCCTATTAAGCTCTATTATTTATAATTTAGGACGGTGCTGCGTACTTCTTAATTCAGAGAGGAAATGGAAGTAAAGCGTGGTTTACACCGATACGCAAAACTTTGATTAACCTTTCTGAGGAGATAAAGTCGGGTACAGTTTAAGCTGACTTGTGTCATGGCCGCTAAAACGTCCAAGATTTTATTTGATGCATAAGAAATGCCAGTAGTTCTCAAACAGTTCTCTTCTCCTGTAACAACAATGATGCGCTAAATAATTATTTAAAAAAAATCGGTAAAGGTATTTACACAGAACTTCCCTCGTTATTTGCGCATGGCGGTCACTCTAAAAAATTAATTATCACGAAATGACATTGAGAATAATAATCGGAATATAGTCATTGCTATTATTACAAAGAAAACTTGATCATTTTATATTTGAGCAAAAAGGAAAGTTTCCTTCTATTCTATAGTAGTGGTAAAGAAAAGTTTAAAAGTTAAAAATTATATATTTTTTTAAATAGGTTTAGAATGTCATGAAACGTGAAACTTTTAAATTTGAGCAAAACAAAATTTTTCGTCTATTCTATAGTAGTGATAAATAGATTAAAAATATTTTAAATTTTTTTTTTATTTTTCAAAAACATTTTTAAATTTGTTTGAATAGTTTTAGAATGCCATGGAAGCGTGGATAGTTTAAATCTGAACAAAGAAAAAAAATCTATCTAGTGGTAAAATTTTGTAAAAATAGTAAAAAAAAATCAAATTTTTCTTTTAAATAAATTTAGAACGCTATGAAACGTGGATATTTTAAATTTGAAGAAATAAAAAAAAATCCATCTATTTTAGTGGTAAAAAGTTTTTCAAAAATGTTGGTAAAAAAAAATTTCAAAAAAAAATTGAATCAAGTCTAGAATGCCATGAAACGTGGAAATATTAAATTTGAAGAAAGGAAAAAATTTTTTTCATCTATTTTAGTAGTAAAAAAATTTTCAAAAATGCAGGTAAAAAAATTCAAAAAATTTTTTTTTAATTAGGCTTAGAATGCCATGAAACGTGGAAATTTTAAATTTGAAGAAAGAAAAAAAAATATTTCATTATAGTAGTAAAAAATTTTTCAAAAATATTGGTGAAAAAAATTTTCAATTTTTTTTTCTGAAATAGGTTTAGCCCGTCATGAAACGTGTTTTCACTATTTATTCCGTTTAGACGGTCCATCCTGTATATTTTCCAGTGAAATTTCTACCATTTCTTCGCTGACAGTAGCGTCAACTACCTACCAAATTTGACTGCTCTCCGTCAAGTAGTTTTTTAGTAAATGCACCAACAGACAGACAGACAGACAGACTGACGGAATTGAAAAACCTATATTTTCGTAATCTACGTGTTCTGAAAAGTCAGAATCCAAAAAAATCTCGGAGGGTGATTTTTTCTCGAATACAATACTTCCCTTCGGTATGCGAGGGAAGTAAAAAATTGAAAATTTTTTTCACCAATATTTTTGAAAAAATTTTTACTACTATAATGAAATATTTTTTTTCTTTCTTCAAATTTAAAATTTCCACGTTTCATGGCATTCTAAGCCTGATTCAAAAAAAAAAAATTGAATTTTTTTTGAACATTTTTGAAAATTTGTTTACCACTAAAACAGATGGATTTTTTTTATTTCTTCAAATTTCAAATTTCCACGTTTCATAGTGTTCTAAATCTATTTAAAAGAAAAATTAGAAATGTTTCTTAGTATTTTTAAAAATTTTACCACCAAGAATTTTTTTTTCTTTGTTCAGATTTTAACTAAGTATCCACGTTTCCATGACATTCTAAAACTATTCAAACAAATTTAAAAATGTTTTTGAAGAATTTAAAAAAAAAATTGAAAACATTTTTAATCCATTTAAGTATCACTACTATAGAACAGACGAAAAAAATGTTTTTGCTCAAATTTAAAATTTCCACGTTTCATGATTTTCCAAACCAATTTCGGAAAAAAAAATTTGCAACATTTTGTTACCAGTTTGGAAAAAATTTAACACTAGATTGCTCAAATTTAAATGACATTCTAAACGTAGGTATTTTAGAAAAAAATCTTTGAAAATTTTTTTCACCAACATTTTTCAAAAAGTTTTTACCACTAAAATAGATCGATTTTTTTTTATTTGCTCAAATTTAAAATTTTCACGTTTCATAGCATTCTAAACCTATTTTAAAAAATATGTAATATTAAATTTTTAAACTTTTTTTAGCACTACTATAGAATAGAAGGAAACTTTCATTTTTGCTCAAATTTAAAATTTCTACGTTTCACATTTTAAACCTATTTCAGAAGAAAACATTTTGAAAATTATTTTACCAACATCTTTTGAAAAATGTTTAAAAAAATGAAATTTTTTAACCACCACTATACTTTCACTCCATTACGTGAATGTTGGATTGAAAATGTGACAGATGGCAATAATATCTGGCACATGCACCTATTATACTTTTATTGAAAAATGTACAAGGTGGTCATCCCAAGAAATAATTCAGTCATGGTGGACATTTGTAAAGGTATTTGCGCAAGCCTGCCATATGTGGCACCTGCTATTTAGTATTGAACTTTTGCTGTTGGATGAGCAATCTGTATATTTTTTTGACCAAAACTTATCAAGTTTTCTTTGTAATAATAGCAATAACTCTATTCCGATTATTATTCTCAATGTCATTTCGTAATTATCAATTTTTTAAAGTGACTGCCATGCACAAATAACGAGGGAAGTTCTGTGTAAATACCTTTACCGATTTTTTTAAAAAATGTTTTTTTTCTTTGTTCAAATTTAAAATTTCCACGTTTCCATGGCATTTTAAACCTATTCAAACAAATTTTAAAAAAAAATGAAAAAATGTTTAATCTATTTCACTACTTTCTATAGAATAGATGAAAAATTTTTTTTTGCTCAAATTTAAAATTTCCACGTTTCATGACATTCCAAACCTATTTCGGAAAAAAAAATGAATCATTTTTTTACCATTTTGGGAAATAATTTTACCACTAGAATAGATGGAAAAATTTTCTATTGCTGAAATTTAAAATTTTCACGTTTCATGACATTCTAAGCCTGTTTCAGAAGAAAAAAGATTTTGAAGCTTTTTAACCAACATTTTTGAAAAATTTCAAAAAAATGAATTTTTTTAACCACCATTATACTTCCACTCCATTACGTGAATGTGGAATTGAAAATGTGTCAGATGGCAATAACATTTGACATATGCTATTATATTTTTATTGAAAAATATACAGGGTGGTCATCCCAAGAAGTAATTCATGGTGGACATTTGTTAAGGTATTTGCGCAAGCCTTCCAGTCTTCTTTGTAATAATAGTGATAACTATATTCCGATTATTATTTTCAATGTCATTTCGTAATTATTAATTATTTAGCGACCCGCGCACAAATAAAGAGGGAAGTTTTGTGTAAATTCCTTTACCGATTTTTTTAATTTTCACGTATAAGCATTATGAAATAGAAAAAATTATAATTGAAATATGTGTCACCGTATATATAATAAAATGCGCGAAATGTCGATTGTGGTCTGTTTTTAAACCAGAAGGAGTAAACAGGGAAGTTCCATTCACACCATAAAAGTGATCAGAAAATATACTAAAACCTTTTTGGCATTTGGCGCAACCAACAATACACGACTACAATGTTTTCGTGTGCATTTTATTATATTATATAATATAATATGCATCGACCTCTATTTGACTTCTAGGTATTTTATACATCATCTATACCATTTACGCAATTACCAAGTAATGTAGTCTAATATGGCGAGTAGTGAAGACGAAGAAAATGAGCTCTCGTGTAAAAAGTGCAAGGAATCCATTACTGATGATAATCATATAGTTTGCGATGGCTTATGTAATTCTGCTTTCCATGTGGAGTGTAGTGATATAAAAAAAAGTTCCCTTAAGTTAATAAAAACAACGGACTCAATTAAATGGCTGTGTGAGGTATGTAACCAATATACAACAAATCTTGGAATTTTTACATCTATTGAGAACACCGTCAATAATTTATTAGACAAAAAGTTTTCCGAATTTCAATTAAACTTAAAGCAAAAAAGAGAAGTTATGTATGCAACAATAATTAACAGTATAAAGAACATTTCGCCTGTAACATCATACCAAACAAATGTGTCATCTACTATAAAGCCAAGAACTGCCAATATTTCTTATAGTACGGTTGCTAAAACTAAAAAAGTCCATCCAAATAATTCGCTGTTTATTAAGGCACGTGATAAAGACAAAAGCCCTGCCGAATTATACAAACAGATTAAGTCTTCTGTTAACCCAGCTAGATTATCAATTTCTGTAAACCATATAAGAACAACAAATAATGGAGTAATAATTAACTGCGAAAATTCAGAATCATTAAATAAATTAAAAGACACCTTAACCCCTCAGTTGGAGAATCAGTGTGAGCTCAAAACATCGAAAAGTATAACCCCAAAAGTAATTATCTATGGTACCGAAAAATCTGATGAAGCAGTCAATGACGACACACTAGCTGATGACATAATAAAAACTAATAAAATTCCATCTCAAGCAGAGAATTTCATGTTTAAAATAGTGAGGAAAATTAATTACAATGGTCTTATTAATCTGATTGTAGCCGTCGATCCCCAAACAAGGTCATTTATATTACCTCTTGGCCATCTTTATGTAAATTGGAGAAGATGCCGCATTGCAGATTCTTACCATGTAAAAAGATGTAATACATGCTGTAACTTTGGCCATCTTTCTACTAGTTGTAATAGCAAGTTTCCTGTATGCTATTTGTGCGCTGAAGGTCATGAATCTAAATTGTGCAGTTCCAACTTCAAAAAATGTGCAAATTGTATTCAATCCAACAAAAACCTTAAGACAACATACGATATCAACCATTCAGCCAGAGACAATACGTGTCCATGTTATTTAAACAAACTTAATACCTTAAAAAACCAGACGTTGGAGTCCTTAAATAGTGCCTAGCAATCAAAATTAACTCCTAATAAATTATGTGTAGCGCATCATAATCTTCAATGCCTAAAAAACAAAATGGAGGAAGTTGAAGTACTTTTAACGCTAGAGAACATTGATGTACTCTGTATCTCCGAAACCTGGATTACTTCCCAAGAAATTTCAAGAATTTCATTTTCAGGATATATTGTATCAAGTCATTATTGCAGGAAATCACATATTCATGGAGGTACTCTAATTTTAACAAAAAACTCACTAAAAGTCAAAGAAATCCTAGAAATAACACGTTTAAGCATAGACAACATTTTCGAATGTAGCGCTATCTCACTTATTTTAAATAAAATAAATTATTGTATAATATGTTTGTATAGAATTCCAAACCTTAACAGATTAGATACCAATGTGTTTTTGTCAAAATTAGAGGAATCTGCAAATATAATCTTCAGCAAATACCCCAATTCAAGAGTACTTTATTGTGGTGACTTTAATATTGATTTTTTGTGTAAAACTAACGACGTTACAAACTTTCTAGATATATTTTACTCTTATTGTATATATCCAGCTTTTGATGAACCCACTCATTTTCAAAACAACTCAGGTACTGCCATTGACTACATATTACTAAATTATCAGGATAGGATTTTAGAAAAAAATCTACTTAATACAGGTTTGTCAGATCATGTTGGTCAAAAAATTGTATTTGATGTATTTGCCCTAAAAAATAAACAGCCGTACAAATTTAGATCCTTTTCCCGGAAAAATATTTTAAAATTTAAGGAATTTTTAGAAACTGAATCCTGGCACAGTGTTCTGAATTGCATTACAATTGATGAAAAATACGAAATTTTTAATAATACACTACATGGATACTATGACCTAAGTTTTGCCTTTGTTACTAAAAATTTGAATATCAAAAACAGGGACTGGATAACTGCAGGTATCAAGGTATCATCCGTACGATTAAAAGAACTGTTTGTTTATCAAAAAAATAATATAATTGGAAAAGAACACTATAAAATATACAAGAAAATATACAATAGGGTTATACGTCAAGCTAAAAAGATGTATTTTGATAATTTAATAATACACTCGGCAAACAAATCTAGTGCTGTATGGAGAGTAATTAATAGTACTTTCGAAAATGGCCAAACTTCAAAAAATAACACGGACATAGAAATACGAGGAAATACAATCTCTGACAAAAAAATAATATCTGATGAATTTAATAACTTCTTTGTTAATCTACCCAAATCACTTTTAGTACCACAAGATAAAACAAATCGCACAAACACCACTACAATACCTATAACTAACAAATCAATTTATTTAGAACCTGTAACAATATCTGAAGTAATAGACGTAATTAACAATTTGAAAAATTCCAAGGCTGTTGGTCCTGACGACTATTCTATAAAAGTAATAAAACAGTGTGCAAGACAACTTGCAAAACCATTAACTCACATAATCAACGAATGCTTTAAAAACGGCCAATTTCCAAATCTCCTGAAAATGTCAAAAATTATTCCTATACCAAAAAAAGGTGACAACAGCCAACTTAAAAATTACCGTCCAATTGCGTTATTGTCTGTTTTTTCGAAAATATTTGAAAAACTACTTTCAAGACGAATAATAGCTTTTTTAGAGTCAAATGAACTATATTCTCCTAACCAACACGGGTTTAGAAAAAACAGGTCTACAATTTCTGCCTTAATGGACATTTTACATTTCATTTACAAGAACATAGATGAAGGAAAAAAGTTATGGCAATTTTTATCGACCTTTCTAAGGTTTTTGACTGCGTAGATCATGATGTTTTACTAAATAATGTTGAACATTATGGCCTGCGTGGTCATTGTAAAAATCTCATTTCGTCGTATTTAAATAATAGGAAACAATTTGTTAGTTATCTCGGAGAATGCTCTGAGGAATTGCCTGTTGATATTGGGGTGCCGCAAGGAAGTGTACTCGGGCCCCTACTATTCTTATTATACATAAATGATTTAGACTCAATTTTATCAATTTTTTCCAGTACCTTTGCAGATGACGTCACAATTGTTGCAGGTGAAACTAATTTGGAAGTGTTAATTTCCAAGCTAAGATCAAACTTACTTTCACTCAACCATTATTTTAATGAAAAAAATTTACTAATGAATCTAGACAAAACCTATTCATTGCAGTTCCACCCCATAGGAGCAAATTATCTATCCAGTCCTCTATTAAAACTTAACGGTAAATCAATACAACAGGTAACCACTTTTAAACTTCTTGGAATTAATATTGACCTTTCTCTAAACTGGAAATCACATATAAATTTTATTTTTAATAAATGTGCCAGCAATTGCTTTGCATTAAAAAGACTTCGCCAAATAACTAGTACTACAACAGTAAAAGTGTTCTATTACTCCAACATGGAATCAAGGCTCCGTTACGGCATTATTTTTTGGGGTAATTCTACATCCTCAAATAGGATTTTTGTGTTGCAAAAGAGAGCCATACGCTGCATGTTTGGTTTACAGTTTAGAGAATCATGTAAAAGAACATTCATTGAACAAAACATTTTGACTCTGCCTTGCTTATATATACTAGAAATCTTAAAACTGGTAAAAAAGAATCCATCTAAATTTAACGTGCTGAATGAGCATCATCATTATTCGACACGTCATGGCTTGAATTTGCAGCATGAAATTCACAGGCTGGAACTCTACAAAGCTAACCCATATTACGTGGGCTCTGTTCTCTTCAATAAATTAGGCAGTAAAGTAAAAAATATTGTAAGTGTAAAAAGATTTGTGACAACTGTTAAAACTTATCTTATTTCAAAGGCTTTTTATTCTGTTGATGAATACTTAATGACTTAATAGATTGTAGAAACATTGTTGTTTTGTGTTGTAAGCTCACAAATATGTAAACTTTTTATTTATAATTATGCAATTATTGACTTATCCTATATCGTCTTGTATGATCTATTGGATTAATAAAGGTATTATTATTATATTATTATTATAATTAGCCACTTTTACCTTCAGATTGATATAAAAGGGATTAAAAACTCCTATATAATGCGCAAACGGTAAAATAGAAATTATAACCAAATAATTTATGATATGAAATTAAAATTTTTACAATATGTCAAAATTTAGGACTATTGCCCTTTGTAAATCTGGCGAGGGCATATCCAATCACAGATGTATGATTTAGCGCGTTAAATTTAAAACGCTACTCCTGGTTTAAAAATGGTTGTTAATTTTAAAACCCTATATGCAAAGACATTAACTGATAATCACTAAAAATACTGCCTAACCACTGAAGGTGACCTTACATTTTACTAAAACATAAATACTCTTTAGTGTGTGTATTTTTGTTTTTATCTTATCCGTATCTTATTATTATCAATGCGTATTGTATTTAATAAGTACCAAAAAGTCGTCTTTATTCAGTAAAACAGCTGTAGGTAAATATTATAGTAGATAGTAAAGTAATTAAAGTCATTACTTGGGCAAGTGTGTATATTATCCTGTTGTAGATTTATTTTGTACAGTTTCATTTATTTGTAAAATTAAGTAAATAATAAACATGCTGATGCTGATCCTTGGGACTGCTGCAGCGGGCATCCTTTTTTATTACTTGTTTGTAAAACCCTTGGATTATTGGAAGGATCGGGGAGTGAAACAGAGAGATCCTGTATGGTTCTTTGGTGATAACTTTAAAACTTTCTTCCGACGAGAGAGTTTTGTTGATATGGTCACGGCTTGCTACAAGCACGCTCCTGGAACAAGGTGAGACTTTTTTTATTTATGTTTCGAGCTAATGCAAGTGTGTGAATGTCATTGTATGGCAGTTTGTCCGCCTAAAAATTCTTAGCAATCATTTCCTACCTCTTGAGAAAGAAGTTCCCTTGATCAACGAAATAAGGACAATGTACCAACCAAATGGCCCAGGGGAAGTCCAGATTTGACTCTACTTGATAATCTTTTAGAGGGTTATTTTATAGGTGACTATAATATAGATTCTAAATGACTAAAGATTTGTGGACGAGTTGAAAAGTAAAATTATTTAAGTTTTGGGAAGTATTACTTAAGTTACTAACAAGAAGTTTCTGAAACGTTATACATGGAACGCGACAGTTTGTACTTTAAGTTTAAAAGAATGCTTCACATTTCTTTAATATTTTACTTGTAAAAGTTCTACATGAATTGGTAAGTATGGCATTACATTCAGACTTCAAAGAAGATTCAGGATATTCATCTTCTTGTTATCCATCTTGACAAACGTTTTGTGATGCATGTAATGTTTTAGTTGTAATTGGCTTCCTTTTGCTGTATAGCTTGTCTATCAGCTGCACCAAGGCTCCTTCCCATTCTCTTTGGTGGCACCAATCGAACGTTTTGGTGGTCTTCTTCGCCTTTTGCCATCTGATTTGAGCAACAACACTATGCACATTGCTGACATATTTTACGTCTAGTTTTATTATTATTATTTTAGATACTTTGGAATGTATCAAATGGTTAAACCAACGTTATTAGTGAAAGATCCCGAGCTAATAAAACAAATAACAGTTAAAGATTTTGAGCATTTTACCGACCATAGACCGTTTGTGCCAGAAACTGCAGATCCTTTGTGGAGCAAAAACTTATTTGCCCTTAAAGGTAGGTCCTATTTCGAATTTATATAATATTCTCCCATTTATTTATATTTCTAAAACCTCGATGTTAAATTTCAGGAGACTCATGGCGTGACATGAGATCTATCCTAAGTCCTTCGTTCACCAGCAGTAAGATGAGAGCCATGTTTGTGTTAATGGCGGACTGTGCTGAAAACTTTGTTCAAAACTTTCTGAAGAAGAACGAGGAAATAGTTACTGTAGAAATGAAAGACGTTTTTACCCGCTTCACAAATGACGTCATAGCCACAACAGCGTTTGGTATTAAAGTTGATTCACTAGCTGAACCAAACAACGAATTTTACTTGATGGGAAAAGAAGCTACAGATTTTAGTAGCTTTACGAGGTCCCTAAGGATGTTTGGATTTTTAACATTTCCGAAAATTTTTGAAGTAAGTATATGATTTTGTTGCCCAGAGAAACATCAATATCTCATCCTCATTACCTTTAAGTTTGATGGGATTTTGAGATGATGTAATAAAAACCATTGACGCACATATAGAACATCCTAGTGGTAGGTATTCAGAAGTGCTAACAAATTCTGCAAAACTTTTTCCGTTAGCCATGTTTTTGTCTAAAATAATGTATGACTCCAATGGTATGATTCTAGAAGGAGAATTTACATATTTGTTTTTTTTTTAGCTGTTGCAAGTGAAACTTTTCAGTAATGCAGTAAGTACCTTCTTTAGGCAACTTATAAACGACACGATAAAAAATAGGGAGGCGAAGGCAATTGTGCGACCGGATATGATCCATTTGCTGATGGAAGCACGGAAAGGAATCCATAAACATGAGGAAAATGCCATCATTGACACTGGATTTGCTACTGTTCAGGAATCAGACTTGGGTAAATATAAAATATTACATTTTTTAAACCAGAATTCGAAATTTTGTAATAAACTTCATCCATTTAAAAATCTGTTAGGGCCTTGGGCATTTCAAATCAGTACTCCTTAAGTAAGTTATCATTCACGGTCAGCAGTTTTTTATTCCACCCGTCGAGCATGAAGGCCGAGCAATTTTGAAAACTCCGTCGTACACAGAAATTAAATATATTAGTAGCATAAATTCAGTTTAGTTCAGAATAAAAATAATAATAATAAATCCCATAGAATGGCTATGACACCAAAAGGTACTGCCGAGTTCATGCTCATAAACATTCTCTAACAAAAAGCCTAGAGAAGCAATATTCCAGAAAGAGTACATGAGTTCTATTTACATGGCGCCTATTTCAGGCATTTATTAGTACTATAAATGGAAAGAAGAGATTGAAACAATTTGAGCTATTTTTGCATTTATCGTGCCCAGCGTTATTCATTAGAAAATGTGCAAATTTCACATAAAACCTTTCTATAAGAATATACCGGGTGGCCACGAGTGAATGTACGTCCCCAATATTTTGGTTGTTTTTGTATTTAAAAATTTGGTTTTTGGAACAAATAAATTAGACTATAATAGGCTACTTTTAGACTACTTAACAAGAATGAAAATATCACTTCCGGTTGAACCGGAAGTGACATCAACTTTTTTTTCTTAAATGGAATGACTGTATTTTTTTATGGTTTCGCATTAAGCATAAATCTCTAAGAGCAACAGTTTTCTCAGATGTAAAAAATTCCAAAAAATAAGTGAGATACGAACAATTTTTAAATTTTTTCACAATGGCCGCGTCAGATGAATGCGATGTAAGAAAATTACTAAGTAGGCTATGGAAATTATTAGTAAGGTTGTAGATTTGTCTGTAAAGCAGAAAATAGTTGTTTGAATTACTGATAGGTACCAGTATTTTTAGTTTAAAAAAAAAAACGAAATTTCGTTTTCATTTCCATAGGGGTCCTATGGAATTCTTTTTAATGGAACTGTGCTATTTCTTTTATTAATCAGAAATAATGATTCATAAACTATAATTTTTTCGCCATTGATCATTTCTTAACGACATCCTTCGTAATAATAGAAGTATTCTTAAAAAGTAAACAGAAATTAAACAAGAAATAATTTTAATAGGTATAACGTTACAACCATGAATAAATCACCAAGAATAACAAAACTATTTAAAACCTAAATTATAATAAACCATTATAAAAATTGTTCAAACTGTTCACCGTTATGATTAATACAAAGAGTAGCGCGACTTATAGTTGCACGTCTAACATTCTGTAATTGTTGAGGTGTTATTTGTGCAATTTCGTGTCGAACTCTTTCTTCCGGATCTTGTCTTGTGGTTGGAGCAGTCGTGTAGACTCTATTTTTCAAATGCGCCAAAAAAAAATCGAGTGGGGTTAAGTCAGGCAACCTTGCAAGCCATCTGACTGGACCGTGGGTCCCAATCCAACGATCTGGAAATAATTGATTTAAGTAATCCCTAACGATAATAGCATTGTGTGGTCTAGCTCCGTCTTGTTGGAAGTAAACCTTGTCAATATTGGTATTGGGAATTTGATTAATCTTTGGAACTATTATATTTTGGAGTAATTCTAGATATCTTGGTCCAGTTAGAGTTTCGTTAAAAATTATTGGACCTATCATATGGTCGCCCAGTACGCCTAACCAAACATTGAAGCCAAACCGCCCCTGCCTCATAATGTGAGGATTATCAATTGCCCAATATCGAGTGTTGTTTTTATTAAATAACCCAAGGTTTGTAAATCTTGATTCATCAGTGAACAAAATGTTTTTGATAAAATTCTCATTTCTTAATTGGCGTAACTGTAACCAATTAGAAAAGGTTATTCTTCGTTGATAATCATTCTCATACAAAAATTATATAATTGATATTTATAAGAACGATAGCCGTGTTTCTTTAAAATTTTTCTGGCTGATTCTTTGGAAACTGGTAATTCATGTTCAATTTGTCTTATCGAAATGGTTGGGTCAGCATGCACTAAAGATAATACATTAATTTCCGTTTCATCATCCACAATAAATCTTTCTCCAATTTCTACATTAGGTTCAGTTCTAAATTATTGCTCCAACCTCTGGATATCTCCGTCCATACAGACTCTCTCTAGTTGCATTACGTCGAGTCTCTCCATAAATAATGATCATGTCAACTTTTTCATCTCTTAAATAATTTTCAGCCTTTTTATATTAATTTTCTTGTTTATAACAACTTTAATACACTTGCTTCAGAAAATTAGTGAGTAAGTCAAGACTAATTCAATTGTTGCGAACGTCTGTCATTTTCATGGCTATTTGCAATTTTGGACTTAAATGTAGATAGATACCTTATTAAAATGATTTGTGGCGCTTACTTTTTAAAAATATTTCTATTATTACGAAGGATATCGTTAAGAAATGATTAATGGCGAAAAAATCATAGTTTATGAATCATTATTTCTGATTAATAAAAGAAATAGCACAGTTCCATTAAAAAAAATGTCATAGGACCCCCACGGAAATGAAAATGATATTCCGTTTTTTTAAAAAAAAAACTAAAAATACTGGTACCTACCAGTAATTCAAACAACTATTTTCTTCTTTACAGACAAGTCTACAACCTTATTAATAATTTCCATAGCCTACTTAGTAATTTTCTTACATCGTATTCATCTGAGGCGGCCATTTTGAAAAAATTAAAAAATTGTTCGTATCTCACTTATTTTTTGGAATTTTTTACATCTGAAAAAACTGTTGCACTAAGAAATTTATGCTTAATGAGACACCATAAAAAAATGTAGTCATTCCATTTAAGAAAAAAAGTTGATGTCACTTCCGGTTCAACCGGAAGTGATATTTTCATTCCTGTTAGTGTAAAAGTAGCTTATTATTGCCTAATTTATGTGTACCAAAAACCAAATTTTTAAATACAAAAACAACCAAAATATTGGGGGCGTACATTGCCTCGTGGCCACCCGGTATACCAGCATCTATAACGATTATTCTATGACAGATTAAAATGGCTATTTTAGGAAAAGCAAAAATCGTCAGAGATTTAACCAATGAAGACATCACAGCGCAAGCCTTGATTTTCTTTTTCGCCGGTTTTGATACCGTTTCAACGCTTATGAGCTTCGCCGCCTTTGAATTGGCTGTAAATCAAGATGTCCAAGATAGGCTTAGACAGGAGATTCAAGATACTTTAAGAGAATGTGAAGGAAAATTGACGTATGAAGGCCTTTTGAAAATGAAATACATGGACATGGTTATTTCAGGTAAATATATTCCTTTTAATACGTAACATGATTATTGATTTAAGGCGGCCATTCCCTAGAAAGTGACATCCGATAGGGAAATATTTATTATTTTTGGCCATAACTTCTTTTCATATTACCTATATTTAAAAAAAACTATAAGAGTACCTAAATAGAACCATAATAAGACTATTACTATGAATTTTCACTCAATAATTTTAGTGGTTTGCAAAATAGCTAGATTTAAATTTAAAAAAACCGCTGCCTAAGGAATCACTACTTCCACATCCAGATTCTTCATCCAAGTCACTTTAAAGGTAATATCTTGACTATATTTGCACTCTAGTATGTGGAAATTATTGGTCATAGAATTTTAATAATATTTGGGGCAGATGTCATAGAAAAGTTTGAGGGGTTGGTTTCTACCATATTCGTTAAAAATGAAGTTTCTAGTTTACCCTACTTATTTTCCACTATTCGCAATCTACCACCTCCCACCCCTTCAATGGAGTCATCTCAATCGGATGTCACTACAATACATACGTGTACTAACTTTCAAGTGAATATCTCAATTTGATGTTATCAATCCCATTAATAATGAAGCGGAGGTGGTGGAGTTTGAAAAATATTAGAAAGAAATCTGAGGCCTTGGTTTCTAGTATATACACCGAATCCCAAATTTCTGTACTCTTACCAGCTTTATTTACTTATTTTTCCCTACTCCTATTAACCCCAACCCTTCTACGGAATCATCCCAAAATATAATCTAGTTCCAGATGTCGTTATAATACATACGTTTACCAAATTTCAAATGAATATCTCAATTTTATTTTATCAACCCTTTTAATAATGAAGTAGGGGTGGTGGGGGTTGAAAAATATTATAAATAATCTGAGGCCTTAACTTCTAGTACATACACCGAATTTCAAGTTTCTGTACTCTTACAAGCTTGCTTTACTTATTTTCCCATATTTACCCCTATTTAACCCCCAACCCTTCACCGGATATCCTCAAAAAACAATCCAGTTCCAGATCTCGTTATAATATATACGTGTAGAAAATTTCAAGTCAATATCTTAAACCGTTCCGGAGAAAACGTGCGGACAAAAAAAAAAAAATTACAGACAGACAGACCGACAGACAGAAAATTTTTTTTTGCCCAAATTCAAAATCTCGACGTTTCATGACATTTTAAGCCTATTTCACGAATAAAAATTTTTGAAAATTTTTTTGCGATTACTATACTTCCAATCCACTACGTGGATGTGGAAGTAATGATGTTAATCCTCCTATTTCGTAGTTTTAAATCTAGTTATTTTGCAAACCACTGAAATTATTGAGTGAAAATTCATAGTACCTAATTGTCTTGTTATGATTCTACTTAATATACGATTAAATGTATTGACCCCTCACTTTAACCGCGAATATCTCGGAAACGGAGGAGCAGAAAAAATTGAAAAAATTATGTGTCTATTATGAATCTATTCTAAATTAGTCCCTGAAACTTGAATAATGTACATTGGACACGTTTGAAGTTCTGCCAAGTTATATTGAAAAATGTCCTACTTTTTAAGGAAATTCGGCCATACCAGTTTTAAATCCATTATATCTTGGAAAATATGCGTACTATGTAAATAATATTTTAGACACCGATAAAGCACGGCATTTTTTGTACGAGGAAATTTTTTCATAATTTTTTATTCTAAAATTTTGCAGTTCTTTCTCAAAAACGTGACGTCATGTTTATTCGGTTATTTATCAATGTATTTTAAATTTCTTTATTAAAATTTATGAAACATAATACACTGCTGGCCACTCGAACTTACACATAGAGACTTTTAGGCAAAATTTAAAGTTGAATATTTTCAACAGGAATGCAAATTTTTGAACGCGGCTTGCAAATTTTAAGAGCTAGTTTTTTTCGGATTAAGCTGCATGACGTATGTTTATCGTAGGACCATAAGTTTATTATATACATATCAATGAAGTCATGCAAAAAATCAAAAAGTTTGTATGAGTGAAATTTCCGCAACAAATTTTTTTGGTCGTTGCAATATGGTTCTTTACTAAGGTAACATCAATATCTCTAGACAGTTTTGTCAGTTTTTGGAGTAAGGCCCTTAGGCCTTGTACACACTACTCAACATAAAATTTGGATACCGAAATCTTTAAAATGCTATAACTTGACATTGGATTGACGGTTCTTGATGATTTTTGCGGATTTGGAATCCTTATTTCACGTAGATTTTCTATGGTCTAAGCATTTTATTTGAGGGTTGAAATTTACACATTATACCGGGTCGATAATAAACAAAAACGTAGGGTACGACGCGCTCTAAAGTTTGGCATTATTTAAGTTTTTGTAAAAATAAATTCTCACCTCAAGTTGTTTTTATTTAATGTTCTTCTGCGAAATGGGGTAATGCAGAGTGGAGCCATTGTTTATTTACTGACGAAACAAGATTTAATTTGTTTCACTCCGATGGCCGAATGTTAGTTTGGAGAAGGCCAAATCAGCGATATTTGGAGGAAAATATGGCCCCTCAAGAAGCATTTGGTGGCGGAGGTGTTACAGTGTGGGGAGGTATAATAAGAAATGGTAAAACCGAGCTATTCATTACCAACCAAACCATTAATGCTACTGTGTATCAGGAGGAAATTTTGGAACCTATTGTTGTTCCTTTTGCTCGACATTACGGCCCAGAAATTCTATTGGTGGATGACAACGCTCGACCTCACAGAGCGCGAAGGATCACAGAGTTTTTGCAGGCACAAAACATCAATAGGATGGACTGACCTGCAAAGTCTCCGGATCTTAATGTCATCGAACACGTTTGGTATTATTTAAAACTTAAAGTAAGATCTCTTGATGTACCCCCTGAAACCTTAGAAACGCTCAGTGAGGCCATTCGTGAAGAATGGGAGAATATTCCGCAAGATTTTATAAATAATCTTGTGGATACTCTACCAAATCGATGTCGGGAAGTAATATTCCGAGCAGGAGGACCAACAAATATTAGCTTCTCTTTTTTTTAATTAATGTACCTAATTTTAATTAGGCAATTTTAATTTAATTTAAGTTTAAATTAAATTAATTTTTAATTTTTTAGTTAAATTTTTTTTCAGTTATTAAAAATTACCAGAATTAGAATTATAAATTTTTTAAGAATTGACTTTTGGTCGTTGTTAAGCAATGTTGTATATTGTAGAATTTAATGTAATAAACTTGTTCTTGTCGCTACGTTTTTGTTTATTATATTATAAAATGCTTAGACCATAGAAAATCTATGTGAAATAAGGATTCCAAATCCGCAAAAATCATCAAGAACCGTCAATCCAATGTCAAGTTATAGCATTTTAAAGATTTCGGTATCCAAATTTTATGTTGAGTAGTGTGTACAAGGCCTAAGGGCCTTAATCCAAAAACTGTCAAAACTGTCTAGAGATATTGATGTTACCTTAGTAAGGAACCATATTGCAACGACCAAAAAAATTTTTTGCGGAAATTTCACTCATACAAACTTTTTGATTTTTTGCATGACTTCATTGATCACCCCGTATATAATAAACTTATGGTCCTACGATAAATATACGTCATGCAGCTTAATCCGAAAAAAACTAGCTCTTAAAATTTGCAAGCCGCGTTCAAAAATTTGCATTCCTGTTGAAAATATTGAACTTTAAATTTTGCCTAAAAGTCTCTATGTGTAAGTTCGAGTGGCCAGCAGTTTAGATAATATTTGTGCAAACTTTTCAATGCCACTTAATTGACCAAATACAGAGAAAAACCCAATATTCTATCCTGTCATGGCTGTTACGCCACCTAGCGGACATTTTAGAAACTTGAAATTATTTTTCAGCGATTCTTCAGGGTCACTTTAGTCAAGGTAATTTTTTCCCTAAACTTATTCGATGATTGGTTTCTGAGATATGGCCGGCCTCCATTCTTAGTTTGAAATTTGAAAATATATATTAATAAACATTTCTGACAAGAAATTACTAATGTACAACAATAATTCTTAATTATTTTTTAGAAACAATGAGATTATGGCCAAATGCTATAGCAACAGATAGAGTATGCACTAAACCATACACCATAGAACCAGCTACTCCAGACGAAAAACCTGTATATTTAGAGAAGGGTGCACTACTTACTATTCCCATTTTCCCTATCCACAGGGATCCTCAGTACTACCCGAACCCCGAACGATTTGATCCAGAGAGATTCAACGATGAAAATAAAATAAATGTAAAACCCTACACTTTCATGCCTTTTGGAGTAGGCCCACGTAATTGTATCGGCTCTAGATTTGCCTTACTGGAAACTAAAACTGTGTTTTTTAATATCTTGCAACATTTTGAAATTATTCCCGTGGAAAGAACTCAGATTCCTTTTGAGATCTCAAAAAAATCTTTCCCGTTGACTGCTGCTAATGGATTCTGGCTTGGACTGAAACGCGTTAAGAAGATCTCAAACTTCTAAGGATTTAACTAATATAATTTCGTTGTATACTGTTTCTATTATGTCATTTATATTAAGTATTACTGACAAATTGGAAAACAAACATATGTCTCTTGTTATAAATAAAATAAACGCCTATTAAGCTCTATTATTTATAATTTAGGACGGTGCTGCGTACTTCTTAATTCAGAGAGGAAATGAAAGTAAAGCGTGGTTTACATCGATACGCAAAAGTTTGATTAACCTTTCTGCGGAGATAAATTCGGGTACAGTTTAAGCTGACTTGTGTCATGGTCGCTAAAACGTCTAAGATTTTATTTGATGCATAAGAAATGCCAGTAGTTCTCAAACAGTTCTTCTCCTGTAACAGCAATGATGCCGCTAAATAATTAAAAAAAAAAACAGGAAAGATATTATCATAAAATATTAAGGTTATTAATTTAGTAACTTCGTCATTTTAGTGGAATTATGATTATACAGTGTCCGCCATAAAATTGGTTACATGTGGGAAGAATTGTATTATTGACATTTCTAAAAAACTTTATTGGGGTTCGTTCATGCATGTCCGACAACAAAAAAATTACATTTTGACACATGTCATGTGATCACCGGTTTGGACTGTAAAAAATAGTTGATGGTTGTATCGAGAAATGGGTCAAATTGTTAACATATCGAAACATTTTATGAAGAAAAAGTGCATAGAATACAATAATGACCCCATATATCAATTTCGAAGCAGATATGAGGAAAATAAAAAAGTGAAAATTTTACCCCTACCATTAATTACTATATGAAAAATTATAAATTCTTGTGAATATTTGATTAGTTTCGACAAAAACTTTATGTATTTTAGTTGAATAAAAGTATTTGCATGTAAAAAAATAAACAAACCCCCAATATAGTATTTTTTAGAAATCTCAATAATACAAAGCAGAAGTGCATGAAAATATTTTCGTTAAATCTGCCATATCCAAAAATTCCCTTATACCAATTTTAAAATTTCTAAACTCCAAATCCCAAGGAACATCTAATACCCGCTTTCCTGTAAATAAATTATTAAGATGAAGAAATTAACAAAATTTAGCAGAAACAACTCAACTAACTTCCACTAAACCACCATCCAATATTGTATATTTATCAGGCCGCTTTTTCACATGTTTAACAACTTTTTTCAGTTCTTGGGGATACATTTCTTGAAATACTTAAATACAAATACAAATACAAATAGACGCATAATTCACCTCCAGAATCATAAGAATTTTTGTACACTTTTTGTTACAGTAATCCCCACAAATAAAACCGCTGCCTAAGGAATCACTACTTCCACATCCAGATTTTCCTTCCAAGTCTTTTTGAATATATTTGCACTTTGGTATGCGGAAATAATTAGTCATAGAATTTTAAGCTTCATTAAGAAAATGAACTTGGCTAATTTTCAAGCCTGACATGATATTTACAAAATCTGCAAAATGCACAGGGGATAGAAATAAATAAAAGTTTAATTTTACATTAACATTAATACTATTAATACTCAAAAAAATGCGTTTCGTAAAAGTGCGAGAAAATTAATCTAGGTATCAAAATTTATCAAACATACAAGTTTTACAAAAACGACGCTAGGCGTCGCTCATCGGCGTCGAGACGTAAGAATGCAAGAATATGTTTTTATGTATCAAAATTTATCAAAATCAAATTTGGATCTCAAAAAGTGTGCGATGTAACAACACCGAACGCTTTCGTGTCCAAAAAAACAACAGAATTTCCAAGCGTTACACAAATCGCTACTGGACTTCGTATTACAGTTACATCTTCGATTTGTTAAACATTTTCAATGTTAAAAATTAATGGATTGGTTTCTAGCACATACGCCAAAAATGAAGTTCTGGACTCTTACTATCCTACTCTACTGATTTTTCCCAATTACACACACCCCTCCACCCCTTCAACAAAAAATACGTACGTGTACCAAATTTCAAGTGAATATCTCAAGTATATTTCATCAACCCCTTTAATAATGGAGAGGAGGGGTGGTCGGGGGACGGAAAATACTATAAAAAATGTTGAGGCCTTTGCTTCTGGTACATACGAAAGAGAAATTTTATGTAAATACGTTTACAGATTTTTAGAAGTCTTTTAAAATGTTATTATTTACTTAAATCGGTTCAGATCTTTTGATGACAAAAACAGACTATCAGTACAATAAAATGTAGAACGTGACAACAGTGTTGTCTATGTATATCTATTTATATTTAAAGATTTTGACAAGTTTATCTGTCTTTATTCACTAAAGTTAGTCATCTGTTTAAAAATTTGGCAATCAATATAATAAATGGCAAGCCAATGAGTTGCATAAACACTGGATTCCTGATTGTTTTGATGTAAACAGAGCCGGCGCAAAGGAAATATTTAGACCGGTCAAGTATCTTTTCTGGCGCCCCTAATTACTAGTTAGGTAAAAAATACACGCAGATTATAAGCTGTTTACGTTTATTCTATAAAGTAAACTATATAAATACATATTTTCATACTTATACAGTGTAAACCTAAAGAAACGCACAAAATTCATATCTTTGGTATGTGTCATTTGTCAAAAAAAATCCTCGAACAGGTCGATTTTAGTTTTGTAAATGCTACATTTTGTCAGTATACCAAAATTTATGACGTCATTGGTTTTTGAATTATGACGTCATCATAATTTTTTTTAATGGAAACAGACATTTTTGTTTACTGTTTTTGGTGGTATATTCCCTTAACTTTCTGGTGATATGAGAAAAATTGATATTACCTAAGCCATTCTTTTGGAACAAAATATTTTTATTGATTGATACCTTACATAAGTAATTATGAGAAAAAAAATCATCTCTATTGCTCTATTGTAGACACTATGCACCCTGTTCTGAATCATCTAATGAGCAATTCGTCTCATCTCCAAGCCAATTCCGTCTTTCAATTCTTCTATGGTATCCGGTCTGTTAAAATACACCCTTGACTTTAAGTAACTCCAAAGAAAAAAGTCTAAGGGGGTTAATTCCGGCGAACGCGGGGGCCACTCAATTAGACCTCGAGGACCTATCCACCTTCCAGTAAAAGTGTCATCTAAAACCTGACATACTGCTATCCCAAAATGAGGTGGGGCCCCGTCTTGATGAAACCAGACGTGTTCAGCAGGAATATCTTAATCTTCATTGTTCGGAAACATAACTGCTAAGGCTGGCACTAACTCAACTCGCAAAAACTGTAAATATCTAGATTTTCTTAAAAAAAAAGGTCCCAATAAACGATCACCAATCATACCTGCCCACACGTTTACTTTGCCTCGTCGCTGTGTATGGGCTTCTTGAGTCCAATGAGGATTTTCGCGTGACTAATACCTACAGTTATGCCGATGTACACTCCCCTTTAAAGAAAATGTAGCTTCATCAGAAAAAACAATGTTCTTTAAACAAGTTGGGTTTTCATCGCACAAGGTCATCAACTGTTCACAAAACTGTAAGCGCCGATTTGGATTGTCCTCATTCAATTCGTGGATTAATTGTACTTTGTATGGATGGTATTGTTACGGAGTTCCACCTTTTTGGGAAACACCCCGTATGAATCCGTGGGTTCTAAATAATTTTAACAAGAGATTAAACACTACTAACACTATTTAACAATTTGCTGACTGTACAATACTTGTTTACTTAATAGTTAACCTCACTTTTCACTTTTCAACTCGTTCACTTTTATAAACTGCCTTCTTACTAAACTTCCCCTTCCGCGCTGGTAATCGCGCCTTATATACTCCGAATTTGACTCTCTAGATCCATCTAGAAACATTCAAGAATCTTCTCCAACAATATTCCAGAAAAGTCCATTTTATTCTGACAGCTCCCAGTCACAATTAGTAGGCATAGGCGTATCATCTCCAATTCCAAGGGGGTGTAATTCATAACAGTATTTTTCTTTTTTCAATAGACGTACAACAGAAGTTTGACTCACGTTATGGTTTAAAGCCAGCTAGCCGACTTGTCGAAAGATGGTGGTTTTCCTCATTTGTAGCATTTGAAAAATCTACATTAATAATTCAGTTTGAATACTGTAAATTAACCTTGATTAGTTCACTTGTTTGAGTATGCAACCCACGATCTAGAATCCGATAGTGGATGGTTACCTATCTTAATGAGAAATTATGGGTAGTAAACATATTTTCTTTAAGCATGATTTCGAGATAGAGGTGTTACTCACGTATTCTTGTAGTGGAAATATTACATAATCGTGTAATTCAGTCTTTAAATTGCAAAGTCCTTTGTGGGCGCATTTTTATTGGCTAGAGGAAGAGTTCTCTAGATGCTCAAGTTGGCAACACTGAGAACAGGAGAATTGTAGAGTACATTTCCAGCTGGGGGTTCGTTCTTCGACAGCGACGAGATTAGCGGAATGGCGGCGGTCCCGGTTTTGTAGTGAAGAATTTGGGTTTTACATCGCTGACACTGAAAAGGGATTTGATTTGATGTACCCAGTGTTTCTTTACCGTCCTGCCAGAAGCATTTTGTAAGTTCCAGGAAGGAATTCTGTTGCTTGTCGTAATCCGATCGCCACGTGTTTTGGAAGTTATGTAATACTCTCTATATGAGGTGAGCTTTCATTTTACTTAGTTTGATGTTTTATTTAGTTCTTATTTATTGTAATTATTACAGAGTGTTTGGAGGGACTGGCCCTTTGAAAATAAGTTATGTTTGGAGAGGCTTGTACTTGGTATAGGCATGTGTTTGGTGCTGACATTTTGGTTATGTAAGGGGGCCCAGTATTGTTAGAGGAGTAATAGGAGGAAGTCTATTACTCAGATGTTTGGTTTTATGTGGGTCCGGCTGACATTTTGTGAAGCTTTGGTTGGAGAGTTGTCCGCAGCAGTCTCCAAGAGATTTAGGCAGAATTTTGGGAGTGACACTGAGTCGTAGTCGTAAGCAACGTCGAGAACATCTTAAGAAGTGGTGACAGGTCACGATGCATTCGTCAGAGGAAATGCCAAGGCTCTAACCAGGTTTTATTGTTTCATTTTAGTCATATAATTTTAAAGAAATTATTATAGTTTTATTCAGTGATTTTTTGTTGAAATATTAAAGTAAATTACACAACGATTTTGCAACTACCTACCTAACATGATGAAATATCTTAAGATTTTTTTAGTAGCGCATGGTACCACGTGATACTAATTTACTTTCTACTATGTCATATATGAAGTATTTTTAATAGAACATAATTATTTTAGATCATTCTGTAACATTATAGTGCACACAGCGAGCGCTGCTAAAATTGGCTCACAGGATCTTGTTTGTTACGTAATATTTTATTGATGAGCTGTAATTTTAATCCATTGTGAATCTTTAACTCGCTGTTGTGAATCTGAAACTCATTGTTGGTATCATTTAAGCGTAGTTGTATTTCTATAAAAAGAGGTCAAATCACTGAAATAACTTTAGAAGGGGTAATTACATATGTTGCATTTCTTTTGCACATGTAGATTAAGTTTAGGGAACAATTAATTGGGGAACTATTTGTTTTTTATTGTTGTACATCTCATGTCTGTGTTTTAATAAATGTCTAATGTTTACATGTTCTTGTTATTTGCACTTGTTCTCCTGATATTTGTTTAAATTTTGAGATTTCAGAGAGTAAAGTAGAGTTTTGATATTGCAGATATATTTTGAGTATTCCATCGCATGGTTGCTAGTAACTTAATTTTGTTCCGAGCTGGCAAAATTATTTAAACCATATTACGTAACATACAGCCGGTGGCGCCCTTTTGTGTGTCCACACACAATCCTAACCCACGGCCTATGCTCTCCAACAAAAATCGGCTGCCGTCCGCACCGGAATAACATGTTTTAATATTTAGGTATCAAAATATGTTACACATTTTCTAGAAGAATATTTAATTTGGTTTTGTTGCTTGTGCTAGGGAGGGCGATCAGATCGAGGGAGGTCAGCTACACTGCCAGATTCATCATATCTAGCCACCAATCTACTTACAGTGGATCTAGAAATTTGCTTTTCGGGATACTTGGCATTGAAAACATCACATGCTTCCTGATGACTTCTCAGCCTATCACCATATCCAACCATCATCAAAAGTTCTACGCGTTCTCTTTCACTTAAACGGCATTGCATTCACTAGTTTTACACTGTCTCAGAAGTGTCACAAAACTAAGGTTGCGCACGTGCCAGGAATAAAAAGGTTATCGATACTTTACACAAAAAGGCCTGTATCTTTCTGTTGTTAAGATGATTGTTTTTTTATTATTTTCTTTGTTTTGTTTTTATATCAAATGTTTTCATGCTAGTTAAAACAAAAATGTAGGCAACAAGATTTATCAGTCCATAAGAAAGTGGAACATTACTCGTAAATTTGCGAAACGGAAGCTATATTTACATAATATGTCATTTTTCCAAAATAATTGCTCAGGTAATATCTTTTTTTTTATATCGCCAGAAAGCTAAAGGAATATACCACCAAAAACAGTAAACAAAAATGCCTGTTTAAATCAAAAAAATATTATGATGGCGTCATAACTCAAAAACCAATGGTGTCATAAATTTTGGTATAGTGACAAAATGTAACATTTACAAAACTAAAATCGACCTGTTCGACGATTTTTTTGAAAAATGACACGTACCAAAGATATGAATTTTGTGCGTTTCTTTAGGTTCACACTATACATATTTAAGTAAAAACTGCCTTTCGAGCTTTCGCGTCGGAAAAGTCTTGATGGATTCATATAATAGTCAATTTCGTTTTATATGCGTGCTCGGTCGACATTATGTCAGCACAACTGACATTGAAAACAGCAATTTTTTTTACTAATTTCAATTTAGAGCAACTTCTTTGCCCTGGTGCGACGGTGATGGGTAATGTTAATAAAATACGCAACGCCAGAAATGTATTAGGAACATTCTCGATTAAATAGTTTTTATATATAAAATTTAGTAGGTACATCAGTTGGTGATCTTCCAGGGCCAGGGGCGACTAGTGAAGATAATACCGTAAGCTCCTAGTAAAGCTCAACACCTCGATGATTACCATTTGTTAGCGATAACTGGGAATCTTCCCATTTTTTCAATAACTGCTATTTTGTCTTTGCCCATTTCACTATATTAGTACTATACTATTAATTATTAGTGTGGTTATTTGCTAATAAGAGTTCTGTCCAGCTAGATTAGCATTATTAACTGTTTTAATTTGTGTCGTGTGGCGCCTCGAGCAATCGCCCGGCTCTTCTGCCGGTCCTGGGTGTAAATACAGCATCATCATGTAATTACCGCATAATGGCGTAATCAATGAAAATGACCTTGAATTTCGGCAAAACAAAAGCACTCGTAGTGTGTTGTATTCCTGTCCTCATCTTATCGTCTCTATATTATACTTAATATATACCGAGAAATCAACTCTACTCAGAACATTAGCAGATAATTATGGTACACGGTAAAGTAATTCAAGTCCTTACTAGTGCAAGTGTCTAACATTTTCTGTTGTAGGTTTATTTTGTATCAATTAGTTAAATGTGCAAAATTAATAAATAAATATGCTGATGATAATCCTTGTAACGGCCGCAGCGGCCATTCTCTTTTATTATTTTATTGTGAAACCCATGGATTATTGGAAGGAGCGGGGAGTGAAACAGAGAAATCCTGTGTGGCCCTTTGGTGACAACTTCAAATCTTTTTTTCGACAAGAAAGTTTTGTTAATATGTTGACGTCTTGTTACAATTACACGCCTAGTACAAGGTAAGAACATGTTTTGTATTGAAAATACTTATGGGTGCATGTACCTGAAGATCGTTTAAGTATAAAAAAGCGGCAAGCGACGGCCGGCCCGCCGCCGCCGGTTAGATTACGGATAAAGATTCAACAAACATAAATATTACAAACAATAGCCGCCCGGTATTTATACTTTTAGTTTTATAAATATTTATTAGCGTGGCCCTAAACTTTTTTACCAACATTTTTGAATTTTTTTTTCCACTAAAATAGATGAAACAAAATTTTTTTGCTCAAATTTAAAAGTTCCACGTTTCATGGCATTCTAAACCTATTTCAGAAAAAAATATTTTAAATTTTTTTGTCATTCTTGAAAAATTTTTCACCACTTGGATACATAGAAAAATATTTTTTTGCTCAAATTTAAAATTTCTGTTTCAAAAAAGAAATGTTTGAAAATTTTTTTACCAACATTTTTGAAAATTTTTTTACCACTAGAATAGATGTAAACATTTTTTTTGCTCAAATTTAAAATTTCCACGTTTCATGGCGTTCTAAACCTATTTTTAAAAAAATTGAGAAAAAATTTGTAATCTTACTGCATTTTTTTTTTGAAATTTAAAATAGAAAAAAAAATGGAAATTTTGAAAATTTTGTATAAACTGGATGATAAGAAAAAATTTCGTTCGCTCGAATTTAAAATTTCCACGTTTCATGACATTCTAAACACACTTCAAAAACAATTTTTTTAGAAAATAAAAGAAACATTTTTTATAAAATGGGTGGGGAAAAAATATTTTGCTCAAATTTAAAATTTCCACGTTTCGTGGCATTCTAAATCTATTTGAAAAAAAAATCAAAATTTAAAACAGGACATTTTGAAATTTTGAAAATTTTATATAAACTGGATGATTAAAAAAAAAATTGTTTGCTAAAATGTAAAATTTCCACGTTTCCTGACATTCTAAACACATTTCAAAAACAATTTTTTTAGAAAATTGAAAATTTTTTATAAAATGGGTCATGAAAAAAAATGTTTTGCTCAAATTTAAAATTTCTATTTAAAAAAAATGTTTTGAAAATTTCTTTACCAACATTTTTGAATTTTTTTTTACCACTAGAATAGATGTAAACATTTTTTTGCTCAAATTTAAAATTTCCACGTTTCATGGCGTTCTAAACCTATTTTAAAAAAAATGGAGAAAAAATTGGTAATCTTACTGCATTTTTTTTTTTTGAAATTTAAAATAGAAAAAAAATTGGAAATTTTGAAAATTTTGTAAAACTGGATGATGAGAAAAAATTTCGTTCGCTCGAATTTAAAATTTCCACGTTTCATGACATTCTAAACACGCTTCAAAAACAATTTTTTTAGAAAATAAAAGAAACATTTTTTATAAAATGGGTGGGGAAAAAATATTTTGCTCAAATTTAAAATTTCCACGTTTCGTGGCATTCTAAATCTATTTGAAAAAAAATCAAAATTTAAAACAGGACAAAATTTTGAAATTTTGAAAATTTTATATAAACTGGATGATAAAAAAAAATTTGTTTGCTAAAATGTAAAATTTCCACGTTTCCTGACATTCTAAAGACATTTCAAAAACAATTTTTTTTAGAAAATTGAAGATTTTTTATAAAATGGGTCATGAAAAAAAATGTTTTGCTCAAATTTAAAATTTCCACGTTTCGTGACATTTTAAACCTATTAAAAAAACTGAAAATTTAAAATAGAAAAAAAAATTAAAATTTTGAAAAGTTTGTACCATAAAATATGGATGAAAAAAAATGTCTTGCTCAAATTTAAAATTTCTATATCAAAAAAAAATGTTTTGAAAATTTTTTTACCAACATTTTTGAAAATTTTTTTAGCACTAGAATAGATGGAAACATTTTTTTGCTCAGATTTAAAATATCCACGTTTCATGGCATTCTAAACCTATTTAAAAAAAATAGAAAATAAAAGATTTGAAATCTTTTTACTACAAATTTTTTGTTTTAAAATTTAAAATAGAAAAAAGTTTGAAATTTTTAAATTTTGAAATTTTATATAAACTGGATGAAAAAAAATGTCAACGTTTCATGACAGTCTAAACACATTTCAAAAACAATTTTTTTAGAAAATGAAAAAAAAATTGAACGCTATAAAATGGGTGATGGAAAAAAATATTTTGTTCAAATTTAAAATTTCCACGTTTCGTGACATTCTAAATCTATTTGAAAAAAAAATTGAAAATTTAAAATAGCAAAAATTTAGAAATTTTAAAAATTTTATATAAACTGGACGATGAAAAAAATGATTGTTTACTAAAATTTAAAATTTCCACGTTTCATGACATTCTAAACACATTTCAAAAACAAGTTTTTTAGAAAATTTAACATTTTTTTTATAAAATGGGTCATGTAAAAAATGTTTTGCTCAAATTTAAAATGTCCACGTTTCGTGACATTCTAAACCTTTAAAAAAATGATAATTTAAAATAGAAAAAAATTGAAATATTGAAAATTTTGTACCATAAAATTGATTAAAAAAAAGGTTTTTTGCTCAAATTTAAGATTTCCACGTTTCATGACATTCTTAACATATTTCAAAAACAATTTTTTCAGAAAATAAAAAAAAAATTGAAATTTTTTTATAAAATGGGTCGTGGAAAAAAAATTGCTCAAATTTAAAATTTCCACGTTTCATGACATTCTAAATATATTTCAAAAAAGACATTTGTTTTGAAAACTTTAAAAAATACATATTTTTTTAAAATTGTTTACCACTACAATAGAATAGATGGCAAAAAATGTTTTTTCTTCAATTTTAAAATTTGCACGTTTCATTATATTCTAAGCCTCTCAACAAAAAAATGTTTTGTAAATTAAGAAAAAACAAACACTTGAAAAAAATTTCCCCCACCACTAACTATGCAGTAGATGATGGAAAAAAGTTATCAGGTTTTCTCTGTAATAATAGGGCTAACTACATGCCGATTATAATTCTCATATGCCATCTCTTAATTTATAATTTTTTAGAGTGACTGTCTTGTATGAATAAAGAGGGAAGTTCTGTGTGAATAATACCTTTACCGATGTTTTATATTGTTAATATTAGTCTAATATTATATTATGCAATAGACACATAATTGCCATTGTGGCAGTTCGACGGCAATTAATTACTTGGTTATGAGCGTTTAAAAAATCTATGTTTCCATATTTACAAATTACCGGCAAGGTTATAACTGAAAACCCCTCACATTTGCACCATATTCAGGATGGAAAAAAATGTCCGAAAATTGCATTAAAATAATTCGTTATGCGGGTTATCGACGTCGCTGATCACGAATATGAACTTGAGAGATTCAAAATGGCAGAAAACTGACTTATCCTGTATGCATCAAGCATACAGGGTCGGCCGAAATTTTTTAAAACGGTTTACTTAGGTTATTGACGTAGCAGATTAAAAATATATTATCGAAATTGAAAAATTCAAAATATCGGCGTCAATATGGCGGATAAATTTTATCATTTATAGTCCGATTTGGCTGAAAATTGATACCTGAAAACCTGAAAATTTGAAAAACTGAAAAATTAAAATCACAAAATCTGTCGCTGTTAGTCTAGCCTAAGTAGTTTTGTGGCGCATAGATTGTTGAACCACTTATCCATCCCTAATACACCATTTTGCTGTTTGTTTTGCCGACACAGGTATAATTTTATTATTTTTTAGATATTTTGGCGTGTATCAAATGGCTGCACCGGCTTTATTAGTGAAAGATCCTGAAATAATAAAGCAGATAATTATTAAAGATTTTGACCATTTTGTTGATCACGGACCATTGGTACCTGAAAGTTCAGATCCTTTGTGGAGCAGAAACTTATTAGCTCTTAAAGGTGAGTCAACCCTTGAAATTATAAAATATTCTTCGATTCATGAATGTTTCTAAAACACCAATGTTGATTTCCAGGAGAATCGTGGCGTGACATGAGAGCAATCCTCAGTCCTTCATTCACCAGCAGTAAAATGAAGGCCATGTTCGTGTTAATGACAGACTGTGCTGAAAGTTTTGTTGAAAATTTTCTGAAAAAGAACGAAGAAATAGTTACCGTAGAAATGAAAGACGTTTTTACCCGTTTCACAAATGACGTCATAGCCACAACAGCTTTTGGTATTAAGGTTGATTCACTAGCCGAACCAAACAACGAATTTTATTTAATGGGCAAAGATGCTACAAATTTTACTAGCCTTTCGAGATCCTTAAAATTGTTTGGATTTCTATTATTTCCGAAGATTCTTGATGTGAGTAAATAATTTAGTAGTTCTTAAATATTTGCACAGTATTCTTTTCGTTCTTTATGGTATTTTAATATGTAATTAGAATCATTGACCCAGATAGAACTAGAGGATTTATACCATTACACAGTAGGGCGGGCCGAAAACGATTGAAAATTTTTTTTTTTTTGAAATTTGATTTGGTATAGCAAAAAAAAGTTGTAAAATAACTTTAAAAATGTCCTGTATTTTTATGAAAAGTTTGAAATGAAATTTAACCGCGCCCCAATGGCCTTAAAATAAAAATTTTGTAAACTTATTATTCTGGATCTGGGTCACCAATCAAATCTCATAATTTTATCTTAATATTTAGCCGTGCCCCAACCTAAAAACATTTTTTACGCTTCATCCACACTTAGCCTGGTCCTGGTAATAACCCCCTATTGCATCGTAGTTACGAGTTTCTACCCGTACGTATGTGGTAAAATGCAAGTATAATGTGTTTATTTAGTTTCACGTCAATTACGAGGACTGTAGGTTGATATTGTGAATTGAAAAGTATTCTTACGTGTTGAAATAGCAAACAAATAATAATTCATTTTTAAATATTCTTACGTGCTCAAGAAAAAGTTCTTATTTTGTGACGTTATTAGCACAAACGCTTATTTTGGACACCCCGAAAACATTTTGTTAGCCATGATCACAGATTCTCGGAGTCATGTAAGAGAACTTGGGATTCGTTGCATTTTGAAGGCTAGGAATTCGAGAGATCCAAGAAATGTAAGAGTATTTAAAATACCTGCTCTCAACTGGGATGCTAAGGACTATATCGATTTAATTGACTGGAACAAATGTACCGTAACCGAACCGCCCTACCGACGATTTAATGACAGCACTTCAGAGCAAATCTGCCATCACCATTAAACAATTTCCATGCCACACTCAAGCTGTCGAGCGATGTATAAAGATCATCACTGAAGCATCAGGCAAAGTTTGCGGTCATGACTCAAGAGACGGGTACATTCGCGTAAAATTTGATGCGAGGAGTGATCTACCATCATTTGAAAACAAAAATCAATACTACACTATAGATCCAAAAAAAGCAAAACTGAGTAATAAGTAAGTTAGATCTACGATGAGAATAAGTACAAGTAGCCGAAACAGGGGAGGAAGGGGTGGGTGGAACTCGGCAAGCAGCCATCTCCTCGTGGTGAGTTCTGGGTTGAGTAATTGATAAAATATGTATATTATATTAAATAAAGACAATTAATACAATAATACTAGGTAGCCTATCACTTAGTCAAGCGAAGAGCTGCTTTTATATATTTTAGGGGCACTGCCCACTGGGCAAAGTAATATTTCAGCAATGTTCTAGAAATCTTATCTTGGAAGTTGTAACATATGAGCAATGAATGTTTAGGTTCCCGCAACTTTGATGCAACAGCCCTAACGGCCATGCAGCAATATTGCAGTGCAATGTTACATATTGCAAAGTACCGGCAAGGTTTATGACTTTTGATTGTAAAGTTGTAGAAACTTTACAAAGCAGAAAATTAAAATATCAATATGATTACATCAATAATTTCCATGTACATTTCAATTATTTTTTTACTGAAATGTTCTAATGAAACTAACATTTGTCTTGAAAATGTAACTTTATATCAACGTTTTCTATGCTTATGCAGAGAATTGTGGAAACTGGACCTAGAAAATGGAGAAAAACAACTATACCCTGCCTATATTTTTGTTTATTTTGCATAATCTTTTTCAGGGCTTAATAAGCAGAAAGTGAATGTCATGGGACAAATTCTATTTATACAATTTATATTTTTAACCAGTTTTTTTGTAATACAAGACTACGTTGTGGAAAAATAACATCCACTTTTTCGCTATTAAGCCCTGAAGATTATGCAAAATAAACAAAATACTTTACGCGTGGTAGTTGTTTTTATCTCCTTTTTAGGTCCAATTTCCACAATTTTCTGCATAAGCATAGGAGACGTTGATATAGTTACATTTTCAAGACAAATGTTAGTTTTTGGCCATCCAACCCTGAATAAGTTTATATCAAATAAACAAAATATGGACAAGTTAAATGTTTTTCTTTTCTTAGTCCATACATTTGTCTGCATAAGTAACTGACAAAGTACAATTTTCTTTTTCAAATAGTATAGCATGCCCTCCCACTTTTGATCTACGAGATTGTTTTTTTTTACAGAATACATTAGTTCATAATATTCTCAAGCACTTAAACTGGTCGAGGTAACAAATCATATGCCGAATCTATAAAGGAAAAATTTATTTTGTGCTTCTGTAGATATCAAAATTAGTAGTATAAACTCAAATTGTTTAGTGAATACAAAATAAAATGCAAAATGTTATACATATATTTATTTATTGTCACGTGATGAATAACTTACATTTCTAATTTTATTACAAATTAGTTTGTAGTTTTTGTATTATTTAACACGAATTTTATAGAAAAAAAATGTTACCAATAACAGAAGCCAAGAAAACATATCTGTGGAGTCTATCTTTGTCTATTGATGACTACTTCGTAGATATCTTGTTTTCGCATGTTGGAGCCACGCCATGGAAAACCTTTCAAACTGGTCGTCACTTAAATTCGGGAATGATATCCGTACCTACTGCAGCTGCAAAATATAACAATATTAACTACCTGGTTATTATGCTACCAACGTACCAACTACTGCAGTGAATATTTTAAAACTTTATAATCAAAGTACTATTACAGTACGAAACAATATATGACTTTTTAAAGAGTAATTGGACACCTTAAATATTACAGGTTATAGGTATACAATCCTTTACCCCCTTGTATGACATAGGTTTGCATATTTTGGGATGTGCCACATACATCCAATCTCAGAGCATACTGAAATTAATCACTTGCAGAAAAAAAATTCTAGTGGCCAAACGTAGAAAATTACGATGAGAAGTAAGTCTCTAGATCGACCAAGCACTCAGTTTTGAAAATTAGTAAGCACTTGTTTAATTAAGACAACGAATTATATAGCTTAAAAGCAGGCCTTTAACTTACATTTAATGACGTTCATTGATGCACATGTTTAGTAGCATTAAACTATTAGAGAATGACGATTTCATTGAGATGTAATTTTATTAACCTCAAACTTACCGTTCTATCACTCACTTTTTTCTTCTCCATATTGAAAACTCCATTAAACAAAATTATAAAATGAACGTAGATACCGCTTTTATGTTTTTTTTTAATTCCAACCCAACTCAACGATGCTTTCACTTTCACAAAAATGCCGAGACAAGCCTCCAAAACTCCCAAAACTGAAGTGAACTGACATTCGACAGTTAGAAAATGGCGTGCGTTTGGAACTACTAAATTGTAAAAACGGAAACAAGTTGAAAAACAATAAGGACTGGATTTTGCACAGTCAATTTTCATGTTACTTGTAATCTTTAGTTTAACTCAATGTTCCACAAAGTTGTGCTTGCAATGTTACTCTTGTTAATTAAAATCAAATATATAGTGATTTACAGACCTAACTTACAATATATTTGCAAAATTAACATTGAGACAAAGTTTCATTTGTATTTTACATTTGAACTTGTAATATATTTTGACATAAACTTACAAATTTTAACTTATTTCTTTTAAATTTGCTGCAGCTTTCCAGCAACTGAACAATTAAAAAATACTAAAATTAACTAAATGCAACATTGCAGGAAACTTTTGCAACTTTCAATGCCCAGTGGGTGGGGCGCGGATAAAAATTCTTTTATTTATTTCATATTTTTTTTAGTTACTATATACATTGATTCCTAACTTTTTGACTCTATAACGAAAACGATACATGACCTTGAAAATTTGACTCCTTTAAGGCCCATGGGGCGCGGCCAAAATTTAAGCGAAAATAAAAAAAAAATTAGCGAACATGTCTTTATAACCTTCAACTTTTTATGACTATACCAAATTAATTTTCCGAAAAAAAATTTTTCAGCCCGCCCTATTACACAGGGTGTAATCAGTTTCATGTCATTAAAAAAAACTGGTAATGGGGACCGACTAGACAAACAAAAAACCTTGATTGATGATTTTTCCCTCTAGGGGCACGTTGAAAAAAAACTGATCTAGGTCAATATATTTAATATTATGGTAGACAATAATTGAGAACCACTGCTTTTCTTGGTCAACGGACTTGTAGTTCCCGATTATACAATTTTTAAATTGTCATAAAAAAGTGCTCGCCGGCACACGCAAAGGCCTTGGATCATCGACCGCCTTTGATGGACCGCCTCAACTGAACTGGGGCAATTATAAAGAGGTAAAAAATTCGTTCTCTCTTCGTGCACAATTGCAAGCAAATAATGGCCATAGAGGTTTAAACAGAGCATTTCTTTACAAGTGTGTTTTTTAATTTGGAACAAAATATTGGATTATTTATAATTTAGAAAATTTAAATGTGGTTTATTAACATTTGTAACATAAATGAGTGTTCTGGGTTAAAAGCTTACTACCTACCTAAATGATTAAAAATATCTGCATCTGCATCAATACACGGTTCGGTACGTCGAATTAAGGACATACGCACTTCGTTCAACACTAAACACTAAACTATCAACTAACGTTGTCAATAAAGAAAAATAAAATAAAAACTTGGTACAAAAGCCAAAAAGGAATACAAAAAGAACGAACAAGTAAGTTGAGTTTGTACTTAATCAAGAATTTGACAACTTGAACGGTAAGTCAATAAGATAAATCTTAACTATAAATACACAATGACGCGAAATTCAATAATAACAAAAACAACGAACGGCGGGTTGGACGTGTGTACATAACGAAATACCAACAGTAACTAAAATATTGCACAAGGGAGAGTTGAGTATAGTTTCTTCAGAGCAGATCTAGATCTAAACCTACCTCAATATTCCAGCAGTTCTCAAAAAATTTTATTGAAAATTTGCGAAATTTTTGTTTATTTTTTTTCCTCCAAAACTATGAGCTTTAGACTCCATGTTATATAAGGTTTTTTTGTTTGTCTTGTCGTTCCCTATTACCAGTTTTTTTAATGACATGAACCTAATTACACCCTGTATATCCAAAAGTGCTAATTTTGGCAAAACTTCCTCAGTTGGCAATTTTTTTCTCACCAACAATAACCAACTGTGGAAAAAAACATTTAAATTTTATTTGTTTATTTTTAGTTACTAGGAGTGAAATTTTTCAGCGATGCTGTAGGTAGCTTCTTTAGGCAAATTATAAATGACACCATAAAAAATAGAGAGGAAAAGGCAATCGTACGACCGGATATGATCCATTTGCTGATGGAGGCACGAAAAGGAATCCATAAACATGAAGAAATTGGCACCATTGATACTGGATTTGCTACCGCTCAAGAATCAGATATTGGTGAATATTTTCATTTAGAATATTACACTTGCAGGCTGACTCACTTTGAATAGAAACACCCCTGTAAAAAATAAGCAAAAAAAATATGAAGTTAAACGGTTTCATTGTAAAGAAACACAATAATGATACAGATAGTGTAGTAAAAACTAAAAAATAATTAGGTAGGTATTTACCTGTCATCACACCACTTTCCTCATGAATCTAGAGCATTGATCAGACTAAAATAAAATAGTGGGGCGAGTCGAATTTCTATTATCTACGGTCAACCGCTCATATCAGCATAGGTATGCTTTGGATGCATCTTCACAGTCAAGCGCGGATCCACCGTAGTGGGCACGGTGGGCATGCCCACAACCCTAATTGAGGTCGATGTTATTTTCAATGCCTTTTATTAAAATTAAAAAAGAAAAATAATGAACCGTGCGTAATTTGGAACGCAGCGCATTACACACACATACACATTGCGAGCGATTATATTAGTACATTTTCTTGCTAGTCGCTGCGACCAGCGACAAATGAACCACGTGATCAAATGTTTGTCGTAGTAGTAGCAAAAATACATTGAAATGTAAGCGAAGTAGCGACTAATCGCTTAGAATCAAACACTTCTTTTTTTCTGATGATCACTGATCAGTGAAAATTTTGTTTATCGTAAATTATTTTATTCCTTCATTTAATAACAAAAAGTTAACAATGAATCGTAATATTCTTAATTGTGAAAAAATGGATTTTAGTGAACCTGTAAATATTGATTGTAATAAAAATGCATTAAAATGTATGGCAATGTATCATTTATTGTAATAAATTAGAGGTTATACTTATAATTTTTTTACAGGAAAAGGAAAAGCACTTCGAAGAAAAAGTTGGGGGGCATTATTGATTATGCAAAGAATATGCCTGAATATTTTGGGATCTTTCTGAAGTAGGAAAAAATTTAGGGAAATTCTTGGTCGAAATTATTTATATCTAAAAAATTCTGAAAACAGGCAGGCGTGTTCTTTGAACAAAAATAATCAACTTATGCCCCCCCCCCAACTGTTTCTTCAAAGTGCTTCCTTTCCCCGTAAAAAAATTACAAAAAAAATCATTTTTTTGTCTGTTATTTTTTTCCGGAAGAAGGAAGCACTTAAAAAACACCAAGAGACAAAAGATGCTTATTTTTCTCCAAAAAATGAGCCTGGATATTTTCAAAATATTTATGGAACATTTAAGCAGATCTTCGCAGATGTTCACAGTTTCAATCGCCTCTAGACCAAAAAATCGAATTCGGGCGGACTGCTGGGGACCCAGGACAACATTTTCACCAAGTTTCAGAACAATATCGACTGAAACCCATTTTTACTAAGAAAAACTGCGGGGTCTTTTCCTAGCTCTGTTGAAATTTAGAATAGATGCAGGCGATTCAGTTCTTGAGCACCATTTATCAACAACAAATTCTACAGTAACTTACATAAGCAAAACTATGCAAAACGAACTTATAGATATTTGTAATAAAAAGATTCAGGAAACCATTTTACAAAGCGTGAAAAAATCAAAGTTTTTCGCTATATTCTGTTTGACCGTTTGACAAGACTACAGATATTTCTCATACCGAACAGATGAGTCTATTCTCATTCAGATATTTGAATGATAGTGTTATTACGGAAGATTTTGTATGCTTTTGCGGCGCTTATAAAATGATTCAATGTGAAGAAGGAGATAGCTCAAACGGCACAAACAGTTAATAGGCATCGCGGCATCGCATTATCGAAAATCGTGGAAAATCTTTGCTACAAATTTGATGTAGATTTATCTCTCTGTGTAGGGATAGGAACTGAGAGCTGTTCAGTGATGGCATACGACGTAAAAGGTGCTGTTCAGGAACTCTAAAAAAGCCATTTACGCAAAACGTCTTGGCCGAGGCGTCATACATTTTGTAAATGTCTCCTTTGTAGGAATGCAATGTATCGTAAGCGAGTCCGTAGTCTGACTCGCACTTGGCCGATTTTCAGATAGCCGTGCCCACAACCCATTTTGAGGGCTGGATCCGCGCCTGTTCACAGTAGACAAGTTATGCAAAATGTGTGTAAAAGTAAATGGGACTGTCTACAAGGACGCCGCGGCGGACATCTATCATTTCTTAGCTGTCCGCCGCAGCAATTGGTTTGGTTAGATACTATTTATTCCGTGCTATAGCGGTGTTTTCCACGTGGATCGCTGGCCTATGCGTAACGCTGTCGCGTTGAAGAAGCGACAGGTCCCGGGTTCAAATACTGCCCACTGGACTTTTTTTTTATATATTTTGTAACGATTAATATCCTTTTTCACAAATTCTGGTTGGATTTCACGACAGAAATGTTCTTTTTTTTCATATAATAATTTATCTCTTTCATGTGATGGTAGTTGGATTAGTTAGGTTGATTTTTATTTTGCTAAATAATTGTTAATAAATTATCAGCGCCGCAGGCGGCATTAGCGTCGCAGAAAAAAACGGGGGGTGCGGGGGGTGTCCCCTCGCCTTCTTTTTCAGAAAATTGCATAAAAACATTCCAATTTCTCTGTGCGGCGGTTCAATAAGTCGTGCAATAGTGAATGCGCATGCGCGGCGGACAGCTAAGAAATAATATATGTCCGCCGCGGCGTCCATGTAGCAACTCCCAAAGTAAATCCGTGTGACATCTCAGTACGATCTACTAAGGTTACGCTACGCCCCACGATTTTATTTTAGTCTGATCAATGCTCTAGATTGATTAATTATTTTTTAGCTCTTAGTCTGTCTGTCTGTATCAATATTATGTTTCTTTACAATAAATCCGTTTAACTTAAAAATTTAAAAAAGTTTTTAGTTTTACCTCCCTCGCACACCGAAGGGAAGTATTGTATTCGATAAAAAATCACTCTCCGAGATTTTTTCGGATTCTGACGTTTTAGATCACGTAGATTACGAAAATATAGGTTTTTCAATTCCGCCAGTCTGTCTGTCTGCCTACCTGTCTGTCTGCCTGTCTGTTGGTGCATTAACTAAAAAACTGCTTGGCGGAGAGCAGTCAAATTTGGTAGGTAGTTGACTCTAGGTACTGTTAGCGAAGAAGTGATTAAACTTTCACTGGAAAATATACTGGGTGGACGACCGTCTAAATTGAATAAATAGTGAAAAAAATTTTTTTGCTGAAATTTAAAATTTCCACGTTTCATGACACCTATTTCAGAAACAAAAATTCTGAAAATTTTTTTCACCAACATTTTTTAACAAATTGTTACCACTAAAATAGATAAAAAAAACTTGTTCTTTGTTCAAATTTAAAATTTCCACGTTTCATGGCATTCTAATCCTATTTAAAAAAAAATTAATTAAATTTTTTTTATCAAGATTTTTTTCCACGACTAGATGGAAAAAAATAATTTTTGGCCCAAATTTAAAATTTCCACGTTTCATAGCATTATAAACCTATTTCAGAAAAAAAAAATTGCAAATTTTTTTTACTAACATTTTTGAAAAATTTTTTACCACAAATAGATGAAAAAAAAATTTTTTTTCTTTGTTCAAATTTAAAATTTCCACGATACATGACATTCTAAACCTATTAAAACATTTTTTTAAATTTGTTTCCACTAAAATAGATGGAATTTGTTTTTTCTTTCTTCAAATTTAAAATTTCCACGTTTCATAGCGTTCTAAATCTATTTTTAGAAAATGGAAATTGTTTTTACCATTTTTTAAAAAAAATTACCACTAAAATAGATGGAATTTTTTTATTTGTTCAGATTTAAAATTTTCACATTTCCATGGTATTCTAAAACTCTTCAAACAAATTTAGAAATGTTTTTGAAAAATTTAAAAAAATTTGAAACCATTTTTAATCTATTTAAAAGTGAATTATTTATTATTTGTTTGCTTATAGTAATGAAACATTTTCTTTATAAAATTTTGCAAACAGTGGAAAGAAAAGCTATCTATGAGAACTAAAGGAAAAACTATATATATATATAAATATTAATGAAATCTTTGCATTCTTTCGATAACCTGACTTCTGGTTATACTAACAAGTAAAATTCTGATTTGCCATTCTCATTTTAACACTAGCATCCAACCTAGTCCCCCACGGGGAGATTTTATGAAAATGTAATTCATTTGAATGAAAAAAATGTTAAAGACAAGGTACGTAAATAAATTAATTTCAGGCCTTTGTTCTCATTTTTAACTGAATTTACATATCGTAGGGGATCATGTAGATACTAGTTTAGCCTGCTTAGCCGTAGGGGACTAGGTTGGATGCTAGTGTTAAAATGAGAATGGCAAATCAGAATTTTACTTGTTAGCATAACCAGAAGTCAGGTTATCGAAAGAATGCAAAGATTTCATTAATATTTTTATATATATAGTTTTTCCTTTAGTTCTCATAGATAGCTTTTCTTTCCACTGTTTGCAAAATCCTATAAAGAAAATGTTTCATTTTTAATCTATTTATCATTACTATAGAATAGACGAAAACCTTTTTTTTGCTCAAATTTAAAATTTCCACGTTTCATGACATTCCAAACCTATTTCGGAAAAAAAATTTGCAACATTTTTTTACCAATTTGGAAAAAAATTTAACACTAGAATAGATGGAAAAAATTTTTTTTGCTCAAATTTAGAATTTTCACGTTTTATGAGATTCTAAACCTATTTCAGAAAAAGAAATTTTGAAATTTTTTTAATCATTTTTGAAATATTTTTTATCTCTAAAATAGATGGAATTTTTTTTTTATTTCTTCAAATTTAAAATTTTCACGATTCATGGCATTCTAAACCCATTTAAAAAAAATACATAATTTTTAAATTTGTAACTTTTTTTACCACTACTATAGAATAGAAGGAAACTTTCCTTTTTGCTCAAATTTAAAATTTCTACGTTTCTTGACATTCTAAATCTATTTCAGAAGAAAAAAAAATTGAACATTTATTTACCAAGATTTTTGAAAAATTTCAAAAAAAATTAATTTTTTTAACCACCTCTATACTTCCACTCCATTACGTGAATGTGGGATTGAAAATGTGACAGATGGCAATAATATTTGACATATGCACCTATTATAATTTTATTGAAAAATCTACAGGGTGGTCATCCCAAGAAATAATTCAGTCATGGTGGACATTTGTAAAGGTATTTGCGCAAGCCTTCCATATTTGGCACCTGTTATTTAGTATTGAATTTTTGCTGTTGGATGAGCACTCTGTATATTTTTTTGACCAAAAGTTATCAGGTTCTCTTTGTAATAATAGCAATAACTATGTTCCAATTATTATTCTCAATGTCATTTCATAATTAATAATTTTTTAGAGTGACATGCACAAATAACGAGGGAAGTTCTGTCTAAATTTTTTTATTTAGTTATTTAATATTTCACCAAGGGATTTTTTCTAAAGCGTGCTGTGCTCTACTTGTCAAGATTTGTCATTTGATACCCATATTGAGGGGATTGAAAGAAAAAGTAATCCGCCATTTTGTGGCGGCGGCCATCTTGGATTTAAAGTGATAATGAACATACATAATTGTATTGTCATCAGGACTAAATTACTAGATTTGACTCACAAGACATAAAGTAAGCTAAATAAAACCGTTTAAAAATGTGTTTATACCCGATTATAAAGGGATTTTATGTAAATATAGACTACCAAAATATTCACTTTATGACAAATATTTAGAGATTAATTTCAATTCCCAAAATTCATGATATTTTTCAATGTCCTTAATATCAAATTTGGTCAGAGATTTTTTAATTGAAAATCTAACTATAACAGTGGACATAGAGACCTCTCGGACGGGTAAATACCTTTCGTGAAGAAATATTGACAGATTTATGACGAAATTAATGTAAGCAGACAATTTATTTCAGGAAAAGCTAAAATCGTCAAAGATTTTTCCAATGAAGACATTACAGCGCAAGCTTTGATTTTCTTTTTCGCTGGTTTTGAGAGCGTCTCGACACTTATGAGCTTTGCCGCCTATGAATTAGCTTTGCATCAAGACGTCCAAGATAGGCTTAGGGAGGAGATTCAAGATACTTTGAAAGAATGTGAGGGAAAATTGACATATGAAAGCCTTTTGAAAATGAAATATCTGGATATGGTCGTTTCAGGTATTTATTTTTACGCACACACCGGAAAATTTAAAGGAAAAGCGATTAATTGGTATTTTTTCCTGACAAACTGTAGGGAAAAATTCAAAGTTATGAGAAAAAAAAATTAAACTAGTTTACCTCCGTTCCCTTATGTATTCCAGTGTGTGAATTTAATGTAAAATACAAAGCTTATTTAATCATGAATACCAAATAAATGAGAAACAATTTTAAATATATAGCATAATCCGATATTATGAATTAAGATACATATACTCTAACTTGAATTGTTGTACAATAAATCATTAAGAACACTCACAATGAAATTGTCTATAAGGAAATGATTAATATACAATAATAATTATAGTTATTTTTAGAAACATTGAGATTGTGGCCAAATACCATAGTAACAGATAGAGTATGCACCAAACCATACACCATAAAACCAGCTACTCCAGAAGAAAAACCTGTATATTTAGAGAAGGGAGCAATAATTATTATTCCCATATTCCCTATTCACCGGGATCCACGGTACTATCCGAACCCCGAACGATTTGATCCAGAGAGATTCAACGATGAGAATAAAGGAAATATAAATCCCTATACTTACATGCCTTTTGGAGGAGGCCCACGTAATTGTATCGGCTCTAGATTTGCCTTACTGGAAACTAAAGCTGTATTTTTTAACATCTTGCAACATTTTCAAATAGTTCCCGTGGAAAGAACTCAGATTCCTTTTGAGATTTCCAAAAAATCCATCACTTTGGCTGCTGCTAATGGATTCTGGCTTGGACTGAAACGTGTTAAAAAGATCTCAGATTTTTGAACATTTAACTAATTAAGTTTTCTTTTATACTGTTTTCTATTATATGAATTAGCTGCTGATAACATAGTAAACTAACATATGTCTATTGTTATAAATGAACATAATGCTTTTTTAGTTTTATTTATAGTTGATGTTAGATCAATGTGAAAGCAGCAGTAAAAGATAGCAGTAGATTTAACCGAACATACCCGAACGGACGATTATACCTCATTTCAATATAGTAGAAAATGAAAAATTTTAAATTCTCTTTGATTATGGCTATGTTTAGATATTGACCATTGAAATACTTAATTCGAAGCTAAATACGGTCAATGTCGGGAAAATGTAGAAGCTCTTCTAGCATGTTAAAATAGGAAGATGATCCATTGCATGCATCTATTAAAGGTACAGCTGTTCCTCAAATAATAAGGGCAAGAATCACCCTCTAAACTAATTAAAATACTGTAATGGGAAAAAGCATTAGATATACATAAAATAATATTTGACAATAATTGAAGAAATATAGTTCAGAATATTTTAGAAAGAGCGAGTGTTGTAAACAAATCTTAAGGGTAAAGAAAAATATATGGTGATATAAATTATCACCTGGTTAGAACATGAACCCTTGCCTACTATCCGGCAGCGCAAGAACAACCGCTTAAATGTAATATAATATTTTAAGAAAAGCGCATCAGTTAGACATTAGATAATTGTTGCAGAAAATTGTCGAAAGGTAGCTAAAACTATCCTCAAAAGCGCAAGCTTTGCAAACAAACCTTGAGGGTAAAATCAACCCCCGATATTATTGAAAATAAATTTATTCTGTTCGGGCATTAGTTAGCAATTTACTGGTTATCAGTAAAATACATGGTGATATAAATTACCACCTGGTTAGAACATGAACATTTGCCTTCAATCCGGCAGCGCAAGAACCACCCCTTAAATGTAATATAATATTTTAAGAAAAGCGCATCAGTTAGACATTAGATAATTGTTGTAGAAAATTGTCGAAAGGTAGCTAAAACTATTCTCAGAAGCGCAAGCTTTGCAATCAAGCCTTGAGGGTAAAATCAACCCCCGACATTACGAAAAATAAATTTATTCTGTTCGGGCATCAGTTCGTAATTTACTGGTTATCAATAAAATATTTGGTGATGTCCATTATCATCTAGTTAAAACATAAACCCTTGCGTTCAATCCGGCAGCTCAAGAACCACCCCTTAAATGTAATACAATATTCCAAAAAAAGCGCATCAGTTAGACTTAAGGTAATTGCTGTAGAAAATTGTCGAAAGGTAGCTAAAACTATTCTCAGAAGCGCAAGCTTTGCAAACGAACCTTGAGGGTAAAATCAACCCCCGACATTACGAAAATTAAATTTATTCTGTTCGGTTATCAGTTAGTAATTTACTGGTAATCAGTAAAATATATGGTGATGCCCATTATCATCTAGTTAAAACATGAACCCTTGCAGTCAATCTGGCAGCTCAAGAACCACCCCTTAAATACAGTAATACATATTTTCAGAAAAGCGCCTCAGTTTTACAACAGTTTTACAACAATTAACTTACCTCTAACTGAGGCGCTTTTCTTAAAATACATATTATTATATTTAAGGGGTGGTTCTTGAGCTGCCGGATTGAATGCAAGGGTTCATGTTTTTACTAGATGAAAAAGGACATCACCATATATTTTACGGATAACCAGTAAATTTCTAACTGATGCCCGTACAGAATAAATTTATTTTTTGTAATATCGGGGGTTGATATTACCCTCAAGGTTCGTATGTAAATCTTGCGCTTCTGAGAATAGTTTTAGCTACCTTTCGACAATTTTTGCAGCAATTACATTATGTCTAACTGATGCGCTTTTCTTAGAATATTGTATTACATTTAAGGGGTGGTTCTTGAGCTGCCGGATTGAATGCAAGGGCTCATGTTTTAAGTAGATGATAAAATATCTTCGAAGACCCGGCGTTGATGACCAATACATTCGATAGGCCGGATATTTTATATATGTCATTATAATATTGATGGCAAAAAACTGTTTCATTTCACCTATAGTGACACAAAAATTTTCTTTTCCTGATTGCACAGCAAACTGGATTGTTTCATAAACAATTATTTTAACCTCTTAAGGGACAATGGCACATATGTGTACATCTTTTTCTATTACCCATATATTTTAAACTGTTGAATAAATATCCGCTCAGTGGCCACAAGTGTGTTCATAATATGCATAGTGAGACTAACCATTGATAGATGTCGCTGTATGTCACATTATTTATGTTTGACAGAAAATGGAAGATTTTTGCATGACAGTTGATTAGTTCTGCATATAAATTGTGATTTTTACTGTGTTTGCGATATACAGGTGAACTCAAAAAAATGGTAAGTAAAAAGTAATTATACTAAGTTAAGTTTTGGGTAATTATAGATGATCAATAAAGCCAATAACATGTGTTTTTGAGACAAAATATACATGTCCACATTTGTGTACTTTGAGCAACTGTGGACTAAAAATCAATAAAGATAATTCAGTGTGATGTATCATTTTCAGGCTGATCTGTGGAAAGAAATTCCTTCAAGTCGCTTCTACAATAAAAAAAATACACAAGGATCAATCCACATCATACACACTTTGACAAATCCTAATAATTCAGATCTGGAGGATATTGAAACCACAGATGATGATTCAGATAGTCTACACCTTGAATTACCAGTTGTAAAAGAGCCGTATATTGCAAATGAAAACTGGGGTTTCAGTGATAACGACAGTGATGATGACGACATACCGCTGAGTGCACTATTACCAAAATCGATTATTAGCGAAAATCATAATGATAGCGAGGATGACAATATTCCTTTGAGTAGGTTTGTGCGACAAAAACCTACTGAAAATCATCGTGAGGAGCGTATATGGTTTCGTGAAAAAGATAATGAGTATACAGACAATCCCCCACCATTCTTGGGTAAGCAAGTCATAAATGTTGAAGGAGAAACGCCCTATTCATTTTTCATGCAATTGTTTCCCGAAAAACTCTTCAAGGACGAATTTTATAAAAAAAAAAATTTTTCTCAAAGATGTTAAACAAGCTTTATTTTCACGTAATAATATGGAAAACATTGTTTTTTTCTTAATTTTACCTTATTTTTCTTTAAAAAACCATTAAAATACACTTGTACACATTTGTGGCCAATGGTCAAATGTATTACCTAAGTATGAAAAGCTTTCATACATTCGGGACACATTGCTTCTTTGCACTTTTCACATGCATATCTTGTTCTTTTTTTGCAGTTCTTTTCATGACATCTAGGGGGGTTTTTGTATTCCATTTTAATGGGATAATGACCTACTCCATCCGTTCTAATTTCCAGTATTGTCTTCGTCCACGCTTTTTTCTTCTTAGGTGGAATATTTTCCATTTGTCCCAGAGAGGGTCTTCCTCTTTTCTTATAACTCTCATTCATTTGGATCAAAGTACCTGCCACAGAAGCCTTGAAATCTAAGAATGGTATTTTGCATCTTTTTTTTTCCTTATACAGAATCCAGGCATTCACTAATGCAACATTCAAAAAATGAAACACAATTCTCAAATAGAATTTCTTGCATTTTACTGCATGGGGATAATGGGCCACCATCCGATCTGTCATGTCCACGCCTCCCATAAATCTATTATACTGAATTACAGCCTGCGGTCTTAAAATCTCAATATAACATTTTCTTTTTCTATCCCACCTTTTAACTTTATCCTGTGGCTTCCTTCCCGAAAAAGATGATATCAAATGAACTATATTATTATCTGCCCACCGAAGCACTGATATGTTGTCTGATGATGTTGTAATGGAAGAGGAACCTCGGCCATTTTTCAGTAATGTTTTACCATCAGTGAGTACATCATTTGCAGCTTGAAGTCTGTTGCTTCGAACAGTTCCTACAACATAAATGCTTTTCGCCTTCAAACTTGCTATAGTAGAAATTGATGTGAAAAGGTTGTCCATAAAAATTTTGTGGTTCACACCCTCTATCTCTTGACAAAGTCTCATCACAGTGTCGCCTATTACTCCCAAATCAGAGACTGTATCTTTCTTGGAAGATTGATACATTTCGAATTTTGAAACGTACCCATTTGCAGAGGCTCTAACCCAGACCTTGAAACCCCACTTCTTAGGTTTTGACTTTATATATTGTTTCATTTTATGTCACCCTTTAATTGGTTTCCCACCCTTTAATTGGTTTCCCACCCTTTAATTGGTTTTCTGTTGGGTGGTTGTATCTAAATAAATAAATAAATAAATAAATAAATAATGGACATCACCATATATTTTACGGATAACCAGTTAATTTCTAACTGATGCCCGTACAGAACAAATTTATTTTTCGTAATATCGGGGGTTGATTTTACCCCCAGGGTTTGTTTGCAAAGCTGGCGCTTCTGAGAATAGTTTTAGCTACCCTTCGACAATTTTTTACAACAATTATCTAATGTCTAACTGATGCGCTTTTCTTAAAATATTATATTACATTTAAGGGGTGATTCTTGCGCTGCCGGAATGAAGGCAAGGGTTCATGTTCTAACCAGGTGGTAATTTATATCACCACATATTTTACTGATAACCAGTAAATTGCTAACTAATGCTCGAACAGAATAAATTTATTTTCAATAATATCGGGGGTTGATTTTACTCTCAAGGTTCGTTTGCAAAGCTTGCGCTTCTGAGAATAGTTTTAGCTACCTTTCGACAATTTTCTACAACAATTACCTTATGTCTAACTGATACGATTTTCTTAAAATATTATATTACATTTAAGGGGTTGTTCTTGCGCTGCCGGATAGTAGGCAAGGGTTCATGTTCTAACCAGGTGATAATTTATATCACCATATATTTTTCTTTACCCTTAAGATTTGTTTACAACACTCGCTCTTTCTAAAATATTCTGAACTATATTTCTTCAATTATTGTCAAATATTATTTTATGTATATCTAATGCTTTTTCCCATTACAGTATTTTAATTAGTTTAGAGGGTGATTCTTGCCCTTATTATTTGAGGAACAGCTGTACCTTTAATAGATGCATGCAATGGATCATCTTCCTATTTTAACATGCTAGAAGAGTTTCTATATTTTCCCGACATTGACCGTATTTAGCTTCGAATTAAGTATTTCAATGGTCAATTTGTTCTTGAGGGTTGTTTCCTCACTTTTTTCATTTAGAAGTCTGCAATATCTAAACTTAGCCATAATCAAAGAGAATTTAAAATTTTTCATTTTCTACTATATTGAAATGAGGTATAATCGTCCCATTCGGGTATGTTCGGTTAAATCTACTGCTATCTTTTACTGCTGCTTTCACATTGATTGATGTTAGTGCGTCCCTTTTAATTCTGAGAGGAAATGAAAGTAAAGCGTGGTTTACATCAAGATACAAAAATTTGATTTACCTTCGTGTGAAGATATACTACATACTGTTACGTGTTTTCCACCTTTTGGAGACACTCTGTATAAATCCGTGGGTTCTAAAATAATTTCAACAAGAGATAAACCACTAACACTTTATTTAACAATTTCCTGACTATACAATACTTCAAAATAACCTTTACACTTTGTTTACTTGATATTTAACCTCACTTTTTACCAACCGTCACTTTAATAAACTTCTCTTTAGTAAAACTTCTTCACTTTTATAAAACTTCCCCCTCTGCGCTGGTAATCGCGCCTTATATACTTCGAAATTGCCTCTCTAGATCCATCCAGAAACAATCGAGAATCTTCTCAACATTATCTGGAAAAAGTCCATTTCTTTCTACAAGTTTCGAGTCACTCAATATTAGGCATAGGCGTATCAATTTCCAGTTCCAAGGGGGTGTAATTCATAACAATACATTCATACAGACAATACACAGCACTACCCTAATATGTACTGATTATTATGGGTAATCTTTCAATTATTAATAGTATAATACTCAACTAGCGAATAATGATGGCTATTATTCACGAGGGTGAAGTTTAAAATTATATTACCCGAGTGAATGGTAGCCATCATATGCGAGTAGAATATTATATACTTTGTCCACGACTATTACGTATTTAACAATTATTCACATTTTCATTTTATTTCTTCAATTTAAGAAAGATTCATATGTAATTTTCTGTAATTTTCTTTACTTTTCGGGCAAAAAGTTTGGCGATTTCTGCAGCTTCCCTTACCTCTGGCGGTATCAAACAAATCTCGTTTTCGCTGTCAGTATCTATTTATTTAATTATATTGCTGTTTTTGAATAATGTGTAAAATTTATTGTAAATAACGTTGAAGTATAAATCGCACAAATTTTTACGTTTCAAATTAATAACAAAAAACCGCTGCCTACTTTCACATCCAGATTTTTCATTCAAGTCACTTTAAAGGTAACATCTTGCCTAGATTTGCACTCTAGTACGTGGAAATTATTGGTCATAGAATTTTAATAATATTTGGGGCAGATGTTATAGAAAAGTTTGAGGCGTTGGTTTCCACTGTATACGATAAAAATGACGTTTTTAGTTTACCCCACTTATTTTCCCCTATTCACAACCTGCCACCTCCCACCCCTTCAATGGAATCATCTCAATCTGATGTCATTACATTACATAATAATTGTCCTAACTTTCAAGTGAATATCTCAATTCTATGTTATCAATCCCATTAATAATGGAGCGGAGGTGGCAGAGTTTGAAAAATATTAGAAAGAAATCTGAGGCCTTGGTTTCTAGTATATACACCAAATCCCAAATTTCTGTACTCTTACCAGCTTGATTTAGTTATTTTCCCCTATACCAGGTGAGTCACGAATTGCGCTCGCCCCGATATTTCCTAAAATATTTGGAATAGAAAATTGAAATTTGGAAGCCTTATTACACGACTAAAATGCCATCTTTTCAATAAAAAATCAAGTTTGGTGCACATCCGGTTTGACCGGAAATGCCCACAACTTTCGATTTTTAAATGGAACACCCTATATATTTTTACATTTTTGGAATCTAGAGGATATTTTGAATACAGTACATCCATTTTGGTCACTTTTTGATAAACATTAAAAATTTTATTAAAAAATCTATTTCTGAATCCAGAGTGCTGTGGTGCCCAAAATATATTTTAGTTTGTGTGCTACGTTACTATAAAAATAAAAAGAGCAATATGATTGCATTACTTAATTCTCTAGAGGCGTTTAAAATTTTTAAATGTGATTTTTACCCACTAACTCGGTTTTTTTAAATGGGAATTTAATCGTTTAGTGGCGTGTGTGAGTCGGAAAAAACCCGAAAATGGTAAATATTTTGAGCCGGAATGAAATTACCTCCCCCCCCGTTTTCGAGGATGCTGAACACGATGGCGGTGTCAGAATTTCTCTTTGGGGTTGCACAACCCCTCAAACAAGCCAAAAACCACCCCCTAGAGGGGTTAAACGCGATTTAATAGGTTTACCTTCAGAAAATAGTACTTTCCTCCCGTTTTCAAGGATGCTGAGCACGGTGGTGGTGTTCGTAATTCCGTCCGACCCCTACCAACCCCTTCCACCGGCCAATACTCGCCCCCGAAAGGGGTGAATTTTTTTTCGGATTATCAGCGGCAAATATATAGTCCCCCCGGTTTCAAGGATGCTGAGCACGGTGGTGGTGTTCGTAATCGCGTCCGACCCGTACCGACCCCTCCACCGGCTAATACTCGCCACCGAAAAGGGTGATTTTAAAAAAAAATACTTATAACATATATAATCAGCATCCTTGAAAACGGGGGGGGGGGATATATATTTACCGCTGATAATCCGAGAAAAAAAATTCACCCTTTTCGGGGGCGAGCATTGGCCGGTGGAGGGGTTGGTAGGGGTCGGACGCGATGGGGAACACCACTACCGTGCTCAGCATCCTTGAAAACGGGGGGAATATATATTTGCCGCTGATAATCCGAAAAAAAAAAATTCACCCCTTTCGGGGGCGAGTATTGGCCGTTGGATGGGTTGGTAGGGGTTGGACGGAATTACGAACACCACCACCGTGCTCAGCATCCTTGAAAACGGGCGGAAAGTACTATTTTCTTAAGGGAAACCTATTAAATCGCGTTTAACCCCTCTAGGGGGTGGTTTTTGGCCTGTTTGAGGGGTTGTGGAACCCCAAAGAGAAATTCTGACACCGCCATCGTGTTCAGCATCCTCGAAAACGGAGGGGGAAGGTAATTTCATTCCGGCTCAAAATATTTACCATTCGTCCGACTCACACACGCCACTAGTTCACCAACATTTTTAAATACCTCATTTTCATACGAATCTAATGATACCAAAATTTTGAAAATCCGCTCAGAAATATTTGAGATTTCAGTCAAAATACAATGCAACCAAGCTTTTAGAAACATGCGGCTAATAGATAATAGATTAGTGGGCTTTGGAAACTAAAATGGCACATTTCTGTGTAAATCTGGTAACCTAATAACATTGGAAAAATCATAGTAGCCATTGAATGCAATAAAACAATATCAGCTGTCAGACAGACTCGTGTAGTTATAGGCAATCTTGAGCTATCAAACATTTAATAATTGTGAGCGCAAAGAACGTTACAATTAAGTTTAGCATAGGTATGTGGAGGTAAACACAATTACATCCACAAGGACATTTGCAATAGAATGCGACATCAGTTCGGTTTTCAGAGTTTTATTTAAATGAACATAAATATCGGGCCTACAGATAAATAAAAATCAATTCCGTTTGAACAATTAGACTTAAACTAGGTAACAGTAGGTATCTTTAAAATAATTAATATAATTAAACCATAAATTGACATTTATAGATATTGTTCAAAATGTCCACCATTTTTTTCTATACACAATTCGGCTCTGCGTACAGTTGCTTGAATGGCTCTACGCAATTCAGCCGGCGTTATTTCATTAAGAGCCGCATACAACTTTATTTTGCAGCTCTTCACGGGTATTTAAAGAAGTTTTATAAACTTTATTTTTGAGAGTGCCCCATACATAATAGTCGAGGGGTGTTAAGTCAGGTGACCTAGGAGGCCACCTGATATGACCTTGATTTGCGATAAGGCGTTCACCATGCAAGTTGTTTAAATATTCCATCACTCTTCTGGAATTATGTGGGGGAGCACCATCTTGTTAGAAAAACAGATTTTGTAAATAGGCAAGAGGAAGTAAGTCAAGAAATTCTGCTGTCTGGTTTTGTAAAAAGAATAAATATCGTTCGCCAGTAAGTGTTCCATCAAAAAATATGGGTCCAATTATTCGATCTTCAAGTACTCCAAGCCAACAGTTAAACCCAAATCTTTCCTGAATATTCCCCCGCCCTACCAACCTCGGATTTTCTTGAGCCCAGTACCTAGTATTATTTCTGTTAAACATACCTTGGTTCGTAAATCTACTTTCATCTGAATATAAAATATGAAAAGGAAAACCTGAGTTTTGTTGTACTGCATTTAAGAACCAGTTGCAATATACTAGCCTCCTGTCGTTATCATCTCCATAAAGATGTTGGTATATTTGGTATTTATAAGACCGAAACTTATGTTTCTTTAAAATTCTGCAAACCGAAGACTGACTAATGTCGCATTCCATTGACAATTCCCTTGTTGATGTTGTTGGGTGTACCATCACAAATCCTAATACAACAATTTCTTTGTCCTCACTTACAATAAATGTTTGATGGTCATCTTGTTGATTGGGTTCTTTTCTTAATTCTTGTTCCACTCTGGCAAACACGTGTCTGCTTGAATGACGTCTATTGGAATATCGTTGCTGATACAGTTCTGCAGCTGCAGTTGGATTTTTGAGACGCTCTCCATATATCAGTAACATATCGACCTTTTCATTTCTACTAAAATTATTCATTTTCTTTAATTTTCACTCAAAGAGATTTCCGCAACGCTTTATTTTGTATCTGTCTGACAGCTGATATTGTTTTATTACATTCAATGGCTACTATGATTTTTCCAATGTTATTAGGTTACCAGATTTACACAGAAATGTGCCATTTTAGTTTCCAAAGCCCACTAATCTATTATCTATTAGCCGCATGTTTCTAAAAGCTTGGTTGCATTGTATTTTGGCTGAAATCTCAAATATTTCTGAGCGGATTTTCAAAATTTTGGTATCATTAGATTCGTATGAAAATGTTGGTGAACGATTAAATTCCCATTTAAAAAAACCGAGTTAGTGGGTAAAAATCACATTTAAAAATTTTAAACGCCTCTAGAGAATTAAGTAATGCAATCATATTTCTCTTTTTATTTTTATAGTAACGTAGCACACAAACTAAAATATATTTTGTGCACCACAGCACTCTGGATTCAGAAATAGATTTTTTAATAAAATTTTTAATGTTTATCACAAAGTGACCAAAACGGATGTATTGTATTCAAAATTTCCTCTAGATTCCAAAAATGTAAAAATATGTAGGGTGTTCCATTTAAAAATCGAAAGTTGTGGGCATTTCCGGTCAAACCGGATGTGCACCAAACTTGATTTTTTATTGAAAATATGGCATTTTAGTCGTGTAATAAGGCCTCCAAATTTCAATTTTCTATTCCAAATATTTTAGGAAATATCGGGGCGAGCGCAATTCGTGACACACCCGGTATAAACTGAAAGAAACATTTTTTAACTAAATTTTCAAGATGTTTGGGTCTTTTTTTATTTTTAGGAAACAATGAAAAATTGGCCAAAATTTGGCTAACTTCAACATGCTGGTAAAGTAAATGTGAATATTTGTATTCCTAACTTTTTTTATAACTTATATTAAAGTCAATTATTTTTTACAGGCCTGTGAATAGTTAAAAGCGTAAAAAATCAAGAGGTATTGTTATTCTTATATACTAATAGATACCAATAGCCATCAAAAATAGAAATACAAGCAGTATTTTATGTTTCCTCCAAAACCCATTTTGATTTTTCTTCCTAGCTTGTTTGGTTTTCGAGCAATTTAACTTTTTCTATAGGCCGCGCGCAAAAAATTTCAAATAATATAAAATTCATACGCATTAAAAATATAAATTTTGCAATGTTTTTCAATACCGATTTTCTTGAAAATCATGGTATATACAAGAAAATTACAAGTGGACTTTTTTTAGGAAATCATTCCAGCTTTCTTTTTTATGATGAACAATTTTTTTATGTCTTCATTGGTTAACGAGTTATCAGTAAAGTAAAGCTTTTTTCACCGAAGGGGTGGTTTTTTTGGGGGGGTCGCGCGGCACCCCTAGAACTGATTCTTGTGGTTTTGTGATGTATAATCTCCACTAACAGCTACTGAAGGAAAATCTGAGATAACATTTTTTGTTATGGAAATCTTTATAATTATTGGACATATCAAACGTGTAAAAACGGTTAAATGACTAAAATTAAAACTGAAAAAACTACTAATAAAAAAGCATACTATACCTTGGAGGAATATTACATAAATATTTTCTAACCAAGTGTAATTGTTATTAATCTTTTCTTTTATTTATTTATAAATTTATTTGTTAACTCATAAGACATATTTGTTTATTAATTTATGTATAAGTTTGTTTTATTGTGACGTTCTATTCATAGGTCACTTTGACACTCGAACTTTTGGCACGGTACAGGAGCTCGGGCGCCACCTTTACAATTGTTTTATGTGGGGTAAAGGACCCACAATAGCCTCTTGACACAGCCTGTTTCAGTAGGGCTGGGATAGCCTCAGAGGAGACACGGTATGTGCAGGGGACTTCACACACAACCAAAGCAAAAGGCAAAGTTCAAATTAGCTATATACAAATATTTATTAATCCTATTATGTACAATGCTAACTACACTATCTAAGATTATTTACGCGGTTAACTAGTACAGAAGCAAAACAAAGGCGGGGTGACGGTAAATATTGATTAAGCGATGCAAGAGGGCGGTTATCAACGGTTAAAATAGTTCAAACCACAAAACAGTGAAGGCGGAGTGAAAAAAACGGTACAGAAAGCACGGGCCACGACTACGGATAAACAGGCGGACAGGGCAGCACAGATTCCAAGCGGGAGGAAGCAATGAAAAAGCACATGCCATAAGGTTTATGCAACACGGCTTATCCAACCTGGCCTAGGGCACGGTTAGCAAACACACGGATCTACTCACTTCTGGTCACGGGCACTATTTTCGGCTGACGGATGTCTACGTGGCTTTCTGGCTGTCTGGGGGCTAGGCCAGAAAGCATTCACGTGACTTTCCAGGTTCTCGCTGTCCTCTGGCTGACAGGGGGCTAGGCCAGAGGGCAAACCCGGTACCTGTTGTCCGCCGAAAATTTCCCAGTTGCAGACCAACCCACTCCTGTTTGTGTTTCCTTAACGGTTTAGCCCATTCAGGGAATGCACCAAACCGGCAAGGTCCACGTATCACTTTGTTTGGAAGAAGTCTTCGTGCCTTCCTGGCTGGCTGGGGACTAGGCCAGAAAGCATGCACGTGACCGCTCAGATTCTCGCTATCCTCTGACTGACTGGGGGCTAGGCCAGAGGGCAAACACGGCCACCTGTTGCCAAACAAAGTATCCTTACGGACACCGGGCGGAGTAGGTTACGGTTAGTCGGCGGATCCTTCGGGGTACAACGGCTTCGGCGGAACAGTGGCTTGGGAAGGACACTAACACACACTTTTACTCAACGGAGTGAATTGATTCAACTTAATGAATGCTCACACTGCTAGCTGGGCGAGGTGTTCGTCGACGACGAAACAACTCAAGTCGGTGGTGAGCCATTCGCGCCATCTAGCGGATCCTATTGTTCTGCTTGCCTGGGTTGAACGACTGATCAACGGCGCTAATACTGGTCGGTGGTGGGGCCCTAATTCCACCTGGCGGATTTATGTATATTTAATAATTAAAGAACAACGCTTATTTATGTTTTGTGCCTAGTATAAAATCTAAATATAATAAAAATAAACGGAGGTTGGTGCTAAAATATTTCAGATTAAAATTTGCTTCGTTACATTATACGTCCTAATAACTAAATGTGTTCATAACTAGTCTCTATGTAGGTATAGTATTTCTATTCTTAATACAGAAATTCAATCTAAAGCGATGCTACCATGATAAATCATTACAAAACCTGACATGAGAGGTAAGAATATTGCAAACGATATCCGTATACGAATATTGTTAACCAGATATGTTATGCTCTTACCTCAAACGAAAGTAGTCGATTGCCTACCTGGCCCACCATTACAAGTTACTAATCTGCATTTGGTTCATTCTTAATATTGCCAGTAGCATAGCCGTAGGTTAAATGATAGTTATTTACTTTTATTGACTCATTTATGGAGTTGTTCATTAAACTAATTTATTATAAATAAATAATGTATTATAAATAAATAATTTACTTCTTGCCTATCAATTAATATAAAGTAGTAGTAGAACAATATTTACAATAATTATAGTGATTCTAAAAATTGTCGGTCGGCGCTCATGATCATCGCTCGTGTTAGGAAGTATTTCTTTGTCGGCCTATTTTTATGATTTTCAAACTGACTTTGGAGCCACTATAAGATTATTTTACTTTTTCTTTCTGTGACTCATTCTACACCGCAATGTATTACTGAATAAAGATGTTTTTTTTTATTATTATTCTTATCGCATTATTTGTTTATCGTGCATGTACTTTTGATAAATGCTACATTATATTAATCAGTAAGAGAGTTATATTCAGTTGAGCTAGATGATAAAGAAATATTTACTAAGGCAAACGTATATTTTCTAGTAGATTTATTGTTTAAAATTAATTAATAAATAAACATGCTAACGTTAGTCCTCATAACGGCTGCAATTGCCATTCTTTTTTATTACTTGGCTATAAAACCCATGGATTATTGGAGGAAGCGGGGAGTCAAACAGAGAGATCCCGTGTGGTTTTTTGGTGACAACTTTAGGGCTTTTTTCCGACTAGAAAGCTTTTCTGAAATGATAATAGCTTGCTACAATCACGCTCCAGGCACAAGGTAAGGAATATATATCCATGAATAAGTATGAAATATTTATGTTTGACATTAACCGATTAAAAACAACAGATCTTCACCTATCTATTAACTAACTAGTTTTGGAGCCAATACCGAGTGAGTCACGAATTGCGCTCGCCCCGATATTTCCTAAAATATTGGGAATAGAAAACTGAAATTTGGAGGCCTTATTACACGACTAAAATGCCATCTTTTCAATAAAAAATCAAGTTTGGTGCACATCCGGTTTGACCGGAAATGCCCACAACTTTCGATTTTTAAATGGTACACCCTATATATTTTTTATATTTTTGGAATCTAGAGGAAATTTTGAATACAATACATCCATTTTGGTCACTTTTTGATAAACATTAAAAATTTTATTAAAAAATCTATTTCTGAATCCAGAGTGCTGTGGTGTCCAAAATATATTTTAGTTTGTGTGCTACGTTACTATAAAAATAAAAAGAGCAATATGATTGCATTACTTAATTCCCTAGAGGCGTTTAAAATTTTTAAATGTGATTTTTACCCACTAACTCGGTTTTTTTAAATGGGAATTTAATCGTTCACCAACATTTTTAAATACCTCATTTTCATACGAATCTAATGATACCAAAATTTTAAAAATTCGCTCAGAAATATTTGAGATTTCAGCCAAAATACAATGCAACCAAGCTTTTAGAAACATGCGGCTAATAGATAATAGATTAGTGGGCTTTGGAAACTAAAATGGCACATTTCTGTGTAAATCTGGTAACCTAATAACATTGGAAAAATCATAGTAGCCATTGAATGTAATAAAACAATATCAGGTGTCAAACAGACTCGTGTAGTTATAGGCAATCTTGAGCTATCAAACATTTAATAATTGTGAGTGCAAAGAACGTTACAATTAAGTTTAGCATAGGTATGTGGAGGTAAACACAATTACATCCCCAAGGACATTTGCAATAGAATGTGACATCAGTTCGGTTTTCAGAGTTTTATTTAAAAGAACATAAATATCGGGCCTATAAATAAATAAAAATCAATTCCGTTTGAACAATTAAACTTAAACTAGGCAACAGTAGGTATCTTTAAAATAATTAATATAATTAAACCATAAATTGACATTTATAGATATTGTTCAAAATGTTCACCATTTTTTTCTATACACAATTCGGTTCTGCGTACAGTTACTTGAATGACTCTACGCAATTCAGCCGGCGTTATTTCATTAAGAGCCCGTACAACTTTATTTTGCAGCTCTTCACGGGTATTTGAAGAAGTTTTATAAACTTTATTTTTGAGAGTGCCCCATACATAATAGTCGAGGGGTGTTAAGTCAGGTGACCTAGGAGGCCACCTGATATGACCTCGATTTGCGATAAGGCGTTCACCATGCAAGTTGTTTAAATATTCCATCACTCTTCTGGAATGATGTGGGGGAGCACCATCTTGTTGGAAAAACAGATTTTGTAAATAGGCAAGAGGAAGTAAGTCAAGAAATTCTGCTGTCTGGTTTTGTAAAAAGAATAAATATCGTTCGCCAGTAAGTGTTCCATCAAAAAATATTTGTCCAATTATTCGATCTCCAAGTACTCCAAGCCAACAGTTAAACCCAAATCTTTCCTGAATATTCCCCCGCCCTACCAACCTCGGATTTTCTTGAGCCCAGTATCTAGTATTATTTCTGTTAAACATACCTTGGTTCGTAGATCTACTTTCATCTGAATATAAAATATGAAAAGGAAAACCTGGGTTTTGTTGTACTGCATTTAAGAACCAGTTGCAATATACTAGCCTCCTGTCGTTATCATCTCCATAAAGATGTTAGTGTATTTGGTATTTATAAGACCGAAACTTATGTTTCTTTAAAATTCTGCAAACAGAAGACTGACTAATGTCGCATTCCATTGACAATTCCCTTGTTGATGTTGTTGGGTGTACCATCACAAATCCTAATACATCAATTTTTTTGTCCTCACTTACAATAAATGTTTGATGGTCATCTTGTTGATTGGGTTCGTTTCTTAATTCTTGTTCCACTCTGGCAAACAAGTGTCTGCTTGGATGACGTCTGTTGGGATATCGTTGCCGATACAGTTCTGCAGCTGCAGTTGAATTGTTGAGACGCTCTCCATATATCAGTAACATATCGACCTTTTCATTTCTACCAAAATTATTCATTTTCTTTAATTTTTGCTCAAAGAGATTTCCGCAACGCTTTATTTTGTATCTGTCTGACAGCTGATATTGTTTTATTACATTCAATGGCTACTATGATTTTTCCAATGTTATTATGTTACCAGATTTACACAGAAATGTGCCATTTTAGTTTCCAAAGTCCACTAATCTATTATCTATTAGCCGCATGTTTCTAAAAGCTTGGTTGCATTGTATTTTGGCTGAAATCTCAAATATTTCTGAGCGGATTTTCAAAATTTTGGTATCATTAGATTCGTATGAAAATGAGGTATTTAAAAATGTTGGTGAACGATTAAATTCCCATTTAAAAAAACCGAGTTAGTGGGTAAAAATCACATTTAAAAATTTTAAACGCCTCTAGAGAATTAAGTAAGTAATCATATTGCTCTTTTTATTTTTATAGTAACGTAGCACACAAACTAAAATATATTTTGGGCACCACAGCACTCTGGATTCAGAAATAGATTTTTTAATAAAATTTTTAATGTTTATCAAAAAGTGACCAAAATGGATGTATTGTATTCAAAATTTCCTCTAAATTCCAAAAATGTAAAAATATATAGGGTGTTCCATTTAAAAATCGAAAGTTGTGGGCATTTCCGGTCAAACTGGATGTGCACCAAACTTGATTTTTTATTAAAAAGATGGCATTTTAGTCGTGTAATAAGGCCTCCAAATTTCAATTTTCTATTCCAAATATTTTACGAAATATCGGGGCGAGCGCAATTCGTGACTCTCCCGGTATATTGTTTTTAATCAGTCAATGCCAAATATAAATATTTCATACTTATTCATGGATATTGCCTTGGTTATGCATGAAACATTGTTATGAGTGGCTTTGTGCCTTTCTGAAGAGCTCAGAATAAGGCGAAAAACGTTTCAAAGGCTAAGCATTTACAAGAAACTGAATGAGAGATTTTATGAAAATGTAATCCATTAGAATGAAAAAATATTTAAGACAAGGTACGTAAATAAATTGATTTTAGACCTTTTTTATAATTTTTAACTGAATCTTCATACCGTAGGGGGTAGGGGACTATGTTGGATGCTAGTGTTATAATGAGAATGTCAAATAAGAAATTGGACAAATTTTTTTTACTATTTTTGAAAAATTTTACCACTAAGATAGAATTTTTTTTCTTTGTTCAGATTTAAACTATCCACGTTTCCATGGCATTCTAAAACTATTCAAACAAATTTAAAAATGTTTTTGAAAAAAAAATATTTGAAAACATTTTTAATCTATTTATCACTACTATAGAATAGAAGAAAAAATTTGTTTTGCTCAAATTTAAAATTTCCACGTTTGACATTTTAAACTTATTCAAGAAAAAACATTTTGAAATTTTTTTTACCAACATTTTTAAAATTTTTTAAAAAAATGAAATTTTTTAACCACCACTATACTTCCACTCCATTACGTGAATGTAGGATTGAAAATGTGACAGATGGCAATAATATCTGGCATATGCACCTATTATACTTTTATTGAAAAATGTACAGGGTGGTCATCCCAAGAAATAATTCAGTCATGGTGGACATTTGTAAAGGTATTTGCGCAAGCCTGCCATATGTGGCACCTGCTATTTAGTATTGAACTTTTGCGGTTGGATGAGCAAACTGTATATTTTTTTGACCAAAACTTATCAAGTTTTCTTTGTAATAATAGCAATAACTATATTGCGATTATTATTCTCAATGTCATTTCGTAATTATTAATTTGTTAGAGTGACCGCCATGCACAAATAACGAGGGAAGTTCTGTGTAAATACCTTTACCAATTTTTTAAAATTTGTTTGAATACGTTTAGAATGCCATGGAAACGTGAAAATTTTAAATTGGAACAAAGAAAAAAATTTATTTTTTTTAAAGTTTTCAAAAATGGGTAAAAAATTTTCAAATTTTTTTTCTTCTGAATTAGGTTCAGAATGTCATGAAACGTGTACATTTTAAATTTGAGCAAAAAAAAAATTCCATCCATTCTAGTGGTAATTTTTTTTTTCCAAAATGGTAAAAAATTGTTAAATTTTTTTTTCCTAAATGGGTTTGGAATGTTATGAAGCGTGGAAATTTTAAATTTGATCGAAAAAAATAATTTCATCTATTCTATAGTAAGTACTTAGTGATTTAAAAAAAAAAAATTAAATTTTTCAGAAACATTATTAATTTTTTTTTTTACGATTAGAGTACCATGGAAACGTGGAAATTTTAAATTTGAACAAAAACATTTTTTTCTTGATCTATTTTAGTGGTAAAAAGTTTAGCGCGTCATGAAGCGTGGAAATTTTAAATTTGAGCAAAAAAAAATTTCCATCTATTCTAGTGCTAATTTTTTTTCCCAAAATGGTAAAAAAATGTTACAATTTTTTTTTCCTAAATGGGTTTGGAATGTCATGAAGCGTGGAAATTTTAAATTAAAGCAAAAAAAATAATTTCATCTATTCTGTAGCAAGTAGGTACCCAGTGATTTTTTTTTTCAAAAAAAAAATTTAAATTTTTCAAAAAAATTTGTAAATTTTTTTTATACGATTAGAGTACCATGGAAACGTGGAAATTTTAAATTTGAACAAGGAAAAAAAACTCCATCTATTTTAGTGGTAAAAATTTTTTCAAAAATGTTGGTAAAAATTATTTTTTTTAAATAGGTTTAGAATGCCATGAAACGTGGAAATTTTAAATTTGAACAAAAAATTTTTTTCTTCATCTATTTTAGTGGTAAAAAGTTTAGCGTGTCATGAAACGTGGAAATTTTAAATTTGAGCAAAAAAAATTTTTTTTACTATTTATTTCGTTTAGACGGTCCACCCTGTATATTTTTCAGTGAAAGTTTTACCACTACTTCGCTGGCAGTAGGATCAACTACCTACCAAATTTGACTGCTTTCCGTCAAGTAGTTTTTTAGTAAATGCACCAACAGACAGACAGACAGACGGAATTGAAAAACCTATATTTTCGTAATCTACGTGTTCTGAAACGTCAGAATCCGAAAAAATCTCGGAGGGTGATTTTTTCTCGAATACAATACTTCCCTTCGGTATGCGAGGGAAGTAAAAATTTTCAAAAATTTTTTATTTAGAAGCAGGTTTAGAATGCCATGAAACATGGAAATTTTAAATTTGAAGAAAGGAAAAAAAATTTTTCATCTATTTTAGTAGTAAAAATGTTTTCAAAAATGTTGGTAAAAAAAATTAATTTTTTTTTTTTAGTTAGGCTTAGAATGCCATGAAACGTGGAAATTTTAAATTTGAAGAAAGAAAAAAAAAATTTTCATCTATTTTAGTAGTAAAAAATGTTTCAAAAATGTTGGTGAAAAAAATTTTTTTTTTCTGAAATTGGATTAGCGTGTCATGAAACGTGGAAATTTTAAATTTGAGCGAAAACAATTTTTTTTTCACTATTTATTCCGTTTATACAGTCCACCCTGTATATTTTCCAGTGAAAATTACCATTACCATTTCTTCGCTGTCAGTATGGTCAACTACCTACCAAATTTGACTGTTCTCCGTCAAGTAGTTTTTTAGTTAATGCACCAACAGGCAGACAGACAGACGGAATTGGAAAACCTATATTTTCGCAATCTACGTGATCTGAAACGTTAAAATCCGAAAAAATCTCGGAGGGTGATTTTTTATCGAATACAATACTTCCCTTCGGTATGCGAGGGAAGTAAAAATAAAGAAAAAATCTTTAATCTATTTCACTACTTTCTATAGAATAGATGAAATTTTTTTTGCTCAAATTTAAAATTTCCACGTTTCATGACATTTCAAACTTATTTCGGAAAAAGAATTTGAATCATTTTTTCACCATTTTGGAAAATAATTTTACCACTAGAATAGATGGAAACATTTTTTTTGCTGTAATTTAAAATTTTCACGTCTCATGACATTCTAAACTTGTTTCAAAAGAAAGAAAATTTTTAACCGACATTTTTGAAAAATTTCAAAAAAAAATTAAATTTTTTAACCACCATTATACTTCTACTCCACTACGTGAATGTGGAATTGAAAATGTGTCAGATGGTAATAACATTTGACATATGCTATTATACTTTTATTGAAAAATATACAAGGTGGTCATCCCAAGAAATAATTCATGGTGGACATTTGTTAAGGTATTTGCGCAAGCCTTCCATATTTGGCACCTGTTATAGTATTGAACTTTTGCTGTTGGATGAGTACTCTGTATATTTTTTTGACGAAAACTTACCAGGTCTTTTTTGTAATAATAGTGATAGAGGTATTTTAAAACCTCATGAGCCGTGACCTTCATATGCGCAGAGACATAATCCATCCTGTTGACTCAGTTACACTTCTTAAAAATATTATATTTATTGTTTACAATTTATCCCGAGCTCTTGTTTATGTATACAGCAAGGCAGCCTCCAGTCTCTTCAAAAACATACTTATAACTCAGATTAAACTTTGCCTTTTGCGCATTTCGCGGCTCATGAGATTCTGAAACACCTCTAACTATATTCCGATTATTATTTTCAATGTCATTTCGTAATTAATAATTATTTAGAGTGACCCGCGCACAAATGAAGAGGAAAGTTCTCTGTAAATTCCTTTACCGATTTATTTTAACTATTCATCGTACAGAAATAAACAAATTATTTGTAATTTCGTAATCCTATGTTTTGTACCGTATCACTTTTTTCATTAATGTAAGACTTTTGAATTATGTAGGAAAAACGCTTTCAAGGTACAAATTTTTTTTAATTAAAACTTGGAACATATAAACTTGTAAACCACTTTTTTCTCATACAATATGATTCTATATCAGATTCGGTGGTTACTATTTTACTTTTTTGCCCACCCTTCTAGATGGGGTAAGAACCATCCCCGGGTAAGAAGCGGCAATTTTTAAAGGGTATACTTTTTTGTATGCGGTATTAGAAATTCAATGAAAATCCTTTCATTATATGTGGGCGTCAAGGTGAAAACCTAATAGCAACTTTGATCTTGGGATTTGTGTTTCATCCGGGGTAGATTTTTTTAAATACGACTTATTAGAAACCGATTGTATGATTTTTCTTTGCAAGAAACAACATTTCACTCCTTACTGTTATATTCTATGTGTAATTTAGTTATTTTTTTAGATATTTTGGCATATATCAAATGAGTACACCGACTTTACTAGTGAAAGATCCCGAGCTAATAAAGCGAATAACTGTTAAAGATTTTGACCATTTTACTGATCATAGAAAATTTTTACCAGACACTGCAGATCCCTTGTGGAACAAAAATTTATTTGCTCTTAACGGTGAGTAATACGAATAATTTGAATTTACAGAAATACTTCAATCTGTACGTACTACTAAAATACCAACGGTAATTTTCAGGGGACTCGTGGCGTGACATGAGGTCGATCCTAAGCCCTTCATTCACGAGCAGCAAGATGAGGGGTATGTTTGTGCTGATGAAAGAATGTGCTGAAAGTTTTGTTCAACATTTTGAGAAGAAGAACGAAAAAACAGTTACTCTGGAGATGAAAGGAGTATTTACTCGTTTCACAAATGACGTCATAGCCACAACAGCTTTCGGTGTTAAGGTTGATTCACTGGCCGAACCTAACAATGAATTTTATTTGAAGGGCAGAGACGCTACAGATTTTACTAGCTTGTCGAGATCCTTAAAGTTCTTTGGATTTTTTATATTTCCGAAAATTTTTGAGGCGAGTAAAACTTTATCGTTCAAATATAGTATACGCTTTCCTTGCGTTTCTGGTGGAATATTAAGAATATTCAATGGTCATCAACTCAAATACAACTTTCAGACTCATTTTCTGAACAAATAATACGATATCATTGAATTTATAAAAGGTAAAGGCTTGGAAATACCAGAAAAAAAAACACATAAAAGACTTTATTAGAACTGATTGAAAAGCAAAATTTTAAAAAGAAATATTCCGTTGAAAAAATTTTTGAAGCACACGATCATACTATTTTACGTCTGCCTCCATATTATTGCGCTTTCAACCACATTGAAATGCTATGGGCTGATGTAAAAACAAGACTATGTCAATATAATCAATCCCCACAATTAAGTGAGTCTGTCTTAAGGTGGCCATACCCTAGAAAGAGACATCCGATAGGGAAACATTTATTATTTTTTGCCATAACTTTTTTTTCTTAGTACGTATATTTAAAAAACTATAAGCGTACCTAAGTAGAACCATAACAAGACTATTACTATGAATTTTCACTTAATAATTTCAGTGGTTTACAAAATAGCTCGATTTAATTCTAAAAATTATGTTAATCTTCCTATTTCGTAGTTTTAAATCGAGCTATTTTGCATGGAGCGAGCGTAGAGACGTCTGCATATACTCGTATTTCGATACGCAAATGCAGCAACGTCGGGCGCGGTTAGTTCCTTGGATGGGTAAGCCTCTCCAGGGAAACACAGCGTTCTCGCTCCGTCTTCTAACGGCTTGTATATCAGCGCATGCGTAGAAGGTATGTAACTTTAGGCGGGGGATACATAGTGGATATACCATCCTTCGGAGGGGATGTAAAGCAGTCGGTCCCTTGTCTATTAAATGTTAGGCAAGTAAAAGATCCCTACTCTTCGATAGAAACCACTCAAATTATTAAGTGAAAATTCATGAAAATGACAGACATTCGCAACAATTGAATTAATCTCGACTTACTCACTAAATTTCCGAAGTAAGGTTATTAAAGTTGTTATAAACAAGAAAATTAATATAAAATGGCTGAAAATTATTCAAGAGATGAAAAAGTTGACATGATCATTATTTATGGAGAGACTCGACGTAATGCAACTAGAGCACAAAGTCTGTATGGACGGAGATATCCAGAAAGAAGACAACCTCCGGGAAACTATTTCGCCCGGTTGGAGCCACAATTTAGAACTGAACCTAATATAGAAATTGAAGTAAGATTTATTGTGGATGAAGAAACGGAAATTAATGTATTAGCTTTAGTGCATGTTGACCTAACCATTTCGATAAGACAAATTGAACATGAATTACCAGTTTCCAAAGAATCAGCCAGAAAAAGTTTAAAGAAACACGGCTATCGTTCTTATAAATATCAATTGCATCAATTTTTGTATGAGAATGACTTTCAACGAAGAATAACCTTTTGTAATTGGTTACGCCAATTAAGAAATGAGAATTTTATCAAAAACATTTTGTTCACTGATGAATCGAGATTTAGAAACCTTGGGTTATTTAATCGAAACAACACTCGATATTGGATAGTTGATAATCATCACATTATGAGACAGGGGCGGTTTCAGGAGCGGTTTGGCTTCAATGTTTGGTTAGGCGTACTGGGCGACCATATCATAGGTCCAATAATTTGTAACAAAACTCTAACTGGACCAAGATATCTAGAATTTCTCCAAAATATAATATTTCCACAGATTAACAAATTCCCAATACCAATATTGACGAGGTTTACTTCCAACAAGACGGGGCTGGACCACACAATGCTATTATCGTTAGGGATTACTTAAATCAATTATTTCCAGATCGTTGGATTGGGACCCATGGTCCAGTCAGATGGCCTGCAAGGTCGCCTGACTTAACCCCACTCGATTTTTTTTATTTGGGCCCATTGAAAAATAGAATCTACATGACTGCTCCAACCACAAGGCAAGACCTGGAAGAAAGAGTTCGACACGAAATTGCACAAATAACACCTCAAGAATTACAGAATGTTAGACGTGCAACGATAAGTTGCGCTACTCTGTGTACTAATCATATCGGTGAACAGTTTGAACAATTGTTATAATGGTTTATTATAATTTAGGTTTTAAATCGTTTTGTTATTCTTGGTAATGTATTCACGGTTATAACGTTATATCTATTAAAATTATTTCTTGTTTAATTTGTGTTTACTTTTTAAAAATACTTCTATTATCACGAAGGATATCTTTAAGAAATGTTTAATGGCGAAAAAATTATAGTTTATGAATCAATATTTCTGATTAATAAAAGAAATAGCACAGTTCCATTAAAAAAAATTCATAGGATCCCTACGGAAATGAAAATGAAAATGAAATTCCGTTTTTTTTTTTTTTTTAAGAAAAAAACTAAAAATGCTGGTACCTATCAGTAATTCAAACAGCTATTTTCTGCTTTAGAGACAAGTCTACAACCTTACTAATAATTTCCATAGCCTACCAAATTTTTAAATACAAAAACAAGCAAAATATTGACTCGTGGCCACCCGGTATACGTCAAACTGGTCGTTCATTCGAATATAGAGAGATTCAAGAACATTTAAGTTGTTTTAAGTTTCAAAAAACAGGCTCAACTTTTGCAAATGATATTTTAGAAACACGTCACAATTTTCCTAACATAAACGATGTTAAGGTATTACACGTGAAAACAAAGGATTTAAATTAAATTTACTAGAATCAATAGAAATGATCAAATCCAACAAAGTTCCCGAAAACAATCTTCTAAATGATTGGTTGGACCTACATCAATCTACTCTGTTTAAATATGCACAGCCCTTTGTAAATTCATTCATTTAAATGAACGCAACGTTTGAAAATGGTACATTAAGGTAACCAAACTGCAGTAACGTATATGTTATAATAAATTCAGTGATAGAAAACAAAATAGTGTCCTCTTATATCGTCAAGGGTATATAAGATAATTCACGGTTTGAGGTTGTGATTCTAAAACAAAGTTTAAATAATTATTTATTTATTCATTTTCAGATATTTAAAGTTAAACTATTCAGTGAGGAAATAAGTACCTTCTTTAGGCAACTTGTAGATGAAACGATAAAAGATAGGGAGGCGAAGGGAATTGTGCGACCGGATATGCTACAGCTGTTAATGGAGGCCAGAAAAGGAATCCATAGACACGAGGAAAATGGAGTCATTGATACAGGATTTGCTACTGTTCAGGAGTCAGATTTGGGTAAAAATTTTACCATAGAATATAACATGCATGTTCCAGGTGTTCGGTCCCTATTGGTGATGTCCCCAACAGCTCAGAGGCCAGATCTCAACAAAAGATAACACACTTATACTCTATAATTTTCTTTCTAATGTGCGCCATTAACGAAAACGGTGCGGTGCATCGGACAAAAAAAAATCAAGATATAAAAAATGAAGATTTTTTCTATACGCGTCGTAGCGACCTTTTATCTGTGACCGCTCAATTGTTATAAATAAATTTAGGGTTCTAAATTAACAATTTTTGTTCTGTTCAACAAAAGGTCATACAGATAATAATTTATTATAGTCAAAATGTTGCATTTAGTTCATAGAATTTACAGGTTTTTTTTTTGGGTCGATATCTCGTGTATTTTGCAATTGTTTAAACAAATAAAGTAATTTGTATACTTTCCATGGCATTTTCTGCACTCTCCACCCCCGGCAATCGAAAATATTGATAAAAACCGCTGCCTAAGGAATCACTACTTCTACATCCAGATCTTTCATCCAAGTCACTTTAAAGGAAACGTCTTGATTCGATTTGTACCCTAGTATGTGGAAATTATTGGTTATAGAATTTTAATAATATTTGGGGCAGACGTCATAGAATAGTTTGAGGCGTTGGTTTCATATACGTTAAAAATGAAGTTTCTAGTTTACCATCAATCCGCCTCCACCTCCATTAATAATGGAGCAGAGGTGGTGGGGTTTGAAAAATATTAGAAAGAAACCTGAGGCCTTGGTTTCTAGTATATACTCCAAATTCCAAATTTCAGTACTTTTACCAGCTTGTTTTAATTATTTTCCCCTATTTACTTCTATTAGCCCCCAACCCTTCAACGGAATCATCTCAAAATATAATCTAGTTCCAGATGTCGTTATAATACACACGTGTACTACCAAATTTCAACTGAATATCTCAATTTTATTTTATCAAACCCTTTAATAATGGAGTAGGAATGGTGGGGGGTTGAAAAATATTACAAATAATCTGAGACCTACTCTTACCAGCTTGCTTTACTTATTTTGCCCTATTTCCCCGATTTAACCCCCAACCCTTCAAATAAATCATCTCAAAATATAATCTAGGTCCAGATGTCATTATGATACATTCAAATTTCAAGTGAATATCTCTATTTTATTTGACCAACCCCTTCAATAATGGAGTAGGGGGTGGTGGGAGGTTGAAAAATATTATAAAAAATCTGAAGCCCTGGCTTCTAGTACGTACACCGAATTTCAAGTTGCTATACTCTTACCAGCTTGCTTTACTTATTTTCCCCTATTAACTCCCATTTAACCCCCAACCCTTCATCAGAATAAACCCAAAATATAATCTAGTTGCTGATTTCATTATAATATATGCGTGTACCAAATTTCAAGTAAATATCTCAATTTTATTTTATCATTCCCTTTAATAATGGAATGGGGGGTGGTGGGGGGATGAAAAATATTATTAAAAATTTTGAGACCGCTTGTAGTACACACATCGAATTTCAAGTTTCTGTATTTACCCCCCAACCCTTCATCGGATATTTTCAAAAAACAATCCAGTTCCAGATCTCGTTATAACATACATGTGTACAAAATTTCAAGTCAATATCTTAAACCGTTCCGGAGAAAACGTGCAGACAAAAAAAGTTACAGACAGACGGAAAATTTTTTTCGCTCAAATTTAAAATCTCGACGTTTCACGACATTCTAAACCTATTTCAAGAAAAAAATGTTTTACCACTACGTGGATGTGGAAGTAAAACTATGTGGTCTCGGCGCTTTTTTCTTTTTTTTTACCCCTGCCAACGTTTTTAAAGAAATTGCTTCGTAAACAAATGAAATATCTCGGCTGAGAAACGTCTTATCGAAATGTAATTGTCGGCAAATGAAAGATAATGAAAAAGGGAAAATTTGGAGCCTAGATAGACCTCGATTCTTTAACTAGAACCGGAGATAAATACCATTTTGTGTTTACCACTGTCAACTGTTTATTAATTAATTTTTTGAAAAAAATCTTGTGACAACATAAAGTTAATATATTAAACTTACTAGTTTTCAATTGTCACAAAAATCCATTATGTAAAAGTATGGAAATACAAACAAAATCACAAAGTTTAACTTCATATCCAAAATGCCAAGCTCATATTTTATTTTTACTGGCTGCGATACTACATCAGCATTTTTCAAAAGGAGTAGCAGTATTTAAACTGTTTGAAAAACGTCATGATTTAATTGATTGCGCAGAAGTATTTACATCTTTGTACTTTGTTACTTTTCTACTTAAGTAGCCTCAAATGGAAATCGCTTTCTTCCTGCTATGTATGGAGCTCCAAAAAAATTGATTCTACAGATAAGTATAGATATTTAAGTTTTGTAAAAAAAATCACGGAACAATAAACGAGTACAGCTATTCTGTCTTCCAACATCTGCTGCTGCTTATCAACATGGCTAGGCAACAAAAAACTGGACCCAGAAGACTGGGGATGGAAATTAATAGACAATAGTTTGGAGCCAATTTAAACTCTTCTCAAGCCTGCTCCAGAAAAACTTCTTAATACTATTTTTTGTAATTGTAGGAAGGGCTATAGTAACAACTGTGGCTGTAAAAAAATCGGATTATTTTGTTCTCCGGTATGTACCAATTGCCAAGGCTAGTTTTGCTCCAATGTTGAATCAAACATAACATATGAGAATACTTATGATATCAATTAGGAGGTACTGATCGATCTTTTTTCTTGCCACAATTTACAGAAATCCAGAAAGGAGAGGAAGGAGAAGGCGAAGAAGTATAAAGCGAAGAAGAAGACATAACTGCTGAAGTCGAATTCGAAGATTATTAATCTTACGACGACTTTTAATCAATCCGTTACATTTTTTTAATCAATAGGAAAGTGTCTGATCAGACTTGCTTAAACATAATCGATCGTGGATTATGTTTACTAGGGAAACTACGTTAAAAAAGGCGCTAAGTACACTACCTCATAGGTGACGAGGATATGTGAGCATATTATGCAGAATACGACATTTCCAACTTTTAGAATGGCGATATCTCATGAATGATGGTTTGTAGGAAAAAAGGATTCAAACAGTTTTGTAGATAATTGCATGATCTACAAACTTTGTATGACCTATTTTTATGATAACACTTATCGTTTACGAAAAATATGCGAATTATTGCGAAGTTGTATGTCTACTTAGACTGGATTACCACGGTGTATTTCTGACCAAAAAAATCGGTAAAGGTCTTTACACAGAACTTCCCTCTTCATCTATGCATGGCGGTCACTCTAAAAAAAACCGCTGCCTAAGGAATCACTACTTCCACATCCAGATTATTCGTCCAAGTCACTTTAAAGGAAACATCTTGACTATATTTGCACTCTAGTATGTGGAAATTATTGGTCATAGAATTTTAATAATATTTGGGGCAGATGTCATAGAAAAGTTTGAGGAGTTGGTTTCTACCATATACGTTAAAAATGAAGTTTCTAGTTTACCGTACTTATTTTCCACTATTTACAACCTACCACCTCAATGGAGTCATCTCAATCAGATGTCACTACAATACATACGTGTACTAACTTTCAAGTGAATATCTCAATTTGATGTTATCAATCCCATTAATAATGAAGCGGAGGTGGTAGAGTTTGAAAAATATTAGAAAGAAATCTGAGGCCTTAGTTTCTAGTATATACACCGAATCCCAAATTTCTGTAGTCTTACCAGCTTGCTTTACTTATTTTCCCCTATTTGCCCCTATTTAACCCCCAACCCTTCACCGGATTTCCTCAAAAAACAATCCAGTTCCAGATCTCGTTATAATATATACGTGTACAAAATTTCAGGTCAATATCTTAAACCGTTCCGGAGAAAGCGTGTGGACAAAAAAAGTTACAGACAGACAGACCGACAGACAGACAGAAATTTTTTTTCGCTCAAATTTAAAATCTCGACGTTTCATGACATTCTAAACCTATTTCACGAATAAAAATTTTTGAAAATTTTTTTGCGATTACTATACTTCCAATCCACTACGTGGATGTGGAAGTAATTAATAATTTCGAAATGACGCTGAAAATAATCGGAATATAGTTATCACTACTATTACAAAGAAAACCTGATAAATTTTGGTCAAAAAAATATTCAGAGTGCTCATCCAACAACAAAAGTTCAATACTAAATGATAGGTGCCAAATATGAAAGGGTTGCGCAAATACCTTTACAAATGTCCCCCATGACTGACTTATTTCTTGGGATGACCACCCAGTACATTTTTCAATAAAAGTATAATAGGTGCATAATAATATGACAAATATTATTGCCATCTGTCACAATTTCAATTCCTCATTCACGTGGAGTGAAAGTATAGTGGTGGTTAAAAAATTTCATTTTTAAAAATTTTTCAAAAATGTTGGTAAAAAAAATTTCATAATTTTTTTCTTCTGAAATATGTTTAGAATGTTATGAAAAGTGGAAATTTTAAATTTGTGCAAAAATAACTTTTTTCATCTATTCTAGTGGTAAAATATTTTTCCAAGATGGTAAAAAAATGTTGCAATTTTTTTTCCGAAATAGGTTTAGAATGTCATGAAACGTTGAAATTTTAATTTTGAGCAAAAACAAATGTTTCATCTATTCATAGTAGTGATAAATAGATTAAAACTTTTTTCAAACAAATTTTTCCAAAATATTTTTAAATTTGTTTTTATTGAAATAAGTTTAGAACGCTATGAAACGTGAAACTTTTAAGTTTGAAAAACGAAAATTTTTTTTCATCTTAGTGGTAAAAACTTTTTCAGAAATGTTGGTGAAAATTATTTTCAATTTTTTTTTTCTGAAATAAGTTTAGCGTGTCATGAAACATGGAAATTTTAAATTCTAGCAAAAAAAATTGTTTTCATCTTGGTAAAAAAAAATTCAAAAATGATGGCGAAAAAAATTTAATTTTTTTTTTTCTGAAATAGGTTTAGCGTGTCATGAAACGTGGAACTTTTAAATTTGAGCAAAAAAATGTTTTTTTCATTATTTATTCCCTTTAGACGGTCCACCCTGTATATTTTCCAGTGAAATTTTTACCATTTCTTCGCTGACAATAGCGTCAACTACCTACCAAATTTGACTGCTCTCCGTCAAGTACTTTTTTAGTTAATGCACCAACAGTCAGACAGACAGACAAACTGACGGAATTGAAAAACCTATATTTTCGTAATCTACGTGTTCTGAAACGTCAATATCCGAAAAAACCTCGGAGGGCGATTTTTTCTCGAATGCAATACTTCCCTTCGGTATGCGAGGGAAGTAAAAAGATCAACTAATCAATCTAATCTATAGTCATTTGTATCAGGAAAACCAAAAACCGTCAGAGATCTATCCAACGAAGACATCACAGCGCAAGCACTGCTCTTCTTTTTCGGTGGTTTTGAATCTGTCTCGACGTCTATGAGTTTTGTCGCCTACGAATTAGCTGTGAATCAAGATGTTCAAGATCGGCTTCGGAGAGAGATTCAAGACACTTTGGAAGAGTGTGAGGGAAATCTAACGTACGAGGCTCTTGTGAAAATGAAGTACATGGATATGGTTATTTCAGGTACATTTATTACCATCTGATATTACTTTTTAGATTGAGTAATGGAAAGTCTTCTAAAATGTTTAAAATATGTATTATGCAAAAAAAATCTATTCAATGAATATCTAATCTAGAATAGAAAGTAAGTTAAACAAGCTAACCATTAATACTCTTCGCTAATTTACTGCACTTTTTATATAATTGTTGCACATTCTATAGGATACTCTTCGCAGTGTTATCGTAAATAATGTCAGTTTTTATTTAAGCAGTCAAACCCACTTCATAACACAGCCACACACAACAAAAAGTTCTGGCTTGGGGTCAGACCATGTTTACTATGGCCTTTTTCATTATATACATTCCATTACCCAAACTTGTAAATCAATGTATTAAAAACAATGTATTTCAGGAAATCCTCAAAATATCAAAAGTTATTCCAATCCACAAACAAGACGACATTGATTATCTTGTTGTTGGGAATTGTAATTTATATAACAGCCAAAAGCTCGGGTTTAGATCTAAAAAATGTCCACTACCACAGCTATAAGTACACTCACGGATATCGGAAATTTTCATAAAAAAGTTAGCCTTTTATAAATTTTCTATTACCAGCCAGAAGTTATTGTCATTATACCTCCAAGACAGATCCTAGTTCGTCAACTATAGAAACAGAAATTCCCAACGCATAAATGTAAAATACGGTGTACCCCAGGGCTCTGCATTGGGCCCAATTCATTTTCTTATCTTTATAAATGACTTGCCATAAAACTCAGCAAGATCTGTCCCTTTTGCGGACGTGCGGACGGCACCACACTAATATATAACAACAAGGACTTCACCAGATTGCTATCAATGGTAATCGACACACAATCCACTGCCCATGACTGGTTTCTGTCAAATAATATGAAATTAAATGAAAATAAAACTAAAACGATGATTTTTACCTAAGACAACACACAACAGATAACATAATATCCACGGATTGCGTTAAATTCTTATGTGTTTATCTGGATAGTAAATTAACATGGGAAAAACATGTACATGCCATCCGTGGCAAAATGTCCAAAAATATTTACTTATTTTGTAATCTTGTGAATTGTGTCTTACAGACTACTATAATAACGGCATATTTCGGTTTAATACACTCGATATTAACTAATCTACGCGATTTTGGTTTGGGGGTCACTCCCCACATGCCGCAATTGCTTTCGCGGCCCAAAGAAAGGCAAGGGTGATCGCGGGTTTAAGTTGGAGGGAGGAGTGCAAGGAATATTTTAAAAAACTCTAAATTCCAACATTATATAGCATCTACATTTTGCAATGCCTTCTACATGTAAAAGAAAACGAATGAAAATACCTATCACGTGCCCAGCTACATTCTCATTCCACCCGAAGCAATAGGAACTTACACTTTGCATTTTTTGCGCTTATCGAAAACACGTAATGGCACAGCGTTCTATGCAATAAAGTTTTTCAACGCATTACCGTGCAATATCAGGGAATTAGATTTAGAGGAGTAAAATTGGGAAGCAAAGTCGATTAGTTTCCGAGAAAAAAGAAACTGGCGCAGAACCAAACCAGACTTGATGCGATTCTCTAATTAGGTGATCATGTACATGAAACCAATTTTCACGACATTTTCTCGTGGTTAGGAACTTTTTATTTCGAAAAAACTGTAAAAAGATTATTTTTCCGTGAAACATGTTTTTTAACGTCCCCACCGTTATATCTTTAAAAATAATTGTGCTATGGAACTGTTTTTTTTTAATTGAAGTAGACACAATAACGCTTCTAACTATGTACAATGTGATTATAAAATATTTTTCTTTTATTGTTAAAACAATAACAAACTTAGAGTTGCTATTTTCTTGAATGTATTTTTCAGCAATCGAGAAAAAATTTTATTTATGAAAATTTGTATATACATGTGTGAACAAATTAAAGCCAATATATGAAAAAAGTTTTTAGAATCATAATTTTTGATGTGCAGGTTATAGTATGTAGTCAGCGATTTTTTTTAAACGGGCTAAAACATATTCTTGCGCGCCCGGCTCTCATCATTATACTGCCTACCGCCGCGGACTGCGGTTGTTGGGTTCATGTGTACTAATCGGGCTTTTATTAACAGCTCCAAAATAGGTACGGACCTAAGGTATAAATAAACCTACATTTTGTTGTTTTAAGGTAAAAATATATTTAAAAGCAGGTAAATCTAAATCATTGTTATAAAGTAGGTACCTACCTAATAAGTAGGTTATTACACATTTTTGATTGAATTAAAACAAAATGCAGGAATAAAACAACTTTAATTTTTTGCGACTATTTTTCTATTGACAAATGAGTATTTAGTTACGTAGGTCCTGCATTACAAGCATTCTAGTTCGTCTGTACATTCATCGAAACCTTTAAATAACAGTATTTCAAGTACGACACCTACACTCGTTACAACATTTTGGGCCTTCTTTAACACAATCATATTTTCGATTTTCGCAATTTTTGTCTGAACAATAAATACTTAATGAAAATATTGTCCAAACATCGTCACATAAATTCCGTCCTGAACCATGTGCATTTATAAGTGTAGTTGGCATATTGCTTCGTAAGTTGATACATAAACCTGTAATAGTTAACTAAATATATTAGATAGGAAACCTATTATTTAAATATATATGTTTATCTTAAGAAGTGCTGGTAAAAGGTGCCTTCAGTTGAAGGAAGCTTCGTTTGTTGTTGTTGCTAATTTGATCCTTAGGTCGTTTAATATCTGAATTTGTTTATTTTTATTTTTGTACAGTGGTAGAATCAATTTTGTAAAGATTTTTAAATCTTCATCTTTAGACAGCAATGGCAGTTCCGATCATTTTTGAAAAACAACAATATTCTTTAAGAACATCAAACGCAAATTTTTAAAATATTTTTAAAAAACCATTAGTGGTGTTGCAACCGGTAAAACAATGAAGACAAGAACAAACTGTAGTTCATAAACCTCGCACTACCTTCTATATTGACAAAAATTGTCTGCTAGTGCCGTGTCCAAGTTGCATAAATAAATTAGTTCCATTTAAGTCAGAGTAAATAAAATTAATACATCTATATCAACTGACTTCACCAATATTTGTTTGCTAAATTTAGTTTCGTACATTGCATGCAAAACCATCCTGGTATCTTCCCGTTTGCTAAATAGATTTTTGGTCATTTCTGAATGACGTTTATGTAGTGAAACTACTTTTTCTGTTAATTTAAATCCTTCATCTTATTATTCATATTTCGTGTTCGATTATGTACTGTGCAGCATCTGTTGCAAATCGGCGCGGCGGCACTGTATGACTGCAAAAAACGCTCATGTTTTCAAAACTTGTCTATACGACAGTCCATATGATATTTTAATTAAATTTCGCCATTTAAAATATAATCTTTTTTGACACAATACTTCCGTGATATCTAGTCTATTTTCAGCACTAGATATTAGTGACAACAAACCTTGTACCGTAGGTTTTTCTACCACGGATTTGTCATCATCCCGCACAATTTTCTTACAAATAATGCACTCCATTATTTTAGAAAACTAAATTGCAAATATTCTACAGCATCGCATTTATTTAAAAGTACGTATACTCTAAATCCCGCAAACTACTAGTTAGACGCATTTTATCCTACCTTCCATACGTGGTGTACGTACCTATATGTACATATATTGTGAGCCGTAGTAATACATATGACTAATTTAGCTCGCTTTAAAAATAATCGCTGTTGCCGAACGATACACATTGGGAAAAAAATAATTATATCAAAAACTTTTCTAGTGTTTGGGCTACATTTGCCTCACTGTATGTGTATAAAAATTTTCAAAAATAAAAAGGTTTATCGATTGGTGAAAATTGTAATACATACAATTCAAATATCTAGTTTTATAATTTTTAAGGACATGAAATGCGAACTGTGTAAAAACCATTAGTACAGTTAAAAGTGCTCTTGTGTGTACTTTAATTGAAACAAAAAACAACTTCGATAGCAACATTAGTTTTGAAGATATGACAATGCAAACAAAAAAAAAACACATTTTATTTAAAATACAATATTTTCCTTTTTTTTTAATTTAAAAAGGTCCAGACTACGAAAAAATGTCGTGAAATACGATTTCACATGCCCAGTGACATGCTTAAGAAAACCTACCATGTTTGACCTGGTTCTACGCCAGAAAAAAACCGGCAAGATAGAGGCTCGAATTCGCTACTCTAATTGTAAACGTTTTAAAACGGCCATAAAGTCATTTTTAGTCGAAAATGCATTTTTTTTTTCATTGAACGAGTATTTTGCAGCTGATTTCTCCAATTTATGTAAGTAACTTAAATACATGTGTGTTTGTTGAAAGTTTTATCTGTTCGTTGTTTACATTTTCTTAGTATACAATTTTACTACTCTTTGTACATTTACTCTCCTTATCACCTTGTATTTTTGACTTGTGTAAATACTTTTTGTATAATGCATCAATAAATACTTACTTACTTACATTCATAAACCCCATTTTATCTTCAATAATACTTGTTTCTCTAAAATTCTTTTCTACTCAATTTATACATTGCGACATGAAATACAGGTGATACGATGAGGGATATAGAAATGCATTGAATGCTGGAGTTCAATATACAGGGTGTAATTAGTTTCATGTCATTAAAAAAAACTGGTGGTAGGGAACGACAAGACAAATTAAAAAAACCTTATATAACATGGGGTCTAAAGCTCATAGTTTTGGAGAAAAAAAATAAACAAAAATTTCGCAGATTTTCAATAAAATATTTTGAGAACTGCTGGAATATTGAGGTAGGTTTAGATCGTCGCGCGTGTCTTTGCTTATGATACTCAATATTTGTGTAGATAGCTATGAAATGTCGGCGGTCTTTAGCGGTGAGGTAAATAAGATGAAAGACGTCGACGTTTTCTGAGTGTTTAGTAGATCTGATCTGAAGAAAACTATACTCTGACTCTCCCTTGTGCAATATTTTAGTTACTGTGGGTGTTTCGTTATATACACACGTCCAACCCGCCGTTCGTTATTTCGGGTCGCTGTGTATTTATAGTGAAGATTTATTTTATTGACTTTACCGTTCAAGTCGTTAAATTCTTGATTACGTACAGACACAACTTAATTGTTCGTTCTTTTTGTATTCCGTTTTGGATTTTGGACCAAGTTTTTCTTTTATGTTTCTTTATTGACAACGTTAGTTGATAGTTTATTGTTTAGTGTTGAACGGAGTACGTATGTCCTTAATTCGACGTACCGAACTGTGTATTGATGCAGATGCAGATTTCGAATAATTTACTTAGGTAAGCTTTTAACCCAGGACATCATTTATGTTACAAACGTTAATAAATCACATTTAAATAATCTAAATTATAAACATTAATCCAATATTTTGTTTCAAATTAAAAGATATACATGTAAAGAAATGCTCTGTTTAAACTTCTGCGGCCATTATTTGCTTGCGGTTGTGCAGGAAAAGATAACGAATTATTTACCTCTTTATAATTGCCTCAGTTCGGTTGAGGCGGCCCATCAAAGGCGGTCGATGATCCAAGGCCTTTGCACTTTTTTATGACAATTTAGAAGTTGTATAATTGGTAACTACAAGTCCATTGACCAAGAAAAGCAGTGGTTCTCAATTATGTTCTACATTAATCTTTAAAAAATATATATTTAAAATGTTGACCTAGGTCAGTGTTTTGAGGTTATATCAAAAGCCTGACGCGATGGGGTTAAATGGGCTTCGGATTCGGTTTTAGTGATCCCAAAAACATGCAGTAAACTTTGTCTGACCCCCCAGGCCAGGACTTCTGTTTTTTTTCTTGTGTGGCTGAGCAATCTTATCGCATTTGTGACAAATTTATTACTTAATTTTAAACAGGAATTATTAGCCGGTTTTGCAACGTAAGAAGATTTATTCGTACCTAAACTTTAAAATTTCTTCAAATTTATTTTTTTATTTTTTTTTCCCTAAATTTTTCAAACAACCCTCCCCAGAGCGGTACGATTGTTTGCATTTTAGGCATCTTTTTGTTTAATTACAGAACAGATTTTTATTTTAAATTTAAATAATTAATAACTTTTTTATGTACTAATCCATTTCTTTAACTTATAGTATACTTTTAGAAACAATGAGATTGTGGCCAATTGCCATAATGGGGGATAGAATATGCACTAAACCATACACCATAGAACCAGCTACTCCAGATGAAAAACCAATATATTTAGAAAAGGGCGCCCTACTGTCTATTCCCATCTTCCCTATCCACAGGGACCCACAGTACTATCCGAATCCCGAACGATTTGATCCGGACAGGTTCAGCGATAAAAATAAAGGGAATATAAATCCCTACACTTACTTGCCTTTTGGAGTAGGCCCACGTAATTGTATCGGCTCTAGATTTGCCTTACTGGAAACGAAAACTGTATTTTTCTACATCTTGCAACATTTTGAAATAGTTCCAGTGGAAAAAACTCAGATTCCTCTTGAGATTAAAAAATCCGTCGCTTTGTCTTCTGCTAATGGGTTCTGGCTTGGGTTGAAAGCCATTAGAAAGTAATATTTAGGAATTCAGAAAATGTAAGGAATATAATTTTCTAAAAACTTTGTTAAACAAAAATTATTTGCTGTTAAAATAAAGGTTCTACTATATTTAATGGTTTTATTCTTTATATATTGAATATTAAATCCATTCATACGTGGTATGTGACATTGTGAATTATTCACAATTATCCACCAGTTGTTTGTAAATATGGATTTGATAGATTTATACATAATACAATGCTGGCAAAATTTGTATAAATTAGTATTTCTGATTTTAACGCATACTTGTTGGTAACGCAATCTTGAATATTTTTATTCAATCTAGTCTTCATTCCCAATGTTAATGATTTTTTTAAGGATATTTCTGAGCATACTCTTGGAAATAGGGTGGGAGGAGAGCGATTTTTAAGAGGTCTTTAAAAAATACATGAAAATATATATATAATTTTGAATTCTTGTTTTAACTTGACACTTGCATTTGACGATGACCTTCAATTTTTTTTAAACTTCTCATTTTACTCTCCTCAATTAACCCTCAAAATCAAAATTCTACTTTTTGTACACCATGTTCAGTAATTGGGCCGTACAATTTTGCCAAATTTCAGTTTTCTACGTCAAACAGTCTGAGGAAAATGTATGTCACATACAGACAGGCAGTCACCAAGTCACCTGTGTCTCTTTAAACCAAAACATCTTGATACTAGGGTGTGCCATGACGAATTGCGGCGATCGATATCTCGAAAAGTAAACGTTGGAAAATTTTGAAAATTTGGTAGTAAACTACTTCCCCTGGGCCCTTTGGGGTAAAAAGTCGGTTGAATAATCTCCCAGAAGCAAAAAGGTAATCAGAGGTCAAGAGACATCCCCTGGTGTCAAAAGTCACCCAAAGAAGCCCTCCTCCACCCGAGGTAAGGAGTCATCCAGAATTGGTAAATAGTGACACCTTAGGTCAATATTCTACAAATACTTAAGTAAGTGCTACGTCCACTATGACTCAGAGGAGGCTGGTATTGTTGCAAGTGTGTGAATAGCCTACGAACCGTAGGATGATGCTCCTACGTGGCATCAATTATCTACTACCATCTTATTGTTTATTCTATGGCAGATATCTATAAAATATAATCTGCCAAGCGAGTCTCTTCGATCGGAAGAATCCCTCTTGTGATTGAAGAGGACAGTGGGGAGAATTAATTAGATATGTATTATTTTTAATGTTGAAATATTTTTAATTTTAAATATTTTTACTTCCCTCGCATACCGAAGGGAAGTATTGTATTCGAGAAAAAATCACCCTCTGAGATTTTTTCGGATTCTGACGTTTCAAATTATGTAGATTACGAAAATATAGGTTTTTCAATTCCGTCAGTCAGTCTGTCTGTTTGTCTGTCTGTCTGTTGGTGCGTTAACTAAAAACTACTTGACGGAAAGCAGTCAAATTTGGTAGGTAGTTGACGCTACTGTCAGCAAAGAAATGGTTAAAATTTCACTGGAATAAATAATGAAAAAAAAAAATTTTGTGCTCAAATTTAAAATTTACACGTTTCATGACACGCTAAACCTATTTCAGAAAAAAAAAATGAAAATTTTTTTCACCGACATTTTTGAAATTTGTTAGGTACTAAAAAATTTTCTTAGTTCAAATTTAAAATTTCCACGTTTCATGGCATTCTAAACCTATTTCAAAAAAAAAAAAAAAATTGGATCTTTTTTACATTTTTGAAAAATTTTTTACCACTAAAATAGATGGAATTTTTTTTTTATTTAAAATTTTCACGTATCATAGCGTTCTAAACCTATTTAAGAAAAAAAAAAATTAGAAAATTCTTTTACAATTTTACCACTAAAATAGATGGAAACTTTTTTTCTTTGTTCAAATTTAAACGTTCCACGTTTCCATGGCATTCTGAACCTATTTCAACAAAAACAAATTTAAAAATATTTTTGAAAAATGTATATTTTTTTAAGTTTTAATCTATTTATCACTATACTATAGAATAGATCAAAATTTTGTTTTTGCTCAAAATTAAAATTTCCACGTTTCATGACATTCCAAACCTATTTCGGAAAAAAAAATTGCAACATTTTTTTACAATCTTGGAAAAATATTTTACCATTAGAATAATTGGAAAAAAATTATTTTAGCACAAATTTAAAATTTCCATGTTTCATGACATTCTAAACATATTTCTGAAGAAAAAAATTATGAAAGTTTTTTTACCAACATTTTTTAAACATTTAAGAAAAATCGGTAAAGGTGTTTACACAGAACGTCCCTCTTTATTTGTGCATGGCGGTCACTCTAAAAAATTAATAATTACGAAATGACACTGAAAATAATAATCGGCATATAGTTATCACTATTATTACAAAGAAAACCTGATAAGTTTTGGGATGACCACCCTGTACATTTTTCAATAAAAGTATAATAGGTGCATATGCCAAATATTATTGCCATCTGTCACATTTTCAATTCCTCGTTCACGTGGAGTGGAAGTATAGTGGTGGTTAAAAAATTTCATTTTTTCAAAAATGTAAGTAAACAAATTTTCAAATTTTTTTTCTTCTGAAATAGGTTTAGAATATCATGAAACCTTTAAAATTTTAAATCTGAACAAAGAAAGAATAATTTCCATATATTTTAGTGGTAAAATTTTGTAAAAAATGGTAAAAAAAAAATTTAAATTGTTTTTTAATAGGTTTAGAACGCCATGAAACGTCGAAATTTTTAATTCGAACAAAGAAAAAAAAATCCATTTATTTTAATGGTAAAATTTTTTTCAAAAATATTGATTGATTGATTGATTTGCCAGCGTAAGGTGGGCATTGCTGCCGATTCCAGTGCATGGAGATTTGTTCCACCACGCAGCCCGATCGCCTGCCGAACGTCCATCTGCAGACGCCCAGTCGTCTATTACATATTCATGCGGCTCCGCCCGACCGACCGACGGATCATTCCATCGTGTGCCGGAACAAACCCCCGGTGCTTTTATATACCGCCGAACCGGCGGTAAAAAAATATGTATTTTTTTAAATAGGTTTAGAATGCCATGAAACGTAGAAATTTTAAATTTGAACAAAAAAAAATTGTTCTTTCATGTATTTTAATATATTTTTTTTAATATTGGTGAAAAAAATTGTCAATTTTTTTTTTTCTGAAATAGGTTTAGCGTGTCATGAAACACGGAAATTTTTAATTTGAGCAAAAACATTTTTTTCATTATTTGTTCCCCTAGGACGGTCCACCCTGTATATTTTCCAGTGACAGTTTAACCATTTCTTCGCTGACTACTACGTACCAAATTACTACTGGGCAAATTTGATGTACGGACCCTGTTGATTTTATCTTTAGGCCCAAGGAACGATCTTATCAGATTTATTCAAAAATCCGTGGGTATTGTGCCTAATTTGTCTAATATTGCGAATTTTGTTGCTTAAACTCTAGGATACGACGGCTCTGCTAAATATTTACAGATAGTGTGATAAGTATTATCAGAACTTGAACTTTTTGTTTTCAATACATTCTCAGTTGAAGTGCGCTAATTATAGAACACACTCCTATAGTACTTTTCCACGCTTCTATATAGATTGTATTGTGTTGATATAAGTGAGAAAAAAAGCATGCTTGCGACAATTCTTGGAGTGGCTCTGGTAGCCGTCCTTTGTTATATATTGTTTGTAAGGCCTATGAGTTATTGGAAAAGACGTGGAGTCAGACAAGGAAAACCTATGTGGGTTCTAGGTGATCTCTGGGGGCCCTTTTTCAAGATGCAGAGTTTCCCCGAAATGGTGCAATACATATACAACCAATGTCCTGGTATGAGGTAAGACGAGAGTAAAGTGGATACAAATAAAACAGCAAAAATTACTAAGCGTATAACATTAGTCCATTGGCCAAATTTTTTCACATGCGGTTTTCTTGAAAACTGCCAACCCTAGAAAATAAGTTTCGATAAAAAGGTTGATTCCATTCTCTATCTATATTATACTCTTTGCAACTACAAAAACGAAGAGTATATTCATTTGATCGACACATTTCTAAAACCTGTAATATCTCTCGTAGAGAAAAAACTTTCATATCACTGTATCAGTGATTGAATTCTGAATAACTTAGTGTTAGTGCCTAGTGTTAGCTAGAGGAAAAGCCCTATTGTTTTTTAACAAAATTTATCGATAAATAAATAATTGATTATTTAAAATTAAAAATATATTTTTTATGTTGTAATTAATTGAATGTAATTCTTATTAATGTTGTAATTCAGTTAATAACGAAAACTTCCCGAATAACTCGAAATGTCTTTTACAATTGGTATAGGTATTTATATCAAGCGAATATTTTTCTTATCAATTACTTATACTACAGGCAATGAAGGCAAAATGTAAAAACCTCGCAAAAATTAATAAAAGAATCATCTCGGGGATTTAGGTAGTTAAAATAACCTGTAGAATGGAATGATGCATTCCTTACACTTCCAAGTTCCGGGAAAATTTAAAAAATTTGGAAAAACTTTTTGATTTTCGGTTTTCTTTTCTCTAACGGCTAAAATAATGAAAATAGATAAAAAAGTTTTCAACAAAATTTGTAGCTCGTCTCGTTCTCTACAAAATAGGTCTTTACACATCTTTGTCTTACTTAAGCCGTTTAGGAGATAAATCCAGTTTTCCACTTATAGTTTTGAGCCGCTCCGAAATGCGCGGAAAATGAGAATTCCCTGGGAGTTTCGTACGACCGGACATATCAATCGATAATTATTACTATTCAGAGCCGCTAAAAAAATGAAAACAACGTAAAATGTAGAGAAAAGTCTCAGCTTTAATGTGGAACTAATCATAAAATTCATACAAATTTTTATCATAGAGAAAAAAGTGTGAGAAGATGGCTTGGTAAACTTTATACAGTTGATTTATTCACATCTTTGAAGTTTATGCATCTTGCCTATTTCTCCTGTAACAATGGGTGCTTTTTCACTGCATGGATTCGATTTCACGCACTTTAATTTATATTTCCTGAAAATTTCATTGAAGAATATTAAGAAACAATTAAGTTGTATATGTTTTACTGTATAATTGTACATTTTCTGAACGTGTATGAATAATGTAGACAAATTCAAAAAGTAATGCGCGCAATTAAAAAACTCTAAAGTCATTCGAGAGAATATGTTTTATTGTACTTATAATCCGAAAATTAGGACTGTGCTATTATTATTACTTAAGATATAGCGAATTGAACTCCAAAATTTGGAGGTGATTGATCGCTGAGAGATATACCCTCTACTTTCATCGCAAGGCATATTTTTCCAACAAAAGTAATTGCAACAAAATGTTAATTGGTTAAATATATCTTTATATAAAAATATATAAGCAAAATTAATTATCATTCTAACGACTCCCGGCAAAGATATGAATAAATCTGTGGATCAACTGTACAAAATTCACTGTCATCTTTTGAAACTTTCTCTCTTTGATAAAATTTTTTATGAATTTTGTGATTAGTTCCACATTAAAGCTGAGACTTTTCTCTTTTCATTTTTTTTAGAGACTGAATAGTAAGAATTATCGATTGATGAGCCCGGTCGTACGAAACTCCTGGAGAATTCTCATTTTTCGCGCATTTCGAAGCGGCTTAAAACTATAAGTGGAAAACTCGATTTATTTTCTAAACGGCTTAAGTAAGACAAAAATTTGTAAAGACATTTTTGCAGAGAAAAAGACGAGCTACAACTTTTGTTGGGAACTTCTTTCTCTATTTTCATTATTTTGGCAACTAGAGCAAAAAAAACCGAAAATCAAAAAGTTTTTCCAAATTTTTTTGAATTTTCCCGGAACTTGGAAGTGCAAAGAATGCATCATCTCATTCTCCAGGTTATTACCTACTTAAATCCCAGAGATTATCCTTTTATTATATTTTTGTTACCCTAAATTGTTAATTTGCCTTTACTATTACCACATAGTGGATTCAAATACACGATTGGCATACATCCAGGTTGGAGGAGCTTCAGAGATAGACATTCTAAACTTGCAAACTATGTCATTGGGCATTCCGGAACAAACCTTGGATGCTCTTATATAACGTGGACGAGCTGCATACGCTGGATTGGACATGGGACATGCTTGTTGCCTGCAGCTAGAGTCACATGACGCATGGGATAGGAATGTAGGATGGGAAGTGTAGGTGTTTGTTTCCCAGAAGTCTGTGTTTCCATTTCAACGTCCTGCATCAGTGCGTCCACTTCATTTGTCTGCGAAAACATACATACATTAGCTCGCCACAAGAAGCTTTTTTATTAACCGTTCCACAGGTAAATATCCATGTAGGATGGAAGTGCAAGGAAATGCCCTGTCTTGCGGTAAAAGAGCTATTTACAGTCGGTTATGAGAAAGAGGTTCAAGAGAATAATGTTGTACACCCTGTGTCAAAGGCTTGTTTCAAAGGCTAAGCATTTCCAAGAAACTGAATGAGATTTTATGAAAATGTAATTCATTTGAATGAAAAATTTTTTAAAGACAAGGTACGTAAATAAATTAATTTCAGGCCTTTGTTCTCATTTTTAACTGAATTTACATATCGTAGGGGATCATGTAGATACTAGTTTAGCCTGCTTAGCCGTAGGGGACTAGGTTGGATGCTAGTGTTAAAATGAGAATGGCAAATCAGAATTTTACTTGCTAGCATAACCAGAAGTCAGGTTATCGAAAGAATGCAAAGATTTCATTAATATTTTTATATATATATAGTTTTTCCTTTAGTTCTCATAGATAGCTTTTCTTTCCACTGTTTTCAATTTTGTTTTAAATTTTTTTCAATTTTGATAAAGAAATAAACTAATACACTAACGAGTTGCAAATGAGGGAGCGGCCCGAGAATATTTTTTATACCCTGTATATTGGTTTGTTTTGTGTGTTAGTTTCAATTCTCGTTTTCCAATTCAGCGTATTTTTTTATTTTATTACCTGCCCCCCTTTCAGCAGAAGTTCATTTTAGAGATTAATGTAAACTTCATATTTCTAAGCTAGATAAAAAATTTCAAAGCATTGCCGCCTATTACCACTAGGATAGAGCAGGGCATGGATTAAAATAAGAAATTAAGGGAAACTCGCCAGTATCAGTTATAATTTTTAATATTACGCCACTCACTCCTAAAATATTTTACGATCTAACGGTCACTACTGTTTACTTAATTTTTTACACACATACATAATGCTGTAAAAGGGCAAGCAGAACGGCACAGGTATTAAGCAGAGACGGGCCACAGTCTTCCGCGATATTTCGAACGAGTGTTATATTTAGAATATATAGATTATGTGCTTCATACAATAATACAGTGTGTGGTTCAGTGTTTACATTTTATTTTGATTGTGAGTGCCTAGAATGTATAATACTTTAACAGATAAGTGAAATTGCTCTTTGTTTAAACGTATTTTATGTAGTTGTGTAAAAATATTCCGGCGGATGGTGAAATATTCGAGTGTTTTCCGTTTTTTAGTGGCTGTGGTACAATAATATTGTGATAATGTTCAGGCCTTGGGAAGATCCTCAACCTAGCACCAGCAGAGAATTTAACGAAGATATGGGAAATGGTAATGGCTCGCAAATTACAGAGAAAAGTTCTAGACAATATTTATGCGAACATACTAAAAAAGTAGTTTTAAACGTTTATAAAAATATAAAAGAAAGTGAAGGTGAAACAGGAGCCGTGGAAAAAACGGCCTACTTAACAGAAATTTCAGAACGGTCTATCTATAGAATAATTAAGGATGTGGTGCCTAATCGAAAAGTTAGATCGGATAAAGGAGCAGCACGAGCATTAGATTCGTCTATGGTGAAATTGTTAATAGATTTAATTTATAGCAAGTATATGAAAAATGTACCAACGGTGGAATCAATACATATGGAACTGAAAACAAATGGTGCAGTGTCAGTTAGTCAAGCAACACTTCGACGCTGGATAATTAACATAGGATTTAGGTTCATTTTATTAATAAAAGGGCAGGTAGGACAAAAGAATATTTGGTATAATTCTAATTTAGACTAATAAAATTCATCAATATATAAAATATTATTCCTATCTTAACACAAGCAAAACAGAATAATTTTTTTAAATTTATCATTATCACTGTAACAAATAGCTATTTATTTATCAACCATACATTAAATTAATTAGATTGTAACTCACGGCACAATAATTTTAAGTACGGTCCTGAGCCGCAATAAATTACATCGGCTTTGGCACTTTTATGGCCGAGTTTTATGGGGTTTTTTTTGGGTGTCTCGCCACGTCTCGCGACGTGTTTACTCCTTTGTCGGGAATTTTTTATTTGACTTAGAAATATGAAGTTCACTTTAATAAGAAACTGTTTAAATTGTTTTGTTTTGAATTAATACATTGAGTGGATAGAAATTAAGTTGGTAAAGTTATTAAAGTAATCAAAAAGAATACAATAAAATCAAATAATGTAGCTTATCTCTCTGTAGCGTCTGGTTCTGTGATTGCTGTATCATTTTCATTCCTGTCTTGGGTTGATTTCGTCCACCTAAAAAACTTCCACTGCACCCAGTTACTTTAAGTCACAACTCAGCTAGTATGTCTATATTGCTTTGTAAATACATGTCTCATTTTGACACCATTTATTGCCCAGCTTTCTTTATCACAATAAACCACTTAAAAGGGGTCTTCATGATGACCGTTTTGGGTGTAGGTAGAGACACTGCACTTGCTCTTGTCTGTTTTATTTGATACTACTGAAAACTCTGTACGAGTAATTATTAATTCCATGTGAACTCTGTTTTTCTATTAAGGCGCTTCACTTCACGCAGAACTTCTCGATCCACCGGTGGCTCAAACTTTTTCGAATTTATCGGGATTCTTACCGCTTTTTTAAGCACTTTTCTCGGGAGCGTCGTACAATACCTCCATACTCGACATTACTCAACTCTTGACCTCCTCTCAATTGGCACAGCCCAGCAGTATCCAGTTAATTTCTTTCTTATCAATTAATTATTACCTATAAATTACAAAAATTTAATGTCATACATCCCTGTTAGTGGACAGACATTTTAAACCTCCAAGGTGTCTACTTTTAGGCCATGATTAATAAACATCAGGCTGATTTTTTAAATGTTTCCACCATTAAGAAAAATCGTATATCACTCTTGTTATCTACCATACTCTAAGGCAAAGGGCGAATCATGTTTCTAGCTTATATAAATGGCACGCTATACTATTTTACAAGACCATTATTTTCAGATATTTCGGAATGTATCAATTTGGTGTGCCAATTTTATTTGTGAAAGATCCAGAACTTATAAAACAAATGTCAGTGAAAGACTTTGACCATTTCACTGATCATATGGGATTTCTAGCTGAAGATGCCGATCCTTATTGGAGCAAAGGTTTACTTAATCTCAAAGGTAAGTCATCTTTAAGTATCGCGCGTGTGAGTGACACTGCAGCAAATTTAATTTAGGAGGACACTGGCCATGTCGTCGCAACGATATCTAGCTATTTCTACCCTCTATGGGTATTCTAACCCTTAACACTCCCCAAAGACGAAAATAAATAAATTATACTTACAACGATTGGTACAGTCTGCTTTCTCCGTCGTAATCAGAGGCGCCTTTAGGCCTAGGCGCACTAGGCGCGCGCCTAGGGCCCCACTTTTCCAGGGGCCCCCATTTCCCGATTTATTGAGGTAAAAAAGCGATGTAAAAATTTTACTTCTTTGTTATGTCGTTATTTATTTTCGCTTTACTGATAGCAATAATGATATTTACAACTATCATGAAATACATTTCTTCCCTTTTCCATATGATCCTCATCAGATCTCAATTGCAACAAAAATGACAAAATAAGAATGGTTCATGCGAGAATGTGTTCACGAACATTTGTCGTTTATTTACATTTTATATCATTTAAACTTGAAATCATTTTATAGTTCTTCCTCTGCATTTCAATTTTTTTCATATTTTAATGTAGAAGTCTATAGGAATTTATTGTTTGTGTTTATCGTGTTTGAATATTCTTGAATATTCATTTTTTTAATCTTTATTCACTATATCACACTGAAAAAAATATGTTCGTAATATTAATGAATCGGTTCATCGACCGAAAAGTGATGAATCCGTTTATTAATATAATGTACGTTTACATAGTAACAATAAATGTGTACATTGTATTAATGAACATATACATTATATCAATAAACAGATTCATAAATTCTCAATGAACTTTCATTCACTGAACATATTTTTTTCAGTTTATTAAAAAAAGATGCAATCAATTAACAGACCAATTTGGCAATTCCTCAGACGTTACTATTTAAGTTTCGGCAGTCAGCACGTGCCAGATGACGAATCAGCTTTTCGGTCTATTTCACATTAATGAAAATAAATCTACTGATAATGATGATGCAAAAATTCAAGAACCTGAGACAAACAATCTAGAAAACCCGAGAAAATAACTGAGAAAATTTTGATTTTGAAACTAGTGATGAGGACTGCGAACAGGAAGAAACATTAGGAATCGATTCTAGTGAATCTGGCGATGATGAACGAATAGAAAAAGAATCTGAAAATAAAGAAATTTGGAAAAAGAGTATGAGGATGCAAAACAAGCTAATAATCAGTGCACTGCAATGATCAATGCATTAGTATCAACCTATAGAGGCGACATAGATTCCGAGCTATCTCCAGATAAATTGCATCAATTTTTGATATATGTCGGCTAAAGTCGCCTGCTGAAATATATAAAGGACCAGTCGATAGTTCTGAAACTTGGGGAAACTGTTGTCCTGGACCCCCTGATTAAAATTCCCTTTGACCGAATTCGATTTTTGACCTAGAGACGATTGAAACTGTGAACATTTGCGAAGGTCTGCTTAAATGTTCCATAAAAATTCTGAAAATATTCAGACTCATGTTTTAGAGAAAATAAACATCTTTTGTTTTTTTTTTCAAAGTGCTTCCTTCTCCCGGAAAAAAATAAAACAGAAGAAAAAAATTTTTTTGCAATTTTTTTACGGGAAAAGGAAGCACTTTGAAGAAAAAGTTGAAGGGGCATAAGCTGATTATTTTTACCTAAAGAACTTGCCTGAATATTTTGGGATTTTTCTGAAGTAGAGAAAAATAAAATTTTAGGGAAATTCTTGGTCGAAATTATTTTTGTCTAAGAAATTCTGAAAACCGGTAGGCGTGTTCTTTGAACAAAAATAAGCATCTTTTGTCTCTTGGTGTTTATCTTCAAAGTGCTTCCTTTTCCCGTAAAAAAATACAAAAAATATTTTTGTTTGTTTGTTATTTTTACTTCCCTCGCATACCGAAGGGAAGTATTGTATTCGAGAAAAAATCACCCTCCGAGATTTTTTCGGATTCTGACGTTTCAGAACACGTAGATTCCGAAAATATAGGTTTTTCAATTCCGTCAGTCTGTCTGTCTGTCTGTCTGTCTGTCTGTCTGTCTGTCTGTCTGTCTGTCTGTCTGTTGGTGTATTTACTAAAAAACTACTTGACGGAGAGCAGTCAAATTTGGTAGGTAGTTAACTCTACTGTCAGCGAAGAACTGGTAGAATTTTCACTGAAAAATATACAGGGTGGACCGTCTAAACGGAATAAATAGTGAAAAAAATTTTTTTTTGCTCAAATTTAAAATTTCCACGTTTCATGACGCGCTAAACCTATTTCAGGAAAAAAAATTTTTTGAAAATTTTTTTCAAACATTTTTGAAAAAATTTTTACCGAGTTGAAAAAAATTTTTTTTTGCTCAAATTTAAAATTTCCACGTTTCATGACGCGCTAAACCTATTTCAGAAAAAAAAAATTTTTGAAAATTTTTTTCAAACATTTTTGAAAAAGTTTTTACCAAGATGAAAAAAATTTGTTTTTGCTCAAATTTAAAATTTCTACGTTTCATGGCAGGCTTAACCTATTTCAGGAAAAAAAAAATTTGAAAATTTTCTTCACCAATATTTTTGAAAAAATTTTTACTACTAAAATGATTTTTTTTTTCTTTCTTCAAATTTAAAATTTTCACGTTTCATGGCATTCTAAGCCTGAATAAAAAAAAAGTTTTTTTAAATTTTATTACAAGATAGAATTTTTCTTTCTTTGTTCAGATTTTAACTATCCACGTTTCCATGACATTCTAAAACTATTCAAACAAATTTAAAAACGTTTTTGAAGAATTTTTTAAAAAATTTGAAAACATTTTTAATCCATTTATGTATCACTACTATAGAACAGACGAAAAATTTTTTTTTGCTCAAATTTAAAATTTCCACGTTTCATGATATTCCAAACCAATTTCGGAAAAAAAAATTTGCAGCATTTTGTTACCAGTTTGGAAAAAAATTTAACACCAGAATGCTCAAATTTAAATGACATTCTAAACCTAGGTATTTCAGAAAAAAAATTTTGAAAATTTTTTTCACCAACATTTTTCAAAAAGTTTTTACCACTAAAATAGATCGATTTTTTTTTTATTTGCTCAAATTTAAAATTTTCACGTTTCATAGCATTCTAAACCTATTTTAAAAATACATCATTTTTAATTTTTAAACTTTTTTTAGCACTACTATAGAACAGAAGGAAACTTTCCTTTTTGCTCTAATTTAAAATTTCTACCTCTGGCATTTTAAACCTATTTCAGAAGAAAAAAATTTGAAAATTATTTTACCATCTTTTGAAAAATTTAAAAAAAATGAAATTTTTTAACCACCACTATACTTCCACTCCATTACGTGAATGTTGGATTGAAAATGTGACAGATGGCAATAACATCTGGCATATGCACCTATTATACTTTTATTGAAAAATGTACAGGGTGGTCATCCCAAGAAATAATTCAGTCATGGTGGACATTTGTAAAGGTATTTACGCAAGCCTGCCATATGTGGCACCTGCTATTTAGTATTGAACTTTTGCTGTTGGATGAGCAATCTGTATATTTTTTTGACCAAAACTTATCAAGTTTTCTTTGTAATAATAGCAATAACTCTACTCCGATTATTATTCTCAATGTCATTTCGTAATTATTATTTTTTTAGAGACTGCCATGAACGAGGGTAAATACACGTTCACTGTACAATTGGAATTTTCTGTTGTCACTACACCGGGTGTTATAGAAGTGGTAATTTTTTTCCTTGGAATTAAAGACCCACTAAATTTCTCAACTTCTTCCAAGATTTCATACGGAACATATATTTTTAAAGGCAAAACTGCTTGCAATTTAACAATAATAATACCTCACTGACATTAATAAGGCTTGTTTTCCGTTGCTATGAAAACAGTTGCTTTCAAAAATGCAACTAGATGTTCGTCATAAGAATGAACAAAAGTTATTAGTTTTTTCTACTCCCTTATGTATATTTCAAAATTCAAGTTAGTGCGTAAGCTGTCGGTGTGTGTATTCTCAATGTGTGTATGTGTTAATGTTTAATAAATCTTTTAAAATTTTGTAGTTTTTTCTTAAGCTGGTCGTAGAAAAAGTATAGTGTATAACTCGAGTGGATTAATGGATAATAAGAGCTTCAGGATAACATAAAGCATACAATAATCGACCGTTATAGGGTTTAACATGCTCTTATGGATAACTGAGCTCGCTATAGCTCTCTCAATTAACTTCCATGCTCGCGGGTATAGCATGTGAGCATGAAAGTTAACTGAGCTAGTGAGCGGGGCAATTGCTGATTCTTATGAGAGTCTTTTAGTAACCTCGGTCAAGACCATTTAATGCGTATCCGACAAATCCCGATACCGTTTTCGCTGAATGTCATGTCCTTCTAACTTGGAGTTAACAACAATCTTCGTATATTTCGTCTTCTCTGTCTCACTGTCTTATCTTGTTAAGTCTTTAACCTTTGGTATTACTTTGATTTTTTGTTATCGCAATCAGGCAACACGCTTACCGGTAGGCAGGAAGGGGTGGACTTATTTAAAGTTCGAGCTTTTGTTCGAACTTTTAAGTTTAATTATTCGGAAACTCTTTAGTTAAGGTTAAAAACATTATTTTTTCAGGATTGGACTGGCGTAACGCGAGGATACTCCTAAGTCCTTCATTTACAAGTAGCAAAATGAAAGCCATGTTCGTGTTAATGACACAATGTGCTGAAAATTTCTTGGAATACTTTTTAAAGAAAGACGAAGAAATATTGACATTAGAAATGAAAGATGTTTTAACTCGTTTTACAAATGATGTGATAGCTACAACCAACTTTGGTGTGGAGGTTAATTCATTGGCCGAACCAAATAACGAATTCTACCTGAAGGCCAAACAATCGTCAGATTTTAGTGGCTTTTGGAAGAATTTCAAGATATTTACGCATATAATTTTCCCGAAAGTACATATCTGAACATTTGAAATTTTATATAGGGTGCCTGGTCTGGTGTATACGTGCAAATATTTTGCAGGATAATACAAATAGTGACGCAATAGAGGTAACAAATTCTTATAAAATGATTACTTTACTCCAATGGTTTTTCTTAAATTAATATTCTAAAAATACAATATTTTCAGACTCGAGAGTAGGTAGTACTTATAATATTAACTAGATCAGTAAGGCCAAATTAGGTCAAGTTCAAGATCGTTTAACGACTTACATCTCTCATTCACGAAAGAAACCCAAGAACCACGAGCAAAATTCAAAAAACTGCATTTATAGTAATCCGTGTGAGTGCAACAAACAATACGTGGGTGAGTCATCCAGACCTTTTAGTGTAAGATGGGCAAACATCAAAATTATACAAGAAAAAATTAAATTCAGAGGTCCAAGATCTGCGAACACGCTTGGGAGAATGGACACAGAATAAACTGGGACTAGGCAAAAATTTTAACAAAAGAGGCAGATAGCAAAAAAAGAAAAATGAAGGATTTCACGATAATATTATTGAATGAGGATAGATGCGTGTCGAATTGTTCCTTAGATGTCTGTACAACTTGGTTGCCAATGTTAAAAAAAGAACTTCATAAACTTAACATTGTATAAAAACTAAAAAAACTGTTAACTATATCAACTGTTCTATGTAAATAGTAAGTATCTATGGATATTGAATATAACAAACATTCTTAGAGCTGTGTATTTATCATACACGGCAAAATAGATTTTTCAAAAAAAGCCTTGAAAAAGGAAACAAAATAGATTTCCGAAACGTCGGCAACATATTTAATTTCAAGTTTTTATCCTTATTTGTGTTGTTTATTTAAGAAAAAGCAACCTTTAACTGATCCTTTGACGTAAAAGTCACAGGCGTAGAAGTTATTTACCAGTAACATAGTGGTTAATTGTGATATTTTGTAGATTCCCCGGGCATCGTTTAAAAAGAAAACGTACATGTGGCAGAAAGTCCCAAAGAATTTAAGAAGAAAAAAATTAAGATAATACCACAAATAACATTTAGACAATATTATAATACATATGTGTACAAAAGTCAATATCTTAAACCGTTCCAGAGAAAACGTGCGGACAAAAAAGTTATGGACAGACCGACCGACAGACAGAAGGTTTTTTTCACTCAAATTTAAAATCTTTACGTTTCATGACATTCTAAACATATTTCAAGAAAACAAATTTTTGAAAACATTTTAACAATTATCTAAATGTTATTTGTGGCATTATCTTAATTTTTTTCCTTCTTCAATTCTTTGGGACTTCCTGCCACATGTATGTTTTCTTTCTAAGCGGTGCTAGGGGAATCTACAAAATATATCACAATTAACCAGTATTTTACTGGTAAAAAACCTCTACGCCTGTGACGTTTACGTCAAAGGATCAGTTAAAGGTTGGTTTTTATAAATAAACAACACAAATAAGTATAAAAACTTGAAATTAAATATTTCGCCGACGTTTCGGAAATCTATTCTGTTTCCTTTTTCAAGGCTTTTTTATAAAAATCTTTTTTGCTGTGTATGACAAATACACAGCTCTAAGAATGTTTGTTATATTCAATATCCATAGATACTTACTATTTACATAGAACTGTTGATATAGTTAACAGTTTTTTAGTTTCTATACAATGTTAAGTTTGTGAAGTTCTTCTTTCAACATTGGTAGCCAAGTTGTACAGACATCTACGGAACAATTCGACACGCAATTATCCTCATTCAATAATATTATCGCGGATTCTTTAATTTTTCTTTTTTTGCTATCTGCCTCTTTTGTTAAAATTTTTGCCGAGTCCCAGTTTATTCTATGTCCATTCTCCCACGCGTGTTCGCAGATCTTGGACCTCTGAATTTCATTTTTTCTGATATAATTTTGATGCTCGCCCAATCTTACACTAAAAGGTCTGGATGACTCACCCACGTATTGTTTGTTGCACTCACACGGAATACTATAAATGCAGTTTTTTGAATTTTGCTCGTGATTTGTTGGTTTCGTCTTTGTCAGAATAGATCTTAAAGTGTTGCTTGTTTGAAATACCGTCCTAATATCAAATCTATCACCGATGCGGCGCAACTTTTCGGATAATCCGCATACATAAGGAATTAACGCTGTGTAACGTTTTTCAGGTTTTTGTCGTACCTGATTATTTTCAATATTTATGAAGGTTTTATCGACAAAACCCCCAGGGTATTGGTTATTAATAAGAACTTCCTTTATAAACCGCTTCTCATTGTTTAGTATTTCATCATTAGAAGAAATGATTTTGGCCCTATCATACAAACATTTTACAACACCCCTCTTAACGTGCATCGACTGATTTGAGTTGAAATTTAAATATCTGTTGGTATGTGTTGGTTTTCTATAAACACTTGTTTCAATTGTACCATTTACTCTTTTAATTAAAACATCTAAAAATGGTAATTCATTTCTAGTTTCCTTTTCTAAAGTGAATTTAATGGAAGGTTCTTTATTATTTAAATGATCCAAAAAACTATCTAGTAACTCAATACCATGAGGCCAGATTGCAAAGATATCATCTACGTATCTCCACCAGATAACCGGTTTGTATGCACAATTTTGAACATGCCTAGTCTCAAAATCCTCCATAAATATATTGCTTAAAATCGGTGACAATGGAGAACCCATTGCCATACCGAAATCCTGCTGATAGAAATCATTTTCTAATTGAAAATAAGTTGTTTTTATACACATAGTTAAAAGTTCCATTATAGTATTTACACTCAATTTAGTTCTCGCTTCCAAATTATTTTCATTTAACAATTTGTCTTTGATTATTTTTAAAGTTTTGTCTACTGGGACGTTAGTGAACAGACTAACTACGTCAAAACTAACCATCAGATGTGTATTATGAATACTGTTTTCATAAACTTTTTCGATAAAATGTTTACTATTTTTTATATACGAGTCAGTATTTCCAGATAATGGATTAATAATTTTAAGCAAGAATTTTGCCAAATTGTGGCATGGCGAATTAATGGAACTAACAATTGGTCTTAATGGGACATTTTGTTTATGTATTTTTGGTAAGCCATAAAAATGAGGAGGCTTGCTATAATGCGGTGTAAGCTTCCGTCGTTCAAAGTCATTAAAATCATTTTTGTATTTAAACAAAGTTCTATAAATTTTGCCCTCAATTGATTTTGTTGGGTCTTTACTTAATTTTGAGTATGGTCCTTCATTGATAAGTGTCATAATTTTCTCATCATATGTATTTTTATTTATAATGACTGTGGCATTACCTTTGTCCGCTGGCAAAATTTTAATGGATTCATCTCTCTTCAAAGAGGATATTGACCGTTTTTCTTCCGTGCTTAAATTTTCTTTAATTTTATATTGCCTCTCTAAAGCAATTTTTGCCCGCACGCGATATTCATTTCCGTCATCTGTTGGCATGTTTTGTGCAGTTTTTTCTACGGCTGCTATTATGTCAAATTTTGGAATCAATTTTGGGTTTATTGCATAATTTAAACCTTTTGATAAGACCAATTTGTCCGAAATTGTTAAAAGCCGTTCTGACATATTAATGACAGTCTTGTCAATTAGAGGATTATTATTTATATTATTCAATTGTCTAATCTGTTTTTCTCTCATTAAATTTTTGAATTTATTTATATTCGTACTTTTTTGTAAATTAAAATGTTTGTTGTAACTAAACCTGATATTCCGGTGTATATAGTCGAAATCTTGTTCCACGACGCTGTAATATAATTCGTTTTCTCTGTAATTAATTTCATTAATAGTTCGTTCTTTTTGGTATCTATGATATTGAATCCTTTCCCTAACCATTGATTTGCTGGCTTTATCCAAAATTCTTCTTGTTTTGTTGTTCTCAAAAGGCATTTTTAGCCGTAAAAATTTTGGTATAATTCCATGTTTCCGACATTTACATAAGAACGTGATGGTATTTTCTGATCTTGCCAGCTTCTTATAACAATTTTCTAAAAATCTAAAATACTGATTGATATAAGGCCCATACCTGTTATCTAAATATTGTCTAAATGTTATTTGTGGCATTATCTTAATTTTTTTCCTTCTTCAATTCTTTGGGACTTCCTGCCACATGTATGTTTTCTTTCTAAGCGGTGCTAGGGGAATCTACAAAATATATCACAATTAACCAGTATTTTACTGGTAAAAAACCTCTACGCCTGTGACGTTTACGTCAAAGGATCAGTTAAAGGTTGGTTTTTATAAATAAACAACACAAATAAGTATAAAAACTTGAAATTAAATATTTCGCCGACGTTTCGGAAATCTATTCTGTTTCCTTTTTCAAGGCTTTTTTATAAAAATCTTTTTTGCTGTGTATGACAAATACACAGCTCTAAGAATGTTTGTTATATTCAATATCCATAGATACTTACTATTTACATAGAACTGTTGATATAGTTAACAGTTTTTTAGTTTCTATACAATGTTAAGTTTGTGAAGTTCTTCTTTCAACATTGGTAGCCAAGTTGTACAGACATCTACGGAACAATTCGACACGCAATTATCCTCATTCAATAATATTATCGCGGATTCTTTAATTTTTCTTTTTTTGCTATCTGCCTCTTTTGTTAAAATTTTTGCCGAGTCCCAGTTTATTCTATGTCCATTCTCCCACGCGTGTTCGCAGATCTTGGACCTCTGAATTTCATTTTTTCTGATATAATTTTGATGCTCGCCCAATCTTACACTAAAAGGTCTGGATGACTCACCCACGTATTGTTTGTTGCACTCACACGGAATACTATAAATGCAGTTTTTTGAATTTTGCTCGTGATTTGTTGGTTTCGTCTTTGTCAGAATAGATCTTAAAGTGTTGCTTGTTTGAAATACCGTCCTAATATCAAATCTATCACCGATGCGGCGCAACTTTTCGGATAATCCGCATACATAAGGAATTAACGCTGTGTAACGTTTTTCAGGTTTTTGTCGTACCTGATTATTTTCAATATTTATGAAGGTTTTATCGACAAAACCCCCAGGGTATTGGTTATTAATAAGAACTTCCTTTATAAACCGCTTCTCATTGTTTAGTATTTCATCATTAGAAGAAATGATTTTGGCCCTATCATACAAACATTTTACAATTACTTCCAGCAAGTAATAATTATAAGAATTTTTTACCTCGTTTGGGCCAATATACCATCTTGCAGAATGTTTATACCCAGACACCTTGAATTGGTAAATTATCTGGTATTTTCTACGTGCTGGATGTGACCATTTTTTTTTTTTTTTAGTTGATCAACGCGAAAGTGTTCGACACTGAAGTGAGCAACTTCTTTACCAAAGTTATAAATGAAACACTAGAAGCTAGGGAGAAAAACGGGATTGTGCGACATGATATGATAAATTTGTTTATGGAAGCCAGAAAAGGAGTAGCAAAACATGAAGAAAATGGCGTCGTTGACGCAGGGTTTGCAATTGCACAAGAGTCAAATTTGGGTAAATATAATTGTGTGACAAACCCCATAGACCCACACGTTATTCATATTTCATTCATTAGAACACGATATTCCTCCTCCTCAATGAACAATATTTGTTTTGTAAAGATACTCTGACTATTACCATCACCAAATTATAAAAAAAATAGTAGAGTAAATTGTTAATGCAAAGTTTTCAATCGCCCGTTTATACCACTTAAAGAACTTACTCGGGGCATTAACCCGCTGATGGTTATAGTCAGAGGTGTATTATCCAACTTAGCTAATGTTACATGTTTTAGGTAAAACAAAAGTGAACGGGGAAATATCCAACTTCGACATTACGGCACACGCCTTAATTTTCTTATTCGCTGGCTTCGATTCTGTTGGAGGCCTTCTGTGTTTTATGTCCTACGAATTGGCTATAAATCCCGAGGTCCAAGAAAAGCTTCGAAAGGAGATTTGCACTACTTTGGACAATGATAGCGGAAAACTGACATACGATGGACTTTTAAAAATGAAATATATGGATATGGTGGTATTAGGTCAGTAAAAAATAAAAAAGGGTCTTACGCGTCTCCCACAACAACTGTACCGTTTTTAAGTCGGATGTAGAGCGTGTTTCTTAAAAGTGTAACAATAATCGGGAGGCGATTGGTTGAGCCATTTCAGGATAAGGCTCATACGGAGATAGTGAAATAATATTTAAGAAGTACACTTGGAAATTTTTATTTTCACTTAGAAAACAATGTTACGTGTTTCCCACCTTTTAGGAAACACCCTGTATGAATCCGTGGGTTCTAAATAATTTTAACAAGGGGTAAACCACTAACACTGTATTTAATAATTTATTGACTATGCAATACTTCAAAATAACCTTTACACTTTGTTTACTCGATATTTAACCTCACTTTTTCGCTATTAATTTCACTTTAATAAACTCCTCCTGCGCCGGTAATCGCGCCTTATATACTCTGAAATTGCCTCTAGATCCATCCAGAATCTTCTCCCACCACACTCTAGAAAACTCTATCTGTTTCTACAAGTTTCCAGTCACTATTAGGCATAGGCTTATCAATCTCCAGTTTCAAGGGAGTGTAATACACAACAATAATTTAGGGATTTCTATATACCTATAGAATAATTTTAGCTTAGTTATATTCCGATATCAGTTTAATACAGCTAGAGTCATCTATTGGCAAATATGTGAACTTATTTTAGAGACCTATCTAAATTGCCTCTAGAGCCATCCAGAATCTTCTCCCACCACACTCTAGAAAACTCTATCTGTTTCTACAAGTTTTCAGTCACTATTAGGCATAGGCTTATCAATCTCCAGTTTCAAGGGAGTGTAATACACAATAATTTAGGGATTTATATACCTATAGAATAATTTTAGCTTAGTTATATTCCGATATCAGTTTAATACAGCTAGAGTCATCTATTGGCAAATATGTGAACTTATTTTAGAGACCTATCTAAATTGCCTCTAGAGCCATCCAGAATCTTCTCCCACCACACTCTAGAAAACTCTATCTGTTTCTACAAGTTTTCAGTCACTATTAGGCATAGGCTTATCAATCTCCAGTTTCAAGGGAGTGTAATACACAATAATTTAGGGATTTATATATCTATAGAATAATTTTAGCTTAGTTATATTCCGATATCAGTTTAATACAGCTAGAGTCATCTATTGGCAAATATGTGAACTTACTTTAGAGACCTATCTAAATTGCCTCTAGAGCCATCCAGAATCTTCTCCCACCACACTCTAGAAAACTCTATCTGTTTCTACAAGTTTTCAGTCACTATTAGGCATAGGCTTATCAATCTCCAGTTTCAAGGGAGTGTAATACACAATAATTTAGGGATTTATATACCTATAGAATAATTTTAGCTTAGTTATATTCCGATATCAGTTTAATACAGCTAGAGTCATCTATTGGCAAATATGTGAACTTATTTTAGAGACCCATCTATGTTTAAATTGTTATCAACACGAGAGTTTGTGTCAGCAAGAGTACAGAAGGTCAGTTGAAACAAGGTTTAGAGAATTATGTTATGAAATGACACAAGAAATGACTTGCTGTGGTATTGTGGTTTGCAGCAATAACCATATATTACGAGTATAGATAGATATAGAATCACTTTCTGAACGGCTTGCATATTTTGACTAACGACAATTTGTTTTATAGAAACTCTAAGGAAATGGCCAGCCTTTCCAGAGAATAACAGAATATGCACTAAACCCTACGTCATACAACCAACTACTCCAGATGAAAAGCCAGTACATATAGAGCCGGGAACGGCAATTTGGTTTCCTACCTTTGCCATACAACGTGATCCAAAATACTATCCAGATCCTGATCGCTTTGATCCCGAGAGATTCAGCGACGACAATAAGGCGAATGTAAAACCCTACACTTACATGCCCTTTGGTGTAGGCCCTCGGAATTGTATCGGCTCTAGATTTGCGTTACTGGAAGCGAAAATAATATTCTTCTACCTTTTGCAACATTTCGAAATAGTTCCTGTGGAAAGGACCCAGATTCCTTTGGAGTTGTCTAAAAATGGCGTGTCTCCGGCTGCTGCTAACGGATTTTGGCTTGGACTAAAACGTATTAAGAAATAATATAAAAATACATGGTGCATAAAACTCATGTACTTATAATTACTATGGTTTGGGGTTAATTTTAAGGATTCCAATTCCTAAATAAATATTTCTATTTAAAAAATTGTTTCACTGCTTCCCAAAAATGGTAACTCTCTAGCCTGTCCAGTTAACGCCCTACTTGCAAAATACTTGTCAATGAGGAGGAAGAAAACCGAACATCAGATTTGGATTAAAGTAGGTATTATGTATGAAATGTATGTATTATCTCTGAAGGCGTAGTTTCCACAAACACCAAAGCTCTTGAATACAACAAACCGTGACCTAAGAAACAACGGTCCCTTTGGGATTGGCCTTTTGTAATTTATATTATTACTTCCACATCTACGTAGTGGATTGGAAGTATAGTCATCGCAAAAAAAAATTCAAAATTCGAGATTTTAAATTTGAGCGAAAAAAATTTTCTGTCTGTCTGTCGATCTGTCTATAACTTTTTTACTTTCCTCGCATACCGAAGGGAAGTATTGTATTCGAGAAAAATTCACCCTCCGAAATTTTTACGGATTCTGACGTTTCAGATCACGGAGATTACGAAAAATATAGGTTTTTCAATTCCGTCAGTCTGTTTGTCTGTCTGTATGTCTGTCTGTCTGTCTGTTGGTGCATTTACTAAAAAACTACTTGACGGAGAGCAGTCAAATTTGGTAGGTAGTTGACGCTACTGTCAGCGCAGAAATGGTAGAAATTTCACTGGAAAATATACAGGGTGGACCGTCTAAACGGAATAAATAGTGAAAAAAAATTTTTTTCGCTCAAATTTAAAATTTCCACGTTTCGTGACACGCTAATCCTATTTCAGGAAAAAAAAAATTGAAAATTTTTTTCACCATTTTTGAAAAAATTTTTAGCACTAAAAAATTTTTTTTCCTTGTTCAAATTTAATATTTCCACGTTTCATGGCATTCTAAACCTATTTAAAAGAAAAAAATGTTTGAAAATTTTTTACCAACATTTTTGAAAAAATTTTTACCACTAAAATACATGGAATTTTTTTTCTTAAAATTTTAAATTTTCACGTTTCATAGCGCTCTAAATCTATTTAAAAAAAATAATGAAAATTTTTTAAAAATTTTGAAAAAAATTTACCACTAAAATAGATGGAATTTTTTCTTCTTTGTTCAGATTTAAAATTTCCACGTTTCCATGGCATTCTAAAATTATTCAAACAAATTTAAAAATGTTTTTAAAAAATTTTAAAAAAAATTTGAAAACATGTTTAGGTAATCTATTTATCACTACTACAGAATAGACGAAATATTTTTTTTTCAAATTTAAAATTTCCATGTTTCAAGACATTTAAAACCTATTTCGGAAAAAAAAATTGCCACATCCTTTCACCATTTTGGAAAAAAATTTACCACTGAAATAGAGCGAAAATTTTTTTTGCTCAAATTTAAAATTTTCGCGTTTCGTGACATTCTAAACCTAATCAAATTTTTTTTTTTATATTTTTTAACCACCACTATACTTCCACTCCATTACGTGAATGTGGAATTGAAAATGTGACAGATGGCAATAATATTTGGCATATGCACCTATTATATACTTTTATTGAATAATGGCATCCCAAGAAATAATTCAGTCATGGTGGACATTTGTAAAGGTATTTGCGCAAGCCTTCCATATTTGGCACCTGTTATTTAGTATTGAACTTTTGCTGTTGGATGAGCACTCTGTATATTTTTCTGACCAAAAGTTATCAGGTTTTTTTGTAATAATAGCAATAACTATATTCCGATCTGTATTCTCAATGTCATTTCGTAATTAATAATTTTTTAGAGTGACCGCCATGCACAAATAACGAGGAAAGTTCTGTGTAAATAACTTTACCGATTTTTTTTGTCCGCACGTTTTCTCCGGAACGGTTCAAGATATTGATTTGAAATTTTGTACACGTATATATCATAACAAGTAAATAAACTACATTTTGATATGCTTTTTATCCCTCTTGGAATGAATCAGTACATTTTCAGCAGAGGGTCGCAAGATGACTCAGTACATTTTGACATGTTTTGTTTTTCTTTTTTTTTTCTTTTTGCATTGGCTAAAGTAAAGGCTAACTACATTTTGAAACACAGAAAGGGCATCGGTTCTATTTTTATTTAGAAAATGAAAATAAGGAAATGAATGATAATATTTTAAATATAACATTACATTATTTTTTTGCACCTCTATCGCACGGAGAATTTATCAATTTGTAATATTTTTTTTTATAATTCTATGGACTGCATTTTCGTAAATAACTCGTTTATTTTAAGTTTTTCGAAAAAACTCTTCAGATTTCTTGTACAAAAAAATCCGTGCCTTATACTTGTTATAGAGATCGATCGACGGAATAGTTAATTTTCGATTTTTATTAGGAAACTGTTCGGAATTTGTAGAATTTATTTAAAAAAATCAAGTTTTCCAGGATTTGTAGATTCGTTTTTGTTTTCTCAAATTTCTCACAAACGTCAACTGAAAGAACTAATCGAGCCCTACAATTTCCATTTTTGAAAATCAAAATCGGACCTTCGGTTCGGGAGTTATTAATTTCTTTGAAAAATCATACTCGGCTTTGGAAAACATACTTGCGGTCAACGGATTCGGGCCGCCAGCAATAAGCTTCATTTGTGGTCGGGTACCTTTGATCCCACCAAGTCGAAATCGTTCAATATATGGACAGTTATCGTGCTTCCTAGCCCGATTTCGAGAAAACCAGTTTTTTGCAAAAAAAATCAATTTTCATTTGTTTTTCGACATAGTCTCTGGTATACCTATTTGTAGAGCTTTACCAGCGGCACCATTTCTTTTTTGGAATACCTCGATCCGACTACCCGTTATCGAGTTATTCAATTTCTCCCGAAAAACTTGAAACGTCTATATCGGGTACTTCCGGTTTCCGAACGGAGCCGAGCTTCCGGCGTTAAGGTTTTCTAAAGACCTCCTATTAACCACCCAAGTTTCATCGCAATCCGAAAACGGATTAGGGGGGCTGGGCGTGACAGACAGACAGACAGACCGACAGACAGACAGACCGGCAGACAGACCGACTGACCGACGGACGGAATTTTCTAAATTCGCTCTCGAATCGATAGATATGACTTTCACATCGATCCGACGTTTTTTTCGGGTTTCGATGGTCCACCGGAAAAATGCTAAACCTATACATTTTTTTTCAAAATGTGGTAACAAGATCTGGTTGTCTTTTAAAGATATTCGATGAAGGGTGGGGGGGTAAATATGGGGAAATATGTAAAGCAAGCTGGTAAGAGTACAGAAACTTGAAATTTGAAGTATGCACTACAAGCCAAGGCCTCAAAATTCCACTTCATTATTAAAAAGGGGTTGATAAAATAAAATCGAGGTTTTCACTTGAAATTTGGCACACGTATATATTATAATGACATCAGGAACTAGATTATATTTTGAGATTATTCTGATGAAGGGTTGGGGGTTAAATAGGGGTAAATAGGGAAAAATAAGTAAAGCAAGCTGGTATGAGTACAGAAATTTGGGATTTGGTGTATATACTAGAAACCAAGACTTCTTTCTAATATTTTTCAAACCCACTTCCGCTCCGTTATTAATGGGATTGATAATATATAATTGAGATATTCACTTGAAACTTAGTACACGTATGTATTGTAATGACATCTGATTGAGATGATTCCATTGAAGGGGTGGGAGGTGGTATGTTGTGAATGGGGGAAAATAAGTAGGGTAAACTAGAAACTTAATTTTTAACGTATATGGTAGAAACCAACGCCTCACACTTTTCTATGACATCTGCCTCAAATATTATTAAAATTCCATGACCAATAACTTCCGCATACTAGAGCGCAAATTTAGTCAAGATGTTTCCTTTAAAGTGATTTTAATGAAAAATCTAGATGTGGAAGTAGTGATTCCTTAGGCAGCGGTTTTTAAAAAGTATTTTAGGCAACACTGGACCTCTCAGGTCTTCCATTTGAGATGAGCCATATGCTCCTTAGATCTTGTTATAATGTTACGTCTCCTTTGTCCAACATACTTCAAGTTACAATCCTAACAACTAATTTCGTAAATCCCTAACCTTTGGTTATATTCAGATTTTCCCTAGGGTAAAGAAAACTTCGGGTTACTTCTGGTGTTAGTTTGTATAAATATACGTCCGGAGTATTGCCCCAAACTTCTCGAACACTTTGTATAATCATATAAAAATGTATGCTTAATTTGTATCTAAATATTAAAAATTCAAATTACGTTATATTGTGACTTGTGGCGCAATAGTTTAACAGTAAATTGATAAATTGATTATAGGTAATCTTTTTTATTTATCTGCCGTCCTCTCATTACGATAAAGCCACGTCCGTGATTAGAACACAACTAACTGTAATGTATGACTTATAAAGTAATCTGTTAACAAGTAGGAATTACAACATTTCACAACATTACATGATGGGCACAAAAAAATATATTTCTTCTTTTCGGATTTTTGTCTTCACTTCCACAAACACCAATAGGCCTATGGGATTAGACAAAACTAGACAAAAATTAGACGTGATTCGCCACAGGAAGTCACATGGTTTGATAGGTAGATTTACTGGTAAGGAACATACCCTTGACTTTGATCCCTTTTTAAGTAGAGGGAACGTCGTTAAATCGACGTTTAAATTGTCGATTTTGTAATTGTATTCTAGGCGTTGCATTGTTAGAAACATTTCAATTTGAGGCACGATGATTTAGGTTCATTGGGGCATATTCTCCTAAAGTTTTGTCAAAAAAAGTGCATTATTTCCAAGTTATCATCAATTGTTTAAAAATGGCCATTCTCAATTGTTTTCTTGACAATTTCATTGTTAACAATTTATTATTTCTTCGTTGTGATACGAGCTATAAAACCAGATGGATTTAAGAAATACTGCGAATAAACACAATTTTCACCTTTTTTTGTTCAAACAAGAGCTACAGTAAGACCAGTGTCGGCTTGTGGGCGCCACAAGTACAATTTCAAAAAATTAATGTTAAACTGTACGAACCTAAATAAATTATATAAAATAAAACAAACATGCAATATGAACAAACAAACCGTTATGTGGACAAAAGGTAACATAAATATATTTCTTTTAAAAATATTAGGCAATAAACTTAACATTTAATTATTTCCAAACTGAAAGTAGTGCAAAAAATCTTTTTTCTTAGCCAGGGTATTAATTAATTCATAATCCTTCTAAGCAGACAAAACAGCCGAACAAGAATCATTTAAATGAATATATTTTTCTAAATCATCACTATTTTCATTCTCGTTATCGCAGCTAATAGGACTTGAAGCATCTTCTTCGTCACTATATACATGTTTATCACCTTGATTTTGGGCTGATGATAAGTATAACTGATCTTTTAAAAGTTTCAAATTAAAAGTTTGTGCAACATCTTATAAGCTCATTCTTGATTAAAGATGCATCAAACCCTGTTAATTCAGATATTGTCGTCAAAATTCTGATTCAAATTGTTCATATCTAATTTGAATTTCTTTAAAATTTCGTGGATCAATATAATAAAATTGTTCATAGGTGTTTTGGTGATTTTAAAATATGTTTTTTAATCTTTGTATATACTAGAAGCCAAGGCTTCAGATTTTTTTAATCTTTTCCATCACCTCCCATTATCCCCACTCCATTATTAAAAGGGTTGATAAAATAAAATCGAGATAATCACTTGAAAAGTACACATATTATGACGACGCCTGGAACTGAATTATGTTTTGAGATGATTCCATTGGAGGGTTGGGGGTTAAATAGGGGAAAATAAATAAAGCTGGTAAGAGTGCAGCAACTAGAGATTTAGTGTACATACTAGAAGCCAAGGCCTCAGACTTCGTTATAATATTTTTCGATCTGGAAAATCTGAATGTGGGAGTAGTGGTGTCGTTCTTTAGGTTTTACTTCCCTCGCATACCGAAGGGAAGTATTGTATTCGAGAAAAAATCACCCTCCGAGATTTTTTCGGATTCTGACGTTTCAGAACACGTAGATTCCGAAAATATAGGTTTTTCAATTCCGTCAGTCTGTCTGTCTGTCTGTCTGTCTGTCTGTCTGTCTGTTGGTGTATTTACTAAAAAACCACTTGACGGAGAGCAGTCAAATTTGGTAGGTAGTTGACCCTACTGTCAGCGAAGAACTGGTAGAATTTTCACTGAAAAATATACAGGGTGGACCGTCTAAACGGAATAAATAGTGAAAAAAATTTTTTTTTGCTCAAATTTAATATTTCCACGTTTCGTGACGCGCTAAACCTGTTTCAGGAAAAAAAATTTTTTGAAAATTTTTTTCACATTTTTGAAAAAATTTTTACCAAGATGAAAAAAAATTTTTTTTGCTCAAATTTAAAATTTCCACGTTTCATGACGCGCTAAACCTAGTTCAGGAAAAACAAAATTTGAAAGTTTTTTTCAAACATTTTTGAAAAAATTTTTACCAAGTTGAAAAAAATTTTTTTTTGCTCAAATTTAAAATTTCCACGTTTCATGACGCGCTAAACCTATTTCAGAAAAAAAAAATCGGTAAAGGTATTTACACAGAACTTCCCTCGTTCATGGCAGTCTCTCTAAAAAAATGATAATTACGAAATGACATTGAGAATAATAATCGGAGTAGAGTTATTGCTATTATTACAAAGAAAACTTGATAAGTTTTGGTCAAAAAAATATACAGATTGCTCATCCAACAGCAACAGTTCAATACTAAATAGCAGGTGCCACATATGGCAGGCTTGCGCAAATACCTTTACAAATGTCCACCATGACTGAATTATTTCTTGGGATGACCACCCTGTACATTTTTCAATAAAAGTATAATAGGTGCATATGCCAGATGTTATTGCCATCTGTCACATTTTCAATCCAACATTCACGTAATGGAGTGGAAGTATAGTCGTGGTTAAAAAATTTAATTTTTTTAAAATTTTTCAAAAGATGGTAAAATAATTTTCAAATTTTTTTCTTCTGAAATAGGTTTAAAATGTCAAAGGTAGAAATTTTAAATGAGAGCAAAAAGGAAAGTTTCCTTCTGTTCTATAGTAGTGCCAAAAAAAGTTTAAAAATTAAAAATGATGTATTTTTAAAATAGGTTTAGAATGCTATGAAACGTGAACATTTTAAATTTGAGCAAATAAAAAAAATTCGATCTATTTTAGTGGTAAAAACTTTTTGAAAAATGTTGGTGAAAAAAATTTTCAAAATTTTTTTTCTGAAATACCTAGGTTTAGAATGTCATTTAAATTTGAGCATTCTGGTGTTAAATTTTTTTCCAAACTGGTAACAAAATGTTGCAAATTTTTTTTCCGAAATTGGTTTGGAATATCATGAAACGTGGAAATTTTAAATTTGAGCAAAAAAAATTTTTTCGTCTGTTCTATAGTAGTGATACATAAATGGATTAAAAATGTTTTCAAATTTTTTAAAAAATTCTTCAAAAACATTTTTAAATTTGTTTGAATAGTTTTAGAATGTCATGGAAACGTGGATAGTTAAAATCTGAACAAAGAAAGAAAAATTCTATCTTAGTGATAAAATTACAAAAAACTTTTTTTTTAATCAGGCTTACAATGCCATGAAACGTGAAAATTTTAAATTTGAAGAAAGAAAAAAAATAATTCATTTTAGTAGTAAAAATTTTTTCAAAAATATTTGTGAAAAAAATTTTCAAAATTTTTTTCCTGAAATAGGTTAAGCGTGTCATGAAACGTAGAAATTTTAAATTTGAGCAAAAACAATTTTTTTTCACCGTGGTAAAAATTTTTTCAAAAATGAAAAAATTTTTCAAAATTTTTTTTTTCTGAAATAGGTTTAGCGCGTCATGAAACGTGGAAATTTTAAATTTGAGCAAAAAAAAATTTTTTTCAACTTGGTAAAAATTTTTTCAAAAATGTTTGAAAAAAATTTTCAAAAATTTTTTTTTCCTGAAATAGGTTTAGCGCGTCATGAAACGTGGAAATTTTAAATTTGAGCAAAAAAAAATTTTTTTCATCTTGGTAAAAATTTTTTCAAAAATGTTTGAATGAAATTTTGAAAAAATTTTTTTTCCTGAAACAGGTTTAGCGCGTCATGAAACGTGGAAATTTTAAATTTGAGCAAAAAAAAATTTTTTTCACTATTTATTCCGTTTAGACGGTCCACCCTGTATATTTTTCAGTGAAAATTCTACCAGTTCTTCGCTGATAGTAGGGTTAACTACCTACCAAATTTGACTGCTTTCCGTCAAGTAGTTTTTTAGTAAATACACCAACAGACAGACAGACAGACAGACAGACAGACAGACAGACAGACAGACAGACAGACAGACCGACAGACAGACAGACAGACAGACTGACGGAATTGAAAAACCTATATTTTCGGAATCTACGTGTTCTGAAACGTCAGAATCCGAAAAAATCTCGGAGGGTGATTTTTTCTCGAATACAATACTTCCCTTCGGTATGCGAGGGAAGTAAAAAATCGGTAAAGGTATTTACACAGAACTTCCCTCGTTCATGGCAGTCTCTCTAAAAAAATAATAATTACGAAATGACATTGAGAATAATAATCGGAGTAGAGTTATTGCTATTATTACAAAGAAAACTTGATAAGTTTTGGTCAAAAAAATATACAGATTGCTCATCCAACAGCAAAAGTTCAATACTAAATAGCAGGTGCCACATATGGCAGGCTTGCGCAAATACCTTTACAAAGTCCACCATGACTGAATTATTTCTTGGGATGACCACCCTGTACATTTTTCAATAAAAGTATAATAGGTGCATATGCCAGATGTTATTGCCATCTGTCACATTTTCAATCCAACATTCACGTAATGGAGTGGAAGTATAGTGGTGGTTAAAAAATTTCATTTTTTTAAAATTTTTCAAAAGATGGTAAAATAATTTTCAAATTTTTTTCTTCTGAAATAGGTTTAAAATGTCAAAGGTAGAAATTTTAAATTAGAGCAAAAAGGAAAGTTTCCTTCTGTTCTATAGTAGTGCTAAAAAAAGTTTAAAAATTAAAAATGATGTATTTTTAAAATAGGTTTAGAATGCTATGAAACGTGAAAATTTTAAATTTGAGCAAATAAAAAAAAATCGATCTATTTTAGTGGTAAAAACTTTTTGAAAAATGTTGGTGAAAAAAATTTTCAAAATTTTTTTTCTGAAATACCTAGGTTTAGAATGTCATTTAAATTTGAGCATTCTGGTGTTAAATTTTTTTCCAAACTGGTAACAAAATGTTGCAAATTTTTTTTCCGAAATTGGTTTGGAATATCATGAAACGCGGAAATTTTAAATTTGAGCAAAAAAAATTTTTTCGTCTGTTCTATACTTAGGTAGTAGTGATACATAAATTGATTAAAAATGTTTTCAAATTTTTTAAAAAATTCTTCAAAAACATTTTAAAATTTGTTTGAATAGTTTTAGAATGTCATGGAAACGTGGATAGTTAAAATCTGAACAAAGAAAGAAAAATTCTATCTTAGTGATAAAATTTCAAAAAACTTTTTTTTTAATCAGGCTTAGAATGCCATGAAACGTGAAAATTTTAAATTTGAAGAAAGAAAAGAAAATTCATTTTAGTAGTAAAAAAATTTTCAAAAATATTGGTGAAAAAAATTTTCAATTTTTTTTTTCCTGAAATAGGTTAAGCGTGTCATGAAACGTAGAAATTTTAAATTTGAGCAAAAACAAATTTTTTTCATCTTGGTAAAAATTTTTTCAAAAATGTTTGAAAAAAATTTTCAATTTTTTTTTTTCTGAAATAGGTTTAGCGCGTCATGAAACGTGGAAATTTTAAATTTGAGCAAAAAAAAATGTTTTTCAACTTGGTAAAAATTTTTTCAAAAATGTTTGAAAAAAATTTTCAAAATTTTTTTTTCCTGAAATAGGTCTAGCGCGTCATGAAACGTGGAAATTTTAAATTTGAGCAAAAAAAAATTTTTTTCATCTTGGTAAAAATTTTTTCAAAAATGTTTGAAAAAAATTTTCAAAAAATTTTTTTTCCTGAAACAGGTTTAGCGCGTCATGAAACGTGGAAATTTTAAATTTGAGCAAAAAAAAAATTTTTTCACTATTTATTCCGTTTAGACGGTCCACCCTGTATATTTTTCAGTGAAAATTCTACCAGTTCTCCGCTGACAGTAGGGTTATCTACCTACCAAATTTGACTACTCTCCGTCAAGTAGTTTTTTAGTAAATACACCAACAGACAGACAGACAGACAGACAGACAGACAGACCGACAGACAGACAGACAGACAGACTGACGGAATTGAAAAACCTATATTTTCGGAATCTACGTGTTCTGAAACGTCAGAATCCGAAAAAATCTCGGAGGGTGATTTTTTCTCGAATACAATACTTCCCTTCGGTATGCGAGGGAAGTAAAAAATTTGAAAATTTTTTTCACATTTTTTAAAAAAATTTTACCAAGATGAAAAAAAATTGTTTTCGCTCAAATTTAAAATTTCTACGTTTCATGACACGCTTAACCTATTTCAGGAAAAAAAAATGAAAATTTTTTTCACCAATATTTTTGAAAAAAATTTTACTACTAAAATGAATTTTTTTTTTTCTTTCTTCAAATTTAAAATTTTCACGTTTCATGGCATTCTGAGCCTGATTAAAAAAAAAGTTTTTTGAAATTTTATCACCAAGATAGAATTTTTCTTTCTTTGTTCAGATTTTAACTATCCACGTTTCCATGACATTCTAAAACTATTCAAACAAATTTAAAAATGTTTTTGAAGAATTTTTTAAAAAATTTGAAAACATTTTTAATCCATTTATGTATCAGTACTATAGAACAGACGAAAAGATTTTTTTTGCTCAAATTTAAAATTTCCACGTTTCATGATATTCCAAACCAATTTCGGAAAAAAAAAATTGCAACATTTTGTTACCAGTTTGGAAAAAAATTTAACACCAGAATGCTCAAATTCAAATGACATTCTAAACCTAGGTATTTCAGAAAAAAAATTTTGAAAAATTTTTTCACCAACATTTTTCAAAAAGTTTTTACCACTAAAATAGATCGAATTTTTTTTTATTTGCTCAAATTTAAAATTTTCACGTTTCCTATTTTAAAAATACATCATTTTTAATTTTTAAACTTTTTTTAGCACTACTATAGAACAGAAGGAAACTTTCCTTTTTGCTCTAATTTAAAATTTCTACCTTTGACATTTTAAACCTATTTCAGAAGAAAAAAATTTGAAAATTATTTTACCATCTTTTGAAAATTTTTAAAAAAGTGAAATTTTTTAACCACCACTATACTTCCACTCCATTACGTGAATGTTGGATTGAAAATGTGACAGATGGCAATAACATCTGGCATATGCACCTATTATACTTTTATTGAAAAATGTACAGGGTGGTCATCCCAAGAAATAATTCAGTCATGGTGGACATTTGTAAAGGTATTTGCGCAAGCCTGCCATATGTGGCACCTGCTATTTAGTATTGAACTTTTGCTGTTGGATGAGCAATCTGTATATTTTTTTGACCAAAACTTATCAAGTTTTCTTTGTAATAATAGCAATAACTCTACTCCGATTATTATTCTCAATGTCATTTCGTAATTATTATTTTTTTAGAGAGACTGCCATGAACGAGGGAAGTTCTGTGTAAATACCTTTACCGATTTTTTTATGACATTTTCGATTATCTGAAAAGCACGATTAAAATCAAACCCTGCTGTTTGTAAGTAATTAGATGCAGGTGTGAGATGCTGAAAAAAATCTTCTCGGCCCCAGACACCTCAGAGGCCCCAAAACTGGTAAGTGGAGGGCCCACTGGGAAATTTCCCGCTTTCCCAGTCATGCAATCCAACGCTGAGTAAGACAATTCCTTTTTAGGCAATTTAGACTTGTATTACTTCAGTAATACTTATAAAAATCACATGTATACCCATATACAGCCAATCTATATGTCATTCATGGGTCCAATCGTTGATAAGAATGATAAGTTGATCAACAAGTGTACAGCTGAGCGATATAACTCATACGTGAGTCAATGGACAGTCAACGCTTCCAAATAAAAAAGTCCTTGATATTAGGTATGCTGGAACTATTGAAAACTTCGCACACAGCAATTCATATATGTTTACTTGTTTATCAACATAGTTCAATCAGTTCGTGGGAGGTGATTCCTTGGTTAGATAATCTTTGTATTTTTCAGTACGAAACATTTGGTCAGAATAATCTGTCCACACTCGAGCGTTATCGCTCGCACTGCGACAAAACAAATTTGCGCATAATCAAATAAAATGGAATAGTGATAAAAAATTGTTTTTAATATATATAGAAGAGGCAAAGCACCAGTATAATCATTTGATTTGCAGGTAAGTACATTTTAGAGATAGTTTGTAGAACAAACAGTTACATGCTATTTATTATTAAACCTACATCTAACAATTTGACGTCAGTCAATATGGAGACGATCGAGGAGATTACCTACTCGAATATATAGTTCTGGGAAAATATGTACATTATCTTTCTGCGATAGCAAAAAAGCATACTTTTTTTCCAAAAATTATTGGATGGATGCATTAATTTTGTTTACATCGCATTTGCATGCTTATGGTCCAGTATACTTTAACTTGGCCGGTCCAAAGGTCGCTTCGTCGGCTGAACTAAACTTTGTCGACACAATGAAAAATGCTTTTAGGCTATTGCTTTAACTCTGTGTGCAAGATAAATTGAAATCGTACGCGTACTTATTAACTCATACAAAGGACAAGTTTATTCGACTTTATATATTCAACATTTCTTGACGAGTTTTAAACCAATCCCAACCGTATTTTTTCTCGATTTAGATGCTCCCAAGTTATTCTCGAAAAATGTTTCAGACATTGTTTATAATAAATAATAATAACACGTTTATTTTCATACATGTTTTACATTCATAAAATAATGTCAACAGGAGAGTAACAATACATTAAACATATAAAAAACAAGCTAACCATTCTTCGCCGATTTTGAGTGCTTCGTAATTTCTTTTGAAGAAAAGGATTTCCCTGCTGCCATTAGCCATGTAACGGAAATTCAAAGAGTCTATACCAGTTTTATTAATATATAAGCATTACTATATATACTTTTTGGCATTTTTAAAGCAGTCGTTATTAAAAATATCCCTACAATTAAGAAAAATTTTTCGATTTTGCTGAAGAAATTCCATTTTTAGTAAATAACTCCAAAACAGTTGGAGTAGGAAAATATGACAATATAGAAAAATAAAGCTTAACAAGCGATACATTAATTTGTTTTTTTAAAATATTTTTAGAATAGTTTCGGAACATGACATTACAAATGTGGGGCTTGAACTTTTAATGGTAAAGAAAATACATTTAGATCTCATATTTCTTCAAAACTTTTGATAAAGTGCAGTTCTCAAAATCAGAGCATGTTGGTAATTCTATATATTGTTACGTGTTTCCGCCCCTAGGAAACACCCTGTATAAATCCGTGGGTTCTAAATAATTTTAACAAGGGGTAAACCACTAACACTTTATTTAATAATTTACTGATTACACAAATACTTCTAAACTAGCGTTTACAATGTTTATATTTACACTTCGAATTTATAACCTCATTTTCGCTACTAAACTTCACTTTACTAAAACTTCTGCTTCTTCCGCCGGGAATCGCGCCTTATATACTCTGAAATTACCTCCAGAGTCATCCAGAACACTATCGAGAATCTGCTCCCACCACATTCTAAAAAACTCTATCTCTTTCTACAAGTTTCCAGTCACTATTAGTCATGGGCGTATCAGTCTCCAGTTTCAAGGGGGTGTAACGCATAACAATATTAATTAAAACTGGTACAGATTTTTGGAATTTCTATTCTATGGCCAGTGACACCAGGAAGATAAAAAAAATTTTATTTGAAAAAAATTACAAAACACTCATTGCTTTGCATATAACATCGTTATTTTTCAAGTTGTACGAATGGGAAAAAAACATATTAAAGGGTACTTCAAGCCCTTTAATTTCTATGATACAGGGTGTAGTTAGTTTCATGTCATTAAAAAAACTGGTGGTAAGGAACGACAAGACAAACAAAAAAACCTTATATAACATAGGGTCTAAAGCTCATAGTTTTGGAGAAAAAAAATAAACAAACATTTCGCAAATTTTCAATAAAATCTTTTGAGAACTACTGGAATATTGAGGTAGGTTTAGATCGTCGCGCGTGTCTTTGCCTATGATACTCAATATTTGTGTAGTTAGCTATAAAATGTCGGCGGTCTTTAGCGGTGCGGTAAATAAGATGAAAGACGTCGCCGTTTTCTGAGTGTTTAGTAGATCTGATCTGAAGAAAAGTATACTCTGACTCTCCCTTGCGCAATATTTTAGTTTCTGTGGGTGTTTCGTTATGTACACACGTCCAACCCGCCGTTCGTTGTTTTTGTTATTTTTGAATTTCGAGTCGCTGTGTATTTATAGTGAAGATTTATTTTATTGACTTTACCGTTCAAGTCGTTAAATTTTCGATTACGTACAAATACAACTAACTTGTTCGTTCTTTTTGTATTCCGTTTTGGATTTTGGACCAAGTTTTTCTTTTATTTTTCTTTATTGACAACGCTAGTTGATAGTTTATTGTTTAGTGTTGAACGGAGTACGTATGTGCTTAATTCGACGTACCGAACTGTGTATTGATGCAGATGCAGATTGCGAATAATGTACTTAGGTGGTAAGCTTTTAACCCAGGACACTCATTTATGTTACAAACGTTAATAAATCACATTTAAATATTCTAAATTATAAACATTAATCAAATATTTTGATCCGAATTAAAAGACACACATGTAAAGAAATGCTCTGTTTAAACTTCTAGGGCCATTATTTGCTTGCAGTTGTACAGGAAAAGATAACGAATTATTTACCTCTTTATAATTGCCTCAGTTCGGTTGAGGCGGTCCATCAAAGGCGGTCGATGATCCAAGGCCTTTGCACTTTTTTATGACAATTTAAAAGTTGTGTAATTGGGAACTACAAGTTCATTGACCAAGAAAAGCAGTGGTTCTCAATTATGTTCTACATTAACATTAAAAAAATATTAAAAAGGATTGACCTAGGTCAGTTTTTTCAAAGTGCCCCTAGAGGGAAAACTCATAAAGATTTTTTGTTTGTCTAGTCGGTCCCCATTACCAGTTTTTTTAATGACATGAAACGGATTACACCCTGTATGTATTTATATGTATTACATTTCTCGTATGTTTACAGAATTTCTCTGTATTTGGAAATCTCCCTTAAAAATTTGCTCTGATAAACCAATTCACTCGTCATCCAACCGTTATCATTTGTTTTTTTAACGTGTTAACGTAAGAGTCCAGAAATTTAATTTTTAGCGTATATGCTAGAAAACCAACACCTCACATTTTGTTATGACATCTGCATCAAATATTAAAATTCTACGACCATTTATTTCCACATACTAGAGTGGAAATATAATCAAGATGTTTTCCTTTAAAGATACTTGAATGGAAAGTCTGGATGTGGGAGTAGTGATTCCTTAGGCAGCGGTTTTGTTTTATACAATAAAATAATGCAGATCATTACTAAAAATTGCTCCATTCTTTTCGGAATTTGATTCCTATTTGCAAAAGTTTTAAAAAGGCCACTTTTCGAGTACGCTCTATTTAAACAATGTTTGTAGCATTTGTTAACAACAATTTCGAGAATAATTTAGTAGCATCTGATCTAGACTCAGCTATCCATTAGTATGAACATTTTTAAAAAATGTTAAAAAGCAAGCCTATAAATGCGGCGAAAACATTAAATTAATCAATCTTCAGTAATAGAAAATTTTCGCAAAAAAAATTACTCTTTTGCAATAGCCGACACTCTGACGCCTTCCACATTTAGAAGCACAAGATCATTTCAGATCATGTACCTACATGTTTTTTCAAAACTATCTCTTAAATTCTTATGTTTAATACCAGATATAATATATCTATACTCACCTCATTATTTTTTAGGTGTATCCTTACCAAAGAGGATGCTAGTGCTATTTCTTGGGGCAGCTCTAGCAGCCCTCCTATTTTACTATGTCGGCATAAAACCCCACAGTTACTGGAAGCAACGGGGAGTTAAACAAGGAAAACCTATGTGGCTACTTGGAGACAGTTGGGGAACTCTATTCAGACGTCAGAACATTTCTGAAATGGTGCAGTATATTTACAATCAATGTCCCGGCACAAGGTAAGATGAAAGTACTTGAATCTGAAAAATGCTAATTGGTGGCTAATAAGTTTATTTGAGGGCGTAATAATTTTTCAATCCAACAAAATTGAAATAAAAATATGCAGCTAGTTGACGATGAAAAAAATAAATTGGATGCAATACATTCTCTTTTAAGGCGGAAGTGGGGAAATGGTAGGGGTTCCACAAGAAGCGTTTTTTTCTATCGCTAATTAAATTAAAATTTCAACAAATAAATAACATAAACTTGAAATAATTCAACGAGTATGCAAAACATGTTATGATTGGTGGTGACGTCATCGATTTCTTAATATCTCAGTTATTCAGTGTAAGCACATCATTTTAAAGACTCTTTCTACGTTTTTAAATGCGAAATGACTAATTAGTCCAATAATTATAAAGATTTCCATAACTAAAATTGTTATCTGAGATTCTCCTATAGTAACTGTTAGTGGAGGGATTATACATCACAAAACCACAAAAATCAGTTCTGGGGGTGCCGCGTAACCCCCCAAAAAACCACCCCTTCGGTGAAAAAGGCCTTATTTTACTGATAACTCGTTAACCATTGAAGATATAAAAAAATTGCTCATCATAAAAAAAGAAAGCTGGACTACTTAATTTCGTAAAAAAAAGTCCCCTTGTAATTTTCTTGTATATGCCATGATTTTCGAGAAAGTGAATATTAAAAAAAATGCAAAATTTGTATTTTCAATGCGTACGAATTTTCGTTTATTTGAAATTTTTTGCGCGCGGCCTACAGAAAAAGTTGAATTGCTCGAAAACCAAACAAGCTAGGAAGAAAAATCAAAATGGGTTTTAAAGGGGATATAAAATACTCTCTTGTGTTTCCATTTTTGATGGCTTATTGATATCTATTGGTATTGTATAAAAATAACAATATAATATAGCAAACAAATTCAAATAAAAGATAATTTGCGAGCATTAAAAATACAAATTTTGAAATTTTTTTCAATATCGATTTTCTCGAAAACCATGGCATATACAAGAAAATTACAAGAGGGCCTCTTTTAGGCAGTTAATCAAGCCTTCTTTATTATGATGAGCATTTTTTTATATCTTCAACGGTTAATGAGTTATCAGTAAAATAAGGCTTTTTTCACAGAACGGGTGGTTTCTTGGGGCACCCCCAAAACTAATTTTTCGTTTTTCGTTTTCGTTTAACTCGTTCTGACTCAACAACTGAAAATGAATTGATCTCAAATTATTACCACATTATCACTACATATTTATGTAGAATATGTGAATAAGAAAGTCAAATTTTAATAAGTGTAGAAAATATATTTTGTTTTGGCTGTCGATAGAGCGTGAGAGTTTGCAAGGGAACCGTACAAGCCAAAAAATGCCATTTCGCAAATGGCATTTTTTGACTCAGACAGTTTTTCAGAAAGGAGATACATAAAATTTTATCGAATTTGTCTCCCTCATCCTGAACTCACTGTGTAGCAATTTTATTGTAAGAGCTTTCAAAGTAGGGTAGGCTTTGATATTTTTTCTTATACTATATTCGTCAAGATATTATGAAGATATTCTTTAAGACACAGACATTTTTTATTAGGTATTCTGGGATGTATCAAGTAACCCAACCCATTTTAGTGGTAAAAGATCCAGAATTAATAAAACAAATCACCGTGAAAGACTTCGACCATTTTACAGATCATAGTGGGTTTATACCAGAAGATGTCGACCCTTTATTTGGCAAGAATTTAATTGCTCTAAAAGGTAAGTCAAAATTTCATTGCAAAGATCTGAGTATCTCGATTGCAACAATGATAAGAAATGATTTTTCAACCCTTCACCACTTCAAATTATATCCGGGTACCTAAGCTAAGCACCGCCTTATTTTAGGGCAAAGATGGCGTGACATGAGAGCAATCCTGAGTCCCTCGTTCACTAGCAGCAAAATGAGAGTCATGTTTACTCTGATCAGCGAATGTGCCGAGAACTTTGTACAGCATTTCCTGAAAAAAGACGAAGAAGTAATTACAGTAGAACTTAAAGACATTTTTACCCGTTTTACAAACGATGTAATAGCCACAACAGCCTTTGGTGTTAAGGTTGATTCTTTAGGCGAGCCAAACAATGCATTTTATCTGATGGGTAAAGAAGCTACAGATGTTACCAGTATTTGGAAATCTCTAAAATTCATGGCATTTTTCTTAATGCCGAAAATGTTTCAAGTAAGTAACGAATCAGTACATAGGGTGCGGTATTAGTGCGTTGGACCTCGATATCTCGAGTTCTACGATAGCTAGAAATTTTTAAAAAAATAGCAGTAAACTAGATAAAAAAGTCTATAACTGGAAATTATTTTCGAACATACAGGGCGAGCCTATATTAGCATTGAATATCTTCCAACCACTTGGATGTAATGAATTTTTTTGTTGAAACAATGCAATCTGCAGATGGATATTAAAAAAAGTAAAGTTATTTACACAGAACTTCCCTCGTTATTTGTGCATGACAGTCACTCAAAAAATTATTAATTACGAAATGACATTGGGAATAATAATCGGAATATAATTATTGGTATTATTACAAAGAAAACCTGATAACTTTTGGTCAAAAAAATATACAGAGTGTTCATCCAACAGCAAAAGTTCAATATACTAAATAACAGGTGCCAAATATGGAAGGCTTGCGCAAATACCTTTATAAATGTCCACCATGACTCAATTATTTCTTGGGATGCCATTATTCAATAAAAGTATATAATAGGATATGCCAAATATTATTGCCATCTCTCACATTCTCAGTCCCACATTCACGTAATGGAGTGGAAGTATAGTGGTAATTAAAATATAGAACAAATTTTCAAAAATGTTTTCTGTCTATTCTAGTGTTAAATTTTTTTCCAAATTGGTGAAAATATGTTGCAAATTTTTTTTTCCGAAATAGGTTTAGAATGTTATGAAACGTGGAAATTTTAAATTTGAGCAAAAAAATATTTCGTCTATTCTATAATGATGATAAATAGATTACATAAACATGTTTTCATTTTTTTAAAATTTTTCTAAAACATTTTTAAATTTGTTTTAATAAATTTGGAATGCCATGGAAACGTGGAAATTTTAAATCTGAAAAAAAAAATTCCATCTATTTGTGGTAAAATTTTTTCAAAAATTTTTAAAATTTTTTTTATTTTTCTTTAAATAGATTTAGAACGCTATGAAACGTGGAAATTTTAAATTTTGAGAAAAAAAAAATTCATCTATTTTGGTGGTAAAATTTTTTTCAAAAATGTTGGTAAAAAATTTTCAAATTTTTTTTTTCTTTTAAATAGGTTTAGAATGCCATGAAACGTGGAAATTTTAAATTTGAACAAAGAAAAATTTTTTTTTTAGTGGTAAAATTTTTTTCAAAAATGATTTTTTTTTCCTGAAATAGGTTTAGCGCGTCATGAAACGTGGAAATTTTAAATTTGAGCAAAAAAAAATTTGTTTCACTATTTATTCCGTTTAGACGGTCCACCCTGTATATTTTTCAGTGAAAATTCTACCAGTTCTTCGCCGACAGTAGGGTTAACTACCTACCAAATTTGACTGCTCTCCGTCAAGTAGTTTTTTTAGTTAATGCACCAACAGACAGACAGACTGACGGAATTGAAAAACCTATATTTTCGGAATCTACGTGTTCTGAAACGTCAGAATCCGAAAAAATCTCGGAGGGTGATTTTTTCTCGAATACAATACTTCCCTTCGGTATGCGAGGGAAGTAAAAAATAACCACAGTCACAATTATGGGTTTTAAGAAAAACTTGAACGTGAACACCAGTTACGAGACATCTAATTAATGTTTTTGAATCAATTTCATTTCCTAAAACTGTACAGGGGGGCCAAAGTTATTTTTCAATTAAGAACTTTTTAAATTAAATTTTCTCAATGTTTTCAAATGGAACACCCTGTATATTTTTCAACAATGTGATGTAAAAATGAAAAACGAACATTTTTTGTATGGCCTATGGCTAATTGCAACCATTTTCGTTTTATAAATACATAAATGTCAAATTCAAGAATAAACTTTAAAAAATCGGTAAAGGTATTTACATAGAACTTTCCTCTATATTTGTGTATGGCGGTCCCTCCAAAAAATTAATAATTATGAAATGACGTTGAAAATAATTAACGGAATATAGTTATAACTATTATTACAAGGAGAACCAGATAAGTTTTGGGAGTGCTCATCCAACAACAAAAGTTCAATACTAAATGAGAGGTGCCAAATATGGAAGGCTTGCCCAAATACCATGACTGTCCACCATGACTGAATTATTTCTTGGGAAAACCACCCTGTACATTTTTCAATAAAAGTGTAATGCCAAATATTATTGCCATCTGTCACATTTTCAATTCCACATTCTCGTAGTGGAGTGGAAGTACAGTGGTGGTTAAAAAAAATGTTTTTCAAATTTTTCAAAAACGTTGGTAAAGAAATTTTCAAAATTTTTTTCTCCTGAAATAGGTTTAGAATATCATGAAACGTGAAAATTCTAAATTTGAGCAAAAAGGAAAGTTTCCTTCTATTCTATAGTAGTGGTAAAAAAAGATTACGAAGTAATTTTTTTTAAATAAGGTTTAGAATGCCATAAAACGTGAAAATTTTAAATTTGAGCAAAGAAAAAAAAATTTCGATCTATTTTAGTGGTAAATTTTTTTTTTAAATGTTGGTGAAAAAAATGTTCAAATTTTTTTTCCGAAATAGGTTTAAAATGGCATGGAAACGTGGAAATTTTAAATTTGAACAAAGAAATAAAAATCCATCTGTTTTAGTGGTAAATGGTAAAAAAAAATTCCAAAATGTTTTTTTAAAATAGGTTTAGAACGCTATGAAACGTAGAAATTTTAAATTTGAACAAAGAAAAAAATGCTTCCATCTATTATAGTGGTAAAAAATTTTTCAAAAATGGTTAAAAAAATTCCAAATTTTTTTTTTTTTTAAATAGGTTTAGAAAGTCATGAAACGTGTAAATTTTAAATTTAAACAAAGAAAAAAAAATCCATCTATTTTAGTGGTAAAATTTTTTTCAAAAAATCGGTAAAGGTATTTACACAGAACTTCCCTCGTTATTTGTGCATGGCGGTCACTCTAAAATATTGTTAAATACGAAATGACATTGAGAATAATAATCGAAATATAGTTATTGTAATTACTACAAAGAAATCCTGATAACTTTTGGTCAAAAAAATAGTGCTCATCCAACAGCAAAAGTTCAATACTAAATAACAGATCTACCATGAATTATTTCTTGGGATGACCACCCTGTATATTTTCCAATAAAAGTATAATAGCATATGCCAAATATTATTGCCATCTGTCACATTTTCAATTCCTCATTCACGTGGAGTGGAAGTATAGCGGTGGTTACAAAATTTTTCTTGTTTTAAATTTTTCAAAAATCTTTAAAAAAAATTCATAATTTTGTTCTTCTGAAATATGTTTAGAATGTCATGAAAGGTGGAAATTTTAAATTTGTGCAAAAAGAAATTTTTACCATCTATTCTAGATGGTAAAAAAATGTTGCAATATTTTTTTCCGAAATAGGTTTGGAATGTCATGAAACCTGGAAATTTTAATTTTGAGCAAAAACAAATTTTTCATCTATTCTGTATTAGTGATAAATAGCTTAAAACTTTTCAAACATTTTTTAAAATTTTTCAAAAATATATTTGAATTTGTTTTTGTTCAATAGGTTTAGAATGCCATGGAAACGTGGAAATTTAAAATTTGAACAAAGAAAAAAAATGTTCCATCTGTTTTAGTGGTAAAATTTTTTTTAAAAATGTTGGTAAAAAAATTTTTTTTTTTTTTAAATAAGTTTAGAATGCCATGAATCGTAGAAATTTTAAATTTGAAGAAGGAAAAATTTTTTTCATCTTGGTAAAAATTTTTTCAAAAATACTGGTGAAAAAAATGTTAATTTTTTTTTCTTGAAATGGGTTAAGCGTGTCATGAAACGTAGAAATATTAAATTTGAGCAAAAAAAAATTTTTTCATCTTTGTCAAAATTTTTTCAAAAATGTTGGTGAAAAAAATTTTTAAAATTTTTTTTCCGGAAATAGGATTAGCGCGTCATGAAACGTGGAAATTTTAAATTTGAGCGAAAAAAAATTTTGTTCACTATTTATTCCGTTTAGACGGTCCACCCTGTATATTTTACAGTGAAATTTCTACCATTTCTCCGCTGACAGTAGCGTCAACTATCTACCAAATTTGACTGTCCTCCGTCAAGTAGTTTTTTAGTAAATGCACCAACAGACAGACAGACAGACAGACCGACAGACAGACAGACAGACTGACGGAATTGAAAAACCTATATTTTCGTAGTCTACGCGATCTGAAACGTCAAAATCCGAAAAAATCTCGGAGGGTGATTTTTTCTCGAATACAATACTTCCCTTCGGTATGCGAGGGAAGTAAAAAGAGGTTCCCTCAAATAATTCATTAAAAACATTTATAATAGGTGTTCGACGTGTTGCCCATTTTGATTGACACACGTCTTTATGCAATTTTGAAATGAGGCCATTTAGTGGGACCATTTCTTCTAATCCATTGAAATGAGTAAATGGTATTTAACAGGTCTTTTTACTCTAATGTTTTCTTTTGTACATTTTTTTGCCGTTTTCGTTATTCGACAAGCAATAAAACCTCAGTTTAGTATAAATTATCATGTACAATGGAGTATGTATCACACTTATCGGTCGTTAGTTACAATTTGTACTGAATTTAAAATATTTGGAATTTTACAATATGAATTTTAATAAAGCGGAACTTGTAGACATACATGACTTTTGTTTTGGGCGAGTTAGACAGAAATTGTTTACTTGCCAATAGAATTTATCACCAACGTTATCCTGAAAGAAGGATTCCTGATGTTAGCAGCTTCCAAAACCTTTTCGATAGATTTCTGGAAACTGGAAATGTCGAATATAAAAAAAGTGAAACAATAAAACGTGTTGTGAACGAAGAAAATGATTTTTCTGTTGTGCTGGCAACGGTTGAGAATCCCCATGTTAGTCAATAAGAAGTGAACTCATTAGTAGGAATAAGTAGACGGTCTGTGGGTCGAATTTTAAAAACAAATAAGTTGCATCATATTCAAATGCACCAGAAATTATCTGATGACGATTTTCAAAAGCGCGTACAATTTTGTAATTGGGCCAGAGGTAAAACGCAAGATAATGTCAACTTCTTCAATAATGTTTTATACACTGATGAGGAAACTTTTCATAAAAATGGATTTGTTAATAGGCACAATTTCCATTATCATGCTTCGGAAAATCCTCACTTTTGTATGCAAGTTGATAACCAACACATATGGTCTATAAACGCAATGATAGGAAGAGCCGACATCGAAGGATCAAAAAGCGACGTCGCTATGAACGCTTGGCCGCCACAAGCCAGTTATCCCTGTGGTAACTTTTCTGACACCTCTTGCTGAAAACTCTTCAAGCCAAAAGGATCGATAGGTCGTGCTTTCGCAGTCCCTATGCGTACTGAACATCGGGATCAAGCCAGCTTTTGCCCTTTTGCTCTACGCGAGGTTTCTGTCCTCGCTGAGCTGGCCTTAGGACACCTAACCTGCGTTATGAGTAAACACATAGACACTACATGTAATAATTTATTTGCCTGTTAATATATGCTACACCGGGTTGTCGAAAAATCTGTTGTTTGCTACATCTTAAAAAGAATATGTTTTATTAGAATTATATGCAAACAAAAAATAATTCACTTTTCAACTGGCCTCCATACTAGGGATGTAATCATACCAAATCTGTCTGACTTTGTTAACCTATATAATCATTACTTTGACTATTATCACTGAATAGTAATGAACTCTCAGCAAAACTTTTAATCAATTTTCTACTCTGATTTTATCTTCTAATTATTTTCGCACTTTTAGTTCTTTAAAATCACTTTGTTCGGCAAAGAAGTTAACGACTTCTTTACGGATCTTGTGGATAGAACCATAAAAGCTCGAGAAGAGAAGGCAATCGTACGACCCGATATGATACATTTACTAATGGAGGCACGAAGAGGACACCATAACCATGAAGAAAGCGATACGATTGATACAGGCTTTGCCACAGCTTTAGAATCAACCACAGGTAATAATGTCGACGAGATACATATACACTGCTGGCCACTCGAACTTACACATAGAGACTTTTAGGCAAAATTTAAAGTTCAATATTTTCAACAGGAATGCAAATTTTTGAACACGGCTTGCAAATTTTAAGAGCTAGTTTTTTTCGGATTAAGCTGCATGACGTATATTTATCGTAGGACCATAAGTTTATTATATACGGGGTGATCAATGAAGTCATGCAAAAAATCAAAAAGTTTGTATGACTGAAATTTCCGCAAACATTTTTTTTGGTTGTTGCAATATGGTTCCTTACTAAGGTAACATCAACATCTCTAGACGGTTTTGTCAGTTTTTTGGATTAAGGCCCTTAGGCCTTGTACACACTACTCAACATAAAATTTGGATACCGAAATCTTTAAAATGCTATAACTTGACATTGGATTGACGGTTCTTGGTGATTTTTGCGGATTTGGAATCCTTATTTCACGTAGATTTTCTATGGTCTAAGCATTTTATTTGAGGGTTGAAATTTACACATTATACCGGGTCGATAATAAACAAAAACGAAGGGTACGACGCGCTCTAAAGTTTGGCATTATTTAAGTTTTTGTAAAAATAAATTCTCACCTCAAGTTGTTTTTATTTAATGTTCTTCTCACTGTTCTGTCCGAAACTCACACCCCAGTTTGTTGTCTCAAAGAATCATTCAGTTTCACAGAGTTCTTTGTCCACCCCCATGCCCATAATTATGATCGGGTGTAATTTCTACGCGACGCGTCAATTTCAAAGTAGGCATTGGAAAAACAAATTTGTTGCTATGGAATTAAAAACTGTTTACATTATTTTAGAAATAATCTGACATATTTCAATGTTATAATTTTGTAAAGTTTAATTAATATGAGGCGTTTAACCACGGCAGAAAGGGAAAATTGCATTCGACTTCTCAACGAAGGAATGTCAAAACAGCAAGTTGCGCACATTTACAATGTCAGCCGAAAGACAATTTATAATTTGAACCACCGCGTCGAAACTACTGGTGATCATAATTATGGACATGGGGGTGGACATACAAAAAAAATAAACCAAAGAACCGAAAGAATTTTAATGAGAGAAACTATGCGGAATAGAACAAAGAACTCTAGAAAACTAAATGACTCTTTAAGACAACAAACTGGGGTGAGAGTTTCGGTCAGAACAGTGAGAAGAACATTAAATAAAAACAACTTGAGGTGAGATTTTTTTTTTTTAAACATAACATAATGCCGAACATTTTAAATTATAGAGCCCGTCGCAGAGCAAAATGTGTGCGGTTATTACAACGCCATAGAGCGAATAGGCGGGCATGGGCAAATCGGCATGCGAATTGGGGTAATGCAGAGTGGAGCCATTGTTTATTTACTGACGAAACAAGATTTAATTTGCTTCACTCCGATGGCCGAATGTTAGTTTGGAGAAGGCCAAATCAGCGATATTTGGAGGAAAATATGGCCCCTCAAGAAGCATTTGGTGGCGGAGGTGTTACAGTGTGGGGAGGTATCATAAGAAATTGTAAAACCGAGCTATTAATTACCAACCAAACCATGAATGCTACTGTTTATCAGGAGGAAATTTTGGAACTTATTGTTGTTCCTTTTGCTCGACATTACGGCCCAGAAATTCTATTGGTGGATGACAACGCTCGACCTCACAGAGCGCGAAGGATCACAGAGTTTTTGCAGGCACAAAACATCAATAGGATGGGCTGGCCTGCAAAGTCTCCGGATCTTAATGTCATCGAACACGTTTGGTCTTATTTAAAACTTAAAGTAAGATCTCTTGATGTACCCCCTGAAACCTTAGAAACGCTCAGTGAGGCCATTCGTGAAGAATGGGAGAATATTCCACAAGATTTTATAAATAATCTTGTGGATACTCTACCAAATCGATGTCGGGAAGTAATATTCCGAGCAGGAGGACCAACAAAATATTAGCTTCTGTTTTTTTTAATTAATGTACCTAATTTTAATTAGGTAATTTTAATTTAATTTTAATTTAAGTTTAAATTAAATTAATTTTTAATTTTTTAGTTATACTGTTTTTCAGTTATTAAAAATTACCAGAATTAGAATTATAAATTTTTTAAGAATTGACTTTTGGTCGTTGTTAAGCAATGTTGTATATTGTAGAATTTAATGTAATAAACTTGTTCTTGTCGCTACGTTTTTGTTTATTATCGACCCCGTATAATGTGTAAATTTCAACCCTCAAATAAAATGCTTAGACCATAGAAAATCTACGTGAAATAAGGAATCCAAATCCGCAAAAACCATCAAGAACCGTCAATCCAATGTCAAGTTATAGCATTTTAAAGATTTCGGTATCCAAATTTTATGTTGAGTAGTGTGTACAAGGCCTAAGGGCCTTAATCCAAAAACTGACAAAACCGTCTAGAGATATTGATGTTACCTTAGTAAGGAACCATATTGCAACGACCAAAAAAATTTTTTGCGGAAATTTCACTCATACAAACTTTTAGATTTTTTGCATGACTTCATTGATCACCCCGCATATAATAAACTTATGGTCCTACGATAAATATACGTCATGCAGCTTAATCCGAAAAAAACTAGCTCTTAAAATTTGCAAGCCGCGTTCAAAAATTTGCATTCCTGTTGAAAATATTGAACTTTAAATTTTGCCTAAAAGTATCTATGTGTAAGTTCGAGTGGCCAGCAGTTTATATCGTTTATTGAAGCCCTGAAACAAAGATTTTGATAAAGCCTTCACGTAGTATTACTTCTGATTATCCCGGAACTGATCCTGAAGTTATTTTAAATACAATGTATTTGTAGATATATGGATGGAAAATAAAAAAACGTTTCCATTAAACTAACTACATTTATTATAAATAGTTTTTGAAATATTTAGAAGAAAATCGGAATAATCACATAACCAGTATCAAATGTGATGCATAAACTTTAACATAACTACTTTTTGAAATAAATGTTCAAACTTCTTGAAACAAAAACACTTACTAGCATTTATATCAAACTCTAAAACTTTCACAGACACGTGCTTCGATGTTTACCTCTCATTGGTGTGACTACTTCCAAAGCGTAGAATGAACTGAAAATTTATTTCTCCGCAAATACCCATCATGGCTTACTTAAACGGGATAGTAAAAATTAAATTTCGAATTTTCACTATATATTGTTTATAGCTTATAATTAAGTTTTGCATTTTAGATAAAGGAAAAATCCCTGTGGAAATAACCAACATAGATATCACAGCGCAAGCGTTAATCTTCTTTTTTGCTGGCTTTGAAACCGTTTCATTTCTTATGTGTTTTGCTGCCTACGAATTGGCTGCAAATCCTGACATCCAAGATAGGTTGAGGGAAGAGGTTCAGACTGCTTTGAAGGAGGATGGAGGAAAATTGACGTACGAGGGTCTTTTGAAAATGAAGTACTTAGACATGGTCGTCTCAGGTGAGTTAAAAAATGTTTAAAATACAGGGTGTAATTAGTTTCATGTCATTAAAAAAACTGGTTGTAGGAAACGACAAACAAAAAACCTTATATAACATGTGGTCTAAAGCTCATAGTTTTGGAGAAAAAAATTTAACAAAAGTGTCCAAAATACTTAATAACCTAGTTTGAGAACTGCTGGCATATTGGGGTAGGTTTCATTGCCTCGCGTCTTGTCGAAAGAGATACTTTGGCATTCCTGCAAATAAGTATGCCGACAAAGCAGTTAAAAGCGACCGACAGAGGACATCGTCATGTTTTTTGCTTCTTCGCGGCCAATTATCCTATTAGGCGTACTATCTCTCCCTTGTAATATTCTCAAGTAATAATTTCAGTTTTGTCCTTACTTGGTAAAGAACGTACACATGACGCGACGTACACGTTCCTTGGTTTTGTCTGTTGCTTTTCTTTTTGAATTTTGTGCCACTTATGTTAAGATTTATTTTATTGACTTATCGTTCAAGTCGTTAGTGCTTGGTTACGTAAGACACTACTTCTCGTTCATGCTTTTTGTGTTACTTTTTGGATTTTGGACCAAGTTTTTCTTTTTATTTTCTTTATTGATAACGTTAATTCACAGTTTAGTGTGGTGTTTTAAAACGCAAATTTTGGACATTATGGGAGATTACACTTATTCAGAGCTCGCGGATATGGACTTGGTACATGGAGAAAGTGGTGGAAATGCAGCTGGTGCGGAAGAGCTTTAGAACAATTGCAACGACGTATTTTAATGTGCATAGAAACCATAAAAAATGATCCTAATTTACCAAATGTGTTGAACGGAGTAAGTATGTTGTTAGTTCGACGTACCGAAATGTGTATACGTGGAAAGGGAGGTCATTTCGAACAATGTTTGTAAAAAATTCAAAAGAATTGTTCAGTTATTGGGTGTTACCTATTGGGCATTAAATGTTATTATTATTAATATTCGTTGTCTTGTTTTTATCTGTTTATTATTGTTTACATTGATTCTCATAAAGACCAAAGTCTTGATTTTTAGTTTTATGCGCTCAATTCGTTAAAAAAATCAGATTTTTTCCTAACCTAAAATACACAACTATTTTCTGTTATCGTATCTCGGACGTCTAACTGTTCGTTTTCCAATTTCATAAAACAATTATAATTTTTTAAGCTTTTAACACAATGTTACAAATGTTAATAAACCACTTTTAAATTTTATAAATTCTTATAAACGACAATAAAAGCTACAATAGCTTTGTTCCAAATTAAAAAACACATGTAAACAAATCCTATTTAAACCCCTGCGGCCATGCTATGCTTGCGTTGTGCCGAAAGAGAAGGAATCATTTACATTTTCATAATTAGTGGTGTAAAAAGTTCGATACAAATAATCCCATCAAAGTGCCGCACTTCTACCGACGGGTACACAAGTCGGTTATTACAGTTTTTTATTAGTTCCAATATTCTTAACTATAACATCCATTGACCCTGAAAAGCAATGGCTCTCAAATCTTTCCTACCTTAACATTAAAAATGTAAACCCGGGTCAGTTTTTTTCAAAGTGCCCCTAGAGAAAAAGGTCATATAGGTTTTCTGTTTGTCTAATCGGTCCCTATTATCAGTTTTTTTTAATGACGTGAAACTAATTATACCCTGTATATGAATAGTAAATGTTTGACATTTACTATTTTCTGTAAGTTTGTAATAATTTGTAAAGCTCTGACTTTATATCCACAGAAAAAGAAATAGACCCAGAACCCATTACATTGCTCTAATCATAACGGTAGACGCAGGTCTTCTTCTTCTTATTCACATCAACGCTAAATGACCCATCGTTAAATGAAGCTTATAGAATAACAAATCGATTGTTTTTTCTTTTTAAGTTCTGTAGATGCGATACGAACCGAACGGAAAAACGACGAATTTGTGGAGGAAAACTTGTCAGACCTTTTTTAAAGTACTTGAAACGTCCTTTAAAATGAGCTTTAGTAAAAGTCGTTAGCATAAAAGCTTACGGATGAATGATGAAAATAAAATGTTTGTCTTGTTTTTTTGATAGGAAAAATCAGCAATGAAACCAATGGCTTAACTTCCTTAATTTTTAATATATCTAATCGCGCCAAAAACCATTTTGCAGGGAATTTCAAGGGCTACGAGGCCTGAACTTCCTTCAACCCTTAGTTTTTTGGGATTCTTAAAGAGCTCGGAGAAGGTGGTCCTCGCACACAAATGCCAACTTAAAACGGTGATACCTCAATTAATGTTCATCCTAGAGAAATAAAACAAAAAGAGAATTTTTTGCAATCAAGAAACTAAATTTTTGTATTGCTACATTTTTTACGTATTTTTTAATTTTTGAGTTATTGGGAAATAAGAGAAAAATTTTTCAAAAATTCCAAAAATTATTTCAAAATTGAATCAAATTTTTTTCAAATTTAGGCAATCTAAACAAACTTCTAGAACATATTGTTAGTTTCAGTTTCAGTTGTTTTCAGCAGGAATATCTTCATCTTCATTGTTCGGAAACATAACTACTAAGGCTGGCACTAACTCAACTCGCAAAAACTGTAAATATCCTGCGGCCGTAAGATTTTCTTCAAAAACAAAGGTCCCAATAAACGATCACCAATCATACCTGCCCACACGTTTACTTTGCCTCGTCGCTGTGTATGGGCTTCTTGAGTCCAATGAGGATTTTCGCGTGACCAATACCTACAGTTATGCCGATGTACAGTCCCCTTTAAAGAAGATGTAGCTTCATCAGAAAAAGCAATGTTCATTAAAAAACTTGACTTTTCATCGCACAAGTTCATCAACTGTTCACAAAACTCTAAGCGCCGATCTGGATCGTCCTCATTCAATTCGTGGATTAATAGCACTTTGTATGGATGGCATTTTTCTTTTTTCAGTAGACGTACAACAGAAGTTTGACTCAAGTTATGATTTAAAGCCAGCTGCCTTGTCGAAGTTTTCCTCACCTTCTAGAAGAATATTTAATTTGATTTCGTTGCTTGTGTTAGGGCGACCAGATCGAGGGAGGTCAGCTACACTGCCAGATTCATCATATCTAGCCACTAATCTACTTACAGTGGATCTAGAAATTTGCTTTTCGGGATACTTGGCATTGAAAACCTCACATGCTTCCTGATGAGTTCTCAGCCTATCACTATATCCAACCATCATCAAAAGTTCTACGCGTTCTCTTTCACTTAAACGTGGCATTGCATTCACTAGTTTTACGCTGTCTCAGAAGTGTCACAGAACTAAGGTTCCACACGTGCCAGGAATAAAAAAGGTATCGATACTTTACACAAAAGGGCCTGTATCTCTATTGTTAAGGTGATTGTTTTTTTTTATTATTTTCTTTGTTTTGTTTTTATGTCAAATATTTTCATGCTAGTTGAAACAAAAATGTAGACAACAAGATTTATCAGTCCATAAGAAAGTGGAACATTACTCGTGAATTTGCGAAAGGTAAGCTATTTTTACATAAAATGTCATTTTTCCAAAAGAATGGCTCAGGTAATATCATTTTTTTATATCACCAGAAAGCTAAAGGAATATGCCACCAAAACAGTAAAGAAAAATGTCTGTTTCCATAAAAAAAATTATGATGGCGGCATAACTCTGACGTCACAACGTTATAACACGAGAGCGCCACGTGTTGATGTTCTTGATAAATTTTAAGTCCTGTAGAGACTTTAGAAAGATGTTTTCTTTTGCATTTCGCTGTAGAATTAAGAGATTTTTCAGAAAATGTAACGGTATATGCAGATCTATTTCTTCTCTCACCACTCATTTCACACTTGCGTTTTTGACACTTATTTAAATTGTTTCCTGGCTTGCCTCTGTAACTAACAATTCAAGTGTCAATACGGCCCTGTTCTACAAAGGAAACTTAAAATTAATGTTACTAGGCAAGAGTCAGCAACATCGTAACCTACAGATTTTCACTAAGATTTATTTCTTTGGTAGTGTGCTATTACAGTTTAGCTAGCTCTTAGACATTACGTTTAGGTACGGTGTAGATCCAATTATTATTTTAACATACTTTATTTTTTAATTTTAGAGGCTCTAAGGAAATGGCCAATCGCTGTATTAGCAGACAGAGTCTGCACCAAGCCCTACACCATAGAACCAAAAACACCTGAAGAGAAACCAGTACATTTAGACAAGGAGTTAGTACTGTGGGTGCCAATTTTCGCTATACATCGGGACCCAGACTACTATCCCAATCCCGACCGTTTTGATCCAGAAAGGTTTAGTGACGAGAACAAAGGCAACATTAAACCTTACACCTACATGCCCTTTGGGGTGGGTCCGCGAAATTGTATCGGATCTAGGTTTGCCCTACTGGAGACGAAGGCCGTGATTGCTTATATATTGCAACATTTTAAGATCGTACCTGTGGAAAAAAGTCAGATTCCTTTGAAGATATCTAAGAAAAACTTAAATTTAAGTCCTGAGGGTGGATTTTGGTTTGGATTGAAACGTATTAAGAAGTGATGCCTTTTAAAGTAGTTAGCATAACTCATGTATATTGTATATTAATTCGTTGTTGACAATAATAAAACTATCTCTTTAACGATCAATACTCTTCTTATTTTACAACAATTGTTTTATTACCAGCCTGTTACAAAATGACAGTGTACCTTAAATTAATTTAAATAATCCTAACCTTATTTCGTAGTTTTAAATCTAGCTGTTTTACAAACCACACTAATTATTGAGTGAACTTCATAGTAATAGTCTTGTTATGGTTTTACTTAGGTACTCTTATAGTTTTTTTAAATATACGTACTAAGAAAAAAAAGTTATGGGCAAAAATTATAAATATTTCCCTATCGGATGTCTCTGGCCACCTTACGTAAACAAGGTTTCTACATTTTATAATCAAAAATATAAAAATAATAATAAAGAAATTGGGAATTAGGAGTTGTAAACTAATTTATAAAGTTTTAAGTCGTGTAGACTTATATTTGTTACGAAATGAAGAAAAAAAACAACTTGATTCATTATAAATAATTACAATTTGGATGATATTACAAGGAAATACATTTCAGTATATTACTTTCACATCCACATACTGCAGTGGTAGTAAAAGAAATTTCAATTTTTACTTCCCTCGCATACCGAAGGGAAGTATTGTATTCGAGAAAAAATCACCCTCCGAGATTTTTTCGAATTCTGACGTTTCAGATCACGTAGATTACGAAAATACAGGTTTTTTCAATTCCGTCAGTCTGTCTGTCTGTTGGCGCATTAACTGAAAAAACTACTTAACGGACAGCAGTCAAATTTGGTAGGTAGTTGACCCTACTGTCAGCGAAAAAATGGTTAAACTTTCGCTGGAAAATATACTAAACGAAATAAATAGTAAAAAAAATTGTTTTACCCAAATTTAAAAGTTCCGCGTTTCATGACACGCTAAACCTATTTCAGAAAAAAAAAATTGAAAATTTTTTTCACCAACATTTTTGAAAAAAATTTTACCACTAAAATAGATGAAGAAAATTTTTTTCTTTGTTCAAATTTAAAATTTACACGTTTCATGGCATTCTAAACCTATTTCAAACAAATTTTTTTTACCAACATTTTTGAAAAAAATTTTACCACTAAAATAGATGGAATTTTTTTTCTTTGTTCAAATTTAAAATTTCCACGTTTCCATGGCATTCTAAACCTATTCAAACAAATTTTTTTAAAAATGTGAAAAAAATTTAATCTATTCAACTACTTACTATAGAATAGATGGAAACATTTTTTTGCTCAAATTTAAAATTTTCACGTTTCATGACGTTCCAAACCCATTTCGGAAAAAAAATTGCATCTTTTTTTACCATTTTGGAAAACAAAATTACCACCAGAATAGATGGAAATTTTTTTTTTGCTGAAATTTAAAATTTTCGTATTTCATGAACGTTTCAAAAACCTATTTCAGAAAAAAAAAATTTTATTTCAAAAAAAAAAAATTAACCAACACTATACTTCCCCTCCACTACGTGAATGTGGAATTGAAAATGTATCAGATGGCAATAATATTTGACATATGCTATTATACTTTTATTGAAAAATATACATTCCCTATTTGGCACCTGTTATTTAGTATTGAACTTTTGCTGTTGGATGAGTACTCTGTATATTTTTTTGACGAAAACTTACCAGGTCTTCTTTGTAATAATAGTGATAACTATATTCCGATTATTATTTTCAATGTCATTTCATAATTATTGATTACGTTTTCCGATTTTTTTAGTTGATTTATGCTTAAGAATGTCATAAAACATCGAGATTCAGTTCATTAGGGCCATATTCTCCTAAAGTTTTGTTAAAATAAGTACGTTATCGTATCGTATCGTAAGTATTTGTTTAAAAATAGCCACTCTCAATTATTTTTATACTCTTCAACTTGACAAAAAGGTTCCGACAATTCTAGTTTTCTTGACAATTTTATTGTTAAAAATTATTTATGGTTGATATGATACGAACTATACAACCAGAGAGACTTAAGAACTGCAATAAAACACAATTTTGACCCTTTGTTGTTTAAACAAAAGCTTTCCTGGACTTGGATTAATTCCTAAAATTGTTGCGGAAAGTCAATTCGTTTTTAGGCAGTTTAGACATCATGTAAGCCTACCAAATATAGTCGTTGATAAGAATGATAGGTTGATAACCTAAAGTGTACAGCTGAGCGACATATAAATTTAAAAACATCTGACGCATTAATTCGTAGGTGACTCAATGTACAGTGAACGCTTCCAAATAAAAAAGTCCTTGATACATTACGTCTTTTGCGTATGCTGGAACAGATGAAAACATTGCACACACAACACTTCATCGTATAGTTCATCCGTTTGTCAACATAGTCCGTGAGAGGTGATTACTTGGTTAGATAATTCATTTATTTTTTCAATACAAAATATTTGGTCGAAATAATCTATCTAAAGTCGAGTGTTATCGGTCACACTGCGACAAAATAAATTTGCGCATAATCAAATTAAATGTAATAGTGATAAAGAATTGTTATTAATATAATAGAAGAGTCAAACAATAGTATAATCATTTGAGTTGCAGGTAAGTACATTTTAGAAATAGGTTGTAAAATAAACAATTTCATGCTATTTATTAAGTCTTCATCTGACAATATGACGTCAGCCAATCAATATGGAGATGATCGAATATATAGTTCTGGAAAAATATGTATTATTAATTTTGCATGCTTATAGTCAGTATACGTTAACTTGGCCTGTCGAAAAGTCACTTCGTCGGCTGAACTAAGTTTTGTCGACATACGGGAATAAGGTTTTTAGGCTATTGCTTTAACTTGTGTGCAAGAGAAAATGAAATCGTATACACACTTTTTAACTCGTACACGAGACAAGTCTAAGTTTACTCAACTTTACACAACTTTTAACATCTTTTGTTGACTTTTAAACCAAACCAAACCCTATTATATTCTTTCTAGATTCAGATGCTGCCAAGTTATTATCGAAATTGTTTCGATGCTTTAGAAATTGTTTAAAACAAAGCGTACCCGAAAAGTGCGGTGTGAATTTCAACATCGAGGCATTACAAGTAGATGTACTGTCCAAGAAGTATCGTCAGTAGAGCAAGAAATCAGCGGTATTCTGGTCAAAGGATAGTAGCTGTTATGTAATACTTAAGCGGTACCTCGTTCTACAATATGGGGTGTAATCAGTTTTGTCATTAAAAAAAAAACGGTAATAGGGACCAACTAGACAAATAAAAAACCTATATGACTTTTTTCTCTAGAGGAACTTGAAAAAATCTGACCTAGGTTTAAAAATTTTATGTTAAGGTAGGAAACATTTTAGAACCACTATTTTTCAGGGTCAATGGATGTTATAGTTCCGAATATTAGAAATAATAAAAAAGCGGAATACCCGACTTGTGTTCCCGCCGGAAGAAGTGCGGCACTTTGATGGGATTACTTGTATCTAACTTTTTATACCACTAATTATGAAAATTTAAATACTGCCTTCTCTGTCGGCACAACGCAAGCATAGCATAGCAGCAATAACTGAACAATTTATGTTGAATTTTTCACAAAAATTGTTCGAAATGACCTCCATCTCCACGTATACACATTTCGGCACGTCGAAATAAGGACATACACACTCCGTTTAACACATTTGGTAAATTAGGATTAAATACGTTGTTGCAATTGTTCTAAAGTGTCAATTGGATCACGGTAAACCAGAGATTTAAAATTCACCCAAAAATAAAAGTCCATCGGATTTAAGTCGGGCTATCTAGCAGGCCATGGTACTGGCCCGCCACGTCCAATCCATCGTCGAGGAAACTTTCTGTTCAAAAAATTTAGAACAGCCAGACTAAAATGGACTGTCGCTCCATCGTGCAAATACCACCTTCTTCTGCGCGTAGCCAAGGGTACATCTTCCAGCAAATTTGGCAATGTTTGTTGCAAAAAATTTAAGTATACGTCACTATTTAATCTAGCGGGTAATTGTATAGGTCCAATTATTTCATTACCGCAAATTCCTGCCCGCAAATTAACGCTGAACCGTCGTTGAAAATGCGCCGTTCTTATTACACGTGAATTTTCGTCTGTCCAATACTGCATGTTTTTAAAATTAAACACTCCATTTCTGGTAAAATACGACTCATCGGAGAAACACAGAATGTTTAGAAAATCTACATTACCGCGTGTTTTCTTAAAATCCACCTACAAAATTGCATTCGCTCTGCAACATCTTGAGGTTCTAGTGCTTGGACACGTTGATGGTGATAGGGATGTAAGTTCATAACTCTCAATGTCCTCCATACCACAAACTGGGATATTCCGACACGGTTCACGATATCGCGGCTGCTTAAAGTTGGATCCTCTTCTACAAGTTCTAAAATTTGAAATTGAATTACCTTTTCTTCGCGTTGTGGACCTCGTTCTCCTCCATGTCCATCGAGACAACCTGTTTCTCAAAGACGCTGGTCAATACTAACAAATGTACGAGCACAAGGATGACGTCGATTAGGGAACCTTAAACGATAAAGCTCTTCCACACCAGCTGCATTTCCACCACTTTCTTCATACATCAAGTGGATATTCGCGAGCTCTGGATAAGTTTAATCTCCCATAATTTCCAAAATCTGCGTCTTAAAACACCACACTAAACTGTGAATTAACATTATCAATAAAGAAAACAAAAAGAAAAACTTGGTCCAAAATCCAAAAAGTAACACAAAAAGCACGAACGAGAAGTAGTGTCTTACGTAACCCAGTATTAACGACTTGAACGATAAGTCAATAAAATAAATCTTAACATCAGTAGCACAAAATTCAAAAAGAACAAAAGCAACAGACAATATCAAGGAACGGGTAGGTCGCGTCGTGTGTACGTTGTTTACCAAGTAAGGACACAAACTGAAATTATTACTTGAGAATATCACAAGGGAGAATATACTACGCGTAATAAGATAATTTGGCTGCGAAGAAGCAAAAAACATGGCGGTGTCCTCTGTCGGTCGCTTTTAACTGCTTTGTCGGCATGCTTTTCGGTGACCCCCGTCGCGGCCTAATTATCTCTTAGGCTCATCATACTTATTTGCACGAATGTCAGAGTATCATGTGCGACAAGACGCGAGGCAATAAAACCTACCCCAATATGCCAGCAGTTCTCAAACTATGTTACTAAGTATTTTGGAAATTTTTGTTTATTTTTTCTCTCCAAAACTATGAGCTTTAGACCCCATGTTATATAACGTTTTTTCGTTTGTCTTGTCATTCCCTACCACCATTTTTGTTAATGACATGAAACTAATTACACCCTTTACGAAGTTCGCGAATTCGCACGTCCCTGGCTCTACTGACCAGACTTATTGGCCCTACTATACATACTTTATGATAAACAGAGTGGAACAATTTGTGTTCAAAGGATTACGCAGCCACAAAAAAAATCTTTCTGGCCTGGAGGTCTGACCCTGTTTTCCATATGTTTTTGGGGTCTCTGAATCCAGACCCAGACCCTCAGGTCAGAAAAAATTTTTTTGTGTGGCTGTGTATCAGTGTTACTTTATTGTTGTAAAAGACAGAATTTGAGAAAATTACGCGCACATTTAGAGCGCACAGTCTGGTGCCTTAGACATTTAGATGCACAAGATCATTCTAGGTCATGTACCTACGTAGTTTTTCAAAACTATATCGAGTACATCCCCTATAATCCAATCTGTAGTTCCCGATTCCTGACTAATAAATTCTTATGTGTAATACCAGATATAAGTAAGTACATCTTATTATTTTTTAGGTACACCATTGCCAAAAAGGATGCTAGTGCTATTTCTTGGGGCAGCTCTCGCAGCTCTCCTTTTTTACTATGTCGCCATAAAACCGCACAGTTACTGGAAGCAACGGGGAGTTAAACAAGGAAAACCTATGTGGCTACTTGGAGACACTTGGGGAACTCTATTCAAACGTCAGAACATTTCTGAAATGGTGCAGTACATTTACAATCAATGTCCCGGCACAAGGTGAGATGAAACGTACTTGAATCGGAAAAACGCTGATTGGTGGCTCATAAGCAACCCTAGTAGCACAATATATTTGACCAATATTGAACCAATATTCATATTATTATGATATTGGGATATTTTATAATTAAGCTAAACTTTACAACAGTAAGGTCTAAATTACAAAATAATTGATTCACAATGACAGCAATAAAGTGTTCATTAATAAAGATTTGCCAAAATAGCAACTCACAACGAAAATTAAAAAACAGTAATTTAGAACGTTTAAGCCAGAAACTAATGAGAGAATGTTGCACGTGGCCTTTTACAACGGTACTAAGTTTCAATATGGTAAGGTGAAATGGTAGAAAGAAGGGCTCATACAAAATGTATAGGCAATAGTAACGCGTAGTAGTAATATTTGAATTGTATTGAATACCAATTAATTTTAATTTTATTATTTTAAATATTTAACATACCTGATATTAAAAAAAGGATATTGGTACATCGTTTAACTTACAAAAGGATTATGGAACAATATTAAGTAGTTAAACATAGGTAGTATCCTACCTGAGTCCATAGATGTAGTTGGAACTCAGCGTAGAACCTACAAAATACAAAATAAACGTTTTAAAAAGAATGTATTCACAAAGAAACTTAAAATATAAATGTAATAGGCTATGAAAGTGCTTAATTAATAACATTTTAAATATAAAAATCAAATGGGAGACCTAAACTCAGTAACTTTATAAGATAGTGAAAAACTCTCCCGCAGCTAACGTAAAGTTATATAAAGTGCAAATTTCAAGCCTCGTAATGAGTAAAATCAGTGATAAGATTATAAAGACTTACCAAGTGTATGTAACCACACATCAAGCACTGGAATGTGTTGATTTTTAATAGTAGAAATTTTATAAAATGGTTGGTAGTAATCTTTGGTTAGGACTTTCTCCATAAAAGTTGCATAAAACATTTCAAATAAAGAGTTTGTGTAAGTTTATTCATTTTGTAATTATAGAGACCACTTTGTAGTTTGATCTGATGTAATAGCATATTTCGAATACCATACCCAAGGACTGGTACATAGCATTGCATCGTAGGCATACCTGAAAAATGCATGATTATTATTATTATTGTTATAAATGTTAAAAACGGTGTTTATATGATTTAAAACGATAGTAGGTGATTAGAATTTAAGTTAAAATGGGAAAAGTAAAGTAATTTTAGCAGTTTTAAGCAATTGTGAACAATTTTACGAAAAGTTATCGAAATTACTAATAAGACTCCTAGAGACATGTATGGGGTATCAAAATGTTCAGAAGAAGGTCAGAAAGATTAAAACATAATCAGAGTAAAGATTTATTCAGTAAATTGCTAGAAAATTCAATATAAAAAAATATAAATTTTAAATATGTCAAAACTAGATTGCTTTGGTTTTTAGAAATGTCACATCTAAGCCAATAGAAACTAAGGATTAAGAAAAAAAAGAGAGTTCAAGCGTGGGTACAGAAAAGACGCCGTTTATTGAGCTCCACAAAAGTTTACAAAATAAATTAAATTTAAATAAAATTTTCTTAAATCAAATGTAAAGTGAATGTTTAAAGGTATCCATAAAGTACGTGGAATACGTCAAATATAAAATTAGGAGCAAAAAGGCATCCAAAGGTAATCAAATACCCTTTCGTAAAATTTGAAGACATAACCCTACTTTTTATAAATAATTTATGTAAATCTTATACAAGTGAGCAGTTTCTCACAAAATATTGGTAATTTGTTACTTACCTTACAAATAAAGTAAAGTTCGGAAGTGTATCCGTTAAAACACAGTGCATAATTCGTCGTAAAACAAATCTCACAAAAACGCAAGAAATCAAGCAGCCATTCACAGATTTGCAGTATTGACAGAGTAGCGTAGCGGGTCTACATCTCAGGCCGGGAAGTTGGAAGCAGCGATCTCTACATCCAGGACGGAGTAAGAATAAAAGCATTGATCAAATTTAAGCTTAAATTCGCAAATAAAAGGGAAAACTAAATTTAGTAAAAGTTGCAACAAATATCTTTCCAAATCAAAAGACCGATTAGTTTTAATTCCTAGAAATTTTGTCTCATATTTTCATTAATACTTTTCCCATATTTTATTTATTAAATTTGTAATTTTGAATGGGCCTTTCCTTTTTTAAAAAATATCGAGACTAACCTTTATTTCAGAGCACCGTAGAACTTACTCCTGAGGTGAGAGGCAGACGAGCGGTCGGTTTCTCAATGTTCTGAAGTGAGCTAGCGAATAATACCTTGTCGCGGAGTTAAGCGTGACTGGCGTCCAGGCAAAATTAAGTAAAAATAAATAAATAATAAAAATATAAAAATTGTAATATCATAACAATATATTGGTCCTATATTGGACCAATATTCATATATTGGTCCTATATCGTTCTTTCAGTATACACAATTATAAACTAGGCACTGCTGAGTCAAGTCCCTTCAATTTAAAGGCGAGTAAATAGTGTCGGCCACGTGTTGTAGGTGTGTATTGTTTACGCTGTCTGTTTCTTTAACTTAAATAGTGTTTTTTGTACAAATAGATTATATAATTTATATTGTAGAAAAATACAAAAAATAAATCAAAATTTATTTATTTTTCAGCTGTTTACTGTGCTATCCTTGTAACGACGCACCTGAAATTAAACACAAAATTTCGATCACTGATCATAAGTTTATTTTAAGCAGTAATAATTTTTCAATCCATTAACATTGAAATTAAAATGTGCAGCTAGTTCAAGATGAAAAAAATAAATACATTCTCTTTCAGGGGGGAGGTCACCGAAAATGTGATAAAGTGAATGATCCACAAAAAGTGTGTTTTTTTAAGAATGTGATTTTTCGTCCATAAGTAAGGGGATCTCATAAATAAAAAAATATAAAAATCGTAATAAATTTACGAGGTCGTTGATTGCGATTTTTATATTATAATTTCAAAATGGCTGATCTAAATGTTAAAATCATGCTGTCATGCGCATACCCCGCTCTAGAGCAATCCGTGACGGAATTTGAATTTTTTTCAATCTCCTTGATCTAATATAATAGAACCCTAGACAATTTTACAAAGATCCACCTAGTGGTTTAACTAATTAACATCATTCAAAAGCGAGGCCGGTCCAGGTCTACAGCGATGACCTCTCGACCCCTAACCATCCGAGACCGTCAACAACAGTCAAGAATATTGGCGCGCGTCTTATGATAAATAATTAAAAATAAAATAAGAGAATAACTACTAGCTTCTTGTTTAACTCACTCTGACTCAATAATTGATCTCAAATTTTGACTGTATTTTCACTACATATTAATTAATAAGATCTGTTAATATGAAGGTCAAATTTTAATAAGTGTAGAAAATATATTTTGTTTCGGCTGTCGATAGGGCGTGAGAGTTTGCAGGGTAAAAATATAGCAAGTAGTGAACAATTTTATTTTCCTTCCAAATCTGTAGAAATATACAGGGTGTTCTATTTAAAGTAACGAAGTTGTTGTCATTTCCGCCAGAAACCGAAAATTATATTCAATAACCGTACACGCCAAAGAAAGCCATTTCGCAAATAGGAATCGACGGGCTCGACGGGTCTGGGACTTTTTCGGAAAGAAAATAGCCCAGATTTTATCGAATATATCTCTCTAATCGTGAACCAACTATGTAGCATTTCATTGTAAAATTTTTCAAATTAGGGTATATTGTATTCTTCATGATGTTATGTAGAGACTCTTTAAGACAAAGTAATTCTTTAATAGGTATTCTGGGATATATCAAGTAACCCAACCCATTTTGCTGGTAAAAGATCCAGAATTGATAAAACAAATCACCGTTAAAGACTTCGACCATTTTAAAGATCATAGCTCGTTTATACCAGAAGATGTCGACCCTTTATTTGGCAAGAATTTAATTTCTCTAAAAGGTAAGTCCAAATTTCATTGCAGAGAAGTCTGAGTTTCTCGACTGCAGCAATGATAAGACAGGATTCAATCCTTTACCACTACAAATTATATCCAGGTACCTAAGCTAAGCACCGCCTTGTTTTAGGGCAAAGATGGCATGACATGAGGGCCATCCTGAGTCCCTCGTTCACTAGCAGTAAAATGAGAGTCATGTTCACTCTAATCAGCGAATGTGCCGAGAACTTTGTACAGCATTTCTTGAAAAAAGACGAAGAAGTAGTTACAGTAGAATTCAAAGACATTTTTACCCGTTTTACAAACGATGTAATAGCATCTACAGCCTTTGGTATTAAGGTTGATTCTCTAGGCGAGCCAAACAATGCATTTTATCTGATGGGTAAAGAAGCTACAGATTTTACCAGTATTTGGAAATTTCTAAAATTTTTGGCATTTTTTATAGTGCCGAGAATTTGTAAAGTAAGTAACGAATATATAGTATTTGATGGTAGAAAATACAATATATAGTATTTGATGGTAGAAAATACGCTACTCAAAAAGCTACGCTTTTAAACTGACTTCCATATTAGTGATGTAATCATACCAAATTTGAGTTTTTTAATCTATACAATCATTACGTTGATTTATTATCACTGAAAAATAATGGAGTCCCCGCATAACTCCCTTTAAAAATGTAAATAGTCGCTTGGAAATTCACAGTACATTCACTAAAATGAAGCAGTTTTTTCATTAATTTTCTACTCTGATTTCATCTTCTAAATATTTTCGTATTTTTAGTTCTTTAAAATCAGTTTGTTCGGCAAAGGACTTAACGACTTCTTTACGAACCTTGTGGATGAAACCATAAAGACTCGAGAAGAGAAGGCCATCGTACGACCCGATATGATACATTTACTGATGGAGGCACGAAAGGGAAACAACAAACACGATGAAAACGATACGATTGATACAGGCTTTGCCACAGCTTTAGAATCAACCACAGGTAATAAATTCGACTGTAGCCCTGAAACAAAGAATTTGATAAAACCCTACCTATTTTATTTCTGTGAGTGAAAACATTTACACCCGTCCACTTCCAAAGCCTAGAATGAACTGAGAATTTATTTCTCAGCAAATACCCGTGCAATAATTAGTCACGGCCTACTTAAACAGAATAGTAAAACCGCTGCGTAAGGAATCACTACATCCACATCCAGATTTTTCATTCAAGTCACTTTAAAGGAAACATCTTGACTAGATTTGTACTCTAGTACGTGGAAATTATTGGTCATAGAATTTTAATAATATTTGGGGCCGATGTTATAGAAAAGTTTGAGGCGTTGATTTCCACTACATACGATAAAAATGACGTTTCTAGTTTACCCTACTTATTTTCCCCTATTCACAACCTGCCATTACAGTACATAATAATTGTCCTAACTTTCAAGTGAATATCTCAATTCTATGTTATCAATCTCATTAATAATGGAGTTTGAAAAATATTATAAAGAAATCTGAGGCCTTGGTTTCTAGTATATACACCAAATCCCAAATTTCTGTACTCTTACCAGCTTGATTTAATTATTTTCCCCTATATACTCCTATTTAATCCCCAACCCTTCAACGGAATCATCTCAAAATATAATCTAGTTCCAGATGTCGTTAAAATACATGCGTGTATCAAATTTCAAATGAATATCTCAATTTTATTTTATCAACCCCTTCAATAATGGGGGGTGGTCGGGGGTTGAAAAATATTATTAAAAAATCTGAGGCTTTGGCTTCTAGTACATGCACCGAATTTTAAGTTACTATACTCTTACCAGCTTGCTTTACATATTTCCCCCTATTTACCCCCCAACCATTTACCAGATATCTTCAAAAACAGTCCAGTTCCAGATCTCATTATAATATATACGTGTACAAAATTTGAAGTCAATATCTTAAGCCGTTCCGGAGAAAACGTGCGGACAAAAAAGTTACGGACAGACAGAAAATTTTTTTTTCGCTCAAATTGAAAGTCTCGACGTTTCATGATATTCTAAACCCATTAAAAAAAAAAAAATGAAAATTTTTTTGCGATTACTATACTTCCAGTGGAAGTAAAAATGAAAAGTCGAGTTTCACTTTATATTGCTTTTGTATTTTAGATAAAGGAAAAGCCCCTGTGGAAATAACCAACGTAGATATTACGGCGCAAGCCTTAATCTTCTTTTTTGCTGGTTTTGACACCGTCTCATTTCTTATGTGTTTCGCTGCCTACGAATTGGCTGCAAATCCTGACATCCAAGATAGGTTGAGAGAAGAAGTCCAAGCTACTTTGAAGGAGGGTGGAGGAAAATTGACATACGAGGGTCTTTTGAAAATGAAGTACTTAGATATGGTAGTCTCAGGTGGGTAAAAAATGTTTAAAATATATGGATAGTAAATGTTTGACATTACCTATTTTCTGTAGCTTTGTAATAATTTGTAGAGCTCTAGCCTTATATCCAAAGAAAAAGAAATAGATCCAGAACCCATTACAATGAATTGATCATCATAACGGCAGGCGCAGGTCTTTTCTTCTTATTTACATTTTACCACTCCTGGCTTGCCTCTGTAACTAACAATTCAAGTGTTAATATCGTATTGTTCTATAAAGAAAATTTAGGACAATATTAAAAATAGGTGATTTTTGACCCGCCCGGGCAACAAATGTCGACATCAAAATTTAATTCTGTATGGTTCATAGAAACAGAAAATGCATGTTAGACCCTTTTCCGGGGAAAATTAGTATACTACCTTCAAAGTATAAAATCCACCCTCAGTGGTAATGTAATACAAAAGTCCAACAATGGTGCCATTGTAGTTACAACAATAGGCATCTATCTACAAGTACTTGAAATTACTTGTGGACCATGTACTACCCCCAACTATCCCAACTAGAGGGTGTCAAGCAAAGATTGGCAATTTTTTGGCACTCGGGTCTAGTTCAAAATGACCGATATATGAATTAATGTTGCACATACGTTTTCAATATCTCTTGCACACAAACTTAAATCAATAGCCTAAAAACATTGTCAGTGTGTGTCTACCAAGATTCTTTCCCAACTTCTTTTGAGAAGGAAATATGAAATGTACATTGAGGGGTGAGAAACATAGTCATAAGCTCAGCGATTCTTAAACTGTGTGATTCGATGACGAATATTATTTATTCCCGTGAACTAACACCACTCTAAATATGAAAAACGTCTTTATATGAAATATTTTAAGTTATTACTTCCACATCCACGTAGTGGATTGGAAGTAGTAGTAATCGCAAAAAAATTTTCAAAAATTTTTATTCGTGAAATAGGTTTAGAATGTCATGAAACGTCGAGATTTTAAATTTGAGCGATAAAAAAATTTCTGTCTGTCTGTCGGTCTGTCTGTCGGTCTGTCTGTCGGTCTGTCTGTCGGTCTGTCTGTCGGTCTGTCTGTAACTTTTTTTGTCCGCACGCTTTCTCCGGAACGGTTTAAGATATTGACCTGAAATTTTGTACACGTATATATTATAACGAGATCTGGAACTGGATTGTTTTTTGAGGAAATCCGGTGAAGGGTTGGGGGTTAAATAGGGGGAAATAAGTAAAGCAAGCTTGTAAGAGTACAGAAACTTGAAATTCGGTGTATGTACTAGAAGTTAAGGCCACAGATTTTTTTATAATATTTTTCAACCCCCCACCACCTCTACCCCATTAAAGGGGTTGATAAAATAAAGTTGAGATATTCAAAAAATTGATTGAAGGAGCCGTTACTCTGTGGTAGTTAATCATTTTGCACAAATAACTAAATAAAACACACTACATGTTTTCTACCACTATGTATTTATAAAAATTGCGACTGCAGTTTCGACTTACAAAGCCATTGTCAAGCAGTGAATCAAAAATGACTGATTTGAAATTTCGTACACGTATGTATTATAACGATGTCTAGAATTAGATTATATTTTGCGATGATTCCGTTGAAGGGTTGGGGGTTAATTTGGGGTAAATAGAGGAATATAAGTAAAACAAGTTGGTAAAAGTACAGAAACTTGAAATTCGGTGTATGTACTAGAAGCCAAAGCGTCAGATTTTTTAATAATATTTTTCAACCCCCACCACCCCTACTCCAATTTGAAAAGGGTTGATAAAATAAAATTGAGATATTCATTTGAAATTTTCTACACGTATGTATTATAACGACATCTGGAACTAGATTATATTTTGAGATAATTCCGTTGAAGGGTTGGGGGTTAAATAGGGGTAAATAGGGAAAAATAAATAAAGCAAGCTGGTAAGACTACAGAAACTTGAAATTCGGTGTATGTACTAGAGGCCAAGGTCTCAGATTATTTATAATATTTTTCAACCCCCACCACCCCTACTTCATTATTAAAAGGGTTGATAAAATAAAATCGAGATATTCATTTGAAATTTGGTACACGTATGAATTATAACGATATCTGGAACTAGATTATACTTTGAGATCATTCCGTTGAAGGGATGGGGGTTATTTAGGGGTCAATAGGGGGAAATAAGTAAAGCAAGCTGGTATGAGTACAGAAACTTGAAATTCGGTGTATGTACAAGAAGTTAAGGCCTCAGATTTTTTTATAATATTTTTCAACCCCCCCACCACCCCTACCCCATTAATGGGGTTGACAAAATAAAGTTAAGATATTCATTTGAAATTTCGTACACGTATGTATTATAACGACGTCTGGAATTAGTTTATATTTTGAGATGATTCCGTTGAAGGGTTGGGGGTTAATTTGGGGTAAATAGAGGAATATAAGTAAAACGTTGCTAAGACTACAGAAACTTGAAATTCGGTGTATGTACTAGAAGCCACAGCGTCAGATTTTCTTATAATATTTTTCAACCCAACCACCCCTACTCCAATATGAAAAGGGTTGATAAAATAAAATTGAGATATTCATTTGAAATTTGGTACACATATGTATTATAACGACGTCTGAAACTAGATTATAATTTGAGATGATGCCATTGAAGGGTTGGGGGTTAAATAGGGGCAAATAGGGGAAAATAAGTAAAGCAAGCTGGTAAGACTACAGAAATTTGGGATTCGGTGTATATACTAGAAACCAAGGCCTCAGATTTCTTTGTAATATTTTTCAAACTCTACCACCTCCGCTTCATTATTAATGGGATTGATAACATCAAATTGAGATATTCACTTGAAAGTTAGTACACGTATGTATTGTAGTGACATCTGATTGAGATGACTCCATTGAGGTGGTAGGTTGTAAATAGTGGAAAATAAGTATGGTAAACTAGAAACTTCATTTTTAACGTATATGGTAGAAACCAACTCCTCAAACTTTTCTATGGCATCTACCCCAAATATTATTAAAATTCTATGACCAATAATTTCCACATACTAGAGTGCAAATATAGTCAAGATGTTTCCTTTAAAGTGACGGACGAATAATCTGGATGTGGAAGTAGTGATTCCTTAGGCAGCGGTTTTTTTAGTGGTAAATAGTGGATATTCATCCGTCAAACGAATAATGTCAAACCACTAGGTCTTACAATTTTCTGGTATATACATTTTACACCATTTAGAATATAATGTACATAGGATCGCGTAGCCCAATCGGTAAGATACTCGAAAAGCAATAAATGTATGGGGTGGTTGCGAGTTCGATTCTCACTTCTACTTTTTTTTATTTGATTAAGCTCTATTAAAAATAGATAATTTTCTTTCTAAAATTTTTATTTTATTAAACCGCGCCGCGAGTTTTGTTAAAACTTTATTTTCTCCAAAAATGTGTCTTTTATTACTACTAGCGCGTGTTTAACTTTAAAAAAATCGACTTTCTTACGTTATATATTAATACACGATTGGGGAAACGTGCGTCGAGTAGATAAATTGTTCAAGTGTAGTGTTGTATTGTTTATGAAAACGTGTCGTAAATTGTTCAAGTGTAGTGTTCAAGTGTTTTAGTGTTTATGAAAACGTGCCAATGCGTTGTTCTTTCAGGATTGTTTTAATGTATTTGTTTCAAAATTATAATTAATTTTTTTAATATATGTTTTGTCAACCACAATATTTATTTATTACCGCTAAAAGAAAAATAATTTATTTTCGTTATTTTCATAGAGACTTCCGATTTTTTTATTACATGCATGAAATATTTTATTTTTACTAACATCATGTCCTCTACTAATACTACGATGCTATCCTTTCCTGGCAAGAAATACCCATACCTCCCCGTGGTTCTTGCCGGACTGTAACAATATCAGTCTTTCATTTCTTTTTCTGGTAACTCATTGTTATTGACTAAATTGGAAATTTATTTTTTGTTATCAGTTTCATTTGTGTCCGAACCTATATACCTACAGTGTTCGCCATAAAGTTGGCTACATATGGGAAAATTTGTATTATCGAAATTTCTAAAAAATACTGTATTGGGGGTTCGTTTCTTTTTACTTCCCTCGCATACCGAATGGAAGTATTGTATTCGAGAAAAAATCACCCTCCGAGATTTTTTCGGATTCTGACGTTTCAGATCACGCAGATTACGAAAATGTAGATTTTTCAATTCCGTCCGTCTGTCTGTCTGTCTGTCTGTCTGTCTGTTGGTGCATTAACTAAAAAACCACTTGACGGAGAGCAGTCAAATTTGCTAGGTAGTTGACCCTACTGTCAGCGAAGAAATGGTTAAACTTTCACTGGAAAATATACAGGGTGGACCGTCTAAACAGAATAAATAGTGAAATACATTTCTTTTGCTCAAATTTAACATTTCCACGTTTCATGACACGCTAAACCTATTTCAGAAAAAAAAAATTGAAAATTTTTTTACCAACATTTTTGAAAAAATTTTTACCACTAGAATAGATGAAAAAATTTTTTTCTTTGTTCAGATTTAAAATTTCCACGTTTCATGGCGTTCTAAACATATTGAAAAAAAAAAATTGAAATTTTTTTTACCAACATTTTTGAAAAAATTTTTACCACTAAAATAGATTGAATTCTTTTTTTCTTTCTTTTCTTAAAATGTCCACGTTTCATAGCTATTAAAAAAAATTGAAAATTTTTTTACCAACATTTTTGAAAAAAATTTACCACTAAAATAGATGGAAATTTTTTTTTTGTTCAGATTTAAAATTTCCACGTTTCCATGGCATTCTAAAACTATCAGAACAAATTTAAAAATGTTTTTGAAAAATTTTAAAAAATTTTTGATAATTTATCACTACTATAGAATAGACGAAAATTTTTTTTTTGCTCAAATTTAAAATTTCTACGTTTCATGACATTCCAAACGTATTTCGGAAAAAAAAATTTGCAACAATTTTACAATTTTGGAAAAAAATTTAATTAGAATAGACAGAAAAAAATGTTTTTTGCTCAAATTTAGAATTTTCACATTTCATGACATTCTAAACATAAAAAAATTTTGAAAATTTTTTTCACCAACATTTTTGAAAAATTTTTTACCACTAAAATAGATGGAAATTTTGTTGTTTTTTTTTTGCTCAAATTTAAAATTTTCGCGTTTCGTGGCATTCTAAACCTATTTAAAAATAACACATAATCTTTAAATTTGTAAACTTTATTTACCACTACTATAGAAGGAAACTTTTCTTTTTGCTCAAATTTAAAATTTCTACATTCCATGACATTCTAAACCTATTTCAGAAGAAAAAAATTTTGAATGTTTTTTTACCAACATTTTTGAAAAATTTCAAAAAAAATGAAATTTTTTTAACCACCTATAAACTTCCACTCCATTACGTGAATGTGTGCACTACTTATAAGTATATACAATATACAATCGGTATTGTGCCAAAAAATCTCCAATTCTTGCTACACATCTCTTTTGCTTAGCACCCTCTAGTTGGGATAGTTGGGGGTAGTACATGGTCTACATGTAATTTCAAGTACTTGTAGACGCCTATTGTTGTAATTTTACACATAAATATATATAAATCGCCACTACAATGGCACCTTTGCAGAATTTTTGTGTTACATTACCACTCCTGGTCTGAGAGTGGATTTTATACTTTGAAGGTGGTATACTAATTTTCCCCGGAAAATTATGGTGTCTAATATGCATTTTTTGTTTCTATGAACCATACAGAATCGAATTTTGATGTCGACATTCGTTGCCTGGAGGGGTAAAAATTCGCCTATTTTTAACATTGTGCTTTAGTAATGTTACCAGTCAAGAGCCAGCAACATTGTAACTGACGGATTTTCACTAATATTTATTTTCTTTGGTAGTAGTATTTTACTTTTTAATTTTAGAAGCTCTAAGGAAATGGCCAATCGGTGTAATAACAGACAGAATATGCACCAAGCCCTACACCATAGAACCAAAAACCCCCGAAGAGAAACCAGTACATTTAGACAAGGGGATAGTACTGTGGGTGCCCGCTTTCGCCATACATCGGAATCCAGACTACTATCCCAATCCCGACCGCTTTGATCCAGAAAGGTTTAGTGACGAGAACAAAGGCAATATTAAACCTTACACCTACATGCCCTTTGGGCTCGGTCCGCGAAATTGTATCGGATCTAGGTTTGCCCTACTGGAGACGAAGGCCATGATCGTTCATGTATTGCAACATTTTGAAATCGTGCCTGTTGAAAAAAGTGAGATTCCTTTAAAGATATCTAGGAAAAGGGCAAATTTAAGTCCTGAGAATGGATTTTGGTTTGGATTGAAAAGTATTAAGAAGTGATGCCTTTACTGTAGCATAACTCATGTAGAGATTGTATATCAATTCGTTGTTAACCATATTAAAACTATGTTTTTACGACCAGTACTCAGTACGCTTTTTATTATTTCGCAACCACTTCATTGATTATAATTTATGGTATTAGAGATTAATAGCTATCTATTCAAGTATTAATTTCTAATCTTTGTATTTTTCAGATACCGTAAATCATTATAAGAGGATAAACGAACTTTAAAATAAACCTATTTATTATTTATCAAATGTTTCTATATACGTTTTTGAAGCACAAAAATCACTCACTTCAAAATCAATATTTTAAGTACTCTTACGAATGCGCAAGCGTAAGGCGCACGCTCACTTTATTTTTCTTAGAATTTGTCTTGTTTACTAAGAATCCATAAAGGGACGATAGCCGCAAATAATTTGCTATCGACAGTTTACTAGGCCTGCTTAGTATTTTAAAATGAACTACTTATTAGCGCATATGAATAATGTCTACTCTGTACCCATACGATTTTTGTTTCATTACTTCGTTATGTCACCAAAAGTAAACAAATACTGAACCAAGAAGAAGCAAATCAAGTAAGCTATGCGCCTACGCGGACCAATATTCACAAACGCCTTTTACAATTACAACTTATAATCCTTAACAAAATTACAAATTGGGTGATAAAATATAGCGTTTACAATGTATCGTTTACTGTGGCGTGAGTGATATTGTGTTACTGTGAATTAATAAGTATCTAATGGTAACATGAAAGTGAAAAACATTTAATATTTTGTGAATAATGTGACTCTGATTCAGAAATATTTGGACGAAGAAAAAAAGTAAGTCAATATTTATACCCATATATCTCCATAATGCGTTTTAAGTTTCCAAATATACCCCTACAACCCTTAAGGCATGATAGGTTTAGTTCTTTTTGTAGATTTGTGCGCAAGTCTCTGCACAGATCTACAAAAAAAAATACGGCATATAGCTTTTGAAACGGAACATTATTTATTATTGTCCTGTGTAAGCTACATAACAGCATACATATCGTTGGATATAATTTCTTGAGCAAATCTATGGCAATGGTGGAAGGCCCTTTCATACAAACTTGTATTGTAATAAGATCTGAATGAGACGATTCCATTGAATGAGTGAGGAAGGGATAAATAGGGGAAAATAAGAGTATGGAAACTTAATTTTTGGCGTATATGATAGAAACCAACGCCCCTTTTTTACATCATCTGCCTCAAATATTATATTATTAAGATAGTACAGAAACTTAAAATTCTGTGTATGTCCTAGATGCCAAAGCCTCAGATTCTTTTATAATATTTTTCAAAGGGTTGGACAAATAAAATTGATATATTCACTTGAAATTTGGTACACGCATGTATTATAACGACATCTGGATCTAGATTATATTTTGAGATGACTCCGTTGAAGGGTTTGGGAGTTATTTAGGGGTAAATAAGGTAATATAAGTAAAGCAAGTTGGTAAGAGTACAGGGTGCCCCAAATTGCTTGATTTTGGCTGGTTTTCCTATTTTCGGACCAGGTAGAGAAAAACTGACGTATGAGTCTAGAGCTCGATTTTTGTGAAACGCCGATTGGTGAAAACCGCATTTCGATTTCTCTAACCGTTTCCGAGATATCGGCAAAAAATGACATTTGGCAGATTCCGAAAAACTATCATAACTTTTTTATTTGTGAATATTTCTTCAAACGGTAAAAACTTTCTACATGCAGTTTTGAGAATAGGATGCATTTGTCAAAATAAATATATCGCTTTTCAATTGTTCGATATCAAAGCTAACTTTGTTATTTCAAATGGAAACCATAGTTGGCTTTGACTTTAGAAAATAGGAAAAAAATAAGCTTTCCAAAAATAATTATGTCAAGATATGTCTAGTCATCCTTGCTGCCAATATAACACATTTCTCTTTCAAAATGACATCTTTTTAACATTTAACATTTTAACCCAGTTGGCCACAAAAAACAGTTGCTTTGCATGTTTGACAGTAAATAAAATAAGTGTTAAAGTTGACATCTGTTATAATCTCTCTGCATTATTCCAAAATGTATGAATACTTTGAAAAATGCCATGTTTATATGCTATATTGAATCAGGCCGAAATTCTGAAGATGCATTAAATCTATATTTCAAACGTTACCCTGAACGCCTGCAGCCAAGCGAACAAATATTTCCTAGATTGGAAAATGCTGTGATGAATTATGGATCATTTGTCAAACCCAGACCTAAACAGTATGCTATTGAAGGTAGAGACGAGGTGGAGCCAGAAGTAATTGGAGCGATTTTAGAAAATCCTGAAATTTCTACCAGAGAAATAACTGTAACTAAGGCTGTGAGCAAAAGCCGTAGCCAAAGAATTCTCAAGAAATATAAATATAAAACTTATAAAATCAGGCTCACTCATCAAATATTCCCTGGTGATCAAGAACGCAGGATTAATTTCTGCAACTGGTTCATCAGAAAATGCAATGAAAATGAAAATTTTCACCGAAATGTCATTTGGACCGACGAAGCAAGAGTAACCAGCAACGGAATATTTAATCGACATAATCGGCATCGTTGGTCGAACCATAATGAGCATGTTTTCCAACCTAGAAATATGCAAGGACGATTTGATTTCAATATTTGGATTGGAAAAGTGGGGCAACGAATGATTGGACCTTTTACTTATGACGAAAACCTTAACGCCCAACGGTACATTAATATTTTGAAAAACATTGTTGAACCATACTTAGAAGACTTGCCCCTTGCCGATTTGGTACGAAAGTTTTATCAACAAGATGGCGCACCAGCCCATAACGCGGCGGTTACAAGGAACAAACTAAATCAAATGTTCGAGGATCGATGGATGGGAACAAGGGGGCCCATACCATGGCCTGCAAGATCTCCGGACCTAGGTCCTTTGGACTTTTTTATTTGGGTTTCGTCAAAGACCAGATATTTAAAACCATACCAGAAACGCGTCAAGATTTAGAGCAACGAGTGAGAAATACAATCGCTGGGATAACACATTTATAACTCTTAAATGCCGAGAAATCAGCAAGGAAGAGATGTCAATTGTGCATCGACCAAAATGGTAGACAATTTGAACACTATTTGTGATACTTCAATCGTTAAAGATTTGTTACCTACTTAATGAAATATGTTTAATTAATAAAATTAATTTAATAGAAAAACTATTGTTTTCATTTGAATAACTGAAACTCTTGTTTTCCATGGCCAACTCTGCTAAAATGTCATTTTTAAAGAGAAATGTGTTATATTGGCAGCAAGGATGACTAGACATATCTTGACATATACATTTTTGGAAAGCTTATTTTTTTTCCTATTTTCTAAAGTCAAAGCCAACTATGGTTTCCATTTGAAATAACAAAGTTAGCTTTGATATCGATCAATTATATATTTTTTTTTAATAAAAAAGTTATGACAGTTTTTCGGAATCTGCCAAATGTCAATTTTTGCCGATATCTCGGAAACGGTTAGAGATATCGAAATGCGGTTTTCACCAATCGGCGTTTCACAAAAATCGAGCTCTAGACTCATACGTCAGTTTTTCTCTACCTGGTCTGAAAATAGGAAAACCAGCCAAAATCAAGCAATTTGGGGCACCCTGTACAGAAACTTGAAATTCGGTGTATGTACTAGAAACCAAAGCCTCAGATTTTTACTTCCCTCGCATACCGAAGGGAAGTATTGTATTCGAGAAAAAATCACCCTCCGAGATTTTTTCGGATTCTGACGTTTCAGAACACGTAGATTCCGAAAATATAGGTTTTTCAATTCCGTCAGTCAGTCTGTCTGTCTGTCTGTCTGTCTGTCTGTCTGTCTGTCTGTTGGTGTATTTACTAAAAAACTACTTGACGGAGAGCAGTCAAATTTGGTAGGTAGTTAGCCCTACTGTCAGCGAAGAACTGGTAGAATTTTCACTGAAAAATATACAGGGTGGACCGTCTAAACGGAATAAATAGTGAAAAAAATTTTTTTTTGCTCAAATTTAAAATTTCCACGTTTCATGACGCGCTAAACCTGTTTCAGGAAAAAAAAATTTGTGAAAATTTTTTTCAAACATTTTTGAAAAAATTTTTACCAAGATGAAAAAAATTTTTTTTAGCTCAAATTTAAAATTTCCACGTTTCATGACGCGCTAAACCTATTTCAGGAAAAAAAAATTTTGGAAAATTTTTTTCAAACATTTTTGAAAAAATTTTTACTAAGTTGAAAAAAAATTGTTTTTGCTCAAATTTAAAATTTCTACGTTTCATGACACGCTTAACCCATTTCAGGAAAAAAAAATTTGAAAATTTTTTTCACCATTTTTGAAAAAAATTTTACTACTAAAATGATTTTTTTTTTCTTTCTTCAAATTTAAAATTTTCACGTTTCATGGCATTCTAAGCCTGATTAAAAAAAAAGGTTTTTTGAAATTTTATCACTAGGATAGAATTTTTCTTTCTTTGTTCAGATTTTAACTATCCACGTTTCCATGACATTCTAAAACTATTCAAACAAATTTAAAAATGTTTTTGAAGAATTTTTTTAAAAATTTGAAAACATTTTTAATCTATTTATGTATCACTACTATAGAACAGACGAAAAATTTTTTTTGCTCAAATTTAAAATGTCCACGTTTCATGATATTCCAAACCAATTTCGGAAAAAAAAATTTGCAACATTTTGTTACCAGTTTGGAAAAAAATTTAACACCAGAATGCTCAAATTTAAATGACATTCTAAACCTAGGTATTTCAGAAAAAAAAATCGGTAAAGTTATTTACACAGAACTTCCCTCGTTATTTGTGCATGACAGTCACTCAAAAAATTATTAATTACGAAATGATATTGGGAATAATAATCGGAATATAATTATTGGTATTATTACAAAGAAAACCTGATAACTTTTGGTCAAAAAAATATACAGAGTGTTCATCCAACAGCAAAAGTTCAATATACTAAATAACAGGTGCCAAATATGGAAGGCTTGCGCAAATACCTTTATAAATGTCCACCATGACTCAATTATTTCTTGGGATGCCATTATTTAATAAAAGTATATAATAGGATATGCCAAATATTATTGCCATCTCTCACATTCTCAATCCCACATTCACGTAATGGAGTGGAAGTATAGTGGTAATTAAAATATAGAACAAATTTTCAAAAATGTTTTCTGTCTAGTCTAGTGTTAAATTTTTTTCCAAATTGGTGAAAATATGTTGCAAATTTTTTTTTCCGAAATAGGTTTAGAATGTTATGAAACGTGGAAATTTTAAATTTGAGCAAAAAAAATATTTCGTCTATTCTATAATGGTGATAAATAGATTACATAAACATGTTTTCATTTTTTTTAAATTTTTCTAAAACATTTTTAAATTTGTTTTAATAAATTTGGAATGCCATGGAAACGTGGAAATTTTAAATCGGAAAAAAAGATTCCATCTATTTGTGGTAATTTTTTCAAAAATTTTTAATTTTATTTTTATTTTTCTTTAAATAGATTTAGAACGCTATGAAACGTGGAAATTTTAAATTTTGAGAAAAAAAAAATTCATATATTTTGGTGGTAAAAATTTTTTCAAAAATGTTGGTAAAAAATTTAAAAATGTTTTTTTTTCTTTAAATATATTTAGCACGCTATGAAACGTGGAAATTTAAAATTTTGAGAAAAAAAAAATTCATCTATTTTGGTGGTAAAAATTTTTTCAAAAATGTTGGTAAAAAATTTTCAATTTTTACTTCCCTCGCATACCGAAGGGAAGTATTGTATTCGAGAAAAAATCACCCTCCGAGATTTTTTCGGATTCTGACGTTTCAGAACACGTAGATTCCGAAAATATAGGTTTTTCAATTCCGTCAGTCTGTCTGTCTGTCTGTCTGTCGGTCTGTCTGTCTGTCTGTCTGTCTGTCTGTCTGTCTGTTGGTGTATTTACTAAAAAACTACTTGACGGAGAGCAGTCAAATTTGGTAGGTAGTTAACCCTACTGTCAGCGAAGAACTGGTAGAATTTTCACTGAAAAATATACAGGGTGGACCGTCTAAACGGAATAAATAGTGAAAAAAATTTTTTTTTGCTCAAATTTAAAATTTCCACGTTTCATGACGCGCTAAACCTGTTTCAGGAAAAAAAAATTTTTGAAAATTTTTTTCACATTTTTGAAAAAATTTTTACCAAGATGAAAAAAATTTTTTTTTGCTCAAATTTAAAATTTCCACGTTTCATGACGCGCTAAACCTATTTCAGGAAAAAAAAATTTTTGAAAATTTGTTTCAAACATTTTTGAAAAAAAATCGGTAAAGTTATTCACACAGAACTTCCCTCGTTATTTGTGCATGACAGTCACTCAAAAAATTATTAATTACGAAATGATATTGGGAATAATAATCGGAATATAATTATTGGTATTATTACAAAGAAAACCTGATAACTTTTGGTCAAAAAAATATACAGAGTGTTCATCCAACAGCAAAAGTTCAATATACTAAATAACAGGTGCAAAATATGGAAGGCTTGCGCAAATACCTTTATAAATGTCCACCATGACTCAATTATTTCTTGGGATGCCATTATTCAATAAAAGTATATAATAGGATATGCCAAATATTATTGCCATCTCTCACATTCTCAATCCCACATTCACGTAATGGAGTGGAAGTATAGTGGTAATTAAAATATAGAACAAATTTTCAAAAATGTTTTCTGTCTAGTCTAGTGTTAAATTTTTTTCCAAATTGGTGAAAATATGTTGCAAATTTTTTTTTCCGAAATAGAAACGTGGAAATTTTAAATTTGAGCAAAAAAATATTTCGTCTATTCTATAATGGTGATAAATAGATTACATAAACATGTTTTCATTTTTTTAAAATTTTTCTAAAACATTTTTAAATTTGTTTTAATAAATTTGGAATGCCATGGAAACGTGGAAATTTTAAATCTATTTGTGGTAAAATTTTTTCAAAAATTTTTAAATTTTTTTAAATTTTTCTTTAAATAGATTTAGAACGCTATGAAACGTGGAAATTTTAAATTTTGAGAAAAAAAAAATTCATCTATTTTGGTGGTAAAAATTTTTTCAAAAATGTTGGTAAAAAATTTAAAAATGTTTTTTTTTTCTTTAAATAGATTTAGCACGCTATGAAACGTGGAAATTTTAAATTTTGAGAAAAAAAAATTCATCTATTTTGGTGGTAAAAATTTTTTCAAAAATGTTGGTAAAAAATTTTCAATTTTTTTTTTCTTTTAAATAGGTTTAGAATACCATGAAACGTGGAAATTTTAAATTTGAACAAAGAAAAAATTTTTTTTTAGTGGTAAAATTTTTTTCAAAAATGATTGAAAAAAATTTTCAAAAATTTTTTTTTTCCTGAAATAGGTTTAGCGCGTCATGAAACGTAGAAATTTTAAATTTGAGCAAAAACAAATTTTTTTCATCTTGGTAAAAATTTTTTCAAAAATGTGAAAAAAATTTTCAAAAATTTTTTTTTCCTGAAACAGGTTTAGCGCGTCATGAAACGTGGAAATTTTAAATTTGAGCAAAAAAAATTTTTTTCACTATTTATTCCGTTTAGACGGTCCACCCTGTATATTTTTCAGTGAAAATTCTACCAGTTCTTCGCTGACAGTAGGGTTAACTACCTACCAAATTTGACTGCTCTCCGTCAAGTAGTTTTTTAGTAAATACACCAACAGACAGACAGACAGACAGACAGACAGACAGACAGACCGACAGACAGACAGACAGACAGACTGACGGAATTGAAAAACCTATATTTTCGGAATCTACGTGTTCTGAAACGTCAGAATCCGAAAAAATCTCGGAGGGTGATTTTTTCTCGAATACAATACTTCCCTTCGGTATGCGAGGGAAGTAAAAAATTTTTGAAAATTTGTTTCAAACATTTTTGAAAAAAAATCGGTAAAGTTATTCACACAGAACTTCCCTCGTTATTTGTGCATGACAGTCACTCAAAAAATTATTAATTACGAAATGATATTGGGAATAATAATCGGAATATAATTATTGGTATTATTACAAAGAAAACCTGATAACTTTTGGTCAAAAAAATATACAGAGTGTTCATCCAACAGCAAAAGTTCAATATACTAAATAACAGGTGCAAAATATGGAAGGCTTGCGCAAATACCTTTATAAATGTCCACCATGACTCAATTATTTCTTGGGATGCCATTATTCAATAAAAGTATATAATAGGATATGCCAAATATTATTGCCATCTCTCACATTCTCAATCCCACATTCACGTAATGGAGTGGAAGTATAGTGGTAATTAAAATATAGAACAAATTTTCAAAAATGTTTTCTGTCTAGTCTAGTGTTAAATTTTTTTCCAAATTGGTGAAAATATGTTGCAAATTTTTTTTTCCGAAATAGAAACGTGGAAATTTTAAATTTGAGCAAAAAAATATTTCGTCTATTCTATAATGGTGATAAATAGATTACATAAACATGTTTTCATTTTTTTAAAATTTTTCTAAAACATTTTTAAATTTGTTTTAATAAATTTGGAATGCCATGGAAACGTGGAAATTTTAAATCTATTTGTGGTAAAATTTTTTCAAAAATTTTTAAATTTTTTTAAATTTTTCTTTAAATAGATTTAGAACGCTATGAAACGTGGAAATTTTAAATTTTGAGAAAAAAAAAATTCATCTATTTTGGTGGTAAAAATTTTTTCAAAAATGTTGGTAAAAAATTTAAAAATGTTTTTTTTTTCTTTAAATAGATTTAGCACGCTATGAAACGTGGAAATTTTAAATTTTGAGAAAAAAAAATTCATCTATTTTGGTGGTAAAAATTTTTTCAAAAATGTTGGTAAAAAATTTTCAATTTTTTTTTTCTTTTAAATAGGGTTAGAATACCATGAAACGTGGAAATTTTAAATTTGAACAAAGAAAAAATTTTTTTTTAGTGGTAAAATTTTTTTCAAAAATGATTGAAAAAAATTTTCAAAAATTTTTTTTTTCCTGAAATAGGTTTAGCGCGTCATGAAACGTAGAAATTTTAAATTTGAGCAAAAACAAATTTTTTTCATCTTGGTAAAAATTTTTTCAAAAATGTGAAAAAAATTTTCAAAAATTTTTTTTTCCTGAAACAGGTTTAGCGCGTCATGAAACGTGGAAATTTTAAATTTGAGCAAAAAAAATTTTTTTCACTATTTATTCCGTTTAGACGGTCCACCCTGTATATTTTTCAGTGAAAATTCTACCAGTTCTTCGCTGACAGTAGGGTTAACTACCTACCAAATTTGACTGCTCTCCGTCAAGTAGTTTTTTAGTAAATACACCAACAGACAGACAGACAGACAGACAGACCGACAGACAGACAGACAGACAGACTGACGGAATTGAAAAACCTATATTTTCGGAATCTACGTGTTCTGAAACGTCAGAATCCGAAAAAATCTCGGAGGGTGATTTTTTCTCGAATACAATACTTCCCTTCGGTATGCGAGGGAAGTAAAATTTTTACCAAGTTGAAAAAAATTTTTTTTTGCTCAAATTTAAAATTTCCACGTTTCATGACGCGCTAAACCTGTTTCAGGAAAAAAAATTTTTTGAAAATTTTTTTGAAACATTTTTGAAATTTTTACCAAGATGAAAAAAATTTGTTTTTGCTCAAATTTAAAATTTCTACGTTTCATGACGCGCTAAACCTATTTCAGAAAAAAAAAATTTTTGAAAATTTTTTTCAATCATTTTTGAAAAAAATTTTACCACTAAAAAAAAATTTTTTCTTTGTTCAAATTTAAAATTTCCACGTTTCATGGTATTCTAAACCTATTTAAAAGAAAAAAAAATTGAAAATTTTTTACCAACATTTTTGAAAAAATTTTTACCACCAAAATAGATGAATTTTTTTTTCTCAAAATTTAAAATTTCCACGTTTCATAGCGTGCTAAATCTATTTAAAGAAAAAAAAAACATTTTTAAATTTTTTACCAACATTTTTGAAAAAATTTTTACCACCAAAATAGATGAATTTTTTTTTTCTCAAAATTTAAAATTTCCACGTTTCATAGCGTTCTAAATCTATTTAAAGAAAAATTTAAAAAAATTTAAAAATTTTTGAAAAAATTTTACCACAAATAGATTTAAAATTTCCACGTTTCCATGGCATTCCAAATTTATTAAAACAAATTTAAAAATGTTTTAGAAAAATTTAAAAAAAATGAAAACATGTTTATGTAATCTATTTATCACCATTATAGAATAGACGAAATATTTTTTTGCTCAAATTTAAAATTTCCACGTTTCTATTTCGGAAAAAAAAATTTGCAACATATTTTCACCAATTTGGAAAAAAATTTAACACTAGACTAGACAGAAAACATTTTTGAAAATTTGTTCTATATTTTAATTACCACTATACTTCCACTCCATTACGTGAATGTGGGATTGAGAATGTGAGAGATGGCAATAATATTTGGCATATCCTATTATATACTTTTATTGAATAATGGCATCCCAAGAAATAATTGAGTCATGGTGGACATTTATAAAGGTATTTGCGCAAGCCTTCCATATTTTGCACCTGTTATTTAGTATATTGAACTTTTGCTGTTGGATGAACACTCTGTATATTTTTTTGACCAAAAGTTATCAGGTTTTCTTTGTAATAATACCAATAATTATATTCCGATTATTATTCCCAATATCATTTCGTAATTAATAATTTTTTGAGTGACTGTCATGCACAAATAACGAGGGAAGTTCTGTGTAAATAACTTTACCGATTTTTTTACTTCCCTCGCATACCGAAGGGAAGTATTGTATTCGAGAAAAAATCACCCTCCGAGATTTTTTCGGATTCTGACGTTTCAGAACACGTAGATTCCGAAAATATAGGTTTTTCAATTCCGTCAGTCTGTCTGTCTGTCTGTCTGTCTGTCTGTCTGTCTGTCTGTCTGTCTGTCTGTCTGTTGGTGCATTTACTAAAAAACTACTTGACGGAGAGCAGTCAAATTGGTAGGTAGTTAACCCTACTGTCAGCGAAGAACTGGTAGAATTTTCACTGCAAAATATACAGGGTGGACCATCTAAACGGAATAAATAGTGAAAAAAATTTTTTTTTGCTCAAATTTAAAATTTCCACGTTTCATGACGCGCTAAACCTATTTCAGAAAAAAAAAAAATTTTGAAAATTTTTTTCAATCATTTTTGAAAAAATTTTTACCACTAAAATATGGGAAGAAAAATTTTTTTTTCTTCAAATTTTAAATTTTCACGTTTCGTGGCATTCTAAACGTATTTCAAAAAAAAAAAAATTTTTGAAAATTTTTTTACCAACATTTTTGAAAAAAATTTTACCACTAAAATAGGTGGAATTTTTTTTTTGAAAATTTAAAATTTCCACGTTTCCATGGAATTCTAAACGTATAAAACAAATTTAGAAATTTTTCTGAAAAATTTTTTAAAAAATGATTGAAAAAAATTTATTGTAATTTTTTTCAATCATTTTTGAAAAAATTTTTACCACTAAAATATAAGAAGAAAAATTTTTTTTTCCTCAAATTTAAAATTTTCACGTTTCGTGGCATTCTAAACGTATTTCAAAAAAAAATTTTTTGAAAGACTGAAAATTTTTAACCAAGTTTTGAAAAATTTCAAAAAAAAATTGAAATTTTTAACCACCTCTATACCAATTCACTGAGTGAAAGTAGAACTGAAAATGTGTCTAATGGCAATAATATTTGGCATATGCTATTATACTTATTGGAAAATATACAGGGTGGTCATCCCAAGAAATTATTCATGGGTAGACCTGTTATTTAGTATTGAACTTTTGCTGTTGGATGAGCACTATTTTTTCAACCAAAAGTTATCAGGACTTCTTTGTAATAATTACAATAACTATATTTCCATTATTATTCTTCTTCTTCAATGTCATTTCATATTTAATAATTTTTTAGTGACCGCCATGCACAAATAACGAGGGAAGTTCTGTGTAAATACCTTTACCGATTTTTTTTCTTTTAAATAGGTTTAGAATACCATGAAACGTGGAAATTTTAAATTTGAACAAAGAAAACATTTTTTTTAGTGGTAAAATTTTTTTCAAAAATGATTGAAAAAAATTTTCAAAAATTTTTTTTTTCCTGAAATAGGTTTAGCGGGTCATGAAACGTAGAAATTTTAAATTTGAGCAAAAACAAATTTTTTTCATCTTGGTAAAAATTTTTTCAAAAATGTTTGAAAAAAATTTTCAAAAAAATTTTTTTTCCTGAAACAGGTTTAGCGCGTCATGAAACGTGGAAATTTTAAATTTGAGCAAAAAAAAATTTTTTTCAAATTGGTAAAAATTTTTTCAAAAATGTTTGAAAAAAATTTTCAAAAAATTTTTTTTCCTGAAATAGGTTTAGCGCGTCATGAAACGTGGAAATTTTAAATTTGAGCAAAAAAAAATTTTTTTCATCTTGGTAAAAATTTTTACTTCCCTCGCATACCGAAGGGAAGTATTGTATTCGAGAAAAAATCACCCTCCGAGATTTTTTCGGATTCTGACGTTTCAGAACACGTAGATTCCGAAAATATAGGTTTTTCAATTCCGTCAGTCTGTCTGTCTGTCTGTCTGTCGGTCTGTCTGTCTGTCTGTCTGTCTGTCTGTCTGTTGGTGCATTTACTAAAAAACTACTTGACGGAGAGCAGTCAAATTTGGTAGGTAGTTGACGCTACTGTCAGCGAAGAACTGGTAGAATTTTCACTGAAAAATATACAGGGTGGACCGTCTAAACGGAATAAATAGTGAAAAAAATTTTTTTTTGCTCAAATTTAAAATTTCCACGTTTCATGACGCGCTAAACCTATTTCAGAAAAAAAAAAATTTTGAAAATTTTTTTCAAACATTTTTGAAAAAATTTTTACCAAGATGAAAAAAAATTTTTTTTACTCAAATTTAAAATTTCTACGTTTCATGACACGCTTAACCAATTTCAGAAAAAAAAAAAAATTTTGAAAATTTTTTTCACATTTTTGAAAAAATTTTTACCAAGATGAAAAAAAATTTTTTTTACTCAAATTTAAAATTTCTACGTTTCATGACACGCTTAACCAATTTCAGAAAAAAAAAATTTTGAAAATTTTTTTCAAACATTTTTGAAAAAATTTTTACCAAGATGAAAAAAATTTTTTTTGCTCAAATTTAAAATTTCTACGTTTCATGACACGCTTAACCTATTTCAGGAAAAAAAAAATTATTCACCAATATTTTTGAAGAAATTTTTACTACTAAAATGAAATAATTTTTTTTCTTTCTTCAAATTTAAAATTTCCACGTTTCATGGCATTCTAAGCCCGATGCAAAAAAAAAAAAATTTGAAAATTTTTTTTACCATTTTTGAAAATTTATTTACTAAAATAGATGGAATTTTTTTTGTTTCTTCAAATTTCAAATTTCCATGTTTCATAGCGTTCTAAATCTATTTAAAAGATAAATTAGAAATTTTTCTTACTATTTTAAAAAAATTTTACCACTAAGATAGATTTATTTTTTTTTGTTCAGATTTTAACTATCCACGTTTCCATGACATTCTAAAATTATTCAAACAAATTTAAAAATGTTTTTGAAGAATTTTTTTAAAAATTTGAAAACATTTTTAATCCATTTATGTATCACTACTATAGAACAGACGAAAAAATGTTTTTGCTCAAATTTAAAATTTCCACGTTTCATGATATTCCAAACCAATTTCGGAAAAAAAAATTGCATCAATTCGTTACCAGTTTGGAAAAAAATTTAACACTAGAATGCTCAAATTTAAATGACATTCTAAACCTAGGTATTTCAGAAAAAAATTTTTGAAAATTTTTTCCACCAACATTTTTCAAAAAGTTTTTACCACTAAAATAGATCGAATTTTTTTTTATTTGCTCAAATTTAAAATTTTCACGTTTCATAGCATTCTAAACCTATTTTAAAAAATATATAATTTTTAATTTTTAAACTTTTTTTAGCATTACTATAGAATATAAGGAAACTTTCCTTTTTGCTCAAATTTAAAATTTCTACGTTTGAAATTTTAAACCTATTTCAGAAGAAAAAAATTTGAAAATTATTTTACCAACATCTTTTGAAAAATTTAAAAAAAAATGAAATTTTTTAACCACCACTATACTTCCACTCCATTACGTGAATGTTGGATTGAAAATGTGACAGATGGCAATAATATCTGGCATATGCACCTATTATACTTTTATTGTAAAATGTGCAGGGTGGTCATCCCAAGAAATAATTCAGTCATGGTGGACATTTGTAAAGGTATTTGCGCAAGCCTGCCATATGTGGCACCTGCTATTTAGTATTGAACTTTTGCTGTTGGATGAGCAATCTGTATATTTTTTTGACCAAAACTTATCAAGTTTTCTTTGTAATAATAGCAATAACTCTATTCCGATTATTATTCTCAATGTCATTTCGTAATTATATATTTTTTAGAGTGACCGCCATGCACAAATAACGAGGGAAGTTCTGTGTAAATACCTTTACCGATTTTTTCAAAAATGTTTGAAAAAAATTTTCAAAAATTTTTTTTTCCTGAAACAGGTTTAGCACGTCATGAAACGTGGAAATTTTAAATTTGAGCAAAAAAAAATTTTTTTCACTATTTATTCCGTTTAGACGGTCCACCCTGTATATTTTTCAGTGAAAATTCTACCAGTTCTTCGCTGACAGTAGGGTTAACTACCTACCAAATTTGACTGCTCTCCGTCAAGTAGTTTTTTAGTAAATACACCAACAGACAGACAGACAGACAGACAGACAGACAGACAGACAGACTGACGGAATTGAAAAACCTATATTTTCGGAATCTACGTGTTCTGAAACGTCAGAATCCGAAAAAATCTCGGAGGGTGATTTTTTCTCGAATACAATACTTCCCTTCGGTATGCGAGGGAAGTAAAAATTGAAAATTTTTTTCACCAACATTTTTCAAAAAGTTTTTACCACTAAAATGGATCGAATTTTTTTTTATTTGCTCAAATTTAAAAATTTCACGTTTCATAGCATTCTAAACCTATTTTAAAAATACATCATTTTTAATTTTTAAACTTTTTTTAGCACTACTATAGAACAGAAGGAAACTTTCCTTTTTGCTCTAATTTAAAATTTCTACCTTTGACATTTTAAACCTATTTCAGAAGAAAAAAATTTGAAAATTATTTTACCATCTTTTGAAAAATTTCAAAAAAATGAAATTTTTTAACCACCACTATACTTCCACTCCATTACGTGAATGTTGGATTGAAAATGTGACAGATGGCAATAACATCTGGCATATGCACCTATTATACTTTTATTGAAAAATGTACAGGGTGGTCATCCCAAGAAATAATTCAGTCATGGTGGACATTTGTAAAGGTATTTGCGCAAGCCTGCCATATGTGGCACCTGCTATTTAGTATTGAACTTTTGCTGTTAAATGAGCAATCTGTGTATTTTTTTGACCAAAACTTATCAAGTTTTCTTTGTAATAATAGCAATAACTCTATTCCGATTATTATTCTCAATGTCATTTCGTAATTATTAATTTTTTAGAATGACTGCCATGCACAAATAACGAGGGAAGTTCTGTGTAAATACCTTTACCGATTTTTCCATAATATTTTTCAACCCACCATCACCCCTACTCCATTATTAAATGGGTTGATAAAATAAAATTGAGATATTCACTTGAAATTTGGTACACGTATGAATTCCGTTGAAGGGTTGGGGGTTCAATAGGAGTAAATAGGGAAAAATAAGTAAATCACATACTAGAGTGCAAATCTAATCAATATGTTTCCGTTAAATTGACTTGGATAAAAAATTTGGATGTGGAAGTAGTGATGCCTTAGGCCGCGGTATTTATAGAAATTATTGGAAACTGTAGAATATTAGTCGGCGGTGCTCCCCTATTAGTTTCATCAAGCTATTTCTAGTACAAGATAGGCAAAAATCGTAAAGTATTTTCTATGCGAGAATTGGAAATGCGTCGTAAATAAAAGCATGCTAAATTGTTAGGTATTTTCGGAGCAACTGATACTGAATCTGATGTCAAAAAATAAACGTTGAACATAGCCAATCCAATAGCCATAATCACACAACTTTTTCAGATTTTCAGGAAATTTAGCCACTGGCACTGAAATTAAAATTGAACCACCAGCGAAAGATGACAAAAAACTATAAGAGTTGGGGTGTTACTTTTCGTATGTAAAATTTTGATAAAAGTATCCCAGGAGAGGGAATTTAATTAATTTAGATAGCTGCGCAAGACACACTAAAGTACGGAAGAGCTGAGGGGTCAAAGCGCCGCTCTTATTTCTTTCTCAATCTTGAGATAATCTTGAGATAATAAGTCAAGATCTGGAGATTTTGAGATAAATATCAAGATTAAGACAAATAATAGCGGCGCTTTGACCCCTCAGCTCTTCCGTACTGTACTAAAGCATTACTTGCCTTCGATTGTAAACCGCATTATGATTCACAGAAATATAATGAAGGTGACAAAATGAAGATAAAACAACCAAACGAATTGTTATCTGGTAGACTATCTTTATCTGGCAATAATGTTGTGAAATATTTTGTAGGATTGTACCCGTTAGGTATTTTACAACGGTTCACTGATCTCATCGATGCAAGTGTAATGTTGCGTTATATGTAGTAAGAACCTACGTTAGTCTGGTCAAAAGTGGAACAGCTAAATTAAATACTTGTCTCAATATAACACAAAAACTCGAAATGGGATATCCAGAGTGACGAAAGTTATATTAATTAGTGCCAATCAACATCGCAATTAAACATATTAGATATTACAACCAAGACAGTTCATCCAACCATAGAAATCAGAGGGAGATAATAATGATTTTTTGAGAAGGGATACAATTTATCCGAAATAAAAAGGAGGATGTTCTCAATTTAATCCCAGCGTATGTTTGTCTTTTACGTCCACAGCCACGTAGTGGAGTGGAAGTACTTAAAGTAATTGCAAAAAAAAAATCAAATTTTTTAACATTGGAAATGTTTATGTTCGTATATGGGGTCGAGTTACCAGTTTTCGTCAAGGTCAAAAGGCAGCGGTGTCGCGGTCGAGTGAGACTGTCGTATATACAACGGCTGATATTTGCAAATGTAATATGGGTTACATATATCACAGGGGGGGTCAAGTTACTAGGTTTCATTTAAGGTCGAAATACAGCGGTGTCGCAATCGAGAGTGGATCGTAGCTGTTTCCGGACGAGACGAAGCCGAGTCCGGAAACGTTTGTGTTTTATGTATGGTGTTATCATTTCCAATGTCCCGATGGTTGCAAAAATTTCGAAATCTGTGAATTTTTACTTCCCTCGCATGCCGAAGGGAAGTATTGTATTCGAGAAAAAATCACCCTCCGAGATTGTTTCGGATTTTCACGTTTCAGATCACGTAGATTACGAAAACACAGGTTTTTCAATTCCATCAGTCTGTCTGTCTGTCTGTCGGTGCATTAACTAAAAAACTACTTGCCGGAAAGCAGTCAAATTTGGTAGGTAGTTGCCGCTACTGTCAGCGAAGAAATGGTTAAACTTTCACTGGAAAATATACAGAGTGGACCGTCTAAAAGGAATAAATAATGAAAACATTTTTTTTTAATTTTTTTGCTCAAATTTAAAATTTCCACGTTCCATGGCACACTAAACCTACTTCAGAAAAAAAAAATTGGAAAATTTTTTCACCAATATTTGAAAAAAAATTTACCACTAAAATAGAAGATTTTTTTTTCCTTTGTTCAAATTTAAACTTTCCACGTTTCATGGCATTCTAAACCTATTTCAAAAAGATTTTTTTTTAAACTTTTTTTACCATTTTTGAAAAAATTTTTACCGCTAAAATAGATGGAATTTTTTTTTTTCTTTGTTCAAATTTAAAATTTTCACGTTTCATAGCATTCTAAACCTATTTAAAAAAAAAATTGTTTTGAAATTTTTTTTACCATTTTTGAAAAAATTTTACCACTAAAACATACGGATTTTTTTTGTTCAAATTTAAAATTTCCACGTTTCATAGCATTCTAAACCTATTTAAAAAAAAATTTTTTTGGGTTTTTTTTTTACCATTTTTGAAAAAATTTTACCACTAAAATATACGGATTTTTTTTGTTCAAATTCAAAATTTCCACGTTTCCATGGCATTCGAAACCTATTCAAACAAATTTTAAGAAATTATTGAAAAATTTAAAAGTTTTTTTGAAATAATTTTTAATCGCTACTTACTATAGAATAGATGGAAATTTTTTTTGCTCATATTTAAAATTTACACGTTTCATGACATTCCAAACCTATTTCGGAAAAAAAAAATTTGCAACATTTTTTTACCAATTTGGAAAAAAAATTGACCACTAGAATAGATGGAAAAACATTTTTTTTGCTCAAATTTAAAATTTCCACGTTTCATGACAGTCTAAACCTACTTCAGAAAACAAAATTTTGAAAATTTATTTCACCATTTTTGAAAAAAATTTTACCACTATAATAGATGGAATTTTTTTTCTTTGTTCGAATTAAAAGTTTCCACGTTTCATAGCATTCTAAACCTATTTAAAAAAAAATTTTTACCTTTTTTAAAAAAAATTTACCACTTAAATAGCTGGCAATTTTTTTTTCTTTGTTCAAATTTAAAATTTCCACGTTTCCGTAGTATTCTAAACCTATGCAAACAAATTTAAAAAAATTAGAATCACACTGCTTACTATAGAATAGATGAAAAAAATGTTTCATGACATTCTAAACCTATTTCAGAAAAAAAAATTAGAAATTTTTTTTCACCATTTTTGAAAAATGTTTTGCCATTAAAACATATGAAATTTTTTTTTCTTTGCTCAAATTTTAAATTTTCACGTTTCATGGCATTCTAACCTATTTCAAAAAAAAAAAGGAAAATTTACCACTACTATAGAATAGAAGGAAACTTTCCTTTTTGCTCAAATTTAAAATTTCCACGTTTCATGACATTCTAAAACAATTTCAGAAGAAAAAACTTTTGAACATTTTTTTACCAACACTTGAAAAATTTCAAAAAAAATGAAATTTTTTAACCACCACTATACTTCAACTCCACTACATGAATGTAGAATTGAAAATGCATATGCACCTATTATACTTTTATTGAAAAATTTACAGGGTGGTCATCCCAAGAAATAATTCAGTCAAGATGGACATTTGTAAAGATATTTGCGTAAGCCTTCCATATTTGACATCTGTTATTTAGTATTGAATTTTTGCTGTTGGATGAGCACTCTGTACATTTTTTGACCAAAACTTATCAGGGTTTCTTTGTAATAATAGTGATAACTATATTCCGATTATTATTCTCAATGTCATTTCCTAATTAACAATTTTTTAAGTGACCGCCATGCACAAATAAAGAGGGAAATTCTATGTAAATACCTTTACCGATTTTTTCTGTTGAAATAGGCTTAGAATGTCATAAAACGTCGAGTTTTTAAATTTGAGCCAAACAAATTATCTGTCTGTCTTTCACATTAGTGTATTGTTGAAATGATACTCATTTTATGGAGTCACAAGATGAAAATTAATGTTGGTTCCTGATTCCCATGGAATTACATAAATATCATGGGGTCAAAATTTATTTTTTATTTTTTTACACTACAATTTTATTCCAAAAATTATAAGCTGTTAGTTAGGATATGAACATATCACAGAAAATACTCGTATTCTATCAAATAGTTCACAAAGAAAAAACATGTTTTTTTAACCCCCTATTCGTTTAATTTATTGAGATTTTTTTTATAATCGACAACGTCCTGGACCACATATATTTTAGCTCCCGAATTTGGCTCATTCACATTTGAGAGAATCAAATTTTTTAATATTTCAAAATTCTTTCATAACTTTTGTAAAAAAAATGTCTTCACACTGGCATTTAGGGCAAATCATTTTCGTAATGGTATTAACCTACCTCCCAAATACCAACTAAATCCGAGCCGGGGTAGCTATCCATGCTTACCCGCCAACGCTCTTTAAACAATCATTTATGAAAACACACACGCTATACAGAACGTATGATTGATTGGTAAACGTGAAATATTTTTCTACTTCAAAGTATACTGCGATACAGAACGATCTATAACCCGTACCTCGTTTATCGCTTTATCAGTCAATAGTTAGGCGACATGTGCAACCACTTTTCTATTTTCTTAAGCTCACTATTTATGATATTTATAATCGAGTCTACATTATCACCAACTAAGTATATCAATGTGTCGTCAGCAAATAGTTGCATGCTGCATTTTTTAACGTACTTCATGATGTCATTTATATACAGAAAAAACAAGTTAGGCCCCATAACGGTTCCTTGCGGTACACCGAATATTGTCTCTTTTGGTAAGGATGTCATTTTTATATTTGGTAACTTGTGTTCTATTGTCTCAAAAGCTGTGCGGAAATCTAAAGAAACTACCACAATGATTTGTTTCCCATTTAAGGTGTTCTTCCAATTTAATAATATTGTTTATAAAGCAGTATGTCCAGCTTGATATTTCTATAGTATGTTGCTGGCTTCTAAATATTCTATTATTTGTTCATTAGCACATAATTCCAGTAATCTTTCGTAGATTGTTGCCATATTTATGGGTCTATGCTCCTCACATCGATTGTTTTATTTTTCTTCTCTGTAGGTATTAGTTTTGATGTTTTCCAAGTGTCTGGGAATATTCCTGTTTCTAAATTTGCGACAAATCTTAACTGTGAAGAATTATGAAAAAGTTTATAAATTTTTATAAATAATTAAATCTGTAGTTGTCACTAAACCACAGTAAAAAAATCGGCAAAGAACTTCCCTCTTTATTTGTGCGCGGGTCACTCTAAAAAATTAATAATTACGAAATGACATTGAAAATAATAATCGAAATATAGTTATCGCTATTATTACAAAGAAGACCTGGTAAGTTTTCGTCAAAAAAATATACAGAGTACTCATCCAACAGCAAAAGTTAATACTAAATAACAGATGCCAAATATGGAAGGCTTGCGCAAATACCTTTACAAATTTAAAAATGAATTATTATTTTTTGTTTGCTTATAATTGTATTGAAACATTCTTTATAGGATTTTGCAAACAGCAGAAAAATTAACTATCTATTAAAGAAAAACTTTGTGTAGAAATATTAATGAAATCTTTGCATTCTTTCGATAACCTGAATTCTGGTTATGCTAGCAAATTAAAATCCTAAAATGAATTTGTCTAATTTCTTATTTGACAATTCTCATTTTAACACTAGCATCCACACAGTCCTCTACGGCCATGCAGATTAAACTAGTATCCACATAACCCCCTACGATTATGAAGATTCAGTTAAAAACGAGAACAAAGACCTAAAATGAATTTACTTATCTACCTTGTCTTAAAAAATTTTTCATTCCAATGGATTACATTTTCATGAAATCTATCATTCTGGTTCCTGGAAATGCTTAGCCTTTGAAACGTTTTTCGCCCTTATTCTTTATGTCTTTCTGATGAGCTCCAGAATAAGGGCGAAAAACGTTTCAAAGGCTAAGCATTTCCAGGAAACAGAATGATAGATTTCATGAAAATGTAATCCATTGGAATGAAAAATTTTTTAAGACAAGGTAGATAAATAAATTCATTTTAGGTCTTTGTTCTCATTTTTAACTGAATCTTCATAATCGTAGGGGGTTATGTGGATACTAGTTTAATCTGCATGGCCGTAGGGGACTGTGTGGATGCTAGTGTTAGAATGAGAATTGTCAAATAAGAAATTAGACAAATTCATTTTAGGATTTTAATTTGCTAGCATAACCAGAATTCAGGTTATCGAAAGAATGCAAAGATTTCATTAATATTTCTACACAAAGTTTTTCTTTTATAGATAGTTAATTTTTCTGCTGTTTGCAAAATCCTATAAAGAATGTTTCAATACCTTTACAAATGTCCACCATGAATTATTTCTTGGGATGACCACCCTGTATATTTTTCAATAAAAGTATAATAGCATGTCAAATATAATTGCCATCTGACACATTTTCACTTCCACATTCACGTAATGGAGTGGAAGTATAGTGGTGGTAAAAGAATTTCATTTTTTTTGAAATTTTTCAAAAATGGTTAAAAATTTTCAAAATATTTTTCCTTTTGAAATCGGTTTAGAATGTCCTGACACGTGGAAATTTTAAATTTGAGTAAAGAGAAAAAAATTTCCATCTGTTTTAGTGGTAAAATTTTTTTAAAAAACCGCTGCCTAAGGAATCACTACTTCCACATCCAGATTATTCGTCCAAGTCACTTTAAAGGAAACATCTTGACTATATTTGCACTCTAGTACGTGGAAATTATTGGTCATAGAATTTTAATAATATTTGTGGTAGATGTCATAGAAAAGTTTGAGGAGTTGGTTTCTACCATATACGTTAAAAATGAAGTTTCTAGTTTACCGTACTTATTTTCCACTATTTACAACCTTCCACCTCAATGGAGTCATCTCAATCAGATGTCACTACAATACATACGTGTACTAACTTTCAAGTGAATATCTCAATTTGATGTTATCAATCCCATTAATGAAGCGGAGGTGGTAGAGTTTGAAAAATATTCGAAAGAAATCTGAGGCCTTGGTTTCTAGTATATACACCGAATCCCAAATTTCTGTAGTCTTACCAGCTTGCTTTACTTATTTTCCCCTATTTGCCCCTATTTAACCCCCAACCCTTCAACGGCATCATCTCAAATTATGATCTAGTTTCAGGCGTCGTTATAATACATACGTGTACCAAATTTCAAATGAATATCTCAATTTTATTTTATCAACCCTTTTTTATTGGAGTAGGCGGGGTGGTTGGGTTGAAAAATATTATAAGAAAATCTGACGCTGTGGCTTCTAGTACATACACCGAATTTCAAGTTTCTGTAGTCTTACCAACGTTTTACTTATATTCCTCTATTTACCCCAAATTAACCCCCAACCCTTCAACGGAATCATCTCAAAATATAAACTAATTCCAGACGTCGTTATAATACATACGTGTACGAAATTTCAAATGAATATCTCAACTTAATTTTGTCAACCCCATTAATGGGGTAGGGGTGGTGGGGGGGTTGAAAAATATTATAAAAAAATCTGAGGCCTTAACTTCTTGTACATACACCGAATTTCAAGTTTCTGTACTCATACCAGCTTGCTTTACTTATTTCCCCCTATTGACCCCTAAATAACCCCCAACCCTTCAACGGAATCATCTCAAAGTATAATCTAGTTCCAGATGTCGTTAAAATTCATACGTGTACCAAATTTCAAATAAATATCTTGATTTTATTTTATCAACCCTTTTAATAATGAAGTAGGGGTGGTGGGGGTTGCAAAATATTATAAATAATCTGAGACCTTGGCTTGTAGTACATACACCGAATTTCAAGTTTCTGTAGTCTTACCAGCTTGCTTTATTTATTTTCCCCTATTTACCCCTATTTAACCCCCAACCCTTCAACGGAATTATCTCAAAATATAATCTAGTTCCAGATGTCGTTATAATACATACGTGTAGAAAATTTCAAATGAATATCTCAATTTTATTTTATCAACCCTTTTCAAATTGGAGTAGGGGTGGTGGGGGTTGAAAAATATTATTAAAAAATCTGACGCTTTGGCTTCTAGTACATACACCGAATTTCAAGTTTCTGTACTCTTACCAACTTGTTTTACTTATATTCCTCTATTTACCCCAAATTAACCCCCAACCCTTCAACGGAATCATCCCAAAATATAATCTAATTCTAGACATCGTTATAATACATACGTGTACGAAATTTCAAATGAATATCTCAATTTTATTTTATCAACCCTTTTTTATTGGAGTAGGCGGGGTGGTTGGGTTGAAAAATATTATAAGAAAATCTGACGCTGTGGCTTCTAGTACATACACCGAATTTCAAGTTTCTGTAGTCTTACCAACGTTTTACTTATATTCCTCTATTTACCCCAAATTAACCCCCAACCCTTCAACGGAATCATCTCAAAATATAAACTAATTCCAGACGTCGTTATAATACATACGTGTACGAAATTTCAAATGAATATCTCAACTTAATTTTGTCAACCCCATTAATGGGGTAGGGGTGGTGGGGGGGTTGAAAAATATTATAAAAAAATCTGAGGCCTTAACTTCTTGTACATACACCGAATTTCAAGTTTCTGTACTCATACCAGCTTGCTTTACTTATTTCCCCCTATTGACCCCTAAATAACCCCCAACCCTTCAACGGAATCATCTCAAAGTATAATCTAGTTCCAGATGTCGTTAAAATTCATACGTGTACCAAATTTCAAATAAATATCTTGATTTTATTTTATCAACCCTTTTAATAATGAAGTAGGGGTGGTGGGGGTTGCAAAATATTATAAATAATCTGAGACCTTGGCTTGTAGTACATACACCGAATTTCAAGTTTCTGTAGTCTTACCAGCTTGCTTTATTTATTTTCCCCTATTTACCCCTATTTAACCCCCAACCCTTCAACGGAATTATCTCAAAATATAATCTAGTTCCAGATGTCGTTATAATACATACGTGTAGAAAATTTCAAATGAATATCTCAATTTTATTTTATCAACCCTTTTCAAATTGGAGTAGGGGTGGTGGGGGTTGAAAAATATTATTAAAAAATCTGACGCTTTGGCTTCTAGTACATACACCGAATTTCAAGTTTCTGTACTCTTACCAACTTGTTTTACTTATATTCCTCTATTTACCCCAAATTAACCCCCAACCCTTCAACGGAATCATCCCAAAATATAATCTAATTCTAGACATCGTTATAATACATACGTGTACGAAATTTCAAATGAATATCTCAACTTTATTTTATCAACCCCTTTAATGGGGTAGGGGTGGTGGGGGGTTGAAAAATATTATAAAAAAATCTGAGGCCTTAACTTCTAGTACATACACCGAATTTCAAGTTTCTGTACTCTTACAAGCTTGCTTTACTTATTTCCCCCTATTTACCCCTATTTAACCCCAACCCTTCACCGGATTTCTTCAAAAAACAATCCAGTTCAAGATCTCGTTATAATATATACGTGTACAAAATTTCAGGTCAATATCTTAAACCGTTCCGGAGAAAGCGTGCGGACAAAAAAAGTTACAGACAGACCGACAGACAGACCGACAGACAGAAAATTTTTTTTCGCTCAAATTTAAAATCTCGACGTTTCATGACATTCTAAACCTATTTCACGAATAAAAATTTTTGAAAATTTTTTTGCGATTACTATACTTCCAATCCACTACGTGGATGTGGAAGTAAAATATGAAAAAAATGTTCAAATTTTTTTTTTCTGAAATAGGTTTAGAATGTCATGAAAAGTGTAAATTTTAAATTTGAGCAAAAAAAAATTGTTTCATCTATTCTATAGTAAGCAGTTAGTGAAATAGATTAAAAATTTTTCATTTTTTTTTTTATTGTTTGAATAGGTTTAGAATGCCATGGAAACGAGGAAATTCTAAATTTGACCAAGGAAAAAAATTTTCATTTTTTTTTAATTTTTCAAAAATGTTGGTAAAAAAATTTTCTTCTGAAATAGGTTTACTTAGAATGTCATGAACAGTGTAAATTTTAAATTTGAGCAAAAGAAAATTTCCATATATTCTAGTGGTAATTTTTTTTCCAAAATGGTAAAAAAATGTTACAAATTTTCTTCTTCCGAAATAGGTTTGGAATGAAGCGTGGAAATTTTAAATTTTAGCAAAAAAATATTTTCTTCTATTCTATAGTAAGTACTTAGTGATAAATAGACAAATTTTTTCAAAAAAAATTTTAAACCTATCAAGAAAAATTTTTAAATTTGTTTTAATGCGTTTAGAATGCCGTAGAAACGTGGAAATTTTAAATTTGAACGAAGAAAAAAATTCCATCTATTTTAGTGGTAAAAAAATTTTTCAAAAATTTTTCTGAAATAGGTTTAGCGCGCCATGAAACGTGGAAATTTTAAATTTGAGCAAAAAAAATGTTTTTCACTATTTATTCCGTTTAGATGGTCCACCCTGTATATTTTCCAGTGAAAGTTTAACCATTTCTTCGCTGATAGTAGGGTCAACTATCTAGTAGTTTTTTTAGTTAATGCACCAACAGACAGACTGACGGAATTGAAAACCTATATTTTCGTAATATACGTGATCTGAAACGTCAGAATCCGAAAAAATCTCGGAGGGTGATTTTTTCTCGAATACAATACTTCCCTTCGGTATGCGAGGGAAGTAAGAATATGTTTTTGTTTGATACTTAAAGTAAGCCCGTCCTCTTGAAACTATTATCTGACATATACCATTTCAACTACTCCAATATATCGTAGTTTGGAACGAATAGCACCGAAGGAGGTGTCTTAGAAAAAAGATCCAGACACTTTTAGTGCTATTTTGACCAAAACTATACGCTCGCGAAATATTGCCCCATATTTCTAGGACACCCTGTATATACGTCCGCCAGGGAGTCACGAGTCAATACAATCAGGCCGCCGACTGGTTGCTGTAAATGTTATCATTTTATTTTTTTTATTTAATAACATAACACGCGAGGTCGTAATCATCTGCGAGCACATTAGCGGTGTTGCTCTTGCTGTGACAAGATACAAACTACGCGTGTTCGTATTTACACATCGGTATTATAGTGATAAACTAGTCAGTATTTAGTTACATGTGCAACAGTGCCAATACTAATTTAAAGCATTTTTTTATGTAGGCAAGTAAACCCATTTTGATATTTAAACGATTTTGAAAGTCTGTTTCCTTTCTCAAAGGGCTTTTACAGTTCAATAGAACTCTTGTAGTTTCATTATGTCCGTCTGCATGTCACAGGAGTTTTTCTCTTTTCTTGAAATTTCTTGTACCTTCACTATACCGCTAGTGTGACCCACTTTGAATAAAAACGCCCCTGTAAAAAAATGTGTTTTATTATCTGCTAACCTAATTTTTTCATTTTTGACATTGAATAAAAAAACGTAAGTCTTGAAAATTTAAATTAGTCTCTAAATTTTTGTCATAAACTTGCGGTTTCTATGGCCCATATATTTTTTTAAATCTTGTCTACCTGATTTTATCATTTAGACATCTACCTGATTTTATCATTTAGACACATTTTAACAGTGGTGTGTTCTTAAAATACTGCCTGCATCACCGTTGTCATAATTTGTCAATACTTTTTGCGAAATTTTAAAATTGAAATAATTTGTGTCATAAAGTAAGATAGACAATTTTTTCTTCCTTCTTCCTTGGACAGATTTTTATTTGAAAATTCGATTTCAAAATATTTGGTTTCAAAATGATTTATATTCTGATTTATAATCTGATTTTTTTTTCGATAGTACCACTTAGCAAATACTTTCAATAAAAATTATAACGAACACTGGAGCATAAGTATTTCCTGTAAAAACAATGAAAACTCGTTTTTACATACTTACATATAGCGCGCAAAATGTTGTCAAGGTGAAAGAAACGACAGGTTCCACTTATCCCACAGAATTCTATAGTCATAATAAATTGGTTTATCCAAACTTACACATGAACCAAAATTAGTCGTTTGACCACAATACCATTTCATAATGATTTTTAAACCAATAATTGAAAGCTTGTTCTTTCTAGATTCAGATGCTGCCAAGTAATTATACAAATTATTGTTAACAAATGCTACAGAGATTCTTTAAAAAAGGCGTTTAAGGTATCCCGCATATCATTCTGATGAAAAATTGGGTTTCAGTGAAATTGTTTACATTTCTACCATATTGTAGATTTTAATAATGGCAATAAACGACATTATAGAGAAAAAAGTACACAATAAAGGGAAAGTTTGGATAAAATTATTATTCTTACACTTGACCTTAAAATGGTTTTGTCCTTCTGAATAAGTCTCAATGGGCACGGCCTTAAATAATGAAATATGGCTTATCACAACTAGACATTCAGACAATGTTTTTACTCTGCTTTATATTAACTTTAGAAAAAATCGGTAAAGGTATTTACACAGAACTTCCCTCTTTATTTGTGCATGGCGGTCACTCTAAGAAATTAATAATTACGAAATGACATTGAATATAATAATCGGAATATAGTTATCACTATTATTACAAAGAGAACCTAATAAGTTTTGGTCAAATAAATATACAAGTTCTCAACCAACAGCAAAAGTTCAATACTAAATGACAGGTGCCAAATATGGAAAGCTTGCGCAAATACCTTTACAAATGTCCACCATGACTGAATTATTTCTTGGGATGACCACCCTGTGCATTTTTCAATATAAGTATAATAGGTGCATATGCCAAATATTATTGCCATCTGTCACATTTTCAATTCCACATTCACGTAGTGGAGCGGAAGTATTATAGTGGTGATTAAAAAATTTCATTTTTTTTTAAATTTGTCGAAAATGTTGGTAAAAAAATTTTCAAAATATTTTTCTTCTGAAATAGGTTTAGAATGTCATGAAACGTGGAAATTTTAAATTTGAACAAAGAAAAAACATTTTATTGGTAAAAATTTTTAAAAAAATATTGGTAAAAAAAAATTTCATTTTTTTTTTCTGAAATGGATTTAGCGTGCCATGAAACGTCGAAATTTTAAATTTGGGGAAAAAAATTTTTTTCATTATTTATTCCCATTAGACGGTCCACCCTGTATATTTTTCAGTGAAAGTTTAACAGTTTCTTCGCTGACAGTAGCGTCAACTACCTACCAAATTTGACTGCTCTCCGTCAAGTAGTTTTTTAGTTAATGCACCAACAGACAGACAGACGGAATTGAAAAATCTGTATTTTCGAAATCTACGTGATCTGAAACGGCACAATCCGAAAAAATCTCGGAGGGTGATTTTTTATCCAATACAATACTTCCCTTCGGTATGCGAGGGAAGTAAAAAAGTGCCAGTCAAAAAGTCTACTATGCATTACTGTAATATGAGAAAATCTTTTTGTATTGATGATTTTACTTACCTATTTCACATATTATTTCACTCTTTCAACCCTCTAGCGGACACATGTCCCTATTAAATCCGCCTTGAACAAAGTGTCCCAGAAGTTCATGTCAATAATTCAGGACCGTGTAATTGGAATGAAAACTGTACTATATTAGTACATCATATATAAGTTCAAAACTAGTAAAACAAATGTTTTTATTTTTAAATTTTATATTATTTACGTACTATAAAATTCCACTGTGTCGCATAATTACAATGTTAATTTGTTTGTAATTTATGTTAATTCGTGTTGAGTTCAGAATAAACAAATAGAAGCTGATTGTTTCATACCTATTATTAATCTATGAACTTCTGTTTATTACACTTATTTTATAAACAAACTATATTTTAAATAAATGAGATCGTATAATTAGGTATATTTTCTTCCATCTACTTTTGTTTACTTGCGCGCTATTCATAGATCGACTTGTGTGAGATATCGCGTTAATAAAAAAAATGACGTCATATATATCATTGCAATTATCAGATTATATTGTATTCGTTTGACCTTCACAATGAGCAAATTCAAGTACTGCAACAAATATTTTTAAAAAAGGAGGAGATTATCAATTCGAGTCGTGTGTAGGTATGTTTTTGTCTGTGTTTATTCAACCATTTCCAGACTTCCCATCCAAGTCTCTCTGAAGGAAAACATCTTGTCTGTATTTGCACTCTAGTACGTGGAAATAATTGGTCATAGAATTTTAATAAAAGGGCGTCGCCGAATGTCAGCCAATTCTCCAGAATTTCCGAACACTGCCGAATACCAATTCAATTTCCTGGCGTTTCCGAATCCATATTAGGACGGCGCTGAATCCATATCCGGACGCTGTCGAATATCAAGGCAATTTCCAGGCGTTACCGAATCCATATTAGACGCTGCCGAATCCATATTCGTTCGCTGCCGAATTCATATTCGTTCGCTGCCGAATTCCAAGGTAACTTTCGGACGTTGCCCGAATAATATTCGGGCTTTGCATAATCCATATTCGGGCGCTGCAGAATACTGAGGTGACTTCCGAACGCTGCCGTATACCAATGCAATTTCTGGGCGCTGCCGAACAGCAAGGTAACTTCCGGGCACTGCCTATTGAACACTACCCTCCAGATCCACTTTGATTGCAAGATTTGACCCAAACATATTGACATACAAAGCAAGTTATACAGATTCAGCAAATTCAGTTTAAAGTACGTAAACTTGTTTCTGCGCAGATAAACCACGCCTTGTCGTAGAACAATGCAGGGCATTGGTATAAAACAATAGCGCCATCGTTTGACCGCGTCGAGTTCAGAACAGCGCACCCATTCTGCTTTTAATAGAGTAGCTGTTTAGACGTGTGGAAATAAAATTAATTAATCTCAATTTCGTTATTAAAATGCCGTGTGTTTATACAACTGCAGAAAAAGTACAAATTGTGAAGTGGTTCTTCGGGGGCCATTCCACTGAAGACACAATAAATGTATTTACTGTGGCATATCAAGACAGACCAATCCCCTCAGCTAGCATAATTTTATACATTATTAAAAAATTTGAAAATTTAGGATGTGTCGTGAATTATTGTAAAAAATGCTGTCAACCCGAATCCCGCCATCAACAAATGAGCGAAGAACGTGAAATTCGCGAAACTGATGTCTGTGCACTTGTTGAAACTAGTGAACCTTGTTCTATCAGGCAAATTGCTGATGAAGTTGACATGAAGGAAGGAACTGTAAGAAATATTTTGAAAAGAAATGGGTGCAGTTGTTTTAAAGTTCAAACAACGCAAGAAATATTTCCCGAGGACAATTTCAAACGGATGGAATTTTGTGAAATCATGATAAATAAAGTGAATGAGAATGAAAACGTCTTAAAGAATATATTGTTTACAGATTAATCATCCTTTTCATTACAGAGGAAACACAATCCATCCGTAGTACGATACTGGTCTCGGAAAAATAAACATTTGAGTGTTGCTGTGCGAACTCAGTACCTATCCTCAAAAGTTGAACGCTTGGACGGGAATTTTAGACAATCATATTATAGGCCCACTGCTGATCGATGGCAATTTAAATGGCAATAAATATTTAGAGCTTTTACAAAACCAAATAATTCCTGCAGTTCAAAATCTTCTTGTCAACTTTGACGACATTTGATTTCAACAAGTTTGTTTGAATCCTTACTTCATGAATTTATTGTTTGATAATTATTAGTTGATTTTAGTTTCTGAGTGTTATTTAATTTTATTTTAATGTTGAATTTTTGTAATTTAATAAGAATAATTTATTTTTTGATAATTATTAGTTGATTTTAGTTTCCGAGTTATTTAATTTTATTTTAATGTTCTATTTTCATATCGGTTTTAATGAGAATTATTATTTTATTCCCAGAGCATTTACGGCTAAAAAAGAAACTGCAGAAATGCTTTCAACAGAAGAAATTATTTGTCAAAAATGTGACAAATAGCTTCTTCGCTTTTGACGAAGAGATATTGTCTCGTTTCGTATTAGAAATTATTACCTACGTCCGCACCCATCCTTAGTTCAGGCCGTGCTAAATTCAATTGATTGTGTGCCTCAGCTTTCACGATTTATGGAACTAGGGGGGCGTGGTCAATTACATCGTTATTTCTATACCCTAAACTGCATTTTCCGAATCTGTATAATAGTATGTTATATAATAAGTAGTGGCTAAAATGGTGGTTTTTTTTACAAGTGAGGCGCTTATAGTACGAGCCGAATGCTAGATGTATCCAATTATTAAAAAGTAAAAGCTTTTTTGAAAGAACAATCCACATGATATAGGGGCTAAGAAATCTAAAGATTTTGACAGAACACATGTGGAACGTTTTTTACTAGAAGCACCAGATGAAAAGTTTTTAATGTTGAAAGCTGTATTGATAATGGGCTTGGCGGGCGCTTGCCGTCAAGAGGAACTCTACAGTATGACCATTGATAACATTGTGGGAAAAGACTGCATGCTGGTTGTTAAAGTACATGATTCGAGGACCCACATTGAAAGGACTTTTACTGTAATTGGTGACACAGTTAATGGAATAAATCCACTAAATATTTACGATAAATATGCAGCGAATAGCTGCCCTACTCATTTGAATCTCAAAAGGGGGTGTTCTTCAATATCGAGGAGGAAAATGTACGGTCCAACGAGTTGGTATTAATAGTTTCCCAAAAATACCAAGTATTATAGCTAGTTACCTTAAGTTATCTAATCCTGAGCAATATACGGATCCCAGCTTTAGGAGATCTTCGGCATCACTATTAGCTGGTTCTGGAGCTGATAATAATAATATTTATTTATTTCAGAGAGGATATTACACTTTACAATCAAAGGTACATATCAAAAATGAAATATCGTCAAAAAAAAGTTCGCTAATCATAACTTAGCTTTCAAAATAATCTTCCAAATTATAGGGCTGTAAATCTATCAACATATTTTTAATTTCTTTTTTAAATTTATTCATTCTTTCAATTTGTTTCCATTTCTCTGGTAGTTTGTTAAATAGTCTTATACACATATAATGTAGATTTTTTTCCGTTATTGTTAGCCGATGTACTGGGTAGTTTATATCAGTACACCGTGTTTCATTGGCAAGAGAAATATTATGAATTGTGAAGTTATCTTTATTTTTAAATAGAAATATTGAACATCCATACCCATATACTCCAATAACAGTTAAAATTCTGTTTTTTTAAACCCCCCTACAGGTCTCATTAAAAGTCAAGATGTGCATTAATCTTACAAGTCTCTTTTGTATTATGAATATTTCTTGGATATTATTATTTCCCCAGAAGATAATTCCAAATCTTGCGCTAGATTCAAAATTCGCAAAGTGTATAATTCGTAATGATTTCTGTTAAATATTTACAGATAATCCGAATGCTGTAACAAATTGCATTCAGTTTTTTGCCTAAATATTTTATGTGTGTTGACCAGTGTAAATGCCATTAATACACACTCCTAAAAATTTTGCGTTTTCTTGAATGTTTAATTTGTCGTTTAAAATATTTACAGTTTTAGGTGTTTCTGTTTATGTTTGTAGTGTTCTGAATAGGATAATGTTCATTTTTGAAAATTTAATAAAGATCCATTTTTTTGTGAACAATTCTTCTGCTTTCAGCATTAAGGTATTAAGTTTATTATCTCAAAATAGTTTTCTCCTGCAACTAATAAATTCGTATCATCCGCGTAATAGTTTTTCATTAAATATGATATTACTTAGATCGTTCATGTAAATAATAAACAATGTCAGATTTTATTTGTTTTCCATTGTTAATAATGACTCTCTTTTGTGTCCGATTTGATAAGTAAGATTTGAACCATTTTAATGCTGATGTTCTTACCTTAAAACGCCATAGGGGATGAAAATCCTCAACAGTTGCTGAGGGGTATATAGAAGATAGCATCAAGAACGAACAGGAAATTTCAAAAAAGATATTTTCAAACAATACTACAGAAACGACTATGTCTGCCGATGTTGTCGTTGGTGAAAATCAGACCAACCACCATGTTAATATAAATGAGTCAAATATTTTTCACACATCAAACCTATAATGCCGATAAATATAAACAATGTTAATAACAGTACAGTGGCGGCTGGTCAGGGGAGGCAGGGGAGGCTGAGCCTCCCCTTGGAAGAACCACCATATCTTCAAAAGTAATATCTTAAGAAATTTCTATTAGGTATATCTCAATTTTCAATATTTTTTATTGTTTATTATTCATTAATTAATGTTCAGTTTATATATAACATTTTTGCATTTCCTTTCCACAAACATACCTATAACGTTACAGTCCGGATAGTCTTTGTATGCATATTTCCCGGTCGGCCGGTCTTTTACTGAATGAACACTGCGGTTCGCTGGAGGCTAATACGAAATAGCTTCCAACTTTACCGCATTTACTTATAACATAAATGACTTTGAATTTCTTTGCGCTGTGTAAAATAGCAACACTTGGAATAGCCAAGTATGAGGCTAGCCTCAGAGCTCAGTTATTTATAGCGCATGTGCACAGGTCATTCAAGAGTCAGGTGATTCACAAAGAAAACGAACTGACGTCTGACAGTTGCGTTTAGCCGGTTATAAGAACAACTTGACGTATAAATACATAAAACATTTGGTAGGCGGGCTAGAAATAAGTGCTCTAGGTGAAAATATTCCCAACAACATGTCTTGTTGTCCAGACGTGGTGGATTATTTGTTATTAAATGGATGTATCTTATTTATGACGAAAAGGTAAGAATTAAAAGAAATGCCAGGCCTACACCAGCAATGCTTTCGTTAGTTTTTAAAAGTGGTAAACAAAACAGAGGGTTTTGTGATAACAATTATAAAAAAGTCGAGTGATTAACGGCATCAACAGTTAGAAACAAATTATATTGTTGGAGATGTTTATTATTTACTAATGATCAATCCTCAATTTGGGGCAGGGCCGGGTTTAATAATTTGCAAAATTTGTCGCGAGGTTTAGAAAGGCACGAAAAATCCCAGGAGCACATTTCATCTTGCATTAAATTCGAAATGTTTGGTAAACAAAATATTGTAAATTTCTTGGATTCTGCACATAAGAGAGAAATAGAAAATGTTAACGAAAAGGTCCGTGAGAATAGGGAAATATTAAAGAGGTTAATAGATGCCGTTATATAGTTATCTTCACAAGAAAATTCTTTCCGAGGACATGACGAAAAACGAGAATCGTGCAATAAAGGAAATTTCAAAGAGCTGGTAGATTTTTTAAAAACTTATGACCCAAAATTAGAGAACTTTTTGAATAACGCCACTATTTTTTAAGACAATTCCGGTAAGCTTCTGTAGAATGATCATTTTCAGCACTTAAACGCATAAAAACATTTTCACTAGAAACAAAATGAGTCAAGACCGCCTTTCAAATGTATCGCTTATTTCAATAAAAAAACGTTTTTTGTCAGAATTGAGGAAACGCGATTCATTTTATGATGAAATAATCAACCATTTTGCTAGTTTCAAAAATCGCAGGTTACCACTCATTTATAAAAATATTCAGGCTTTAAAGCAGAGATTAATATAGGTAGTTGTTATTTTAGAAAAAATATTTATTTATGTTATTTATTTTTTAGGAAATATTTTTTAATTCTCCATAATATAGAGTTCCGCGGTTATATTTTTTTTATATAACTTCTTTCTCAAAACTATTTTAATTTCTATTAAAACTTATAATTTTACAAGCCTGGCAGTGATAATGAATACAATTTTTTGTTTGTAGAAAAACACTTTAATTTTTTTACCAAAACTGTTTTTATTTTTATTAAAAGTTATATAATTTAATTACAAGTGGGATAGTAGGACTCCTTTGGATACCGATACTCGAGTCGTAGGAACGAGAATTTCATGAAAATGATTTTTTCATCTCATCATATTTTCTATTTCCTTTTCAATCTATTCTTTTATTAGTTCTATTCTCTCAAGTCGTGAATCGGTATCCTGGCGAACAACCCACGGCAAAAAAATGTAACGCGCCGTTGTAATACCTCAGGGGTGGTGGGGAAATGTACAAATTGTAGTCATATTGCACATCAGTTGTCTTTCAGAATATCAAGCCTCCTCTGCAGACAATATCACGAGCCGCCACTGTAACAGTACTATTCATACAAATTTTTATTAAATTATGAATAAAATTTTTCATGAAATTTGTTAATAATTAATAAGTGTTTGATGCAAAAACTTTAATTTATTGGCTGTTGACTATTAAGTTTTATTTCACACTGTGAAATAAAATTTCTTTATTTCTTTATTTTTCACTTGTCAATAACGACACTGTTTTGATTCATTGAAACTGTCAAATAAATGTCATTTTAGCATACAAAAAAGCTCTACAAATGAAGTTTCTGGACTGTTATTAGCTTGCTTTACCCCCCCTCCTGGGATATACGCATAATGTGAATTTTTGTTTTTAAATTTTATTTTATGCCTGTGTAACGGTTGTAATAATCCATATCTGTATGAAATTTCAGTCATACGAGTCTAATTCTTTCTGAGAAAAACACCAGTGACCTTCAGACGGATGGACAGACTGACATGACGAAACTGTGTGTGTTCTATGGAACCCTAAAATTAGAAATATCACTAATTCAAAATAAACTGTAATAAGTTCCTTCTCATCTTCTCAATAAGCAGTAATAAAGTTAATTACAAATGAAATTATTACAAATGCCCATTTATTTCATTTTATTACATTTGATATTTTATACAATAATACATGCACATATTTATAAGGACGGGTACAATCAAGTTTAAATAAAAATTCATGGTTATGATTGTTACACAATCGTAACCTTTGATTTTGATCTTTGGTCGTGCTGACTTTGGCTTAAACCCGCCCTAGGTAATTAAATGGAAGAGCAATTTTTAACGTATATTTTTCATTAAATAAGTTGAACTTTGGCCGCTGCTTCCAATAACGTGTATATATAATATATGGCTGAATTTTTTTCTTTTAATTGGAAATGATAAATACGTTTATTACTGTTATTGTAACTAAAATTGAATAAAAACTGATAACACAAATCACACAGAATCGACTAGCAGATTAGTTTCAATATCTAGATAAAAGAAAAATCCCCCAAAGTACTTCATAAAAGCGTCAACAATTTATATCTTAACAATTCTTAGAAAAACTATTAATGTGTAAGCTCTAATCAGTTGCCAATTGGTATATAATAATTATAATTAATGATGTAAGTATTATTTATTTACTTTGTACATATTTTGTTTATGGTAATGATATCATGAATAATATTTTCATTTTTAAAACCTGATTCTTGGCATTTAAGATAATATTTATAACCTATCCTAACTACCAACCTCAATGATTGTTATCGTATCTTATCTAATGTTAGTGTATCTCACAGAACCTTCAGTGGGATCAAATTCCATTAACACCAGAAACATCTGAGAATATTCGCCATGATAATGACAATAATATCGTTTCTACAAATGCTAAAAAACTTGAACACCACACCCAAAAACCTACTTGACACACCTTTCGGCAACCATTAAAACAAACCATTTGGGATACTATTTTACTTCCACATCCACATAGTCGATTGGAAGTAAGTATAATAATCGTAAAAAAAAATTCAAAAATTCTTTTTCATGAAATAGGTTTAGAATGTCATGAAAAAAATTTGTCTGTCGGTCTGTCTGTGTAATTTTTTTTTGTCCGCACACTTTCTCCGGAACGGTTTAAGATATTGACTTGAAATTTTGTACACGTATATATTATAATGAGATCTGGAATTTGATTGTTTTTTTAACATATCCTGTGAAGGGTTGGGGGTAAATAGGGGTAAATAGAGGGAAATGAGTAAAGCAGGCTGAGTAGTGTACAGAAACTTGAAATTTGGTGTATGTACTAGAAGCCAAGGCCTCAGAATTTTTTATAATATTTTCCATCCCCCACACCACCCCCCGCTCCATTATTAACGGGGTTTATAAAATTAAATTGAGATATTCACTTGAAAGTTAGTACATGTATGTATTGTAATGACATCTGATTGAGATGATTCACATACTGGAAAAAACTTTAAATCTAGTTCGTTTTACTTCCACATCCACGTAGTGGATTGGAAGTATAGTAATCGCAAAAAAATTTTCAAAAATTTTTATTCGTGAAATAGGTTTAGAACGTCATGAAACGTCGAGATTTTAAATTTAACCAAAAAAAATTTTCTGTCTGTCTGTCTGTCTGTAACTTTTTTTGTCCGCACGTTTTCTCCGGAACGGTTTAAGATATTGACTTGAAACGTATATACTATAACGAGATCTGGAACTGGATTGTTTTTTGAGGATATCCGGTGAAGGGTTGGGGGTTAAATAGGGGTAAATATGGGAAAATAAGTAAAGCAAGTTTGTAAGAGTACAGAAACTTGAAATTCGGTGTATGTACTAGAAGTAAAGGCCTCAGATTTTTGTATAATATTTTTCCACCCCCCACCACCCCTACCCTATTAATGGGGTTGATAAAACAAAGTTGAGATATTCATTTGAAATTTCATACACGTATGTATTATAACGACGTCTGGAATTAGATTATATTTTAAGATGATTCCATTAAAGGGTTGGGGGTTAATTTGGGGTAAATAGGGGAATATAAGTAAAACAAATTGGTAAGAAACTTGAAATTCGATGTATGTACTAGAAGCCAAAGCGTCCGATTTTTTATAATATTTTTCAACCCCCACCACCCCAATATGAAAGGGTTGATAAAATAAAATTGAGATATTCATTTGAAATTTGGTACACGTATGTATTATAACGACAGTTGGAACTAGATTATAATTTGAGATGATTCCGTTGAAGGGTTGGGGGTTAAATAGGGGTAAATAGGGGACAGTAAGTAAAGCAAGCTGGTAAGGGTACTGCAACTTGAAATTAGGTGTATGTCCTAGAAGCCAAGGCCTCAAATTTTTTGATAATATTTTTCAACCCTTCCACTACCCTTACTACATTATTAAAGGGGTTGATAAAATAAAATTGAGATATTCACTTATAATTTGGTAGACGTATGTATTATAACGGCATCGGGAACTAGATTATATTTTGGGATGATTCCGTAGAAGGGTTGGGGTTAATAGCTGGCAAGAGTACAGAAATTTGTTTGGGATTCGGTGTTTATACTAGAAACCAAGGCCTCAGATTTCTTTCTAATATTTTTCAAACTCCACCACCTTCCCTTCATTATTAATGGGATTGATAACATTAAATTGAGATATTCACTTGAAAGTTAGTACACGTATGTATTGTAGTAACATCCGATTGAGATGACTCCATTGAAGGGGTGGGAGGTGGTAGATTGTCAATAGTGGAAAATAGGTAGGGTAAACTAGAAACTTCATTTTTAACGTATATGGTAGAAACCAACTCCTCAAACTTTTCTATAACATCTGCCGCAAATATTATTCAAATTCTATGACCAATAATTTCCACATACTAGAGTGCAAATATAGTCAAGATGTTTCCTTTAAAGTGACTTGGATGAAGAATCTGGATGTGGAAGTAGTGATTCCTTAGGCAGCGGTTTTTACTATGTTTATTTTCTATTGTTTCTAGGGAATTGCGTTTGTGTTCCTTTTGAGCCGTATGCACAGCCGTACATATGGCTGTACAATGTACATACGGCCTGTTCCCACTTTAATATTCCTCATACATTTTGTTCTATATTTGTTTATACCCAGTTTCTAATATCAAGTACCTCTTTCTCCTTAGTTTTTAGTGTTATATTTGACTTATGAGAAATTAAAAACAGTGTCGTATTACTATAAGATAACTAGCGACACAGCGTGATGAGAAAATAACAGGAAAACAGTAATTTGGCCAAAGTTCAAAAAATATCTTCAATTATACAAAATATTTTGAAATGTTTAAGTTGAAACTCAGATCGTGAAGTACATGATACATGAACACAAAACAATAGATAATTTAAGAGTTATCAGTAGACCTGTTATTAATACTGATATTTTTGTTGCAAATCGCTCAGTAGTATGTCAAAACCAATAATAAATTAAACTTAAAAAAAGACAATTGTTTGCCAAATAAATATAATTGTAAAATAAATATAGTGTATAGTGATAATCCTATAAATACTGATAGTAATACTATAATTGTATTATTTTTTTTTAGTACAAAATAAACAAAAAGTAAGATGCTGGTGTGGATTCTTGGGGCGGTTTTGGCAGCCGTCCTTTTCTATTATTTTATCGTAAAACCTTTCGATTACTGGACGGAAAGAGGAGTCAAACAAGGAAAATCTGTATGGGTATTTGGTGATAACTGGGGCACCCTCTTAAGGCGCGAGAGCTTTGCTGAAATGGTGGTAAATGTTTACAATAAATGCTCTGGTGTTAGGTAAGATAAGAAAAAATATTTAGGCCAATAATTTTTTGAAAAAAATCTTGTGACAACATAAAGTTAATATAATTTTTGAATGCCGTACAACGTTTTTTAGTGTTTACGCTTCGAGCGAGTTTACGCAGTAACGACTTTGTGAATATAAAATTCAAAGCGCGTTCGGTTTTAAATGTGCTGTAAGTGATTTAAATTGGTTTAAAGAGTCATTGAAAGGTATTTTTATCTTATTTTTTAATTTTTTAAGTTCAATTATTTTTTTTGTACAGGGTGTTCCTTAATGACGGGCTAATATTTCAGGGTGTGATTCCTTAGGTCATTTTATGAAGAAAAGTTCATATGAACATATGTATTCAACGGCTTAAATTTTTTGCTACGGGATGTTGAAAATTTGTCTTTTTAATCGTTATTTTTTAATATCACAGAAAGTACTGTTACGTGTTTCCACCTCTTAGGAAACACCCTGTAAGAATCAGTGGGTTCTAAATAATTTTAACAAGGGGTAAACCACTAACACTTTATTTAATAATTTAATACTGATTACACAAATATTTCTAAACTAACTTTTACAATGTTTATATTTACACTTCGAATTTATAACCTTACTTTCGCTACTAAACTTCACTTTAGTAAGACTTCCCCCCCTTATATACTCTGAACTTGCCTCCAGAGTCATCCATAACACAATCGAGAATCTTCTCCCACCACACTCTAGAAAACGTTATCTCTTTCTACAAGTTTCCAGTCACTATTAGGCATAGGCGTATCATATGGGGGTGTAATGCATAACAGTACATTAGATATTATTTTCAATTTTGGTATATTAATTGGATATAAAACCACATATTTTAATTAGAAAAGTTATTTTATCCAGTGGCGTCCCTGCGAACATGTCCTCTGATATTATTTGCCAAAGAAGTGGTACGCCACTGACGTGGATATTTTTCCTTATTAGCCTGATCAGTTCTACATGAAAACGATCTCTTGCGTTTTTCTCGTTAGACGCGCAGTTCTTGATTGAAATAATTGAAACTAACTACACAGGCACACACGGAGCGTATACACTTAAAGACGTTGTACGGCGTTCATAGTTGTTATAAAATCATAAAATGTATGAAAAACCAATGAATTTGTGTGACATTTGAAAACTAGTTAGTTTGTTTTTTCAAAAAATAAATTAATAAACAACTGACAGTTATAAACGCAAAATGGTCTATATCTCCTGTTCTAGTTAACGGAAGTCTATCTAGGCTCAGAATTTTCCTAAGCCGAGATATTTCATTTGTTTACTAAGCAATTTTTTTTAAAACGTTGGCGGAGGGTAAAAAAAAGAAAAAAGGTCAAGACCACCCAGAAACGGTAGTTTTTATCAATATTTGTCGATTGCTGGGGGGTGGAGAGTGCAAAAAGTGCCATGGAAGGTCGCAAATCCTTAATAAACAAATTAGCTTATTTGTTTAAACAATTACAAAATGCGCGAGATATCGACACACAAGAAAAACTATAAATTCTATGAACAAAATGCAACATTTTAACTACAATAACATATCAGTATGCCCTTTCGTTGAACAGGAAAAAAATTGTTAATTTAGGGCCCTTAATTTTTTATAGCAATTAAACGGTCAAAGATAAAAGGTTGCTCAAACGACGCGTATTGATAAAATATATATTTTTTTATATCTGAACTTTTTTTATCCGATGCACCGTTTTCGTCAAAAAGTCAAAAAACCTCAAAAAATGAGAAATATCGCTAAAAACCATTGTTTTTAACAGTGAAGCCTGTGTTTTATAATTTTTTTAATGTCACTATCGTGTTCAGCGCAATTTTTCTATAAGAATAGCCAATAAAATTGCCATTTTTAATTTCTGACCAAAATCGATGACTTGGACTTGGCCTACAATAATAAATTTAAAAAATTTACTCTGTTTTGCTTGTGTGAAGATAAGAATAATATCTTATATATTTGTGTAGCATTGATGAACTCGACATTTATTGACAATATTAAGTTCGACTCTGTCGTGGGTAGGGTTTACATATCTACTGTAAACCGTTACTTCCTAAAATAGTTTCGGTGGGAGGGAGTCGGGTAACTATATCAAAATAATTTGAAATTATAATTCAAACAGATGTGTTTCCGTTAATTTCTTATTCTAATCATGCCAGAACATACTTTACATTAGAACAATGTTGTTTTATATATTAAGTAATACATTATATTTATGATTTACCATTTTTTACAAAAATAGAGCATGCCCCGCTTTCCCTGATATACGTAAGCGGCAAAGAGATTTTTTTATGTGCATTAAACACATGTAGTGACCTATACGTAATCCAACTAATTTACTCCCCTCCCCTATAACCCCTAACCTCGTATTTTACAAAACACAAATAAGAAAAAAGTTGAAATAATTGTATTTGTGTATTTATTTATACAATTAATAGTATTGAAATCTTTGCTATGTAATCATAATCAATAAATGCAAATACTGCCTTTAAAAAATATTTATGAAAACATACTAAATTGGCCGGTGCGTGTATTTGGGACAATCGTTAAAAATACAAATAAACTTATTTTTTAGATATTCTGGAATGTATCAATTTTTCTTGCCCACTTTGGTATTGAAAGATCCGGAATTAATAAAACAAATCACTGTCAAAGATTTTGACCATTTTACCGACCATAGATCGTTCATACCAGAAGAAGCTGATCCATTGTGGGGAAAAAATTTGTTCGCTCTTAAAGGTAAGTCACTATTTTAATTAAATTATCTGAGATATCGGGAAATTTGAGTATCTGACTTTAGTTTGTTTTATTATTCTGTTCAGTACTTTTTTTAAGGACACTGTAGATTGCTCGGCTCTGAACAGCCTTCGCATCGACCTAAAAGATCTTTTATGAATGGGCCTTTTCAGCATATTTCTTTTATTGCGGAATCGTAAATTTTATGAAAAATTAAAATACCCGTATTTTTTCAATTTCTATTTTGATGCAGATTAGAGCCAGAAAAAAATAATTAAAATCGCCTATTTACAAGTCCAATTTAAACGATTATCCGTAACGCGCCATTAATACGTCAGCAATCCCAAGCCAATAGTGTAAAAGGCGATTCGGCAATGTTGTACAAAATCAGCATTCGATTGACGTTTGTAGTGATGGGCGATATCGCGATTTTCCAATCACTCTTTAACGGCGACTTATATTTTTCACTTCCGGTGGTTTTAAACTAACGCCATCACAATCTGCAAGCTGATATGTTTACCGTTTGCCGTAATTTGTTTGTGTGAATGTATGGCTGCATTAAGCAGCACTGGACAAGTATGAATTGAAAGTAAAACGATGTAAATTACACTTTATATTAATATTTTATATAATTACCGTGATTTAATCACGGTGATTTAATCACCGGCAGTGACATATCGCTCATGACTAGACGTTTGACAGTTTGTTCATGTTAACATCTTGGTTTTGGGGTTAGCGTAAATTGAAAGCCTCCGATTTCGATTAAAATGTCTAGCAAGCAGTGTTTTGTTCCATTCTGTGAAAATACGACCGAAAATGCCCCAGAAAAGACGACAGCTCAAATGAAAGTTTAAGGTTATCCGCTATCCGCACGCTCGGTGATCGCAGTGTTGCCGGTTTGCAAATTCTTCTGTTGTGTCCTCGATGATGATTGGTGGGATTACGTGTGCAACCAAGGCGCGTGAAACTCGAGCGTTTGAAATACCCCGTGAAAGTTGTTGTATTTCGCTAATTTATTTCTCAGAGATTGCTGTTCTAAGACGCCTCATTTTTAGATAAAAAATTATTTTATTTTCCCCAAATGAGACCCACCATATTTAAATGTCAAAATTCAAATGTACTGTAAAGGCCCATTACTCTACAATTAGTTGTTGCCCAGGACTCCCATTTCCCAAGCCTTTTGCAAAGCTTCTGATTTTCCCTGTGGCTAATTGCTTCCACATTCACGTAGTGGGATGGGTATAAAGTGTGTCACTGATATAACTAGAGAGCACATTAATTAAAAGTATTGTCAATTAGAAAATTGTGGTCCTAGAATAGGATAATAGTATGAAAAAATCGTGCTTTTTTCTGTTGTCCTACCGTTCTAAGACAAAAAAAACAACGTTTTTTCTATGAAAAATATGCATTTTGCCAACATTTGCTAAAATCATTTTTTTAGGGCAGAAATGGCGCGACATGAGGGCCATCCTAAGTCCTTCATTCACGAGCAGTAAAATGAGGGCCATGTTTGTTCTAATGACTGAATGTGCCGAGAACTTTCTTCAGCACTTTTTGAAAAAGGACGAGGATATAATTACAGTAGAATTTAAGGACGTTTTTACTCGATTCACTAACGACGTCATAGCCACGACAGCGTTTGGCGTTAAGGTTGACTCGCTGAGCCAGCCGAAAAATGAATTTTACGTGATGGGTAAGGAGGCGACCGATTTTAGCGGATTCTGGAAGAATATGAAGTTTTTTGGATATTTCATTGTTCCGAAACTTTTTGAAGTAAGTAATAATATACCTAGGACAGTACTGAAATGTTACTTAAATATAACGTTGTAATATGTTGATAGCCCAAAAAATAGCTACAAAAGCTGGGAAAAAATTATTCCGAGAACTTTTGTTTTTTTGGTAGGTTTTCAGTAGTAGAACAGTATTTCAAAAAAAATCGGTAAAGGAATTTACACAGAACTTCCCTCTTTATTTGTGCGCGGGTCACTCTAAATAATTAATAATTACGAAATAACATTGAAAATAATAATCGGAATATAGTTATCATTATTATTACAAAGAAGACCTGGTAAGTTTTCGTCAAAAAAATATACAGAGTACTCATCCAACAGCAAAAGTTCAATACTAAATAACAGGTGCCAAACATGGAAGGCCTGCGCAAATACCTTAACAAATGTCCACCATGAATTATTTCTTGGGATGACCACTCTGTATATTTTTCAATAAAAGTATAATAGCATATGTCAAATGTTATTGCCATCTGACACATGTTCAATTCCACATTCACGTAGTGGAGTGGAAGTATAATGGTGGTTAAAAAATTTCATTTTTTTTGAAATTTTTCAAAAATGTTGGTTAAAAATTTTCAAAATCTTTTTTCTTCGAAAACAGGTTTAGAATGTCATGAAACGTGAAAATTTTAAATTTCAGCAAAAAAAAATTTTTCCATCTATTCTAGTGATAAAATTATTTTCCAAAATGGTAAAAAATGATTCAATTTTTTTTTCCGAAATAAGTTTGGAATGCCATGAAACGTGCAAATTTTAAATTTTAGCAAAAAAAAAATTTCATCTATTCTATAGAAAGTAGTGAAATAGATTAAAGATTTTTCAATTTTTTTTTAAATTTGTTTGAATAGGTTTAGAATGCCATGGAAACGTGGAAATTTTAAATTTGAACAAAGAAAAAAAATTCATTTTTTTGAAATTTTTCAAAAATGGTTAAAAAAATTTCAAAATGTTTTTCTTCTGAATTAGGTTTAGAATGTTATGAAACGTGTAAATTTTAAATTTGAGCAAAGAAAATTTTGCATCTATTCAAGTGGTATTTTTTTTCCAAAATGGTACAAAAATGTTACAATTTTTTTCTTCCTAAATAGGTTTGGACGTGAAAATTTTAAATTTGAGCCAAAAAAATAATTTCATCTATTCTGTAGTAAGTACTTAGTGATTTTTTCCAAAAAAAATTTTTAATTTTTCAGAAAAATTTTTACATTTTTTTAATACGATTAGAGTACCATGGAAACGTGGAAATTTTAAATTTGAGCAAAAAAAACTCCATCTATTTTAGTGGTAAACATGTTTTCAAAAATGTTAAAAATGGTAAAAAAAAATTTCAAAAAAAAAATTTTTTTTAATAGGTTTAGAATGCCATGAAACGTGGAAATCTTAAATTTGAACGAAAAAAAAAATTGTTTTCATCTATTTTAGTGGTAAAATATTTTTCAAAAATGTTGGTGAAAAAAATTTTCAAATGTTTTACTTCCCTCGCATACCGAAGGGAAGTATTGTATTCGAGAAAAAATCACCCTCCGAGATTTTTTCGGATTCTGACGTTTCAGAACACGTAGATTCCGAAAATATAGGTTTTTCAATTCCGTCAGTCTGTCTGTCTGTCTGTCTGTCGGTCTGTCTGTCTGTCTGTCTGTCTGTTGGTGCATTTACTAAAAAACTACTTGACGGAGAGCAGTCAAATTTGTTAGGTAGTTGACGCTACTGTCAGCGAAGAACTGGTAGAATTTTCACTGAAAAATATACAGGGTGGACCGTCTAAACGGAATAAATAGTGAAAAAAAATTTTTTTTGCTCAAATTTAAAATTTACACGTTTCATGACGCGCTAAACCTATTTCAGAAAAAAAAAATTTGAAAATTTTTTTCAAACATTTTTGAAATTTTACTACTAAAATGAAATATTTTTTTTTTCTTTCTTCAAAAAACATTTTTGAAAAAATTTTTACCAAGATGAAAAAAATTTTTTTTTGCTCAAATTTAAAATTTCTACGTTTCATGACACGCTTAACCTATTTCAGGAAAAAAAAAAATTTGAAAATTTTTTTCAAACATTTTTGAAATTTTACTACTAAAATGAAATATTTTTTTTTTCTTTCTTCAAATTTAAAATTTCCACGTTTCATGGCATTCTAAGCCCGATGCAAAAAAAAAATTTTTGAAAATTTTTTTTACCATTTTTGAACATTTATTTCCTAAAATAGATGGAATTTTTTTTGTTTCTTCAAATTTCAAATTTCCATGTTTCATAGCGTTCTAAATCTATTTAAAAGATAAATTAGAAATTTTTCTTACTATTTTTAAAAAATTTTACCACTAAGATAGATTTTTTTTTTGTTCAGATTTTAACTATCCACGTTTCCATGACATTCTAAAATTATTCAAACAAATTTAAAAATGTTTTTGAAGAATTTTTTAAAAAATTTGAAAACATTTTTAATCCATTTATGTATCACTACTATAGAACAGACGAAAAAATGTTTTTGCTCAAATTTAAAATTTCCACGTTTCATGATATTCCAAACCAATTTCGGAAAAAAAAATTGCATCATTTCGTTACCAGTTTGGAAAAAAATTTAACACTAGAATGCTCAAATTTAAATGACATGCTAAACCTTAGGTATTTCAGAAAAAAAAATTTGAAAATTTTTTCCACCAACATTTTTCAAAAAGTTTTTACCACTAAAATAGATCGAATTTTTTTTTATTTGCTCAAATTTTAAATTTTCACGTTTCATAGCATTCTAAACCTATTTTAAAAAATATATAATTTTTAATTTTTAAACTTTTTTTAGCATTACTATAGAATATAAGGAAACTTTCCTTTTTGCTCAAATTTAAAATTTCTACGTTTGACATTTTAAACCTATTTCAGAAGAAAAAAATTTGAAAATTATTTTACCAACATCTTTTGAAAAATTTAAAAAAAAATGAAATTTTTTAACCACCACTATACTTCCACTCCATTACGTGAATGTTGGATTGAAAATGTGACAGATGGCAATAATATCTGGCATATGCACCTATTATACTTTTATTGTAAAATGTGCAGGGTGGTCATCCCAAGAAATAATTCAGTCATGGTGGACATTTGTAAAGGTATTTGCGCAAGCCTGCCATATGTGGCACCTGCTATTTAGTATTGAACTTTTGCTGTTGGATGAGCAATCTGTATATTTTTTTGACCAAAGCTTATCAAGTTTTCTTTGTAATAATAGCAATAACTCTATTCCGATTATTATTCTCAATGTCATTTCGTAATTATTAATTTTTTAGAGTAACCGCCATGCACAAATAACGAGGGAAGTTCTGTGTAAATACTTTTACCGATTTTTTTTTCTGAAATAGGTTTAACGTGTCATGAAACGTCGAAATTTTAAATTTGACCAAAAAAAAATGTTTCACTATTTATTCCGTATATTTTCCCCTGTATATTTTCCAGTGAAAGTTTTACCATTTCTTCGCTGACAGTGGGGTCAACTACCTACCAAATTTGACTGCTCTCCGTCAAGTAGTTTTTTAGTAAATGCACCGACAGACAGACAAACAGACAGACTGACGAAATTGAAAAACCTATATTTTCGTAACATACGTGTTCTGAAACGTCAAAATCCGAAAAAATCTTGGAGGGTGATTTTTTTTTCGAATACAATACTTCCCTTCAGTAGGTATGCGAGAGAAGTAAAATTGAAAAAATACCCCTTACAAGTAATATTGTACGCGCATCGGTTTTCGCGTAAAATAGGAGTAAAAATTATGACGTCATACGTCACGAGCCAACGCCAGAACGCCTTATTACTTGCGTTTCGACACATGGGTTGTAATACCTTTTGAAGAGAAAATCGGACCTTAATAAAGGAAGAAATATTTTAAAAGGCAAAGTGCATCATTACCGTATAATAATAAATGTTTTAACCATAAAATGTGTTTCTTATAATGTAAAACAAATGCAAACTTTCTTTCTCTATTTTATATATTTCACGTTTCGATATTACGAAAAAATAACTTTGACTCGTGAAATAAATGCAAATTAAAGCAAAGCTCTACTTTTACTAATATTGCATACTTATCAGTGTTTCGGAGACAATGTCTTCGAAAACAGCACTGACTGTTTTAGCATGATATAACTTTACCACATACTTCGAAAAAATATGTCAAGGAAGCAATAGTGGTGTATTAAATAATCAACTTTCTTTTATTTGCACCAATAAAAAATAAGCACACCTTCTTCCCGGAATCTTTCTGGTAATAAATCCAATTGGATTTTGTGCACTTTTTCCAATTCTTGATGGACTATTAAATATCTTATTATTTTGCCTCAGATGCATTACAGGTAGCCACTTTTTGTTATTCTCATTATTAAGAATTTTTTTCTATTATTGTATATTTTTCTAATTGTATGTATTTTTCTAGCTGTTTAAAATCAAACTTTTTAGCACTGAAGTAGGCGACTTCTTCAAAGGCCTTGTAAAGGGCACAATAAAAACAAGAGAAGAAAAGGGAATTGTACGTCCAGATATGATACATTTACTGATGGAGGCACGAAAGGGAGTTCAGAAACAAGAAGAAAATGGTATAGTTGACACTGGCTTCGCTACAGCTTTAGAATCAGACACAGGTAATGGGCCCATTTAACATTTTATTTTTAATTTACATGTCCCATTTTAAACCAGAAACTAAACAAACTTACAGTAATTTTACATACTCTAAATTTTAATACCCATTTAAATTTCTATTTGTAAATACCATCGTGTTGGTCTTTGCATTATTTAATAACAACTGGTTTGTAACGATCAACTGATTTGCAAGCTTATTTTCAACCATATCGGTAAGACAATTTAAATTTTTGTTCATATTGGTGATGATTGTGTTGTCTACAAAGAGCACGTATTCAATAACTTTGTTGCCTGTCTTTCAAATAAGTATCTATCAATTCGATACTTTTTTATCAAAACCAAAGCGAGTTTATTACCTTAAAATTGAAATAAATGGTATTTTCCACTTAAAAAAATCGGTAAAGGTATTTACACAGAACTTCCCTCTTTATTTGTGCATGGCGGTCACTCTAAAAAATTAATAATTGCGAAGTGGCATTGAAAATAATAATCGGAATATAGTTATCACTATTATTACAAAGAAAACCTGATAAGTTTTGGTCAAAAAAATATACAGAGTGCTTATCCAACAGCAAATGTTCAATACTAAATAACAGGTGCCAAATATGGAAGGCTTGCGCAAATACTTTTATAAATATCCACCATGACTGAATTATTTCTTGGGATGACCACCCTGTACATTTTTCAATAAAAGTGTAATAGGTGCATATGCCAAATATTATTGCCATTTATTTGTCACATTTTCAATTTCACATTCACGTAGTCGAGTGGAAGTGTAGTGGTAGTTAAAAAATTTCATTTTTTTTGAAATTTTTCAAAAATGTTGGTAAAAAAATTTTCAAAATGTTTTTCTTCTGAAATAGGTTTAGAATGCCATGAAACTTTTAAATTTGAACAAAAAGGAAAGTTTCCTTCTGTTCTACAGTTGTAATTTTTTTTTGGAATAGGTTCAGAATGCCAAGAAACGTGAAAATTTTAAATTTGAGCAAAGAAAAAAATTTTTTCCATCTGTTTTAGTGGTAAAAAGTTTTTCAAAAATGTTGGTGAAAAAAATTTTCAATTTTCTGAAATAGGTTGAGACTGTCATGAAACGTGAAAATTTTAAATTTCAGGAAAAAAAATCCATCTATTCTAGTGGTAATTTTTTTTCCAAATGGTAAAAGTATGTTGCAAATTTTGTTTTCCGAAATAGGTTTGGAATGTCATGAAACGTGGAAATTTTAAATTTGAGCAAAAAAAAAAATTGTTTTCATTATTTATTCCCACTAGACGACCTATATTTTCCAATGAAAATTTAACCATTTCTTCCCTGACAGTAGCGTCAACTACCTACCAAATTTGACTGCTCTCCGGCAAGTAGTTTTTTAGTTAATGCACCAACAGACACACAGACAGACTGACGGATTGAAAAACCTATGATTTCGTAATCTACGTGATATGAAACGTCAAAATCCAAAAAAATCTCGGAGGGTGATTTTTTCTCGAATACAATACTTCCCTTCGGTATGCGAGGGAAATAAAAATAGCGTTCGAAAATGCCATAAGTTTAATAATCGTTTATCATAATTTTTTGTGGTACCATCTACATTTTTAAGACTGCATATCTCCTTAAAGATTTTCGTATAAAATCAGAATGATCCTGTATTAATTCACAATATTTCCCAATTCTAGGTAAAGGAAAAATCCCCATGGAATTAACAGATATCGACATCACGGCACAAGCGTTAATTTTCTTCTTCGCTGGCTTCGATTCTGTCTCTGCCCTTATGTGTTTCACCGCCTACGAATTGGCTGCAAATCCAGATGTCCAAGACAGGCTTAGGAAGGAGATCCACACTACTTTAGAGGAGAATGGAGGAAAATTGACTTACGAGGGTCTTCTGAAAATGAAGTACATGGACATGGTTGTCTCAGGTCAGTAAAAAAGAGTAATTGGAAGTCCAAACTTGAAAACACTGAACACTCACTTAAACGCATATTCAGTCGATTGATCTGTCGGCATCAATCATCTAGTGATTAAATACACAACCACACACAAAATTTTGGTCATGTACTAATGAATAGAGCGCCATATTCTATGTATATTGCCACGCTGTATTCGAATTCGTGGTTAAGTTTGCCCCATGCCATGAAAATTTATCATAATTTCAAAAAATAAAGGTCAAAATTCGTTCATGGCAGAAATGAATGTGTTTTGAACACGTACTTCAAAATTCTGTATTCAAACCCGAGGCCAGAATTCTGAAACTCTGAGTAACTTTTATAAGGAAGCGTAAAGATTTTTAGCATTAGTGTTAAACACATTTTTAATACTAATATTAAAAAACAGTAAAAGTAAGAATGATATCAATATTTGCCGACAGAAATTGTTTTGTTATTAATTGGAAGGTGTTTTGTAGGATCTTTATTAATTTCTCTTTGTTCGGACTGAATGAATAGTAGCATTTTGGCTTCATAATCATTATTCCTAAAAATGATTATGAAGCCAACATGCGTTAAGTCCTTTTGGCAGATATCTTTATGTCTTACTTAGAAGAACAAATAATCAATTCAAAGCTAGTTAAAATACATAAGATTTTGGTATAGATGTAGACGATATATTAGCCTGCTTCACAGTTACACTCAGATAACTAAGTACATTTCTAAATTTCATAAATAACATTCACTCAAATATTAAATTAACAGTGGAGACAGAGAAAGATAATAAAATCAATTTTCTGGATCTAACTCTAACAGACAAAAATAAAATTCATTTTAATATTTATAGAAAGCCAACTGTCACGGATACAACGTCAAACTTTTCACGTAACCCCAAATCATATAAATTAGCAGCATATAATTCCAGAATACATAGAGCCTTATCATTACATCTTTCCAAAGAAAATTTAAGAATTGAATTAGACACCATAAAGTCCTAAATAACGGTTTTCAAGAAGGGACAATAGTAATTTTAATTAACAAAAAACAATTCAAATTAGTTTGTTTCAGTATATCCGCATATTAAATATAGTAGCAGTACCTAACAAAAAATATGTAGACCTAACGTACTATTGTGACAGATGTAATAGAACAGTTAGCATTTTGTCAGCACATAATCTGAAAGTCAGCTTTAAGCCAACCGTTAAATTAACAAATATATTGTATAATGCTAAGGATAAAATTGATTCTCTAAAAAAGTCAAGAATTTATAAAGTAACATGTCCAGATTGTAATAAAGCTTTAAATTAAATTAATTGGAATCAATAGAAATGATCAAATCCAACAAAATTCCCGGAAACAATCTTCTAAATGATCAGTTGGACCTATATCAATCCACTCTGTCTAATGCATTAAAGTAATCCCCTATAAACTTACCTAATTCATTACTTATTTACATAATTTACTACTTATTTTAAAATTCTTAATGTTTATTATTTTTCTAAGATCTGATCAATTAGTATCAGAATAGTGTAATTAATAATTAGTATTGTTACAAGTTTCCGCCTTTTAGGAAACACCCTGTATGAATCCGTGGGTTCTAAATAATTTTAACAAGGGGTAAACCACTAACACTTTATTTAATAATTTACTAATTACACAAACTAATTTTTACAATGTTTATATTTACACTTTTTTAGTTTATAACCTCACTTTTTTTCGCTAATAACTTCACTTTAGTAAAGCTTCTTCTCCTGCGCCGGTAATCGCGCCTTATGTACTCTGAAATTGCCTCTAGATCCATCCAGAAACAATCAAGAATATTCTCTCACCACACTCTAGAAAACTCTATCTCTTTCTACAAGCTTCCAGTCACTCACTATTAGTCATAAGTGTATCAATCTCCAGTTCCAAGGGAGTGTAATTCATAACAGTATAAATATGCCTAACCCTTTCTAAATTCATTCATTTGCATCAAGGCAACGTTTGAAAATGGTACGTATATAGGTTGTTGAATTTGTATGATTTATGTGTTGAAAGTGATTTTAACACTTACGTCATAAATAATAACTATTTCAGGTAGCTATGTCACTTTTTTTCTTTAAAGAGTCGCATTTTAATCGATGTTGACTTTTTATTTAACTTATAAAAAATTTGTATGACATGTGGAAAATTGAACTACGAGTTTAGATTCAATGTGTCAAGATACATCGGAATTTGGTGGTGTATTCATTAATACACCACCAACATTTTTGCGCGGTTGTGTAATAAATAATAATAAAAACTTATCTCTGATTCTGTGACTAATTTCACTTTTTAATTACTAGAGACCCTTAGAAAATGGCCAAACGCAGTAGCAGTAGACAGGATTTGCACAAAACCTTACACCATACAACCAACCACCCCTGAAGAGAAACCGGTATATTTAGAAAAGGGCGCGGTACTGTGGCTTCCCATCTTTGGTATGCATCGTGATCCACAACACTATCCGGATCCTGAACGCTTCGATCCAGAGAGATTTAACGACGAAAATAAAGGAAATATAAAACCTTACACTTACATGCCATTTGGTTTAGGCCCGCGAAACTGCATTGGATCTAGATTTGCGCTACTGGAGACCAAGACTGTATTCTTCTATATGCTACAGCATTTTGAACTTGTTCCTGTAGAAAAAAGTCGAATTCCTTTGAAGCTCTCTAAGAAAACGTTCAACTTAATTGCTGAGGGCGGATTTTGGTTTGGAATGAAACGTATAAAAGGGTAAATCGTTTAAAGACCAGCAATATAGATGCTATATATTAATTAGTTGTTTAGTCAAAATAGTCAAATTAGTTTTACTTCTTATTTTTAATAAACATTATTTACTTTACAATAGTTGTTTTATTAAAAATATGTTTCATATTTCAAATCTATCAAGACTATCTCTCCAAAAAATTTTAATTAGAGAGGGGGTGGCGTGGGACCTCGTTCGAAAGGGATTCTCTAGTCACCAGCATAAATACTTTTAAATTTGGTGCACTAATTACTGTGAAAATTAATTTTGAAAATGTAAAATTTTGTAAACGTTTTGAAGACTCAGTAGGAATATTTTTTGCTAAATTATTGGTTCTGAAGGAAAGCTGAAATTGACGCAGTTATTTTTAACGTTTTTAATACAAAACTATACCCACCAGAAATTTTTAAAAAATTAGTATAAAAATCTGAACAAATTAAGAAATTACTGTGCCTTAATAAAGTATCAAATTTCCCTTGGAATATTTATTTAACTTTATTATGGTTCATTTGTCCGAAACACTGAGAATAAATATTCTAATTATAATTAGATACGGTAACAAAACAATAACTGAAAATTTGGTTTATGAAATATTTATGCTGCCCAGCAGCTCAGCACGTCTACAGTCAGTAAAATAGAAAACAAATTTCGTTAAACAGAATATGTAAAAACTATTCAAAAACCAGGTAGGATGAGGACAAACAATTAGCTATACTGGTAGTGATTGAGGAAAATCCGTATAAACTAGAAAACTTGCCTCCGATGTAAGTAAATCATCGATTTTGCGAGTTTTGGAAAAACCGTTGCCCAAGGAATGACTTCCACATCCAGATTTCCCATCCAAGTCTCTTTAAAGGAATACATCTTGACTATATTTGCACTCTAGTATGTGGAAATAATTGGTTATAGAATTTTAATAACACAATATATGGGGCAGATGTCATAAAAGAAGTTTCTGTATTGTAATGAAACATTTTTATAGTGTGGAAATTTCACCCTAAACCGCCGTCTATTTTTCCATTTAGAATACAAATATTTTATACAGGTATTAGGCATAATTTCTGGTGTAGAAAATTACACCCAAAACCGCCGTCTATTTTCGTATTTTGAATATTAATATTTTATACTGTCGATACAGAGCATAAATAAGTATTATATTTTAATTATTAAAATGATCAAATAGGAATACACTCCGCCAGATGGAGCCACTGTCTCCACCACTGACACTAGTGGCTTCCCCGTTAACGAATACTTGGCCCAGCCAGCGAAATATTGTCCATTAATTTGGATACTCTTCCATTGGGTCCATTAATTTGGATCTCTACCGTTTTATGGTCCATCAAGTTGGATATTTCCCGGGTTGCATTACGCACCTACCGGCCGACCGCAACCGACATTGCAAAGGAGAGAGAGAGTAAGTAAATCCGACCGTAGATAAGCAGCTTGGCTGGGACTAAGTGCCATCTTGTGTACTAATCCTAGTTTGCTCCGCCGTGTGTCTGGGAGGATACATTAGTTGACAACAGGTCTCGTGTTTGCCCTCTGGCCTAGCCCCGTCGTCTGGAGGACAAACGAGTACTTGGGAAGCTTGGGGCTTTCTGACCTAGTCTCCGCCGGCCGGAAAGCTACAAAGACATCCACCGACCACCAGCGCAAAATAGCGCCCGTGAACCTCGTTGGTTTAATCTCTCCTTTGGGGTGATTACACCAAAGGAACCGTGACCAGAAATGTGTACTAACATTAGGCTCTGCGCCTTAGCGAAGTTGCCCGAGTATTTGTTTTCTATTGTTTACATGTGCTTTTGCTTCCCTCCGCCTGGTATCTGCGCTACCCTGCCGCTTTTATACCGATAGTAGTTGCTCCGACTTACCGCTCCGTATCTTGAAACTTGTATCCTGCTTATAGCCGCCCTCTTGCTTCGCCACCGTCACCATAATTAACCGTAGTAGTTAAGGTTAGGTAGAATTATACATATTAGGAATAATAAATATCTGTATGTACGATCTGAACCGTGCCTTTTATTTTCGTGTGCGTGAAGTCTACTACCCCTAGACCCCTGGACGTACCGTGTCTCCTCTGACGCTATCCCAGCCCTACTGCAACAGGCTGTGTCAAGAGGCTAGTGTGGGTTCTTTACACCACGAGAAAAACTGTAAAGATGGCGCCCGAGCGTACCGTAACCGCACCGAGCTCGAATGCCAAAGTGACGCCCCTTCACTCAACCGACGAATGAACGAAACGTCACAGTATGTACTCTTACCAGCTTGTTTTGCTTATTTTCTCTTGCTTACCCCTACTTACCCCAGCCTCTTCAACGGAATCATCTTTAAATGTAATCTAGTTCTAGATGCCATTATAATACATACGCGTACCAAATTTCAAGTGAATATCTCAATTTTAATTTATCAACCCCTTTAGTGATGCAGTGGGGGTGGTGGAGGGGTTGAAAATGTCATAAAAAAATCTGAGGTCTTGGCTGCTAGTATATACACAAAATTCCAAGTTTCTGTACTCTTACCAACTTGCTTTACTTATTTTCCCGTATTTACCCCTATTTAGCCCCCAACCCTTCAACGGAATCACCTTAAAATATAGTCTAATTTCAAATGTCGTTATAATACATACATGTACCAAACTTCAAGTGAATATTTAAATTTTAATATACTAAGCCTTTATGTAATGGAGTGGGGATGGTGGGGAGGGTTGAAAAATATTGTAAAAGATTTGAAACCTTGGTGTCTAGTATATACACCAAATTCCAAGTTTCTCTACTTTTACCAGCTTATTTGACTTATTTTCCTCTAGTTACCCCTACTTAACCCCCACCCATTCACCGCAACAGATAAACAATATTATTGCAAGCTTGCTATAATATTACCTATTGTGCTTGATAACTAAATTAATATTTGATATATACCAATTCCTTTTTTCTGAAAATGCTTGCATTTTATATCATTAACTATTTCATCAAAAATGTTTTAAATACATTGATAAATAGCCTAATAAACATGAGGTCACGTTTTTGAAAATAACTGTAAATTAAAAAAACCGCTGCCTAAGGAATCACTACTTCCACATCCAGATTATTCGTCCAAGTCACTTTAAAGGAAACATCTTGACTATATTTGCACTCTAGTATGTGGAAATTATTGGTGATAGAATTTTAATAATATTTGGGGTAGATGTCATAGAAAAGTTTGAGGAGTTGGTTTCTACCATATACGTTAAAAATGAAGTTTCTAGTTTACCGTACTTATTTTCCACTATTTACAACCTACCACCTCAATGGAGTCATCTCAATCAGATGTCACTACAATACATACGTGTACTAACTTTCAAGTGAATATCTCAATTTGATGTTATCAATCCCATTAATAATGAAGCGGAGGTGGTAGAATTTGAAAAATATTAGAAAGAAATCTGAGGCCTTGGTTTCTAGTATATACACCGAATCCCAAATTTCTGTAGTCTTACCAGCTTGCTTTACTTATTTTCCCCTATTTGCCCCTATTTAACCCCCAACCCTTCAACAGCATCATCTCAAATTATGATCTAGTTTCAGACGTCGTTATAATACATACGTGTACCAAATTTCAAATGAATATCTCAATTTTATTTTGTCAACCCCATTAATGGGGTAGGGGTGGTGGTGGGGTTGAAAAATATTATAAAAAAATCTGAGGCCTTAACTTCTTGTACATACACCGAATTTCAAGTTTCTGTACTCATACCAGCTTGCTTTACTTATTTCCCCCTATTGACCCCTAAATAACCCCCAACCCTTCAACGGAATCATCTCAAAGTATAATCTAGTTCCAGATGTCGTTATAATTCATACGTGTACCAAATTTCAAATGAATATCTCGATTTTATTTTATCAACCCTTTTAATAATGAAGTAGGGGTGGTGGGGGTTGAAAAATATTATAAATAATCTGAGACCTTGGCTTCTAGTACATACACCGAATTTCAAGTTTTTGTAGTCTTACCAGCTTGCTTTATTTATTTTCCCCTATTTACCCCTATTTAACCCCCAACCCTTCAACGGAATTATCTCAAAATATAATATAGTTCCAGATGTCGTTATAATACATACGTGTAGAAAATTTCAAATGAATATCTCAATTTTATTTTATCAACCCTTTTCAAATTGGAGTAGGGGTGGTGGGGGTTGAAAAATATTATTAAAAAATCTTACGCTTTGGCTTCTAGTACATACACCGAATTTCAAGTTTCTGTACTCTTACCAACTTGTTTTACTTATATTCCTCTATTTACCCCAAATTAACCCCCAACCCTTCAACGGAATCATCCCAAAATATAATCTAATTCTAGACATCGTTATAATACATACGTGTACGAAATTTCAAATGAATATCTCAACTTTATTTTATCAACCCCTTTAATGGGGTAGGGGTGGTGGGGGGTTGAAAAATATTATAAAAAAATCTGAGGCCTTAACTTCTAGTACATACACCGAATTTCAAGTTTCTGTACTCTTACAAGCTTGCTTTACTTATTTCCCCCTATTTACCCCTATTTAACCCCCAACCCTTCACCGGATTTCCTCAAAAAACAATCCAGTTCCAGATCTCGTTATAATATATACGTGTACAAAATTTCAGGTCAATATCTTAAACCGTTCCGGAGAAAGCGTGCGGACAAAAAAAGTTACAGACAGACCGACAGAACGACAGACAGACAGAAAATTTTTTTTCAAATTTAAAATCTCGACGTTTCATGACATTCTAAACCTATTTCACGAATAAAAATTTTTGAAAATTTTTTTGCGATTACTATACTTCCAATCCACTACGTGGATGTGGAATTATGAAAAAATTTTCTCGTACAACAAATGCCGTGCTTTGTCGAATTCTAAAATATTATTTACAGAGTAGGCATATTTTCCAAGATTCAATGGATTTAAAACTGGTATGGTCAAGATTTCCTTAAAGAGTAGGATAGTTTTCAATATAACTTAGCAGAACTTCAAAACTGTTCAATGTACATTATTCAAATTTCAGTGAACGATTTAGAATAGACATAATGAACGCATGATTTTTTCAATTTTTTCCGGTCCTCTGTTTCTGAGATATTCACGGTTAAAGTGAGGAGTCCAATACATTTGAATCATATATTAGTTCATTACTTACGATTTTGTGGAATAATGGAATTTTTATTACTGTAAAATTGCTATGATTATTCTACCTCACATGTTCAATATTTAAGTCTTAAATATTTGGTGGATATAATTTTCAATGTGTTTCGGTTATGTTGATCTACAGTTGAGGTCAGGCCTGTAGCCAGAAATGAATTATAGGGGTTGCCAATTCGTATACAATTTAAGAAAATATGATAAATAAACCCACACAAGTAATATTAGAATTTTTCAAGAGGTGCTTAAATATTCCCAGGGTGTGCCGGATACCCCCTGCACTCCTCTGCCTGCAGGTCTGACTGAAATGAGGAAACTTATTAAAGTAGTTTTATTGACATTTAAATTAAAATCCAACCAATTTTGAAAAACAAGTTTATTAAAATTTCAATCAATTTCGCACTTTTTAAATTTTTTTCCAATTGTTTTACTTCCCTCGCATAGCGAAGGGAAGTATTGTATTCGAGAAAAAACCGCCCTCCGAGATTTTTTCGAACTTTCACGTTTTAGATCGTGTAGATTACGAAAATATAGGTTTTTCAATTTCGTCAATCTGTCTGTCTGTCGGTCTGTTGGTGCATTAACTAAAAAGCTACTTGACGGAGAACAGTAAAATTTGGTAGGTAGCTGACGCCACTGCCACCGAAGAAATGGTTAAACTTTCACTGGAAAATATACAGGGTGGATCGAAGGGAATTGATAATGGAAGAAATTTCTTCTCGCTCAAATTTAAATTTAAAATTTCTAAGTTTATTTAAAAAAAAAATCGGTAAAGGTATTTACACAGAACTTCCCTCGTTATTTGTGCATGGCGGTCACTAAAAAATTATTAAATATGAAATGACATTGAAGAAGAATAATAATGGAAATACAGTTATTGTAATTATTACAAAGAAGTCCTGATAACTTTTGGTCAAAAAAATAGTGCTCATCCAACAGCAAAAGTTCAATGCTAAATAACAGGTCTACCTTGAAAAACCTATATTTTCGGAATCTACGTGTTCTGAAACGTCAGAATCCGAAAAAATCTCGGAGGGTGATTTTTTCTCGAATACAATACTTCCCTTCGGTATGCGAGGGAAGTAAAATTAAAGAGCAAAATTTTTAAATTTTGAAAATTTTGAAAATTTTTTATAAAATGCTTAAATTTAAAATTTCCACGTTTCGTGACATTCAGAACCTATTTAATTTTTTTTTTTTTTTTTGAAATTTAAAATAGAAAAAAATTTGAAATTTTAAAAATTTTGTATAAAATGGATGATGGAAAAAAATATTTTTTTGACAAATTTAAAACTTTTCAGGATATTCTAAACTTATTTCAAAAACAATTTTTTTTAAAAATTACAGAAAACCATTTTGTACATTTTGAGTGAACATGAGTGATGAAAAAAAACGTTTGCTCAAATTTGAAATTTCCACGTTTCATGACATTCTAAACATATTTCAAAAAGAAATTGGTTTTGAAAATAAAAAAAAAAATTATTTTTAAAAAAAATTTTCACCACTACAATAGAATAGAAATTTCCACGTTTCATTATACTCTAAGCCTATTTCAACAAAAAAATTTTCGTAAATTAAAAAAAAACATTTTCCCCCACCACTATACAGTATAGATGATGGAAAAAAGTGATCACGTTTTCTCTGTAATAATAAGGCTAACTACATGGCGATTATATTCCTCATATGTCATCTCTTAATTAATAATTTTTTAGAGTGACCTTCTTGTATGAATAAAGAGTGAAATCCAAGATTTTTTCGGATTTTCAAGTTTCAGATCATGTAGATTACGAAAATATAGGTTTTTCAATTCTGTCAGTATGTCTGTCGGTCTCTGTTGGTACATTAACTAAAAAATTACTTGACGGAGAACAGTAAAATTTGGTAGGTAGCTGACACCACTGCCTCTGAGGAAATGGTTAGATTGTCACTGGAAAATATATAGGGTGGACCATCTAAAGGGAATAGATAATGGAGAACATTTTTTTTTCGCTTAGATTTAAAATTTTCACGTTTCTCGATATTCCAAACCTATTAAAAAAAAAATGAAAATTAAAAAAAATGGATGGAAAATGATGGAAACATTTTGTTTTCTTCAAATTTTAAATTTCCGCGTTACATGACATTCTAAACATATTTAAAAATATATATATCCTTTTGAAAATTTTTTAAAAAATTGAACATTTTTTAGTCGATGAAAAAAAATGTTTTTGCTAAAATTTAAAATTTGCACGTTTCATGAAATTCTAAACATATTTTAAAAAAAATTGTTTTGAAAATTTAAAAAATTTTTTTTTTAACTTTTTAACCGCTGCAATAGATGATGGAGATTTTTTTTTTCTTCAAATTTAAAATTTCCACGTGTCATTGCATTCTAAACCTATTTCAACAACATTTTTTGAAAATTAAAAAAATTCCCCCACCACTATATAGTAGATGATGGAAAAATTTCCGATTTTCTTTAAATATTCTACCACTTCCGCGCCGCGCCGTCCTTCTGAGAGTAAATTATTTTTGTTTGATAAGAGTGGGCGAAATCTCCCAAATTTTACCTACGTCCTCTAAGAAGTCATGAGTAAATACAATCCAACCGCCTACTAGTTGTCTACGTTATCATTTTGTTTTTCTATTTAATAGTAATAACACCCAGGCACAGTACACATCATTTGGTCTGTGATGCGAGGTCGTAATAATCTTCGAGCACATTTAATTAGCGGTGTTGCTTCTATTGCGACGAGATACAAACTACGCGTGTTTAAATTCAAACATCGTATTAAAGTAACAAAACAGCCAGTATTCAGTTACATGTGCAGCAGTGCAATAATAATTTTAATTTAGAAACTTCTTTTTTATGTAGGCTAGTCTGGCCATTTTAATATTTAAGAGATTTTTAAAGAAAGTTCTGCTCTTAAGGTAAAAAAGTATAAATATTTCACAGGTGTTTTAGTTTTATTAAGTTTCTATGAGTAAATTCAGCAAAAATAAAAGGCTGAGCCCACTAAACTATTAATCGAGGAAATTTAGTACAAAAACCGCTGCCTAAGGAATCACTACTTCCACATCCAGATTATTCGTCCAAGTCACTTTAAAGGAAACATCTTGACTATATTTGCACTCTAGTATGTGGAAATTATTGGTCATAGAATTTTAATAATATTTGGGGTAGATGTCATAAAAAAGTTTGAGGAGTTGGTTTCTACCATATACGTTAAAAATGAAGTTTCTAGTTTACCGTACTTATTTTCCACTATTTACAACCTACCACCTCAATGGAGTCATCTCAATCAGATGTCACTACAATACATACGTGTACTAACTTTCAAGTGAATATCTCAATTTGATGTTATCAATCCCATTAATAATGAAGCGGAGGTGGTAGAGTTTGAAAAATATTAGAAAGAAATCTGAGCCTTGGTTTCTAGTATATACACCGAAACCCAAATTTCTGTAGTTTTACCAGCTTGCTTTACTTATTTTCCCCTATTTGCCCCTATTTAACCCCCAACCCTTCAACGGCATCATCTCAAATTATGATCTAGTTTCAGGCGTCGTTATAATACATACGTGTACCAAATTTCAAATGAATATCTCAATTTTATTTTATCAACCCTTTTTTATTGGAGTAGGCGGGGTGGTTGGGTTGAAAAATATTATAAGAAAATCTGACGCTGTGGCTTCTAGTACATACACCGAATTTCAAGTTTCTGTAGTCTTACCAACGTTTTACTTATATTCCTCTATTTATCCCAAATTAACCCCCAACCCTTCAACGGAATCATCTCAAAATATAAACTAATTCCAGACGTCGTTATAATACATACGTGTACGAAATTTCAAATGAATATCTCAACTTTATTTTGTCAACCCCATTAATGGGGTAGGGGTGGTGGGGGGGTTGAAAAATATTATAAAAAAATCTGAGGCCTTAACTTCTTGTACATACACCGAATTTCAAGTTTCTGTACTCATACCAGCTTGCTTTACTTATTTCCCCCTATTGACCCCTAAATAACCCCCAACCCTTCAACGGAATCATCTCAAAGTATAATCTAGTTCCAGATGTCGTTATAATTAATACGTGTACCAAATTTCAAATGGATATCTCGATTTTATTTTATCAACCCTTTTAATAATGAAGTAGGGGTGGTGGGGGTTGAAAAATATTATAAATAATCTGAGAACTTGGCTTCTAGTACATACACCGAATTTCAAGTTTCTGTAGTCTTACCAGCTTGCTTTATTTATTTTCCCCTATTTACCCCTATTTAACCCCCAACCCTTCAACGGAATTATCTCAAAATATAATCTAGTTCCAGATGTCGTTATAATACATACGTGTAGAAAATTTCAAATGAATATCTCAATTTTATTTTATCAACCCTTTTCAAATTGGAGTAGGGGTGGTGGGGGTTGAAAAATATTATTAAAAAAATCTGACGCTTTGGCTTCTAGTTCATACACCGAATTTCAAGTTTCTGTACTCTTACCAACTTGTTTTACTTATATTCCTCTATTTACCCCAAATTAACCCCCAACCCTTCAACGGAATCATCCCAAAATATAATCTAATTCTAGACATCGTTATAATACATACGTGTACGAAATTTCAAATGAATATCTCAACTTTATTTTATCAACCCCTTTAATGGGGTAGGGGTGGTGGGGGGTTGAAAAATATTATAAAAAAATCTGAGGCCGTAACTTCTAGTACATACACCGAATTTCAAGTTTCTGTACTCTTACAAGCTTGCTTTACTTATTTCCCCCTATTTAACCCCCAACCCTTCACCGGATTTCTTCAAAAAACAATCCAGTTCAAGATCTCGTTATAATATATACGTGTACAAAATTTCAGGTCAATATCTTAAACCGTTCCGGAGAAAGCGTGCGGACAAAAAAAGTTACAGACAGACCGACAGACAGACAGAAAATTTTTTTTCGCTCAAATTTAAAATCTCGACGTTTCATGACATTCTAAACCTATTTCACGAATAAAAATTTTTGAAAATTTTTTTGCGATTACTATACTTCCAATCCACTACGTGGATGTGGAAGTAAAATAGGCATCGAAAACCTGTACAGTAAGACGGATCAAAATACGGTTTTTTGCATTCGATTCTTTAATGCATTTATTCAATTTTAATCCTATACAAAAGGGAAATCGCAGTTTTTGAGGTAATTTTAAAAAATCATTATTCGGTAATCCATGGTGGAAATTAGCCCAATTTGGTTAAACGGGGTCGCTGATGATGAATATAATGTTCAAAAAAATCCTCGATGTACCTGGAGTTTCAAAAAGGTTCCTCGATTGGTATGAGGACAAGGAAGTTCTTGCTGTCTCCGTAACTTTATTATAATGAATTTTTTTATCTATTTCATTTCTGTTATTTATTGTTATCATTCATTTCCAACATAATTATAATATATCATTATTTAAAATTGTTAGGCAAAATTAATAAAAATTTGCTTTGTATTTTTCACTTCTATTTGAGTCAGGCCCAAAAAATTGTTAGATTTAATGTCGAGTGGCTGAAAAAATTTGTGTGTAAAAAAATCAATATTTTCTTTATAAAAAATGGATTTTATATATGTACATATAATAAAAACCAAATGCATTTTTCACGATTTTTTTTTTCAAAAAAATTAATAATATAAGGGATACCAGTTCGTTTAAATCAAGATACATAAATTCGCTAATTTTATAATCAATTTGTATACAATTATATTTATAATAATAATAATATATTAATTTTCCAAAAAATAATCATAAAAGTTGAATTTTTATTAATGTTGTCTAACAATTTTAAATAATGGTTATTATAAGCATGTTGGAAATCAATGATAAGAATAAATAATAGAAATAAAATAGATACAAAAATTCATTATAATAACGTTACAAAAACAGTAGTGAACACAAGAGTTCAAATTGTGTCAAATATCAAACGAGGAACATTTGAAGCGATATTCATAACCAGCGACCCCCCGAGTAAAAATTTTGGATGAATTTCACATTGAATTGAGAGAAAGACCACGAGGATGAGCTATACTATGGGGACCTCCTGGGCTCCAGGTACATCGAGGAACTTCTTGAATATTGTATTCAGTACTGGAGCCTATATACTCATGCATGAAACATCTTTATGAGTGGCTTTATGTCTTTCTGATGAGCTCCAGAATAAGGGCAAAAAACGTTTCAAAGGCTAAGCATTTCCAAGAAACAGAATGATTGATTTCATGAAAACGTAATCCATTAGAATGAAAAATTTTAAAGACAAGGTAGATAAATAAATTCATTTTAGGCCTTTGTTCTCATTTTTAACTGAATCTTCATGATCGTAGGGGGTTATGTAGATACTAGTTTAATCTGCATGGTGGTTGCTAGTGTTAGAATGAGAATTGTCAAATACGAAATTAGACAAATTCATTTTAGGATTTTAATTTGCTTGCATAACCAGATTTCATTAATATTTTTACACAAAGTTTTTCTTTTTTTATAGATAGTTATCGTGTTTACAAGAAACGTGACACATGGCCGCCGGATGGACGAACAGACAGACATTTTTAACGTTCATAATTCGATCGACGAAGTGTTTTTCTCGACAAGCAATATTACCGCTTTTAGAAATATGTCGATCAAATGCAATGATACTCTTCGTTTTCGTAGTTGCTAAGAGCATAACAAATTAACCTCAAAAAAGGACATTTGTATATTTAACTTAAGTCTACCAAATAAGTGTAATTGTATAATAAATATATAATATAGTGATAGTACTATAATTATTAATAGTAATAATACAAAATAATACAACAATTGCATACTTTTTTTAGTCCAAAATAAATAAAAAATAAAATGCTGGTGTGGATTCTTGGGGTTGTTTTGGCAGCCATCCTTTTTTACTATTTTATCGTAAAACCTTACCATTACTGGACCGAAAAAGGAGTCAAACAAGGAAAACCTGTATGGGTATTCGGTGATAACTGGGTCGTCTTAGGGCGCCAGAGCTTTGCTGAAATGATGGTATATGTTTACAATCAATGCTCCGGTGTCAGGTAAGGTAAGAAGAAATGTGAATAACACGTTGTTTTTCTTTCTTCAACAATTAATATACACACATCTGTCATTTAAAGGAGCGGCGGTTAACTGGAATTTTATTCTACATGTTTTTTCTCCTAACAAATTTGAAAGGATAAAAAGTAAAAGTTAACTAATAGCTAGCCATTTGCAGTTTGTTTTGCCACGCTTCATGTCATTTTGAAGCCTGTTTAAAAAACATCCGAAAACTCGCTTTTCTTTCATTAAATTTATAATACATTTTGATTTGTTTAGACATGATCAAGAACCGGGAATAATTTTTTTGATGTATCCTCCACGAGCCGTTAGGACTGCAGTCATCCTTCTCCCTATACGTATAATGACATTATCGATCACTTCTTGGGGCAAATAATCCCATATTTTAGTTACAGCTTCTTTCGCTTCTTCACTGTTTTGGAGAGCAGGAATTTTCTACCTAAGTCTTCTGCCTAGCATGTCCCATAGATGTTCAATTGTATTTAACTCTGGTGAACATGCAGGCCAAATCATTACCGGTATTTCTACTTGGTTTAAAAAGTCAGTAACACGGCCGAGCATTGTCTTGAATTAGTGGAAATTTTCTGAGATATGTATCGGTGTGTGTACTTGGGATAATCGACAAAAAATATAAATTTATTTTTTAGATATTCTGGAATGTATAATTTCCTCATGCCCGCTTTGATATTGAAAGATCCGGAATTAATAAAACAAATCACTGTTAAAGATTTTGACCATTTTACCGACCATACAACGCTCATACCAGAAGATGCTGATCCATTGTGGGGAAAGAATTTGTTTGCACTTAAAGGTAAGTCATTATTTTAATTAAGTCTTAGATATCGGGAAATTAGAGCATCTGAAACTTCAATTTGGTTTATTATTCTTTTTAAGTACTTTTTTAAGGCCCAGTATTACTCTTCTTCTTCTCCTTAATATTTTTATTCATAACGTTTTGGAGCTCTTTCTCTTTGCCTCTTGCCACCTGGTTCTCCTTAGACAACCAGACGTTCTAAATTGTCCTCTCTCCGGTGACGTTTCTGAAAAATGAGAGAACTCGAGAAAATACTGTGCTGTGGAATCGATTTGGGGACGTATTTCTTGAAGAATCTGAGTACGCCAAAGTTCAAATCGTCCTACATCCTTTTGAAGTGCAGAGGGTGATGATCTATTAATCTCATTACAATTTTTAGAGCATCAGCATACAATAATACAATACCATGCTTAAAGCAGTTCTCCTCAATATTGTTGATAAAAATATTGAACAGCAGAGGACCTAATAAATGTGCCTCTTGTGGTTCGCCCGACATAATTTTTATTACAGCGGAAGAAAGTTTTGATTATTTGTGTGAGACTGGAAAGGTATGATTTAAGCCACAATAATGCAGTCTGTCACTGATATAACAAAAGAGGACATTAATTAAAAGGATTATCGTTATCAATTAAAAAAGTGTGTCCTTGACTGGGATAATAGTAAAAATTGTGCGTTCTTATGCTGTCCTAACAAAAAATATCGTTCTTTCTATAAGAAACATTCATTTTTCCAAAATTCGCTAATTAACATATTTCAGGGCAAAAATGGCGCGACATGAGGCCAATCCTGAGTCCTTCGTTCACAAGCAGCAAAATGAAGGCAATGTTTGTTCTAATGACTGAATGTGCAGAGGACTTTGTTCAGCATTTTCTGAAAAAGGACGAAGACATAATTACAGTGGAATTTAAGGACGTTTTTACTCGTTTCACGAACGACGTCATTGCCACGACAGCGTTTGGCGTTAAGATCGACTCGCTAAGCCAACCGAAAAATGAATTTTACCTGATGGGTAAGGAGGCTACCGATTTTAACGGCTTTTGGAAGAATGTCAAGTTTATTGGATATTTCTTTGTGCCGAAACTTTTTGAAGTAAGTAATTATTCTACAGGGTGCTAAAAGCTGGCAATATATCTAGGACTGTACTGCATCAAGAAATAAGTGGAATTTGCCTAAAAATTCGTCCTAACATGATAACCCAGTTCCGTGGGAAATAATAGCTGCAGAAGCTGGGAAAAAATTATCATGAAAACTTTTGATTTTGTTGTAGGTTTTTAGTAGTAGAAAAGTATTTTAAGAAATTCCCAAGGGCACCATTAGGAGGGACATAGAACAATGTGTCGTCAAACTTAAGACACAATTTTTTTCGAATATTACTTTTGATTTCAAAATGCCTTCAAATGATGTAAAAATGACTTGGCGCATGAAATAAATGCAAAGTAGAGCTAAGGGCATCCATTCACTTTTAATAAGCTATATAAATTTTTCGGAAACTTCTTAATATCAATATTGTTTTCGAAAACAACACTGGCTATTATTTTAGCATAACTTGACAACATACTTGAGGACTTTAGTTACTCTCTTCACCGGAGAAATATGTCAAGAAAATTGTCGGTGTATTCAGTAACAAACATTCTCTTATTTGCACCAATAAAAATAATAAACTCACCCCCTTTTCGTGGATCTTTGTGGCAATAAATCCAATTTGATTCTGGGCACCTTTTTCAATTACTGATGGAATATCTGAAATTGTTTAAATATCTGATTATTTTGTCTTAGGTGCATTACAGGTAACCACTTTCTATTATTTTCTTCATTATTAGGATATTTTCTGAATTATTGTAAGTATATTTTTCTAATTATATTCATTTTTCTAGCTGTTGAAAATTAAAATTTTCAGCACTGAAGTAGGAAATTTCTTCAAAGACCTTGTAAAGGGCACAATAAAAACAAGAGAAGAAAAGGGAATTGTACGACCAGATATGATACATTTACTGATGGAGGCACGAAAGGGAGTTCAAAAACAAGAAGAAAATGGTATAGTTGACACTGGCTTCGCTACAGCTTTAGAATCAGACACAGGTAATGAGCCCATTTAACTTTTTATTTTTATTTTACATGCCTCAGAATCTAGACAATTTTACATACTCTAAATTCTCATACCCATTTAAATTTCTATTTGTAAATACCTTTAAGTTGGATTTTCATCATTTAATAACTGTTGGTTTGTATTGTAACGAACAATTGATTTGCAAGATTCTTATTTTCAACCATGCCGGTAAGACAACGTAAATGTTTGCTAATATTTGTGGTGATTGTATGTCTTCAAAAAGCTCAAATTCAATAATGGGAATTAAAATGGGCAGATCATTTATGTAGATAAGAGATAATATGGATCCTAGAACCGAACCTTGTGGAACACTATGTTTTGCAATCTGTTCATCCGAATAGGTTTAGCTACAGTAGCAGCTTTGCTAATACTTATTTATTAAAACTATATAAGGCAAGTTTATGACATTATAATTTAATTAAATATTATTTGCCAATTAAAAAGTAATTCGATAATATCATGAGTTCAATAATCGTGTACGTACGTTCGTTTAGAATTTTTTTGGTGGTACAATCTACATTATGACGACTACATACTTCCCTAAAGATTTTCGTATAAAATCAGAATAACCCTGTATGAATTTACAATGTTTTCTCTATTTTAGTTAAAGGAAAAATCCCCATGGAATTAACAGATATCGACATCACGGCACAAGCGTTAATTTTCTTCTTCGCGGGCTTCGATTCTGTCTCTGCTCTTATGTGTTTCACCGGCTATGAATTGGCTGCAAATCCAGATGTCCAAGATAGACTTAGGAAGGAGATCCACACTACTTTAGAGGAGGATAGAGGAAAATTGACTTATGAGGGTCTTCTGAAAATGAAATACATGGATATGGTTGTCTCTGGTCAGTAAAGAAAAAGTAATTGAAAGTCCAAATTTGAAAACACTAAATAGTCACTCCTTAAACGCTTGTCCATTCCATTGTTCTGTCAGCATCCATCATGTGATGGTTAAATACGCATCTAAACACACAATTTTGGTTATGTACTAATGAACAGAGCACCATATATTTTGTCGCTCTGAATTCGAATTCATCAGGTAGGCAGTGAATGTTATGCAAAAGGGGAAATTAGAATTATCTTGAATTTACCTTACAGGCATTTCTGTAGACACATATTTCGAGATAAGAACATGATGACCAGTGGCGGCTCGTCAGGGGAGGCAGGGGAGGCTGAGCCTCCCCTTGGAAGAACCACCATATCTTCAAAAGTCTATCTTAAGAAATTTCAATTAGGTATATCTCAATTTTCAATATTTTTTATTGTTTATAATTCATTAATTAATTTTCAGTGTATATATAAAAGTTTGCATTTCCTTTCCACAAACATACCTATAACGTTACAGTCCGGATAGTCTTTGTATGCATATTTCCCGGTCCGCCGGTCTTTTACTGAACGAACACTGCGGTTCGCTGGAGGCTAATACGAAATAGCTTCCAACTTTAATGCATTTACTTTAACATGAATGACCTTGAATTTCTTTGCGGTGTGTAAAATAGCAGAGTACTTCGAATAGCCAAAGGAAGCCAGCCTCCGACGTCAGTTCTTTACAGCGCATGTGCACATTGTGCACAGCTCGTTCTGGTGATTCACAAAGAAAACGAACTGTTAGTTGCGTTTTAGCCGGTTAAGTTGACGTAAAAATACATAAAACATTTGATAGGCGGGCTAAAAATAAGTGCTCTAGGTGAAAATATGTCTTGTTGTCCAGACGTGGTGGATTATTTGTTATTAAATGGATTTACTACTCTTACTTATGACGAAAAGGTAAGAATTAAAAGAAATGCTAGGCCTACACCAGCAATGCCTTCGTTAGTTTTTAAAAGTGGTAAACAAAACAGAGGGTTTTGTGATAAGAATTATAAAAAAGTCGAGTGGTTAATGGCATCAACAGTTAGAAACAAATTATATTCGAGATGTTTATTATTTACTAATGATCAATCCTCAATTTGGGGCAGGGCCGGGTTTAATAATTTGCAAAATTTGTCGCGACGCGACGTTTAGAAAGGCACGAAAAATCCCAGGAGCATATTTCATCTTGCGTTAAATTCGAAATGTTTGGTAAACAAAATATTGTAAAATTTGTTGGATTCTGCACATAAGAGAGAAATAGAAAATTTTAACGAAAAGGTCCGTGAGAATAGGGAAATATTAAAGAGGTTAATAGATGCCGCTATATATTTATCTTCACAAAAAAATTCTTTCCGAGGACATGACGAAAAACGAGAATCGTGCAATAAAGGAAATTTCTAAGAGCTGTTAGATTTTTTAAAAACTTATGACCCAAAATTAGAGAACTTTTTGAATAACGCCACTATTTTTTGAGACAATTCCGGTAATCTCAGCTTCTGTAGAATGATCATTTTCAGCACTTAAACGCATAAAAACATTTTTACTAGAAACAAAATGAGTCGAGACCGCCTCTCAAATGTATCGCTTATTTCAATAGAAAAACGTCTTTTGCCAGAATTGAAGAAACGCGATTCATTTTATGATGAAGTAATCAACCATTTTGCTAGTTCCGAAAATCGCAGGTTACCACTCATTTATAAAAATATTTAGGCTTTAAAGCAGAGATTAATATAGGTAGTTGTTATTTTAGAAAAAATATTTATTCGTGTTATTTATTTTTTAGGAAATATTTTTTAATTTTCCATAATATAGAGTTCCACGGTTATATTTTTTTCATATAACTTTTTTCTCAAAACTATTTTAATTTTTAATAAACGTTATAATTTTACACTCCTGGCAGTGATATTAAATACTATTTCTTGTTTGTAGAATAAACATGATGACCAGTGGCGGCTCGTCAGGGGAGGCAGGGGAGGCTGAGCCTCCCCTTGGAAGAACCACTTTAATTTTTTTACCAAAACTATTTTTATTTTTGTTAAAAGTTATATAATTTAATTACAAGTGGGATAGTAGGGCTCCTTTGGATACCGATACTCAAGTCGTAGGAACGAGAATTTCATGAGAATGATTTTTTCATCTCATCATATTTTCTATTTCCCTTTCATTCTATTCTTTTATTAGTTCTATTCTCTCAAGTCGTGAATCGGTATCCTGGCGAACAACCCACGGCAAAAAAATGTAACGCGCCGTTACCTCAGGGGTGGTGGGGAAATGCACAAATTGTAGTCATATTGCACATCAGTTGTCTTTCAGAATATCAAGCCTCCTCTGCAGACAATATCACGAGCCGCCACTGAATGATGACATTACCTTGTATATATAAATTACTGTTTTACTGTTTTGTATATAATAGTATTAACAAATTCAATTTGCCTAAAGCAGGACACAGAACACGTGATGCAAACTGCATGCATATCTAATCTACCAATTAAAAGTAAATTTTAAAAATCTGCTGCCACTTTTTCGTACAAAAACGTGTTGTAATCAATGTTTGACTTCTCATTTAACTTGGAAGAAATTTTTGACATGGGGCAAACTGAACCACGAATTTGGATTCAGCTCAAGATACATCGGAACTTGGTGCTCCCTTCATTAGTACACCACCAATATTTTTGTGTGGTTGCGTAATAAATAATAATAAAAAGTTGTCTGTGATGCGTTCGTTAACTAATTTCGTTACTTTCTAATTACTAGAGGCCCTTAGAAAATGGCCAAACGCAGTAGCAGCAGATAGAGTATGCACTAAACCTTACACCATACAACCAACCACCCCCGAAGAGAAACCGATATATTTAGAAAAGGGCGCGGTTCTATGCCTACCGATCTTTGGTATACATCGTGACCCACAGTACTATCCGGATCCGGAACGCTTCGATCCAGAGAGATTCAACGACGAATATAAAGGAAATATAAAGCCTTACACTTACATGCCATTTGGTTTAGGCCCACGAAATTGCATTGGATCTAGATTTGCCCTACTAGAGACGAAAACTGTATTCTTCTATATCTTGCAGCATTTTGAACTTGTTCCTGTAGAAAGAAGTCAAATTCCTTTGAAGCTCTCTAAAAGATCGTTTAGTTTAAGTGCTGAGGGCGGATTTTGGTTTGGAATGAAACGGATAAAGGAGTGATTCTCTAAGTAGGAGCAGTATAGATGCTATATATGAATTTGTTGTTTAGACAAAATAGTCATATTACTTTTGATTTTTATTTTTAATAAACATTGTTTACTTTATAATAATTGTTTTATTTAAAACATGTTTCATATTTCAAGTGGTCAGGGATGTGTTTCTTGCAAATATGTCGGAAAATAAGCGTTTAAGCGACAATCGCAATTTTCGGTAAAAATTTGCAAAGATACAGCATCTTGAAATTATGACCTGAAACCACATTTTTGTGCTTTATTTTCTCTGCTTATACAGGGTGCCCCAATAAAAACTCCCAGGTCGGATGTATTCTAAACGAATAGAGATATTTTAATTCTATAAAAACCAATTTGTAGAGCATAAAGAGAGCTTCATTTTTTAATATAATTGTTTTTTTAATATATCAGTATATATATGGCGCTGTGCTCTAAAGGAATATTTCGATGGAAGAAATTTTGAAATGGGGTTTATGTGAAAGAAAATGCATTTCTAAGCTGATTATGTTCTAAACAAAAATACCATAAAACTAACCGCTTTCGAGATATTTGAGCCCAAATGTTGGCATTTGCCAATATTAAATAATTGTAATCTCTTCAACATTTCAGTCCTTTAAGTGGGACAATCTGTATTTAATTTACAAATTTTAGAAAAAAATATTTAAAGAATTTTTTGTATCTTATCAACCCTTGGAAAAAAAACTAAAACCGCTGCCTAAGGAATCACTACTTCCACATCCAGATTATTCGTCCAAGGAAACATCTTGACTATATTTGCACTCTAGTATGTGGAAATTAATGGTCATAGAATTTTAATAATATTTGGGGTAGATGTCGTAGAAAAGTTTGAGGAGTTGGTTTCTACCATATACGTTAAAAATGAAGTTTCTAGTTTACCTTACTTATTTTCCACTATTTACAACCTACCACCTCAATGGAGTCATCTCAATCAGATGTCACTACAATACATACGTGTACTAATTTTCAAGTGAATATCTCAATTTGATGTTATCAATCCCATTAATAATGAAGCGGAGGTGGTAGAGTTTGAAAAATATTAGAGAGAAATCTGAGGCCTTGGTTTCTAGTATATACACCGAATCCCAAATTTCTGTAGTCTTACCAGCTTGCTTTACTTATTTTCCCCTATTTGCCCCTATTTAACCCCCAACCCTTCAACGGCATCATCTCAAATTATGATCTAGTTTCAGACGTCGTTATAATACATACGTGTACCAAATTTCAAATGAATATCTCAATTTTATTTTATCAACCCTTTTCATATTGGAGTAGGGGTGGTTGGGTTGAAAAATATTATAAGAAAATCTGACGCTGTGGCTTCTAGTACATACACCGAATTTCAAGTTTCTGTACTATTTCATCTTCTGTACGTTAAGGTGCATCATAACTACAAGCAATTTAAGAATTATAATATTATAATTTTAAATATAGATGATGACTCCGGATTAGTTTCCGCAGATACCAAAACAAATGAACAGGACACTGGAATACTAACATTCGATGCGCGTATTGCTAGCCAAATTGGTCTCATCAGGAATGATCGCAGACATTTTTATTATCTACTGATGGTGCCTACATAGTTGATGAAACGCATGTTGAGTTTTAGTAATCGGATGTGGTTTTCGATTGTTTTAGTGTTTATGGGAATTAGTTTAGAAACAGCGCCCCACCGAAGGTACCAGAACCCCCCAGTTTAGGATGATAAGTGGTAACGTCTGCATATATTTTTGTTGCTGTAGACAAAGCGTACTCTGAGAAAAACGCAACGAGCAACAAACCAAAATACCAACGTTTTACTTATATTGCTCTATTTACCCCAAATTAACCCCCCACCCTTCAACGGAATCATCTCAAAATATAAACTAATTCCAGTCGTCGTTATAATACATATGTGTACGAAATTTCAAATGAATATCTCAACTTTATTTTGTCAACCCCATTAATGGGGTAGGGGTGGTGGGGGGGTTGAAAAATATTATAAAAAAATCTGAGGCCTTAACTTCTTGTACATACACCGAATTTCAAGTTTCTGTACTCATACCAGCTTGCTTTACTTATTTCCCCCTATTGACCCCTAAATAACCCCCAACCCTTCAACGGAATCATCTCAAAGTATAATCTAGTTCCAGATGTCGTTATAATTCATACGTGTACCAAATTTCAAATGAATATCTCGATTTTATTTTATCAACCCTTTTAATAATGAAGTAGGGGTGGTGGGGGTTGAAAAATATTATAAATAATCTGAGACCTTTGCTTCTAGTACATACACCGAATTTCAAGTTTCTGTAGTCTTACCAGCTTGCTTTATTTATTTTCCCCTATTTAACCCCCAACCCCTCAACGGAATTATCTCAAAATATAATCTAGTTCCAGATGTCGTTATCATACATACGTGTAGAAAATTTTAAATGAATATCTCAATTTTATTTTATCAACCCTTTTCAAATTAGAGTAGGGGTGGTGGGGGTTGAAAAATATTATTAAAAAATCTGACGCTTTGGCTTCTAGTACATACACCGAATTTCAAGTTTCTGTACTCTTACTCTTACCAACTTGTTTTACTTATATTCCTCTATTTACCCCAAATTAAAATAAATTTTAGTGGTAGAAAACAAAGTAGTTTTCCTTCTCATATCGTTAAAATATTATTTATCATATAATTCAAATATTTAAGCAATAAAAAAACAATTACGAACATAAAACAAATTTTACGAACTAATGCAATTAAAATAACTATTTTAATAGGAATTCAATATTATTGCCATATTCAATAACACACATCGTAAACCTATTAATTAGTTCAGATCTACAAACTTTTAATAATGTATGCCGCAACACTAGCATACATTTTATTATAAAGATCTGCCATATCTTCTATTAGTTCTTTGTACACTTCACTTTTTAAAAATCCCCATAAATAAAAGTCTAATGGAGTAATGTCAGGAGATCGAGCGGGCCATCTAAGTACTCCATTGGTACCAATCCATCTTCCTAGGTATGTTTGATTTAAATAATTAACAACGTTGTGATGATTATGTGGCCCTGCTCCATCCTGATGAAACCACATATTATCCAACTGAGCGGGCAAATTCCTTAATAGTACTTGTAAATCCGCCAATGTACAATAAAGAGTTGCCGACTGATTTTGCCGGCTTTTAGTTTTTATACGATTTTAATTGTGCTCGTGCCTCGTATACACTATAATACAATATAAACTGTGCACCATAAACTTCTCTTCAGTGAATAATAACAAGTTGGTTTCTAAGAAGGGTGAAACAAGGAGTGCAGCGGTTAACAATGTGAGAATCCTACAGAACAGAGGGAAGCTGCCAACATATGCACACGGACGAAAAAGATAAGTTCTATTAGTTTATTAAGCCTGATTAATTATTAAACATAATTGAATTTCTTAAAACTAAAAATGTATTAAACATAATGCAGGTCTCACAACAAGAAGGAAAATATTACTCAGGTCCAGGTCAAAATAATTAAGGTCTGCTAAATATACAGAGCGTCCCAAATATTCTCCTAGACCTCTTTTTTATTTTTTGCAGATTTTGCTTTTTTATTTTACTTCCCTCGCATACTGAAGGGAAGTATTAATTGTATTCGAGAAAAAATCACCCTACGAGATGTTTTCGGATTTACACGTTTCAGATCGCGTAGATTACGAAAATATAGGTTTTTCAATTCCGTCAGTCTACCTGTCTGTCTGTCTGTTGGTGCATTATCTAAAAAAACTACTTGACGAATAATAGTCAAATTTGGTAGGTAGCTGTCACTACTACCAGCGAACAAATGGTTCAACTTTCACTGGAAAATATACACAGTGGACTTTCTAAAGGGAACAAATAATGAAAAAAATTTCTTTTGCTCAAGTTTCAAATTTCCACGTTTCATGACATTCTAAGTTTATTTCACAAGAAAAAGTTTTCAAAAGGAAAAATTTTAAAATTTTGTCACAAAAATTTCTTAAAATATATTTTTATTAATAGAATACATTATGGAAAAAAATGTTTGCTCAAATTTAAAATGTCCACATTTCATGACATTCCAAACTTATTTCATAAAGAAAAATTTCAAAAGCAAAAATATTTTGAAAATTTTTTTACCACAAACTATACCAAGAATAAATCGTGGAAAAAATTTTTTTTTGCTCAAATTTAAAATTTTCACGTTTCATGACATACTAAATCTATTTTAGAAAAAAAAAATTTCAAAATTTTCGAAAATTTCTCTACCGGTACAAAGATGGGAAATTTGGTTTGGTCAAATTTAAATTTTCCACGTTTCAGGACATTCTAAATTTATTTCATAAAAAAAAAATCAAAAAGAGAAATTTTAAAATTTTGGGAAAATTTTTTTTTTAAATATTTTAAAATATATTTTTACTAATAGTTGGAAACATTTTTTTTGCTCAAATTTAAAATTTTCACGTTTCATGACATTCCAAACTTATTTCAGAAAAAAAATCTTTTAATACTAGGTATACCAAGAATAAATGGTGGAAAAAATATTTTTTCTCAAATTTAAAATTACCACGTTTCATGACTTTTCAAAACTTTGTAAAAAAATGTTTACCAGTAGAAAGATGTAATTTTTTTTTGCTCAAATTTAAATTTTCCACGTTTCGTGACATTCTAAACCTATTTCATAAAAAAAAAGGTATTTTTGCTATCGGATGACCACTCTGTATATTTTTTGACCAAAAGTTATCAGGTTTTCTTTATAATAATACCATTGATTAATTTCTAATTAGTCAATGATAATACCTTCCGATAACTATTCTCTTGTGTGGTTTCGTAATAAATTTTTAAAGTGACCGTCCTGTATAAATAACGAGGGAAGTTCTGTGTAAATACCTTTACCGATTTTTTTTACTTTACCTTAACAGATCAGTATACAAAGTGACTCAAATGTTCTCTCAAGGCTCTTCCTTGCATTTCCACTGTAAATAGTTATTTACCTGTAGACCGGTTAATAAATAAAAGCTTCTCACAGCAAGTTAATATATGTGTTGGCAAACAAACGGGATGGACACGCTAATGCAGGGATGTTGAAATTTCTAAGAAACACGAAACCATATCTGGGCGCAAGCGGGCAGAATTTTTATTATTATAAAGTTGCTATGATCATTCCACCTCAGATGTTGATCAATAATAACTCCTTGATTTTAGTGGATTTAATTTTCAGTGTGTTTAAAAGTAATTTTATTGACATTTAAACTAAGATCTAACCAATCTTGAAAATAATGATTTTTACAATTTTAATCAATAATTTGTACTTTTTTAATTTTCTTCCAATTATTATACTCTTCGCAGATACAAAACGAAGAGTATATTGCATTCGATCGGCACTTTTCTACAACTGGTAATATTGCTCGTAGAGAAAAAATTTTCATATCGCTGTGTTGGTGATCGAATTCTGAACAGCCTTCAAAATGTCCGTCCGTTTGTCCGTCGGTTTGTCCGTCTGTCACAATTCTTGCCTGATAACTTAAGAACGAAAAGTCCGAATGTATTGAAACTTGAACAGTAAGTTAGTGTTAGCGAGAGGAAGAACCCTATTTTCGAACAAAATCGAACAATAAATAAAAAAGTTATTAATTTTTTAAATTTGAAAAAAGTTGTAAGTTTTGTATTTAAACAAAAAATGTCTAAAACTAATATTATTTACAAAAGAGCTGCGAAGAGTATCCTATAGAATGTGCAACAATTATATATGTAGTTTGTTAGTGCTGCCGTCCTTCTGAGAGTAAATGATTTTTGTTTGATAAAAGTGAGAGAATTCTCATAAAACCTGTCCGCCAAGAAATCAGGAGTAAATACAATCTAGCCGCCTACTGGCTGTTGTTCATTTTTTTGTTTTTCTATTTAATAATAATAACAGGCGGGCACAGATCATTATTTGATCTGTGGCGCGAGGTCGAAATAATCTGCGAGCACATTAGCGATGTTACTCTTACTGCGTGTTCGTATTCAAACATCGTATTATAGTGATAAAATAATCAGTATTTAGTTATATGTGCAACAGTCCAATATTAATAATTTCAAAAATTTTTTTTATGTAGGCAAGTTTACCCATTTTAATGTTTAAGGTATTTTGAAAGAAAGTTCTGTTCTTAAGGTAAAAACATATAAATTTTCATAAATGTGTTGTGCATTTTCAGATAAATAATTTGAAGTGAACCACCACAGAATTTTTCTACTTTTCTTTTTAGAACTTCCTCCCACATATACAGTGTGAACCTAAAAAAACGCACAAAATTCATATCTTTGGTATGTGTCGTTTTTCAAAAAAATCCTCAAACGGGTCGATTTTAGTTTTGTAAATGCCACATTTTGTCAGTATACCAAAATTTATGACGTCATTGGTTTTTGAGTTATGACGCCATCATACATTTTTTTTATGGAAACAGACATTTTTGTTTACTGTTTTTGGTGGTATGTTCCTTTAGCTTTCTGGTGATATAAAAAAATGATATTACCTGAGCCATTCTTTTGGAAAAATGTCATTTTATGTAAAAAAACCGCTGCCCAAGGAATCACTACTTCCACATCCAGATTATTCGTCCAAGTCACTTTAAAGGAAACATCTTGACTATATTTGCACTCTAGTATGTGGAAATTATTGGTCATAGAATTTTAATAATATTTGGGGTAGATGTCATAGAAAAGTTTGAGGAGTTGGTTTCTACCATATACGTTAAAAATGAAGTTTCTAGTTTACCGTACTTATTTTCCACTATTTACAACCTACCACCTCAATGGAGTCATCTCAATCAGATGTCACTACAATACATAAATGTACTAACTTTCAAGTGAATATCTCAATTTGATGTTATCAATCCCATTAATAATGAAGCGGAGATGGTAGAGTTTGAAAAATATTAGAAAGAAATCTGAGGCCTTGGTTTCTAGTATATACACCGAATCCCAAATTTCTGTAGTCTTACCAGCTTGCTTTACTTATTTTCCCCTATTTGCCCCTAATTAACCCCCAACCCTTCAACGGCATCATCTCAAATTATGATCTAGTTTCAGACGTCGTTATAATACATACGTGTACCAAATTTCAAATGAATATCCCAATTTTATTTTATCAACCCTTTTCATATTGGAGTAGGGGTGGTTGGGTTGAAAAATATTATAAGAAAATCTGACGCTGTGGCTTCTAGTACATACACCGAATTTCAAGTTTCTGTAGTCTTACCAACGTTTTACTTATATTCCTCTATTTACCCCAAATTAACCCCCAACCCTTCAACGGAATCATCTCAAAATATAAACTAATTCCAGACGTCGTTATAATACATACGTGTACGAAATTTCAAATAAATATCTCAACTTTATTTTGTCAACCCCATTAATGGGGTAGGGGTGGTGCGGGGTTTGAAAAATATTATAAAAAATCTGAGGCCTTAACTTCTTGTACACACACCGAATTTCAAGTTTCTGTACTCATACCAGCTTGCTTTACTTTTTTCCCCCTATTGACCCCTAAATAACCCCCAACCCTTCAACGGAATCATCTCAAAGTATAATCTAGTTCCAGATGTCGTTATAATTCATACGTGTACCAAATTTCAAATGAATATTTCGATTTTATTTTATCAACCTTTTTTAATAATGAAGTAGGGGTGGTGGGGGTTGAAAAATATTATAAATAATCTGAGACCTTGGCTTCTAGTACATACGCCGAATTTCAAGTTTCTGTAGTCTTACCAGCTTGCTTTACTTATTTTTTTCTATTTACCCCTATTAACCCTCAACCCTTCAACGGAATTATCTCAAAATATAATCTAGTTCCAGATGTCGTTATAATACATACGTGTAGAAAATTTCAAATGAATATCTCAATTTTATTTTACCAACCCTTTTCAAATTGGAGTAGGGGTGGGGGGGGTTGAAAAATATTATTAAAAAATCTGACGCTTTGGCTTCTAGTACATACACCGAATTTCAAGTTTATGTACTCTTACCAACTTGTTTTACTTATATTCCTCTATTTACCCCAAATGAACCCCCAACCCTTCAACGGAATCATCCCAAAATATAATCTAATTCTAGACATCGTTATAATACATACGTGTACGAAATTTCAAATGAATATCTCAACTTTATTTTATCAACCCCATTAATGGGGTAGGGGAGGTGGGGGGTTGAAAAATATTATAAAAAAATCTGAGGCCTTAACTTCTAGTACATACACCGAATTTCAAGTTTCTGTACTCTTACAAGCTTGCTTTACTTATTTCCCCCTATTTACCCCTATTTAACCCCCAACCCTTCACCGGATTTCCTCAAAAAACAATCCAGTTCCAGATCTCGTTATAATATATACGTGTACAAAATTTCACGTCAATATCTTAAACCGTTCCGGAGAAAGCGTGCGGACAAAAAAAGTTACAGACAGACCGACAGACAGACAGAAAAATTTTTTTTCGCTCAAATTTAAAATCTCGACGTTTCATGACATTCTAAACCTATTTCACGAATAAAAATTTTTGACATTTTTTTTGCGATTACTATACTTCCAATCCACTACGTGGATGTGGAAGTAATAGCTTACCTTTTGCCAATTCACGAGTAATGTTCCACTTTCTTATGGACTGATAAATCTTGTTGCCTACATTTTTGTTTTAACTAGCGTAAAGACATTTGATATAAAAACAAAACAAAGAAAATAATAAAAAAACAATCACCTTAACAACAGAGAGATACAAGCCTCTTTGTGGTCGAGGTCCGATTGAGTGGCCCCCGCGTTCACCGGATTTAGCCTCCTTAGACTTTTTTCTTTGGGGTTACTTAAAGTCAAAGGTGTATTTTAACAGACCGGATACCATCGTAGCATTGAAAGACAGAATTAGCTTGGAGATGAGACGAATTGCCCATAAGATGATTCAGAACAGCGTGCAAAGTGTCTACACCCGTCTTGGTCAGTGCCAAAAGGTTGGAGGGTCGCAATTTGAGCAATGGAGATAATTTGTTTCTCACAATTACTTATTTAAGGTATCAATCAATAAAAATATTTTTTTCCAAAAGAATGGCTTAGGTAATATTTTTTTTTCATATCACCAGAAAGCTAAAGGAATATACCATCAAAAACAGTAAACAAAAATGTCTGTTTCCATTAAAAAAGTTATGATGACGTCATGACTCAAAAACCAATGACGTCATAAATGTTGGTATAGTGACAAAATGTAGCATTTACAAAACTAAGATCGACCTATTCGAGGATTCTTTTGACAAATGACACATACCAAAGATATGAATTTTGTGCGTTTCTTTAGGTTCATGCTGTATATATCTTCACTTCTAAATAACATCCGTTTAATTTAACACGATATACAATTATCCTGTGAATTGCTGGAAAACAACCTCTACGTCTGCGACTTTTACGTCAACGGAACAGTTAGAGGATTTTTTTGGCAAATATCACGAAAAGAATAAAAATATAAAAACCGCCGCGTAAGGAATCACTACTTCCACATCCAGATTGAGTACAAATTAATAATTCCTTTTTAAATGAATCATCCATAAAATCCTTTTATGGAATCCAAAAAATGTACCCGTGGGGTCAATTTGAAAAGAATTGTTAATTCGCATTCTCTCTAAAAAAATGTTTTTGTTTTTAAATTTCCTCTACCTCTATCGATTTTGATTTAAACTAAATCGATGCAACTCGTCCTAAGTAAATAATGGAAAGGCAATTTTTTAACGTTTATTTTTTCATTAAATTAGTTGAACTTTGACCGCTGCTGCCAATAACGTAAGCATAATATATGGCGATATTTTTCTCCTTTCATTAGAGATGAAAAATACGTTTAAACGGATTTATTATCTAAAATTGAATAAAAACAAGTATTGCAAAACACACAATATCGACTAAGAGATTAGTTCAAATATCTAGATTAAAAAAAATTAAAATCCCCCAATGTACCTGATAAAGGCGTCGACAATGTATGTGTAAACGATTCGTAGAAACATTATTAATGTGTGAAGGCTAATGAGTACAAATTAGTATATAACAACTTTAATTAATGATGTAAGTATTATTTATTTTCTTTGTACATGTTTTGTTTGTGGTCATGGTATTATGATGAATAATAGTTGTATTTTTAAAACTTGATTCGTGAAATTTAAGATATTTGTTTATATCATCAAAGACTATTTACATTTTTCATGTCTATAACCTATCCCAACTACCAAACTCCATGATTGGTATCGTACTAATCGTACCTTATCCAATGTCAGTGTTAAGCCCCTCCTAGACGATCAATATAATTGCACAATGTTTGGGAAATACTAAATATTGCACAATATTATTGATCGTGTAGGATCTATATTGATGAAAATATTGAAGATTGCGTAAAGTTCGAACAAGTTGAATATTTATGGCCCAATATTAAACACTGCGCAAACTTATTGCAACATCTAGGGTATGATGGGGCAATACTGACTCGTGATTTATTAGTTATATAGGAAGTTTCCTGGGCTATGGAAAGTTAAAAGTAGGTTTATCGCGATAGACAGAAGAAGAATGAGGCTTACGACGTATTAGTAGAGAAATATAAAGAGATTATACTCGAAGCACAGAAGGAGAAAGTAAAGAAAAAAATCGAACAGCTCTCGAACAAACTTTCGCAAAGAATTAAAAAAGATCAAAGATTCCAAAAGGTCGGGTGCCAAACAAGCCCTTTTTCTGGACATTTCAAAGAGAACAGTTTTAACTGATAATTGCACACCGTTATCGAATTGGTGTAGTGCAAACCAGTAGTTCAATAAAAATTAGGCAATCTATATTGCACAAATATATTGACCGCCTAGTGGAGGCTTGACAGAACCCTCAGTGGGATCGAATTCTATTAGCTCCAGAGACATCTGAGAATATTTGCCACGACATACATATAACTTCAAATATATGCCATGAAGTACACGAACAACACTAAACTATAAATAATTCAGGAGTTATCACTAGACCTTTCATTAACACTGATATTGGAAGGAAAAAATGGTCGGCTTAGGACAATAATTAGACTCTATTCTTTCACCAACGTTTCGTTTACTCGGCGTAAACCTCCTCAGTGCTACAATTTGAAATCTAAATTGGAACAAATTTAAAAAGTAAACTTGAAAATCTTATGACTAGAAATACATATTAAAATGATATAAAAATTTACTTCAGAACAAAGTGCAAACGAGGCAACTCAGCTGTCATCAATAAAAATATTGTTATGAATGTACGCCCTCTAGGGGCTGGAGGCTGATACCTAATTAGTAATAGCCGGATATTAAGTAGCTGGTGGTAAGTAAGGTCGAGGCATGAAGGGTGCGACATCTCTGAAACGTTGGTAGTACGTTTTCTAAAAACTTATAGAAAAGGATCGAGATTTCTACATTATTCTAGATTGCCGTGTGAGAAGGGTATGGAAGATTTCTAGATGCAGTTTGTGGGATATATAAGACGAAATTCATGGCAGGGAAAAAGGTTTTTAATGAAAAGTAATTAAAAAGTGAATACAAAGTATAAATACCAAGTAATAAACATTGGTAAAGGTTATTTTAGTTAGTAAAAATGTGCTTTTTTTAACTTAAGTCTACCAACTAAGTCTAATTGTATAATAAATATATAGTATAGTGATAATACTATAATTATTAATAGTAATAATACAATTGAATGTTTTTTTCTAGTACAAGATAAATAAAGTAAAATGCTAGTGTGGATTCTTGGGGCTGTATTGGCAGCCGTCCTTTTTTACTATTTTATCGTAAAACCTTACCATTACTGGACAGAAAAAGGAGTTAAACAAGGAAAACCTGTATGGGTATTTGGTGATTGCTGGGGTATTGTCATTGCACGCCACAGCTTTGCTGAATTGGTGATATATGTTTATAATCAATGCTCCGGTGTTAGGTAAGATAAAAAAATGGCGAATTACACGATGTTTTTCATTTTGTCAACATTACAGAGGGATATAAATAGAGTACCTATGCGGTATGGGCGCACGAGTGACGAATAGATTTCGGATTCAGTTTTTTTGTTGGAATGAGTTAGAGACACTACCGATTATGGAAGTCCATGTTACCTGGTCTGATATTGTTTAAATCAATTATGTTTATAGCAAAAGGAAATATTACATTTTTTCAATCGAACAATTTTTAAAATATTTTTTGGCCGATTTCCAACAAGAAATGTTCGATACATTTTACTTCCCTCGCACTCCGAATGGAAGTATTGTATTCGAGAAAAAATCACCCTCCGAGATTTTTTCGGATTCTGACGTTTCAGATCACGTAGATTACGAAAGTATAGATTTTTCAATTCCGTCAGTCAGTCAGTCTGTCTTTCTGTTGGTGCATTAACTAAAAAACTACTTGACGGAGAACAGTCAAATTTGGTAGGTAGCTAACGCTACTGTCAGCGAAGAAATGGTTAAACTTTCACTGGAAAATATACAGGATGGACCGTCTAAAAATAAATAATGAAAACATTTTTTTTTGCTCAAATTTAAAATTTCCACGTTTCATGACATTCTAAACCCATTTCAGAAAAAAAACATTTGAAATTTTTTTTTATCAATATTTTTGAAAAAAATTTTACCACTAAAATAGATGGAAAAAATTTTTTTCTTTGTTCAAATTTAAAATTTTCACATTTCATGGCATTCTAAATCTATTTTTTTTTAATTTAAAAATATTTTTGAAAATTTCACAGCGTGTGCGTCACCTTTTTCGCCAATCAGAAGTTTGATTTTGTGTCGTTACCAAGGCAACCCAAAAAATTTACGGAAATTTTCAACTTCCAGGGTACCTACCCTGGACGAAATTAATAAGTGAAAATTGTTCTGTCAAATTATTGACATATGATCATATTTGACATTTGCTATTACATAAAAATGATATTTTATTTTTCAAATTAAACGAGATAATTATAAAAAAACCATTGAGCTTTGTGAAACAACATTCTATTTCATGTTTAATACCTAATTATGATAGTGAATAACTTCTCATTTTGGTTTTCTTCCATATTACACTTATCATCGGGTATGATATGTATTTCAATTTTGGATGGATTTTTTAACTTCACAAAGTTCCTCGTAATATGCGTATATTGTATATTATGTTCTTTTTCCATACTCTATAATCTTATTCTTTTAAAAGCTCTAAAATAACTTAAACAATAAGACATATTGAGCTTAAACTGGTTAAAATGTCAATGAAATAATGATAAATAACTAATGACATTTTGTTTCAAAGCCATCTCTGTCAAGTTGCACTCTGCAAACTTATTCCATAACACACAAATAGAGTTGTCCTAAACAATTTTCAATTTTGTTTTAAACTAAAATGGGTGGAAGAGATATTATTTATCTATTATACGGATTCCACTTTCAAATCACTCTTATAATTAATTTTAACTTTTGACACAACACTACTTACTAATTCCGATGCGTTTCTGTCACTTTGTCAACAAGACCCATTCATGGCCTACTAATCTTATACATTGTTTATGTCTTAGAATCTTAATGTCAGTTAAAATTAGGGTTTATTTCATTTATCTTTTTTTTAAAAAAATTCACTTTGTGTGAATTTTTTTTACCGAATCCCCTGCGTTCTTGAATTAATTGCAGGAAATTTTTCTCATACATGAATTTTTAAGAAAATTCATGTACTCGAAAAATTTCCGGCATTAATTCAAGCACTTGGGAGATTACAAGTGAAGAAATGTTTAATCTTTTATCACTGCTATAGAATAGATAAAAAAAATTGCTCAAATTTAAAATTTCTACGTTTCATGAAATTCTAAACCTATTTCAGAAGAAAAAAATCGGTAAAGGTATTTACACAGAACTTCCCTCTTTACTTGTGCATGGCGGTCACTCTAAAAAATTAATAATTACGAAGTGACTTGAAAATAATAATAATCGGAATATAGTTATCACCATTATTACAAAGAAAACCTGATAAGCTTTGGTCAAAAAAATATACAGAGTGCTCATCCAACAGCAAAAGTTCAATACTAAATATGGAAGGTTTGGGCAAATACCTTTATAAATGTCCACCATGCCCATGACTGAATTATTTCTTGGGATGACCACCCTGTACATTTTTCAATAATAGTGTAATAGGTGCATATGTCTAATATTATTGCCATCTGTCACATTTTCAATTCCACATACACGTAGTGGAATGGAAGTACAGTGGTGGTTAAAAAATTTCATATTTTTTAAAATTTTTCAAAAATGTTTTTAAAAAAATTTTCAAACTTTTTTTCTTCTAAAATAGGTTTAGAATGCTATGACACGTGGAAATTTTAAATTTGAGCAAAAAGGAAAGTTTCCTTCTATTCTACAGTGGCATTTTTTTTAAATTGGTTTAGAATGCCATGAAACGTGAAAATTTTTAATTGGAGCAAAGGAAAAAAAAAATTCCGTCTGCTTTAGTGGCAAAAATTTTTTCGAAAATGTTGGTGAAAAAAATGTTCAAATTTCTTTTTTCTCAAATAGGTTTAGAATGTCAGTCATGTCAAACGTGAACATTTTAAATTTGAGGGAAAAAAAAAATTCCGTCTATTCCAGTGGTAAATTTTTTTCCAAAATGGTGAAAAAAATGTAGCAAACTTTCTTTTCCGAAATAGGTTTGGAATGTCACGATACGTGGAAATTTTAAATTTGAGCAAAAACAATTTTTTTTCATCTATTCTATACCCAGTGATAATAGATAATAATTTTTCAAAAAAATTTTTAATCAAAATAATTTTTAAATTTGTTTGAATAGGTTTAGAATGCCATGCAAACGTGAAAATTTTAAATTTGAACAAAGAAAAAAAATTCAGTCTGTATTAGTGGTAAAATTTTTCAAAATTAGTAAAAAGAAATTCAGATTTTTTTTCAATAGATTTAGAACGCCATGAAACGGAAATTTTAAATTTGAACAAAGAAAAAAAATTTTCCTTAGTGGTAAAAAGTTTTTCAAAAATGTTGGTAAAAAAAAATCCAAAAAAACCCTTTTTTTTGAAATAGGTTTAGAATGCCATGAAACGTGGAAATTTTAAATTTGAACAAGGACGAAAAAATTTTTTAGTGGTAAAAAATTTTTCAAAAATGATGGTGAAAAAAATGTTCAACATTTTTTTTCTAAAATAGGTCTAGCTTGTCATGAAACGTGGAAATTTTAAATTTGAGCAAAAAAATTTTTTTTTCAATATTTAGTCCCTTTAGACGATCCATCCTGTATGTTTTCCAGTGAAAGTTCTACCAGTTCTTCGCTGGCAGTAGGGTCAACTACCTACCAAATTTGACTGCTCTCCGACAAGTAGTTTTTTAGTAAATGCACCAAGAGACAGACAGACTGACGGAATTGAAAAACCTATATTTTCGTAATCTCCGTGTTCTGAAACGTCAGAATCCGAAAAAATCTCGGAGGGTGATTTTTTCTCGAATACAATACTTCCCTTCGGTATGCGAGGGAAGTAAAAAAAATCTATCTTAGTGGTAAAATTTTTTAAAAACAGAAAAAAAATTTCTAATTTTTCTTTTAAATAGATTTAGAACGCTATGAAACGTGGAAATTTGAAATTTGAAGAAATAAAAAAAAATTCCGTCTATTTTAGTGGTACTTACGCAAATTTTCAAAAATGGTTAAAAAAATTTTTGAATTTTTTTTTTTTTAATCAGGCTTAGAATGCCATGAAACGTGGAAATTTTAAATTTGAAGAAAGAAAAAAAATATATTTCATTTTAGTAGCAAAAAATTTTTCAAAAATATTGGTGAAAAAGATTTTCATTTTTTTTTTCCTGAAATAGGTTAAGCGTGTCATGAAACGTAGAAATTTTAAATTTGAGCAAAAAAAAATTTTTTTCATCTTGGTAAAAATTTTTTCAATGTTGGTGAAAAAATTTTCAAAATTTTTTTTTTCTGAAATAGGTTTAGCGCGTCATGAAACGTGGAAATTTTAAATTTGAGCAAAAAAAATTTTGTTCATTATTTATTCTTTTTAGACGGTCCACCCTGTATATTTTCCACTGAAATTTCTACCATTTCTTCGCTGACAGTAGCGTCAACTACCTACCAAATTTGACTGCTCTCCGTCAAGTAGTTTTTTAGTAAATGCACCAACAGACAGGCAGACAGATAGACTGACGGAATTGAAAAACCTATATTTTCGTAATCTACGTGTTCTGAAACGTCAGAATCCGAAAAAATCTCGGAGGGTGATTTTTTTTCGAATACAATACTTCCCTTCGGTATACGAGGGAAGTAAAAATTTTTCAGTGGTAAAAAAAATTTTGAAATTTTTTTTTTTAATTAAGCTTAGAATGCCATGAACCGTGGAAATTTTAAATTTGAAGAAAAAAAAATTTCAATTATTTTAGTAGGAAAAAATTTTTCAAGTGTTGGTGAAGAAAATTTTTTCCCGAAATAGGATTAGCGTGTCATGAAACGTGGAAATTTTAAATTTGAGCAAAAAAAAAAATTTTTCATCTTGGTAAAAATTTTTTCAAAAATGGTGAAAAAAATTTTCAAATTTTTTTTTCCCGAAATAGGATTAGCGCGCCATAAAACGTGGAAATTTTAAATTTGAGCGAAAAAAAATTTTTTTCACTATTTATTCCGTTTAGACGGTCCACCCTGTATATTTTCCAGTGAAATTTCTACCATTTCTGCGCTGACAGTAGCGTCAACTACCCACCAAATTTGACTGCTCTCCGCCAAGTAATTTTTTAGTAAATGCACCAACAGACAGACTGACGGAATTGAAAAACCTATATTTTCGTAATCTCCGTGATCTGAAACGTCAGAATCCGAAAAAATCTCGGAGGGTGATTTTTTCTCGAATACAATACTTCCCTTCGGTATGCGAGGGAAGTAAAAGAATATTTTTTTAAATTAAAAAAGAAAAATTTTGAGTTTTTTATAAAATGCATGACGGATAACATTTTTTTGCTCAAATTTAAAATTTCCTCGTTTCATGACATTCTAAACATATTTCAGAAGAAAAATTGAAAATTTTAAAGGAATAATTTTTTTTTTTTTACTTTTTACCACTACAATAGAATAGATGATGGAGAAAATTTTGTTTTCTTCAAATTTGAAATTTCCTCGTTTCATTACATTCTAAACCTATTTCAACAATAAAAACTTGTGATAATTAAAAAAAATGAATCTCTCCCCACACCACTATTGAGTAGATGGAAAACAGTTATCAGTTTTTCTCTGTAATAATAAGGTTACCTACATTCCAAATATTATTCTCATGTTATTTCTTAATTAATAATTTCTTAGAGTGGCCGTCCTATATGAACAAAGAGGGAAGTTCTGTGTAAATACCTTCACCGATTTTTACTTCCCTCGCATACCGAAGGGAAGTATTGTATTCGAGAAAAAATCACCCTCCGAGATTTTTTCGGATTCTGACGTTTCAGAACACGTAGATTCCGAAAATATAGGTTTTTCAATTCCGTCAGTCTGTCTGTCTGTCTGTCTGTCGGTCTGTCTGTCTGTCTGTCTGTCTGTCTGTCTGTCTGTTGGTGTATTTACTAAAAAACTACTTGACGGAGAGCAGTCAAATTTGGTAGGTAGTTAACCCTACTGTCAGCGAAGAACTGGTAGAATTTTCACTGAAAAATATACAGGGTGGACCGTCTAAACGGAATAAATAGTGAAAAAAATTTTTTTTTGCTCAAATTTAAAATTTCCACGTTTCATGACGCGCTAAACCTGTTTTAGGAAAAAAAATTTTTTGAAAATTTTTTTCAAACATTTTTGAAAAAATTTTTACCAAGATGAAAAAATTTTTTTTTTGCTCAAATTTAAAATTTCCACGTTTCATGACGCGCTAAACCTATTTCAGGAAAAAAAATTTTTTGAAAATTTTTTTCAAACATTTTTGAAAAAATTTTTACCAAGTTGAAAAAAATTTTTTTTTGCTCAAATTTAAAATTTCCACGTTTCATGACGCGCTAAACCTGTTTTAGGAAAAAAAATTTTTGAAAATTTTTTTCAAACATTTTTGAAAAAATTTTTACCGAGATGAAAAAAAATTTTTTTTGCTCAAATTTAAAATTTCTACGTTTCATGACATGCTTAACCTATTCCGGGGAAAAAAAATTGAAAATTTATTTCACCAATATTTTTGAAAAATTTTTTACTATTAAAATGAAATAATTTTTTTTTCTTTCTTCAAATTTAAAATTTCCACGTTTCATGGCATTCTAAGCCTGATTCAAAAAAAAAATTCTTTGAAACTTTTTTTACCATGTTACCACTAAAATAGATGGATTTTTTTTATTTCTTCAAATTTAAAATTTCCACGTTTCATAGCATTCTAAATCTATTTAAAAGAAAAATTAGATTTTTTTTTTACTATTTTTAAAAAAAATTACCACTAAGATAGATTTCTTTTTCTTTGTTCAGATTTAAACTATCCATGTTTCCATGGCATCCTAAAACTATTCAATCAAATTTGAAAATGTTTTTGGAAAATGAAAAAAAAATTGAAAACATTTTTAATCTATTTATCATTACCTACTACAGAATAGACGAAAACATTTTTTTTGCTCAAATTTAAAATTTTCACGTTTCATGACATTTCAAACCAATTTCGGAAATAAATTTTTGCAATATTTACCAGTTTGGAAAAAAATTTAACACTAGAATAGATGGAAACTTTTTTTTGCTCAAATTTAAAAGTTTCACGTTTCATAGCATTCTAAACCTATTTTTAAAAAAATATGCAATTTTTAAATTTTAAACTTCTTTACCACTACTATAGAATAGAAGGAAACTTTCCTTTTTGCTCAAATTTAAAATTTCTACGTTTGACATTTTAAACCTATTTCAGAAGAAAAAAATTTGAAATTTTTTTTTCCCAAAATTTTTGAAAAATTTAAAAAAAATGAAATTTTTTAACCACCACTCTATTACGTGAATGTTGGATTGAAAATATGACAGATGGCAATAATATCTGGCATATGCACCTATTATACTTTTATTGAAAAATGTACAGGGTGGTCATCCCAAGAAATAATTCAGTCATTTTGGACATTTGTAAAGGTATTTGCGCAGCCTGCCATATGTGGCACCTGCTATTTAGTATTGAACTTTTGCTGTTGGATGAGCAATCTGTATGTTGTTTGGACCAAAACTTATCAAGTTTTCTTCGTAATAATAGCAATAACTATATTCCGATTATTATTCTCAATGTCTTTTCGTAATTATTAATTTTTTAGAGTGACCGCCATGCACACATAACGAGGGAAGTTCTGTGTAAATACCTTTACCGATTTTTTTAAAGCTAAAATCGAAATCTTTAAATCAATATAACTTGGAAAATATAAATGTTCGTGAAAAATTGTAAACCACCTTTTTCTCTTACAATATAATTCTATGTCAGATTCGATGGTTACTATTTTACCTTCTTGCCCACCTCTGTAGAGGAGGTGGGAACCAAGTAAAGACCGGCAATTTTTAAAGCGTAAACTCTTCTGTACTCAGTATTAAAAAGTCAATGTAAGAAAACCTGAAAATCCGTTCATTATAACTGGGTTCCGTCATTTTTTTACTTTTTTTATCTAATTGCACTCGACTATAAACTTATTTTTTAGATATTCTGGAATGTATCAATATTTCATGCCCACGTTGATATTAAAAGATCCGGAATTAATAAAACAAATCACTGTTAAAGATTTTGACCATTTTACCGACCATACAACGTTCGTACCAGAAGATGCTGATCCATTGTGGGGAAAGAATTTATTCGCTCTTAGAGGTAAGTCATTATTTTAATTAAGTTATCTCAGATATCGAGAAATTAGAGTAACTGAAACTTCAATAAGTTTTATCTAGTTTGCCATTTTAGACTTACTGAAAAAGTGGAGAGGTATGGTATAAGGGGTCAACCGCTTAACTGGTTCAAAAGTTACTTAACTGATAGGACTCATTATGTAAAAGTTAATAATGTTAAATCTGATACTCTATCAGCCTCAATTAGAATACCCCAAGGATCAGTTTTGGGACCCTTATTATATGTAATTTTCGTAAATGACTTTCTAGCTGATGCGATATTATTTGCTGATGATTCATCTTTCCTTATATCTGATCAGAAAGTAAAACATACTATAAGCAAAGCTAATGAAACACTTTTACAAACCCACCAATGGTTTGCTGAAAACAAACTTGTTTTGAATAATAATTAATCCCTATATTTAAAATTTAGTAAGTTGAAGACAACATATGACGAAAGTCTTTTAATAAAAACAAAAGATGGCACGATTAAACAAGAACAAACTGTTAAGATTCTTGGTTTACTTATTTCTGACAACTGTTCGTGGTCTTCACACATAGAAAGCATATGTAAATGAATTGCTTCAGTATGTTACTGTATTAATCAGTTACGAGATATGATTGACCAGTCAGTGTTGGTTACGTACTATTATGCTCACTTTCACTCAGTGATTTCTTATGCCATTATTGCTTGGGGAGCTGCAAGTGATAGTAACAGGATCTTTAAATTGCAAAAAAGGGCAGTTAGAGTTATTGTTGGATTAAGGGAGAGAAATAGCTGCAGGAATTTGTTTAGAAAATTGGGAATATTGACACCACCATGTATTTTCTTGTTGAATTTATTAATATATGCGAAAACTGATTTAAGTACAAATACAATCAGTACTTACCATACGTATGACACACGAGACAGCTCAACACTCGAAATGCCACTGCATAAGTCATCAAAATTTAGACAAAGCTCAAAATACTTGGCCATAAAGGCTTACAACAATTTACCTCCTAAATATAAAAATCTTGTTCTCAGGCGTTTTAAAGCAGAAATTAAAATACTTTCCACAAATAAGAGTTATTATTCTCTAAATGAATATTATAGTGATGATACTCTGTGATCTTGTTATTTCTAATTAATGTGTAACGTGTTCTTTTTAATTGTTTTGTATGTTTTATTTTTAATTGTACCCACCATATCTATATTTATAAATAACATGTACTATCAATTTAATTTCTATTGCATTCTGCTATTTGAGTTATCCTATATCATGTAATGTGATCAAATGGATGAATAAGTTCACGTCATTATTATTATTGTTGTTCTTTTCAGCACTTTTTTAAGGACAAGCCTAGTATTACGTTTCTTCTCGTTCTTCTTCCTTTTATTCACTTTAACGTCTTTGGTGGCATCAGTCGAACGTTTTGGGGCTCTTCCTCTTCACCTGTAGTCGCCTGGTTCTATACTGTCTTCTCTCCGGTTGACGTCGACAAAGAATGAGAGGATTCGAGAAAATATGGTGAAGTAGAGTGGCTTCGGGGACGTATTCTTGTAGAAACGAGTTGTTGGTACGATATGCGGTCCAGGGAACTTGCAGCAAATGTCTATAAACCCACATTTTGAAAGCATCAATTTAATATGCTTCCCTAACCGTTCACGTCTCAGAGACATAAAGAAAGATAGAGTAAATTAAAGCTTAGCAAGTTGCCGATCTTGCCATCTATATTCTTCGTCGAATTTCTACTCGCAGTTTCCGGTGTTGTCCACGAGGGCTCCAAGATAAACCATCTTACTATCTCATAACCACCTGTCCTTACCGTGCCTGGATAATTTTCATCTACGTCATTTCTAATACAATACGCGCTGAGGGATTAAAAAAGTATGTTTGTCCACGACTATTAAATAATGTACTCATTATGTACGTGTTTCCTCAATGATAATGCTATCCATTATTCCCTACAGTGAATAATGATTTCATTATTCACTGATTGCAGTGAATAATGAGGACAGTCAGTTGTTTATAAGAAATGACATTTATGACTTTTTACTAAAAATTCAAAATATCAAAATTGCAGCAACCAAAAGACAAGTGTTGTCTCTTTAAGGTTTCTAGGAAGCACTCAAATGGTACATGCCGAAAAGGTACTTTAATGAACACTCAAAAACTACATGAGTAATTTGTTTTCAAAGCATCATCTATTAGCAACACGCGGCAATCCCCAACATTGTTTTTGAAATGATTTAGCTGTGCCTACAAACTGTATTATTTTATTAGTAAGCCATGACAATGTGTCAAAGCGTAATTTGAAACGTCAAAATTTATGCCATTTCAACGCCAACGTTATTTACAATAATTTTACACATTGGGTACTCAAAAAGAGTAATAAAATTAAATAAATGGATACTGACAGTGAAAACGAGATTTCTTTGACACCGCCAGAGATAAAGGAAACTGCAGAAATCGCCTCATTAAACTTGTTGCCCGAAATATCGAGAATGTGATATATTATGACATATGAATCTTTCTTAAATAGGAGAAATGAAATAACGATGAATTAAATAAATATTAAATATTTAATAGTCGTGGACAAAGCATAGTATTCTACTCGCATATAATGGCTATTATTCACTCTGATGATTTACGATACTCGCCTGCGGCTCGTGTCTTAAACTTCACCATCGTGAATAATAGCCATCATTATATGCTCGTTGAATAATATACTATTGATTGTAGTGAATAATGAAGATAGTCAGTTGTTTATAAGAAATGACATTAGTGACTTTTTACTAAAAATTTAAAATGTCAAAATTGCAGCAACCAAATGACAAATGTCTTTCTAAGTTTTCTAGGAAGCACTCAAATGGTATATGCCGAAGAGGTACTTTAATGAATACTCAAAAACTACATTAGTAAGTTTCTCTCAAAGCATCATCTATTAGCAACACGCGGCAATCTCCAACATTGTTTTTAAAACCATTTACCTACATACCTACAAAGCGTAATTCTGTAGTTGATCTGAAACGTCAAACTTTGTGCGATTTCAACGCCAACGTTATTTACAATAATTTTACATATTAGGTACTCAAAGAGAGTTAAATAAATGGATACTGGCAATGTAAACGAGATTTCATTGACACCGCCAGAGATAAAGGAAGCTGCAGAAATCGCCTCATTAAACATATGATGATATATGAATCTTTCTTAAATAGGAGAAATAAAATGATGAATTAAATAAATATTAAATATTTAATAGTCGTGGACAACAGTGGCGGCTCGTGATATTGTCTGCAGAGGAGGCTTGATATTCTGAAAGACAACTGATGTGCAATATGACTACAATTTGTACATTTCCCCACCACCCCTGAGGTATTACAACGGCGCGTTACATTTTTTGCCGTGGGTTGTTCGCCAGGATACCGATTCACGACTTGAGAGAATAGAACTAATAAAAGAATAGAATGAAAAGGAAATAGAAAATATGTTGAGACGAAAAAATCATTCTCATGAAATTCTCGTTCCTACGACTCGAGTATCGGTATCCAAAGGAGTCCTACTATCCCACTTGTAATTAAATTATATAACTTTTAATAAAAATAAAAATAGTTTTGGTAAAAAAATTAAAGTGTTTTTCTACAAACAAAAAATTGTATTCATTATCACTGCCAGGCGTGTAAAATTATAAGTTTTAATAGAAATTAAAATAGTTTTTAGAAAGAAGTTATATAAAAAAAAAATATAACCGCGGAACTCTATATTATGGAGAATTATAAAAAATATTTCCTAAAAAATAAATAACACAAATAAATATTTTTTCTAAAATAACAACTACCTATATTAATCTCTGCTTTAAAGCCTGAATATTTTTATAAATGAGTGGTAACCTGCGATTTTTGGAACTAGCAAAATGGTTGATTATTTCATCATAAAATGAATCGTGTTTCCTCAATTCTGACAAAAAACGTTTTTCTATTGAAATAAGCGATACATTTGAAAGGCGGTCTTGACTCATTTTGTTTCTAGTAAAAATGTTTTTATGCGTTTAAGTGCTGAAAATGATCATTCTACAGAAGCTTACCGGAATTGTCTCAAAAAATAGTGGCGTTATTCAAAAAGTTCTCTAATTTTGGGTCATAAGTTTTTAAAAAATCTACCAGCTCTTTGAAATTTCCTTCATTGCACGATTCTCGTATTTCGTCACGTCCTCGGCAAGAATTTTCTTGTGAAGATAACTATATAACGGCATCTATTAACCTCTTTAATATTTCCCTATTCTCACGGACCTTTTCGTTAACATGTTCTATTTCTCTCTTATGTGCAGAATCCAAGAAATTTACAATATTTTGTTTACCAAACATTTCGAATTTAATGCAAGATGAAATGTGCTCCTGGGATTTTTCGTGCCTTTCTAAACCTCGCGACAAATTTTGCAAATTATTAAACCCGGCCCTGCCCCAAATTGAGGATTGATCATTAGTAAATAATAAACATCTCCAACAATATAATTTGTTTCTAACTGTTGATGCCGTTAGCCACTCGACTTTTTTATAATTGTTATCACAAAACCCTCTGTTTTGTTTACCACTTTTAAAAACTAACGAAAGCATTGCTGGTGTAGGCCTGGCATTTCTTTTAATTCTTACCTTTTCGTCATAAATAAGAGTAGTAAATCCATTTAATAACAAATAATCCACCACGTCTGGACAACAAGACATGTTGTTGGGAATATTTTCACCTAGAGCACTTATTTCTAGCCCGCCTATCAAATGTTTTTTGTATTTATACGTCAAGTTGTTCTTATAACCGGCTAAACGCAACTGTCAGTCGTCAGTTCGTTTTCTTTGTGAATCACCTGACTCTTGAATGAGCTGTGCACATGCGCTATAAAGAACTGAGATCTAGAAGCTAGCCTCATACTTGGCTATTCCAAGTGTTGCTATTTTACGCAGCTCAAAGAAATTCAAGGTCATTCATGTTAAAGTAAATGCGGTAAAGTTGGAAGCTATTTCGTATTAGCCTCCAGCGAACCGCAGTGTTCATTCAGTAAAAGACCGGCGGACCGGGAAATATGCATACAAAGACTATCCGGACTATAACGTTATAGGTATGTTTGTGGAAAGGAAATGCAAAAATGTTATATATAAACTGAAAATTAATTAATGAATAATAAACAATAAAAAATATTGAAAATTGAGATATACCTAATAGAAATTTCTTAAGATATTACTTTTGAAGATATGGTGGTTCTTCCAAGGGGAGGCTCAGCCTCCCCTGCCTCCCCTAACGAGCCGCCACTGGTGGACAAAGTGTAGTATTCTACTCGCATATAATGGCTATTATTCACTCTGGTGATTTAAACTTCACCCTCGTTTCATTATATGTTATTTGAATAATATACTATTGACTACACCTGTTAAACAAATAAATTAGACTGAAATTTGATAGACTAATCGTAAGAAGTGGAAAACGGAAACAAACAATGTGGCGATACACTTGGTTGTCACTGTCAATCAGCTCGCTGACAGTCAGCTGCAATAATAGTTGATCGCAGTCGATTTAAAATATCATTGTACCAGTGAAACAGTGAATTACGAATTTGTATTTGTGATTGGGCGAATACAGTGAATTAGGAATCGATAATTCACTACAATGACTTATAGGTACGATTTTCACCATAAAAATGCTAATAATTGTCATATAATTAAATAGGTGTAGAAAGAAACATTCACTGTGCTTTTATTAAATTGCATTTGCACTTATTTGCAGGATGCAAACCTTATTCTTCTGAATACCTGCGCCAAAATTCAAATCGTTCTATATCCGTTTGAAGTTCATAGGGTGATAAATCGTCTTTTAATTTCATTACAATTTATAGAGCATCAGCATACAATAACACGATACTAGAAATGCTTAATAGTGACAATTTATTTTGTTAAGGCCTATTTTTTGCGAGACTGTTGAAGGAGGCATGTATAAGTGTCATCTATAAGGATTAACCCTGATAGTGATATCGGAGGGAGGCAGAACACCCCCCATTTGCAAAAAATAGTGAACACAATTATCATTTAGTTAACGTTGTAACTTTTTATTTTGTTTGCTTGCTATAGCATTGGCAGATCGATTGGCCGGTATTAAAAGGGTGGCAGATCCCCTCAAACGTGTCGTGTTCACGACGAAATTTTTGTTATTCAGTTAAGCTTCAATTTTTACTTCCCTCGCATACCGAAGGGAAGTATAGTATTCGAGAAAAAATCACCCTTCCAGATTTTTTTGGATTTTCACGTTCAGATCATGTAGATTACGAAAATATAGGTTTTCCAATTCCGTCAGTCTGTCTGTCTGTCTGTTGGTGCATTAACTAAAAAAACTAACTTGATGGATGGCAACCAAATTTGGCAGGTAGCTGACGCTACTGCTACCAAAGAAATGGTTAGGCTTTCACTGGAAAATATACAGGGTGGGCCGTCTAAAGGAAACACACACAAATAATGGAAAAATTTTGTTGTTGCTCAAATTTAAAATTTCCACGTTTCATGACATTCTAAACCTATTTGAAAAAACAAATTTTTTGAAAAAAAAATTCCAAATTTTTTAAACCACAAAAAATATAATGGAAACATTTTTTGTGCTCAAATTTAAAATTTTCACGTTTCATGACATTCTAAACTTATTTCAAAAACATTTTTTACTTCCCTCGCATACCGAAGGGAAGTATTGTATTCGAGAAAAAATCACCCTTCGAGATTTTTTCGGATTCTGACGTTTCAGAACACGTAGATTACGAAAATATAGGTTTTTCAATTCCGTCAGTCAGTCTGTCTGTCTGTCTGTCTGTCTGTTGGTGCATTTACTAAAAAACTACTTGACGGAGAGCAGTCAAACTTAGTAGGTAGTTGACGCTACTGTCAGCGAAGACATGGTAGAAATTTCACTGGAAAATATACAGGGTGGACCATCTAAACGGAATAAATAGTGAAAAAAAATTTTTTTTGCTCAAATTTAAAATTTCCACGTTTCATAACGCGCTAAACCTATTTCAGAAAAAAAAAATTTTGAAATTTTTTTTCAAACTGAAAAAATTTTTACCAAGATGAAAAAAATTTTTTTTTCCTCAAATTTAAAATTTCTACGTTTCATGACACGCTCAACCTATTTCAGGAAAAAAAAAATCGGTAAAGGTATTTACACAGAACTTCCCTCGTTATGTGTGCATGGCGGTCACTCTAAAAAATTAATAATTACGAAAAGACATTGAGAATAATAATCGGAATATAGTTATTGCTATTATTACGAAGAAAACTTGATAAGTTTTGGTCCAAACAACATACAGATTGCTCATCCAACAGCAAAAGTTCAATACTAAATAGCAGGTGCCACATATGGCAGGCTGCGCAAATACCTTTACAAATGTCCAAAATGACTGAATTATTTCTTGGGATGACCACCCTGTACATTTTTCAATAAAAGTATAATAGGTGCATATGCCAGATATTATTGCCATCTGTCATATTTTCAATCCAACATTCACGTAATAGAGTGGTGGTTAAAAAATTTCATTTTTTTTAAATTTTTCAAAAATTTTGGGAAAAAAAAATTTCAAATTTTTTTCTTCTGAAATAGGTTTAAAATGTCAAACGTAGAAATTTTAAATTTGAGCAAAAAGGAAAGTTTCCTTCTATTCTATAGTAGTGGTAAAGAAGTTTAAAATTTAAAAATTGCATATTTTTTTAAAAATAGGTTTAGAATGCTATGAAACGTGAAACTTTTAAATTTGAGCAAAAAAAAGTTTCCATCTATTCTAGTGTTAAATTTTTTTCCAAACTGGTAAATATTGCAAAAATTTATTTCCGAAATTGGTTTGAAATGTCATGAAACGTGAAAATTTTAAATTTGAGCAAAAAAAATGTTTTCGTCTATTCTGTAGTAGGTAATGATAAATAGATTAAAAATGTTTTCAATTTTTTTTTCATTTTCCAAAAACATTTTCAAATTTGATTGAATAGTTTTAGGATGCCATGGAAACATGGATAGTTTAAATCTGAACAAAGAAAAAGAAATCTATCTTAGTGGTAATTTTTTTTAAAAATAGTAAAAAAAAAATCTAATTTTTCTTTTAAATAGATTTAGAATGCTATGAAACGTGGAAATTTTAAATTTGAAGAAATAAAAAAAATCCATCTATTTTAGTGGTAACATGGTAAAAAAAGTTTCAAAGAATTTTTTTTTTGAATCAGGCTTTTAGAATGCCATGAAACGTGGAAATTTTAAATTTGAAGAAAGAAAAAAAAATTATTTCATTTTAATAGTAAAAAATTTTTCAAAAATATTGGTGAAATAAATTTTCAATTTTTTTTCCCCGGAATAGGTTAAGCATGTCATGAAACGTAGAAATTTTAAATTTGAGCAAAAAAAATTTTTTTTCATCTCGGTAAAAATTTTTTCAAAAATGTTTGAAAAAAATTTTCAAAAATTTTTTTTCCTAAAACAGGTTTAGCGCGTCATGAAACGTGGAAATTTTAAATTTGAGCAAAAAAAAATTTTTTTCAACTTGGTAAAAATTTTTTCAAAAATGTTTGAAAAAAATTTTCAAAAAATTTTTTTTCCTGAAATAGGTTTAGCGCGTCATGAAACGTGGAAATTTTAAATTTGAGCAAAAAAAAAATTTTTTCATCTTGGTAAAAATTTTTTCAAAAATGTTTGAAAAAAATTTTCAAAAAATTTTTTTTCCTAAAACAGGTTTAGCGCGTCATGAAACGTGGAAATTTTAAATTTGAGCAAAAAAAAATTTTTTTCACTATTTATTCCGTTTAGACGGTCCACCCTGTATATTTTTCAGTGAAAATTCTACCAGTTCTTCGCTGACAGTAGGGTTAACTACCTACCAAATTTGACTGCTCTCCGTCAAGTAGTTTTTTAGTAAATACACCAACAGACAGACAGACAGACAGACAGACAGACAGACAGACCGACAGACAGACAGACAGACAGACTGACGGAATTGAAAAACCTATATTTTCGGAATCTACGTGTTCTGAAACGTCAGAATCCGAAAAAATCTCGGAGGGTGATTTTTTCTCGAATACAATACTTCCCTTCGGTATGCGAGGGAAGTAAAATGAAAATTTTTTTCACCAATATTTTTGAAAAATTTTTTACCAAGATAAAAAAAAAAATTTTTGTTCAAATTTAAAATCTCCACGTTTCATGACACGCTAAACCTATTTCTGAAAAAAAAAAAAATTGAAAATTTTTTCACCATTTTTTAAAAAATTTTTACCAAGGTGAACAAATTTTTTTTTACTCATTTAAAATTTCTACATTTCATGGCATTCTAAAACTATTAAAAAAAAATCAAATTTTTTTTACCACTTTTGAAAAAATTTTTTCTACTAAAATTTTTTTTTCTTCAAATTTTAAATTTCCACGTTTCATGGCATTCTAAGCCTGATATAAAAAAAAAAATTGAAAATTTTTTGAAACTTTTTTTTACCAACATTTTTGAAATTTTTTTTACCACTAAAATAGATGGATTTTTTTTTATTTCTTCAAATTTAAAATGTCCACGTTTCATAGCGTTCTAAATCTATTTAAAAGAAAAATTAGAAATTTTGTTTACTATTTTTAAAAAATTTTACCACTAAGATAGAATTTTTTTTCTTTGTTCAGATTTAAACTATCCACGTTTCCATGGCATTCTAAAACTATTCAAACAAGTTTAAAAATGTTTTTGAAAATTTGAAAAAATTTTTAATCTATTTATCACTACTATAGAATAGACGAAAAATTTGGTTTGCTCAAATTTAAAAATTTCCACGTTTCATGACATTCCAAACCAATTTCGGAAAAAAAAATTTTTGCAACATTTTGTTACCAGTTTGGAAAAAAAATTAACACTACAATAGATGGAAACTTTTTTTACTCAAGTTTAAAAGTTTCACGTTTCATGACATTCTAAACCTAAAAAAAATATACAATTTTTAAATCTTAAATTTCTTTTACCACTAGTATAGAATAGACGGAAACTTTCCCTTTTGCTCAAATTTAAAATTTCTACGTTTGACATTTTAAACCTATTTCAGAAGAAAAAATTTTAAAATTTTTTTTTAACATTTTTGAAAAATTAAAATAAAAATTAAATTTTTTAACCACCACTATACTTCCACTCCATTACGCGAATGTTGGATTGATGTGACGGATGGCAATAATATCTGACATATACACCTATTATACTTTTATTGAAAAATGTACAACTCATCAAGTTTTCTTTGTAATAATAGCAATAACTATATTCCGATTATTATTCTCAATGTCATTTCGTAATTATTAATTTTTGTGGGACCGCCATGCACAAATAACGAGGGAAGTTCTGTGTAAAGACCTTTACCGATTTTTTTTTATGTTATTGTTTTAAGCGTACATTTCCATTTGCAGAACAAAATATCGGTATTAACCACCTTGCAGAACGATTTGAACATACCGTGTTCGCGCCTTGATTTCGTGTCGTTTCCCGTATTATTACCACCATCTTGAATACTTCAAACCTGCACAATTATTTCGTTAATTTTTGCAACCTTTTAATGACAAGAAGTCGCATTATTCTTCTCTGAAATAGATATTTTAGCACATATTGCAATAATAGAGGGTGTCACCAGTGGCGGCTCGTGATATTGTCTGCAGAGGAGGCTTGATATTCTGAAAGACAACTGATGTGCAATATGACTACAATTTGTACATTTCCCCACCACCCCTGAGGTATTACAACGGCGCGTTACATTTTTTTGCCGTGGGTTGTTCGCCAGGATACCGATTCACGACTTGAGAGAATAGAACTAATAAAAGAATAGAATGAAAAGGAAATAGAAAATATGATGAGATGAAAAAATCATTCTCATGAAATTCTCGTTCCTACGACTCGAGTATCGGTATCCAAAGGAGTCCTACTATCCCACTTGTAATTAAATTATATAACTTTCAATAAAAATTAAAATAGTTTTGGTAAAAAAATTAAAGTGTTTTTCTACAAACAAAAAATTGTATTCATTATCACTGCCAGGCGTGTAAAATTATAAGTTTTAATAGAAATTAAAATAATTTTGAGAAAGAAGTTATAAAAAAAATATATAACCGCGGAACTCTATATTATGGAAAATTATAAAAAATATTTCCTAAAAAATAAATAACACAAATAAATATTTTTTCTAAAATAACAACTACCTATATTAATCTCTGCTTTAAAACCTGAATATTTTTATAAATGAGTGGTAACCTGCGATTTTTGGAACTAGCAAAATGGTTGATTATTTCATCATAAAATGAATCGCGTTTCCTCAATTCTGACAAAAAACGTTTTTCTATTGAAATAAGCGATATATTTGAAAGGCGGTCTTGACTCATTTTGTTTCTAGTAAAAATGTTTTATGCGTTTAAGTGCTGAAAATGATCATTCTACAGAAGCTTACCGGAATTGTCTCAAAAAATAGTGGCGTTATTCAAAAAGTTCTCTAATTTTGGGTCATAAGTTTTTTAAAAATCTACCAGCTCTTTGAAATTGCCTTTATTGCACGATTCTCGTTTTTCGTCACGTCCTCGGAAAGAATTTTCTTGTGACGATAACTATATAACGGCATCTATTAACCTCTTTAATATTTCCCTATTCTCACGGACCTTTTCGTTAACATTTTCTATTTCTCTCTTATGTGCAGAATCCAAGAAATTTACAATATTTTGTTTACCAAACATTTCGAATTTAATGCAAGATGAAATGTGCTCCTGGGATTTTTCGTGCCTTTCTAAACCTCGCGACAAATTTTGCAAATTATTAAACCCGGCCCTGTCCCAAATTGAGGATTGATCATTAGTAAATAATAAACATCTCCAACAATATAATTTGTTTCTAACTGTTGATGCCGTTAACCACTCGACTTTTTTATAATTGTTATCACAAAACCCTCTGTTTTGTTTACCACTTTTAAAAACTAACGAAAGCATTGCTGGTGTAGGCCTGGCATTTCTTTTAATTCTTATCTTTTCGTCATAAATAAGAGTAGTAAATCCATTTAATAACAAATAATCCACCACGTCTGGACAACAAGACATGTTGTTGGGAATATTTTCACCTAGAGCACTTATTTCTAGCCCGCCTATCAAATGTTTTATGTATTTATACGTCAAGTTTTTCTTAACCGGCTAAACGCAACTGTCAGACGTCAGTTCGTTTTCTTTGTGAATCACCTGACTCTTGAATGACCTGTGCACATGCGCTATAAAGAACTGAGATCTGGAGGCTAGCCTCATACTTGGCTATTCCAAGTGTTGCTATTTTACACAGCGCAAAGAAATTCAAGGTCATTCATGTTATAAGTAAATGCGGTAAAGTTGGTAGCTATTTCGTATTAGCCTCCAGCGAACCGCAGTGTTCATTCAGTAAAAGACCGGCCGACCGGGAAATATGCATACAAAGACTATCCGGACTGTAACGTTATAGGTATGTTTGTGGAAAGGAAATGCAAAAATGTTATATATAAACTGAAAATTAATTAATGAATAATAAACAATAAAAAAATATTGAAATTGAGATATACCTAATAGAAATTTCTTAAGATATTACTTTTGAAGATATGGTGGTTCTTCCAAGGGGAGGCTCAGCCTCCCCTGCCTCCCCTGACGAGCCGCCACTGGGTGTCACTGATAACAAGAGAGCACATTAATTAAAAGTATTATCAATTAAAAAATTGTGTCCTTAAGTGGGATAATAGTCCGAAAGAATCGTGCGTTCTCATGCTGTCCTAACAAAAAAATTACGTTTATTTCTACAGAAAATATGCATTTTGCCAAAATTAGCTAATTAACATATTTCAGGGCAAAAATGGCGTGACATGAGGTCAATCCTGAGTCCTTCATTCACGAGCAGCAAAATGAGGGCAATGTTTGTTCTAATAACTGAATGTGCAGAGAACTTTGTTCAGCATTTTCTGAAAAAGGACGAAGACATAATTACAGTGGAATTTAAGGATGTTTTTACTCGTTTCACGAACGACGTCATAGCCACGACAGCTTTTGGCGTTCAGATAGACTCACTGGGCCAACCGAAAAATGAATTTTATCTGATGGGTAAGGAGGCTACCGATTTTAGCGGCTTTTGGAAGAATATGAAGTTTATTGGATATTTCTTTGTGCCGAAACTTTTTGAAGTAAGTAATTATTTTACAGGGCTTTCATAGATGTCAATATATCTAGGACTGTACAATATAAAAAAATAAGTGGAGTTTACTGAACATAGCCCAGTTTCTAGGGAAACACAACGGCAACAGCTGGAAAAAAAGAACTTTTGATATTTTGGTACCTTTTACTTCCCTCGCATACCGAAGGGAAGTATTGTATTCGAGAAAAAATCACCCTCCGAGATTTTTTCGGATTTTGACGTATCAGAACACGTAGATTACGAAAATATAGGTTTTTCAATTCCGTCAGTCTGTCTGTCTGTCTGTCTGTTGGTGCATGGTGCATTTACTAAAAAACTACTTGACGGAGAGCAGTCAAATTTGGTAGGTAGTTGACCCTACTGTCAGCGAAGAAATGGTAAAACTTTCACTGGAAAATATACAGGGTGGACCGTCTAAACGGAATAAATACTGAAAAAAAAATTGTTTTGTTCAAATTTAAAATTTCCACGTTTCATGATACGTTAACATTTTTGAAAAATTTTTTACCACTAAAATAGATGTAGTTTTTTTCCCTTGTTCAAATTTAAAATTTCTACTTTTCCATGGTACCCTAATCGTATTAAAAAAATTTTAAAATTTTTCTGAAATATTTTTTAAAAATTTTGAAAAAAATCACCTTACTATAGAATAGATGGAATTATTTTTTTTCGTGAAATTTAAAATTTCCACGCTTCATGACATTCCAAACCTATTTAAGAAGAAAAAAAATTGTAACATTTTTTTACCATTTTGGAAAAAAAAATTACTACTGGAATAGATGGAAATTTTTTTTTGCTCAAATTTAAAATTTACATGTTTCATGACATTCTAAACCTAATTCAGAAGAAAAAAATTTTGAAAATTTTTTAACCATTTTTGAAAAATTTCAAAAAAAAGGATTTTTTTTTCTTTGTTCAAATTTAAAATTTCCACGTTTCCATAGCATTCTAAACCTATTCAAACAAATTTAAAAAAAATTGAAAACATCTTTAATCTATTTCACCACTTTCCATAGAATAGATGAATATTTTTTTTGCTCTAATTTAAAATTTCCACGTTTCATGATATTCCAAACCTATTTCGAAAAAAAAAAATTGATTTGGGAAATAATTTTACCACTAGAATAGATGGAAATTTTTTTTTGCTGAAATTTAAAACTTTCACGTTTCATGGCATTCTAAACCTGTTTCAGAAGAAAAAAGATTTTGAAAATTTTTAACCAACATTTTTGAAAAATTTCAAAAAAAATGAGTTTTTTTAACCACCATTATACTTCCACTCCACTACGTGAATGTGGAATTGAAAATGTGTCAGATGGCAATAACATTTGACATATGCTATTATACTTTTATTGAAAAATATACAGGGTGGTCATCCCAAGAAATAATTCATGGTGGACATTTGTTAAGGTATTTGCGCAAGCCTTCCATATTTGGCACCTGTTATTTAGTATTGAACTTTTGCTGTTGGATGAGTACTCTGTATATTTTTTTGACGAAAATTTACCAGGTCTTCTTTGTAATAATAGTGATAACTATATTCCGATTATTATTTTCAATGTCATTTCGTAATTATTAATTATTTAGACTGACCCGCGCACAAATAAAGAAGGAAGTTCTGTGTAAATTCCTTTACCGATTTTTTAATAATTAAAAAGTATTTAAAACAATTCTCAATGCCACCATGAAAGGAACATAACAAAATATGTCGTCAGACTTCAAAAACATTTTTTTTTAAATAACTTAAAATACGAAATGTACAAAAAGTATAGTGATGAAAATTAAACAGCACAATATTCTATAAAAACATGCCCCTTACAAAAAAAACCGCTGCCTAAGGAATCACTACTTCCACATCCAGATTCTTCATCCAAATCGTTTTAAAGGAAACATCTTGACTATATTTGCACTCTAGTATGTGGAAATTATTGGTCATAGAATTTTAATAATATTTGGGGCAGATGTCATAGAAAAGTTTGAGGAGTTGGTTTCTACCATATACGTTAAAAATGAAGTTTTTAGTTCACCCTACTTATTTTCTACTATTCACCTCCCACCCCTTCAATGGAGGCATCTCAATCAGATGTCACTACAATACATACGTGTACTAATCTCAAGTGAATATCTCAATTTGATGTTATCAATCCCATTAATAATGAAGCGGAGGTGGTGGAGTTTGAAAAATATTAGAAAGAAATCTGAGGCCTTGGTTTCTAGTATATACACCGAATCCCAAATTTCTGTACTCTTATCACCTTGATTTACTTATTTTCCCCTAGTCACTCCTATTAACCCTAACCCTTCTACGGAATCATCCCAAAATATAATCTAGTTCCAGATGTCGTTATAATACATACGTCTACCAAATTACAAGTGAATATCTCAATTTTATTTTATCAACCCCTTTAATAATGTAGTAAGGGTAGTGGAAGGGTTGAAACATATTGTTAAAAAATTTGAGGTCTTGGCTTCTAGGACATACACCGAATTTCAAGTTGCAATACTCTTACCAGCTTGCTTTACTTATTTTTCCCTATTTACCTCTACTTACCCCCACTCCTTCAACGCAATCATGTCAAAATATAATCTAGTTTCAGATATAATTATAATATATAAATGTACCAAATTTCAAGTGAAAATTTATATTTAATTTTATCAACTCTTAATAAGGGAGTGGGGGTGGTGGGGAGAAATAGAAAATACTAATAAAAAAACCTGAGACCTTCGCTTCTAGTACATACACCGAATTTCAAGTTTCTGTAGTCTTACCAGCTTGCTTTACTTATTTTCCCCTATTTACCCCTATTTAACCTCCAACCCTTCAACGGAATCATCTCAAAATATAATCTAGTTCCAGATGTCGTTATGATACATATGCGTACTAAATTTCATGTGAATATCTCAATTTTATTTTATCAACCCCTTGAATAATGGAGTAGGGGTGATGGGGGCTGAAATAAATTATCAAAAAATCTGGGGCCTTTGCCTCTTGTACATACACCGAATTTCAAGTTTCTGTAGTCATACCTGCTTGCTTTACTAATTTCCCCCTATTTACCCCTAAATAACCCCGAACCTTTCAAAGGAACCATCTCAAAGAATAATCTAGTTCCAGATGTCGTTATAATTCATACGTGTATCAAATTTCAAATGAATATCTCAATTTTATTTTATCAACCCTTGTAATAATGAAGTAGGGGTGGTGGGGGTTGAAAAATATTATTAAAAAATCTGACTCCTTGGCTTCTAGTACGTATACCGAATTTCAATTTTCTGTACTCTTACCAACTTGTTTTACTTATATTCCCCTATTTACCCCAAATTAACCCCCAACCCTACAACGGAATCATCTCAAAATATAATCTAATTTCAGACGTCGTTATAATACATACGTGTATGAAATTTCAAATGAAAATCTCAACTTTATTTTATCAACCCCATTAATGGGGTAGGGGTGGTGGGGGGTTGAAAGATGTTATAAAAAAATCTTAGGCCTTAACTTCTAGTACATACACCAAATTTCAAGTGTCTGTTCTCTTACAAGCTTGCTTTACTTATTTTTCCCTATTTTCCCCTATTTAACCCCCAACCCTTCACCGGATTTCCTCAAAAAACAATCCAGTTCCAGATCTCGTCATAATATATACGTGTACAAAATTTCAAGTCAATATCTCAAACCGTTCCGGAGAAAACGTGCGGACAAAAAAAGTTACAGACAGACAGACCGACAGACAGACAGAAATTTTTTTTTCGCTCAAATTTAAAATCTCGACGTTTCATGACATTCTAAACCTATTTCACGAATAAAAATTTTTGAAAATTTTTTTGCGATTACTATACTTCCAATCCACTACGTGGATGTGGAAGTAATATCGTGCATGCAGAGGTTTTCGCGTAAAATAAGAATCAAACTTATGGCACACGAGCGCAATCATCATTTTCTTTGCGTTTCGGCACAAAAAGCTTTAATAACTTTTGAAGAAGTCGGATCGTAATAAAGAAAAAATGTTTTCAAGGGCAAAAGTGCAGCATCTATATCTCGAAGTGTACTCAATTATGTAACAAGTTCTGTTAGTGTTGGGATCTTTATATGTCACATTTCGATATCATGGTAGTCAAAAATATTCTGGACAGAAAATGAATTGTTCTTATATTTTTAGTAATTTTCTTGAATTTTTAAGTTTATAAAATGTTCATTTCAAAATGCTCGCAAATGATGAAAAGATGATTTGACACATGAAATAAGTGCAAAGTAAAACTAAGGGGTATTCTCCTTGAATTAGCTGCATCAATTTTCGGAAATTTCTCAATATCAATATTGTCTTTAAAAACAACATGAGCTGTTCTGATGAATATCTGAAATTGTTTAAATATCTGACTATTTTGCCTGCTTAGATGCATTACTGGTAGCCACTTTTTTATTATTTTCTTCATTATTACAATTCTTTCTGAATTATTGTATATTTTTCTAATTATATTCATTTTTCTAGTTGTTGAAAATCAAACTTTTTAGCACTGAGGTAGGTGACTTCTTCAAAGGCCTTGTAAAGGATACAATAAAAACAAGAGAAGAAAAGGGAATTGTACGACCAGATATGATACATTTACTGATGGAGGCACGAAAGGGAATTCAGAAGCAAGAAGAAAATGGTATAGTTGACACTGGCTTCGCTACAGCTTTAGAATCAGACACAGGTAATGAGCCCATTTAACTTTTTGTTTTTACTTTACATGTCCCATTTTAAACAAGAATCTAGACACTTCTAGTAATTTTGTATACTCTAAATTCACATAGGTACCCATTTATATTTCTATTTCTAAATAACATCGAGCTGGTCTTTGAATCATTTAATAACAATTGGTTTGTAACGAACAACTGATTTGCAAGACTGTTTCCAGCCATCTTACCGACAATTTAAAATAATAATTTTTTAAATTTTTATTCATGTTTGTTGTGATTGTATCCCCTACAAAAAGCAAACATTCAGTACTGGGGATTAAAACGGGTACATCATTTATGTACAACAGAGAGATTGTATGGGTCTCAGCACCGAACCTTGTGGAACACCATGTTTTATTTGTCCGAATAGGTTTAATTACAGTAGCAGCTTTGTCTTTCAATTAATTATTTATCGACTTAACACCTTATTAAAACCACATAGGCAAGTTTATTACCATATGATTCGAATAAATGTTATTTTCCAATTAAAGAATATCTTTCGATAGTATCATAATTTAATAATTGTTTATGCACATTCTATTAGAGTTTTATATTAATTATTTTGATGGTACCATCCATATTCTAAGGCTGCATATCTCCCTAAAGATTTTCCTATTAAATCAGAATGACCCTGTACAAATTCACAATATTTCCTGCATTTTAGGTAAAGGAAACATCCCCATGAAATTAACAGATATCGACATCACGGCACAAGCGTTAATTTTCTTCTTTGCTGGCTTCGATTCTGTCTCTGCTCTTATGTGTTTCACCGCCTATGAATTGGCTGCAAATCCAGATTCCCAAGATAGGCTTAGAAAGGAGATCTACACTACTTTAGAGGAGGATGGAGGAAAATTGACTTATGAGGGTCTTCTGAAAATGAAATACATGGACATGGTTGTCTCAGGTCAGTAAAAAAAAATCGGTAAAGGTCTTTACACAGAACTTCCCTCGTTATTTGTGCATGGCGGTCACTCTAAAAAATTAATAATTACGAAATGACATTGAGAATAATAATCGGAATATAGTTATTGCTATTATTACAAAGAAAACTTGATAAGTTTTGGTCAAAAAAATATACAGATTGCTCATCCAACAGCAAAAGCTCAATACTAAATAACAGGTGCCACATATGGCAGGCTTGCGCAAATACCTTTACATTATGTCCACCATGACTGAATTATTTCTTGGGATGACCACCCTGTACATTTTTCAATAAAAGTATAATAGGTGTATATGTCAGATATTATTGCCATCCGTCACATCAATCCAACATTGGAGTGGAAGTATAGTGGTGGTTAAAAAATTTCATTTTTATTTTAATTTTTCAAAAATGTTAAAAAAAAAAATTTTTAATTTTTTTTTCTGAAATAGGTTTAAAATGTCAAACGTAGAATTTTTAGTTTTTTGAAAAATTTTTTCAAACATTTTTGAAAAAATTTTTACCAAGTTGAAAAAAATTTTTTTTTGCTCAAATTTAAAATTTCCACGTTTCATGACGCGCTAAACCTGTTTCAGGAAAAAAAAATTTTTGAAAATTTTTTTCAAACATTTTTGAAAAAATTTTTACCAAGATGAAAAAAAATTTTTTTTGCTCAAATTTAAAATTTCTACGTTTCATGACATGCTTAACCTATTCCGGGGAAAAAAAATTGAAAATTTATTTCACCAATATTTTTGAAAAATTTTTTACTATTAAAATGAAATAATTTTTTTTTCTTTCTTCAAATTTAAAATTTCCACGTTTCATGGCATTCTAAGCCTGATTCAAAAAAAAAATTCTTTGAAACTTTTTTTACCATGTTACCACTAAAATAGATGGATTTTTTTTATTTCTTCAAATTTAAAATTTCCACGTTTCATAGCATTCTAAATCTATTTAAAAGAAAAATTAGATTTTTTTTTCTATTTTTAAAAAAAATTACCACTAAGATAGATTTCTTTTTCTTTGTTCAGATTTAAACTATCCATGTTTCCATGGCATCCTAAAACTATTCAATCAAATTTGAAAATGTTTTTGGAAAATGAAAAAAAAAATTGAAAACATTTTTAATCTATTTATCATTACTACAGAATAGACGAAAACATTTTTTTTGCTCAAATTTAAAATTTTCACGTTTCATGACATTCCAAACCAATTTCGGAAATAAATTTTTGCAATATTTACCAGTTTGGAAAAAAATTTAACACTAGAATAGATGGAAACTTTTTTTTGCTCAAATTTAAAAGTTTCACGTTTCATAGCATTCTAAACCTATTTTTAAAAAAATATGCAATTTTTAAATTTTAAACTTCTTTACCACTACTATAGAATAGAAGGAAACTTTCCTTTTTGCTCAAATTTAAAATTTCTACGTTTGACATTTTAAACCTATTTCAGAAGAAAAAATTTTGAAATTTTTTTTTCTCAAAATTTTTGAAAAATTTAAAAAAAAATGAAATTTTTTAACCACCACTACACTTCCACTCTATTACGTGAATGTTGGATTGAAAATATGACAGATGGCAATAATATCTGGCATATGCACCTATTATACTTTTATTGAAAAATGTACAGGGTGGTCATCCCAAGAAATAATTCAGTCATGGTGGACATTTGTAAAGGTATTTGCGCAGCCTGCCATATGTGGCACCTGCTATTTAGTATTGAACTTTTGCTGTTGGATGAGCAATCTGTATGTTGTTTTGACCAAAACTTATCAAGTTTTCTTCGTAATAATAGCAATAACTATATTCCGATTATTATTCTCAATGTCTTTTCGTAATTATTAATTTTTTAGAGTGACCGCCATGCACACATAACGAGGGAAGTTCTGTGTAAATACCTTTACCGATTTTTTTTTAAATTTTTCAAAAGATGGTAAAATAATTTTCAAATTTTTTGCTTCTGAAATAGGTTTAAAATGTCAAAGGTAGAAATTTTAAATTAGAGCAAAAAGGAAAGTTTCCTTCTGTTCTATACTAGTGCTAAAAAAAGTTTAAAAATTAAAAATGATGTATTTTTAAAATAGGTTTAGAATGCTATGAAACGTGAAAATTTTAAATTTGAGCAAATAAAAAAAAATTCGATCTATTTTAGTGGTAAAAACTTTTTGAAAAATGTTGGTGAAAAAAATTTTCAAAATTTTTTTTCTGAAATACCTAGGTTTAGAATGTCATTTAAATTTGAGCATTCTGGTGTTAAATTTTTTTCCAAACTGGTAACAAAATGTTGCAAATTTTTTTTTCCGAAATTGGTTTGGAATATGAAACGTGGAAATTTTAAATTTGAGCAAAAAAAATTTTTTCGTCTGTTCTATAGTAGTGATACATAAATGGATTAAAAATGTTTTAAAATTTTTTAAAAAATTCTTCAAAAACATTTTTAAATTTGTTTGAATAGTTTTAGAATGCCATGGAAACGTGGATAGTTAAAATCTGAACAAAGAAAGAAAAATTCTATCTTAGTGATAAAATTTCAAAAAACTTTTTTTTTTAATCAGGCTTAGAATGCCATGAAACGTGAAAATTTTAAATTTGAAGAAAGAAAAAAAAAATCATTTTAGTAGTAAAAATTTTTTCAAAAATATTGGTGAAAAAAATTTTCAAAATTTTTTTTCCTGAAATAGGTTAAGCGTGTCATGAAACGTAGAAATTTTAAATTTGAGCAAAAACAATTTTTTTTCATCTTGGTAAAAATTTTTTCAAAAATGTTTGAAAAAAATTTTCAAAAATTTTTTTTTTCTGAAATAGGTTTAGCGCGTCATGAAACGTGGAAATTTTAAATTTGAGCAAAAAAAAATTTGTTTCAACTTGGTAAAAATTTTTTCAAAAATGTTTGAAAAAAATTTTCAAAAATTTTTTTTTCCTGAAATAGGTTTAGCGCGTCATGAAACGTGGAAATTTTAAATTTGAGCAAAAAAAAATTTTTTTCAACTTGGTAAAAATTTTTTCAAAAATGTTTGAAAAAAATTTTCAAAAATTTTTTTTTCCTGAAACAGGTTTAGCGCGTCATAAAACGTGGAAATTTTAAATTTGAGCAAAAAAACTTTTTTTCACTATTTATTCCGTTTAGACGGTCCACCCTGTATATTTTTCAGTGAAAATTCTACCAGTTCTTCGCTGACAGTAGGGTTAACTACCTACCAAATTTGACTGCTCTCCGTCAAGTAGTTTTTTAGTAAATACACCAACAGACAGACAGACAGACAGACAGACAAACAGACAGACAGACAGACAGACAGACAGACAGACAGACAGACAGACAGACTGACGGAATTGAAAAACCTATATTTTCGGAATCTACGTGTTCTGAAACGTCAGAATCCGAAAAAATCTCGGAGGGTGATTTTTTCTCGAATACAATACTTCCCTTCGGTATGCGAGGGAAGTAAAAGTAATTAAAAGTCTAAATTGAAAACACTGAACACTCACTCCCTAAACGCATGTTCAATTGTTCAGTCGATTGATCTGTCAGCAACCCATCTGATGATGAAGTACACAGTTACACATAAAATTTTAGTCATGTACTAATGAACAGAGCACCATATATTCCATTTATTTTGCCGCGCTGAATTCGAATTCGTGGGAATTGTACACGACTAAAATTTTTGTGCGGTGCTGTAATAAATAATAATAAAAAGTTATCTCTGATGCTTCAACTAATTTCACTTTCTAATTACTAGAGGCCCTTAGAAAATGGCCAAATGCAATAATGGTAGATAGATTATGCACGAAACCTTACACCATACAACCAACCACCTCCGAAGAGAAACCCATATATTTAGAAAAGGGAGCGGTTGTGTGGCTGCCGATCTTTGGTATACATCATGACCCACAGCACTATCCGGATCCTGAACGCTTCGATCCAGAGAGATTCAACGACGAAAATAAAGGAAATATAAAACCTTACACTTACATGCCATTTGGTTTAGGCCCGCGAAATTGCATTGGATCCAGATTCGCCCTACTAGAGACGAAAACTGTATTCTTCTATATCTTGCAGCATTTTGAACTTGTTCCTGTCGAAAAAAGTCAAATTCCTTTGAAGATCTCTAAAAAAACGTATAGTTTAACTGCGGATGGCGGATTTTGGTTTGGAATGAAACGTATAAAGGGCTAATCCTTTATTAAATATAGGCATTATAGATACTATAAATTAATTAGTTTTCTTTGTGGCACTGTAGAGGCTAGTCCAATCAGCCAGAAACAAGACAAATTAATTAGTTCTTTAATCAAAATAGTCATGTTAGTTTTATTTCTTATTTTTAATAAACAATTTTATTAAAAATATGTATCGTATTAACAGTAAAGTGAAGTACATTATTTTTTTTAAATATTGACATATAGGCATGTGCGTAATTTCAGTTTTTTAACTGGTGTGGCAAGGTACCAGGTCCAGGGATCTAAAGGGTATGGAATGCCCCTACGTGTAAGGAGGGCCCGTAGGTCCTCCCCCAAGAAATTTAAAGAAACTACCCAACCAGCAAATTTGTTTTATAATTTAAATGTTTTATGATTATTTTGTTTTATTGTTATTTTATTAATGCTTCTAAATGCCGATTGATTATATTAGAGTTCTAAAAATACTATTTTGTTGTCTGCAACTGAACTGTTTTATAAATTTATCATTAAAACGCTTCTACAGGAAAATAATAAAATATCTTATAATGGAGTTAAGAAATTATTTTATAAATGTTTTCGTGACTAAGTTATAAAATATTTCAGCTTATAAAACTAAATTGTTTTATAACGATTTTTTAATAACATTTAGCAGTATTTTAGCAGCATTATAAATATGCATTAGAATTATTTTATTGTTATTTCTTATCATATTGCCAAACAGTTATATTAAAGATCTGTTTGTGACAATTTTGCTTTTAAGAATAATGTTGTTTCAGGGCATATTATATAATTATTATATAGCATTGCATTTGCTGAAATATGGAAACAACAAAGTCATTACAATACAAAATTGTTTACTTGAGCATAAAAATGTAGTGATTAACAATACAATAAAACATTTGAGAAAATTGATTTCCGATGTTAGCTGTGTATTTATATTTATATATAATTAAATGTCTTTTCAAAATTATTGTTCCAAAATTGTGTATACCAACATTGACAAAAAAGGTGCAGATCTTGACAGATCATATAACCGCGAAATTAAAAACATCAGATTTAGGACAATGGAGAAACTTAAAAAGTGATTGTAAAAATATTAGATACATGTACTAACAGCGTAGTGGTTTTGACAATGAGACACAGTTTGTACTGCCGTAAAATGAAACGACGCATTTTACTCACTGCACTGTTAACGTATCAGGTCATATGCCAAAGTGCTGTTGCTTCCAATAGTAAAAGCAACTATGTGTTTTTGACAATAAATAAACCATAAATAAACAGCTCTATAAATAAGGTGATTTACTGCTACTAATTTCTAGGTATATTTACTATATTTATGAAAATTGAACCAATTCTGTTTCCATGGTTGCGTTTACAACTCAGTCCTAACAGATTTATCAGAAAACTACAAAAGTGTCGTGAAAGTGGGTGATCTGTTTTATAAAATTCACGAAAAAGTTACAATAAGGTGCATTATTTTATAGATGTTTTATAGCAATCGTCTAATAATTGAAATATCACAAAATGCTTGCTACAAACACAAAAGTATTTAATAGAGGGAGGCCATCTTGAAAGATGTTTATTAGAATTTATGCAGTCAGAAACGTGTTAATTATACAGTTGTAACTACTAAAACAAATTAGTGTAAGTTACATTGCAAAAAAACTCAAATTCATAAAATCGATATTTATAAAATTTCAAAAATTATTAGAATTTGTCCGTAAATGTGGAGCCCGTTAAAAATATATTAAAGATATGGCCATAGTTCACAGTAAAATTTTCTCCGCATCAAAAATTGTAGTCGCTGTAAGCCAGAACAAGTCTCTTAAATAATTGTTATAGGTTATTAGGTACCTAGTAATAAATCACAATGCCATATGCTTTTAGTGTCAAAAATACTCCTTCAACTTTTAGGATACATTCTATAATTCATTTTATTTTATTAGTGTGTATAAAGCAGCATTTTTTAAATTAATGACAATTTAAAAGCTCTTATAAAACAGTTGTTTAGTTGTTCTATAGCAGTAATTTAACAAACAGTGAAGTGTGTTTTATAGTACATTTAAATGAAGCTTTAATAAAACTGCTATATAGTGACGGTACATGATTTTCATGAAGCTTCTGAAAACATTTACAATTATTTTGTAATAGTTTCAATAGACGTTACAAAATATCAACAGCGACTGAAATATTTTATAGGATGGTGCCAATTTTGCATTTATAGCTGCTGTGAGAACGTTATGAAAGTGTTTCTGAAAGTAACGTTGTTTCAGAAACATTGCTACAACTTTTATAAAATATCAAATTGCTAGTTGGATAGCATTAAATTGTTAGCTTTTTTAAGCTTTTTCAGATTATTTTCACCACCATCACCACACCAAATTGCTAACATTCTCTATTTACCCTAAAATGTTCATTGTTAATTACTTTAATTAATAGCCATACTGTTTCTATTTAACATTATAATATACAAGTTGCAATAAACATTTTATTTTTTTGCGCTAAATAAGGCTTGATTAATAATGAATCAAGAAAGTGCCGAGCTTGTAAAATTTTGTTTTACAATTGTTTGTATTATTGGTATTTTTTCTTCAAAATTCAGGGGTGGAAAAATACTGGGTTTAACAATTCTGGGGTGCCACCACACATTATGGACTCGACTTAAGGAGTTGTGTAATATAATTACTAGTTCACTACTTACGATATTATAGAAAAGTTTTCGAATTTTAATTACTATAAAATTGCTATGATCATTCCACCTCAGATGTCGATCAATATTAACTCCTAAATACTTATATATAATCTACTTTTCAGTCCGCTTCGGTTAGGTTGATCTATAGCTAAAGTCAGGCCTGTAACAGGAAATGAATTATAGGGAGTGCACATCTGTCTTTACGGGGTTCCATTTCGTTTATAATTTATGAAAATATGAAAAATAGGCCCACATAAGTAATGTTGGAATTTCTTCAGGAGGTGTTTAATAGGTGTTTCCCAGGGTGTGTCGGACACCCCCTGGCACCCCTCTGGCTGCAGGTGTGACCGAAGCGGAGAAACTTATAAAAGTAATATTATTGACATTTAAACTAAAATCTAACCAATTTTGAAAAATTAATAGATTACAATTTTAATTAATAATTCGTACTTTTCAAATTTTGTTCCAATTGTTTTTTTAAGTGTTCTACCACTGCCGCCCTTCTGAGAGTATATTAATTTTGTTTGATAAGAGTTAGCGAACTGTCATAAATTTTACCTAAGACCGCCAAGGACTAACGAGTAAATACAATCACAATCCAGACGTCGCGTTGACTGGTTGTTGTTTGTGTTATCAATTTGTTTTTCTATTTAAAACATAATAACAATAACACGCGAGCACAGATCAGATCATTATTTTATTTGGTCTATGATGCGAGGTCGTAATAATCTGCGAGACATTAGCGGCAATGCTCGTACTGCGACGAAATACAAACTACTCGTGTTCATTCATATTCAAACATCGTGTTATAGTGATAAAATAATATTTAGTTGCATGTGCAATAATAATAATAATTTAAAAAATCTTTTATGTAGGCAAGTTTTACCCATTATTTAAAGGATTTTGAAAGAAAGTTATATTCTTAAGGTAAAAATATGTATAAAAATTTCAGGTGTATTATGCATTTTCAACAATGTATGATTTGATAAATAATTTGAAGTGAACCACCGCAGAATTTTTCGACTTTTCTTTTTGGGACTTCCTGCCATATATGGGATAGCATCTATTATTATGAAAATGCAAATGAATTGATCAGTTTCCCTAGTAATAATATTTTGTTATTGTATGATATCCACGCACCTGTCAGAACAGTGAGAATATCTAAACCTAAATAACCTTGGTTAACTGTTACCATTAAAATGATGATTAAATCTAAGAAAAATGCATTAACTAAATTTAAACAAACAAAATGTCACTACTACTACCTCAGCTATTAGGCGTGAAAAAAATGGTTATCTAAACTCTGTCCAAAATTAAAAAACTGCAAAAGAATTATGGCAAACTTTATAGAACATGAATATTACTAAAACAAAGAACGTAACCGAAATTTCTCCACACCTTTCAAGTCCTAATAAGCTAAATAAATTAATTTTGCGTCAACATGTAAATAAACCCTGCTTGCAATGAATTGTTAAATTATTTTGATCAGAATGTCTTTAAAATTTGTGACAAATTTTCTTTTGAGGATGTATCAAAAGACCAAGTATATAAAGCACTCAAATGCTTCTGTTATACTGACTCAAGATCAAGAAAAATTATTTCATAAAGTTTTCCAGATTTACTAGTATATTTAACTTATATAATAAATCAATGTATTGGGAAAGGTGTATTTCCAGATTTCTGGAAAGAAGCACGTAATATCCCTGAACGAAGTTAAATCTTCCACTGATTTTACTGGCTTGCGTCCCATTAGTTTGTTACCAATAATGTCCAAAATAATAGAAAAACTTGTGTATGACCATATTATTAAATACGCGACAAAACATCAGATAATACCGGAAAATCATTCTGGCTTTAAAGTTGGTCATAGCATCACAAGTGCTCTTCTCAAACTTCCTCATGGTATAATTAAAGGCTATGATATGGGAAAAACTACAGCTCTTGTGTTGCTAGACTGTTCTAAAAGAGAGGACTTGTGTGGGGAATGGAAAATATTATAAAAAAATCTGATACCTTGGCTTCTAGTATGTACAAAGAATCCCAAGTTTCAGTACTCTTACTAGCTTGCTTTACTTATTTTCCGCTATTTACCCCTATTTGCCCCCCAATTTCTTTTCTCTCAAATGAAAATCTCGACGTTTTATGACATTCTAAACCCACTATACTTCCACTCCACTATGTGTAGTAATAATACAAAATAATACAACAATTGCATACTTTTTTTAGTTCAAAATAAATAAGAAGTAAAATGCTAGTATGGATTCTTGGGGTTGTTTTGGCAGCCGTCCTTTTTTACTATTTTATCGTAAAACCTTACCATTACTGGACAGAAAAAGGAGTTAAACAAGGGAAACCTGTATGGGTATTAGGTGATTATTGGCTCACCGTCTTTGGACGCAAGAGCTTTGCTGAAATGATGGTACATGTTTACAATCAATGCTCTGGTGTTAGGTAAGATAGGTACGGAAAAAAGCGAATAACGCGATGTTTTTCATTTTGTCAACAATTAGAAAAAAAATTAATATAGCAGGAGGTATGGGCGCATGAGTGTCGAATACATTTCGGATGCAGTTTTTTTTGTTGGAATCAGTTCAGGAGACAACATCGATTGTGAAAATCCATGTTACCAGACGGTAACCTTGTTAGATTCTGTTTAAATCAATTGTTTACAACAAAAGGAAATTTTACATTTTCTTTAATCAAACAATTTTTTTTAATATCTGAGTTTCCAACAAGAAATGTTCGATATATTTTTTCCGTAAAGTTGATATTTTCAATGTTATTAATTTTAAAAAAAAATGAAAAATCGTCAAAAAATTGAACATTTTTTTTTGCACCATTTTGGAAAAATTTACAAAAAAAAAAGGAAATTTTTTAACCACTGCTATACTTCCAGTCCACTACGTGAATGTAGAATTGAAAATGTGACAGATGGCAATAATATTTGGCATATGCTTCTATTATACTTTTATTGAAAAATGTACAGGGTGGTCATCCCAAGAAATAATTCAACCATGGTGGACATTTGTGAAGGTATTTGCGGAAGCCTTCCATATTTGGCACCTGTTATTTGGTATTGAATTTTTGCTGTTAGATGAGCACTGTATATTTTTTTGACCAAAAACTATCAGGTTTTCTTTGTAATATATGTGATAACTATATTCCGATTATTATTCTCAATGTCATTTCGTAATTAATAATTTTTTAGAGTGACCGCCATGCACAAGTAAAGAGGGAAGTTCTGTGTAAATGCCTTTACCAACTTTTTTATAATACTAACTAGGTTCAACTTTGTAACCCCTGAATGTTCTGACTTAAAATGTTTCAGCAATCAATTACCTACACGCTGAAATCCATATGACTTTCCTTCGACGTGAATTTTTAAAAAAACCGTTGAAGAAAAGTAGTCGCCATGAGGTATAAAAAACCCCTTTCTAAGGAATCACCACTTCCACATCCAGATTTCCCATCCAAGTTTAAAGGAATACGTTTGACTATATTTGCACTCTAGTATGTGGAAATAATTGGTCATAAAATTTTAATATTATTTGAGGCAGGTGTCATGAAAAAATTGAGACGTGGTTTCTACATACGTATACCAAAAGACCCCTCAGTTTTTGATAGGAAAATGGGTTTCAGTCGAAACTTCGGAAAACTGTTCTCCTGGGCCCCCTGATTAAAATTCTCCATAGCCACCAGTCCTACCGAATTCGATTTTTTGATCTACTGGCGGTCGAAACTGTAAAAGAAAAGAACATGGAATTTTATTAATTAGTTTGGGGTGAAGGGAGCGTTTTAGGGAAAAACGCCAAGAGCCAAAAGTTCCTTATTTTTGTTCAAAGAACACGCCTGCCGGTTTTTTTTAGAAAAAAATAATGTCGACCAAGAATTTCCCACATTTTAATTTTTTTATACTTCAGAAAGATCCCAAAATATTCAGGCACATTCTTTAGGTAAAAATAATCAACTTTTGCTTTCCCAACTTTTTCTTCAGTGTTTCCTTTTCTCGTAAAAAAAATGTGTTTGTTATGTTTTTCCGGGAGAAGGAAGCACTAAGAATTTTCATGGGGCATTTAAGCAGCCCTTCGCAAACTTTCACAGTTTCATAATAATAATAATAATAATAATAACTTTATTTTCATAAGACATGTGTTACATGCATGGAAAAATGTCACAGAGAGTAACAATACATTGTATATACATGGGTATGTATCAACACAGTGTTACATTTATTGGGTAAAAATTAAAATCAACTAAGATGCGGCACAAGCTTTTGTACAAACATTAATACACAATAATAAAAATAAGGAACTTTATTCCGACATTTCAATGTGAGAATTAAAATACTCGTTTGTAGAATAAAACGAATTTTCTAGAAGATGTGTTTTGATAACTTTTTTAAATTTGCTTAAATTGTCTATTTGCTTTATATTGTTTGGCAAATCGATCACCTGTAAATCGAATTCGGTCGAACTGGTGGCCAAGAAGAATTTTAATCAGAGTGCCCAGAAGAACATTTTCCCAAAGTTTCAGAACAATCGACTGAAACCCATGTGTCTATCAAAAACTGCGGGGTTTGTTGAGAGAAAGAAGAATTTGGTGGAAAAAAATACCAATCCGTTACTTTAAATTTGTCGGTATTGGTCTTGGGATAATCGACAAATATAAATTTATTTTTTAGATATACTGGAATATATCAATATTTCATGCCCACTTTGGTATTGAAAGATCCAGAATTAATAAAACAAATCGCTGTTAAAGATTTTGACCATTTTACCGACCATACAACGCTCATACCAGAAGATGCTGATCCATTGTGGGGAAAGAATTTGTTCGCTCTTAAAGGTAAGTCATTATTTTCATTAAGTTATCCCAGTTATCGGCAACAGCCCAACGTTTCGGGGCTCTTCCTCTTCGCCTCTTGTCACCTGGTTCTATACTGCCTTTTCTCCGGTTAACGTCGCCAAAAAATGAGGGAATTCGAGAAAATACGGTGCTGTAGAGTGGCTTTGGGGACATATTCTTGGAGATTCGAGTTGTTGGTGCGATATGCGGTCCAGAAAACTCGCAGCAAACGTCTGTAAACCCACATTTCCAGATCATCAATACGCTTCCCCAAAAGCGCACGTCTCAGAAACGTAAATTAAAGCTTAGCAGGTCTGATATTTGTGCCATCTGTATTCTTCGTTGAATTTCTACTCCCAGATAAACCATCTTGTTTGCTATATCACAATCACTAAACTATATCACAATCACTAAACTTATCCTTAACACGATTGAATAGTCTTCACCTACGTAATTTCTAATACAATACGTACTGAGAGATTTAAAAAGTATGTTAATATAAAAGTCTATTGTACTTACAGTTGATTCAACGAAAACATTGCCCTGCTGTAGCTATGGGCAATGGAACACAATAACACAGAACATATAAACTATAATAACTACTTTACCGATTCTATTCGCAGTTATTAATCACTATATACAGCTATTTACAAATATATGGCGTCTTTTAATTCTTACGGCCCTACGCGGCCAACCGCCTCTACCCATCTTTTTTGCGTCTCCCCTTAGCCAGAGTCGGTACGTATATCGTCTGCTATTCGCTAAACTTGTTGGTGCAAGCTACTACGCTATTGGTCAAGCATTTGTCATGATTAGCCGATAAGATTTAAACGCGTATATTGCGCAGACCAGTATCTTATAATTTACTGAGTGTTTTTATAAAACGTGACCGTTCCCAACAAACAAAATTGTTTTATAATTGTCATCTCTACAACAATTTTGTTTTATTGCTGTTTTATTGCATTTATAAAATTGCATTAAAATAAAATAGTTGTATAACATTTAAATTTTGCTTGTTGGGTTACAATGCAGTGGAAGAAAGTTTTGATTATTTGTGTGAGACCGGAAAAATATGATTTAAGCGTGTCAGTGATAAAAAGAGAGCACATTAATTAAAAATAAAAAATCGGTAAAGGTATTTACACAGAACTTCCCTCGTTCATGGCAGTCTCTCTAAAAAAATAATAATTACGAAATGACATTGAGAATAATAATCGGAGTAGATTTGAAAAACTTGATAAGTTTTGGTCAAAAAAATATACAGATTGCTCATCCAACAGCAAAAGTTCAATACTAAATAGCAGGTGCCACATATGGCAGGCTTGCGCAAATACCTTTACAAATGTCCACCATGACTGAATTATTTCTTGGGATGACCACCCTGTACATTTTTCAATAAAAGTATAATAGGTGCATATGCCAGATGTTATTGCCATCTGTCACATTTTCAATCCAACATTCACGTAATGAAGTGGAAGTATAGTGGAAGTATAGTGGTTAAAAAATTTCATTTTTTTTTAATTTTTCAAAAGATTTTAAAATAATTTTCAAATTTTTTTCTTCTGAAATAGGTTTAAAATGTCAAAGGTAGAAATTTTAAATTAGAGCAAAAAGGAAAGTTTCCTTCTGTTCTATAGTAGTGCTAAAAAAAGTTTAAAAATTAAAAATGATGTATTTTTAAAATAGGTTTAGAATGCTATGAAACGTGAAAATTTTAAATTTGAGCAAAAAAAAAAAAATTCGATCTATTTTAGTGGTAAAAACTTTTTGAAAAATGTTGGTGAAAAAAATTTTCAAAATTTTTTTTCTGAAATACTGAAATTCTAAAGAATGTCATTTAAATTTGAGCATTCTGGTGTTAAATTTTTTTCCAAACTGGTAACAAAATGTTGCAAATTTTTTTTTCCGAAATTGGTTTGGAATATCATGAAACGTGGAAATTTTAAATTTGAGCAAAAAAATTTTTTTCGTCTGTTCTATAGTAGTGATACATAAATGGATTAAAAATGTTTTCAAATTTTTTAAAAAATTCTTCAAAAACATTTTTAAATTTGTTTGAATAGTTTTAGAATGTCATGGAAACGTGGATAGTTAAAATTTGAACAAAGAAAGAAAAATTCTATCTTAGTGATAAAATTTCAAAAAACTTTTTTTTTAATCAGGCTTAGAATGCCATGAAACGTGAAAATTTTAAATTTGAAGAAAGAAAAAAAATTCATTTTAGTAGTAAAAATTTTTTCAAAAATATTGGTGAAAAAAATTTTCAAATTTTTTTTTCCTGAAATAGGTTAAGCGTGTCATGAAACGTAGAAATTTTAAATTTGAGCAAAAACAAATTTTTTTCATCTTGGTAAAAATTTTTTCAAAAATGTTTGAAAAAAATTTTCAAAAATTTTTTTCTTCTGAAATAGTTTTAGCGCGTCATGAAACGTGGAAATTTTAAATTTGAGCAAAAAAAAAATTTTTTCAACTTGGTAAAAATTTTTTCAAAAATGTTTGAAAAAAATTTTCAAAAAATTTTTTTTCCTGAAATAGATTTAGCGCGTCATGAAACGAGGAAATTTTAAATTTGAGCAAAAAAAATTTTTTTCATCTTGGTAAAAATTTTTTCAAAAATGTTTGAAAAAAATTTTCAAAAAATTTTTTTTCCTGAAACAGGTTTAGCGCGTCATGAAACGTGGAAATTTTAAATTTGAGCAAAAAAAAATTTTTTTCACTATTTATTCCGTTTAGACGGTCCACCCTGTATATTTTTCAGTGAAAATTCTACCAGTTCTTCGCTGACAGTAGGGTTAACTACCTACCAAATTTGACTGCTCTCCGTCAAGTAGTTTTTTAGTAAATACACCAACAGACAGACAGACAGACAGACAGACAGACAGACAGACAGACAGACAGACAGACCGACAGACAGACAGACAGACAGACTGACGGAATTGAAAAACCTATATTTTCGGAATCTACGTGTTCTGAAACGTCAGAATCCGAAAAAATCTCGGAGGGTGATTTTTTCTCGAATACAATACTTCCCTTCGGTATGCGAGGGAAGTAAAAATGGTGTCCTTGAGTGGGATAATAGAATGAGAAAATCGTGCATTCTTATGATGTCCTAACAAAAAAATATTAATTTTGCCAAAATTCGCTAACTAATAAATTCCAGGGCAAAGATGGCGTGACATGAGGCAAATCCTAAGTCCTTCGTTCACAAGCAGTAAAATTAAGACAATGTTTGTTCTAATGACTGAATGTGCAGAGAACTTTGTTCGGCATTTTCTGAAAGAGGATGAAGACATAATTACAGTGGAATTTAAGGACATTTTTACTCGTTTCACGAACGACGTCATTGCCACGACAGCGTTTGGCGTTAAGGCCGACTCACTAAGCCAACCGAAAAATGAATTTTACATGATGGGTAAGGAGGCTATGGATTTTACGGGTTTTTGGAAGAATATGAAGTTTGTTGGATATTTCTTCGTGCCGAAACTTTTTCAAGTAAGTAAATATTCCACTGTGTGTTAAAAAGTTACCAATTTATCTAGGACTGTACAATACCAAAAAATAAGTGGAGTTTGCCTAAACATACATCCTAACATGATTGCTTGCGGGAATAACTTTTTTAAAGACGAAAAATGAAAAAACTAAGAAGTAAAAATTGAGGAGCACAATATTCTATAAAAATATCCCTTACAAAAGATTTCGAACATGCAACGTAAAATAAGAATTAAACTTATAACGTCACGGGCCAACTCACAATCGCGTCTTTTCTTGCGTTTCGGCACAAAAGCTTTCATAACTATTGATGAAGAATGTCCACGGATATTAGCCCTTTCCGGTGCGTACGGCTGTGATGCGTTCCGTGCAGTGATGGGTGGCCGGCTATTTTCTTGTTGCCGGGTAATGGAGGCTAAATTTGAAGTCGTCAGAGCCAGGAGTTGTGTTAATTGTTCGTAAGAGGGTAGTCCCAAGCTCGGTTGGGGATAAGCCGTCACAGCGGCAGAGGGGACTGGGATCGTTCCAGTCGTTTGGGTTTGGAGCACTATTTGTCTTTGTGGCGTAGCACTAGGTCTTGCCGTCTGGTACGGTGGGGTGACGTGGTAGGCGCCGGCCGACGAGGTAGGCGTGACGAAGTACTGTGCGTTGGGCGGCGTGCTTGGACTTGGGCTGGTTGCTGTTGGTGGTACCATGCAGCGAGGGGTGGCCAGCTGGCGGCGAGGTGTCAGCGAGGCGTCGCTGAAGAGTTGGGGCCAGTCGGGTGTGGCAGCAATGGTGTACTGACCGCTGGGCAGCCCTGAGTCAGAGATGGAGGCTTCCCCATGTGTGGAAGCGAATCCAGCGAAGCGGCGATCTTCCAGCGCCAAGGAATCGTCGTTGGCCCGGGATGCTGTTGGGTCCACCATACAGCGAGGGGGCATCACCATATCATCATCACCACCCAATCTCTGTTCCGTTGCCGAGTTTCCATGCCACGATGCTGCGTTGCGCTCCATGCAGTAGGGGGGCATCGCCTGAGAATCGTTGCTACTCCATTCCATATTTGTTGCCTGGGCTTCATGCCAGGTGGCTGCGCTGCGTGCCATGCAGCGAGGGGGCATCGTCGTGATGACGTCATGCGTGACCCCAGTGTCGTGTCCTATGTTGGTGGCGAGTCCTGCCTCGCTATGCCTGGGTGCTGAGCCCGGCGACGCACAGTATTGGGGCGCCGTCGTCGCGACGCCATGCGGAGCACTTGTGCCTGTGGAGAAATCAGAGGACATGCTTACCTCGCCGAGCCGGGTTGCTGTGTTGCTTGTCGTGCAGTGTGTGGGGGCCACCGTCGTGGAGACGTCGGGCGTGACCCCCGTACCCCTTGTCAGGGCGTCGTGTTGGCGGAGCACTTCGTGGTCAGATGCTGTGAGGGGCGTCGTGCAGTGAGGGGGGGCCGACGTGGAGACGTCGCTCGCGACCCCGGTGCCTACTGCCTTGCCACTCCGGGTATGCATTGCCACTTGACACTCAACACAATAAAACTCAAGTAAAACGCACTGTCTGGTTACAACACAAGAGGAAGGGATAACCTCATCAGCGTCGGCGTTGGCGTCGGTGCTCAAATGACTTCAGTTTCGGCAGAAGACTATTAGTTGCTGAAGGCTGGAACATTACTACTTGAAGGATTGATCACTACTTGCTCGCTGAGAAAAAGTGTCCTCTTATATAGACTTTCTCGTGCTCAAATGACTTCTGCTTCGGCAGAAGACTATTTTCTTGCGCTCAAACGACTTCTGTTTCGGCAGAAGACTAAAACATGAGTCATAATTTGTTCTCGATGCCGACGCCGATGACAAGAAATAGAATGGTAATAAAGAAAAAATACTGAAACATTTTTTTCGTTGCATTTTGAATGACGGTAGTTTACATCCCTTCTGGGCGTATTACTTAATAACATTGATAGGACATGAGTTTCAAACTCTAAGTGTACAACACAATTTTTGCCAATCATAGCATTCATAAAAAATCGGTAAAGGTGTTTACACAGAACTTCCCTCTTTACATGTGCATGGAGGTTACTCTAAAAAATTAATAATTACGAAATGACACTGAAAATAATAATCGGAATATAGTCATCACTACTATTACAAAGAAAACCTGATAAGTTTTGGTGAAAAAAATATACAGAGTGCTCATTCAACAACAAAATTTCAATACTAAATGACAGGTGCCAAATATGGAAGGGTTGCGCAAATACCTTTACAAATAAATGTCCACCATGAATTATTTCTTGGGATGACCACCCTGTACATTTTTCAATAAAAGTATAATAGGTGCATATGCCAAATATTATTGCCATCTGTAACATTTTCAATTCCTCATTCTCGTGGAGTGGAAGTATAGTGGTGGTTAAAAAATTTCATTTTTTTTTAAATTTTTCAAAAATGTTGGTATGAAAATTTTCATAATTTTTTTCTTCTGAAATATTATGTTTAGAATGTCATGAAACGTGGAAATTTTAAATTTGTGCAAAAAGAAAATTTTTCCATCTATTCTAGTGGTAAAATATTTTTCCAAAATGGTAAAAAAATATTGCAATTTTTTTCCGAAATAGGTTTGGAATGTCATGAAGCGTGGAAATTTTATTTAATTTTAAGCCAAAACAAATTTTTCATCTATTCTATAGTAGTGATAAATAGATTAAAACTTTTTCAAAAATGTTTTTAAATTTTTCAAAAATATTTTTAAATTTGTTTTTGTTGTAATAGGTTTAGAATGCCATGGAAACGTGGAAATTTTGAATTTGAAGAAAGAAAAAAAAAATTCCATCTATTGTAGTGGTAAAATTTTTTTCAAAAATGTCAGAGCAGTCAAATTTGGTAGGTAGGTAGGTAGGTTTGGTTTTTTCTACTGTCAGCGAAGAAATGGTAGAACTATATACAGGGTGGATCATCTAAAGGGAATAAATAATGAAAAAAATTTTGTTTGCTCAAATTTAAAATTTTCACGTTTCATGGCATTCTAAACCCATTTCAAAAAAAAAAAATCGGTAAAGTTATTTACACAGAACTTCCCTCGTTATTTGTGCATGGCGGTCACTAAAAAATTATTAATTACGAAATGACATTGGGAATAATAATCGGAATATAATTAATGGTATTATTACAAAGAAAACCTGATAACTTTTGGTCAAAAAAATATACAGAGTGTTCATCCAACAGCAAAAGTTCAATATACTAAATAACAGGTACCAAATATGGAAGGCTTGCGCAAATACCTTTATAAATGTCCACCATGACTCAATTATTTCTTGGGATGCCATTATTCAATAAAAGTATATAATAGGATATGCCAAATATTATTGCCATCTCTCACATTCTCAATCCCACATTCACGTAATGGAGTGGAAGTATAGTGGTGATTAAAATATAGAACAAATTTTCAAAAATGTTTTCTGTCTGTGTTAAATTTTTTTCCAAATTGGTGAAAATATGTTGCAAATTTTTTTTTCCGAAATAGGTTTAGAATGTTACGAAACGAGGAAATTTTAAATTTGAGCAAAAAAAAATATTTCGTCTATTCTATAATGGTGATAAATAGATTACATAAACATGTTTTCATTTTTTTTTTATTTTTCTAAAACATTTTTAAATTTGTTTTAATAAATTTGGAATGCCATGGAAACGTGGAAATTTTAACTCTGAAAAAAAATTCCATCTATTTGTGGTAAAATTTTTTCAAAAATTTTTATTTTTTTTTATTTTTCTTTAAATAGATTTAGAACGCTATGAAACGTGGAAATTTTAAATTTTGAGAAAAAAAAATTCATCTATTTTGGTGGTAAAAATTTTTTCAAAAAAAATTTTCAAAATTTTTTTTTCTTCTAAATAGGTTTAGAATGCCATGAAACGTGGAAATTTTAAATTTGAACAAAGAAAAATTTTTTTTAGTGGTAAAAATTTTTTTTCATGAAATAGGTTTAGCGCGTCATGAAACGTGGAAATTTTAAATTTGAGCAAAAAAAAATTTTTTTCACTATTTATTCCGTTTAGACGGTATATTTTTCAGTGAAAATTCTACCAGTTCTTCGCTGACAGTAGGGTTAACTACCTACCAAATTTGACTGCTCTCCGTCAAGTAGTTTTTTAGTTAATGCACCAACAGACAGACAGACAGACAGACAGACTGACGGAATTGAAAAACCTATATTTTCGGAATCTACGTGTTCTGAAACGTCAGAATCCGAAAAAATCTCGGAGGGTGATTTTTTCTCGAATACAAAAATTTGGAACATTTTTTTTTTGTTTAAATTTAAAATTTTCACATTTTCATGGCATTCTAAACCTATTCAAACAAATTTCAAAATTATTTTGATTAAAAATTTTTTTGAAAAAAAAATTTTTTGAGAAAATTTTTAATCTAAAAATGTTTACCACTAAAATAGATGGACATATTATTTTCTTTGCTCAAATTTAAAATTTTCACGTTTCATGGCATTTTAGAGCAATTTCAAAAAAAAATAGCACTGTAGAATAGAAGGAAACTTTCCTTTTTGCTCAAATTTAAAATTTCTACCTGTCATGGCATTCTAAACCTATTTCAGAAGAAAAAAAATTTTTTTACCAACATTTCTGAAAAATTGAAAACCGCTGCCTAAGGAATCACTACTTCCACATCCAGATTCTTCATCCAAGTCGTTTTAAAGGAAACATCTTGACTATATTTGCACTCTAGTATGTGGAAATTATTGGTCATAGAATTTTAATAATATTTGGGGCAGATGTCATAGAAAAGTTTGAGGAGTTGGTTTCTACCATATACGTTAAAAATGAAGTTTTTAGTTCACCCTACTTTCTACTATTCACCTCCCACCCCTTCAACGGAGGCATCTCAATCAGATCTCGCTACAATACATACGTGTACTGATCTCAAGTGAATATCTCAATTTGATGTTATCAATCCCATTAATAATGAAGCGGAGGTGGTGGAGTTTGAAAAATATTAGAAAGAAATCTGAGGCCATGGTTTCTAGTATATACACCGAATCCCAAATTTCTGTACTCTTATCACCTTGATTTACTTATTTTCCCCTAGTCACTCCTATTAACCCTAACCCTTCTACGGAATCATCCCAAAATATAATCTAGTTCCAGATGTCATTATAATACATACGTCTACCAAATTACAAGTGAATATCTCAATTTTATTTTATCAACCCCTTTAATAATGTAGTAAGGGTAGTGGAAGGGTTGAAACATATTGTTAAAAAATTTGAGGTCTTGGCTTCTAGGACATACACCGAATTTCAAGTTGCAATACTCTTACCAGCTTGCTTTACTTATTTTATCCTATTTACCTCTACTTACCCCCACTCCTTCAACGCAATCATGTCAAAATATAATCTAGTTTCAGATATAATTATAATATATAAATGTACCAAATTTCAAGTGAAAATTTAAATTTAATTTTATCAACTCTTAATAAGGGAGTGGGGAGAAATAGAAAATACTAATAAAAAAACCTGAGACCTTCGCTTCTAGTACATACACCGAATTTCAAGTTTCTGTAGTCTTACCAGCTTGCTTTACTTATTTTCCCCTATTTACCCCTATTTAACCTCCAACCCTTCAACGGAATCATCTCAAAATATAATCTAGTTCCAGATGTCGTTATGATACATATGCGTACTAAATTTCATGTGAATATCTCAATTTTATTTTATCAACCCCTTGAATAATGGAGTAGGGGTGGTGGGGGCTGAAATAAATTATCAAAAAATCTGGGGTCTTTGCCTCTTGTACATACACCGAATTTCAAGTTTCTGTAGTCATACCTGCTTGCTTTACTTATTTCCCCCTATTTACCCCTAAATAACCCCGAACCCTTCAAAGGAATCATCTCAAAGAATAATCTAGTTCCAGATGTCGTTATAATTCATACGTGTATCAAATTTCAAATGAATATCTCAATTTTATTTAAGCAACCCTTTTCATATTGGAGTAGGGGTGGTGGGGGTTGAAAAATATTATAAAAAAATCTGACGCTTTGGCTTCTAGTACATACACCGAATTTCAAGTTTCTGTGGTCTTACCAGCTTGCTTTACTTATTTTCCCCTATTTACCCCTATTTAACCCCCAACTCTTCAACGGAATCATCTCAAATTATAATCTAGTTCCAGATGTCGTCATAATACATACGTGTACCAAACTTCAAATGAATATCTCAATTTTATTTAATCAACCCTTTTCATATTGGAGAGGGGTGGTGGGGGTTGAAAAGTATTATAAAAAAATCTGACTCCTTGGCTTCTAGTACGTATACCGAATTTCAAGTTTCTGTACTCTTACCAACTTGTTTTACTTATATTCCCCTATTTACCCCAAATTAACCCCCAACCCTTCAACGGAATCATCTCAAAATATAATCTAATTTCAGACGTCGTTATAATACATACGTGTACGAAATTTCAAATGGAAATCTCAACTTTATTTTATCAACCCCATTAATGGGGTAGGGGTGGTGGGGGGTTGAAAGATGTTATAAAAAAATCTTAGGCCTTATCTTCTAGTACATACACCAAATTTCAAGTGTCTGTTCTCTTACAAGCTTGCTTTACTTATTTTTCCCTATTTTCCCCTATTTAACCCCCAACCCTTCACCGGATTTTCTCAAAAAACAATCCAGTTCCAGATCTCGTCATAATATATGCGTGTACAAAATTTCAAGTCAATATCTCAAACCGTTCCGGAGAAAACGTGCGGACAAAAAAAGTTACAGACAGACCGACAGACAGAAATTTTTTTTTCGCTCAAATTTAAAATCTCGACGTTTCATGACATTCTAAACCTATTTCACGAATAAAAATTTTTGAAAATTTTTTTGCGATTACTATACTTCCAATCCACTTCGTGGATGTGGAAGTAAAAAAAAAATGAAATTTTTTAACCACCACTATACTTCCACTTCACTACGTGTATATGGAATTGAAAATGTGACAGATGGCAATAATATTAGGCATATGCACCTATTATACTATTATTGAAAAATGTACAGGGTAGTCATCCCAAGAAATAATTCAGTCATGGTGGACATTTATAAAGGTATTTGCCCAAGCCTTCCATATTTGGCACCTGTTATTTAGTATTGAACTTTTGCTGTTGGATGAGCACTCTGTAAATTTTTTTTGACCAAAACTTATCAGGTGTTCTTTGTAATAATAGTGATAACTATATTCCGATTATTATTTTCAATGTCACTTCGTAATTATTAATTTTTTAGAGTGACCGCCATGCACAAATAAAGAGGGAAGTTCTGTGTAAATAAATTTACCGATTTTTTTTTCTGCTGTTTGCAAAATCCTATAAAGAATATGTTTCATTACTATAAGCAAACAAATAATAAATAATTCACTTTTAAACATGCATAGAGTATATAGGCTCCAATACTAGTTAGCTAATAGATAGGTGAAGATCTGTTGTTTTTATCAGTCAATGTCAAATATAATTATTTCATACTTATTCATAGAAATTGTCTTGGTTTTGTATGAAACATCTTTATGAGTGGCGTTGTGTCTTTCTGATGAGCTCCAGAATAAGGGCGACAAACGTTTAAATAGTCTAATTTCTTCTCACTTCTACAAAACGCAGGTGTTTCGAATTTTTATGGAAGTCACTATAACTTTTTATAGTTAAATCTTACATAGGGGGTAGTTTTCACACCCTCTAAGGGTTGACACTGTAGGACGTTGATGGTACGTATGTTTCTAGTTTTATTTTAGAGTACTACGCAATTTCTGCCAATCATAGCATCCATGAAAATAGAAGTTCTGTTGGATATTACGTCTTTTTTTGTTTTTCTCGTGTCCTTTAAATTTAGGGATATTTGTTCTCAACCCTATCGTGGTAGTTTATGAAGATTACGTCGGACCCGATGAAGTTTCTTATCACTTTAACAAACCTTAGACATTTCGAGTTCTTTCATCAGTTCTTGCTGGGGATGTTTCATATATATTGTATGTACGTTGCTGTTTATATAACCTTTAAAAAAATGAAGCTTTATTAAATATTCAAATACTTATTATATAAATAATACACCTTGGTAGGTCGGTGCGTTGAGTTAGACAGACAGTCGTAGGGGAGATACAATGAAGCACGCTACTGACGATCAGTGGCTCGGAGTTTTTCCTCTACCGCTGTTTAACCTTAATTTGTATAATTCGATTGATTAAGATGTAACGACTATTCTCGTATCAGAATATTCTTTTTACCCCATTTCAGGGATGTATTTTGGTTCTAGCTAATGATTTTGGAGGTGTACGATTTTCTTTGACCTTTGGATTCGGATTCACCGAAAATACATAGGGATACATGCGTCTAGTTCGCTGGGCTGAATTTTTTTTTTGTGGGTCTGTGTTATCTATATCTGGAAATATACTCATTAATGTAACAAGTTCCGTTAATTTTGGAATCTCTATACATTTCGATATCATGATCGTCAAAAATGCTCAAATATTCTGGACAAAAAATGAATTGACCTTATATTTTTAGTAATTTTCGTGAATTTTTAAGTTTATAAAATGTTCATTTCACAATGCTCGCAAATGATGAAAAGGTGACTTGACACATGAAATAAGTGCAAAGGGGCATTCACTTTTAATAGGCTTTATTAATTTTTTGAAAACTTCTTAATATCAATATTGTCTTCGAAAACAACACTGGCTGTTGTTTTTTAGTAACTCGCTTTTTTCTAAGAAATACCATGTCAAGAAAACATTGTCGGTGTATTAAATAACCAACTTTCTTTTATTTGCACCAATAAAAATAATAAACTCACCCCCTTTTCGTGATAGATCCAATTAAATTCTGAGCACTTTTTTCAATTTCTAATGGAATACCTGAAATTGTTTAAATATCTGAGTATTTTGCCTTAGATGCATTACAAGAAGCCACATTATTTCTCCATTATTGTGACTTCTGAATTATTGTACATTTTTCTAATAATATTCATTTTTCTAGCTGTTGAAAATCCAACTTTTCAGTACTGAAGTAGGAAAGTTCTTCAAAGACCTTGTAGAGGGCACAATAAAAGCAAGAGAGGAAAAGGGAATCGTACGACCAGATATGGTACATTTACTGATGGAGGCACGAAAAGGTATTCAGAAACAAGAAGAAAATGGTATAGTTGACACTGGCTTCCCTACAGCTTTAGAATCAGACACAGGTATTAACTTTTTTTTTTACTTTGCATATCCCATTTTAAACCAGAATCTAAACAAACTCCTAGTAATTTTACATATTCTAAATTCTCATACCCATTTAAAATTTGTAAAATAAATACCAATGAGCTGGTCTTTGCATGATTTAATAACTCTTGGTTTATATCGTAACGAACAACTAATTTGCAAGACCCTTATTTTCAACCATGCCGCGCGGTAGGACAATGTAAATTTTTGTTCATATTTGTGGTGATTGCATCATTTGCAAAAATCTCAAATTCAATAATGGGAATTAAAATGGGAGGATCAATTATATAGATAAAAGATTATGAGTCCTAGAATCGAACCTTGTGGAACACCATGTTTTACAATTTGTCCGAATAGGTTTAGTTACAGTAGCAGCTTTGTCTTTCAATTAAGTATCTATCAATTTAATATGTTTTTTTTAAACCACATAGGGCGAGTTTATTACATTATAATTTAAATAAATGTTATAATTTAATAATTTTAGAAAAGCGTTCGATAATACCATAAGTTTAATAATCGTGTACGCACGTTCTATTAGAGTTTTATTATAATTTTGTTGATGGTACTATCTACATTTTTAAGACTGCATATCTCTCTAAAGATTAAAAAGACCCTGTATACATTCACAATATTTCCTGCATTTTAGGTAAAGGAAAATTCCCCATGGAATTAACAAATATCGACATCGCGGCACAAGCGTTAATTTTCTTCTTCGCTGGCTTCGAGTCGGTCTCTGGTCTCATGTGTTTCACCGCTTATGAATTGGCTGCAAATCCGGATGTCCAAGATAGGCTTAGAAAGGAAATTCACACTACTTTAGAAGAGGATGGAGGAAAATTGACTTATGAGGGTCTCCTGAAAATGAAATACATGGACATGGTTGTCTCAGGTCAGTAAAAAAAAGTAATTGAAAGTCCAAATTTGAAACCACTGGATACTCACTTCCTAAACGCATGTTCAGTCGATTATCTGTCAGCATCCATCATATGATGGTTAAATACACACAAAATTTTGGCCATGTACTACAGAGCACTATATATTATATTCCATATATTTTGCCGCGCTGCATTCGAATTCGTGGGCCAATTTGCCCCATGCTAGGCAGGCAGTGGAAGTTAACAGAGCATTCGTAATGCAAAAGAAGAATATTAGAATTATCTTTAATTTTCCTAAAGGACATTTCTATCGACACACATTTCTGTCGACACATTTCGAGATAAAAACATTATGACATTTCCTTGTATATACACTCATATACAGGGTGTAATCAGTTTCATGTCATTAAAAGAAACTGGTAATGGGGACCGACTAGACAAATAAAAAACCTTTATGACTTTTCCCTCTAGGGGCACTTTGAAAAAACTGATCTAGGTCAACCTTTTTAATATTTTTTTAATATTAATGTAGAAAATAATTGAGAACCACTGCTTTTCTTGGTCAATGAACTTGTAATTCCCAATTGTCATAAAAAAGTGCAAAGGCCTTGAATCATCGACCACCTTTGATGGACCGCCTCAATCGAACTGAGGCAATTATAAAGAGGTAAATAATTCGTTATCTTTTCCTGCACAACTGCAAGCAAATAATGGCGGTAGAAGTTTAAACAGAGCATTTTTTGTCTTTTAATTTGGAACAAAATATTGGATTAAGTTTATAATTTAGAATATTTAAATGTGATTTATTAACGTTTGTAACATAAATGAGTGTCCTGGGTTAAAAGCTTACCACCTAAGTAAATTATTCGAAATCTGCATCTGCATCAATACACGTTGGTACGTCGAATTAAGGACATATGTACTCCATTCAACACTAAACAATAAACTATCAACTAACGTTGTTAATAAAGAAAAATTAAAAAAAAAACTTGGTCCAAAATCCAAAACGGAATACAAAAAGAACGAACGAGTAAGTTGTGTCTGTACGTAATCAAGAATTTAACGACTTGAACGGTAAAGTCAAAATAAATCTTCACTATAAATACACAGCGACCCGAAATTCAAAAATAACAAAAACAACGAACGGCGGGTTGGACGTGTGTACATAACGAAACACCCACAGAAACTAAAATATTACACAAGGGAGAGTCAGAGTATAGTTTTCTTCAGATCAGATCTACTAAACACTCAGAAAACGTCGACGTCTTTCATCTTATTTACCGCACCGCTGACATTTTATAGTTATCTACACAAATATTGAGTATCATAGGCAAAGACACGCGCGACGATCTAAACCTACCTCAATATTCCAGCAATTCTCAAAAGATTTTATTGAAAATTTGCGAAATTCTTGTTTATTTTTTTTTTCTCCAAAACTATGAGCTTTAGACCCCATGTTATATAAGGTTTTTTGTTTGTCTTGTCGTTCCCTACCACCAGTTTTCTTTAATGACATGAAACTAATTACACCCTGTATGTATGTAGGTTGATTAGTTTGCATCACGTGTTGTATAATTGTGTATTGCTAAAACCATGTTTTAATCGATGTGTGACTTTTTATTTAACTTAGAAAAGATGTTTATGACATGGGACAAATTGGACCACGGGTTTGGATTGAGTGCGTCAAGATACATCGGACTTTGGGGCTGTATTCATTCGTACACGTCTAATATGCGGTTGTGTAATAAATAATAATAAAAAGTTATCTCAGATGCTTCAACTAATTTCACTTTCTAATTACTAGAAGCCCTTAGAAAATGGCCAAACACAGTAGTAGCAGATAGAGTATGCACGAAACCGTACACCATACAACCAACCACCCCCGAAGAGAAACCGATATATTTAGAAAAGGGAGCGGTTCTGTGGCTGCCAATCTTTGGTATACATCGTGACCCTCAGCACTATTCGGATCCTGAACGTTTCGATCCAGAGAGATTCAACGACGAAAATAAAGGAAATATAAAACCTTACACTTACATGCCATTTGGTGTAGGCCCGAGAAATTGCATTGGATCTAGATTTGCCCTACTAGAGACGAAAACTGTATTCTTCTATATCTTGCAGCATTTTGAACTTCTTCCTGTAGAAAAAAGTCAAATTCCTTTGAAGCTCTCTATCAAAACGTTTAGTTTAATTGCTGATGGCGGATTTTGGTTTGGAATGAAACATATAAAGGAGTAGTCCTTAATTAAATATAGGCATTATAGATGCAATATGTTAATTAGTTGTTTAGTCAAAATAATCATATTTGTTTTATTTGTTTTACAATAGTTGTTTTATTAAAAATGTGTTTCATATTTCAAGCGGCCAGCGTACGCTGTTTTGTAAATATCTCGGAAAGTAAACGTTTTATAGAACGGGAGCCCATCGACAAAAGTGGATCGGGCACCGCATTTGTCACCGTTTGGAGATGTTGTAGGCATCTGTAGGTACCATTTCTCCCCAACGGCAAGTCATGTGACCACGCTCTCTTCATTAAAAAAAAAATTATTACAACTGTCTTTTGTTTCCATGGCATACTTGATGAAGTAAGGAATCTCTCGGCAAAATAAGGTATTTCTTGATTTTTATTGAATAACTCGATATGGGGTGAAGTTATGTATAGGGAATGCTTAAGTAACTCACTCTAAAATTCAATTTTCTTTCGAATGGTGTGAAAAAAAATAGTAGGTGCCATTTGAAAAAATTGACTTTTTGACAATTTCTGATTGCGACATTTGAAAATCGATTGCGCCCATATGGTACAAAATGGGACCACCGATGGGACATCAAAAGTTAGCCTGGACTTCCAGCTAACTGCTTCACAAATTTGGTTTCATAATTTTGAAAGGTTTGCGAGATACAAATTTGTTCGTAAACTACTTACAGCGGCAATTTTTTTCAAAAAATTGGACATAGGTCAAAAATCGTAATAGATAAGTTAACATAACTTAGGTTCTCTAAACTCAGAATTAGAAGACCAATCGAACCATGTAAAGAAAAATATAGGTTTCCATTTAAAATAAGAAAGTTGGTACCAATTTTTGGCACACCCTGTATAACTGGAGGACTGAAAATATTTTAGGTAGAACGGGCATGATCGATTATGGCTGCATACCAAATTTCAAGTTTCTAATCCAACTGCAAGTTGAAAAACTTCTAATGAATGGTCTACGTGAATCACCCTGTATAGCCCCAATTTTCTCCGCTTATGCTTCAATGTTACCTCCTTTGTCAAGTATCAATAAATATTTTTTAAATTTCTTCATGTAATCACATGCTTTAAAATTACTGATTTAAAAAAAATAACAGTACCTAACAATTTACGCTGTAATTGAAAGATCGCGAAATTGCCCATCATTATTACGTCAAATATTTCTACTTGTTCTTAAAACCTCTGAGAATGTCTGCTAATTGGATGATGTCATATTTAAACCAATACCGGTGCCACGGTTGACACCGATTATAGGTGTGATCGTTAAAAATCATCTATCTACAAATGGAAGTGTCGGTAAAGTAGATTTCTTTTAGATCAAAAATACATTCATTATTCATTCCTAGGCACAGCTGATTTTGACGGTAAATCTCTTGTGTCTATGTGCCTACCGTCTGCGTTTTTGTCACAAATTAACAAAAATGAAAATAAACGAGAAGAATCTGTGCGCCTTTGCTGTTTCTGCGACTCCAGTAGATAAAGAAGGCTATTTAAATAAAAGGGGAGAAGTAAACAAAAATTTCCAAAGACGTTATTTTGTTTTGAAAGGAAATTTGCTCTTTTATTTTGATAAGAAAGGTGATAAGGAACCGGTAGGCGTTATAATTCTAGAAGGATGCTCCATAGGCAAGTAACATTTACGATTTTTTGAATTCGAATACCTATACTAAATTGTTTGGTTTGTAGAACTAGCAGAAGACGATGAACAGTTCAGCTTCAAAGTAGAATTTCATGGAACAAATAACAGAAGTTACATACTTGGAGCCGAATCACAGGAGTCCATGGAACAGTGGATGAAGGCTTTAGCTTGTGCCGGGTATGATTACATGAAATTAATGGTAGCAGAACTTCAAAGGCAGTTGGATGATATCGAAGGTAGGTTAAAAGTTTTTATATGTGAGGTTAGAATCGTAATTTATATAAAACACATAACAGCTATTGTGATGGTAAGTATTAAAGTGATGAAAATCATAATTAAAATTAAATTGCCATTATTGAGTGATGTTATTGAATAAGTTGCTTGACCATAGTTACAAAAACTGTTTCTCTTGTTTCATTTTTTATGCATGGTCAAGCGTGTCCTTAATTTAATTCATTATATAATTATTATATTCATTTAATTTAAATGGGCTTTGTTTTGTGATGCCTATTGTCAGTAGGACAAGCTGTTACAATTAAATATTTTTGGAAGAACTAAACTTTCAGAAAAGTAGGTAAGTGTTGCTAAAAGAATGGGTAATTTTGGAGAATAACATGATTTTGAAACTTTCCAGTAATTCTTTCAGGGCACACTAATTTGGGGACATAGAACATGAATCTGAAATCAGTTTTCAATGCAAACGCATAGTTTTTCTATTAAAAAAAAATGATATTTTCTTCATAACACAGATTTTCTGTCAGAGTAAACACAAAATGATTTAAAAAAGTGATATAGAGATAAAAAATACTTGAAAGGAGAATATAGTTCTCTTTTTGATTTCATCCGCCCCTACTTGAAATTTGTATTAGTCAATAAATATAATAAAATAATAATCCTTAGTACCAAATATTCTAAATCCCATTGTTGTATCTCAAATGGTTCCAGGTATTTTAAATGTATATAAATGAGATGTAAACATTCCAGAGATAACAAATATTAATCAGTAGTATACATTTTCAGTGATATATAATGACAGGTAGGGGAATATATTTGGTACCTTTGTCTCCTTTGTAATAATAGTTTTGCAAAACTCAAACAGGGCACTGATAAGATAACACTTCCCTTATCTATAAAACTAAACAATATATGAATGTTGCGAAATAAAAATACCATTATAAACAAGCCGGTTCAGTGATTCTGTCGTATTGCTATGGAAGCTCTGATTCATAGCTATGAAAGTGGCAAAAGTAAATTTTACGTTCTTCTAGAGACGCCGTTACCCCTGCCATTGACCCAGAGCGTGAATTCACCCGTCCCACCGCCTAGGACGAGGCATAACCCCTTCAACAAGCCAGACAACAACCCCCATCAACGCTCGCACAGTATGAGGTCTAATAGTTCCAATTCAAGTGAGTAAATAGTCAAATATTTTTTATGCATAAAGTGTTTCTAATGGTGAATAGTGTGTTTTTCTGAAACAGCAAGTGAAATCAAAGTTTACGAGAGATGTTGATTTTTCGCAATTGATTTCAACAAATACTATTAAAATTCTAATTTTAAACAGTCAGTAAATCAATAACATATTTATTCAGTATTAAAAGTACAAGCGTTACCTCCCCGGATCGTTACCCGGAGCCAAGCAGACAACCACGGTACATAGCTCCGTGGTGAATTTAGAGTTATACGGATCGCGGCCGGTTCGGCTCAATAATATTGTTTAAAAATAGTCGAAACGCCTACCACATAATGCAATTTAAAATTAATGTTAAAATTGCTTAATACCTGTCCAACAGATTTTAAAAATTGAAACTAACACTAAACGAATCACACACAAAAAACACTGATTAAATTTTGATTGCTGGTACGGGAAGAAACTTGACAAAAAAATCCATTCGAAGCGATTGAGGCCCCGTCGTTAGGAAGATAAGTAGAGGTTAGATGTTTTAATTTTAAAAATTAGGATTTTCTTGAATGGAAACATACGGAAGATGTGGTGTATAGTGTAGAAGAGTAAATGCGTGATCAACTACTATATAATGCGACAGCAAGAATCTAACTCACTTCTACCAATAGCGCACACAAAAAATGAACATTTTCTTTTCCTTTTATATCCATACTTTAATTTTAGTGGGCTCAGTGGCATATTGCTTATGACCACAGGGTTCCAGGTTCGAATCCTGGCCAGGGTATCGATATTTAGTGGCGTTTTTAATGTGGTACCAGGATGGTAGCAGTAGGGTAAACTGCTGTTAAGTGGCACAACATATCTAGTTGCTGTTATCTCTCCCAAGTTCGAGTTTCAGCTTCTGTAGATGGTAATGTCGCAAGGAATGGTTGTTGTGTAAATGTTTACAGAAGAGCTACAGCTTAACTCTGCCAGGGCGTAAATATAAAAAAGACTATTAAAAAAAATAAATTTGTTTTCAGAAACAGAATATACATTTTCTAAAGTTTCGTTGCAGCTTGTTAAGACTTTGTACAAATTGTAACCATTTTGACCTTTTTTTGCAACTTTCACTAATATTCAAATGGTTAGCTTTTAAAGCTGCAGAAATAAATGGATGCTGCATTTGAAAGATTTATTAAAATTTAGTACACAATCGAGATCTTCATGATCGTCTATCACAAGTTACGAAAATGTCAAAATAAACATTCCATACTTCCCAAAAGTTTTGTGATTTTGTAATTGGTTTTCTGTAATTTTGGTTTAAATTTTTTTTACACCTATATCGTGTGCGTATCCAATGTAAATTATCAGATTGTGAGTAATAACAAGTCATAGTCAAAGAAATTCATAAATTTTGAAGTTTTAAAAATATTTAGCCAAAATCACATACAGGTGATAATACAAACAGTGACAAGGAAACTTATCTTATATAATGTAGGGTATTCCAGGGCCGGATTTTGGAATTTTCCGCCCATAGACAGATTTGAATCTGACGCCCTTTTTCAGACAAAAACCTAAGTGGTTATTTAATCGTGTATGTGCAGGGCCGGGGGTTGTAACATACAACATCATTATAAATTTCGAAGGGTGGGAGGTGACATTCATAATATAATCTATTTATCTCTATCCAAATTTTGAAAGAGGGGGGGCTATTCCTTATAGGATTAAATATTCCTTAAAACAAACATTCCTTAACGTTGAATATTTATCTCAGTCGGCATATTGAAGCGGTCGCGCTAATCATTTACAAATACCGGGTGGCCACAAGTCAATGTATGCCCCCAATATTTTGGTTGTTTTTTGTATTTAAAAATTTGGTTTTTGGTACAAATAAATTACAAAGTGATGCCACTTCCGGTTGAACCGGAAGTGGCATCAGCTTTTTTTTCTTAAATGGAATGACTATATTTTTTTGATGGTTTCTCATTAAGCATAAATTTCTAAGTGCAAACGTTTTTTCAGATGTAAAAAATTCCAAAAAATAAGTGAGATACGAACAATTTTTTAATTTTTCAAAATGGCCGCGTCAGATGAATGCGATGTAAGAAAATTACTAAGTAGGCTATGAAAATTATTAGTAAGGATGTAGACTTCTTTCTGTAAAGCAGAAAATAGTTGTTTGAATTACGGATAAGTACCGGTATTTTGAGTTTTTTTTTCAAAAAAGCTGAATTTCATTTTCATTTCCGTAGGGGTCCTATGGATTTTTTTTTAGTCGAACTGTGCTATTTCTTTTATTAATCAGAAATAATGATTCATAAACTATAATTTTTTCGCCATTAATCCTTTCTTGACAATATCCTTCATAATAATAGAAATATTTTTAAAAAGTAAACACAAGTTAAACAAGAAATAATTTTAATAGGTATAACGTTACAACCATGAATAAATTACCAAGAATAACAAAAACTATTTAAAACCTAAATTATAATAAACCATTATAAAAGTTGTTCAAACTGTTCACCGTTATGATTAATTCACAGAGTAGCGCGACTTATCGTTGCACGTCTAACATTCTGTAATTGTTGAGGTGTTATTTGTGCAATTTCGTGTTGAACTCTTTCTTCCAGATCTTGCCTTGTGGTTGGAGCAGTCATGTAGACTCTATTTTTCAAATTCGCGCAATAAAAAAATCGAGTGGGGTTAAGTCAGGTGACCTTGCAGGTCATCTGACTGGACCATGGGTCCCAATCCAACGATCTGGAAATAATTGATATAATTAATCCCTAACAATAATAGCATTGTGTGGTCCAGCCCCATCTTGTTGGAAGTAAACCTCGTCAATATTGGTGTTAGGAATTTGATTAATCTGTGGAACTATTATATTTTCGAGAAATTCTAAATATCTTGGTCCAGTTAGAGTTTCGTTAAAAATTATTAGACCTATGACCAAATTTTTAAATACAAAATTTTAAATACAAAAACCACCAAAATATTGGAGGTGTACATTGATTCATGGTAACGAGTAATAAAATATTTTGGCGGCATGCCGCCCTAAAGGATTTGCCGCTGCCTAGATTGCCTATTGGGAAATCCGGTACTGGACATATCTTCTATATATAAAGTGGTTTTGGAGCCTTAAACGTTTTATATACAAAACGTATAGATGTTATTATTTTCTTGACCGTTGACATCAAATTAACTTGTGTATGTTGGGATTTTTAGACGAAATTTAGACGAAAATGATTATATTTTCTGGCAGTTTAAACGAAATTGATTATATTTTCTTACGTTTTGGTTTATTTACCATCATGAAAAACAGTCATTTTTCTATCAGTGATGTGATTTTCTTTTACTATTATTTATTTATTTATTTGATACACTATTCAACAGGTTAAAAAATCCAATTACAGAATAAGAGATAAAAACTAAAATTAAAAATAGTGACTTGTGAAAAATACAAGAAGATATACATATGCACACATATATACATGAATACATGTGAATTAATCCAAAAGACAACTAACTGAACTAAACTTACATAATACATTTTAGTATAAATATACATATACTCATATACAATATACATACATAAAAAATATACAGCTTATGCAAGAAGTATAGTATACGGTGAGGCTACTTGTGTCAACAAAAAGGAACAAAATACAAAATTTAAGTTTGAGACAGATTCTTTATGTCTGTAAGACTACAAGTGAATATATCTAATCGATTATTCAAATTATTGTACATACTGCACATCTGCTGGATACAAGAAATTTTGTTTACGTTTGTCCTTGAGAAAGGCAAATGAAATAAATTGTTGTGTCTAGATGCCGGTCTAGGAATTTGAAAATGAAGCATACTTAAAATATCTCCACAGTCGATGTTATCGTGTAAAATATTATATAAGAAAGTTAATTGCGATCGGTATCTACGGATCTCTAGACTATCTAGGCAATCTAGCAATTCTTCATGTGGATAACCAATAGCTGGATAAGTCCCGTCAGCCTTGAAAGTCGCATGTTTTAGGAAACGGCATTGAATTCTTTCCAAATTTTGTATGTGTACATTATAGGTTGGACACCATATTATTGAAGCATATTCAAGATGAGGTCTAACAAAAGTAGTGTAGAGTTGCTTTAATGTGCGTACATTTTTAAAATGTACTAATGTATGTAATAATAACAAAACCCATCATTCTATAACTTTTGGTGACAGCAAGTTCGATGTGGTTTACAAACGTTAGTTTTTTATCGAATGTCACACCCAAGTCCCGAAAAGTGTCTGGCCGGAAAAGTATATGGTTGTCTAATTTGTAATTGTACATGATAATATTTTGCTTTGTTGTAAATGTCATAACGTTACATTTTGTTTCATTCAAGGGTAATTTGTTTATCACACACCATGTATTAATACGATCAATATTGTTTTGAAGTTCATAGCAATCTTTTTCACTTGCAATATTACAAAAGAGTTTTAAATCATCCGCATATAGAAGGCAGTTAACAGTTAGATTATCTATTATATCATTTACAAACAAGTTAAAGAAAAGTGGACCTAAGTTTGAACCTTGGGGGACTCCTGATGTGGCTAAAACCTCAATAGATCTAACACCATGGTATACAACATATTGCTTTCTATCAGTTAGATAGGACTTAAAAAGCTCAATAAGGTTGTCTGAGAAGCTATAATATTCAAATTTTTGTAAGAGGATACCGTGATTCAGTCTATCGACAGCTTTGGAAAAATGAGTATATATGTCTGTACACTCCTGTCAATAGGATCAGAAATAAATTCTGTAATATTAATTAAATTGGTAACTGTTGAACGGCCCTTGAAGAACCCATGTTGAGCTATTGATATTTGATGCTTTACGTGGTTAAAAATATAATGGAGTAGAAGAATTTCAAATGCCTTGGCGAAATTATTTATTATTACTATCGGGCGGTAATTAGAAATTTCGGATCTGTCACCCTTCTTAAATACAGAAATTATTTTTAATAATTTCCACCGCGACGGAAATTTGGAGGACCTTAGAGATAAGTTAAATAATGTAGTAAGGGGTGTAGCAAAGACAGAAGCACAGTCGCGTAATATGAATGCGGGGATACCATCTGGCCCAGAGGTTAATTTAGGTTTGATTTTCTTTAATACATTCAATACTTCATCTTCTGTAAAACAAAGTATATTTAAAGGTGAACTACTCTTAGCAAACGTAAAATTTTGGGTGAGATTTTCAGATTCAGAATAAGATTGTTGAAAAAAATTAGCAAATGAATTAGTAAACATAAATACAGCGTGACAACATAGGCAAAGACAGTGCATTAGATAGTATTTTTTTTACGTAACATTAGTTTGTGGCATCACCATGGATGTGAAAGATTCATTGCTTCAAATCGGCATTAAGTAATATGCTGTGAGAAATAGAATATTCAACTTTCTTCAAGTTATTGAATCTAAACAAAACATGTACCTATCTGTCTGCTTTTTAATATGTTTGTAGTAAGGAAGATTGAATACACTTAATAAATACAGTTTGTCCTTTTCAAATTTAGTTTGTTTCCAAAGAATTCTTGAAATTTTTTGCGGTAGTTTTCTCGAAAATAGTTGAAATTATCAAGTTCTATCAGGTGTACCTTTCTAACATAGAAATGACCCCTGCATGAGATTTTCTAGTCAAAAGTGCCACATTTCTTAAAAAAAGAGAGAAAATATAATAATAATAATAATAAATTGACTTTATTTTTTAAATTTGCAAATTTAAAAAAACGGCGGAGTTCAGCTGCGCTGCTCTTACACTCAACCACATAAAAATACAATATAATATATTATTCTAATTACAAATGAGAAGAAAAAAAATATATTTTAAAGTTTAAATATAAATGGAATAATTAATATATAACACAACAATAACACATAACATAAATATATAATTGGGAAATCATTGTCACTGGCTTAACAACAGGTGTTTATATTTTAATTTGAATGCTGCTACTGAAACCTGTTTTAGATTGTCCGGAATACGATTATATAAAGAGGGAGCAGAAAAAGCAAAAGATCTCTGAAAACTTGTCGTACAATGCTGCGGAATCGTTAACATCTCAGTATATCTAAGATTTCTATCATGAATGAAGGATCTAGGTATAAGTAATTCCCTAATATAAGGAGGACAATTAGTAATTAATACTTTGTGAATAAAACATGCAAGGTGATGTTATCTACGCATGACCATATTAAGCCAACTAATTCGTTTTAAAAACACAGAAACATGTTCTCTTCTAGACAAATTAAAAATAAAACGAGTACATGTATTTTGTACCTTCTGAATCCTGTAAGAGGTCGCCACATCAAGACATGGGCCATAAACAGCATCACAGTAATTAAAGTGAGACAGAACCATAGAATCGGACAGCATAATCCTTGTGTTTTTATTAAGGAAATGACGATGATTATATAAATTTTTCAGTGCGCAAAATGTCTTTTTCATTACCGTATTAATGTGTACAGAAAATCTTAGCTTGTAATCTATAACTAAGCCCAAATTTTTAAAATGGTCATAATAAGATAACGTTTGAAACATTCTTTATAGGATTTTGCAAACAGCAGAAAAATTAACTATCTATAAAAGAAAAACTTTATGTAGAAATATTAATGAAATCTTTGCATTCTTTCGATAACCTGAATTCTGGTTATGCTAGCAAATTAAAATCCTAAAATGAATTTGTCTAATTTCTTATTTGACAATTCTCATTCTAACACTAGCATCCACACAGTCCCCTACGGCCATGCAGATTAAACTAGTATCCACATAACCCCCTACGATTATGAAGATTCAGTTAAAAATGAGAACAAACACCTAAAATGAATTTATTTATCTACCTTGTCTTAAAAAATTTTTCATTCCAATGGATTACATTTTCATGAAATCTATCATTCTGTTTCCTGGAAATGCTTAGCCTTTGAAACGTTTTTCGCCCTTATTCTGGAGCTCATCAGAAAGACATAAAGCCATTCATAATAGTTCAGAATAAGGGCGAAAAACGTTTCAAAGGCTAAGCATTTCCAGGAAACAGAATGATAGATTTCATGAAAATGTAATCCATTGGAATGAAAAATTTTTTAAGACAAGGTAGATAAATAAATTCATTTTAGGTGTTTGTTCTCATTTTTAACTGAATCTTCATAATCGTAGGGGGTTATGTGGATACTAGTTTAATCTGCATGGCCGTAGGGGACTGTGTGGATGCTAGTGTTAGAATGAGAATTGTCAAATAAGAAATTAGACAAATTCATTTTAGGATTTTAATTTGCTAGCATAACCAGAATTCAGGTTATCGAAAGAATGCAAAGATTTCATTAATATTTCTACATAAAGTTTTTCTTTTATAGATAGTTAATTTTTCTGCTGTTTGCAAAATCCTATAAAGAATGTTTCAATACAATTATAAGCAAACAAATAATAATTCATTTTTAAAGATAACGTTTGTTGCTGCACAAAAAAATTTACGTTATCCAAAACAAGCTTTCTACTAGTGCTATTCCCAAATACCATAACTGCAGATTTTTTGGCATTTATCGTGAGGCAGTGCTTACTTGATATATCAACCAGGCCTTTAATATCTTCACTTATATTACGTGCTGCCTCAAGATAGTCCTCTGATTTAAAAGTGTTATATACCTGGCTATCGTCGGCATAAAAATGGCATACACAATTCTTAATGATACTATTGAAATCTGAAGTATATAATACTTATAAAAGAGGTCCTAATATTGATCCCTGAGGAACACCAGCTTCCAACACTTGCAGTTCAGATGCTAAATGCTGACCAATAGTCACTTTTTGTTGTCTTTTGTATAAATATGATGTCATGATATTAATAGCGTTGTCAGTGAAACCGAAGAATTTTAATTTAGCAAGTAACAAAACGTGGTTAAGAGTATCAAATGCCTTTGAATAATCTAGCATTATTAATACTGTAGTATTATTATGATCAGAACCCTTGATTATATCATCAATTACTTTAAGAAGAGCACTAGTAGTACTATGACCTTTCCTGAAACCAGATTGATTTTTGGGAATTATTTCATGTTCATTTGTATACTCTATCAATTGGTTATACATTAAGCGTTCAATAATTTTCGATAGTACGGGTAACAAGCTCACAGGACGTAACTCCGAGTGCTCAGTAGGAGATTTAACTTTGTTGAGTGGTTTTACTACTGCTATTTTTAATAATTCGGGAAATTCACCTTTTGATATACACTGATTAATAATAAAAGTCAGATGTGAATTTTTTTGTGGTATGCACAATTTAAGCATTTTGGTCGAGACTCCATCGTGTCCGGTTGCATTAGATCTTATATGATTAATTGATTTTACCACCTCACTCTCACTTACCGATTTAAATTCAAAAGATGTATCGTTTTTAAATTTATTATTTTTATAGCTGTTTAATATTTCCTTATCACAGTCACTCTTCCTGCATATTGACACAAAATAGTTATTGATTTTATTAGGGTCAGATAAATTCTCTGGTATTTCTGCGTTAATACGAGTTTTTGTTATATTTAAGTTATTTAAAGTATTCCAAAGTTCTTTACTACCTTTATTCTCTTGTACATAAGTAAGATAAGCCTTTTTTTCTTCTTTTATCGCCAAATTTGTTAGATTTCGTAGATTTTTATAGTATGCCCAAAATATATCAGGTACAGCTCATGAGGTGCCCTCAAGGGGCTAGTGTGATGTGATACATAAATGACTGTTTCTTAGCTTAAAAAATGTTTTCTTACCAAATTTGGAGAAGATTGGTCAAGAGGTAGTTGCAATATTGCAAAAAAGAAAAGAAAATACAACTTTGAAGCCCTGCATCTTTTTCCACTGCAACATTTTACTAAAACGTGTGTGGTTATATCCTCATATTTTGGTCCAAGGAATGTACCCCTGAATTATGGATGTTTGAGTTATTCTTATGCCCCCACCACTGTTTTATTTTGAAATATTTATTTTACACTGCCAACCGAGAGCACCTTGATGTTGATAGCTCAGTAGTAACCAGTATTAGGTACCAATGGTGATAGGCAATTGCATGTCCGTAATATACCACCTCTGAATGCAATCTGTTACATTAGCTGTGAATTCCTTGCGAGAAAGAGACAGACTAACTACCCCGTTGTATCGTATTAAAATCATTTTAATTGCCTGTAGCAAAATTTGTATGTTAATTACAATAAATGCAGATTTATATATACAAAGTGTTGTTAGTGGTCCTTCGATCTACAATGGCATATTATTAATCGTTCACCCTGTATAGATGTTTGCCCTTCAAATACCTCTATTTATAAATAAATATTGCAGTGTGCAGATTTCATGAAATAATTTTTTTATTTCATAATTTCATAGAAAGGAGGCATTAGGGCCAGGACAAGCTCCTAATATCTGAGGACCCTGAAGCTTCAGCCTCACCAGCTTCATGGTAAATCGGCCACTAGATGATAAAACTAAGAGGTACAAAACATTTTAGCTATTGTTGAATCAGTGAAGTGATCGTTAAAATAATGTAAATTTATATACTTTAATGAAATTTGATAGGCACTCGTTTTGAAATATTTTTGCAATTAAGCTGTTAGCTGTTTGTAAACTTATTTTAGCAGAAAGTTTCAAATATGTATATCTGAATTTAAAGATCAAGGTGGAGATTATAACACATATTTATTGGAAGCAACAGTCACTTAATCCGTCTAACAGATTAGATAGCTTAATCGCAGTAATAGTAGTGTTATATAATCGGTAAATATAATATGAACTTAACGCAATGCACCTAAAATACAAGTGTAACAAAAAGTATTTTACAATATATTCCGGATTGTTTACAAAACATAGATCAGAGTAGGCATAGATCAGATAATAAATATGATGGACTTAAGTACCAAAAATCCCTTAGCTAAAATTACACTTCGATAGATTAAAGTTCTCTGAACTTCCAACATGATCAACAAAAAAATCCAGATAAGCTTTGACATTACAATTTATTGATAGTCGGTATTTTTGATTCTCCTAATACAAGCAAGTGGGACATTATATCTCCATACTGATGATGATAATACTTTTATAGTTTTTATCGTACAAGGTGTATCGTGAATAACTAGAATAAACAACTGTGTCTAGATTAAGTCAAAAGGCCGCTCTTAAAGAAGAGTAATAAGATCGGGTGTACCTCAGGGTTCTATCCTAGGCCCTGTATTTTTTATCACTTTCATTGCTGATTTACAGTTTGTTGTAAATTTTTGTCAAATTCACATGTGTGCTGATACCTTCATTTTAACCCAAAAGACGCTTAAAGAGAAAACTTGATAACAATCTTTCCCTAATTAACAACATTATTTTTGGCACTAGTAGTAGCAATGGACAACTTTGAACTGTCAGTAGATAGTGAAATAATCCGTCATGTCACTGCTATGGAGAACCTGGAACTTGTTATGAGTAATAATTTGAAATTTATTGACGGCATCAGTTTTGTCTGTCAAAAGGCTTACATTAACTTAATTAAGCTTTATCCACTTTGAAAGCTACTAGGTCTAGAAACTAAAATAATGTTAATAGATGCATTGGTCCGGCCCCACTTTAACTATGCCGATGTAGTATACGGGCCGTGTCTTAGTCAGGAAGATAAATATCGTCTTCAAAAAAGCAAAATCGTACTGTTAGATTCATAACGGATGTCCCAAGATTTCAACGTACAGTGTGTCCCAGGATAGATGTAACAAGCGGTGTAATGGACCAAAAATTTTGGAATTTTGGAATGGTATTTGGGGATTGAGTCCTGCTTGTTGTAAAACTAAAGTATACCAAAAATGACTTGATTTGGTGTTCTACAGGGTGTTTTATAAGCAAAGTTGCAAAAATCATCACTAATAAAGTACCTTTATGTTTCAAAATATGAAATAATGAAATAATTCCACTAAGAAAAGTTATTTAGAATGCAATTTTAGTCCTCTATACCAAATTTCAGGAATATAAAATTATTTTTTTGAAACTTCCCAGTTTTTCAATAAATTAGTATTTTATTTTGAACCATTCAATTAAAACTGCATAGAAGTTATTTTTTGTGAATTAATATTTAAAGTTATGTAAAAGTTAAAAGTAGGCTATGAGAAAAGCAGCGGATACACATTTATCATTTATTATTGACATATCTGTCAAACGTAGTCAATATTATCCTTAATTTCTGTTTCAAATTAACGAACCAAGCATAAAAAATTAAGTAAAAATAGTACTCATAGTGCGTGAAAAAATTTATATTATGCAATGCTACGGAATTGGCAGTGAAAACTCGCTAAGAGAAGTGGTAAGCCAATTTAATTTGAAATTTCCAAACACTGCTTTGTCATGTACTCAGGCTATGAGAATAATTAAAAAGTTTCTGGCTACTGGTAGTGTTCTTAACATGAAAAGAAAAATAAAAGCATATGATGAAGACAATGTTGGGGCTATTATAGCTCATGCCTCTGTTATAGAAAATCCTAGGATGCCACTAAGAGAGAGGTCAGTTCTTATTAATATTAGCAAGTCTGAACTCCAAAGAATTTACAAGGCAAAGAAAATTAGGGTATATAAAGCAAATTATAAACATACGCTTGAAGAGTGAGATGACGGCCGTAGGTTGGATTTTTGTTTGACCATTGGAGAAAGAATCATGGAAGAGAGAGTTTTGATCATTTCATAATTTTCTCAGATGAATCCACATTCACAACCAATGGTGTTGTTTCATCTCAGAATTGTCAGTTTTGGGCTTCTGAAAATCCAAATTTTAGAATTCATTGTAGAAGACAATATTATAAAAAAGTGAATGTGTGATGTGCTGTTTCTTATCACGTTGGAATTATTGGACCTTATTTCATTGAGAGAAGGTTACAGCTTCTTGAAAGATTTTCTGAAGAACATTTAAATATTTTAAGAGATATGCCTTTAGTTCATCTTCAACATGATGGCCACTCCACAGAAATGGTTAATCGGTGGTTGAATTTAAATTTTGGAGAAAATTGGATTTCTAGGAATGGATCGATCAAGTGGCCGGCGAGATCCCCAGACCTATCAATATTGGATTTCTTTTTATGGGGTCGCCTCAAGCAGTTGGTTTACGCTGAACCACTTCCTAACGATGTAGCAGTATTGAATCAGAGAATTACAAATGCCGTAAACTCCATACCGTTGGATCATATTCGAAACAGTTTTAAGGACTTCAGGCGAAGGATCGAAATGTGTGTGGATGTGGGTGGTATCTACGTCGAATAATAAAAAAATTGTAAACATTGTTTTGTATTGGTCAATAATTAATTTGTTTGTGAATCTGTTAGGTTTTTGACATTTATTACAACAAGCAGGACTCAGTCCCCAAATACCATTCCAAAATTCCAAAATTTTTGGTCCATTACACCTCTTGTTACATCTATTCTGGGACACTGTATAACTCCCTTTTTAAAATATATACTAATACTCAAACTTGAGGATCACCGTTCACTTCATGCAGTCATATTTGTTAACAATAATATACTTTATAAGTCCCCTAAATACCTATTTGCTAAAATAGAAAGAAATCATGTTCATGAAAGAGAATTAAGACAAACTAACTTTCTCTCAATTCCTCGACACAACAGTGCTGCATTATGCAAATCATTTACTTTTCTTGCCTCTTACTGCTATAATAACCTACCAGTTCAACTTCGCAGTATTAATCCCGCTAAATTGAAACCTATTCTGAAGTCCCTACTCCTAAATGAGGAACTTTCAGTCCCAAATCACCTATTGTTTTAATGATTGCAGACTTACTATGGGTGCTGTATGTATGTTTTGTAATAGTTTAATCTTATTTATTTTGTCCTCGTACAATTTTTGTTTTAGGGTTAGGTTTAACATCTCTGTATCTGTATCAAATCCTTTTATGCACATTTATTTGACATTTTGAACAATAAACTATTATTATTATAGGAATTTAACCTAACTTACCCCTAACTTGCTGCCTAGAAAATACAGCTTGTTTTGTAACATTATCTGCACATAATTCCTCCACATCCACTTACCTACCTCACACCTTGCATTTCAAAATAAACATTGTAAAACAAGGCATGTATTTTTAGGCCGACTGGACGACAGCCGACTACTTGAAAACAATACGGCCACAAAAATCAGTATCACCTTTCGGGAGCTGCACAACTCTTACGGTAGGCCAATCTTAAAAGACTTCAACTTCTGGAAGCATGAGCAGAGGGAGAAGCTGGACAACAGCGTCGATAATTTGATTACATTTTAAGTAGGTAACAACCGAATCCTCGTCAATTATTCGATTCTGTAATAGTTACACAGTTCATGACATATTTGTTTGCGATATCTACATGTATCAGTTTCTGTTGTAAGTTGTACATGCCCTGTTTGGTACTCTAATTGCATATTTAATTGATGGGACATTTGAACTATCTTATGCTGGAATGGTAAATTTAATTGATGGGACGTTTGAACTATCTTATGCTGGAATATGCCTCCCAACTCTAATGTCGGCGATTGCTTCAATTTGGCCTTTTTTTACAAAGTGCTTCTGAATTAAGCGTCATATGTGACATATATCCAGGCTTAAATAAAAGCTTAAAATTAATAGGGCTGTAAGTATCGTGAAACTTAAGTATTTGATATTTGATACTTTTCAAGAAATGTACTTATTACATAAGTTAACATTTTTATTATCACATTTCTTTACAAGAATAATGAAGACTTTCTGTGAATAAGAAGAAAGGGAAGAGAATAAAAGTGTTTGAGCGATGTACCTACTTTGTTTTTCAAATGAAACGTATGACGCTATAAATTTTCAAGTAGATGGATACCTTTCATTCTTGGTTTTTATTTCCAAAGACACTAAATGACCACAGGCGGCTGTAGTTTTTGGAAACTAATATTTTTTGCAACAATTTTTGATAATAGAATAGAAGCCAGCGGGCAATTACCTGACGCATTTGAACCAGCTAGAGACATTGTGAGGTGAGGAGGTCTGGTACCGGTTTCGGTGACGAGATCTCAATTGGCGAAGTTAAGACACGCCGAGCGACTCCGTATTTTATAGGTTTTTTTTTCTATCTGTACACCTTGAAAGATAACAATGTTATGTGCAAAACATTGAGTGCTTTTTTTTCTTCCTTCAGTTCTTCTTTGGGACTTCCTGCCACATGTGTATGTTTTCTTTTTAAGCGTTGCTCGGGGAATGTACAAAATATCACAATTAACTTTTTACTGGTAAATAACCTCTACGCCTGTGAATTTTACGTCAAAGGATCAGTTAAGGGTTGCTTTTTTTTAAATAAACAACACAAATAAGTATAAAAACTTGAAATAAAATATTTCGCCGACGTTTCGGAAATCTATCTGTTTCCTTTTTCAAGGCTTTTTTAAAAATCTTTTTTGCTGTGTATGATAAATACACAGAATAGAATAGAATAGAATTTTATTGCGTAACGGTGACAACAATTTTACAATTTATGTTTGTTACATGTCCAGAAATTTACAAGAATTCAAATAATGATAATAGCTTAACTTAGTAAAAATATTATTTTTAAGTAAATGTTGTTTCATTCACTTCCTGTGAAGGTGTAAGGTTCTGCAAGTATTAAGAATTTTTTTACTGTATTTTTGAAAATATTTACAGATGTAATTTTTTTCAGTTGAGTGGGCAACAAATTATAATAATACAAACATTTATAAAAGCAGCCTTTTTCGAGAATTGTTGTATTATGAATTGGGTATGAGAGAGTGTCTTTACATCTTGTATCATAGCTGTGATCTCTGATATTGTCTTTAAACTCGTTCATATGCTTGAAAATGAAACAAAGACATTCATAAACAAAAAGACCTGGAGCTGTTAATAATTTGAGTGCTTTGAAGTGTTGTCGACATGATTCATCTACTCTCAAATCGGATAAGATTCGCAGTGCCCTTTTTTGAAGTACGAAAATTTCTTGGATATGAGAACCACCCCAAAATATAATTCCATATGACATTAAACTGTAAAAATGTCCATAGTAAGCTGTGAGGAGAGTATTATGATTCACTACCTTCTTCAGTTCTTTTAACGAGTAGCAGACTGTACTTAGTCTGCCGTAGAGAGCCCGTACATGGTCCATCCAATTCATATGTACATCAATAATCACTCCTAAGAATTTTGTATTTTCAGTGTAATTAATATTTACATTGTTAATGTTTATTTCTGTTGGATATTCAGTTTTATTTCTACTATGCTTAAATAAAATACAGTTGGTTTTATTATTATTTAATATCAACGAATTTCGTTGAAACCATTCTGATATATTTTGCATCACACTAGTTGCTTTCATCACAATACTATTATAATCTTTATTAAAGATTAAAATGTTCGTGTCATCAGCATAAGTAGTTATATACACTGAGTCATCATTTAGATATTGCTGCAAATCATTAATGTATAATAAAAAAAGGATCGGACCAAGCACACTGCCCTGCGGCACACCCAATACAACTCTACGAGTGCTTGAACAATACTCGGAGGAATTTGATGTAATACACGTCTTTTGATATCTCTCACTAAGATAGGAATTGAACCAGTCATAAGCTACCCCTCTTATGCCCATCCTATCTAATTTATTAAGAAGTGTACCATGATCGACACAATCAAAAGCTTTGGATAGATCGAGGAATATTCCGAGAGCAATATATCCATTGTCTAGGTAATCGAGTATTCTTCTAACAAAATCAAAGGTAGCTGTTGTTGTAGATTTGTTTTTCTGATAGCCATGTTGATTTTTCGTGATAATATTTTGCATTTCTAAAAATGGGATTAATCTTCTGCACATGGCAATTTCAAGTAAATTAGAAAAAGAAGATAACATACTTATAGGTCTGTGGTTTTCTATTAAAGAAGGATCGCCTTTTTTGTACAGAGGTTTCACAATAGCTAACTTTAATCTTGACGGGAAGATACACAGCTCTAAGAATGTTTGTTATATTCAATATCCATAAAAACTTACTATTTACGTAGAACTGGTGATATAGTTAACAGTTTTTTTTAGTTTTTATACAATGTTAAATTTGTGAAGTTCTACCTTTAACATTGGCAATCAAGTTGTACAGACATCTACGGAACAATTCGACACACATTTATCCTCATTCAATAATGTTATCACGGATTCTTTAATTTTTCTTTTTTTGCCATCTGCCTCTTTTGTTAAAATTTTTTCCGGGTCCCAGTTTATTCAGTGTCCATTCTCCCAAGCGTGTCCGCAGATCTTGGACCTCTGAATTTCATTTTTTCTTATGTAATTTTGATGTTCGCCCAATCTTACACTAAAAGGTCTGGATGACTCACCCACGTATTGTTTGTTATACTCACACTGAATACTATAAATGCAGTTTTTTGAATTTTGCTCGTGGTTCTTCGGTTTCGTCTTTGTCAGAATAGATCTTAAAGTGTTGTTTGTTTGAAATACCGTCCTAATATCAAATCTATCACCGATGCGGCGCAACTTTTCGGATAATCCGCATACATAAGGAATTAACGCTGTGTAACGTTTTTCAGGTTTATGTATGCGGATTATCCGAAAAGTTGCGCCGCATCGGTGATAGATTTGATATTAGGACGGTATTTCAAACAAACAGCACTATTCTGACAAAGACGAAGCCGAAGAACCACGAGCAAAATTCAAAAAACTGCATTTATAGTATTCCGTGTGAGTGCAACAAACAATACGTGGGTGAGTCATTCAGACCTTTTAGTGTAAGATTGGGCGAACACGCTTGGGAGAATGGACACAAAATAAACTGGGACTCGGCAAAAATTTTAACAAAAGAGGCAGAGAGCAAAAATGGAAAAATGAAAGAATCCGCGATAATATTATTGAATGAGGATAAATGCGTTTCGAATTGTTCCGTAGATGTCTGTACAACTTGGTTGCCAATGTTAAAAGAAGAACTTCACAAACTTAACATTGTATAAAAACTAAAAAAACTGTTAACTATATCAACAGTTCTATGTAAATAGTAAGTATTTATGGATATTGAATATAACAAACATTCTTAGAGCTGTGTATTTATAATACACAGCAAAAAAGATTTTTCAAAAAAAGCCTTGAAAAAGGAAACAGAATAGATTTCCGAAACATCGGCGAAATATTTAATTTCAAGTTTTTATACTTATTCGTGTTGTTTATTTAAAAAAAAAAACCTTTAACTGATCCTTTGACGTAAAAGTCACAGGCGTAGAGGTTATTTACCAGTAAAATACTGGCTAATTGTGATATATTTTGTAGATTCCCCTAGCACCGCTTAAAAAGAAAACATACATGTGGCAGGAAGTCCCAAAGAATTGAAGAAGAAAAAAAAAATTAAGATAGTGCCACAAATAACATTTAGACAATATTTAAAACACGTAATTGTCTATATACAATGAAAACTAAATTTAAAAATGTTTGTTTTAATAGCTGATAGCACAGGAAAGTTAGAAAAGCAAACAAAAACTGAGAATTTCATGGTAATTACTTTAAAAGATTGAAGTTGTGTGTCCACTTATCTCGTCAGCTGTCAAATTTCATACGCTTCCTATTGCCAACCACAATTCTTGGGTTAGTCAATCCGGCTTTCTGAAATGAGGGTTGATGTACTGAAAAACACGTGTAGCGCTAACCTAGTTTAAAATGTGCGTTAAAATTTAAACTCGGTTAGTTAACCAAAATTTTAATCCAGCACTGAAAAACCCTGCCCTAACTGATACAAATGTGTCAGGTAATTGCATGCTGACTTCTGGGCTATAAGGACTTGTTTAGCAAAATCTCTGTCAACGGTTAAGCGATAAAAATTTTCACTGCGTTTCCAAAGAAACAGTTTTGCAGAAATGCCATATCCAGCTCTATAATGTACCAACGTGATCTTACCTGATGTTCGTCAACATGAAATAAGTTTTTGCAATACTGGACACAAATTCAGTAGCATTCACATGTTTGTCAAGAAGTAGTACAATTTAATGTATTTGATAAACACAAAATGATGTCTTTATTTTAAGCTAGCCATACTCTTCTTCTTTTTGCAAAAAGCTCCAGTGTCACATTGAATGTGACTTATGGCTTTAAATGTTTAAAGTACAATCCGATATTGGTAATAATGGACAAAAATTATTCATCTTGTCCCAAATATTTCCAAATTGCAAGTAATGAGCAAAATGCATAATTTTTTTAAACATCACAGATGAATAGATCACTAAAAAACATTATTTTTCCAGTATTTTATTTTTGTTTTATGTTCTAATTAAAGGTTAAAAAAATTATTTACTGCAGCTGTCAATTTAACTGCGTTTAAATGGAGAAGTTTCCGCGCTACTTGTGTGTGACGTCATCGGGCACATCGCACCGACTGAAAACGTATTGTGATTGCGAATGTGTACACGTTATTTATGTTGTGTTATGGAAAATACAAGAAAAGTTGCTATAAATACTGTATTGTGCCCAAATGTACAAATATTACAATAAAAACTCCAGAAAAATTATTTTTTAATGTGCCTAGACGCGATAAAGTTAGGAAGAAATGGTACAGAGCTATGAGACGAGACGACCGAAACGCAGAATTATCGTCATCCTCAAGATTATATTGCTGCCAGGATTATTTTGATGTAAATTTACCCATTAAAACTAATTATTTTACAATATTATGAAAATATGTACCTAACCCTATAATATTATTGTTTACATATGGTGAATTTGGTCACTTTCCTATTTATAGGAATACAAAAGTTTACTAACTTCTGTTAATAGGAGCCTTGAATTAAAATGTATAAATGTATAAGAACGGTGCGAATAATGTAACTTCTCGACGTTCTACATATTATCCAGTTATATATTTATATATACCTATGTATGTCAACAGTTACTTTTACTATTAATGTACCTACCTACCTAAAAGTACGTACTTAGTAAGTGACGGGAGGTATTTATTATATAAAAAATAAAGCATTCTAAGATCAAAAATATTAATTAATATAACATTAAAACATTGCCTTGTTTACCTCTTTTGAGGTTAGGTACATAAATAATTTGTTATATTTAACTACAATAAAAGGATAAAAATGGGCACAATTGAATTAATGTAGAATAATGAATGACACATACCTTGTTGCTTTAGTACCTCCAATTTCTGCACTAATAAAATCAGTATTAGTAGCAAAAAAGTTTGTCATCAAAGCACATCAACAACGGGCAAATTGTCACTCTGGCCCCGTAAAAACCCACTGTCCGTCATTTTTACCACTTAATAATTAAAATAAATAAATAAATGAATGATTTCTTTTATGAAAATATCAATACACATTTAGAAAACACAAAACAATTTACGATTTAACCCCTTGGCAGATAGACGACCATTAGACATTATGCCGAATGACGTCAGACCAATAGCGTGGTGTTTTCAGTCACGTGGATATGTTCCCATAAAATTTTGAATTTCAAAGTCGTTTAATTAGGCTACACATTTTTTTAATACCTTTTCTTCATTACTTTCTCAACTTATATAACATATACAGGGTGTCTCGCTTAAATGTGGAACAAGCTTGTAACTCCTTTGTTTACTGACCGATTTGAATTTTTTGTTTTTAGTAATGTAATGCTACATAAACTCTATTCTCGAATAATACAAATGATTTCTACAACGCAAGACGTAGCCTACTGCGAGATATTTTCAAGGTCAAAAATCAGTCATTCATATTAGCGATTTTTTTTTTTAAAAATTGCTTGCATGTTCTTTTTCGCCGTCCCTCTAAACTTTGTTCTTCAAAGTTTCATATAAATCGGTCGTTACTTTTGGACTTTATTAAATTTTTTAAGAATAAAAATTATTAATTAAATAAGACCTAAATAATTAATTTCTAATACTATTTTATTTTTTCCATAATGAATATAAACAAAAAATAACTAATATTACATCAAAAACACCTGAATGTGAATATAAGAATTAACTCAACAAATTACACATTTTAAATCAAACAACAAAATTAAAAAATTGACAGGAGTAATGTTTCAGAATATAACATAATTTATCTAACTTAAATATTTAAATAATCTAAATAGTAGTTCCTTCTGTTAAGTCCCCATTGGCAAAAATATGTTTTTCTACTCTCTGTTATTAATAACAACTTTTTGCAATTGCTGTCGAGTAATAACATTTTCATTATTCTCAGCCCAAAATCGAGAATTATTTGCGCAAACTGCCCCATTTGTATTAAATGTAGCTTCGTCGGTAAACAAAATGTTATTTATAAAATTTCAATCATTTAGGAAGTTTCCTTGAAGCCACAAACAATACTCCATACGCCTTTGGAGATCTCCTTCTTCTAACGTATGTAGAAGTTTGGAATTGAAAGGTACCATTTTATGTTTTTTGAGATATCTTCAAATTTCACTTTTATCAATATTTAAACATATACGTTAATAACACTAGTTGTACTAAATAAGACATAAGTGTAAAATGTTTGACATTACTCTAACAATTTAGTGTTTCAATTGTTTTCAAAGTATATTAAACATTTTGAACAGTTTTATTACTTGGACGCATACTGAAATATTGGTGGCAAACAATTATTGTACTAAAGAGACAAAAATAAAAATGATTCTGTTCTATTAAAATGGTAAAATGATATTAGAAATTAATTATTTAGATTTCATTTAATTAATAACACAGGAACACAAGAAGAAAGTGATCTGTTACCGGGACCCGACATAGTAATCTCTAAGTACTTAGAAGTGCTGAACATGAATCCGATGTCCTTTTAACTCCATCACCCACCAATTTTTTTAATCAATAATTTTTGTAATCAAGCGAGATTTTTTTATGGGGTACATTAAAAGAAGAAGTATACAAGGACCGCCCAGTTACCGTAGACGAATTAATAAACGGAATCTCCCCTCCTTGTCGTGCTATTGCTCGACAGCAACTGCAAGAAGTTATTATCAGTAACAGAAGAAGAGTAGAAGAATGTATTTTTGCCAATGGGGACTTAATAGAAGGAACTACAATTTAGATTATTTAAACATTTGTCAAATTGTGTTATATTCCTACGTAAACCTGAAATATTACTCCTGTTAATTTTTTTATTTTGTTGTTCGATTTAAAATGTATAATTTGTTGTGTTAGTTCTTACATTCATATTCAGGTGTTTTTGATGTAATATTAGTTATTCCTTGTTTATATTCATTATGGAAAAAAATGGTATTAGAAATCAATTATTTATTAATAATTTTTATTCTTAAAAAATTTAATAAAGTCCAAAAGCAACGATCGATTTATATCAAACTTTGAAGAACAAAGTTTAGAGGGACGGTGAAAAAGAATATGTAATCAGTTTTTTGAAAAAAAATTCGCTAATATGAATGACTGATTTTTGACCTTGAAAATATCTCGCAGTAGGCTACGTCTTGCGTTGTAGAAATCATTTGTATTATTCGAGAATAGAGTTTATGTAGCATTACATTACTAAAAACAAAAAATTCAAATCGGTCAGTAAACAAAGGAGTTACAAGCTTGTTCCACATTTAAGCGAGACACCCTGTATAACGAAAAAATAATAAATTATTGCATTTCTAAAATTCATGCATGTTGCTCATTCCCAACAAAACATAACTTTCTCAATTTCTTGGAAAAGTTCATGGTACCTTGAAACTTTTCAATTAAATGAAATTTTGTTATTTTTTCAGACTCACATTTCGGAAAATTAAGTTTGTTAATTTTCCGGAAATAATGTAACAGATATTACATATTTTTCTACGTATTTTATAAGTTATCTCTATTTATTTATTTATTTATTATGTAATATAGGAAGCTTATTTATAGTTCTGATAGCAAGATGACTAGTTGCCACATATCTACATGGTCGTATCATAGTTTTGACATAACAGCTGTTCTTAAAACTGCTACAAACGACAATGTTAAAAATAGCTGATTTTTGCCCTCATCGCGGAAAGCATAAAACCCAAAGAAAATTGTTGGAGGGTTTGAGAAGGCTCAAAATGAATAAAAACACGTCTTTGTGGTATCAAAAGGCTGGGGGGGGGGGGGCAAACGTAAAAACAAATTCTAAAATTGTTTTCATAAAATAAATATAGTTTTCACATTCGATATCAGCTAACTGTCTGGTTCAACTAGTATTAAGGAATCAGTTTGTACATTTTTAATCACCTTGGTACCTATTTTTTTAATATTAGGTGCTGTGTACGGCATTCCACCCCCTGAATAGGGTATGATAGGTTGGTAGTTTTTACCCTTTTGTTACCTCCATTGAATCGAAACCTAATAGATATCATAAAATAAATATAATTTTCACATTTAGTACCTACAATCTATTAGCAATTTTAGTTGTTTTTAGCGGTGGAATAGACTTTTCCCCAGCCTTTTGATACCAAGAAGCCATATTTTTATTAATTTTGAGCCTTTTCCAACCATTTTCTCTGGGTCTTCGCATTGAGAAATAAAATTCATCTGTTTTTAACATTATCCTTTGGCAATTTTCCCCCAGGCGTGATAAAATTAAACAATATGAACGGATGTAAGTTGTTATGCTGAAGTAATTCTAAATGACATGTAGGTATGAGAGTTAAATTATACTTTTTAGCTACTGAGTTTGGTTGACTATGCTTTAGAACTGAGTAAGTTTTTGAATAATTACTTAAAGGAAAACGTTTTTACTGTGTTTACCATCTAAGATTTGTAAGTTTGTATATTCTAAGAATATTAATAAATCTCTGTCTGATTTATTTAAATCACATTTTGTCTTATCCTAATACGTTACCTTCCTATCTTCTTAAACGGTTTTATTTAACTTACTTTGTGTCTTTCGTACACATCTTTAGTTCTGAAGACAATATAATTATTTATATTCATTATTGTAAATCCAAGATGGCCGGCGCCACAAAGTTGCGGATTACATATTTTTTTCAACCCCCTCAATATGGGTATCAAATTAAAGGGCTTAACTAGTACAATACAGTACACAATGAAAAAATTTAAAATCCAAGAGGGCCGCCACCACAAAATGGCGGATTGCTTTTTTTTTCAGTCCCCTCAATATGGGTATCAAATGAAACGGCTTGACAAGTAGAACCATTGAGTTAGAAGGTGGGGAGACGACATCCTATACAAATTTCCTCTACAGAAACGGCATCAGTAGGCGTGGCTAAATGTATAGTAACAATATGGTGGTTTTGCCAGACCCGGACTAATTAAAATAATAAGAATTTTGTACCCCAACGAGACGGTCTATCTGGATAACGTAAATAAATGTTCAATTCAATAAATGCAAGAGTTTTAACAGTTTTTATTTACCTTGATATACAAAATGTGCAATGTTATCCTGAAATAAACCATTTGTTTCTATTCTACGAAATTTATAATCAGAGTATATTAAAAAAACATTTAGTTAGCTGTTTTTTTAATACGGTTCTGTTCGTTGTTTACACTGCCTATGAAATGTTATTCTCGTTAATTTCTTCTTGTCAACACCATCTCTAGAAGAGCAACTTCTTTTAGCACACGACACCATAGTCCTTTTAATGTTTATTGTCTAAAATTTACCAAACTATCAGTAAAAATCACAATAAATCGCACGAAAAACAAACTCATTATTTGACGGAAAAGTAGTAACAAGATGGCGAAATCATGCCATTTCTGATCACGTGACAGCTCCTCCCTACCTTCTAACTCAATGAGTAGAACACAGTACACTTTAGAAAAAAATTCCTAATCCAAAATGGAGTCTGAAACAAAATGGCGGATCATAGAGTTTAGACGACTGACAGGAAGGAAACTAAATGAACTAAATAGAATGAGAAATATTAAGTAACTAAATAAAAAACTAAAAACTTGAAAATAAAATAAGTAAAAAAAAAATTTTTAAGTTGCGGTTTTATTGTAAAGAAATATAATAATGATGCAGATAATGTACTGAAAGCTAAAAAATAATTAGGTAGGTACCAGTCATCATACCACTCTCATCATCGATCTAGAGCATTAATCAGACTAAAATAAAATCGTGGGGCGTAGCGTAACCTGAGCAAATGTGTAAATGATCGTTCTGCGATGTCGCAAGATGATAGTGACGGATTTACTTTTATACATATTATCTGCATCATTATTAGAGCGAAGGCTAGTGTATACCCCCATCCCCCCGTGGGAATTTCTGGCTCACATATTTTTACTTCCACATCCACGTAGTGGATTGGAAGTATAGTAATCGCAAAAAAATTTTCAAAAATTTTTATTCGTGAAATAGGTTTAGAATGTCATGAAACGTCAAGATTTTAAATTTGAGCAAAAAAAAATTTCTGTCTGTCTGTCGGTCTGTCTGTAACTTTTTTGTCCGCACGTTTTCTCCGGAACGGTTTGAGATATTGACTTGAAATTTTGTACACGTATATATTATGACGAGATCTGGAACTGGATTGTTTTTTGAGGAAATCCGGTGAAGGGTTGGGGGTTAAATAGGGAAAAATAAGTAAAGCAAGCTTGTAAGAGAACAGACACTTGAAATTTGGTGTATGTACTGGAAGTTAAGGCCTAAGATTTTTTTATAACGTCTTTCAACCCCCCACCACCCCTACCCCATTAATGGGGTTGATAAAATAAAGTTGAGATTTTCATTTGAAATTTCGTAGACGTATGTATTATAACGACGTCTGAAATTAGATTATATTTTGAGATGATTCCGTTGAAGGGTTGGGGGTTAATTTGGGGTAAATAGGGGAATATAAGTAAAACAAGTTGGTAAGAGTACAGAAACTTGAAATTCGGTATACGTACTAGAAGCCAAGGAGTCAGATTTTTTTATAATATTTTTCAACCCCCACCACCCCTACTCCAATATGAAAAGGGTTGATTAAATAAAATTGAGATATTCATTTGAAGTTTGGTACACGTATGTATTATGACGACATCTGGAACTAGATTATATTTTGAGATGATTCCGTTGAAGGGTTAGAGGTTAAATAGGGGTAAATAGGGGAAAATAAGTAAAGCAAGCTGGTAAGACTACAGAAACACTCCCTTATTAAGAGTTGATAAAATTAAATTTAAATTTTCACTTGAAATTTGGTACATTTATATATTATAATTATATCTGAAACTAGATTATATTTTGGCATGATTGCGTTGAAGGAGTGGGGGTAAGTAGAGGTAAATAGGGAAAAATAAGTAAAGCAAGCTAGTAAGAGTATTGCAACTTGAAATTCGGTGTATGTCCTAGAAGCCAAGACCTCAAATTTTTTAACAATATGTTTCAACCCTTCCACTACCCTTACTACATTATTAAAGGGGTTGATAAAATAAAATTGAGATACTCACTTGTAATTTGGTAGACGTATGTATTATAACGACATCTGGAACTAGATTATATTTTGGGATGATTCCGTAGAAGGGTTAGGGTTAATAGGAGTGACTAGGGGAAAATAAGTAAATCAAGGTGATAAGAGTACAGAAATTTGGGATTCGGTGTATATACTAGAAACCAAGGCCTCAGATTTCTTTCTAATATTTTTCAAACTCCACCACCTCCGCTTCATTATTAATGGGATTGATAACATCAAATTGAGATATTCACTTGAGATTAGTACACGTATGTATTGTAGTGACATCTGATTGAGATGCCTCCATTGAAGGGGTGGGAGGTGAATAGTAGAAAATAAGTAGGGTGAACTAAAAACTTAATTTTTAACGTATATGGTAGAAACCAACTCCTCAAACTTTTCTATGATATCTGCCCCAAATGTTATTAAAATTCTATGACCAATAATTTCCACATACTAGAGTGCAAATATAGTCAAGATGTTTCCTTTAAAACGACTTGGATGAAGAATCTGGATGTGGAAGTAGTGATTCCTTAGGCAGCGGTTTTTTGTTGGTATTGCCATGTACTTTAAGGTTTTAGTTGTTTGCCCCTTGTCAATTACAGCATATCCCGGAAAAACATGGAGAACCGCGGAAATACGAGGAACATTATTTTTTACAAAAAAACTTTATTCTTTGCTCCTAATATTCCCATTTAACTTTCATTACTAATTTGATTTCTGTTTCTGATAAACTGTAACCATGTGTGATGAAAAGCTTTTAAGTTTGGAGCGAGATGGAGAATCAACAACATCAAGGGGAAGAGATGTATCATCCATTTTAATGAAAATAAATCAATATTCTCCGATTATTTTCCGTCCAATCATTTCAGAAAGTTCGTGAGTGTGTTGAAGTGCGACTGAAGGATTTCATTGAAAGTAATAGATTTGAAAGTGTGTGTAGATAGGTCGTGGATCTCGATGTAGATCGTGATTTTTACCATCGCTGGTGTTACCAAAAGTTTACGAACATATAAAAAATTACGAAATGTGTGCGGCCATCGAGCAATGAAAGTGACACATTAAGGTGGCCATTCCCTAGAAAGAGACATCCGATAGAGAAATATTTATTATTTTTAGCTATAACTTTTTTTTCTTAGTACGTATATTTAAAAAAACTATAAGAGTACCTAAGTAGAACCATAACAAGACTATTACTATGAATTTTCACTCAATAATTTTAGTGGTTTGCAAAATAGCTCGATTTAAATTTAAAAATTGTGTTAATCTTCCTATTTCGTAGTTTTAAATCGAGCTATTTTGCAAACCACTGAAATTATTGAGTGAAAATTCATAGCAATAGTCTTGTTATAGTTATAGTTAGGTACTCTTATATTTTTTTTAAATATACGTACTAAGAAAAAAAAGTTATGGGCAAAAATACTAAATATTTCCCTATCGGATGTCTCTTTCCAGGGAATGGCCACCTTAACACCAAAGCGAAGCCACAGATCAGCTTCTACAGGAAATCTATTTCCAAACGATAGCTGCATTCTTTGCCACAAGAATTGAAAATGGATTTCTTCCAAAGAAAAGTACGAGTTGCCTACCAAATGTATTACTGAAATCACGGGATTGTCCATTATACAAGGTGCAGAAGCAAAAGTACCTGTACAAATTGTTATTTGAGCTGAAAGATGTAGTTTTTATAGCTCGTGAGGTGCACTATCATAATCACGGTCGTATGGAATACACAAGACATCCTGATAGGCGACCCCACGTCGCACCAGAAAGTGAGTCACTTGTACAGCAAAAGGCGCACAACGAGGCATTTGAACATTTAACGAACTATGTTCAAGAAAGTATAATTGTTGGTGTTAATGTTGAACGCATGCCAATACTGCATGAGAGATATTTGTTATTCATGACGGAACATTCACCAGAATTTTATAACGAAAATTATAAAATTGATAAATTAAAAGAAAAATTAAAAAACCATCTTGGCAATCGTATATCATTTTGGCAGCCAAACTACAGGAGTGGACTTGTGTACTCGTCGTGGATTAAACCCGGAAAAGCCGTCGAAGCTGCATTTGAAGCTGCTTCAACAGATATGCGAAGAATACAAGAGGCTGCAATGATTTTGAGACGGCATGTCCAGCAGTCATACGAAAATTCACCTGCAATGCCTTGGCCTCCTTCAGCAGAATTCCTAGCGTCAGATGAAACAAAGGCTCCTAATTTACTACGTGAATTTCTTTCGTATGTAACAAGCGGAAAACCACTGCAAGTTGCTAATGACAAAGTCAAACGTACAGTGAATTACTATGCACAGGACTTATGCTATAGCATTACTAATGGTAAATGGAAAATGCCAAAGCATTTGAGTTTAGGAATGACTACAAGGCACAGGAAGTGCAGAACTGCTAACTTTGGCAAATAGATATGGTCATTGTGTGTAATATTCACACTTGCTTGAGTTAGAGACTGCTACAGGTAACATTGTGTCGCACTTATGTTGGGATAATTTCGACCTAAATGAAGAAACTCCATCGGGTAGTAGTACGATTTTCTAACAATTTTCCAGGAAAGCCAAGAAAACTTGAGAAAAGAATTTCTGCACAAAATATACGTTATAAATATACTTTCTTTAACTTAAAATTGAAATTAAATGGGAACGAATTCAAAAAAAGACATTTTCTCCATATCTCTGTGGTTTTCCGGGCTTTTTCGGGATATGCTGTAATTGACAAAGGGCAAACAACTAAAACCTTAAACTAGATGTCAATACCAACAAAAAAATATGTGAGTCATAAATTCCCACTTTGGGGGGGGGGGGGGAGTTTCATATTGGCAGCTCATGGTCTATATTGTTTCTTCGGCAATAAAACCATTTAACGTAAAAAAAAATTTTTACCTATTTTATTTCAGCTTATAATATCACAAGATCATACTGAACAATGGTAAAATAGGAATTAGTGTAATACTTCTATCAGGGATTAAAAACTAAAACATATTTTATTTAAAAAAAAACTGTTCTTAGCCTCTATATTCACTCGAATTTGACAAATTAAAACTCTACAGTATAAATCGACAGCCTTAAATATTATGGCTTATTAATTAGAACTTAATTGATAATAAATCGTGATGCGGGACAATTCTAAATGTCTGGTCAAATTGCATATGAAGTGCATATTTGACCAGACATTGAGCAAATTTTCCTTATTGCTACTTTTATGTGAGAATGTGAAAAATTATTATTATTTATATTGAAAATATGTACATACTGTGAAATAAAAATAATTATAGTGAAAGAAAATTAACAATTTCGCCAGCAAATAGTTCAACACGATAAGGAAGAGCAGAGAATATTCATTAAATCAATATTTTAGGAACCAAACTTCTGTATAATCCTACATAACTATTTTTTTAACACTATTCTTCATCATCATTTCTAGATGGGTTCATTATTTGACTAGTTGGACTGATGAATATACTAAATTATTAAGAACTATGATCTGACAGCGTATTTTATTTCTTATAAAATATATTAGGGGGTATGTGTAGCTGATCCTCGACACTTCCTGCACCTCCTACTCTTACTTCTTGCCATAATGAGAGATCTACTGCTGGCAGATTATCACATGGTACGACAGCGTTACTGAAAATGAACAAAAAACTATTTTAACGCTAGGCATGGAGAAATACAGTTAAAAATGTACTACTTTTTAGTCCACAGTAGTTAGGCCGGTAATTAGAATTAATACTAGGTGTCCCGTAATAACTTTTTTATTTTTATTACCCGAAAAAGAAGGTGTGTTCTTCATATAACATTTTTCAAAATAAGCCTTTCCTGTCCAAAGTTTGTATTAATTGTGTTAACTCAAACAATAAATATGAATTAAAAAATAATATCAACCATCATTCAACTGATCTAAACTGTCCCACGCTACAATTCCACATCAAGTTGATAAAAAACAAAATTGATTACTCTACTTAATGGTAATAACTGATCAAGATATTGTCTTAGAAAATTTAAATCAATTAGAACAAAATCACCGTGGTAACTTTTTGGAACCAGATAAATATAAATCTCTAATAAATTCTGGCAATAAACTCCTTAACATTATGCATTTTAATATTCGAAGTGCAAACAAGAATTTTGATGAACTCCTATCACTTATTGAAGCATATAATTTAACTACCTGTGATATTTTTATTTTAAGTGAATGTTTTCAATGTTCATCTATAAATAATCTTCATATCCCTGGATATACTACCATACATAATGGAGGTGACTTCAACAAAAACGATGGTGTCTTAATTTTAATCAAATCTGAACTCAATTATAACATAACTAATCATAAACTAAGTATATGTGGTGTTTCATTAAGTATTTTAAATCTAACAATTAACAATGTTCCTTTTAGAATAATTGCACTTTATAGACCTAACCCAAGTAACTTGATATCCTTGATTGATGAGCTAGATACATATGTGGACCTTATTCATCAAAATAACAACATTGAAATATTAATTGGTGATGTCAATATAAATTTATTGAATGAAAATGATGCAAATGTGAACAAATATTTTGCTGTCCTTGCTAAACATGGTTTTGTGCCTTACATTCTGAACCCTACCCGTGTTACACATGAAACTGAATCATGCCTAGATCATATTTTCCTAAAAAATCCAGTTAATAGCAAACATAATTTAATATTTAACTCTTATATCCTAAAATGCCATATTACTGACCACTATCCTGTTTTTCTAAATATAAATTATAAATCAAATGATAATGTAATTTTGAAAGCCAGTAAAAAAACGACCATAAAAATTGATTTCGTAAAATTAGAAAATTATTTAAAAAATGAGATTTGGAATGACACTATAAGCTCTAATGATCCACAGACAGCTGCTGATCTTTTTTTAAACAAATTCAGTAATTATATTGAAATCTCTAAAACGTATAAAACTTATAACAATAAAAACACAAAAATAAAACCATGGATAACTGACGGTCTAATTACATCTATAAAAAAATAGAGATAAAATTAAAAAACGATTAAATCAGTACTTCTCACCAGAATTAGAACATGAATACAAAACATATAGAAACTTATTGAACAAACTCTTAAAAAAATCAAAAAATGACTACTACTTTAGAAAAATTGAAGATAACAAAAATAATCTAAAAAAGGTATATCAGTTAATATCTGAAGCAACAAATGAAAAAACTGATAACAAAAATACATTTCAGTTTGTTAATGATGAAGGAAACGTAATTAATAACAATAAGCAGATGGCAAACCACTGTAATTGTTATTTCACCAATATTGGTTTAAATATGGTCAAAGACATAGACGTTCCAGCAACCTTAGAAGAAAATGTAACTATAAATCCTAATACCATGTTTCTCAATCCGGTAACGGAAAATGAATTAATAGAACATATATTCACACTAAAAAATAATACTTCACCTGGCATTGATGGAATAACAGTTGACATTATTAAAAAAATTCATCAGTATATTTTACAGCCTCTTAAACATATAATTAATTTAATTTTTTTTAAAAGTATAGTTCCAGATCAATTTAAAACTTCGATAGTCACACCCATTTATAAAGCTGGTGATAAAACAAAAATTAGCAATTATCGACCTATTAGTGTAATTAATAACTTTGGAAAGATTTTTGAGAAATGTTTGAGGACTCGTCTGGTAAAATTTTTTGACCAATACAATATCATACATGAGCTCCAATTTGGTTTTCGTTCAGGTAAAGCATCAAGTGATGCCATGTGTTCAGTCATTGAGAACATTACAGAGAGTTTAGATACAGGCAAGAGGTGCATTGCAGTTTTTCTGGATTTAGCAAAGGCATATTTGACACCGTCAACCACGAAAAGCTGTTGAATGTTTTGGAACGTTACGGCATTCGTGGTTCGGTGTTGAATGTCTTTCACAGTTACCTGACAAATCGAAGTCAATATGTTAAACTAAATGATATTCTTAGTGAAAGAGATACTGTGAAAATAGGGGTTCCTCCGGGGACAGTCCTCGGTCCGGTGCTTTTTTTGGCTTACATAAATTCTCTTTTATTCTTAAGAACATGTGCAAAAAAAATTGTATCCTATGCTGACGATACGGTAGTTATCTTCTGCGAAAATTCCTGGATGGAAACCAAAAAGGCTGTTCAGTCAGGTTTGGAAAGAATTAAGAACTGGTTAAATGCATTCCATCTATCATTAAATGTAAATAAGACTCATTATCTGGCCTTCTCTCTAACTGAAGCTAACAGACCTGATTTCACTAGTATAAAAATCACTGGATTGAAAGATGAAATTAAAGAGACAAATGAGATCAAGTACTTGGGAATAATCATTGACAAATATTTAAAATGGGGTAATCATGTAGATTACCTATCGAAAAAAATAAGAAAGCTTATTTACAAATTTTATCAATTGCGAGAATTCCTTTCAAAAAAATTATTGCTAGTTATTTACAAGTCTCTTGTTGAATCACTGTTAAGTTACGGTATCATAGTATGGGGAGGAATGTATGAAAACTCATTACAGAAATTAAATGTAACACAAAATTATATACTAAAAATTATTTTTAGGAAACAAAAAAGGTATCATACAAATTTACTCTATACTGTCGATAATTGTAACATCCGTACACTATATTTTCATAATTTATGTTTATATGCATTTAAAAATAAAGCAAAACTGAATTACACATCTTCAATATACCACACTCGTAGTCATATACTTATTAACTATATACTATGAGTTTCGTTCCCAATTTGACGCCAAGGAAAGCCTGTCTCTCTATCCTTTAAGAGGACTTGGTATTGTGCGCATGTTTTAGTGGGCGGAACATCGACGCGAGAATGTGACAGTTCAACTAAATATAGAAGATGAGTGGTCACAATCTAATCGGAGAAATTGTGCACTATAGGCATTATATCAGTGGTTCCAAGTTCCAATTCCAGACATTAATATCATAAGCGCTTGTGTTTTCTAAGATTGTGAAGTTGTTTTATGTATTTTATTGTTTATCAAAATAGGGATTTGTATTTACATGGTGTAAACCTATATCCACAAAAATGAAACGGTGTTTTTTGTGTAAAAGCCAGCCGAAGCAGGACCCTAACCTGTCATATCATCGGTAATAAATTTTATTTAATAATCCAAAATCTAGTTACATGTGCTAATCGTGAAATGTTTTTAGTTTTCCCAAGAAAATTTTTGTTTTATCTTTGCATAAAGTGCGTTGTTTTGGGGTTAAAAATTCTAAAAATTTTAACATTGAAGATTTTTTCACCAAGTTTTACTGAAAAAGGTCGACTTTTTAGAAAAAATATCAAGGACAATTTTTTTTTTACTCAAAAAATAAGATGCCGTCCCAAGAACTAACGAAAAAAAATATTTACCATTTCTTTCAATGTCAAATTGTTTTTTAACAATCTTGCCTTTTTACGGCTGAATCACCCATAAAACATAAAAATATAAATTGTGCCACTCATATTCGTAAAGTAGAATTTTTAGCTGAACATCGAAACTTCCATTAGTACCCTAAGACCCACTTTTTTGCTAATTCCACTGGACTATATAAGTTTTTCTAATTACTGCTTAGGTATTCATTTATTGATTAAATAATTTAAATACCAAGAAACGAAAGCTTCCTAATAGCATGTGAATCATTCCAAAAGGGTGGTATATATTTTACCATAGTATACGAAATCTCCGTTTTCTACGGTTGCCGGTAGATTTCTTTGTTTTGGGACCACTGACCTGTTACAGCGCGCGCTTCCTTCTTCATCAGATCGTATCGTCAGAGTCCTCCATAGAGATAGAAAACTATCTCGTTCTCTAGCCTCAAATCCGTACATAGTGGCTTATGGAGTATTACCAGTATATAGTTAATAAGTATATGCTCGTAGTATTGCTAATGAGTTTTTATCCAAGCCTAGATTTAATAAAAATATTTGTCATAGATTTCTTGTCTATACTTTGCCTAAAACATATAACCTACTACCATTAGAGATCAAACTTATTTAGAATCGAAAAAAATTCTCAGTGTTGTCAAAAAAATTTATATTTCACAATTATACTGATTTTATTGGAATTTTAGACAACTGAATAATTTAATTCAAATTAAATTGTAAATTTTGCTATGCGTACACTCCTAGTGCTTTTAGTTTAATTTGTATTTTGCAGTTTATGCACACTTTTCTAAAGCACAATACAAGTGTTTAATCACTTAGGTGCTTACATTGTATCGTCCCTTTTGGACATATATTATTAGTATTTTTATTTATATTTTATTTACTATGTGCAAGTATGTTTTATATACTTATACTTGTATTTATAATGTTGTTAATATATGTCTGAATAAAGAATAAAGTTACACCCCCTTAAAGGGGTCTGCAAAAACCAGTTTTTAATTTTTATCTGAAAATAATTTATAAGCATCAAATAATCATATCGGTACATAATAAATACTGTCAAATTATGATTTTCTACCCCAAGCAGCACAATTAGTTTATTTTACCAGTTTAAAGCCACAATGACCTAAGATAGTTGATATAACGTAATTGTAAACCATTACTTCCAACTTTAAAGGCATATGGACTTAATAGTAATTAAGCAGTATTTAGGTAATATTTTCTTCAGAAATGCCTAATAAAGTCACATTGACTTTAGTGTAATTTTCAAGAAATGTTAATGTAATTGTTCCTTAAAATTTAACTATAAAGTTAAAATGCCTATTGAGGTCAATGTATAAGAAAATATTACGTAATTTTAGACCAACTTATTAACTTTGGAGTCGCTGACTTTTGTCTGGATAGAAACAGGGAAATTTTACCAATTTTTAACATAAATGTAACCTATGTTTTGTCCTTGTAGGTAGATTTTAGTTAAAACTTTAATCTCATGGTCACAACTAGTTCCAGTTTTAGGTAAAAATTTACGTTAATTTTACTTCCCCACTTACCTAGCATATGTGTTTATCCTAAAGGTAAATACTAGTTCATATAATGTCCTAGAAGTTATTTTTACTTAAAAATAGAATTAGGTCTCTTCCCTGGAAGGCAAAATTACGTTTTTATTGTCTAAATTACTTCAAAGGACTAAAATGACTGAATTATGTTGATGCCCCTCAGTAGTGACAACTGTCAAAAGTTACTTCTTTACTTTTACTTTAATGCTTGGAGTAATGGGGTAGTGTCACATTTTCCATATAATAAATTTTCAGAGGTTATGTTGACAGTTGTTGACCACATAAACAAGTTTTAATATTTAAAAGTTGTTTCGATATATCGCGCGTCGGAAGGCAAGAGATCGACACGCCACCTACAGTCAGATTAGGGAAATTTTACTTCCTGACCGTTCCTCATTAAAATCTCGAACCTAGTTATTCATTTTTTCTGGAAATAAAAACGTCTCATTATTTTTTGTTGAATAACTTGGGAAGGGAAAAAATCCGACTAAAACCAGCTTTTTTCCACTAATTGGTATTAAGTATATTTTTATAATTTTATGCATGATAGACACTGTGAACTAAGCCTACGTGACCAACACATGTATTTGTTTTGATCTCTAATAAATAAAAGACGTATTTATCTGAGGTTTTAATCACGACTGTCTCTAGAGACGGCCGTGTTTTAATACTCTTTTTGCTTTTTTTGACGAATAGACAATGATTGTTGTTCTATTTTCCTTGAACCTGATGTTAAACCTGAACTGGGAAATATAACCAATTTAGTTCTAAATGAACTTTAAAGACTTTACAATTTTGAAGACCACAAAATTATTTTAACCTATATCGGTCACATTTACCTTTAAAGTCAATAATATATATAAGTTTTAACGACTTCGATTGTAGGAAGCATGTTAGTGAGGTCCAAAATATTGGGAAACAATACTTTGAAGTTGCGCGGTACTATATTCGCCATATTTTTCAACCAGCTGTAAGAGACCATTTTATAATGAAATTTTGATGAGTCATTAATTGAAAAAAAAACATTAATATAGGGTTATTTAACAGATATCAAGTACAATATTAACATATTTTATGCTCCAGGAAAGTCCTGCAGGGCAATTGTATAGGCTTTTACAAATATTTTTAAAACACGTTAAAGCTGGAAAAAAAATGTTTTCTTTAAAAACGTAAAATACTTGAGGCGCTTTTAATATTCCAAGGTAGAATTGATATACTTACGATGAAAATTGATTGGCAGCAAAAAGCCACAGAGAGGAGAAAGGTGGACACATTATTTCACAACTATGTCTAACATTATATGATATACTCCTACTCCATCATTATAATAGATGTCTGGTTTTTATTATGTCTTATGCTGCTGATGCCTTATAAGTAAATCATCATTGCTGTAGATAAAACCTTATTAGTTTGAGAAAGAAAGACTGCAGTTGAAAAAGGATAAGTGGTTTGGTAGATATTACATATTAACGGCCAGAATTAAACACAATGCTTACATTTAAATTACCTGGTCAGGGAAATATGTTCTATAACTTATAGGTCATTATAACTGAGTGGCCTTATTTAAGACGTATTACCGACGTCGTCTCATTCCCCATTTACTTATATTTTTCGTATATTTTAAATCAATTAGATAAGGGGAAAAGACACCAAAACTAGGTCTACATTATGTAATTCAGGCCTAAGTTGCTACTTGGCACCAGCCTAGTTAGTGTTCTAAAGTTTCTAAATTAATCATAATATTTAGTTCTTTTTTTAATTGAAAGAAAAATAGCAGATAGATAAATGTTTACAGAATTATAAGAAAGTTAGTTAATTTCACCCCTTTGTATACACTCTAGATGGGTGAAATAATACCTTTAGATGCCTTTTCATTAGTAACCAAGATGTGCCAAATTTCGTCTTTTTCCGATTATGTTATCTTCAGATAGAAATGTAAAAGAAAGTCTTATTTTGAAAAATTTTATATGAAGCCCACCTTCATTTTCGATAAGGAATTGGTAGTTAAATTTCTTTCACGTTATTACGAGACACCCTGTATATAAATTATATTCTCTCCAGAAGTAGTTTATAGGAGTAGAAATAAGGACCCAAAAAGTTCCCACCCTACTGTGGGCACAGCGACGTTCGAGTCCTTATTTCTACTCCTATACAGGGTGTCCGGAAACAAAGTAGAAAAAAATTAACTGAAGATTCCTTAGCCCAAATTAATGGGAGTTCTTCATATAACATTTTTCAAAATACCCCTTCGTTGTCAAGTTACAGCCCCTTTAAAGGGGTAATTTAAAAACTGTTATGATTTTTTTACTCAAAAAATAAAATTTCAACAAACACAATATTTGGCGTATCTACTACATTTATTAAAAGGCATCTTGTGAATTTTTTTCACCCCCTTGAGTGTCTCACCAAGGGGTAGAATGGGCAACCCCTAATATATTTTTAAAAATATTTTAAAATCTATTCATTTTACATTTCAGAATAAAATATTTTTTGAATCCCTTGTTCAATCTAAAACTTTTTTATCTCTTTAAAAAATGCCGTAGTACCAACCGTTTTCGTGATAAAAAATAAAATTTATGTTAATGCAATGGAGTTCATTTCAATCATTACTGAACGATAATGTTTTAAAACTTTTAGTAGGCTGCTAGTAGGCTATAATCGAATAATCTAAATATTCATTAACAAATTCTATGTAATAATAAACGTACATATTTTTTAATCAAATTGACAAATACTATATTTATTAATGGAATAATTTATGAAATACAAACAATAATATTAAAAAAAGTGAAACAATTTTGACAAACAAGAACATATTTTTCCAAACTTAAATTAACTGCTCAAAATGGCGCCCTTCAGTACGAACACATGTTTGTAACCTTCGTCTCAAATTGCCGTACAAGCTCCGTAGAATTAGTGGGGAGTTACGAATTTCGTCAGCAGTATTAAAAATGGTTTCCCTCAAAACGTCTTCATTTGGAAGTGGTGTAGAGTAAACGACATTTTTCATATGCCCCCAGAAGTAAAAATCTAATGGATTCAAATCCGGGGACCGGGGGGGCCATTTAATTGTAGCTTCTTGTTCTCTTCCAATCCAACGATTTCTAAAATATTGCGAAAGCCATTCCCGAACTTGTACGGAATAATGGGGACCCGCTCCGTCTTGCATATACCACATATCTTGGCGTAATTCAATGGGTAAGTCATCGAAAAGCGGAAACAAGTCATTCTGTAAAAAATGCAAGTACGATATCCCATTTAATCTGTGAGGTAACACAACTGGTCCAATTAAATAATCGCCTATAATTCCAGCCCAAATATTAATAGAGAAGTTGTACTGACATCGTTTAGCTACCACAGCGTGTGGATTTTCATCGTTCCATAGGTGCTGATTACGAAAATTTATAATCCCATGACGAGTAAAACAACACTCGTCAGTGAACAATACTTTTTTTGTGAATTCTAATGGTTTCCTTAAAATAGTTGTACAAAAAGCCTTCCTTACTGGAAAATCACGCGGGAGCAATTCCTGAACCCTTTGCAGATGGTAAGGGTGCAGTCCTTGCCGCTTCAAAATCTTCCATATTTTCCATCTACTTACATTAAAATGAAGAGCAGCCCGTCTAATACTCATTTCAGGATTCTCTCCAAAATATTCTAATATCTGTTCTTCTAAGACAGGTGCCACTTCTACTTCACGACCAGTATCTCGATTCCTTTTTTCAAAAGAACCCCTTTCTCTGAGCCGTATGTGGATATTGGTAAAAGTCGCCGCATTAGGTGTAACACGGTTAGGAAACCTCAGGTTGTATTTTCTTTGGACTGCTAGAGAGTTTCCTTTGCATTCACCATAAATGAAATGCATATCAGCATATTCTTCACTACTATAAATATGTCTAGGCATTTTAAAAGCTTACGACATAGAAAAAATAATGGTTTTAAGTAAGAAATAAACTATGTAATTATTTCCAATAATTGACATGAGCCTACTAGATGTGGTAGACCAATTCCAATAAATACTTAAATGTTAATACTACTGTCAAATTGAAACTTGAAGGCAGCCTACTAAAAGTTTTAAAACATTATCGTTCAGTAATGATTGAAATGAACTCCATTGCATGAACATAAATTTTATTTTTTATCACGAAAACGGTTGGTACTACGGCATTTTTTAAAGAGATAAAAAAGTTTTAGAATGAACAAGGGATTCAAAAAATATTTTATTCTGAAATGTAAAATGAATAGATTTTAAAATATTTTTAAAAATATATTAGGGGTTGCCCATTCTACCCCTTGGTGAGGCACTCAAGGGGGTGAAAAAAATTCACAAGATGCCTTTTAATAAATGTAGTAGATACGCCAAATATTGTGTTTGTTGAAATTTTATTTTTTGAGTAAAAAAATCATAACAGTTTTTAAATTACCCCTTTAAAGGGGCTGTAACTTGACAACGAAGGGGTATTTTGAAAAATGTTATATGAAGAACTCCCATTAATTTGGGCTAAGGAATCTTCAGTTAATTTTTTTCTACTTTGTTTCCGGACACCCTGTATATAAACTATTCCTAGACGCAATGTAATTTGTATGTAAATTTTTCTTTTATTTGCTGCTTTTCCGGCTAATTAGCGTGACTATTCCATTTGTAGAATTATCATTTAATCAAAATGCATCAATTTAGAAAAGAAAAATCTTTTTAGTAGTGGAATCTACTATTTTTTTTTTTTCTTTTCAGTAGCATTTTACAGGAATATCAAAATGCTTAAATTTCTCCTGCCGATTTGGAAAAAAACTCAAATTACCTGGCTGAAATCCTCTCAAATCCTCGCGGTTGCATAGCTCTTATATTCCGGCCATTGTCGCATAGGATTCTCGAGATGCTGCTTTTGCGAATCTCGTGCAGCTGATCCAGAGTCAAACCTGTTTCTCCTCCGTTTTCGAACCAAAATCTATCGCCGACCCTAGTTCTGTAGAATTGATCTGTTAGTAAACATAGGAAAGTTGGCCCGACGAGGGTTCCTGGTACGAGGCCCTCCAATGATCCGCCAACGGTTAAATCTACATCGTCGGGACACTCGTAGAGGGATGCCAAATGCTGGATATTCTGGAAACATTGGAAATTTTCAAGAAATAACAGCTAACTACTTTTTGAAAACAACAAAATTGTAATAATGATGTGCAAAGCCAAAAAATTAGAAGTAAAAGATGATGTGGCCTCCTCGATCACCAGACTCTAACTCCGTTGGCCAAATACAGAATACGCTGGGAAATTCACTAGACTGCTAGTGACTTTTAGAGCAATTATAGAAGAATGACAAATACAAAGTGACTTTTCTTCTAACTTACTTCTTTACTTATGACATCCAAGAAGTCGTCGAAACAAGTTGCCTTTCGTAAGCCGCAGAGCTGTCGATAATCGTTGTAGGAAGCCAGCCCATGATCTCTGTTTCTCTGGATATCGATAGCTTTCAAATCGAAACCAAAAGACCTATTGTCTCTGAACAAGTATTGAGTAATCTAAAACATTTCAACATATTAATATTTTATTGGATAAACCAAATGGCCATCGCCTGAACTCCTTATTTAATTTACATCATCACGAATAATATCACTCAGAATGTTTGTAATAATAATAATAATAATATTTATTTATTCATGTATAGCTGTAGATTATACAGATATGATATATGTAGTATTAGTTTACCTCGCTGTCATGGAATTGATCTGAGGCCAACTGCGGTTGAGTGTTAAGCCCACGAGCTAGGTCGTCAAAATTGTCGCCCTCTTCCAAAATTTGGGGTTTGTTGAACCAATCGCTAAGACGCAGAGCACCACGGCTGTTTCTATGCTCAGTCACCAAACTGAAACAATAACAAATTAGTACATCGAGAGACTATCTCACAAAAGCAATTGATTGGTAGCCAGAAATTGTGTCGTGTTGTATGATTGGTACTTTTATACTACAAATATAGTTTAACTAGTTGATAAAAGTGAAGTGTGAATATGTGCCTATGTACCTTTATTTTATAGACTACAGTGAGGTATTTGGCAATGTGGAATGAAATAAATTATAGACTATTTTCAGAAATGGGCCTTAGTCGCCTGGTCTATTATTCATGAACTGTAGGGAGACTGTAAAGGCGATGGGTAACAGAACTTAAATTAATGGTGGTGTAAGAATTGCTTACAGGGCCGCTCTCAGTATGTCTATAACTCGTCTAACAAAACTTATATCTTTGAAAGAACAGTAATAAGATCGGGTGTACCTCAAGGTTCTATCCTAATCCCTGTATTTTTTATCACTTTCAAAACGGATTTACAGTTTGTCGAAAACTGTCAAATTCACATGTATGCTGATGATATTCAGGTGTACCTTCATTTTAACCCAAAAGATGCTCATGAAGCAGCCAGAAAGCTTAATAATGATCTTTCCCTAATCACTGAACTACACGAAACTCATTAATACTCAATCCCAAAAGGAATAAATGAATTATCCACCCACTATGGGTGCTGTTCTCTATTTTAATCTTATTTCATGTATGTTTTGTAATAATCTATTCTTATTCATTTTGTCTTATTACCTTTTTTGTTTTGGGGTTAGGTTTAATATCGTATCTAATCCTTTTTGTGCAAATGTATTTGACATTTAGGACAATAAACTAATATTATAATGATACTGTAATGGTAATTATTTGTTATCTTATCAGGTTAACATTTTCAGCGGTTGCCGTTTCGCCTATAAATCTTTGACATAAATAAGAAAATGCAATGGATCTAAACTGGATCCTTGTGGGACGCCTTAAGTAACTGTGTATTCTGCAGATTTGACATTTTGGTATTCCATAAATTGGTTTCTATCTATTAGGTAAGACATAAAAGGAAAGAGTCAATACTGGGTGATTGATGTGTTGTAATATTTGTTTGGTTTATTTTTACTTACTGTAAATTACCAGCGATCAAGGAATGGAAAAATCTAAAAGCAGCGGTGGCGTGCTCATTCAAAACGGTAGGATTAACTTTATTATCGTAGTCGTTGACAAAGCCGTTGGTACGCCACGTCAACCTGCGGGTTATGCAATTGTCCCAGCCTATGAATATCGGAAGCCATTCGTAGTAAGTGATGTGCTGATGTTGAGCGATATTTATCCTTCTCGCCTCTTGGAAGATAATTTCGTCACTCCAGTGGGGATTCAGCTTGCCTAGCGCATCAGCTAGTCTGTTGTGTTCTCTAAGGAAAACAATTTGGAGAACCGTAAGCTGAGGGTTTTGATTAGCTCTAGCGTCACCTGAAAAAGAAATTGACATTCAATAAATAAGGCACTTTATCTCTGAAGACGTAATTTCCACAAACACCAAACTCACTAGGCGTACGTTTCGCTAACCATATTGGCATCACCAAGAGAAAGCTGAGACTTTTAATTATCTCAACGTGAATGGCGAAACACGCGTCAAGTTCAAGAGTCTTTGTATTTGTGGAACTAACAAAATTGACGCTGCTAGTGGATCGGGTTGGAGAAAGAAGTGAACTGCTGCAAATTAAAAGAGGAGTTCCCCAAGGATCTGTTGTAGGCCTAATACTTTTTCTTATCTATGTTAATGATCTGCCACAAGGCATAAATAATTAATACTCCAGCTGTTATGTATGCAGATGATATCACTTTTAATGGAAAGTGATAGTAAAGTCATACTACACAACATTTTACAACATGCTAAAGCTTGGTTTGCACACGGCAGAGGAAACCTCAGTCCACGTATTGTGCCATTGCGAAGGCCTTACTAGACTGAGATTCCAACTACTCAGTGAGAAAAAACCAAAAGCTGATAGCTGCACTAAGGAGCCCTTATCAAGGCTGTGGAGTCTGATACAAAGGACAAAACTGGATAAGGAGCTCTAAGGAAAACAATCAGGAGCACCACAATAGATCCATGGGGGTCGCGGTGGTGAAGGCCAATCAGCCAGCTTCTCCTTCCTAATCTAATCTTGGTTTGCACACAATCATTTATTACTATATGAAAGTAAAACAGTAATGTTAACACGTTGAGCCCCGCTGTATAAATTTTTTTTTGTTTCGTTCAGACCGGATTTTGATTTTCTTATTATTATTCTTCTGTTTTTAAATTTCGAAAAAAAATCTTTTTTTTTTTGTTCTTTTTGAGAAAAAAAATGAGACATCACGTTGATGCCTCGCGGACTGAAAGAGGAAATTGTTTCTTGTGGACAGCGTGGTATCAAATATCAATGTATTACCTCATAACAATCCCAGTCTATTCCTGTTGCAACTCGATAATCATGATTCCGAACCTCATATTTTGATAGAAACAAAGAAAAATAGGTCTGTGGTGTGTTACGCGAAAATGAAGGAAGAGTATGGTAGAAAAGAAACCCAAAATAAGTCGTCTAGATCCAAATACCAGTGTAATATTTGTTAAATATAAAGCAAAATAATTATTTTAAGCCTAGTTCTGCCCTCTGTAGAGACGAATGCATAATTAAAGTTCTGTAGTTAAGTAGTTTAGGAGTAGATGGCGACAAGTTAGAAATGAGAAATGACAGTGAGATTATTCGATTATTGTAAATTTGTATTTTATCTATGATTGTAAAAGTGTCTATTTCGAAAGTAAAAACCAACCAGACCAGAGTCTAAATAAAACAGCTTATCCGAACAATTTATAAACATAATTATTGCATATCTTGTTTTTTTGAACAACAAGGCTACCCCTATAAACCTTAGACTAGGAAAGATAGATGGTGAGGACTCGTAACAGCGCATAATCGCCACGCTAACAAGTTGTGCCTAAGACGCCATTGCGGTGGTGGCACACAAACGGTAGAGAGCAAAATGAAATTTTCCAATAGAAGTGATTTATAAGTGATTTAGTGCTAATTTATGTAATGTACCTACATGATGGTATCATATTCTATAAACTACTGTAAAAATCACAGCGGGAAAAAATTGAAAGGAGTGACGCTTTGCAGGTTAAAGTATATGCAGTTTTCACTTTACCTAGTTAAATTAACTGTAGGCCTATTATTTACTTAATTATGTCCGTGTGCATGCAATGATAATGAGAAGCATAGTATATCATTTTCTGGTATGCAATTTGCACGTTATTTGATTGAAATTTTCATTCATCTTTTCTTCATTGAATATAGAACAGTGCATCCGAAATGACACTTTTTCCATGGGCGTAGGTATATCGATTATGGTGTTATATTATATAGAATGTAGAATAAATTCTGGTATGTAAGATATGAGTAAATATATTTATGATAGTGAATATTAATTGTATTATTATGAAGTTGTTTTTGGAAAAATACCAGTTTTGTATCGTTTTATTCCTTTGATATGATAAACTTGACACCTACATATTGTACATATGTTCCGCCACTCGCGCTTGCTATCTGGTGGCAGGCGGCTTCACTATTGGCAGTAGCGTTACGACTCCTTACAATATATATCTTTCCTACTCTAAGCTATAAACTGAAATGTATGAAAACTGTCTATTGTTTGAGAAATATAATCATTTTTTTTTACAGTTGTGTCATATTGTTAAGGGTGGGTATGCCGTCTAAAAATCAGAAATAAATTAATCTAAAACGCCGCACCGTCCGCGACAAATTATAATTAGACCATTGCAATTACGAAATTTGTACAAGCGAAAAATAGAAGAAAACATCAATCTAGGTTTGTATCATTGTATCGTTTTAATATTTTGAAAAAAATTGGTATTAATTACCTACTTAATAAGATTTGTTTTAATAATTAGCAGTAAACTGCAAGATTTTATGATTTTTTTTTTAATATTTAGAATCAAAATATGAGAAAAAGGACTCGATACAAACCGTCATTCATGTTTTCTGTGTATTGTACTATTTTTAATTTTCCAAAAAACAATACTTGCAAAAACATGTATAGCATGGAACCGTGCAAAGGCACATTTTGCAACAAATGTTACACTGATACGAACTCCCTCTGGATTTATTATTGTTTAAGCTCCGTCCTTCAACCAGAATTATTTTATGAATGAGAAAATATAACGGAACGAAATAAGAAGTTAAACCAAACCATTTCTAATAACACGCCCAACAAAATACAAAATTCCATTAATTTACTATTATACTTAACAGGTACTCTACTCTTGATTATACTACAAGTACGGAATTATAACAATATAGTAACTAGTTATATGTAGCCACCCATGCAATAACAATAATGTGTAATTGTATTTCAATTCTCCTTTTTAAATGGTGGTATGCTGGTATATTTGAAAACATTTATTGGACAATACAATTGATATTAAATTTTAAAGATGTGTTCTTGTCGTAAACACATGAATATATAATTATAAGGGGCAATGCGATTTGCAATGAAACACAAAAGTAAAGCGCACATTTTTCCCATTTTCTCATCAAGTCACACGCATCAGTTTGTTGCATTAGACCAAGCAACAGGATTTTTTTCATAATAACTTTTATTTCTAGGAAAAATAGAAAGAAATGTTTGGGATAAAAACTGTGGGCAGTAAAGTTATCTATCGATCTGTCAAAATAATGAAATCTAGGCTCAAAATGTAAAAAGAAACACAGAAACCAACTTACTCCTTTAAATCCGAAAATATTTTCCAGAAAAAAGCAACTTTCGTAAAAATTTAACAAATCAGAGCTAAAAGTATTGTCCAGAAGGTGATGTGGACCGATGTTGAAAATATTTTCTTGTTGAGATCGCGCACCAATGTAGACGTTCTAAGACTCAAGTTACAGGTTTTTATCTCTACTTTCAAAATTTGTAGAGAAAACATTTTTGAATACAAATTTTAGCCATCTTTTTTACTTTGAAAATTGCAAATTTTTAGAATCTCTGACATTCGTATTTTTAAAAAATGCACTATTAAATTTCATTGAAACAAATAATTGATGCTTTGGATTTTTAAAATCTAACCAGTAAAACCAGAGATATCCATATTTTTGAGAAATAACCTATTATGTCTAAAGTTATTAATGATATTTTGATGCAGGGTTTAGTTTAAAACATCCACCATTAAACTTTTGTCTTCTATAAAAGCAAATTTGTACGTTCTCCCCATCCATATATTTTTTAAGAAAATATGAATAATAATTCGTAAAACTAAAAGTGTACACCAGGCAAGTTATTTTATATAATATTTAGCACATATGTGATATGTGCTAATTAAAATTATTTTTTTGTTTAACTTGCCATAATTCAAAAAAACGAAAACATTAATGGATCTCAATTTTACTGTCATCACTACATATATATTAATGAACTGTGGTAATATGAAGGTCAAATTTTAATAATTGTAAAAAATATGATTTTTTTTTCAAAAACCATGTCGATAAAATGTGAGTATTTGCAGGGATCAGTTAATGAACGGAAAACCCTTTAAGTCTATGCTGAGAAGAAATAAAGATGGAGACACCTTTTTTATTTGAAACTTTTTTCGAAGTTTAACAGTTTCTAAGAATATCGCGTATAGACAAATTAGACCAATAGATAACTAATACTATATGCATAACACTTATTGGATAAAACAACTTGGGTGGTGTATATTTTTGATTTTAACAATGGTTACTAATTTTTGTTTATTGGTAAACTACTATTATTTGAGGGAGACTACAAAATAAAAATTCAAGAAGTCCTGAGGAATCCCCTGAGGATCCAAGAGTTTAAATTTTGATTTGTTGAATGATGTGACAGCTAAAGCTTTACACATACGAAAACTAAACAACATTAAAATGTTAAGTTTTCTATTTAGTTATAAACAAGAATTAGTACTATACCCCCAATAACAAAGAAGACTGCAGCTACAGACACGTATTTCGGAGTTATTGCTCTTCATATATGGCACATGAGGCACGAAGGTACAAAATAGAGTACCTACAATATACTGTGCTTTCCTATCTTTGTTGGTCTTGCTTTTAATAATATAACAATATTATTTATGCCATGCTACGCTCATGAGGAGCAATAACTCTGAAACGTGTGTCCGTAGCTGCAATATTGCATACCACTAATTTTTGTTTATAATTTTTATCGGATCTCATCAACTCTTACATTCTTTTTATTTAATATTATTATTTCCTTATTGACGATTATTATTAATTAATGCAGATTGCTAATTATTGAATATCCGTTCCATTATGCAAAAACATAGATATACTCGTATACTCCATATTACAAATTAAAATTCTACGGAAGCATAATACCTAGCCGTTTAAATTATAAATACTGTATTTATTGAAGGAATAATATGTTAAAAACGCATTTAGGTTAGAATGATAGGATAGATGTGTTGGCATAACCTTTGAGCTTTGGCAGGTAGAATTTATATACAATCATGAACTAATTACGAGCTTATACGGAAGTTGAATCACAGTTATTCATTTCTATTTACTACTTAGTGTACATAGTACTATAAAGACATAAAATAATATTTTATCGTTTTCAAAGGACCGCCCACTGGAGTTTCCCTTTCAGCTCCCCTGTTGCAAATTTTAGTAGCTTGTCGAGGCATACCTACTCTTAAGTTTCACAAATTTACAATGTAATATATTCCATATAAATGCAGTGAACTCGTTTGTATAGAGTTCACTGTATAAATGTAGCTATACCTAACCCTAGCAGTGTGCTTGTTGGACCGCACTCTTTCTATTCCCATTTAGATTTCATTACTAAGAGGCATCACGTTAATCTCACGCGGTCCCAACAATATCTAAGTTGTAGTAATTGAACGAGTACGCAAAACGCGTGGTGACATCATCGGTTATATTAGTTTCTTAAATCGCATTTAAAAATTGTTAAACACAACATTTTATTCACTTTATTTACGTTTTACGTGTGATTAAATAAGTAACGCCTACCTGATACTGGATTTGTAAAAGCTACGTTAGGAAATTTATGTGCAAAATTACGTGTTTATAACACAAAATGACACTGACAATATAACTGATGACGCAATGAGTGCATAGTGAATTGATGTAGTGTTTTTGGCGAAAAAATTTCAATATAAAATTAAAATGGCTTATTTTAAGGTATTATTCGACTGTTTCTCAAAATCAAGATATTTTAACTATAATTAAGCATTATCTTCACAGTGAAAGTGAATTCAAAATTTGTAAAAATACTTAATTGCTTATATAATATATGTAGTAATTTTACCAGTGGATTGTTCAAAATGAGATCATTTTCTAGCTAGTAATTTTATGTAAATTTGTCACTATCTGTACTGTGTTTTTAACTACTGTGTATTGTATTGTTTTTTACCATTTTAACTTTATTTAACTTAAGGAGATTGAGGCGTTACAGTCCCAACCAAAAGTAAGTGGAATTCTAAATTGGAACTTTTCCATAATAAATTTATTACAAAGGGTTATAAGTCGATGATACCGATAAATATTGTCATAAAAGCATAAATAAATAATTTTTTATTATTAATTAATTATTTAAGTAGATTTAATTGTTTTACTTAATGAACTAACTTTTGGATGTTTTGTCCAAACTTTAAAAAAAAAAAGAAAATAATAAAATGTATGTAAATATTTATGTATTTTACAAATTTGTTTCAATAATTATTTTAAAAAAGATGAGAAGCAGTAAAGATTAAATTTAAATAATTGAAAAATCAGTAAAAAATCATTAAAGAAAAGAGAAATTTGACAGCTTACAAATGTGTAACAATTTTTTTTATTTATTAAAAGTCTCCTAATTGAATTGGAAACAATATTAAAATATGCGCAAAACATCAATGCTTTTCATAGTTAGTTTTCGGAACTGCTGACATTATTTGGTTATTTGCTATAAATTAAAATGTACCAAAAAGTTGATTGAAGGAGCCGTTCGTTACTCTGTGGTAGTTAATCATTTTTCATAAATAACTAAATAAAACACACTACCATGTTTTCTACCACTATGTAGTAGAAAACATAATAGTGTATTTTATTTAGTTATTTGTGTTAAAATGTACCGTTTGCATGTGTTGACATTTTCCATAAGACTACGTTTGAAAGTTTTTAAAAATTTTTAACTTTATGAGTTTCCTAATGACTTTAGATTTTTTACAGAAAATTGTGTCATATAAAAATCTATTAAAAAAAACTTTATTTCAGATTTTTTCCATTATTTTCGTCTAACGCCTCAACCTCCTTAAGTATTTCTATTGTTGTCTATAAAATGTAATATCCTCCGAAGACTAATAAAATTATTATTATTATTACGTACCGGCTAAATAACAGGCATCTTGTGGATTTGTGAGGGTACAGATTCCAGAAGCATTTAATGATCTGGGCGGCCATTGTTGACCTCTCCTGATGTCTACGCGAAGTCGTCCGACTTGGAAAAGTCTGACTTGTTGATTGATTTCCACCGTGTTGCCATAGATCACTGACAGATCGAGATAGTGGTTGACTGCTGTTAACTGCAAAATTATGTTCTTGTACATATGCAAGGAAAATCTAAACATGCAACTGCACTGTACTGTTCACAGTTTTCACTTCGCTTACCGAAGGGAAGTATTCCAATAGAGAAAAAATCCGAAAGTTCTTCAAATTTTCATGTTTTAGACTACATACGTACTTGAAATGGTAACACACCAATAACTCTTATTTTTCATTAAATTTCAGAAAAATATTTTTATTATATGTAGGTTTTATCCCTCTTTAACCCAAGCTTGTCAGGACACTGTACCTGCTGAATTACGCAGAGTAGTAAATAACAATAGAAAAAGAATAGAAAAATGTGTTTTATTAAATGGTGATATAGTAGAGAAAATCTTTATTTGACCAGAATATCCTAACCATATAGAAATACCAATAAGGTGTGTGCACTTTTTTTTTTTTATCGAAAATAATAAAGTACTCATGGTATTTAGTATAGCTGAAACAATTTTTCGGCAAAAAAAAACGTTTTTAAGTGGTTTTAAAAGAAATTTAGTTTTGAATTAAATATTCGCCACCAAAAAGAGCAAACCTATATCCTATGCATATGTGATGTCACTCATCATATATGTCAATCTACAATCTGTCAAAAACACGTTCTACGACTTAAGTGAAGTTAGCAACGCATTACCAACTTCACCCTTTCAATTTAACTTGGCAATGGAAATAAGTTTTGAGTTTGATGATATCACTGAACTGAACTTGATTGAATAAAAACTTTTTATTTGGAATAATTTAATTTATTATTTACTGGTGAAGTTAACAACATCATTGGATACGAAACATTTTCCTGTTGAGAAAGCTCTGTGTCTCACATCACTTTTAATTTTACATGTCACATATTTACTACGAAAGAATGGTTTGGCCTGCACCCCCACACTTTTAGTCTGTATAATTTGACCTATGTCTTGTTGATGAAATTGTTCTAACACATGTTTGTCTGCATCTAATCTGACCTGATCAGTGCTCGTACTGGGTTGATCAAAATTTACAACTGGTGATAAATATTCCTGTTCATTATATATCGTTTCCATATTTTTAGCCAGCACAATTTGAATATCATCTTGTTGATAAACATGTTTCATCTGTTCGTTTAATCTGACCTGCTCAGTGCTTTTGGATTGATGACAATCTGTAACGAGTGATACATCTTCTAATATAATGGAATTCGTGTCCTGCATTAAAGCCTACTCAACTAACTGTTCTCTTTACCGCTTTAAAGGGAGAGATTGTTCTGGTGCAGACGCATCTCTTTTTGTTTCTGGTTGGTAGGTAAATATGCGTGGACTACATCCTCCTTCAAAATCATATATTCTCCCATAAGTTTGTATCGCATGTAATTTTTCATGTCTTCCTCAAGCTGAAAATAATAAAGAAGTATATTTATATCTTGTAATAATATATAACATAGGTGGGAGATTATAGGGTTACATATAACTAAGATTATTAGTTTCAATTCAAAATACATATCATACCATTACAAGCATAATTCCAAGGGAAGTATATATCTAGTATGATCTATTTACAATATTAAGGGTAATGAGTCATTTAGCTATTGTCGATTAGTTTCTACCATGATAATAACAAATAAATTGTACTTACATTAAAATGATCTTCACAACAATAAAATGCCCATTTCGATTTGGGAACATTGCGATTCTCTGCTTCAAATCATTTCATTCTTCGTGATAAAGTTATTATTTGGGGCATTTACAGAAGTATTTCTGCATGTTGGCACTAAACACCACTTATTTTCTCCTCCACTCATATTTCTAACTTATATTAATGACATTAATAATATCTGACATATTGCTTTTAACATTGGCTCAAAACTTATTTCCGTTGTCTCCCGTTGACGCCACGTTACGTCATCTTCTATATCAATGTGTGTGAAGTTAGCAACGCGTTGCCAGCAAAGCGTTGCTAACTTCACACATAAGATGTATGACGTCACATGATGTTTTCGAAATCATTCAAATATTTGAATTTTAGGTCAATTTGTTTATTAAATATTTATTTTAATCTCATGATATGATTAATATGAATGCGTTTAGGCTTTCATATTTATGTATTACTTGATATTAAAGCATCATTTGAAGTCAATTGTTATATAGTGCACACACCCTATTGCAACAAACGTGGATGGTTATGTCGAGACGTCTCCTTCCAGTTACATCAATCATGTACGAGTAACATAAGGTGTTAGAAAGAACTAGTGTTATTTATCTGCGCCAAGTGGCTTCATCATATTTGACGATTACAGTAACAGCATGCCCTTTCATGACATGTTAATTATAGTCTGTTTTTTAACCAGGAGGAGCGTTTTTAATTTAATGCGCTAAATCATACATCTGTGATTGGATAGACCCTCGCTGGTTTTACACAAGGCAATAGTCGAAAATTTTGACATTGTAAAAATTTTAATTTCATGTCATAAATTATTTGGTTATAATTTTCTATTTTATCGTTTGCACATTATATATGAGTTTTAATTCCGTTTGTATAAATCTGAAGGTAAAAGTGGCTAATTACTTTGTTCCTTTATATTGCGTAAATGGTTTGGATACTGTATAAATACCTAGAGGTCAAATAGAGGTCGTTGGATTATATAATGTAATAAAATACACACAATAATACTGTAGTCCTGTATTGTTGGTTGCCCAAAACGCCAAAAAGGCTTTAGTGCGTTTTCTAGTTACTTTTATCGTGTGAATGGAACTTTCATGTTTACTCCTCCTGGTTTAAAAACAGACTATAGGTTAATAAACAGTTACTTGAATGCAGGCAACCATCTAAACTGGTTGGAGTATTTAAAATTGCCTAATGAATCAATCACTTTTGGATCTTTGAAAGTGATTTTTCTATTCTTTTTGCTGATATTTATTGCAACTTGCACCACAAACCAAACGACTTACCTGCTCTGCTGGTTCTAACCCGCCAACGCAGCTACGGTCGCGATTCGTGATGGTCCTTACGAAGTTCATACATTTGATGTTATTCCTAGCATGTATTAGATCGTTGTCTGGAATAGCGATTGGGAAGCAGTGCTCAGGAATATTGGCTAGTTCCAGAAATTGTCCATTGTCCGAACAACATCTAGTCTGATGGGGTTCTGGAAAATAGAATCTTTGCTGAACCGCTATGCTACAAACACCTTTAGGCCTTTAGTTTTTTTGTGTAGAAAAATTATGTTAGACAGTAGAATTTCATCCTTTCCATCGATCATGAAAAGAGTTTAAGGAAAGAACTATAAAAGTTTTTTTTATACTTACGCGCTTGGGTACTTCCAGCAATCATACTCATATCGTGAGTGACGAATTGGCTGTACTGCATAGCATTAAGTGTGAAAATGGGATCCTCTACTCTGAGATCGGGGTAGATTAGCAAACTGACTACTCGAGCTCCTGGAAGTTGATTTCCACTTCGGGCAAGAGTAGGGTTACTAATTCCTAGAAATAAGTAAATTTTACATTCTTTTTTCTATATAGCAGCCATAACTTAGCATTTTTGTTTAAGTTGCACAGTTTTATCAAGTCAGCCAATGTCAAATTCGATGTCAACATGTAAAGATCCGTTAGTTAAAATAACTATTGGCTGAATTGACAAGAGAGCAATATAATTACCATCTCCATATTGCGGTGGCAACAGCCTGATGTAAGGAGTATTCGGGGTTCCCAGTACGGGATTTCTTAAATTATTGCATGTCCCATCGTAGGTTCTGTATTTGGTGAGCGGGCAGCTGGTTGGGTATGTCCCACATCCCAACCCAGAAGGGTCTAGTGCCGATGGAGTTCCAGCAGGTTGTGGATTGAAACCCCTGGAGCCAAAGAAATGTATAGCTAAAGTGATAATCTTATAAAAAAAAAAATTCTAAGAACAGTATTGTCTAAGATACATGTCTGTAATATGATTATTGCATTGCGAGAAGCATAGTGGTAGTGTGGAACAATTTGTGGAAGAGCCTTTTCGATTTTAAAATTTCTTTTTAGATGTATATAATTTATTCGTTAGTCAAGTTTGCATTTATATTTTAAATAAAAATACAATAATATAAAGCAAAAAATTAGTGATATAATAATTTTAACAAGTTAGTACCTATAGTGTATCCAGTGTCAGTTTGAGAATCATGAAAAAAGACCGACAATGGAATACTTCACAACACCAGTGATGTCATAAGCGCCAACCGAGAATTTTTAGAATTACTTTTAAATTATTGTAAATATTGTTTTACTACTTGATATTAATCGATAGGCATGATGTAAATTATTTAATTATAATAAATAATGTAAATGTAATGAACAACTCCATAAATGATTCAATTTAAGTAAATATGTAACATTTAACCTACGGCTATGCCACTGCCAATATTAAGAATGAACCGAAAGCAGATAACGGACTTGTAATGGTGAGCCAGGTAAACAATTGACTACTTTCGCCTAAGGTAAGTGCATAACTTACCTGGTTAACTATATTCGTTTACGTGTATCGTTTTGTAATATTCAAACACGGTCACAGTGTTATACTATCACAAACAGGCTTTGTAATGATTTATCCTGGTAGCAACTCTTCAAACTGATTTTTTAAATTAAAAATAGAAGTAGGTACTATATAAAACATAATAATAATAACATAGTGTTTTAAAACTCCCTTGCCAAAGTTATGTGTATCAGCAAATGTCCAAATAGTCAATTCAGAACTCATTTTAGGCAATTGGTATGTAGACTAGTTTGATGTTACCTATATTATAAAACGGTGAATAAATTTAATAATTGGGAAGAAAACTATATTAGTTTTTGATTTTCACTTTATTTCTTGTCAACATGACAATTGTTTCGCCACACAGTGGCTTCTTCAGATATTGAGTACTGGTATACTAATTTTACAATGCACAAACTATATGGTTTTATACAATTTTGATGTAATCCTAATCTTAATTGCTAAGCGGAAAAGTACAATATAATTTTAATTACTAAATGGAAAGGTACATATAGTTCTAGGAAATTTATTGAATCTAATTTTAATAAGTAAATAAATTTAGTAAGGGAGATGAGTTTGTTTCAATTTGGTCATTTAATAAAATATCAGACGACTTTAGTTTATTTATTTCTAGAGATTCTAGTAAATCGAGTTTTAACCCTTTTTTCTCGGTGTGTAAAATTTTAAACTCTTCGTTGAACACGTGACCTACTTCTATTAGGTGGTTAGCATAAGTTGAGTCTGTTTTATTACTGATGTAACTTCTTTTATGTTCTGACAACCGTTTACCAAAATTTCTTCCTGTTTGTCCAATATATACCTTAGGACAAGCACCACAAGTCAACTTATAGACGCCTGATTTATTTTCTGATGAAATTTTGTCTTTTGCATTTTTTAAATGTTTTCCTATTGTGTTATTAGTTTTGAAAGCTACATTAATATTACGTTTTTTTAAAAAAGAGGAAGTTTTTTCTGTTGGGTAGCCAATGTAAGTGAGAACTTTGAAACTATTATTTTGATCTTTTATTGTTGGATATACTTCTTTAATGGCTTTATTGAAAGATTTTTTCACAATGATATTGTCTATTACTTCTGGGTTGTAACCATTGTTGAATGCAATTTGTTTTATTATTTGTAGTTCTTTGATATAATTTTCTTCTGATAAGGGGACAGTCAAAAGCCTGTGTATCATGCTGTTGTATGCTGCTATTTTGTGTTGGCGAGGATGTGCTGAGGTGTTGTGTATTGTTATGTCAGTGTGGGATGGTTTATGAAAAATTGAGAAATTATGTTTTTTATTGAGTCTTGTAATAGGCAAATCATTGTATATAGACTACCTAGTAGTATAACCTTATGGAGATTTCGTTGGATGTGAAAGGACACTAAATATAGATGGCATAATGATCGAGGGATGCCAGCGATTTAATTGGTAGAATGAAATGATTATTATTGGTTGAAATCTCTGGTCTTGACGTTCACGAACCTGAAAATACACAGGTCCGCATTTAGTTTCATTCTCCGTCCATTCATTTTGAGTAATAATAATATTCCATATGCAAAATTAGTGCTTGTGTTAATATTTTCGTGTTTCGACTTTTTATTTAATAATCAATTTGTCTCAAATTTAGTTGAATTTGTGTAGTTTTTAAACTGATTCGATTCGATTTTATTAGCAAGTTTCAATATTTGTACGAATTATATGTCCGTGTGTTGCCACATGCAAAAAAATGTCTTTAGTAGGTATAAGATATACTTATAGTTGGAAATTATAATTATAAATATTACCTAATTACGTGTAAAATACAGCTAGAATTTGGTTAGGTAAATTCGAAAATGGAGGTGAACATAATGCATGCCGTGTACAGCTAATATATAGGGATATATTGTATAAATATTAAAATTAAGTACCTAGTATAATTTTAAAATGTAACCACATTATTAATTTTGAATTAAATAAGAAACTTTTATCAAAATTATGGGAACACATCAAAGTTTTGTCTCGGTTGTAAATATGTCCTTGAACGTAATAAAATGTGTAGTAAATTTCTAGCTACTTGAATCCTTTGATGTGCCGCCCACGCCCACCAATTGGAATTGTTGTCATCGGATAATCGGTTTACTGTAGTTTATTGGTATAATATAAAATACTCAAGTTTGGTAAATTGAATATAGATACATGCATTTTGGAAATGTTCTTGTCAAGTATGGTTTCGGTCTCAGTGATTTATATTTCTGGTGTTTATATTGTTCCTTATAATTATTATCAGCATTATTTTGGCGTGGTGCATAATATATGAGTACATTTTATATTTGTTTTACTTTGTTTTGAGTGAAAACATGAAATAGGGTAAGTAGTTAGGGAAATGGCGTGCAAAATTCACGACGAAAAGTTACTGTCTGCCATGCCACTTGGTAATCGAAAAGAGCATATAACTACAAACATTTTTTCTCTGAAAATTTTTGGTATAGTGGGAGAATATGGAGAGGGGGGGATATTTTTTTAAACGAATGTTTATCGATATCTGTCCCCATAGGTAGTCAAAGAATTTATATAAATAGAAGCAGATACACATTTACAAGTGTGTTGACAACATAGTTCAGACATTACATTTTATAATCATCTCTTTCTTTATGACCAAAATTACCATAACCCCATCTTTGTTGCAACCACCGTCATTTTGACGTGGCAAATAAATGTAAATATAACCTTATTCACTCAATTTGTGAAGCATTTTGATCTGTAAATAAACAATTTTCAAGTGATTATGAGGTAAAATATGACTTAAAATTGCATCAAATAACGTTTATATGCTGTTTCTATAATAGCGACGACAATTTAAAGACAAAATATGTATCGGTTGTCAACCTATATTCTAAGCTGTATACCTACATATTTTTTTTGTTAAAATTAACACTTTTATTTACCATCAAACTACAGCAATACAATTAATTTGAAGGGGCCATGGATTCGGAAAAGGATGTGTACTAGAGTCGAATTAAGTAGAGGTTGTTTCATTCATTAACCGATTCAGAAATTTGTTTACATTCCTTACGAATCAGAAAAAAAGTAAGTAATTTATAGGAAATTATGCGGCAGTTCATTTCTTAGGATTCTAAGTAAATGACCCCTTATTGGTTCATTTATATTTTGACAAATGGACCTAGACCTTTTTTGTTAAAAAAAAACCTACTGTGACAAAAATAAAACTACCTACCAACTGTTCTTAACTCCTACAAGGCTATAAATAAGTAGTGGATTGTCTAGTAAAATGGAGTTCTACCCGGCCACAAATTGTACTGCGAATTTGATCATCTGCAAGCAGGAATGTTAAGGGGAAAGGGAATAGAACAATCGTTTACAATACTTATATATTTTCGTACAAAAGTATTTGCACTAAACATGAAAATAATTTAAAGGTTAGGTGAGTAAACATAGAAGCGTCTAGAGAGACCGAAATGCGAAAGCTTCGACACGCCCAACACCTGATATCATTAGTTTGACTATTTCTTCTTTGCTCTAGTGTTTGCTTCCAGCGAGGTGGTTAGCGCATAGGTTACGCTTTAGCTTATTGCGCGAGGGGTCCCGGGTTCAAATTCATATGTCCGCACATTTTTTTTTTAATTCTGTAACGATTAATATATTTTTTTACAAATTCTTTTCTGATTTCTTTAGGTTTTCCTTCTTTTAATAATTTCGTTCTTTCGTGTAATTTCTTTGGGTTAGGTTAGTAGGTTTTTATTTTAATATCTAATTGTTAATAATTATTAGCGCCGCAGGCAGTATTAGCGTCGCAGACACAAAATAACAGGAAATATTTCAATTTCTCCACTTGCACGAATCTATTACACATTTACAAGGTAATGCGCATGCTCGAAGCTTTCGCATTTCGGTCTCTCTAGACTCTTGTGTTATTAATAACTAGATGTAGACATATGTCTATGCTACTACGGTCATATACCACGGCCTTGGACGGGCTGCAACAGAGATAGCGTTATAGGCAATGTTGTATCATCTTAGAGCGAAATGGTGAGAAAAAGGTATGTTGGTCATGTTGGCAACAGTATTGTATAACTTTTACACTTTGTCTCTGCTTCTATTTATATAAATTCTTTGTAGTTAGTATATGTACTTCACATGCCCCAGTTGCACTGGCAGACGAAAATTCCGCTCGGTGCGCGGTAGAGGGAATTTTAAAAATAAGTTTTTCTTCTCTTTAAAATCCCCTTACCTTATAGCGTTCAATCTTAGTACCCATATTATAAAACGTTGTATTTCTGTTAATTTTAACAACTGTCTTGTGTTTTAATGTATGTGTATATATATATATCACTTTACTTTTATTTAACTGTTAGCTTTAAATTACAGACATGTTCTACATATTTTGGGTATTGTATTTTTTTGTACACGTGAACTAGTAAAGTTTATCCTAATTCTAATTCTTTCAAATACTTTCTTTTGAGACAATCAAATTTTTCGTTGTGTTTCTGCAACTAAACATTTTTCTAGCACATATCTTAAAATTTTTAAATTCATGCAACTAAACTTCTAAAAACTTGTATATTTTACTCATAAAAATTTAAAAACTTTAAGATGTGATAAAACAATTTTTATTTGTAGAAATGTAATAAATAATTCTGTTGTAAAAATAACCAACCAAAAGTAACTTTGTTAAATATCACTAAATTTAGCAAAGTAACATTTGTTTTCGTTATTTTTAAATTTCCGATTACGCATTTCCATTTAGCTTGCACAACGCAGTCACCTGAAAAAACCTTAATTCGTTCCTGACTCGATAACCACTAGTTCAAATGAAGTCTGCATAGGGGTCACATCTGCATAGGTTAAAAATCCATTACTTTCATTAGGTCCGTGTAGATGACGCTTGACATCGCATCCAACAGTTGATACACGCGTATTATACTACTAGGTAGTCTATATACAATGGTCAAATCTAGAAAGTTAATAGCGTTTTCGGTTTCAGTTTCGAAAGTAAATTTAATTTTAGGGTGGAGTGAGTTTATGAAATTTAGGAAATTGTTGAGTTGTCGTTTAGTTCCTGTGAAACAAGTTAAAATATCATCTACATATCTATACCAATAAAGAAATTTATTGCTTTCTGGGTTTTTATGTATTTGGTTTTCTAAAAAGTCCATAAATATTTCGGATAAAAGTGGGCTGAGAGGATTACCCATAATTAGACCCTCGTCGCTCGTATAAACCTTATTATTAAATTGAAAATAATTTTGTTCTAGGCAAATGGTTAAAAGATTTATAATCTCCTGTTTTTTAACAATGTTTGTATTATTTTTATCTAAAAGATTTTCTACTAAGGTTATTGTCTCTTTTGGTGGTATACTAGGGAATAAGTTCTGTACGTCAAAGGAAATTAATTTTGCATTGTCCGGTAGTGTCATGTTCTTTAGTTTGTCTATTAAGTCGTAAGAATTTTTGATACTATATTTTGGGGTGAATTTAGTGTTTTCTTTTATTACATCTATTAATTTGTGTGAAATATTAAATGATGGTGCTGTTAAAAACGAAACTACAGGTCTTATCGGGAGATTACCTTTATGTAATTTGACTAGAGAATACATTTTTGGTATTTGAGGATTCATTGTCTTTAATTTATATTTATCAGACGCAGTAATAACACTGTCTGAGTTTTTAATTGCTGATTGTATTTCTTTTTGGTATCGATTTGTAGGATCTTTATCGAGTATTTTATACTGTGCTGTATCTAAAAAACTGTTAGTTTTATCTACATAGTCTGTTTTGTTTATAGCAATAACTGTATTCCCTTTATCAGCTTTTGTAAAAATTATATCATTAGTTATTGTTTTGTTTTTTATTGTTTTAATAGCATCGCGATCTTTGTTATGAAAATTTTTATTTGATTTATTAAGATCATTTTTAATCATTTTAGCGGCTGAATATTTGTCTATTATGTTATTGGAAGAGTTTGATAAAGCTATGTCTGTTTCTACTCCTAAGTATTCTAAATTATTTCTATTGATATTTTGTGTAATGTTATGTTTGAATCCTGACAAGAAATAAAGTGAAAATCAAAAACTAATATAGTTTTCTTCCCAATTATTATCATGGATTTTCATCAAGTAACGGCCCAATCTGTTCAATATTTAAAAGAAGCTAGTACGAGTTTCCTGGCCTTATGGTACTTTAAACTACTTTTACGATGCAAAACAGTAACACAAAATATATGGTTTTTCAACGAGTGTTTAAAAAATGATGTCTTCCCAAGATACATCAAGCTTAAAACTAACAACCGAAGCGAAGCAGCTAGACAAGGATGCAAAGCAGGCATGAAAAAATGGTTAGTGCAAGAAAAAAGAACACAATACAGAAAAAGGGACATCTACAATATATATCTTAAGGTAATGCATTCAGAGTTAACTTATAGGCTACATTCCATTATTTTTGATACTTTAGATTTTCAAGTCAGAACACAAGTCAATAGCTTAATCTATAAAAAATACAAAAAACAAAAACAAAAAATTAAATCATTGTTAAATAAGAAATCAAATTCAGACACAGAAACAAAAATATTTTCAGAACATAAGTTTCACAAGAGATTTGTAAATTTATCAAACACTAGGTTTAACAATAACGAAATTAAAACTTTAGAAAAAGGATTCAAACATAACATTACACAAAATATCAATAGAAATAATTTAGAATACTTAGGAGTAGAAACAGACATAGCTTTATCAAACTCTTCCAATAACATAATAGACAAATATTCAGCCGCTAAAATGATTAAAAATGATCTTAATAAATCAAATAAAAATTTTCATAACAAAGATCGCGATGCTATTAAAACAATAAAAAACAAAACAATAACTAATGATATAATTTTTACAAAAGCTGATAAAGGGAATACAGTTATTGCTATAAACAAAACAGACTATGTAGATAAAACTAACAGTTTTTTAGATACAGCACAGTATAAAATACTCGATAAAGATCCTACAAATCGATACCAAAAAGAAATACAATCAGCAATTAAAAACTCAGACAGTGTTATTACTGCGTCTGATAAATATAAATTAAAGACAATGAATCCTCAAATACCAAAAATGTATTCTCTAGTCAAATTACATAAAGGTAATCTCCCGATAAGACCTGTAGTTTCGTTTTTAACAGCACCATCATTTAATATTTCACACAAATTAATAGATGTAATAAAAGAAAACACTAAATTCACCCCAAAATATAGTATCAAAAATTCTTACGACTTAATAGACAAACTAAAGAACATGACACTACCGGACAATGCAAAATTAATTTCCTTTGACGTACAGAACTTATTCCCTAGTATACCACCAAAAGAGACAATAACCTTAGTAGAAAATCTTTTAGATAAAAATAATACAAACATTGTTAAAAAACAGGAGATTATAAATCTTTTAACCATTTGCCTAGAACAAAATTATTTTCAATTTAATAATAAGGTTTATACGAGCGACGAGGGTCTAATTATGGGTAATCCTCTCAGCCCACTTTTATCCGAAATATTTATGGACTTTTTAGAAAACCAAATACATAAAAACCCAGAAAGCAATAAATTTCTTTATTGGTATAGATATGTAGATGATATTTTAACTTGTTTCACAGGAACTAAACGACAACTCAACAATTTCCTAAATTTCATAAACTCACTCCACCCTAAAATTAAATTTACTTTCGAAACTGAAACCGAAAACGCTATTAACTTTCTAGATTTGACTATTACAAGACTCAATAAAAAACATAATTTCTCAATTTTTCATAAACCATCCCACACTGACATAACAATACACAACACCTCAGCACATCCTCGCCAACACAAAATAGCAGCATACAACAGCATGATACACAGGCTTTTGACTGTCCCCTTATCAGAAGAAAATTATATCAAAGAACTACAAATAATAAAACAAATTGCATTCAACAATGGTTACAACCCAGAAGTAATAGACAATATCATTGTGAAAAAATCTTTCAATAAAGCCATTAAAGAAGTATATCCAACAATAAAAGATCAAAATAATAGTTTCAAAGTTCTCACTTACATTGGCTACCCAACAGAAAAAACTTCCTCTTTTTAAAAAAAAAAAAAAAAAAACGTAATATTAATGTAGCTTTCAAAACTAATAACACAATAGGAAAACATTTAAAAAATGCAAAAGACAAAATTTCATCAGAAAATAAATCAGGCGTCTATAAGTTGACTTGTGGTGCTTGTCCTAAGGTATATATTGGACAAACAGGAAGAAATTTTGGTAAACGGTTGTCAGAACATAAAAGAAGTTACATCAGTAATAAAACAGACTCAACTTATGCTAACCACCTAATAGAAGTAGGTCACGTGTTCAACGAAGAGTTTAAAATTTTACACACCGAGAAAAAAGGGTTAAAACTCGATTTACTAGAATCTCTAGAAATAAATAAACTAAAGTCGTCTGATATTTTATTAAATGACCAAATTGAAACAAACTCATCTCCCTTACTAAATTTATTTACTTATTAAAATTAGATTCAATAAATTTCCTAGAACTATATGTACCTTTCCATTTAGTAATTAAAATTATATTGTACTTTTCCGCTTAGCAATTAAGATTAGGATTACATCAAAATTGTATAAAACCATATAGTTTGTGCATTGTAAAATTAGTATACCAGTACTCAATATCTGAAGAAGCCACTGTGTGGCGAAACAATTGTCATGTTGACAAGAAATAAAGTGAAAATCAAAAACTAATATAGTTTTCTTCCCAATTATTATCATGGATTTTCATCAAGTAACGGCCCAATCTGTTCAATACGAATAAATTTAACTTGATCCAACTTCAGTAATATTTTGTTAATTTTTGAAACATTCTATCTTGAAAGCTATTGATCATAGAGAAATCATAGTGACATTTTTTATTCATAATTTTATGCAAAGAGCTTGTCCATATCATTTTTGATTTAGCTGTTATAGTTTCTTAGTTATAAAGAAAAAAGAATCAATAGTGGCACCATTCTGGGCTCAGATTTTGTTGATCATTCTTATTTTTGGTTTAACTCGATTTTGTCACACTTAAAACCACTTTTCTCTCCAAAAACAAGGTATGAATAATTATTGTTGATTTAGATCAGCCTAAAAATAAAACTATATACATAAAAGCTTACCCTCCTCCGGGTACATCAAATCCTTTGGTAGGTCGTGGAAAGAGGGGGCCACCACTTGGGGGAGTACTCTCAAAAAATATATTGTAATCTGGGTGGTAGCATTTGATTACTTGAAGTATTAACAGTACACCACCAATCCTGACCAGCATTGTACTAGATTAGTAGGCTCTGAAACAAAAGCAAACGTTTTACAGTAAGATTATATTAGGAATCGAGAATTTCAAATTTTCTTATTTATTATATTTCTCTAGTGTAATTGATATGAAATTCCATACATCACTAGTGAGAAAATTCTCAATTATGTATTTTTTTTTACGTCGAAATTGTTTTGTGTGTAATGTATGTAAAAACAGATACTATACTTAGATATTTGGTAAAAGAAAAAAGGGATATTTTAACCCTTGTTTCTTTTATGAAAGCAGGCAACCCTCTACGCACATACTTGTATTTTCAATTGCAAACATTTGTAGCTTGCTTGTACATTTCCTGGTAAGGAGATGGTCTGTGATTGGCTAAAGACAATTGTTATTTGATTTTAGCTCAAAGAACCGCTTCTAAGGAATCACTACTTCCACATCCAAATTTTTCACCCAAGTCACTTTAAAGGAAACATCTTGATTATTTTTGTACTCTAGTAATGTGAAAATATTTCATAAAATTTTAATATTTGGGGCAGATAAAGTATAGTATTCACAGAGGCGCGTTTAGGCCTAGGAGCGCGCCTAGGGCCCCACTTTTCCAGGGGCCCCATTTCCCGATTTATTGAGGTAAAAAAGCGATGTAAAAATTGTATTTATTTGTTATGTCGTTATTTATTTTCGCTTTACCGATAGCAATAATGAGAATTACAACTATCATAAAATACATTTCTTCCCTTTTCCATATCATCCTCATCGGATCTCAATTGCAACTAAAATAACAAAATAAGAATGGTTCATGCGAGTATGTGTTCAAGAACATTTGTCGTTTATTTACATTTTATATCATTTGAACTTGAAATCATTTTATAGTTTTCTTCCTTTGGATTTCAATTGTTTTCATATTTCAATGTAGAAGTCTATAGGAATTTATTGTTTGTGTTTATCGTGTTTGAATATTCTTGAATATTCATTTTTTTAATCTTTATTCACTGTATCACACTGAAAAAAATATGTTCGAAATATTAATGAATGGGTTCATCGACTGAAAAGTGATGAATCCATTTATTAATATAATGTACGTTTGCATAGTAACAATAAATGTGTACATTATATTAATGGAAATATACATTATATCAATAGACAGATTCATAAATTCTCAATAAACTTTCTTTCACTGATTTCTCGAACATATTTTTTTCAGTGTATTAAAAAAAGATGCAATCAGTTAACAGACCAATTTGGCAATTCCTCAGACGTTACTATTTAAGTTTTGGCAGTCAGCACGTGCCAGATGACGAATCAGCTTTTCAGTATATTTCACATTAATGAAAATAAATCTACTGATAATGATGATGCGAAAATTCAAGAACCTGAGACAAACAATCTAGAAAACCCGAGAAAATAACTGAGAAAATTTTGATTTTGAAACCAGTGATGAGGACTGCGAAAAGGAAGAACCATTAGGAAACGATTCTAGTGAATCTGGCGATGATGAACAAATAGAAAAAGAATCTGAAAATAAAGAAAATTTGGAAAAAGAGTATGACGATGCAAAACAAGCTAATAATCAGTGCACTGCAATGATCAATGCATTAGTATCAACCTCTAGAGGCGACATAGATTTCGAGCTATCTCCAGATAAATTGCATCAATTTTTGATATATGTCGGCTTAAGTCGCCTGCTGAAATGTATAAAGGACCCCGCAGTTTTTTATAGTAAAAATGTGTTTCAGTCGATAGTTCTGAAACTTGGGGAAAATGTTGTCGTGGGCCCCCTGATTAAAATTCCCTTTGACCGAATTCGATTTTTGATCTAGAGACAATTGAAACTGTGAACATCTGCGAAGGTCTGCTTAAATGTTCCATAAAAATTCTGAAAATATTCAGACTCATTTTTTGGAGAAAGATAAACATCTTTTGTTTCTTGGTGTTTTTGTTTTCAAAGTGCTTCCTTCTCCCGGAAAAAAATAAAACAGAAAAGAATAATTTTTTTGCAATTTTTTACGGGAAAAGGAAACACTTTGAAGAAAAAGTTGAAGGGGCATAAGCTGATTATTTTTACCTAAAGAACATGCCTGAATATTTTGGGATCTTTCTGAAGTAGAAACAAATAAAATTTTAGGGAAATTCTTGGTCGAAATTATTTTTGTCTAAGAAATTCTGAAAACCGGTAGGCGTGTTCTTTGAACAAAAATAAGCATCTTTTGTCTCTTGGTGTTTATCTTCAAAGTGCTTCCTTTTCCCATAAAAAAATACAAAAAATATTTTTGTTTGTTTGTTATTTTTTTCCGGGAGAAGGAAGCACTTTAAAAAAAATGCCAAGAGACAAAAGATGCTTATTTTTCTTCAAGAAATGAGCATGAATATTTTTAAAATTTTTATGGAACATTTACGCAGACCTTCGAAGATGTTCACAGTTTCAGTCGCCTCTAGATCAAAAAATCGAATTCGGTCGGAATGGTGGTCAGAGAGAGTTTTAATCAGGGGATCCAGGAGAATATTTTCCCCAAGTTTCAGAACAATCGACTGAAACCTATTCTTACTATAAAAAACTGCGGAGTCCTTTATTCTCAATGTGTTGCAGGCGACATTTTTTAATGTTGAAACCCTTTTGTGTATTTACTTGACCATTCCGGTCAGTAATCCCTCATGTAAACGCACTTTTTCGGCGTTCAAAATAAGTAATAACTACCTACGAAGCACTTCGGGGAAACAGCGACTTCAAAATTTGTCTCTTCTGTATACTGTATCAGAGGAAACACAAAACTGTGATATCAAACGTTCAAATTGACAAGTTTGCTAACATATAAAGCCGGAAAAAATAATATGATAATATGTATTTGTAAAAATATACTTGCCTTCAAATCTTGCATAATATTTTTTTAAGCGAGGGGCCCTCAAATCTCACAGCGCCTAGGGCCCCAATTTATTTAAACGCGCCCCTGAGTATTCAACTTGTGATAATGCTAATAACACACTTAATGATTTACGGCACTCGTCTACGGCTCGCGCTGCAGACTTCGTCTGTGTGAGTTATTATTTACATTATTGCTCGATAAATAATATATTATTTATTGACTAATTATGGAAACATGATTGATTATTTCATTTTCATCAAAATTACGTATATGCGTGAAATTTCAAAACGATCGGGTATATGAAACTGGCTCAAAATTAGATTATAAGATTTCACCCCAACTAACTAGTGAAATTAAATAAGAGCAGGTAAAAAAACTGCATTTAGAACAACCAATGATTAACACAAATATCAAAACTCTTGAACACAATACTCGAATACCAATACTTGACGAGCGTTTCTCTTATCATGTTGACATCATCAGGAGATGATTAAAAGTACAACTAAGAATATACTTATATTTGTACTCAAATATTGTCATGGTTGAAGTTTAACTATCCTTTCATCTCTACTCGAACTCTGTTACAATTCAACGACAGAATTTTTAGGTAGGGATGGTTAAATTCGTTCAAACATGACGATATTTTGGTATAAATATAGATATATTCTTAATTGCACTTTGTTTTAATCGTCACCCGATAATGCTAACGTGGTTTGCGAAATGTTCATCTAGAGTTCAAGCCCACTCCACTCCAAGATTAATAATTAAAACACGCACCATCCAAATTTTATTGTCGATAATTTTATACACTCCTTCTAACCGTTTGTCTTTTCTATTTTTAATTTTATAAATAAGATGTATGTTTCGTAAGTGGATAATTTTCAAATAATTCCAAAAGTTCTGTTGCACTATTTCAGGACCCAATAAAACATTCATTTTAAATATTTCGAGTAATTACTAAAAATCTTAATGCCTGACAACTTATTAGTCATCCTTAAATCTAGTAGGTTCGTCCCGAAAACTGTCATAATGAATTTATTCAATAGGTACAATAATAGAAGTTAATGCGAAACACCGCGCCGATATAATGCAGAAACAAACAAAGAGTTTTGTTAAACTCTTTGGAAACAAACATATCAAAAATGCAATCAAAGGTGGCTTTGGTTATGCGTTCTTTTAATGTCTGGTTTTGATTGTTGCTCTGTTTCCAGCTACATAACATTGCTTTAGCAGATTTTGCGGAGAAATCAAGTAGCCATTGCAATTATGATGTGAAACCGATAAAAGACAACTATCCGATGTTTGTATGCTGGCTGTGTTGTGTAGATTTATAATAATCAAAGTGAATTATTAAATATATGGAGTGTGTTGTGAGTAAAAGTGTATTGCCTAAAACTATTTTTACTATGTGAGTTTGAAAAGTGAACTTTTTTACGGAGTATACGTTTGATGGAAATAAGAATTTTAGAAAATTGGCAAATATGGCGATAATGATTTTACAAAGCAAAAAGGTAGTAACACTAATGATAATGAAATAATAGATTTGTGGTATTTTGTTATAAAATGTAAATAGTTCAGATTGTGAGCAATGATAATCCGAAAAGTTGACCAATTTAACCTTTATGCATTTTTTTTTAAATTAACAAATTTGGTGTATTGAGGTGGTTTCATGTAAATACCTTTGTTAGTTTGATTTTTCGGAAATTGTTAAGAGATGGTTTTACGTAAAAATGGATTAGTCATGTTTTCATATTATCATGATCGGAAATCTAAAAAGGACGCCGGTGCACTCTTCATATGCTTATCCGGCTAAATCCTTTTTCGATTAAACAAAGCCTATTACGTTTTTTAAATTTTCATATTACTTCCACATCCACGTAGTGGATTGTCGCAAAAAAATTTTCAAAATTTTTTTTTCTTGAAATGGGTTTAGCATGTCATGAAACGTCGAGATTTTAAATTTGATCGAAAAAAAATTTCTGTCTGTCTGTAACTTTTTTTGTCCGCATGTTTTCTCCGGAACGGTTTAAGATATTGACTTCATATTTTGTACACGTGTATAATATAACGAGATCTGAAACTGGATTGTTTTTTTAAGATATCCGGTAAAGGGTTGGGGGGTAAATAGGGATAAATAGGGGGAAATATGTAAAGCAAGCTGGTAAGAGTACAGAAACTTGAAATTTGATGTATTACTACAAGCCAAGGCCTCAAAATTTTTTATAATATTTTTCATCCCCCTACCCCCTTCAATTCATTATTAAAGGGGTTGATAAAAAAAATTGAGATATCCACTTGAAATTTGTTACACGTATACATAATAATGACATCAGGAACTAGATTATATTTTGGGATTATTCTGATGAAGGGTTGGGGGTTAAATAGGGGTAAATAGGGTAAAATAAGTAAAGCGAGCTTGCAAGAGTACAGAAACTTGAAATTCGGTGCCAAGGTTTCAGATTTTTTAATAATATTTTTCAACCTCCCACCACCCTTACTCCATTATTGAAGGGGTTGGTAAAATAAAATTGTGATATTCACTTGAAATTTGGTACACGTATGTACTATAACGACATCTGGAACTAGATTATATTTTGAGATGTTTCCGTTGAAGGGTTGGGGGTTAATTAAACAGGGGTAAATAGAGGAAAATAAATAAAGCAAGTTGGTAGAAGTACAGTAACTTGAAATTCAGTGCATGAACTAGAAGCCAAAGCTTCAGATTTTTTAATAATATTTTTCAACCCCCGACCACCCTACTCCATAATTAAAGGGGTTGATAAAATAAAATTGAGATATTCATTTAAAATTTGATACACGTATGTATTATAACGACACCTGGAACTAGATTACATTTTGAGATGATTCAGTTGAAGGGTTGGAGGTTAAATAGGAGTAAATGGGGCAAAATAAGTAAAGCATGCTGGTAAGAGTGCAGAGACTTGAAATTCGGTGTATGTACTAGAAGCCAAGATATCAAATTATTTATAATATTTTTCAACCCCCCACGACCCCTACGCCATTATGAAAGGGGTTGATAAAGTAAAATTGAGATATTCACTTGAAAGTGCAAGTCGTGTGAGAATCCTACAGGACAGAGAGAGAAGCTGCCAACATACACAAACACGGACGATATAGATAAGCTGTATTAGTAGTATTAGTTTGTTAATCCTTATTAATTTTATTAAACCTATTTGAATTTCTTAAAATTGAGAATCTATTAAACATAAGGCAGGTCCCACAACAACAAGGTTGTCACGTAGTCCATGCGTTACGTTTATTTACGAATACAAAAATGTTTCTCAGGTCAAAGTAGTTGGGGTCTGCTTGATATACAGAGCATTCCAAATCTTCTCCTAGATCCCTTTTTATTTTTGGCTCATTTTACTTTGTATTTATTTATTTATTGTTTTACCTTGTCAGATCGGTATACAGGGTGTCTCAAATATTCTCTCTGGGCTCTTCCTTGCATTTCCACTGTGAAACGGTTAATAAATAAAACCTTCTTGTGCCGAGGTAATGTATGCCTCAGCAGACAAACGAAGTGGAAGCACTGACGCAGGACGTTTAAACGAAAACACAGATTTATGGGAAACATGAAACCATATGGAGATGATGGTAGATGCAAACTTAAAAGAAACATGGAAACTTGAAATGAGCCTCTCACAAACACCTACACTTCCTATCCTATATTGCTACCCCACGCGTCATGTGGCTCTTGCTGCTGGCAACAAGCATGTCCCATATCCAATCCAGCGTATGCAGCCGATCCGGCAATATATAAAAACATCCAGAGTATATGTCTGGAAGCGGCAGCAATGCCTATCTTGCGCTGGTAAATCAATCAATCACAAATAATAGGGTTCTTCTTCTAACTAACGCTAAGTTTCTGTTCAAATTTAATACTGTCGGTCTTTCCACTCTGTTACTTATAAGTTGTCTATAAGACACATGACAGACAAACAGACAGACAACTGGGCGATGACTAATACAACGATTTGATTTTTACTTCCCTCGCATACCGAAGGGAAATATTGTATTCGAGAAAAAATCACCCTCCGAGATTTTTTCGAATTCTGACGTTTCAGAACACGTAGATTACGAAAATATAGCTTTTTCAATTCCGTCAGTCTGTCTGTCTGTCTGTCTGTCTGTCTGTCTGTCTGTCTGTTGGTGCATTATCTAAAAAACTACTTGACGGAGAGCAGTCAAATTTGGTAGGTAGTTGACCCTACTGACGGCGAAGAAATGGTAGAATTTTCACTGGAAAATATACCGTCTAAACGGAATAAATAGTGAAAAAAATTTTTTTTCGCTCAAATTTAAAATTTCCACGTTTCATGACGCGCTAATCCGATTTCGGAAAAAGAAATTTGAAAATTTTTTTCACCTACATTTTTGAAAACTTTTTACTTCCCTCGCATACCGAAGGGTATGTCTGTCTGTTGGTGCATTTACTAAAAAAGTACTTGACGGAGAGCAGTCAAATTTGGTAGGTAGTTAACTACTGTCAGCGAAGAAATGGTAGAAATTTCACTGGAAAATATACAGGGTGGACCGTCTAAACGGAATAAATAGTGAAAAAAATTTTTTTTGCTCAAATTTAAAATTTCCACGTTTCATGACGCGCTAAACCTATTTCAGAAAAAAAAAATTGAAAATTCTTTTCACCATTTTTGAAAAAAATTTTACCAAGATGAAAAAATTTTTTTTTTGCTCAAATTTAAAATTTCTACGTTTCATGACACGCTTAACCTATTTCAGGAAAAAAAAATTTTGAAAATTTTTTTCACCAATATTTTTGAAAAATTTTTTACTAAAATGAATTTTTTTTTTCTTTCTTCAAATTTAAAATTTCCACGTTTCATTCTAAGCCTGATTCAAAAAAAAAAAATTAAATTTTTTTTAATCATTTTTGAAAATTTGTTTACCACTAAAATAGATGGAATTTTTTTTTATTTCTTCAAATTTAAAATTTCCACGTTTCTAGATATATCAAACCAATTTCGGAAAAAAAAATTGCAACATTTTGTTACTAGTTTGGAAAAAAATTTAACACTAGAATGCTCAAATTTAAAAGTTTCACGTTTCATGACATTCTAAACTTAGAAAAAAAAATTTTGAAAATTTTTTTCACCAACATTTTTCAAAAAGTTTTTACCACTAAAATAGATCGAATTATTTTTTATTTGCTCAAATTTAAAATTTTCACGTTTCATAGCATTCTAAACCTATTTTAAAAAATATATAATTTTTTAATTTTTAAACTTTTTTAGCACTACTATAGAATAGAAGGAAACGTTTGACATTTTAAACCTATTTCAGAAGAAAAAATTTTGAAAATTATTTTACCAACATCTTTTGAAAAATTTAAAAAAAAATGAAATTTTTTAATCACCACTATACTTCCACACACATCCCAAGAAATAATTCAGTCATGGTGGACATTTGTAAAGGTATTTGCGCAAGCCTGCCATATGTGGCACCTGCTATTTATAGTATTGAACTTTTGCTGTTGGATGAGCAATCTGTATATTTTTTTGACCAGAACTTATCAAGTTTTCTTTGTAATAATAGCAATAACTGTATTCCGATTATTATTCTCAATGTCATTTCGTAATAATTAATTTTTTAGAGTGACCGCCATGCACAAATAACGACGGAAGTTCTGTGTAAATACCTTTACCGATTTTTTTAAAAAGCGATACCCACCGTTTTAGAAATATGCCGATCACGTGCAATATACTCTTTGTATTTGCGAAGAGTAATAAAACTCGCTTTGTCAAATATAACGAGTAAAGATTGACCCATACTAGCGTTACTGGTTCAATACACTAGAATACACACAAAAACTGCAATTGCATTTTCTAATATTCAAAACCATGACTCTTTTGACCCACGAAAAATGGTATATTTTCTCTAAATTATTTTATAAATCATTCGTTTTATTCAAATGTCAGCCCGGATTTCTTTCTGATGTTGTAAAAAAAGGAGATTTGTTGACATAAACTATCTTTTTTCTCACAGCCTGCATATTTCCTAGCGAAATTAATGAAACTACAGGTAGAATTAATTAACAGTTTCGGATATTCTTCGCATATCTAGACAATTTATTAGTCTCGCTTAAAAAAGAATCGTGTAAACATTTATAAAGAAAGGTTGAATGATCGATAAAGCATGGGATGGGCGCTCCTCTTGGGATTCTGTAGTACAACCTCTATTACTATAATTATTGATTATCATTGAACTTCCTGATTATGCAATCCGTGGTTGTACAAACTTTATGGGGGCCAAGCCTTTAAATCGTGGTAACCCAATGAACAATTTTTGTTTTGTAAAAGTACTCTGAATATCACCATCACCGAATAATGAAAACTTTAGTAGTGTAAATTGTCCATGAAAACTTTTCAATTACTGCTTTATACTATTGAAACATATTATTTATAGGATTTTGCAAACAGCAGAAAAATAACTATCTACTTATAACTAAAAGAAAAACTTTGTGTAAAAATATTAATAATAATAATAATAATAAACTTTATTGGTGTGTTATACACGAAGTATTTACACAAGTCAACAATAGTACAGCGGAAAATATGAATATAAGATTACATAACACTGATATTTAACGGTAAAACAAAATGACTAGGTGAAATAAAATATTCAATAAGTCTACAATTAAATAATACAAGGTTGTTCAAGAAATAAAAAAATATCACTAAAGTTAGAGAGACGAGAGACGAAATATCAACATAGTCTTATAACATTATACAACAGTAATATTTAGTGGTAAAACAAAATGACTAGATAAGTAAAATATTAAATGAGCCTACAGTTAAATAGAACAAGGCTGTTCATACGTAGTAAAGAACACTAAAATTTGATAGACGGATGTTAAGATTTTAACAAAGACAACAATATTAAAAATTACCAGTTATTAAAATCAGCCGCTAGGAATTCCTCAAATGAGTAAAATGCATTTTTGAGTAAGAAATTCTTCACGGAGATTTTGAATTTGTTCATGTTAAGTTGCTTTACATGTATAGGGAGGACATTGAAGAACAAAATGCCATAATAATTTGTACCATTTTGAGTTTTCCTTAACCTTAAAAAATTTATATTTATTTTGTCCCGAATTATGGTTTTGGCTGTGGGTAGTAAAGTTGTCCTCATTCCCTTTTATATATAACAATGACTGCAGGATGAAAGCACACGGTAATGTAAGAATACTTAAGTTAATAAATTCCAATTTACAATCATCTCTATACTTAAGACCAGCAATTATCCTGATTGCTTTTCTTTGAAAATGAAATCTTTGCATTCTTTCGATAACCAGAATTCTGGTTATGCTAGCAAATTAAAATCCTAAAATGAATTTGTCTAATTTCTTATTTGACAATTCCCATTCTAACACTAGCATCCACACAGTCCCCTACGGCCATGCAGATTAAACTAGTATCTACATAACCCCCTACGATCATGAAGATTCAGTTAAAAATGAGAACAAAGCCCTAAAATGAATTTATTTATCTACCTCTAAAAAAATGTTCATTCGAATGGATTACATTTTCATGAAATCTATCATTATGTTTCTTGGAAATGCTTAGCCTTTGAAACGTTTTTCGCCCTTATTCTGGAACTCATCAGAAAGACATAAAGCCATTCATAAAGATGTTTCATGCATTTTATACCACTTAAAGAGCTTAAATGCTCTATAAGGGTCATTACCACTTAGACTAATTTCTTAAAAAAACGCTCGGAAAAGTCGATTCTTGATTTTTGGAGGACAACTGCTGATGTCAAACTTGACAGTGACACATCAACCCCCCAGCAACCCCTAACTCAAGAAATTAAATCAGGAAAGGTGGTCGAGCGACCCTCCATTTGAAACGTCTTTCAATTCTCCATACGACAGCATGGTCGAAATTAATTTTTTTTTCGTCCCCAAAACAAAAAAACCGCTGCCTAAGGAATCACTACTTCCACATCCAGATTATTCGTCCAAGTCACTTTAAAGGAATCATCTTGGTTATATTTGCACTCTAGTATGTGGAAATTATTGGTCGTAGAATTTTAATAATATTTGGGGTAGATGTCATAGAAAAGTTTGAGGAGTTGGTTTCTACCATATACGTTAAAAATGAAGTTTCTAGTTTACCGTACTTATTTTCCACTATTTACAACCTACCACCTCAATGGAGTCATCTCAATCAGATGTCACTACAATACATACGTGTACTAACTTTCAAGTGAATATATCAATTTGAAGTTATCAATCCCATTAATAATGAAGCGGAGGTGGTAGAGTTTGAAAAATATTAGAAAGAAATCTGAGGCCTTGGTTTCTAGTATATACACCGAATACCAAATTTCTGTAGTCTTGCCAGCTTGCTTTACTTATTTTCCCCTATTTGCCCCTATTTAACCCCCAACCCTTCAACGGCATCATCTCAAATTATGATCTAGTTTCAGACGTCGTTATAATACATACGTGTACCAAATTTCAAATGAATATCTCAATTTTATTTTATCAACCCTTTTCATATTGGAGTAGGGGTGGTTGGGTTGAAAAATATTATAAGAAAATCTGACACTGTGGCTTCTAGTACCGAATTTCAAGTTTCTGTAGCCTTACCAACGCTTTACTTATATTCCTCCATTTACCCCAAATTAACCCCCAACCCTTCAACGGAATCATCTCAAAATATAAACTAATTCCAGACGTCGTTATAATACATACGTGTACGAAATTTCAAATGAATATCTCAACTTTATTTTGTCAACCCCATTAATGAGGTAGGGGTGGTGGGGGGGTTGAAAAATATTATAAAAAAATCTGAGGCCTTAACTCCTTGTACATACACTGAATTTCAAGTTTCTGTACTCATACCAGCTTGCTTTACTTATTTCCCCCTATTGACCCCTAAATAACCCCCAACCCTTCAACGGAATCAACTCAAAGTATAGTCTAGTTCCAGATGTCGTTATAATTCATACGTGTACCAAATTTCAAATGAATATCTCGATTTTATTTTATCAACCCTTTTAATAATGAAGTAGGGGTGGTGGGGGTTGAAAAATATTATAAATAATATGAGACCTTGGCTTCTAGTACATACACCGAATTTCAAGTTTCTGTAGTCTTACCAGCTTGCTTTATTTATTTTCCCCTATTTACCCCTATTTAACCCCCAACCCTTCAACGGAATTATCTCAAAATATAATCTAGTTCCAGATGTCGTTATAATACATACGTGTAGAAAATTTCAAATGAATATCTCAATTTTATTTTATCAACCCTTTTCAAATTGGAGTAGGGGTGGTGGGGGTTGAAAAATATTATTAAAAAATCTGACGCTTTGGCTTCTAGTACATACACCGAATTTCAAGTTTCTGTACTCTTACCAACTTGTTTTACTTATATTCCTCTATTTACCCCAAATTAACCCCCAACCCTTCAACGGAATCATCCCAAAATATAATCTAATTCTAGACATCGTTATAATACATACGTGTACGAAATTTCAAATGAATATCTCAACTTTATTTTATCAACCCCTTTAATGGGGTAGGGGTGGTGGGGGGTTGAAAAATATTATAAAAAAATCTGAGGCCTTGACTTCTAGTACATACACCGAATTTCAAGTTTCTGTACTCTTACAAGCTTGCTTTACTTATTTCCCCTTAATTACCCCTATTTAACCCCCAACCCTTCACCGGATTTCCTCAAAAAACAATCCAGTTCCAGATCTCGTTATAATATATACGTGTACAAAATTTCAGGTCAATATCTTAAACCGTTCCGGAGAAAGCGTGCGGACAAAAAAAGTTACAGACAGACCGACAGACAGAAAATTTTTTTTCGCTCAAATTTAAAATCTCGACGTTTCATGACATTCTAAACCTATTTCACGAATAAAAATTTTTGAAAATTTTTTTGCGATTACTATACTTCCAATCCACTACGTGGATGTGGAAGTAATTACAGTAAGGTGGTCGAGTGACTCCTCATTTTAAAGGTTTTTTGATTCTCTATGCGAGTGCACGATTGTTTTTAGGTTTGCTCGTGTTTTGTTTTAAACAACTGATAATATGCTTATTAATTTAAATTTTAAAGAATTATGCAATACATTTTTATTTACCTTCGGTGTGTATAAAGACCTCCCGAGACTCGGATACAGTAATTTGAAAGCCCTTTCTGCCATTCTGCCCTGAATACTAAACTACTAATAAATTTGAAAAATTTTAACCGTTTAGGATTCAGGGCAGAAAGGGCTTTCAAATCACTGCAGTCTCGAGAGGTCTTTATAAACATCTAAGGTAAATATAAATGTATTGCATACTTTTTTAAAATTTAAATTAATAAGCATATTATCAGTTGTTTAAAACAAAACACGAGCAAACCTAAAAACAATCGCGCACTTGCATAGAGAATCAAAAGACCTTTAAAATGAGGGGTCATTCGACCATCATACCGTAATTTTTGTTTTGGTAGGGGGTTGTTGGGGGTTGGTGGTTGACCTGACAAAGTCAAGTTTGACATCAAAATGTGCCGTTCAAAAGATAAAGGGAGACTTGCTTCAGGATTTTTGCCAAACAACATCCCCACCTTAGTTAATCTAGAAGGTAGTTTTCATGGAGACGAAAAAAAAAATTGAAAAAAACTAATTTCGACTATGCTGTCGCATAGAGAATTGGGAGATGCTTCAAATGAGGGGCTCGACCTCCTTTCCCTCTTTAAATTCTTGAGTTAGGGGTTGCTGGGGCTAGGAGGTTGATGTGCCACTGTCAAGTTTGACATCAACAGTTGTCCCCCAAAAATCAAGAATCGATCGGTTCGAGCGTTTTTTCAAGAAACTAGTCTATGTGTCCCAAAACAGGCGTGTTCCATTTTCAATTGCCCACCCTGTATATGTATTTCAAATATAAATATTATACTCGACTTTTATGGAAAACACGCCTGTGAAATTTCCATGCAAGGGCATATTTACTGTAAAATTAACATTTGTATATATATATATATATATACAGACTGTCTATTTTACGAGGGCCACACCAAATATCTCGCTTAATATCTATTGTAGAAGAATAAAGTTTTAGAAACAGTTATCCCATTTTTTGTGAGCTATATTTCAGTAAAAAGAAATTTGAAATCCATAGCCTACTTTATGAGATATATTACAAAAACCTGAAAAATAGGAAAACCACAAACGGTTATAGCTTCCTTATTTGAGGAGTTACGAAAAAAGTTAAAGGAATGAAAGTTGACGGCAAAGACAATAAGAATAATAACGTGTAACAAAAAAATCGAAAGCAGTTGGCTTTGACATCCGCTATTGTGCAAAAATGAAAAATACATATCTCAAAGTAGGCCATGACGCCATTAATTCCGTTATTTTTTTCTCATTCCTACGATATAAAACATGTCACAGAAATTTTAACCGATAGTGTCAATATTTAATATTTTACGAATACCACAATTCATATAATTGAATCGTAACAATCAGCTGTGCCATAATTAGTGAAAAACAATGTATACAGTTATTAATAAATTTGACAGATTGTCACTGTTGTATGTTGTATGTTGCGTTGTCGAGTTCTAAGACAAATTTTATATCAGTAATTATGGTGTACACCAATAATAACAAATTCGATATGATTAGCATTTATTGTCAGTGCAATTTTGTCGCTGAGATGGCAGTCACGGTTTACGGAGATAGATTTCCAGATGCTCCGCAGCCAAATCGAACTATGTTTAGGAAGTTAGTTCAAAATCTAAAAACGCACGGTTCATTTTTAAAAAAAGTAGTAAGGCGAGCGCATGTTGCGGATAATGTAAGAAAAGTGAATAGAGTAATGAATTATGTTAACCAAAATGAGGAAACCTCTTTGAGACAAATTCAGAGAAACTGTCGCATAAAAAAAGACAGTGCAAGAAAAATATTGAAAAAAAACGGATTTCGATGCTACAAAATGAGGAAAGTTCAACATTTAAATGAGGGAGATAAGCCAAGGAGAGTAAGATTTTGTAGATGGTTATTAAATAAGAAAAGGAATGACGCGCTGATATGTAGCAAAATTCTTTGGTCGGACGAATCAAATTTTTCTAATAATGGATTTTTCAATAGAAATATGCATTATAAGTGGACACGAGAAAATACACATTGGTGCAGAGAGACTGCTTTCCAAGAAAGATTTTCTACGAATGTTTGGTTGGGTCTTTTAGGGACTAAAGTAATTGGACCTTATTTTTATGATGGCAAATTAACCGCTCGTAGATACCTTAATTTCCTGTAAAACGAATTTCAAGATTTTCTTTATGAATTAACAGTGGCAGAAAGATTAAATTATTCATATTTTCAACAAGATGGGGCTCCACCTCACACTGCTGTAATATGTACAAATTATTTAAATCAAGTTATGCCAGATAGCTGGATAGGCACCTATGGACCCATTCTATGGCCAGCTCGATCACCAGATATTACTCCCTTGGATTTTTTCGTCTGGGGTTGCATTAAAGACAAGGTATTTCAAACTGCCCCTGAAAATATTGAGGACATCAAAACCAGAATTCGAAACGCATGTGAGGCAATTACTCCTGAAATGCTCCAAAATGTAATGCGTGACGTGTCTCGTAGAGCACGTTTATGTGTCAGAATGCATGGTGCACAATTTGAGCATTTGTAGTTAGAAAAATAAATACACACAATTTCTTTTCAATATAGTAGTAGGTAGTAGGTACTGTTATACATAGTTTTTCGTTTTTTTCTTTGGATGTTCGTTTTGTACTTGTATTTTTATTTATGAGATATTTATTGGTTTGTATTAAATTGTAATAAATAATTACGGAATTATAATTATTATAAAGTGAATTTTTACTATTATGGCACAGCTGATTGTTACGATTCAGTTATATGAACTGTGGTATTCGTAAAATATTAAATATTGACACTATCGGTTAAAATTTCTGTGACATGTTTTATATCGTTGGAATGAGAAAAAAATAACGGAATTAATGGCGTCATGGCCTACTTTGAGATATGTATTTTTCATTTTTGCACAATAGCGTATGTCAAAGCCAACTGCATTTTTCGATTTTTTTGTTACACGTTATTATTCTTATTGTCTTTGCCGTCAACTTTCATTCCTTTAACTTTTTTCGTATCTCCTCAAATAAGGAAGCTATAACCGTTTGTGGTTTTCCTATTTTTCAGGTTTTTGTAATATATCTCATAAAGTAGGCTATAGATTTCAAATTTCTTTTTACTGAAATATAGCTCACAAAAAATGGGATAACTGTTTCTAAAACTTTATTCTTCTACAATAGATATTAAGCGAGATATTTGGTGTGGCCCTCGTAAAATAGACAGTCTGTATATAAGTGCCCCTGAAATTTTACATATTTAAAACTTTTAACTAAACATATATTTTTCGAATTCTGACAGCATTCGATTCATCATAAACAACCACACTTTTTAACTTATGCTACATATTTATATTTAAATAAAAAAGGTAGTATCGGCTGAGTATATTAAATTTTAAACCTGTCTTTCACCAGTTTTCGTAAAAGTATCAATGTGGCGTTCATTGACAGGATCCAAAATACGGCATCCATATTGAAAATATCAAAAGCACGCTATTAAGTAAGTAAGTATAAAACTGATAAGAAACTTCTGGGATTCTTACAAAAACTTGTGTGCTTCTATGTAACATTTCTGGGGCACCCTTGAATACTTTTATTAAAATTTAATATTTATCAAAACTGAATTAACTTATTAAAGCGTTATTCTGTATAGGAATCACGAAACAGCAAAGTATGTCTAATGGGCTTTAATCGCCGATTACAAATGTTAATAAACATTAGTTATATACGGGGTGTCCCGAATTGCATACGCCAAACTTGACCAAGTAATACAACTTTTCAAAATAAGAAAAAAATTTCCTATCATCATGGGTGGAGAAGTGATTAGTTTCCGAGATACAGGGTGTTCAAGTAATTCTCCTGAAAATGTTCTTTTATGAATATTTTCGAAACGTCTAAAGATAAACAAACGATAATTTATTTACACAGCAATTTACGTGTTTATGCTTTTTAAGAAAAAATGACAACTATGTACGAAAATCATTCAGGAGCGGGTGAAACTGGGGGGTCTAGGTATAATTTAGCCCCAACTTTATTGTGTGACACTTTTAAATTAATTTATGAGCAGAACTTAAAAATTTGAAGTTTTCCACACAAAAAAAGTCTCTTGTGTTTTTTCTCTAAAATTATCAGTTTTTGAATAAATATTATCTGAATTTTATTCGGGAATAGTTCTTTATGAATAATTTTAGCAGAACAGAAAAAACAATGGCAGTAAAGCAAAATTGGATTACATTATTTTATATTAGACAACAATGAATTAGATTAAAATAAGGTAAATTACAAATTACAAGAGTTGTTCAAGGTACATTCCGCCAGCTTCAACACATTTCTGACATCTGCGCCGTACAGAGTGTGTAGCTTTACGAATGAAATGAGGATTAGACCGCAAATTTTCATATTTCTCGAGAATTCTTTCTATTAACTCTTCTCTCGTGTTTACATGGATTGCGTAGACTTTGTTCTTTAAATAGCCCCAGACAAAAAATCAACTGGAGTTAAATCCGGTCAACGGGGTGGCCAGGCTCTTGCACCTAATCGACCGATCCACCGTTCAGCATAATTATTGTTTACCCATAAACAGTTCTCAACAGCAAAATGTGCAGGAGCTCCGTCCATTTGAAACCAGCATTCATTTCTCAAATTAAGAGGATTATCCTCGAGATATTGGAAAAAATGGTTATTTAAATAATCATTAAATAATGGTCCATTTAAACGGGGAGGAACAATGTGGGGTCCACAAAAAGTCCCGTTTATAACACTACACAATTAACGCTAAACTCCTGTTGAAATGCCCTAAAGCGAATTATATGAAGATTCTGATGAGCCCAGATTCTTAAATTATTAAAATTAACCGATCCATTATGGTTAAAGGTAGCTTCATCAGTCCAAATAATTTTACTTCCGAAATCGGGATCTTGTTCCATGGCATTTATAAACCAATTACAAAAATTGATACGCCCTTCGTGATCACCTGGTTGAAGGCTTTGGATTGGCTGCATTCGAAAAGCTTTTCTGTGATCTTTTTTCAGAATCCGAAAAACTTTGTTTTTGGAAACATGCACAGCTTGCGCACGCAGCTTTTGGACCGCTCTTCTGATGCTTAATTTATTATTGTTGTTAAATTTGGCCAAAACTATGTTTTTAAATCGCCCATTTCGTTGTTCTTCATTTTTTGGAAGGAAATAATTAATGGCGAAAAAATTATAGTTTATGAATCATTATTTCTGATTAATAAAAGAAATAGCACAGTTCCATTAAAATTCCATGGGACCCCTACGAAAATGAAAATGAAATTCCGTTTTTTTTTTAAACTAAAAATACTGGTACCTATCTGTAATTCAAACAACTATTTTCTGCTTTACAGACAAGTCCTTACTAATAATTTCCATAGCCTACTTAGTAATTTTCTTACATCGCATTGATCTGACGCGGCCATTTTGAAAAAATTTAAAAAATTGTTCGTGTCTCACTTATTTTTTGGAATTTTTTACATCTGGAGAAACTGTTGCACTTAGAAATGTATGCTTAATGAGAAACCATAAAAAAATATAGTCATTCCATTTAAGAAAAAAAAAATTTTCATTCCTGTTGGTCTAAAAGTAGCCTAATTTATTTGTACCAAGAACCAAATTTTTGAAATACAAAAACAATCAAAATATTGGGGGGTACATTGACTCGTGGCCACCTGGTATACCTACAATGCTGACTTTTCGATATTTTCTTGTCTTTTTAAGTGTACCACTTTGTTTAAAACAATTTTGTTTTTATTAAAAGTAGAAATTATATTTTTTCAATCAAACAAATTAAAGATAGAAGCGTAATTAAAGAAAGTTTTTTTTTAACAATACTGATTTTTTATATCTTTAGACTTTGTATATGAACTTTCAAAAAGTGGAATTGCCGATTTTTAATTTTATGCCTCATAGCGACCACTTTTCTTCGACGGTTTCTGAAAAATTTTTGTTGAAGAAAAATTGTGATAATATGGATTTCAGTATCGTAAAAAAAAACATTTTTCTTATTATACATTTAGAGCTTCAAAAAATGAGAAATTGACGATATTTCAATTATAAAATTTTTATGAACACGCATATCTTCGCTAATTTCTATCATAAAGGGATGTGATAGTGCTCAAATTAAAGCTAATTGAGTATGCTATCAACTTCATACAGGGTATCTTTAACGTAGGACGACGCACTGTCTATAAATAAATCGTAAAAATACAGCGTAAAAATTTGATTTCGAAAAAGGACCATAACCTCAAAACGTTGTATCTGGGACAATTTTTATCAAAAATGGATATAATGATCAGAAATTTCATAAATTATATAAAAGATTTCTTGACAATTTTCTCTAAAACTCTACTCAATTTTTAGAGATATTAAAAACGCATTTCCCACTTCCCACCCTACAAATAAAAATGCGTCGGCAGTTGACCCTCTGAAATAGTTTTACAAACACCAAAACCCACTACACTATATTACTGTTCATACTTCAGGTCATATATAAATTTTTGATGTGGAAAATCAAATTGTATCGTAAGGAATATCACCCCCGCTCTTCAAAATTGCAATCGAGATAAATATTCTACTGTAAGGAATGCCACGCCCCGCTCTTCTGGGGATAGTCCATGGGCAACCCCACGAACATTACCGAATATACCCGAGTCAAATTTTGCGCGCATTTAGCGCATATTTTGAATTTGTTCATTTGAAGGATTGATTACTGATTATAATTATGTATATCAAAACGATAAAAATAAAAACAATATAAGAAATGAATAATATTTATTTAAATATACAACTATTAAATGAAAGACATTATTCATACATATATAAAATACAGAATGTTTACTTATATAACATATTAAATATCAGTACCGGAGAGGTAAATAGTCGTAACTCCACTTTTGGCAGAATCGGAGTTAATATGGTTTACTTCCTTCTGGCCTTCAATATTCTATTATTATTAATATTATATTAATTTATTATTATTATATTAATGAATTACTGAGTTAACAATAATCAAAGTACATATAAAAAATACTTGAACTTAAAAAACTTCTTCTTTTTAACATATCTCAAAATTCATTATAATTGACTTACGACTATTTACCTCTCCGGTACTGATATGGTATAACTTTCACAGAATCTTTTTTTCCCATTGTCCCACCATTTCCAAAGCTAATACTTCCTTTTCGGACTTTGAAGGATTTGTATATTTCCTCTTTATTGATTTAGTTTTTTTCTTTGTTGAAGAAAACCTCATTTGCTTCTTGATTTTTTTGTTAGGCGGTTCTTTCGATGTACTAGGAACTGGGATATTCTTTTTGGAAAGTGCATTTATAATACTCTCCAGAGGAGCCACTTGTTTCAAAACAGCTTCCAGCTGTTCCTCGTTCTCGATAGTATTACATACTTGTAAAACGTTATTCACCATATCCTGTTTTCTTTTATCAAAAGAATCTTTTTTGACTTTACTCACTACACTTAAAATTGCACTTTCTTCTTCGGTAGTAACTGCTATATCATTATTGATTTGTGCAGACGTACCGACATTTTCAATGCTTGAAGCTTTAGTTCTCATGAACATACAGACAAGATGTATATGCTTACACATATTCCATTTTATGGAAAAGTCTATGCAGCTGCATGTGTAATGGTGAATACAAGATTGGCAGTCCTGACAACGTAAACTACAACTGCAAGTGCTTTTTGTAGCTTCAACTTTATAAACGTCATCGCAATTAGTGGCACATACGTTCCAAGAGTCACCCAAATCTATTACTGTGTTCTTAAGTTCAACTGACTTTTTATGAATTTGTCTTATTGACGCTAATTTTTTTGAAATTTTTCCTTTATTTAGAACTACTAGTCTATCAAATAATTTATCCTTTATGAACTTCATCAAGATAGTAATTGCTTTGTCCAATCTTTTCACTTTTTTCCCTCCAAAGTAATTAGGTTTTAAAATTCTATGCATGTTCTCTAGGTTCATATTAGTGTTTATTCCACACTCCTTACGGTAACAGTATGCCCAAGTTGTACACTTATTCACATAAGTTTCAAAATATCCAGAAAACTCTAAATATTCTGTATCTGAATGTAATTTGTCTAATAAATTATCGACCATCACATTGAATGTATATGGATCCATTTCGAACATGATTATTTTAAGCTTTTTGTAAACAATAGCTTGTTTCTCCTTATTTTTAATTTTACTTAAATTTTTTCGCCACGCTCTGTCGACATGCCAACTGCAAAATAATCTGTTCTGAACTGGACCTATTACTGCGGACCATGCATTGTAAAATGTATCGTACATGTCAGACATAAAAATTTTAGGCTCGATTGACATGTCATGTAAACAACTTTTTATTGTTTCGAAAAATATTTCCATAGCGACAGTATCTCCCCTATTTGAAAACAAGAAACTGCATGGAAAACCTTGTCTCATATCATCCAAAACCATAACCATATTAGTCCAGCCAAAACAATGTTTAACCTCCTGAAAAATCCGAAAGTTTTGAAACTTCGCGTACTTATTTAAAGGTACCTAAGAATGAATATACTGAAAGTCCTTATGAATATGAGGCGAGCTCTAGCGGCAATTACCGAAAATAGGGCACTTTCTTTGGTTTTTCGTTAATATCTCGGGAACCGTTGGTCGGAGCCAAAAGTTGATTATATACATAATTAAGGCTTATCAAATTTTCTACAAAAATGATTATATACATTTTTCTCGTATTCCCAATGGTTCCCGAGTTATAGGCGGTAAAAGAGAGCGTTTTGTGAAAAACCATGCTAGGGCGTGAGGGATGCGATACGACTTCAGCTGCATATCAAAAAGGAAAATTTCCTGTTTCAAGTTGTTCAAGAAGCAAGCTGTACTGCAAGGTATTGCTGACATATTTAACAGCCCAAGTTCTTTCCATGAGGCTGTAGCTGCTGCAGGAAACAAAATATTCCTTGCATTGTACAATGCGCCCAGAAAGCAAACCTCTCTTAATAGGTACCGTTACAATGCTTTCACCAAATCTGTATCCAATGCTAAACCCGACCTTTCTGCTCTGCCGCCCACGGGAGGAGCAGCAAGACAGCATGCTTTTCGAGTGTACCACCAAATTCAATTTTGGCTTGGGAATGAACTTCCTCCTGTACAGTGGGGTTGGAAGGTGGAAAGCGATCGGCTAATCCCTGTGACAACAGAGGATCCAGCAGCACCTGAAGCTGTCCTTAACCTCGTTTGTTGCACATGTACAACTGGATGTGGGAACATATGTGGCTGTCGAAAGGCAGGAATAATGTGTACAAGCATTTGTCACAACTGCCATGGTGAATGCTTGAATCGTGTTACTTCCAACCTCGAAGAAGACTTTGATGACCCTGATGATCCCGATGTCATAAACCTTGAAGAAGCAGATCATTCAGTGCAAATAACAAACACTGAACATTTGGTACATAAAGGTCAAAGCAATTTGCTTGCTGGAACCAGAAGTCAGGTGAGATTGCACATTTGTATTTTTTTTATTATTTATTTACCTTGGCAATAGTATACATAAATCGGTTGTCATGTTCATATGTTGTTTTACTGGTCGCTTACTACTTTCTTATATTTACTTCTTCTGTTTTATTTATTTCTTATGTACTTTCTTTTACTTGCATGTTTTTATTTGTATAATGGTTCTCTCATGCATACTTACCTATTGTTTCAGGCAGCAAGTGTAGAAGCTGGCCAAGATAATCAAATTGCAGGGCCTTCTACCAAGAAGCGATTCAGAGCTGATTGATTTTTCTGTACAAAATTTTCCTTGGAACAACCTCAGGATTTTGTTTGTTCATATATTTCATTGTTTAATATACCTACATCATGTGCCTCATCAATATACATCAACATACATCATGTGCTTTTTATACAAACTTGTCAAGTTTATCTCCTCAATTATCCTTAGTATACAAAAATTTAGGTAAACCATATATCAAATATTATTAGAAATGCCATATTGTACCGCCCTAGCGTGGTTTTTCACAAAACGCTCTCTTTTAGCGCCTATAACTCGGGAACCATTGGGAATACGAGAAAAATGTATATAATCATTTTTGTAGAAAATTTGATAAGCCTTAATTATGTATATAATCAACTTTTGCCTCCGACCATCGGTTCTCGAGATATTAACGAAAAACCAAAGAAAGTGCCCTATTTTCGCTAATTGCCGCTAGAGCTCGCCTCATATTCATGAGGACTTTTGGTATATTCATTCTTAGGTACCTCTAAATAAGTGTGCGAAGTTTCAAAACTTTCGGATTTTTCAGGAGGTTGGGTAATTTTTTGAGGTTTTTTGACTGGACTATATATAACTGAAAGTCATAGGCGTTCAGGCCATGTGTGCCGTCAATACATACACAATCATTTCCAAATTTTAATAAAACCTCTTTTTGGGCGTCGTTCATGATGATTAAAAAAAAATCTTCTTTTTTAAATTGAGGATAATTTTCTAAAAATACACCTTGTGGTTTGTAAAATCGAACCAAATTTGAAGATTTTTGCATATGCAACACCCACGCTTCTACGCTCAAGTAATCATTTTTATTTAAGATTGCTTCATGGTTTAAATTATAAGAATCCGCAATATTCCACAAATCTTTCCTGGTTGCTAAGCGAATCCTGTCGAGTTGGTTGTTGACAACAGTCACGAATATCATCTAAAATTTGTTCCATAGGAATTTTCATGGCAAGTTTTTCAGCAATATGTGCCCTCTCGGATTTACTAATATTCAAATGACCTAGATCTAATTCATGTCCAACATGGGTACCCATATAAACTACCTTTACACCCTGACCTGTTGCGTGGACAATCATATTTGCTGGACAGTAAGAGTTAATTTTATTCGAACCAACCATTTTTATGTGGCGAACACCTTTGCCTCTTGAATGGAAATAGCCATCTCGGTGGCAAATATATTTTGATTTATCTACACCGTTCACTGTATGTCGAGTGCCAGTCATTTTTATAAAATGGGATTTTGTTTCTTTTTCAAATTTTTGCTTCCAAATTTTAAAATCATCAAATGTACCAAAGTTTAAGGTTTCTTTAGCCATATCTACGTGGTGGTTCACCTCATAATGTGTAAGTACCTCTGCCCTATTTGCTCCTCTGAAATCACAAAGGGAGCAATAAATTTGATTTTTTTTATGTTCTCAGGCTTATTATGACAATTTTTTTCATGTCTGTCCAAATGATATTTTCTGATAAATATTTTTTGACACACACTGCACATATGAGTCGAATTAGGATTTTCGTGTTTCCACTTGTTATGTGACAATATTGAAGCCTTATTTTGAAAACTTTGTCCACATTTCTCACATTTATATAGGACGACTATTTCGTTGTAATTCTGGATGCTGCTGGATGTCCCTGCACTCTGCCCACTCGATCCACAACCAGAAAACGTTTCTAGAATAAACAATTCAAGTTCAGATTTAAAAATGACAAAAAATACTTGCAATTTAATGTATTTACTAGCCCTGCAGTCTACATACCTTCAGAAGACATTGTACAAAGAATACAGAATTTACTTAAATAAAAAACAATCACAAACAAATATTTGCATAAAATAAATAGTACAAATATAGCATCAACATGTAAACGATAAAGGTATAATTTGAGATTTGGGATTTTTGTTTGAGTCATCAGCCTGTCATTGGGCTCGAGTACATTCGATAATGTTCGTGGGGTTGCCCATGGTCTGTCCCCAGACGCCTCTAAATCATATCGAAGAGCATGGGTGGGGGGCCTGCAAGTTACTAACCCCGGGCACCGATATTCTCTCGACGGCCCTGATATTTTGAAATTTGTTCATTTCATGATCAACACAATGATGTGAACATTTTTTCTACGAACGATATTGCCAGTATAATAAAACTCGCTTTGTCAAGTAAATCGAGTAAAAATCGATCTACGCCACCGTTACCGGTTTAATATAATAGAAATTACACGAAACAGATAAAAACTGCAATTGCATTTTCTAATTTTCAAAACGATGACTCTTGTTGACCTACAATAATTCGTAAAATTTCTCTAATTTAATGCAGCCAATGTTGCAAATAAATGCAAATTATATCATAAATCATTCGTTTTATTCAGATGTCAGCGCCGATTTCTTTCTGGTTATGAAAAAGGATTTCTTGTCAAAATCCAATATCATAACGAATTGGATGGTATTTAAACGAACAAGCTTTTTATCTCAGCGCCTGCATGATGTTTTATGGCGAAATTAATGAAATCACAGGTGGAATTAATTAACAGTTTTGGATACTCTTCGCACGTCTAGACGATTTAATCTCGTTTACAAAAAATCGTGTAAACATATATAAAGAAAGGTTGAACGATCTAATAATAATTCAGATAAAGTAACGGATGGGCCTGTGGATGGGCGCTCCTCTTGGAATTCTGTATCAGGTCCTTTATTATTATATGGTTAATAATTGCCTTTAACTTCCTATTATACAATCAGTGGTTGTATAAAAAATTCAGAGAGCCAATCCGTCGTTGTGGTAAGATACGTATCGAATGATCAAGAACTGTTCATGGTGACATAACATTTTTTTCATTCCTATTAGGCCTCGTGTTTACATGCAAATAGAGTAAAATACATACATATTTATTGTCTTAAAAGTACAAACAAAACACAAAAAGAAATGATAAGAACTGATATTTAAAACTAAACCTAACAGCTTTAGAATACATGTATACATACAAAAACATAATTTAAGAACATACAATATATGCAAATTAAAAATTATCTGCACGAGCTTAATTAGTTCATTGATATATGAAATAAATAGAGTTTTCAAGTCTGCATCAAAATAACATCACAATGAAAACAGTCAAATTAATCCAGTCAACGAAGCCCAAAAAAGGCCAAATAGAGGAAATAATTCGTGTAGTTGCCAATTTCTGTATAATTGTCGGGAGGAGTGCCCAGAACAACATACTAAAAGTCCTGGGCAGTGGATTGTCTGCAGGGGGGGTAAGCGTACTTTAAAGGTCCCCCTTTAACGTTTTTCTTGAATAACTTGAAAGCACACCCACTAGCGAAAAAGTGTTTATATACAATATTAAACTACATGATCATTTTTTTCTAAGATCAATGCTTTTTCCAAATCTTTTTTCCATGTTAACATTTTCAGTTCCTTAGTGGAGTGGAAGTACAGTAGTTGTTAAAAAAATTATTTAATTTTTTTAAATAGGTTCAGAATGTTATGACAAATTTTAAATCTGAGCAGTAGAAATAAAAATATTTTCAACAATTTTCTTTCAAGTTAATTTAATTTTTTTTTTTAATAGGTTTAGAATGTCATGAAACGTAAACATTTTAAATTTGAGTGAAACAAAAAATTCCATCAATTCTATAGTGGTAAAAAAAAATCGGTAAAGGTATTTACACAGAACTTCCCTCGTTATTTGTGCATGGCGATCACTAAAAAAATATTAAATACGAAATGACATTGAGAATAATAATGGAAATATAGTTATTGTAATTATTACAAAGAAATCCTAATAACTTTTGGTCAAAAAAATAGTGCTCATCCAACAGCAAAAGTTCAATATTAAATAACAGGTCTCCCATAAATTATTTCTTAGGATGACCACCCTGTATATTTTCCAATAAAAGTATAATAGCATATGTCAAATAGTATTGCCATTAGACAGTTCCACATTCACGCAGTGAAGTGGAAGTATAGTGGTGGTTAAAAATTTAATTTTTTTTTTTTTTAATTTTTCAAAACTGTTGGTTAAAAATGTTCACTCCTTTTTCTTCTGCAATAGGTTCAGAATGTCATGAAACATGGAAATTTTAAATTTGAGCAAAGAAAAAAAAATTTCCATCTGTTTTAGTGGTTAAAAATTTTTCAAAAATGTGAAAAAAATTTTCAAATTTTTTTTTCTGAAATAGGTTTAGAATGTCATGAAACGTGAAAATTTTAAATTTCAGCAAAAACAAATTTTTCCGTCTATTCTAATGGTAATTTTTTTTCCAAAGTGATAAAAAAAAAATTCATCTATTCTATAGTAAGTAGTGAAATAGATTTTATCATTTTTTTATTTGTTTAAATAGGTTTAGAATGCTATGGAAACGTTGAAATTTTAAATTTGAACAAAGAAAAAAATAATAAATTTTTTGAAATTTTTCCAAAATCTTGGTTAAAAATTTTTTAAAATGTTTTCTTCTGAAATAGGTTTAGAATGTCATGAAACGTGTATATTTTAAATTTGAGCAAAACAAAATTTTCCATCTATTCTAGTGGTAATTTTTTTTCCAAAATGGTAAAAAAATGTTACAATGTTTTCTTCCGAAATAGGTTTGGAATGTCATGAAGCGTGGAAATTTAAAAATTTGAGCAAACAAAATATTTTCTTCTATTCTATAGTAAGTACCTACTTAGTGATGAATACATAAATTTTTTCAAGAAAATTTTTCTGAAAAATTTTGAAATTTGTTTTAATACGTTTAGAATGCCATGGAAACGTGGAAATTTTAAATTTGAACAAAAAAAAATTGCACCTATTTTGGTGGTAAAAATTTTTTCAAAAATGTTGGTAAAAAAATTTTCAATTTTTTTTTTTTAAATACGTTTAGAATGCCATGAAACGTGAAAATTTTAAATTTGAAGAAAGAAAAAAATTCTCATATTTTAGTGGTAAATTTTTTTTCAAAAATGTTGGTGAAAAAAATTTTCTAATTTTTTTTTTCTGAAATAGGTTTAGCGCGTCATGAAACGTGGAAATTTTAAATTTGAGGAAAAAAAAATTTTTTTCATGGTAAAAATGTTTTCAAAAATGTTTTCAAAAATGTTGCAAAAAAATTTTCAAAAAATTTTTTTTTCTGAAATAGGTTTAGCGCGTCATGAAACGTGGAAATTTTAAATTTGAGCAAAAAAAAATTTTTTTCACTATTTATTCCGTTTAGACGGTCCACCCTGTATATTTTCCAGTGAAATTTCTACCATGTCTTCGCTGACAGTAGCGTCAACTATCTACCAAATTTGACTGCTATCCTTCAAGTAGTTTTTTAGTAAATGCACCAACAGACAGACAGACAGACTGACGGAATTGAAAAACCTGTATTTTCGTAATCTACGTGTTCTGAAACGTCAGAATCCGAAAAAATCTCGGAGGGTGATTTTTTCTCGAATACAATACTTCCCTTCGGTATGCGAGGGAAGTAAAAACAGATTTCAAAAAAAAAAATACATTTTTTTAAATAAGTTTAGAATGCCCTGAAACGCGGAAATTTTAAATTTTAGCAAAACAATGTTTTCCGTCTATTCTAGTGGCAAAAAATTTTTCAAAAATTTTATATTTGAGCAAAAGAAAAATTTCCATTCTATTCAGTAGTGGCAAAAAGAGAATACAAATTTAAAAATACGTATTTTTAAAAAAAAAATTTAATAGGTCAGGTTTTAATGAACGTGGAAATTTTAAATTTGAGCAAAGCAATTTTTACTTCCCTTGCATACCGAAGGGAAGTATTGTATTCGAGAAAAAATCACCCTTAGAGATTTTTACGGATTCTGAAGTTTCAGATCACGGAGATTACGAAAATATAGGTTTTTCAATTCCGTCAGTCTGTCTGTCTGTCTGTCTGTCGGTCTGTCTGTCTGTCTGTCTGTCTGTCTGTTGGTGCATTTACTAAAAAACTACTTGAAATTTCACTGGAAAATATACAGGGTGGTCCGTCTAAACGGAATAAATAGTGAAATTTTTTTTCGCTCAAATTTAAAATTTTCACGTTTCATGACGCGCTAATCCTATTTCGGGAAAAAAAATCTTTGAAAATTTTTTTCACCAACATTTTGAAAAAATTTTTACCAACATAAAAAAAAATTTTTTGTTCAAATTTAAAATTTCCACGTTTCATGACACGCTAAACCTATTCTGCAAAAAAAAAAAAATTGAAAATTTTTTTCACCATTTTTGAAAAATTTTTTACCAAGATGAAAAAAATTTTTTTTGCTCAAATTTAAAATTTCTACGTTTCATGGTATTCTAAAATTATTAAAAAAAAATATTTTTTTTTACCAACATTTTTGAAAACATTTTTTCTACTAAAATGATATTTTTTTTTTCTTCAAATTTAAAATTTCCACGTTTCATGGCATTCTAAGCCTGATTCAGAAAAAAAAAATTGAAAATTTTTTGAAATTTTTTTTACCACTAAAATAGATGGATTTTTACTTCCCTCGCATACCGAAGGGAAGTATTGTATTCGAGAAAAAATCACCCTCCGAGATTTTTTCGGATTCTGACGTTTCAGAACACGTAGATTCCGAAAATATAGGTTTTTCAATTCCGTCAGTCTGTCTGTCTGTCTGTCTGTCTGTCTGTTTGTCTGTTGGTGCATTAACTAAAAAACTACTTGACAGAGAGCAGTCAAAGTTGGTAGGTAGTTAACCCTACTGTCAGCGAAGAACTGGTAGAATTTTCACTGAAAAATATACAGGGTGGACCGTCTAAACGGAATAAATAGTGAAAAAAATTTTTTTTTGCTCAAATTTAAAATTTCCACGTCTCATGACGCGCTAAACCTATTCCAGAAAAAAAAATTTTTTGAAAATTTTTTACAATCATTTTTGAAAAAATTTTTACCACTAAAAAAAAATTTTTTCTTTGTTCAAATTTAAAATTTCCACGTTTCATGGCATTCTAAACCTATTTAAAAGAAAAAAAAAATTTGAAAATTTTTTACCAACATTTTTGAAAAAAATTTTACCACCAAAATAGATGAATTTTTTTTTTCTCAAAAATTAAAATTTCCACGTTTCATAGCGTTCTAAATCTATTTAAAGAAAAATAAATTTTTTTTTTTAAATATTTGAAAAAAATTTACCACAAATAGATGGAATTTTTTTTCCGATTTAAAATTTCCACGTTTCCATGGCATTCCAAATTTATTAAAACAAATTTTAAAATGTTTTAGAAAAATAAAAAAAAAATGTAAACATGTTTTAGTAATCTATTTATCACCATTATAGAATAGACGAAATATTTTTTTGCTCAGATTTAAAATTTCCACGTTTCATAACATTCTAAACCTATTTCGGAAAAAAAATAATTGCAACATATTTTCACCAATTTGGAAAAAAATTTAACACTAGAATAAAGTGATGATGTTTTTAATTTTTTTAATACTCTATATGAATTAGTGATTTAATAATAAAGACACTATAAAACTAAATCTTCCACTTCTGCACACCCGATGATCGAATTTGGTGTTCCTGATTCCTGACTAAATTATATTCTAAAATCCATACATATCTGTAAATAGTCCCAATAAATAATAGACTGAAAACATTTTTGAAAATTTGTTCTATATTTTAATCACCACTATACTTCCACTCCATTACGTGAATGTGGGATTGAAAATGTGAGATATGGCAATAATATTTGGCATATCCTATTATATACTTTTAGTGAATAATGGCATCCCAAGAAATAATTGAGTCATGGTGGACATTTATAAAAGTATTTGCGCAAGCCTTCCATATTTGGCAGTTGTTATTTAGTATATTGAACTTTTGCTGTTGGATGAACACTCTGTATATTTTTTTGACCAAAAGTTATCAGGTTTTCTTTGTAATAATACCAATAATTATATTCCGATTATTATTCCCAATGTCATTTCGTAAATAATAATTTTTTTGAGTGACTGTCATGCACAAATAACGAGGGAAGTTCTGTGTAAATAACTTTACCGATTTTTTTTTTATTTCTTCTGATTTAAAATTTCCACGTTTCATAGCGTTCTAAATCTATTTAAAAGAAAAATTAGAAATTTTGCTTACTATTTTTAAAAAATTTTACCACTAAGTTAGAATTTTTTTTCTTTGTTCAGATTTAAACTATCCACGTTTCCATGGCATTCTAAAACTAGGTATTCAAACAAATTTAAAAATGTTTTTGAAACATTTTTAAAAAAATTTGAAAACATTTTTAATCTATTTATCACTACTATAGAATAGACGAAAAATTTGGTTTGCTCAAATTTAAAATTTCTACGTTTCATGACATTCCAAACCAATTTCGGAAAAAAAATGTTTGCAACATTTTGTTACCAGTTTGGAAAAAAAATTAACACTAGAATAGATGGAAACTTTTTTTACTCAAATTTAAAAGTTTCACGTTTCATGACATTCTAAACCTATTTAAAAAAAAATATATTTTTAAATCTTAAACTTCTTTTACCACTAGTATAGAATAGACGGAAACTTTCCTTTTTGCTCAAATTTAAAATTTTTATGTTTGACATTTTAAACCTATTTCAGAAGAAAAACTTTTATTTTTTTTTTAACATTTTTGAAAAATTAAAATGAAAATGAAATTTTTTAACCACCACTATATTTCCACTCCATTACGCGAATGTTGGATTGATGTGACGGATGGAAATAATATCTGACATATACACCTATTATACTTTTATTGAAAAATGTACAGGGTGGTCATCCCAAGAAATAATTCAGTCATGGTGGACATTTGTAAAGGTATTTGCGCAAGCCTGCCGTATGTGGCACCTGTTATTTATTATTGAGCTTTTGCTGTTGGATGAGCAATCTGTATATTTTTTTGACCAAAACTTATAAAGTTTTCTTTGTAATAATAGCAATAACTATATTCCGATTATTATTCTCAATGTCATTTCGTAATTATTAATTTTTTAGAGTGACCGCCATGCACAAATAACGAGGGAAGTTCTGTGTAAAGACCTTTACCGATTTTTTCCATCTATTCTAGTGGTAACAAATTTTTCCAAAATGTTGGTAGAAAAATGTTCAATTTTTTTTTTTCTGAATAGGTTTCGAATGCCATGAAACGTGAAAATTTTAAATTTGAGCAAAAAAAATTGTCCATCGTGTATTCTACAGTATTATTATTTTTTTTAAGTTTTCTTGGACAAAATCTCCAAATTTTTCTCTTTGAATTTTTTTTTTATGAAATAGCTTTAGAATGTCATGAAACGTGGAAATTTTAAATTTGAACAAAAAGAAATTTTTCCATCTTATATTCTATGGTATTAAAAAAAATTCACAGATCTTGCATCTTTCGCAAGTATCTTAATAAGCGTATTGAAAATACCAGATGCAACTATACTGCTCTTGGAGTCGAAGGATGGATGGCTAGGATGATAGGTATTTTCAACATTTGCATTAGGTACCATTAGCGATTAGTGATAAAAGAAAAAAAATAAAAACTTTTATCAAATTTAGTAATACCACTTGGGTTCATTGTAATTGGACCCATGTTCATTGATACATTTTTTTTTGACTAACCCAGCTATCATCTGTCAAATTTTGTCATAAAGCTTGTAGAACACTCTGTATAGTGCTTTTCTACTGTACTTTTTACTTCCCTCGCATACCGAAGGGAAGTATTGTATTCGAGAAAAAATCACCCTCCGAGATTTTTTCGGATTCTGACGTTTCAGAACACGTAGATTCCGAAAATATAGGTTTTTCAATTCCGTCAGTCTGTCTGTCTGTCTGTCTGTTGGTGCATTTACTAAAAAACTACTTGACGGAGAGCAGTCAAATTTGGTAGGTAGTTGACGCTACTGTCAGCGAAGAACTGGTAGAATTTTCACTGAAAACCGTCTAAACGGAATAAATAGTGAAATTCAAATTCAAATTCAAATTTAAAATTTCCACGTTTCATGACGCGCTAAACCTATTTCTGAAAAAAAAAAAATTTGAAAATTTTTTTCAATCATTTTTGAAAAAAAATTTACCACTAAAATATAGGAAGAAAAAAATTTTTTTTTCTTCAAATTTAAAATTTTCACGTTTCATGGCATTCTAAACGTATTTCAAAAAAAAAAATTTTGAAAATTTTTTTCCATTTTTGAAAAAAAAATTACCACTAAAATAGGTGGAATTTTTTTTTTGTTCAAATTTAAAATTTCCACGTTTCCATGTCATTCTAAACGTATAAAACAAATTTAGAAATTTTTCTGAAAAATTTTCTTGAAAACATTTTTGTATTTTGTCTTACTATAGAATAGAAGAAAATTTTTTTTTTCTCAAATTTATGATTTCCACGCTTTATGACATTCCAAAACTACTTCGGAAGAAAAAAAATTGTAACATTTTTTTACGATTTTGGAAAAAAAAATACCACTAGAATAGTTGGAAAAATTTTTTTGCTCAAATTTCAAATATACCCGTTTCATGACATTCTAAACCTAACTTTTTAACCAACATTTTGGAAAAATTTCAAAAAAATTATTTTTTTTCCTTGTTCAAATTTAAAATTTCAACGTTTCCATGGCATTCTAAACCTATTCAAACAAATTTTTAAAAAAATTGATAAAATCTACTACTTACTATAGAATAGATAAAAAAAAAAATTTTGTTTAAATTTAAAATTTCCACGTTTCATGACATTCCAAACCTATTTCGGAAAAAATAAATTGCATAATTTTTTACCATTTTGGAAAAAAAATAATTAGAATAGATGGAAAAATTTGTTTTTGCTGAAATTTAAAATTTTCACGTTTCATGACATTCTAAACATATTTCAGAAAAAAAATTTACCACTAAAACAGATGGAAAATTATTTTTCTTGGCTCAATTTTAAAATTTCCGTGTTTCATGACATTCTGAACCTATTGCAGAAGAAAAAAGACTGAAAATTTTTAACCAACAGTTTTGAAAAATTTCAAAAAAAAAATGAAATTTTTAACCACCACTATACTTTCACTTCACTGCGTGAAAGTGGAACTGGAAATGTGTCTAATGGCAATAATATTTGGCATATGCTACAATACTTAATGGAAAATATACAGGGTGGTCATCCCAAGAAATAATTCATGGTAGACCTGTTATTTAGTATTGAACTTTTGCTGTTGGATGAGCACAATTTTTTTGACCAAAAGTTATCAGGACTTCTTTGTAATAATTACAATAACTATATTTCCATTATTATTCTCAATGTCATTTCATATTTAATAATTTTTTAGTGACCGCCATGCACAAATAACGAGGGAAGTTCTGTGTAAATACCTTTACCGATTTTTTATATCATACTTAGATGTGTTTGATAATTTTATTTACATAATTTTAAATATATTTGTCCATACGATCGAATTAAGCTAGTCCATGTTTTATTGGGTTATTTTGTTTTTTTAATGTTAATTTGAAAGTGACGGTGTTCTGTAAGAAATAACGCAAGTTATGCAAACTAAGTGACATACGATATGGCAGTGTCGGCATGTATCACAAGAGACCATTAAGTTTAGGAGTGTTTATGTTTATATTTTTGTTTCGAGATACTGCTTGGATTGTTATTGAAACGTGATATCCCTAAGAGCATGGCGTTGAGTGAACGGTACGGTTACAAGGCCGGCGCAGCGGCCTAGACAGATCTGTCGCTCTCGATACGTTTTTCGTAAGATGGGTCCTATATCATGCGCCCAGTAGTATTTTCAATACTAAAATTGAAAAATTATTCTTTCACAAAATTGAAAAATCTTTCTTTGAGAAAATTTTCAAATGTTTCTTTTTGAAAAAATTGTTTTATGAAATGGATTTAGAATGTCGTTAAACGTGGAATTTTTAAATTTGAGCAAAAAAAATTTCCCATCTTTCTACTGGTAAAAAAATTTTCAAAAGATTTTGATTTTTTTTTTCTGAAATAGGTTTGTCATGAAACGTGTAAATTTTAAATCTGAGCAAAACAAATTTTTTTCACCATTTATTCTTGGTAGGTATAGTAAAAAAAAATTCAAAAAATGTTTGCCTTTAATTTTTTTTTAAATAGTCTGTCATGAAACGTGGAAATTTTGAGCGAACAAAATTTTTCCATCATATATTCTTAGTACGTTTTAAAATGAATTTAGTAGAGGGTCCACGCCTTCGAAAGCCGTCTAAATCGCCAAGTAACCCATTCCAGCAAGGTAAATAATTTTTGAGCTCGGATATCGAAAGAGGGTCCTAATGGGCATCAGAAATGGCTTGTTGGACTTTTGTTGACGATTGCACAACTTCTCCACAAGAAAAAAAGATGGCGAAATGTTATTTCAAGAATTCGTGTTTTTAAACGTATACCTCTCGCTAGAGAGTGAACCACATGCGATATTGATTTGACTTTTTTTATTTATATACTACTGACATGAGCGCATCTATCTGTACTAATTAAATTTCAAACTCGCTTACGGTTTTTTTCTAAATAAATCCTAAATCACAGTAACGAAATTTGTGTGTTTGAAATGTCGACGTGCGGGCAACTATATTAAATATTCAATTTTTTTATATACTATATACGAATGAAATATGGCCTAAAGATCAACAGAGTTTTTGCAAAAAAAAATAGCTCGATATCTTATACAGTTTTTGAGTTAACGACTTTTTAAAATAAACCATAATTAGATTCGTGGTATTCCTGTTAGCATGCGGCTGTTTTCTGGCTGTGTAATGCATTAAGATAGTAAACCAATACATTTTTGAAATTGTGCTATTATTTACATTTTTACAATTTTGCAAAAATATGAACAGGTAAAAAGAAACTCATTTGGCAGATGATTTACTCGATCTATTAATTATGAAGGTGTTGTATAGAGATATTATTTATTAAGTATATCATTATTGTGGTACAGATGATATAGCATCTTACAAATATGAAAATATAAAAACGTACGCAAAACTTGTAATATATACATAAGTAATAATAATAATAATAATGCATAATAAGTATACACAGCTCAGTAAGCATTGACAAACCACTACATAGGCATTACTATTAAGAAGCACTGTCTGCTAAAAACTGCTCTGTATTATTTCTGCCCTTAAAACAATTGTTAGGAAAGGCTGCACATACACCAGAACACCAAGTGGACGCGCATTTTTAATCACAATTTACTTTACAATTCCACTATTTGTTTTCATTAGAACCAGTTGTGATTTTTTGTCATCATTTGTGATTTTATTAGGTTATTCTCTATCAGATATCCAAATTTTCTAGGAAAGGGTAAATTGGGAAGGAGATCGGAAAATCGCTTGGACACTAAAATTGTATGTGCTTTGTTAACTGCTTCTCAAGTCGAGAAAATTTGTTATAAATCCGAGATTTTGTGTTAGGTAAGGGTCTAAACCACTTTTTGTGGATAATTTTTACAATTAAAAGTATTTCGCAGTGAGCAGGGTTTTAACCTACTTCGCTAGGTTCTTCAGTTGCTAGCTAAGCTAAGTACACTAAACCATTGGACTACCGTCCTCTGTAATGCTCGTTTTAAATGCAGTAAGGAAGTGTCTTGTGTAGGACGCGGACGTAGCTAACGTAAGTCTAATAACCTTAAGGAAAAATAAATACTGCCTTAGCAAATCTAAAGATTTAAATTCACTACAGATGGCCGTAGTGAATTAAAATCCTTAATCCGTAAGTCCTATGTGAATCTGTATGGATAGATTCACATAGGACTTACGAGCATCTTAAATTACACGATCATCAATTGCATCGCAGTTATCTCCAAAATTAATCAAAATATACAGTTGGCGTGTTCATTTTAAGGCAAGAATAATTGCTCATTTATCCTCTTCGGAAAGGATAACTGACAGGTCACACAATACACCGACTGCCAATAACGTTTTTACAATATTTTCTTCTTCATATTTTTCCCTTAATTATTTACTGATTTCGTGAGTATCCTAATATACCCTTTGTTGTCATGTACCCACACAATTTTTGTAGGTTTTCTATTTTGCAAAAATTGAACATACCTTGCGCAAATATTATTGTGTTCCCTTCTTCATGATTGCAAGTTCACATTATTGGGCAACGTAGGTATGTCATTATTTACACTAATATTCTAAAATGTATTTTAGATTATTCGCTTTATATTTTGTACTATTTATAAAGTAATTCCAGTTTAGAATAAGAATTGAGTCTTAAAAATGAATTATTATTTGTTTGCTTATAATTGTATTGAAACATTCTGCATGGCCGTAGGGGACTGTGTGGATGCTAGTGTTAGAATGAGAATTGTCAAATAAGAAATTAGACAAATTCATTTTAGGATTTTAATTTGCTAGCATAACCAGAATTCAGGTTATCGAAAGAATGCAAAGATTTCATTAATATTTCTACACAAAGTTTTTCTTTTATAGATAAGAATTGAGTCTGTTATGGTGAATTCATATAATTCTGATGGGTTTTTAAGTCATACCATACATTTTCTTAAATATGAAATTTTGAACAATTTTTATTTTTTAATCTCACATTTGTATAATTTATTGACGATTTCATACTGTATTTGCATCTTTCGATATATACAGTCCTTCTAAGCCAAAATGACGTAACTGAAAATTTTCTAAGCAAATTGGACGTACTTCAAAGTTTCCTTTTTTCAGTAATCATTAAACCATTATTTCTGCATCTATATTTTAACAGACTCTATTTCAAAATCACGTAGTTGTAATATAACACATAAATGATTGTCTAATTTTCAGACAATTGGTGACCTACTAATTAATAGTAATATAATACCTTAATCAAACTAGTTATTAGACTAATGTCTATCCACAATTACACAGACCGAATCCTGCCGCAGCTGTCACGTTGCGCGTTATCATAACAAGACATTATTACGATCGAATTATAAAATCTGTAACTCGAAAACTGTATGAGATATCGAGTTAATTTTTTTTGTAAAAACTTTGTTGATCTTTAGACCATATTTCATTCACATATAATATATAAGAAAATTAAACATTTAATGTAGTTGTCCGCACGTCGAAATTTCAAACACACAAATTTCGTTCCTGTGATTTAGGATTTAATTAGAAAGAAATCGTAAGTGACTTTGAAACTCTACTAGTACAGACATATGCGCTCATGTCAGTAGTATGTAAAGAAAAAAAAATCAGATCAATATCGCATGTAGTTCATTTTCTAGCAAGAGGTATACGTTTAAAAACACGAATTCTTGAAATAACATTCCGCCATCTTTTTTTTCTTGTGGAGAAGTTGTGCAATCCTCAACAAAAGTCCAACAAGCCATTTCTGATGCACATTAGGACCCTCTTTCGATATGCGAGCTCAAAACTTATTTACCTTGTTGGAATGGGTCATTTCAATTTTTAATGCTTTGGACCCCTTACTAATTATTATTTGTTTGCTTACAATTGTATCGAAATATATTCTTTATAGGATTTTGCAAACAGCAGAAAAAATAACTGTCTATAACTAAAAGAAAAACTTTGTGTAAAAATATTAATGAAATCTTTGCATTCTTTCGATAATCTGAATTCTGGTTATGCTAGCAAATTAAAATCCTAAAATAAGGCATATATCGCATGTTGATTGCCAAGATACCCTCTCTTCAACTAGCACTAAGCCCCAGAGTTTTATACTCTGTTCCAAAATTGAATATTTTCTGAGGCGGCCAACGCCAAAACGGGCAAGGGAGAAGGTCTGACTCACATAAGATAAAATACTTAGAAAAATATTTGCTAAAACATAACAGCAATGACAATATGTTATATCCCAGGCCCCATATATGTAGTTATCTCCTAGACCATATCGATGTTTTCGTTTAAAGATACTTGAATGGGTTTGGATGTAGAAGTAGTGATTCCTAAGGCAGAGGTTTTTTTACTTTTTGTTATGAGGAGCAGGCTGTAAATATTTACGCCAATATTTAGTACAAAACACGATGATCATAATTAGCGTTTCTTGGAGATGATTAAATCTATTAAATTATTCGTTTTAATGATTATATTCCGTAGTTAAATCACCTTGTCAGTATAGTCGCGTCATTTTAGCATGAAAAATCTTAAAACCTCTTAAAAAAAAGGTACAGGGTCAATTGGCTTTATTTTTGTTGCAAAGAGTTCAGAAAGGCATTTAGAAAAAACAGTACCTTTTATTTTTTGGCGGAAATGTTTGGTTTAATTTTTTTTTTTCCAATAATTGGCCAATATTAATGGCCAATTTAATTAAATTATTTGAAAATTTTGTTATTATACACAGTATGCCATAAAATTAATCGAAAATGGTTACTCGGGGCTTTTGGGGTCGCTGATCACCAATCTGAAGTCCAATTTGGGAAATCCAAAATGGCGGACCGGAAATAAAGTAAATTTATCAGGAAAAACTCGTATTTTTTACTTTTTTGTGCTAAGAGTATGAAAAATACGAGTATTTCCAGTAGGTATAGCCCCCCCTCTAAGCGACCCCAGACATTGAGTCTGTCGTCTGAGGGAGGGCCCTGAGTCAGGTGAGGTGAGGCCCGCCGGATGAACGCGCGCGCAGAGGCTGGAAGGATTCATGCACGTGTACCCGTGCTTTGATGAACACATCTATGATTCGATCGTACACCTGGAGGCCGTATAGGTAGAATACATGCATACCCAACAATATTTCCCGCGATATCAAAAAAAATTCTCGCCTAGGGTAACCTGTGAACAGGTAGAATATATACGGCACAATAGAACCTGTAAATACCTGGAAATACGTATCAGATAAATGATATAACTTTGCGTGATATCAAACTGAAAAACATGTGCTTTATTGTTACCTGAAGGTATATGTATAGGAAATTTAAAAAGGAGGCTGTTTTAGATACGCGACAGCTGTAAAGGTTGGTTACCGGGGTTACTAGAAGGCCGTTGCACATATGTAGAGATCCGTTTTAACAATATAATCTATTTTTAGCCATGTAAATAATACCTCCTTACATGCTCTCCGTAATATTTTTGTCATTTACATCTGGTAAAATGAAATATCACATTATATTTAATATGCTTTACCAAAACATCTGCTGCAGACAGGTGTGAGGATTACTAAGATTACTACCTATAATATGAAAAAATTTAAAGTACGCGACAAAATCTATTTTAAGACCTGTAAATGATACTTTCTTAAATGAAAACCCAACAAAGACGCGGGCCGATTGTTCAATCTTTTGAATAACAGAGCGCAATAATAAGAGGATTCAGGATATAGAAGATATGCATCAGACAAATTTAAAAGGGGTATGAAAACATAGGGTACTAGGAAAACACATGAAGATGGTTACCTGTGCATATGTGGAAGGGTATAACAAAAATGTGTTACCTGAAGGTGGGGATATAAGGGTTATTAGCGTATTAGGAAAACACCTGAAGTACCTGTGCATAGGTGGAAGGGTATAATAAAAAATGTGTTACCTGAAGGTGGGGATATAAGGGTTATTAGGGTATTAGGAAAACACCTGAAGTACCTGTGCATTGGTGGAAGGGTATAATAAAAAATGTGTTACCTGAAGGTGGGGATATAAGGGTTATTAGGGTATTAGGAAAACATCTGAAGTACCTGTGCATAGGTGGAAGGGTATGATAAAAAATGTGTTACCTGAAGGTCGGGATATAAGGGGTTATTAGGGTACTAGGAAAACACCTGAAGTACCTGTGCATAGGTGGAAGGGGATAACAAAAATGTGTTACCTGAAGGTGGGGATATAAGGGTTATTAGCGTATTAGGAAAACACCTGAAGTACCTGTGCATAGGTGGAAGGGTATAATAAAAAATGTGTTACCTGAAGGTGGGGATATAAGGGTTATTAGGGTATTAGGAAAACACCTGAAGTACCTGTGCATTAGTGGAAGGGTATAATAAAAAACATGTGTTACCTGAAGGTGGGGATATAAGGGTTATTAGGGTAGTAGGAAAACACCTGAAGTACCTATGCATAGGTGGAAGGGTATAATAAATATATGTTACCTGAGGGTCAGGATATACGTATCAGATAAATTTAAAAGGGTATGAAAACATAGGGTACTAGGAAATCACCTGAAGATTGTTACCTGTGGTAGGTATGCACAATAGAGTACCTATTACTAGGAAAACCGACATTCAAGGATTCCTGAAAAGCATAGGAGATACGTATTAGCCCTAATGAAAATTTAAAATAATATTTTCGACCCACACGATAAATCTATTTTTAGCTCTGTAAATAATACACAACGTCAAACAGAAAAACGCAGTCATATGTTGTGCTAGGAAGCAACATGTGAGTTGAAAGTAATATAATACATGAAAACGTAAAGCAGAATCTATTTTCAGCCTTTTAAATAATACTTCCTCAATAGACAACGTCAAACAGTCGCATTAATATAGGTAATAATCCTGGTCAAACAAAACGCACCCTGTACATTGTAGAATACGTGAAACTTGAATTTAAAAACTAACTAGACACGGGGAATAAAGCAAATTCATTTCAAGAATTAACAAACAGGACAATTAACTAAGAAATATGCGATGCTTCCACAGATAATATATGGCTTACAAAAAATTCAGAATAGCAACTTGGGAGAGAATATGTGCGGGACAAAAGTTCACACACTTACAACAAATAAACAAAAGTTGATATATGATATGCTGAGACAGCTTACCAAGTTAAAAAATCATTGGTGGGTGCGTCAATGAAATAGAGTTTAGAATTTATTATACGGACCATAACAACATTTATTTTTCAATGCAAAATTGTTAGTTATATGCGGGTGTCACAGTACTACAGTTTTCGCAAGATTTTCCAGGGATAGTGAAAGTGAATGTTTTTAACAAATGGAGTGTTTCATACCCGTGTTCTTCGTAATTTGATAAACTGTGATAGCCGCTTATTCATAAAGAAGTTGACATGCAAGAATGAACATATTTCAGTGATAGCGCAAATCAATTCAATTGTGAAAAAATCTACAAATCCCAAGGAACCGGACATATTCCTACAAATAAAATTTGTGGGCTCTTATCGATCTTTAAAAAAATAGTGAATGTTTTTAACAAATGGAGATTCTCAAACCAGTGCAAGGACAACACGTAAAAATTCAACGCGTTAAAAATGTTGAAGTGAAAAGTAATATACGAAAGCAAAAAATTGTGCCAAATAATGTTCCCCACACGTTCGACACCTGCCCATCACCTGCATGTGAGATGCTATTAAACCATAGACGAAAAACGGATACGTTTGTGTGTGTATTAAACAGAATTCGCAAGTGTTTAAAAACTAGTGAATGTTTTAAGAAAAGGTAATTTTTGAACAATGTAGAAACAATGATATAGGAAAAACGGTTATTGTACACAACAAAGAATATTTTCAGAGTAATAGTAAAATTATGTGCAAATTAGGGAACAACAACCGTCTAGAAAATCTATTAAGTTTATGTGCTACAATTTCAAACCAGGAATCAGCGTCACTAAAAAATATCAGGTGGAAAACACACATCTCAAAACTAATATGCGAAAGTTTGCTTTACTCGAGAGTTTACTATAAAAAACCATGCATATGTGATTAACAGATTTACCGTAAAAGGTATATAATATTTAGTGCTCCATTGCTTTACAAAACAGTACTTATATTTTTATTGATTATTTGTATGTAATAAAGTTGAATTGCTCAAAAACTTTTTATTATTTTCCCCCAAATATACCTATTTTTAACTATTCTCTAAGAAGACAGTAATTGAATATGATTGATAACAAGTTCAACTATACAATTTTTACTCTACATATAACTACAAAATCGATGTAAGGGAGATAATATATTATTTTAACAAAATGATCACCTCAAGTTTATATCTGACTAGTTCCATTAATTTATATATAAAACTATTTACACATAAATGGTGTACCAGAAACAGGTGTTTAAAGGTAAAAATGAGAAACTTTTAATATACACCAGATACGAAAGGCTGACATTAGCATATCAAGGTAAGTTTACAAATTATATTAAGTATTTTAAGGGCCTCCAATAGTGTTTAATAATTTCATTTGCGGTTAAAAATAGATTAAGTTCATAGAACTATTAACTAAATAATGCTTTGGATAAATATAGCTCATGTGTTCTTTGAAATAGCCGCCCCCTTCTTATTATATTACTATATTGATAACGTGGAGATATCCTGTACACACAAAAGCTAACCAAAATAAAAATCAAACACCTCTAAATAGAGGACTTAAATTTTAGTATCAATAAGAATCATAAAACTTAATATGTAGTGTATAGAGTGGTTAAAAAATTCTCAAATTAATAGAGCACTATATCATTTAAATAAAGTAATATCAAAATGTTATGGTACCGGACAAAAAATTCCCCAATCAATGCACCATTAATAAATTATCTAGATGAAGGCTCTTTGTGTAGAAAATACTGAGATTGAAATTAAAATAAAACTTATTTGAATAATTATCGTTTATTAGAAAAAATACAGCACAATTTTCACTGATCACAAGGTTATAGACAAAATAGTGTCAAACGGTACGTAATTATTTACTAAATCAGACGAATAGGTAGTAATGTGTTGAGACACCTGGGAGCTCTTAATGTTTAGGATATAATCGAAGGTAGCCAATTAAACATCTGGACATCTACCAATAAATCTACAGTATAATATTGCGAGATCAAGCAAGAACTATTTAATTCACAGTTTTTCTAGTTTTGACTTTACCTTCGAGCTTATTACTTCTTCTTATTTAACATTGTATTATATTTAAGATGATTTTAGCTAAAATCATTACACTACGAAGCCTAGTACCAAAACATATCAAATACTGAAAGCGTCTAACAGAAACACATCTAAAAACATGATATATGGAAAATCCAAAGGTGACCTTCGGCTCTGGCTGTCAGCTGTTAAAAATACTCCTCATATAGCACATTATTACATTATATTTAATATGCTTTAGTAAAAATTACACTATACCAAAACTTCTACCAAATTTCCCTAGAGAATCTTTCCTATATGTAAACATATGTGGAACAGACATGTGTTAATCTAAAAATACATCTCAAGGGCATGCAGAGGTTAATCAAATCATTCACCCTATGAGAGAAATATCCTGTGTTAACCTGTTGTAGATAAGTAGGTAATATGATATATCTGTGGAACAGACCAAGTGTAAAATGTTTTATTTTGATTTTATTTAAGTTAATAAGACACATACATTACATCACCCTGTAGTTCAAATGTCTGGTTGAGATCAGATTTTCAAGCAGAAAACCATGAAGTCCGTGACATAAATGTAAAACATACTTTATGTGTAGGTACGAGCTAAATAAAACACTCGTAGAAAACAGGGGTAATCATTAATATTGCTGAAAACACAGCTCACTGGTAAAATATAAAAATTAGTGACAATTTGTTTCAGCGAACCGAATCAGACATAATTCGACATTGTAAATTCCATATACCAGGCACACTTTGTGTTTTGTTTTAGTAAAACTTTACTATACTAACTTCACTATCGTAAGAAGTTGACAAATATGCAAGTACAGCCTGAAATGCTAAATTTCCATACATGCACATAAATTACACATCTAACTAAAAATTTCCTCTACTTTTAACGCAACTCCTAAATATGATAGGGTCAAGATTATTACACGGTACATAGGTTTAAATCTTCAGTATATATATACCGAGATGTTACAATATACCGAAGTAAACATATTATATAAATAACTTAAGTTTTAAACGTAAGGAACAGAGCTTCAGAGCTTTCTTTTAGTAGAAATAGTCTCTGTTTTCGCTACTATCGCACAGTATTTATTATTCACATATTCTATATATACGAGTCAGAATCTTTAAGAATCATGTTTTGTAGTAATTTTCTACTGGTTCTTTATGGACAGCGATGTGCTGTAATCAAGTAAAATCCTTTAGAACTTTATACGCGTAATTTAAGTATCCTGAGACAAATTCTGTAATGCAACTATATGGATCATATGATATCAATTCCTCAAGCATAGCTCCAATAAATTCGCCACCTGTCTGCACAACAACATTTCAACCAATTGTTCGATATAATAGATTATTTTTAGTCTGCGAATAAACCTACCAGGTAGTCTACTTAAATATCTAACACTCATAGTCTTGGGCCGAATTTCCCAAAAACTGTTTGACGACAGAACTCAAAATTGTGACTTTAGCATGTCAAGGTAAGTTTGTGCTATAGCTCGGGATACATTTCTATTGGGTATCGAACACCCGGCGATTGGGATAATATATTAATACGGCTCGGGATAATCGACATATTAAAATACAAACTAGTGTAAATAGGGGTAAATACGAACACTTACTAGGTATAGCATACTCATTGTCTTCTATACACCAGCAAAAGAATTTGTGGGGTTCTTTACTAAAGCTCGGGATAAATGCCTATTGAGTTTAAATACACGCGACGATTGGGATAATGTATTAATACGGTTCGGGATAATTGACATATTAAAATATAGACTAGTATAAGCAGGGATAAATATAAACACCTTACTACAGCTTAATCATTATATTCTATACACCTGCAGCGATTGTGGTTCGATAGCCAAGTTAACTAGTTGATAAGCACCTTCTCCATGCGCTTTTACATATAATATCAGCTACTTTACGGTGTTTCGATCGGCTTAATATCAAAGCTTTTTAACAGGTTCATAGAATATTAGCGCAGCAGGCAGATAAAAGGTATAATACAGTAATCTAACAAATATATTCTCCATAATCTAACAAATTTTACTTGAGAAATAATTTCCATGTACAGATAAGTCAGAGATTAACACCTTGTATGCTTTTATACGTTACTTGTCCACGCTCATTCAGAACTTTAAACGAGCCATTCAACCCCTGTTTGAATATATTCAGTCAATAATACCCATATCTTACAATATATTTATACGAGATCAGATTTTCAAGCAGAAAACCATGAAGTCCGCGACTTAAATCTAAATACATGTTATGTGTGTGAGATAAACTAAAGCACGCGTAAAAAACCATTAACATGATTCAAAACGCCGCTCGCTGACATCATATAAAAATTAGGGCCAACTTGTTTTCAACGGATTAAAACAGACACATATCGCCGGTAGATACTTTAAGAAACGATTCACATCATAATTTCAGACCACTAAAGAAAATAGCAGCATAGGATAAGTGTGGTACATGGTTATAAGTTATTATTTCATTAAAGCTCACACCTAACTTTTCCATTGTAACTTGTAACTGTCCAGTATTTTTCTACATTTAATGCGGATAATGGTACTAATATACAAAATATTCATTCTTGTCTGGGCTATGGAAGGAATATACCTTATTTAATAAATGACATACAGGGTGCTCAATAATTAACACATTTCTTAAAAATATACAGGTGCACACATTTACATACACTACTTAGTAAAATTTCTACTTGGGAACTTGAGATTTCCTTCTGCACAGTCTCTTTCAATTATTCTTTTTAAACACCGCTATAGTTGTTTACTCAATAATTTCAAATAAATACTAATGTACCATACACCCCCGTCGTCTTACGAAATTGATGTATAATATAAAGTACATATAATTCAAAATTAAAGAAGAAAATATGTTGAAACCAGGAATTGAACCTGGGACCTCTAGAGCTTCAGTCTAATGCTCTCCCACTGAGCTATTCCAACTCATATAAAAAATTAATGAAAAAAATCTTATGTATGGATTAGGATTAAAACAATATATTTTAACTACTAATATTTATTAATATTTTACATTTACATATCAGATGAAATACAACACAATTTTCGCTGTTCACAAAACTTATAAGTGATTACACAACAAACAAAAACGCGTTAAGCAGTATGTAAAAAGAGGAATTTCACAAGCATAGCAAATCAAGGCGCTGTTTCCTAATTCCAAGGCATAATCTGTTATATGTTGGGATACCTGAGAACTTTCAATGTTTGTGTTAAAGTTCGTGGACACATAAAAAAAAAAACAACTCGTACAAAATGTTTTTGCTTCATCTTCCAGTAAAGCAATACTGAAGTAATGTTGAATTAGACACACATAATCGCGGGCCCAGTTCTGCACAAATTGCAAACTATTAACTTCATACTGCTTTTCCATTTTGGATTCACTGTCTAGTTCTGGCTCGTCGGAAAGAAAGTCAACCATATCTGCATCAGCCATTCTCTATTCTCTGAACTCAAGCAGAAATACCAATGCTTTATACTGAATTCCAGGATATTTTTTATTAATCTTAAATGGGGGGTGAATGGATATTTTCATAGTAACAGATAACACCGGGTGCGATCGAGGCACCAGTTCTTAATTTGTTTGAGATAAATATCTTGCTTTAACCACCGCCAGTATGTTCCGATTACCCCTTTCTCTTTGCACTTCTTCGGCGGACTTAGTGTGGTGTTTGTTGTTTTTCGAGGCTGTCTCGCATCCTTCGGAGAACTTCTCGTGCATTCTTTGTATATGAGCTTTCAGGTTGTCCTGCCTTCTAAATGTCTTATTACACAAATCACAGTCAAAAAGGAGATTTTTGTGAATATTGGCATGGCGACTTAGACCACTATACCATGAGAATGTTTTGCCACAATCGCCGCAAGTATACATGTTTCCACCGTTACTGTACACCAACATATAATGTATCTATAGCGTCGTGTGTCCTTATATCCCCATATCCTTCTACCCTTATATCCCTGTATGTATCCCGCTCGCATGTTCGTTAGTTTAGATTAGACAGGATGGTATAGGATGGTAGGTTTTATCCCTATATACCCTTTTATACCCTGTTACCATCCAGTCTAACCTAGCGAACATGCGAGCGGGATATATACAGGTATAAAACCTACCATCCTATACCATCCTATCTAATCTAAACTAACGAACATGCGAGCGGGATACATACAGGGATATAAGGGTAGAAGGATATGGGGATATAAGGACACACGACGCTATAGATACATTATATGTTGGTGTACAGTAACGGTGGAAACATGTATACTTGCGGCGATTGTGGCAAAACATTCTCATGGTATAGTGGTCTAAGTCGCCATGCCAATATTCACAAAAATCTCCTTTTTGACTGTGATTTGTGTAATAAGACATTTAGAAGGCAGGACAACCTGAAAGCTCATATACAAAGAATGCACGAGAAGTTCTCCGAAGGATGCGAGACTGCCTCGAAAAACAACAAACACCACACTAAGTCCGCCGAAGAAGTGCAAAGAGAAAGGGGTAATCGGAACATACTGGCGGTGGTTAAAGCAAGATATTTATCTCAAACAAATTAAGAACTGGTGCCTCGATCGCACCCGGTGTTATCTGTTACTATGAAAATATCCATTCACCCCCCATTTAAGATTAATAAAAAATATCCTGGAATTCAGTATAAAGCATTGGTATTTCTGCTTGAGTTCAGAGAATAGAGAATGGCTGATGCAGATATGGTTGACTTTCTTTCCGACGAGCCAGAACTAGACAGTGAATCCAAAATGGAAAAGCAGTATGAAGTTAATAGTTTGCAATTTGTGCAGAACTGGGCCCGCGATTATGTGTGTCTAATTCAACATTACTTCAGTATTGCTTTACTGGAAGATGAAGCAAAAACATTTTGTACGAGTTGTTTTTTTTTTTATGTGTCCACGAACTTTAACACAAACATTGAAAGTTCTCAGGTATCCCAACATATAACAGATTATGCCTTGGAATTAGGAAACAGCGCCTTGATTTGCTATGCTTGTGAAATTCCTCTTTTTACATACTGCTTAACGCGTTTTTGTTTGTTGTGTAATCACTTATAAGTTTTGTGAACAGCGAAAATTGTGTTGTATTTCATCTGATATGTAAATGTAAAATATTAATAAATATTAGTAGTTAAAATATATTGTTTTAATCCTAATCCATACATAAGATTTTTTTCATTAATTTTTTATATGAGTTGGAATAGCTCAGTGGGAGAGCATTAGACTGAAGCTCTAGAGGTCCCAGGTTCAATTCCTGGTTTCAACATATTTTCTTCTTTAATTTTGAATTATATGTACTTTATATTATACATCAATTTCGTAAGACGACGGGGGTGTATGGTACATTAGTATTTATTTGAAATTATTGAGTAAACAACTATAGCGGTGTTTAAAAAGAATAATTGAAAGAGACTGTGCAGAAGGAAATCTCAAGTTCCCAAGTAGAAATTTTACTAAGTAGTGTATGTAAATGTATGCACCTGTATATTTTTAAGAAATGTGTTAATTATTGAGCACCCTGTATGTCATTTATTAAATAAGGTATATTCCTTCCATAGCCCAGACAAGAATGAATATTTTGTAAATTAGTACCATTATCCGCATTAAATGTAGAAAAATACTGGACAGTTACAAGTTACAATGGAAAAGTTAGGTGTGAGCTTTAATGAAATAATAACTTATAACCATGTACCACACTTATCCTATGCTGCTATTTTCTTTAGTGGTCTGAAATTATGATGTGAATCGTTTCTTAAAGTATCTACCGGCGATATGTGTCTGTTTTAATCCGTTGAAAACAAGTTGGCCCTAATTTTTATATGATGTCAGCGAGCGGCGTTTTGAATCATGTTAATGGTTTTTTACGCGTGCTTTAGTTTATCTCACACACATAACATGTATTTAGATTTAAGTCGCGGACTTCATGGTTTTCTGCTTGAAAATCTGATCTCGTATAAATATATTGTAAGATATGGGTATTATTGACTGAATATATTCAAACAGGGGTTGAATGGCTCGTTTAAAGTTCTGAATGAGCGTGGACAAGTAACGTATAAAAGCATACAAGGTGTTAATCTCTGACTTATCTGTACATGGAAATTATTTCTCAAGTAAAATTTGTTAGATTATGGAGAATATATTTGTTAGATTACTGTATTATACCTTTTATCTGCCTGCTGCGCTAATATTCTATGAACCTGTTAAAAAGCTTTGATATTAAGCCGATCGAAACACCGTAAAGTAGCTGATATTATATGTAAAAGCGCATGGAGAAGGTGCTTATCAACTAGTTAACTTGGCTATCGAACCACAATCGCTGCAGGTGTATAGAATATAATGATTAAGCTGTAGTAAGGTGTTTATATTTATCCCTGCTTATACTAGTCTATATTTTAATATGTCAATTATCCCGAACCGTATTAATACATTATCCCAATCGTCGCGTGTATTTAAACTCAATAGGCATTTATCCCGAGCTTTAGTAAAGAACCCCACAAATTCTTTTGCTGGTGTATAGAAGACAATGAGTATGCTATACCTAGTAAGTGTTCGTATTTACCCCTATTTACACTAGTTTGTATTTTAATATGTCGATTATCCCGAGCCGTATTAATATATTATCCCAATCGCCGGGTGTTCGATACCCAATAGAAATGTATCCCGAGCTATAGCACAAACTTACCTTGACATGCTAAAGTCACAATTTTGAGTTCTGTCGTCAAACAGTTTTTGGGAAATTCGGCCCAAGACTATGAGTGTTAGATATTTAAGTAGACTACCTGGTAGGTTTATTCGCAGACTAAAAATAATCTATTATATCGAACAATTGGTTGAAATGTTGTTGTGCAGACAGGTGGCGAATTTATTGGAGCTATGCTTGAGGAATTGATATCATATGATCCATATAGTTGCATTACAGAATTTGTCTCAGGATACTTAAATTACGCGTATAAAGTTCTAAAGGATTTTACTTGATTACAGCACATCGCTGTCCATAAAGAACCAGTAGAAAATTACTACAAAACATGATTCTTAAAGATTCTGACTCGTATATATAGAATATGTGAATAATAAATACTGTGCGATAGTAGCGAAAACAGAGACTATTTCTACTAAAAGAAAGCTCTGAAGCTCTGTTCCTTACGTTTAAAACTTAAGTTATTTATATAATATGTTTACTTCGGTATATTGTAACATCTCGGTATATATATACTGAAGATTTAAACCTATGTACCGTGTAATAATCTTGACCCTATCATATTTAGGAGTTGCGTTAAAAGTAGAGGAAATTTTTAGTTAGATGTGTAATTTATGTGCATGTATGGAAATTTAGCATTTCAGGCTGTACTTGCATATTTGTCAACTTCTTACGATAGTGAAGTTAGTATAGTAAAGTTTTACTAAAACAAAACACAAAGTGTGCCTGGTATATGGAATTTACAATGTCGAATTATGTCTGATTCGGTTCGCTGAAACAAATTGTCACTAATTTTTATATTTTACCAGTGAGCTGTGTTTTCAGCAATATTAATGATTACCCCTGTTTTCTACGAGTGTTTTATTTAGCTCGTACCTACACATAAAGTATGTTTTACATTTATGTCACGGACTTCATGGTTTTCTGCTTGAAAATCTGATCTCAACCAGACATTTGAACTACAGGGTGATGTAATGTATGTGTCTTATTAACTTAAATAAAATCAAAATAAAACATTTTACACTTGGTCTGTTCCACAGATATATCATATTACCTACTTATCTACAACAGGTTAACACAGGATATTTCTCTCATAGGGTGAATGATTTGATTAACCTCTGCATGCCCTTGAGATGTATTTTTAGATTAACGCATGTCTGTTCCACATATGTTTACATATAGGAAAGATTCTCTAGGGAAATTTGGTAGAAGTTTTGGTATAGTGTAATTTTTACTAAAGCATATTAAATATAATGTAATAATGTGCTATATGAGGAGTATTTTTAACAGCTGACAGCCAGAGCCGAAGGTCACCTTTGGATTTTCCATATATCATGTTTTTAGATGTGTTTCTGTTAGACGCTTTCAGTATTTGATATGTTTTGGTACTAGGCTTCGTAGTGTAATGATTTTAGCTAAAATCATCTTAAATATAATACAATGTTAAATAAGAAGAAGTAATAAGCTCGAAGGTAAAGTCAAAACTAGAAAAACTGTGAATTAAATAGTTCTTGCTTGATCTCGCAATATTATACTGTAGATTTATTGGTAGATGTCCAGATGTTTAATTGGCTACCTTCGATTATATCCTAAACATTAAGAGCTCCCAGGTGTCTCAACACATTACTACCTATTCGTCTGATTTAGTAAATAATTACGTACCGTTTGACACTATTTTGTCTATAACCTTGTGATCAGTGAAAATTGTGCTGTATTTTTTCTAATAAACGATAATTATTCAAATAAGTTTTATTTTAATTTCAATCTCAGTATTTTCTACACAAAGAGAATTCATCTAGATAATTTATTAATGGTGCATTGATTGGGGAATTTTTTGTCCGGTACCATAACATTTTGATATTACTTTATTTAAATGATATAGTGCTCTATTAATTTGAGAATTTTTTAACCACTCTATACACTACATATTAAGTTTTATGATTCTTATTGATACTAAAATTTAAGTCCTCTATTTAGAGGTGTTTGATTTTTATTTTGGTTAGCTTTTGTGTGTATAGGATATCTCCACGTTATCAATATAGTAATATAATAAGAAGGGGGCGGCTATTTCAAAGAACACATGAGCTATATTTATCCAAAGCATTATTTAGTTAATAGTTCTATGAACTTAATCTATTTTTAACCGCAAATGAAATTATTAAACACTATTGGAGGCCCTTAAAATACTTAATATAATTTGTAAACTTACCTTGATATGCTAATGTCAGCCTTTCGTATCTGGTGTATATTAAAAGTTTCTCATTTTTACCTTTAAACACCTGTTTCTGGTACACCATTTATGTGTAAATAGTTTTATATATAAATTAATGGAACTAGTCAGATATAAACTTGAGGTGATCATTTTGTTAAAATAATATATTATCTCCCTTACATCGATTTTGTAGTTATATGTAGAGTAAAAATTGTATAGTTGAACTTGTTATCAATCATATTCAATTACTGTCTTCTTAGAGAATAGTTAAAAATAGGTATATTTGGGGGAAAATAATAAAAAGTTTTTGAGCAATTCAACTTTATTACATACAAATAATCAATAAAAATATAAGTACTGTTTTGTAAAGCAATGGAGCACTAAATATTATATACCTTTTACGGTAAATCTGTTAATCACATATGCATGGTTTTTTATAGTAAACTCTCGAGTAAAGCAAACTTTCGCATATTAGTTTTGAGATGTGTGTTTTCCACCTGATATTTTTTAGTGACGCTGATTCCTGGTTTGAAATTGTAGCACATAAACTTAATAGATTTTCTAGACGGTTGTTGTTCCCTAATTTGCACATAATTTTACTATTACTCTGAAAATATTCTTTGTTGTGTACAATAACCGTTTTTCCTATATCATTGTTTCTACATTGTTCAAAAATTACCTTTTCTTAAAACATTCACTAGTTTTTAAACACTTGCGAATTCTGTTTAATACGCACACAAACGTATCCGTTTTTCGTCTATGGTTTAATAGCATCTCACATGCAGGTGATGGGCAGGTGTCGAACGTGTGGGGAACATTATTTGGCACCATTTTTTGCTTTCGTATATTACTTTTCACTTCAACATTTTTAACGCGTTGAATTTTTACGTGTTGTCCTTGCACTGGTTTGAGAATCTCCATTTGTTAAAAACATTCACTATTTTTTTAAAGATCGATAAGAGCCCACAAATTTTATTTGTAGGAATATGTCCGGTTCCTTGGGATTTGTAGATTTTTTCACAATTGAATTGATTTGCGCTATCACTGAAATATGTTCATTCTTGCATGTCAACTTCTTTATGAATAAGCGGCTATCACAGTTTATCAAATTACGAAGAACACGGGTATGAAACACTCCATTTGTTAAAAACATTCACTTTCACTATCCCTGGTAAATCTTGCGAAAACTGTAGTACTGTGACACCCGCATATAACTAACAATTTTGCATTGAAAAATAAATGTTGTTATGGTCCGTATAATAAATTCTAAACTCTATTTCATTGACGCACCCACCAATGATTTTTTAACTTGGTAAGCTGTCTCAGCATATCATATATCAACTTTTGTTTATTTGTTGTAAGTGTGTGAACTTTTGTCCCGCACATATTCTCTCCCAAGTTGCTATTCTGAATTTTTTGTAAGCCATATTAGTGGAGCGAAATTGAGCATAAAAGTCTCTCCGTTCTCGAGAAAAAAAAAATTACCGTAGAACCAGTTCAGACCTTATAGGTTTTATAAAGTGAACAATTTTACATAAGAAATAGCTATTTACGATATTTTTTTGTGGTACTGACATTTTTTATTTCGAAAAAACTTCAGAAATTGGTTGTTTAGAAGATTCGTGTTTTTTAAAATTAACATCCTCATATCTTCGAATCTAATTGGGCTATCGATCTGATTTTTTTTTTAAATTCAAGTACACACCCAAGCGCTTCCAACGGTGTTTTTGTTTATATCAATTATTGTTTATTATTTTCTTTAAATAACAATGAACTTATTACTTCGCAAAGAATGCACTCATATTTTCACTAAGCGACAAACTTTTTTATTTTTGCAAATTATCATATACATGCAGCGGTGCAATTGAAGCCAAGATATGGGACAAGTTTTTGAAAAAAAAATTTTTCATCTAGGACTTATAGTTTTTTATTTATGAATATTTTTGTAACGCAGTAGCTATGTACACCGGCAGGCGTACGACTACCGGTATCCAGTACTGCGTCCGCACGAGCGGAGCGCTAAATATGATTGTGCTGTCGTAATAAAATAATGTGAATTCGTATACATCGTGGATGTTGTTGGGTGTAATACAATTTTCTGAAGTTACTTTTAAAAGAGTTATTATTTATTCATAATGGAGTGTATTATGTTATCATTAATATCTAGTGCCGAGAAAAGACAAGATGACTGTGGAAAACAAATTCTACTTCAAAGCGCTGGTATTTTGAGTGGGGACATTAAAGTGAAATATCACGTAGATTGTCGCCAAAGTTATACAAGTCAACAAAATATGACTGCCCAGTCGACTAGTGGTCGAACCTCTCAAAGTGTAAAACCTATTTCTGTAACACGTCACTCTAATTCTCATCCGATCTATGTGCTTGATTTGCAATAAAAGTGAAGCAAAGAACAAACGACAATTAGTATCAGTACAAGCAGGTAAATCCATTAAATCTTATGTAAAAATCTGTTATAAGTACTTTTAGGAGCCGGAGGGTCTACTTATGCAAAAATTAATGTACGCTGCAGAACAACGAGACGATGATATAGATATGATTGCCAAATTAAGTGGCTATGAAGATATATTTGAATATGATGCAAAATATAATAAGAGCTAAAAATAATCCGGAAACTACACACTTACCTGATGACTTTGACAAGTTTAACTCGACATCAAGTAGTAGCGATTTTAAAGAAAATTTCAAACTCAACGGCTCTTCGGAAATACTGATTCTCCTCAGAGTAGCATCGACGCAATTCAATGCATACATTTGATTTAAAAAGGCAGGGATTTCCCGCACCGGGTGATATTAATAAAGCAGAGTTTGAAAATCAGGTTCCAAATATGTTACTTCTTTTCATATCTTGGTTAATAGATGGTAAATTATTTGCGGAGGTAAGCAGTATTCTATTCAAAGTTATACTGAGTTTTACTTTTTTTGTGTATTGTGATCTTAGACTAGGAAAGATAGATGGTGAGGACTCGTAACAGCGCATAATCGCCACGCTAACAAGTTGTGCCTAAGACGCCATTGCGGTGGTGGCACACAAACGGTAGAGAGCAAAATGAAATTTTCCAATAGAAGTGATTTATAAGTGATGTAGTGCTAATTTATGTAATGTACCTACATGATGGTATCATATTCTATAAACTACTGTAAAAATCACAGCGGGAAAAAATTGAAAGGAGTGACGCTTTGCAGGTTAAAGTATATGCAGTTTTCACTTTACCTAGTTAAATTAACTGTAGGCCTATTATTTACTTAATTATGTCCGTGTGCATGCAATGATAATGAGAAGCATAGTATATCATTTTCTGGTATGCAATTTGCACGTTATTTGATTGAAATTTTCATTCATCTTTTCTTCATTGAATATAGAACAGTGCATCCGAAATGACACTTTTACCATGGGCGTAGGTATATCGATTATGGTGTTATATTATATAGAATGTAGAATAAATTCTGGTATATAAGATGTGAGTAAATATATTTATGATGGTGAATATTAATTGTATTATTATGAAGCTATTTTTGGAAAAATACCAGTTTTGTATCGTTTTATTCCTTTCATGTGATAAACTTGACACCTACATATTGTACATATGTTCCGCCACTCGCGCTTGCTCTCTGGTGGCAGGCGGCTTCACTATTGGCAGTAGCGTTACGACTCCTTACAATATATATCTTTCCTACTCTAAGATTGTGATTTAAATTCTAAAAAAAACTTTAACAATATGTACTGAAATTGCAGATGTATGCATCAGTTAAAAATATGGTACTCCAGTAATGATCCAAATCCGCTGCTTGAAGCTACCGAAGGTTGGGGGTGGACTTTAATAAATGATTGTTGGAATCCTGTTTTTTCAAATCAAAAACCTATTCCAGATATTGTACGACAATGTTTAAGCCTTTATTGTTCCGATAAAAATTGCAATAACAAAAAATGTAACCGTGTGAAAGAAATTCTAAAATGTTGTAAGCAGTGTAAATGTGTGGTATATGCAATAATTGCGCAGAATGTATGGTTGAATTTGAGGATGATGAGGATTTTTTTTAACTATCGCTAAAATTATAAAAATTGTAAAACAATAAATATGTATGTTAAAATGACCTGTGATTAAAATTTATACTTTCTACTTTTAGACAATATTATATTTATGTATTAAGCTAGAAGGGTAGTTCTTTTGATTGGTTCTCCAATAATGAGTATTTTAAAGTGTTTACCTGATTAATATATTTGCGTGACCATATTTAGGCTCCAATATACACAAAACAGATCATTTTATATTAAATAAAAGTGTGAATTTAAACAAATTATTTTCGACATACTTTTTTCTTTAAAATACTTCAATGCTTCGTCAGTAATAACTAGAAGAGTAGTTGTTTGGACTGGTTCTCCAATAACGATAAAGTATTTATACCTAACTAATTAGTATATTACCGAGACCAGTTTAGGCACCAATATTATACAGAAAATAGGTAATTTCATATTAAACAGAAAAGTTTATAAGTTGAAATTTGCTTAATACCTAAATAATATTTTCTAATGATTAAAGTAAATAAATAAAAAATAATTACTTTCTTCTTGTTTCCAAATTTTTGTCTATATTACTCGTAATATTTCATATTGCAGTGACAATCACGCGCCTTCCGAGTGTATGCCATATGTTACTGCGTCACAAAAATATTCATAAATAAAAAACTATCAGTCCTAGATGAAAAAATTTTTTTTCAAAAACTTCTCCCATATCTTGGCTTCAATTGCTCCGCTGCATGTATATGAAAATTTGCAAAAATAAAAAAGTTTGTCGCTTAGTGAAAATATGAGTGCATTCTTTGCAAAGTAATAAGTTCATTGTTATTTAAAGAAAATAATAAACAATAATCGATATAAACAAAAACACCGTTGGAAGCGCTTGGGTGTGTACTAGAATTTAAAAAAAAAATCAGATTGATAGGTCAATTAGATTTGAAGATATGAGGATGTTAATTTTAAAAAACACGGATCTTCTAAACAACCAATTTCTGAAGTTTTTTCGAAATAAAAAATATCTGTACCACAGAAAAATATCGTAATTGCCCATTACAGGTCCCAAATAACCTACTCTACAAAATCTACAGACTTTCATCTGGTTCTACGCCAAAAAAAATAAACGACACATTCCTGGGTCGATTTCGCTCCTCTATATATTATCTGTGGAAGCATCGCATATTTCTTAGTTAATTGTCCTGTTTGTTAATTCTTGAAATGAATTTGCTTTATTCCCCGTGTCTAGTTAGTTTTTAAATTCAAGTTTCACGTATTCTACAATGTACAGGGTGCGTTTTGTTTGACCAGGATTATTACCTATATTAATGCGACTGTTTGACGTTGTCTATTGAGGAAGTATTATTTAAAAGGCTGAAAATAGATTCTGCTTTACGTTTTCATGTATTATATTACTTTCAACTCACATGTTGCTTCCTAGCACAACATATGACTGCGTTTTTCTGTTTGACGTTGTGTATTATTTACAGAGCTAAAAATAGATTTATCGTGTGGGTCGAAAATATTATTTTAAATTTTCATTAGGGCTAATACGTATCTCCTATGCTTTTCAGGAATCCTTGAATGTCGGTTTTCCTAGTAATAGGTACTTCCACCTATTGTGCATACCTACCACAGGTAACAATCTTCAGGTGATTTCCTAGTACCCTATGTTTTCATACCCTTTTAAATTTATCTGATACGTATATCCTGACCCTCAGGTAACATATATTTATTATACCCTTCCACCTATGCATAGGTACTTCAGGTGTTTTCCTACTACCCTAATAACCCTTATATCCCCACCTTCAGGTAACACATGTTTTTTATTATACCCTTCCACTAATGCACAGGTACTTCAGGTGTTTTCCTAATACCCTAATAACCCTTATATCCCCACCTTCAGGTAACACATTTTTTATTATACCCTTCCACCTATGCACAGGTACTTCAGGTGTTTTCCTAATACGCTAATAACCCTTATATCCCCACCTTCAGGTAACACATTTTTGTTATCCCCTTCCACCTATGCACAGGTACTTCAGGTGTTTTCCTAGTACCCTAATAACCCCTTATATCCCGACCTTCAGGTAACACATTTTTTATCATACCCTTCCACCTATGCACAGGTACTTCAGATGTTTTCCTAATACCCTAATAACCCTTATATCCCCACCTTCAGGTAACACATTTTTTATTATACCCTTCCACCAATGCACAGGTACTTCAGGTGTTTTCCTAATACCCTAATAACCCTTATATCCCCACCTTCAGGTAACACATGTTTTTTATTATACCCTTCCACTAATGCACAGGTACTTCAGGTGTTTTCCTAATACCCTAATAACCCTTATATCCCCACCTTCAGGTAACACATTTTTTATTATACCCTTCCACCTATGCACAGGTACTTCAGGTGTTTTCCTAATACGCTAATAACCCTTATATCCCCACCTTCAGGTAACACATTTTTGTTATCCCCTTCCACATATGCACAGGTAACCATCTTCAGGTGTTTTCCTAGTACCCTATGTTTTCATACCCCTTTTAAATTTGTCTGATGCATATCTTCTATATCCTGAATCCTCTTATTATTGCGCTCTGTTATTCAAAAGATTGAACAATCGGCCCGCGTCTTTGTTGGGTTTTCATTTAAGAAAGTATCATTTACAGGTCTTAAAATAGATTTTGTCGCGTACTTTAAATTTTTTCATATTATAGGTAGTAATCTTAGTAATCCTCACACCTGTCTGCAGCAGATGTTTTGGTAAAGCATATTAAATATAATGTGATATTTCATTTTACCAGATGTAAATGACAAAAATATTACGGAGAGCATGTAAGGAGGTATTATTTACATGGCTAAAAATAGATTATATTGTTAAAACGGATCTCTACATATGTGCAACGGCCTTCTAGTAACCCCGGTAACCAACCTTTACAGCTGTCGCGTATCTAAAACAGCCTCCTTTTTAAATTTCCTATACATATACCTTCAGGTAACAAAAAAGCACATGTTTTTCAGTTTGATATCACGCAAAGTTATATCATTTATCTGATACGTATTTCCAGGTATTTACAGGTTCTATTGTGCCGTATATATTCTACCTGTTCACAGGTTACCCTAGGCGAGAATTTTTTTTGATATCGCGGGAAATATTGTTGGGTATGCATGTATTCTACCTATACGGCCTCCAGGTGTACGATCGAATCATAGATGTGTTCATCAAAGCACGGGTACACGTGCATGAATCCTTCCAGCCTCTGCGCGCGCGTTCATCCGGCGGGCCTCACCTCACCTGACTCAGGGCCCTCCCTCAGACGACAGACTCAATGTCTGGGGTCGCTTAGAGGGGGGGCTATACCTACTATTTCCTAAAAAATACTACTTCCGGTTCGCCATTTTGAATTCTCGCTAATTGGACATCAGATTCGTTATCAGCGGTAACGAGAATTCCCGAGTTCCCACTTTCAGTCCAAAAGAGAAGAAAATACGAGTTTTCCTGAGAAATGGACTATTATTCCGGTCCGCCATTTTGAATGTCGTAAATTAGACCTTTGTTACGTGATCAGCGACCTTGAAAACCCCCAAGCACAGATTTTCGAGGCCATTACATCCATTCTCATTTCTTATGGCCGGTGTCCGGTCCGCCATTTTGAATTTCCCAAATTGCACTTCAGATTGGTAATCAGCGACCCTAAGAACCCCCGAATAATCATTTTCGTCTAATTCTATGGTATATTGTGAATGATAACAATTTTTTAAAATAATTTTATTAAATTAGTCATTTGCCAATTATTGGACAACAAATTAAATCAAACATTTCCGCCAGAAAATAAAAGGTACTGTTTTTTCTAAATGTCTTTCTGAACTCTTTGCAACAAAAATGAAGTCAATTGACCCAGTACCTTTTTTTTAGAGGTAAAATGCCAAAATGGCGGGACTAGTAACCGGTTCATATATGTAACCAAATAAATTTAAAAAATATTTTTAGTATAGACGATTCTAAAAAACCTATTTGTAAACACAAGACACACTTATCAAACTAATAAATTATGTTTAGGTAGACAATTCGGGACATTATTAATTAAGTAATGAAACACTCTTTACAGGGTTTTGCAAACAGCATAAAAAAATCGGTAAATGTATTTACACAGAACTTCCCTCGTTATTTGTGCATGGCAGTCACTCTAAAAAATTAATAATTACGAAATGACATTGAGAATAACAATTGGAATAGAGTGATGCTATTATTGCAAAAAAAACTTGATAAGTTTTGGTCAAAAAAATATACAGATTGCTCATTCAACAGCAAAAGTTCAATACTAAATAGCAGGTGCCGCATATGGCAGGCTTGCGCAAATACCTTTACAAATGTCCACCATGACTGAATTATTTCTTGGGATGACCACCCTGTACATTTTTCAATAAAAGTATAATAGGTGCATATGCCAGATATTATTGCCATCTGTTACATTTTCAATCCAACATTCACGCAATGGAGTGGAAGTATAGTGGTGGTTAAAAAATTCCATTTTTTTAAAAAATTTTCAAAAGATGTTGGTAAAATAATTTTCAAAATTTTTTCTTCTGAAATGGGTTTAATTAAAATGTCAAAAATTTTAAATTTGAGCAAAAAGGAAAGTTTCCTTCTATTCTATAATAGTGCTAAAAAAGTTTAAAAATTATTCGATCTGTGGTAAAAACTTTTTGAAAAATGTTGGTGAAATAAATTTTCAAAAATTTTTTTCTGAAATACCTAGGTTTGGAATGTCATTTAAATTTGAGCATTCTAGTGCTAAATTTTTTCCCAAACTGGTAACAAAATGTTGCAATTTTTTTTCCGAAATTGGTTTGGAATATCATGAAACGTGAAAATTTTAAATTTGAGCAAAACAAATATTTTCGTCTGTTCAATAGTAGTGATACATAAATGGATTAAAAATGTTTTCAAATTTTTTTAAAAATTCTTCCGAAACATTTTTAAATTTATTTCAATAGTTTTAGAATGTCATGGAAACGTGGATAGTTAAAATCTGAACAAAGAAAAAAATTCTATCTTAGTGGTAAAATTATTTAAAAATAGTAAGAAAAATGTCAAATTTTTCTTTTAAATAGATTTAGAACGCTATGAAACGTGGAAATTTGAAATTTGAAGAAATAAAAAAAATTTCGTCTATTTTATTGGTAAACAAATTTTCAAAAATGGTGAAAAAAATGTTCAAATTTTACTTCCCTCGCATACCGAAGGGAAGTATTGTATTCGAGAAAAAATCACCCTCCGAGATTTTTACGGATTCTGACGTTTCAGAATACGGAGATTACGAAAATATAGGTTTTTCAATTCCGTCAGTCTGTCTGTCTGTCTGTCTGTCGGTCTGTCTGTCTGTCTGTCTGTCTGTCTGTCTGTTGGTGCATTTACTAAAAAACTACTTGACGGAGAGCAGTCAAATTTGGTAGGTAGTTGACGCTACTGTCAGCGCAGAAATGGTAGAAATTTCACTAGAAAATATACAGGGTTGACCGTCTAAACGGAATAAATAGTGAAAAAAATTTTTTTTCGCTCAAATTTAAAATTTTCACGTTTCATGACGCGCTAGTCCTATTTCGGGGAAAAAAATTTTTGAAAATTTTTTTCACCATATTTGAAAAAATTTTTACCAAGATGAAAAAAAATTTTTTTTGCTCAAATTTAAAATTTCCACGTTTCATGACACGCTAAACCTATTTCTGAAAAAAAAAAATTTTTGAAAATTTTTTTCACCATTTTTGAAAAAATTTTTAGCACTAAAAAAATTCTTTTTCTTTGTTCAAATTTAAAATTTCCACGTTTCATGGCATTCTAAACCTACATAAAAGAAAAACATGTTTGAAAACTTTTTACCAACATTATTAAAAAAAATTTTATCACTAAAATAGATGGAATTTTTTTTCTTAAAATTTTAAATTTCCACGTTTCACAGCGTTCTAAATCTATTAAAAAAAAAAAAATTGAAAATTTTTTTAAAATTTCGAAAAAAAATTTACCACTAAAATAGATGGAATTTTTTTTCTTTGTTCAGATTTAAAATTTTCACGTTTCCATGGCATTCAAAAATTATTCAAACAAATTTAAAAATGTTTTTGAAAATCTTTTAAAAAAATTTGAAAACATGTTTAGGTAATCTATTTATCACTATTATAGAATAGACGAAATATTTTTTTTTCAAATTTAAAATTTCCACGTTTCATGACATTTAAACCTATTTCGGAAAAAAAAATTTGCCACATCCTTTCACCATTTTGGAAAAAAATTTTAACATTGGAATGGAGCGAAAAAATTTTTTTTGCTCAAATTTAAAATTTTCGCGTTTCGTGACATTCTAAACCTATTCAAAAAAAAGTTTTGAAAATATTTTATATTTTTTAGCCACCACTATACTTCCACTCCATTACGTGAATGTGGAATTGAAAATGTGACAGATGGCAATAATATTTGGCATATGCACCTATTATATACTTTTATTGAATAATGGCATCCCAAGAAATAATTCAGTCATGGTGGACATTTGTAAAGGTATTTGCGCAAGCCTTCCATATCTGGCACCTGTTATTTAGTATTGAACTTTTGCTGTTGGATGAGCACTCTGTATATTTTTTTGACCAAAAGTTATCAGGTTTTTTTGTAATAATAGCAATAGCTATATTCCGATCTGTATTTTCAATGTCATTTCGTAATTAATAATTTTTTAGAGTGACCATGCACAAATAATGAGGGAAGTTCTGTGTAAATAACTTTACCGATTTTTTTTTTTTTTTTAATCAGGCTTAGATATGAAACGTGGAAATTTTAAATTTGAAGAAAGGAAAAAAAATTATTTCATTTTAGTAGTAAAAATTTTTTCAAAAATATTGGTGAAAAAAATTTTCAATTTTTATTACTTCCCTCGCATACCGAAGGGAAGTATTGTATTCGAGAAAAAATCACCCTCCGAGATTTTTTCGGATTCTGACGTTTCAGAACACGTAGATTCCGAAAATATAGGTTTTTCAATTCCGTCAGTCTGTCTGTCTGTCTGTCTGTCGGTCTGTCTGTCTGTCTGTCTGTCTGTCTGTCTGTCTGTCTGTCTGTCTGTTGGTGCATTTACTAAAAAACTACTTGACGGAGAGCAGTCAAATTTGGTAGGTAGTTGACGCTACTGTCAGCGAAGAACTGGTAGAATTTTCACTGAAAAATATACAGGGTGGACCGTCTAAACGGAATAAATAGTGAAAAAAAATATTTTTTGCTCAAATTTAAAATTTCCACGTTTCATGACGCGCTAAACCTATTTCAGAAAAAAAAAATTTTTGAAAATTTTTTTCAAACATTTTTGAAAAAATTTTTACCAAGATGAAAAAAAATTTTTTTTACTCAAAATTAAAATTTCTACGTTTCATGACACGCTTAACCAATTTCAGAAAAAAAAAAATTTTGAAAATTTTTTTCAAACATTTTTGAAAAAATTTTTACCAAGATGAAAAAATTTTTTTTTGCTCAAATTTAAAATTTCTACGTTTCATGACACGCTTAACCTATTTCAGGAAAAACAAATTTATTCACCAATATTTTTGAAGAAATTTTTACTACGAAAATGAAATATATTTTTTTTTTCTTCAAATTTAAAATTTCCACGTTTCATGGCATTCTAAGCCCGATGCAAAAAAAAAATTTTGAAAATTTTTTTTTACCATTTTTGAAAATTTATTTACTAAAATAGATGGAATTTTTTTTGTTTCTTCAAATTTCAAATTTCCATGTTTCATAGCGTTCTAAATCTATTTAAAAGATAAATTAGAAATTTTTCTTACTATTTTTAAAAAATTTTACCACTAAGATAGATTTTTTTTTTTTGTTCAGATTTTAACTATCCACGTTTCCATGACATTCTAAAATTATTCAAACAAATTTAAAAATGTTTTTGAAGAATTTTTTAAAAAATTTGAAAACATTTTTAATCCATTTATGTATCACTACTATAGAACAGACGAAAAAATGTTTTTGCTCAAATTTAAAATTTCCACGTTTCATGATATTCCAAACCAATTTCGGAAAAAAAATTGCATCATTTCGTTACCAGTTTGGAAAAAAATTTAACACTAGAATGCTCAAATTTAAATGACATTCTAAACCTAGGTATTTCAGAAAAAAAAATTTGAAAATTTTTTCCACCAACATTTTTCAAAAAGTTTTTACCACTAAAATAGATCGATTTTTTTTTTATTTGCTCAAATTTAAAATTTTCACGTTTCATAGCATTCTAAACCTATTTTAAAAAATATATAATTTTTAATTTTTAAACTTTTTTTAGCATTACTATAGAATATAAGGAAACTTTCCTTTTTGCTCAAATTTAAAATTTCTACGTTTGACATTTTAAACCTATTTCAGAAGAAAAAAATTTGAAAATTATTTTTTAACCACCACTATACTTCCACTCCATTACGTGAATGTTGGATTGAAAATGTGACAGATGGCAATAATATCTGGCATATGCACCTATTATACTTTTATTGTAAAATGTGCAGGGTGGTCATCCCAAGAAATAATTCAGTCATGGTGGACATTTGTAAAGGTATTTGCGCAAGCCTGCCATATGTGGCACCTGCTATTTAGTATTGAAATTTTGCTGTTGGATGAGCAATCTGTATATTTTTTTGACCAAAACTTATCAAGTTTTCTTTGTAATAATAGCAATAACTCTATTCCGATTATTATTCTCAATGTCATTTCGTAATTATTAATTTTTTAGAGTGACCGCCATGCACAAATAACGAGGGAAGTTCTGTGTAAATACTTTTACCGATTTTTTACTTCCCTCGCATACCGAAGGGAAGTATTGTATTCGAGAAAAAATCACCCTCCGAGATTTTTTCGGATTCTGACGTTTCAGAACACGTAGATTCCGAAAATATAGGTTTTTCAATTCCGTCAGTCTGTCTGTCTGTCTGTCTGTCTGTCTGTCTGTCTGTCTGTCTGTCTGTCTGTCTGTTGGTGTATTTACTAAAAAACTACTTGACGGAGAGCAGTCAAATTTGGTATGTAGTTAGCCCTACTGTCAGCGAAGAACTGGTAGAATTTTCACTGAAAAATATACAGGGTGGACCGTCTAAACGGAATAAATAGTGAAAAAAATTTTTTTTTGCTCAAATTTAAAATTTCCACGTTTCATGACGCGCTAAACCTGTTTCAGGAAAAAAAATTTTTTGAAAATTTTTTTCAAACATTTTTGAAAAATTTTTTACCAAGATGAAAAAAATTTTTTTTAGCTCAAATTTAAAATTTCCACGTTTCATGATGCGCTAAACCTATTTCAGGAAAAAAAAATTTGAAAATTTTTTTCACCAATATTTTTGAAAAAATTTTTACTACTAAAATGATTTTTTTTTTCTTTCTTCAAATTTAAAATTTTTACGTTTCATGGCATTCTAAGCCTGATTTAAAAAAAAGTTTTTTGAAATTTTATCACTAGGATAGAATTTTTCTTTGTTCAGATTTTAACTATCCACGTTTCCATGACATTCTAAAACTATTCAAACAAATTTAAAAATGTTTTTGAAGAATTTTTTTAAAAATTTGAAAACATTTTTAATCTATTTATGTATCACTACTATAGAACAGACGAAAAAAATTTTTTTGCTCAAATTTAAAATGTCCACGTTTCATGATATTCCAAACCAATTTCGGAAAAAAAAATTTGCAACATTTTGTTACCAGTTTGGAAAAAAATTTAACACCAGAATGCTCAAATTTAAATGACATTCTAAACCTAGGTATTTCAGAAAAAAAATTTTGATAATTTTTTTCACCAACATTTTTCAAAAAGTTTTTACCACTAAAATGGATCGAATTTTTTTTTATTTGCTCAAATTTAAAATTTTCACGTTTCATAGCAACCTATTTTAAAAAAAATACATCATTTTTAATTTTTAAACTTTTTTTAGCACTACTATAGAACAGAAGGAAACTTTCCTTTTTGCTCTAATTTAAAATTTCTACCTTTGACATTTTAAACCTATTTCAGAAGAAAAAAATTTGAAAATTATTTTACCATCTTTTGAAAAATTTCAAAAAAATGAAATTTTTTAACCACCACTATACTTCCACTCCATTACGTGAATGTTGGATTGAAAATGTGACAGATGGCAATAACATCTGGCATATGCACCTATTATACTTTTATTGAAAAATGTACAGGGTGGTCATCCCAAGAAATAATTCAGTCATGGTGGACATCTGTAAAGGTATTTGCGCAAGCCTGCCATATGTGGCACCTGCTATTTAGTATTGAACTTTTGCTGTTAAATGAGCAATCTGTATATTTTTTTGACCAAAACTTATCAAGTTTTCTTTGTAATAATAGCAATAACTCTATTCCGATTATTATTCTCAATGTCATTTCGTAATTATTAATTTTTTAGAATGACTGCCATGCACAAATAACGAGGGAAGTTCTGTGTAAATACCTTTACCGATTTTTTTTTCCTGAAATAGGTTAAGCGTGTCATGAAACGTAGAAATTTTAAATTTGAGTAAAAAAAATTTTTTTTCATCTTGGTAAAAATTTTTTCAAAAATGGTGAAAAAAATTTTCAATTTTTACTTCCCTCGCATACCGAAGGGAAGTATTGTATTCGAGAAAAAATCACCCTCCGAGATTTTTTCGGATTCTGACGTTTCAGAACACGTAGATTCCGAAAATATAGGTTTTTCAATTCCGTCAGTCTGTCTGTCTGTCTGTCTGTCTGTCTGTCTGTCTGTCTGTTGGTGTATTTACTAAAAAACTACTTGACGGAGAGCAGTCAAATTTGGTAGGTAGTTAACCCTACTGTCAGCGAAGAACTGGTAGAATTTTCACTGAAAAATATACAGGGTGGACCGTCTAAACGGAATAAATAGTGAAAAAAAATTTTTTTTGCTCAAATTTAAAATTTCCACGTTTCATGGCGCGCTAAAACTATTTCAGAAAAAAAAAATTTTGAAAATTTTTTTCAAACATTTTTGAAAAAAATTTTACCAAGATGAAAAAAAATTTGTTTTTGCTCAAATTTAAAATTTCTACGTTTCATGACACGCTTAACCTATTTCAGGAAAAAAAAATTTGAAAATTTTTTTCACCAATATTTTTGAAAAAATTTTTACTACTAAAATGAATTTTTTTTCTTTCTTCAAATTTAAAATTTTCACGTTTCACGGCATTCTAAGCCTGATTAAAAAAAAAGTTTTTTGAAATTTTATCACTAAGATAGAATTTTTCTTTGTTCAAATTTTAACTATCCACGTTTCCATGACATTCTAAAACTATTTCAAACAAATTTAAAAATGTTTTTGAAGAATTTTTTAAAAAATTTGAAAACATTTTTAATCCATTTATGTATCACTACTATAGAACAGACGAAAAAAATTTTTTTGCTCAAATTTAAAATTTCCACGTTTCATGATATTCCAAACCAATTTCGGAAAACAAAATTTGCAACATTTTGTTACCAGTTTGGAAAAAAATTTAACACCAGAATGCTCAAATTTAAATGACATTCTAAACCTAGGTATTTCAGAAAAAAATTTTGAAAATTTTTTTTCACCAACATTTTTCAAAAAGTTTTTACCACTAAAATAAATCGATTTTTTTTTTATCTGCTCAAATTTAAAATTTTCACGTTTCATAGCATTCTAAACCTATTTTAAAAATACATCATTTTTAATTTTTAAACTTTTTTTAGCACTACTATAGAACAGAAGGAAACTTTCCTTTTTGCTCTAATTTAAAATTTCTACCTATGACATTTTAAACCTATTTCAGAAGAAAAAAATTTGAAAACTATTTTACCATCTTTTGAAAAATTTAAAAAAAATGAAATTTTTTAACCACCACTATACTTCCACTCCATTACGTGAATGTTGGATTGAAAATGTGACAGATGACAATAACATCTGGCATATGCACCTATTATACTTTTATTGAAAAATGTACAGGGTGGTCATCCCAAGAAATAATTCAGTCATGGTGGACATTTGTAAAGGTATTTGCGCAAGCCTGCCATATGTGGCACCTGCTATTTAGTATTGAAATTGAACTTTTGCTGTTGGATGAGCCATCTGTGTATTTTTTTGACCAAAACTTCTCAAGTTTTCTTTGTAATAATAGCAATAACTCTATTCCGATTATTATTCTCAATGTCATTTCGTAATTACTAATTTTTTAGAGTGACTGCCATGCACAAAAATAACGAGGGAAGTTCTGTGTAAATACCTTTACCGATTTTTTTTTTCTGAAACAGGTTTAGCGCGTCATGAAACGTGGAAATTTTAAATTTGAGCATAAAAAAATTTTTTTCACTATTTATTCCGTTTAGACGGTCCACCCTGTATATTTTCCAGTGAAATTTCTACCATTTCTTCGCTGACAGTAGCGTCAACTACCTACCAAATTTGACTGCTCTCCGTCAAGCAGTTTTTTAGTAAATGCACCAACAGACAGACAGACAGAGTGACGGAATTGAAAACCTATATTTTCGTAATCTCCGTGTTCTGAAACGTCAGAATCCGAAAAAATCTCGGAGGGTGATTTTTTCTCGAATACAATACTTCCCTTCGGTATGCGAGGGAAGTAAAAACTATCTATGAGAACTAAAATAAAAACTGTTTGTAAAATTATTGATTTACAATATTTGCATTCTTTCGATAACCTGAATTCTGGTTATGCTAGCAATTAAAATCCTAAAATGAAGTTGTCTTTCTTATTGGACAATTCTCATTCTAACTCTAGTTTCCACACAGTTCCCTTCGGCTACGCAGAGTAAACCACTATCCATATAACCCTCTACGGCCATGAAGATTTAGTTACGATGAGAACAAAGGGTGAATGATAGATTTCATGAAGTAATCCATTTGAATGAAAAATTGTCCAAAAGACGAGGTATGTAAATAAATTTTGGGCTTTTGTTGTCATTTTAACTAAATCTGCATGACCGTAATGGGGTATGTGGATACTGCACAGCCGTAGGGGACTGCGGGGAAACTAGTTTAGAATGAGAATTGTCCAACAAGAAAGACAAATTAATTTTAGGGTTTTAATTGCTAGCATAACCAGAACTCAAGTTATCGAAATAATGCTTCATGTAGAAATATTTTCAAAAAGTATAATATCCTAACCTTGGTTTCAATATATCTCTTAAATCTTATGGTTTTTATGCATGGGAATATATCAATGTTTATAAAAAGTAGTGAAGTACATCGTTATCCCACTCGCCACAACAATAATATATACATTAATAGGTTTTACCATAGTTTTTTCAAAAAGTCTCCATATCTTGCAGGATCAACCTATTATAATATGTTACCCATGGAAATAAAAATATTGCCAAAAGCCAAATTTAAATCTAGCCTTAAAAATATGTTGGCTCAAAATTCTTTTTATAGCCTAATGGAATTTACCGAGTATGCCCGTGAGCATTTTAGTCAGTAATTTTAGTCAATTTGTTATGTATGTATTATTTAATTTTGTCTGTATTTTAAATCATATCTTATGTAAAATTATTGTAAATAATACGTTCAATGTACATAATTATACAAATGTGTGTAAGGGTTTATATTTAAATGAAATTTATATACATATATATATGTTAATGTACCTACCGTTTATACATTTTATCTGTTTTTTGACTCAACTGTTTGTTACCTATATGTATCATGTATGACTTACCTTATCCATATTTTGTAATGGCAACAAAGGTGAATAAAATTTATTATTATTTATTATTATTATTATTATTATGCAAAGATTGCATTGTAAATCAATAATTTTACAAATAGTTTTTCTTTTAGTTCTCGTAGATCGTTTTTTCTGCTGTTTGCAAAATTCTATAAAGAATATGTTTCATTACAAGTATAAGCAAACAAAAAAAATCACTTTTAATTTATTAATCAAGTTTTACTTTAAATGTTTCAATCTCCTTATCCACAAAACCGGGTAATTCAGTTTGGTATTCTCGCCCCTGTATCTTTTTTATTTCAACAAACAATTACAACAAACTAATCAAACTATATATATTTGTAAATCGCTTATCAAGCTCTATCAAACATGATATAGAATGTAATTAGTTTCATGTCATTAAAAAAACTGGTGGTATGGAACGACAAGACAAACAAAAAAACCTTATATAACATGGGGTCTAAAGCTCATAGTTTTGGAGAAAAAAAATAAACAAAAATTTCGCAAATTTTCAATAAAATTTTTTGAGAACTGCTGGAATATTGAGGTAGGTTTAGACCTAGATCTGATCTGAAGAAAACTATACTCTAACTCTCCCTTGTGCAATATTTTAGTTGCTGTGGGTGTTTCGTTATGTACACACGTCCAACCCGCCGCCGTTCGTTGTTTTTGTTATTTTTGAATTTCGTATCATTGTGTATTTTCAAGATTTATTTTATTGACTTACCCTTCAAGTTGTCAAATTCTTGATTACGTACAGACACAACTTGTTCGTTCTTTTTGTATTTCTTTTTGGCTTTTGTACCAAGTTTTTATTTTATTTTTCTTTATTGACAACGTTAGTTGATAGTTTAGTGTTTAGTGTTGAACGGGTTGCGACTACCGAACTGTGTATTGATGCAGATGCAGAGATTTTCAATCATTTAGGAAGGTAGTAAGTTTTTAACCCAGGACACTCATTTATGTTACAAATGTTAATAAACCACATTTAAATTTTCTAAGTTATAAACAATCCAATATTTTGTTCCAAATTAAAAAACACACATGTCAAGAAATGCTCTGTTTAAACCTCGGGCCATTATTTGCTTGCAATTGTGCACGAAAAGAAAACGAATTATGTACCTCTTTATACTTGCCTCAGTTCAGTTGAGGCGGTCCATCAAAGGCGGTCGATGATCCTTTGACACCGCAGACCACGCGTGTGCCGGCGAGCACTTTTTTATGACAATTTAAAAGTTGTATAATTGGGAACAAGTCCATTGACCAAGAAAAGCAGTGGTTTTCAATAGTTGTCTACTATAATATTAAAAATATTGACCTAGATCAGTTTTTTTCAAAGTGCCCCTAGAGGGAAAAGTTATGAAGAGTTTTTGTTTGTCTAGTCGGTCCCCATTAGCAGTTTTTTTAATGACATGAAACTGATTACACCCTGTATTTCCACAAGATGGGGCACCCCCATAATACTATAATTCTAACCAACCTGATCTCTGATCTCTGGGTCTTAGAGCTGTTTTAAAACCTCATGAGCCGTGACCTTCATATGCGCAGAGACATAATCCGCCCTGTTGACTCAGTTACACTTCTTAAAAATATTATATTTATTGTTTACAATTTATCCCGAGCTCTTGTTTATGTATACAGCAAGGCAGCCTCCAGTGTCTTCAAAAACATACTTATAACTCATCAGATTAAACTTTGCCTTTTGCGCATTTCGCGGCTCATGAGATTCTGAAACACCTCTACACCTTTTCTTTGGTTCTATGTAAAAGAAAGATATTACTTTACATCTCTCAATGACGTCGAAGATCTTAAAAATAGAATACGATTTGAATGTGGTTGAAGTTCTTCAACATGTATGATAGACGAGTAAAATTGGGAAGCAAAGACGCTTACTTTCCGAGAAAAAAAAACTGGCGTAGAACCAAACCAGACTTGGTGCGATTCTTTAATTAGGTGATCGTGTACATGAAACCACTTTTCACGACATTTTCTGGTGGTCTGGAACTTTTTTATTTCGAAAAAACTGTAAAAAAATGAATTTTCCATGAAACATGTTTTTCAACGTCCCCATCGTTATATCTTAAAAAATAATTGTGCAATGGAACTGATTTTTTTTTTAAATTGAAGTAGACACAATAGCGCTTCTAACTATGTACAATGTGATTGTAAAATATATTTTTTTTAATTGTTAAAATAATAGCAAACTTAAAGTTGTTATTTTCGTGAATGTATTTTTCAGCAATCGAGAAAAATTTTTATTTATGAAAATATGTATATACATGCTGTGAACAAATTGAAGCCAATATATGAAAAAAGTTTTTAGAATCATAATTTTTGATGTGCAGGTTATAGTATGTAGTCAGCGATTTTTTTAAAACGGGCTAAATCATATTCTTGCACGCCCGGCTCTCATTATACTGTTTACCGCCTGCGGACTACGGTTGTTGGATTCATGTGTACTAATCGGGCTTTTATTAACAGCTCCAAAATAGGTACGAACCTACCTTTTGTTGTTTTAAGGTAAAAAATATTTAAAAGCAGGTAAATATAAATCATTGTTATAAAGTAAGTACCCATCTAATAAGTAGGTTATTACACATTTTTGATTGAATTAAACCAAGACGCAGGAATAAAACAACTTTATTTTTTTGCAACTATTTTTCTATTGAAAAATGAGTATTTAGTTACGTAGGCCCTGCGTTAAAAGCATTCTAGTTCGTCTGTACATTCATCGAAACCTTTAAATAACAGTATTTCAAGTACGGCATTTACACTCGTTACAACATTTTAGGCCTTCTTTAACACAATCATATTTTAGATTTTCACAATTTTTATCTGAACAATTAATGAAAATATTGTCCAAACATCGTCACTTAAATTCCGTCCTGAACCATGTGCATTTATAAGTGTAGTTGGCATATTGCTTCTGTACGATATTCTAAGTTGATGCATAAACCTGCAATAGTTAACTAAATGTATTAGATAGGAAATCTATGATTTAAATATATATGTTTACCTTAAGAATGGGTGGTAAAAGGTGCCTTCAGTTGAAGGAAGCTCCGTTTGTTGTTGTTGCTAATTTGATCCTTAGGTCGTTTAATATCTGAATTTGTTTACTTTTGTTTTTGTGCAGTACTAGAATCAATTTTGTAAAGATTTTTAAAGCTTGGTCTTTAGACAGCAATGGCAATTCCGATAATTTTTTAAAAGCAACAATATTCTTTAAGAACATCAAACGCAGATTTTTTAAATATTAAAATAAAAAACCATTAGTGGTGTCGCAACCAGTAAAACAATGAAGACAAGAACAAACTGTAGTTCATAAACTTTGCACTACCTTCTATATTTACAAAAATTGTCTGCTAGTGAAAAAAGGAGAGTAAGTAAAATTAATACATCTATATCAACTAAGTTCACCAATGTTTATTTGCTAAATTTAGTTTCGTACATTGCATGCAAAATCATCCTGGTATATCTTGCTGTTTGCTAAATAGATTTTTGGTCATTTCTGAATGACGTTTATGTAGTGAAACTACTTTTTCTGTTAATTTAAATCGTCCATCTATTATTAATATTTCGTATTCGATTAAGTACTGTGCAGCATCTGTTGCAAATCGGCGCGGCGCGGCGGCACTGTATGATTGCAAAAAACGTTCATGTTTTCAAAACTTGTCTACCTATACGACAGTCTATATGATATTTTAATTAAATTTCATCATTTAAAATATCTTTTCTGACACAATATTTCCGCGATGTCGTCTTTTTTCAGCACTAGATATTAGTGACAACAAACCTTGTATCCTAGGTCTTGGTACCACATATTTGTCATCATCCCGCGCAATTTTCTTACAAATAATGCACTCCATTATTTTAGAAAACTAAATTGCGAATATTCTACAGCATCGCATTTATTTAAAACTCTAAACTCTCTATACTCTAAATCCCGCAAACTACTAATATACGATTCAAATGTATTGACCCCTCATTTTAACCGCGAAATCTCAAAAATGGCGGACCGGAGAAAATTTGAGAAAATATGTGTTCATTATGTGTCTATTGTAAATTATTCACTGAAGTTTGAATAATGTACATTGGACGGTTTTGAGGTTCTGCTAAGTTATATTGAAAAATACCCTACTTTTTAAGGAAATTTTGACCATACCAGTTTTAAATTCATTATATCTTGAAAAAATATGCCTACTATATGAATAATATTTTAGATATCGATAAAGCGCGGCATTTTTTGTACGAAGAAATTCTTTCATCATTTTTTATTCTAAAATTTGGTTATTGTCAAAAACGTGACTTAATGTTTATTCGGCTATTTATCAAGGTATTTAAAAGATTTTTAATAAACTAGTTAATCATATAAAAGGTAAGTATTTTCAGAAAAAAGAATTGGTATATATCAAATATTAATTTAGTTATCAAGTGCACTAGATAATATTGCAGAACCCGGGCAATAATATTATCTATTGCACTTGATAACTAAATTAATATTTGATATATACCAATTCTTTTTTCTGAAAATGCTTACATTTTATATAATTAACCATTTTATCAAAATTTTTGTAAATACCTTGATAAATAACCGAATAAACATGATGTGTTTTTTAGAATAACTGCAAAATTTTAGAATAAAAAATTATGAAAAAATGTCCTCGTACAAAAAATACCACGCCTTATCGGCATCTAAAAGATTATTTATATAGTAGGCATATTTTCAAATATATAATGGATTTAAAACTGGTATTGTCAAAATTTCCTTAAAAAGTGGGACATTTTTCAATATAACTTAGCAGCACTTCAAAACTGTCCAATGTACATTATTCAAATTTCAGTGAATGATTTACAATAGACACATATTTTTTTCAATTTTTTCCGTTCCTTCGTTTTTGAGATATTCGCGGTTAAGGTGAGGGGTCAATAAATTTGAATAGTCTATTAGTTAGACGCATTTTATCCTACGTTCCATACGCGGTGTACAATAATACATATGACTAATTTAGCGCGCTTTAAAAAAAATCGCTGTTGCCAAACGATACACATTGGGAAAAAAATAATTATATCAAAAACTTTTCTAATGTTTGGGCTACATTTGCTTCACTGTATGTGTATAAAAATTTTCAAAAATAAAAAAGTTTATCGATTGGTGAAAATTGTAATACGTAAAATTCAAATATCTAGTTTTCCTAATTTTTAAATAAATGAAATTGCGAACTGTGTAAAAACCATTAGTACAGTTAAAAGCGCTATTGTGTGTACTTTAATTGAAAAAAAAAACAACGTCGATAGCAACATTAGTTTTGAAGATATGACGGTGGAAACAAAAAAAAACACATTTTATTTAAAATGCAATATTTTCCCTTTTTTTTAATTTAAAAAGGTAAAGACCACGAAAAAATGTCGTGAAATACGATTTCATATGCCCAGTGACATGCTTAACAAAACCTACCATGTTTGACCTGGTTCTACGCCAGAAAAAAAAAAACGGCACGATAGAGTCTCGAATTCGCTCCTCTATGAATTCAAAGTGTGATAAACACAAGGTAATTCGGTTTAGAAGGAAACGGAGGCCTGTTTGAATATGTGAAGTAATAAATAATGTTTTTATTTTCTTAACTGTTAATTAGTAATTTATTAGTAGTTTGTTTATTAGTAATTATTAATTTGTAATTGTTATTTTAATATTATTGTTGAGTATTTTTGTCATTAATTAACTTAAAGATACAATATTCACTGTTTATTTATGTAAAAATTAATTACATAGCTATTTAAAAACAGAATTTTGTTTGATCAAAACATCAAACTTTGTTTCGAAATGTCTCATCGGTGCCATATACAATTCTCGATAAAATCCCTCTCTTTCGAATCTCATTCGCCTAGATGGTACTACTTACATTATTTACAATATTAAAATTCAATTGTTTCCATAGCCAACTATGCTGATTCAAACACAAAACCTTTGAATGACGTTTTATCACATTTTATTAATTTTCTCGAAATTCTTGTTATGGAAATGTATACTTTTTTTTACACAGCTGAATGCAGAAAGAGAATCTCTACAAGAATCGATAAAAGAAAGTATAGCATACCATTTAAAAAAAAGTTGACTATCGTTACTTTGGCATATGTGATCACAGAGATGATTTATGGACGTCATTTTATAGAGCTTGACAAGCGATTTACGAATATATACCGGGTGAGTCACGAATTGCGCTCGCCTCGATATTTCCTAAAATATTTGGAATAGAAAATTGAAATTTAAAGGCCTTATTACACGACTAAAATGCCATCTTTTCAATAAAAAATTGAGTTTGGTGCACATCCGGTTTGACCGGAAATGCCCACAGCTTTCGATTTTTAAATGGAACACCCTATATATTTTTACATTTTTGGAATCTAGAGGAAATTTTGAATACAATACATCCATTTTGGTCACTTTTTGATAAACATTAAAAATTTTATTAAAAAATCTATTTCTGAATCCAGAGTGCTGTGGTGTCCAAAATATATTTTAGTTTGTGTGCTACGTTACTATAAAAATAAAAAGAGCAATATGATTGCATTACTTAATTCTCTAGAGGCGTTTAAAATTTTTAAATGTGATTTTTACCCACTAACTCGGTTTTTTTAAATGGGAATTTAATCGTTCACCAACATTTTTAAATACCTCATTTTCACACGAACCTAATGATACCAAAATTTTGAAAATCCGCTCAGAAATATTTGAGATTTCAGCCAAAATACAATGCATCCAAGCTTTTAGAAACATGCGGCTAATAGATAATAGATTAGTGGGCTTTGGAAACTTAAATGGCACATTTCTGTGTAAATCTGGTAACCTAATAACATTGGAAAAATCATAGTAGCCATTGAATGTAATAAAACAATATCAGCTGTCAGACAGATACAAAATAAAGCGTTGCGGAAATCTCTTTGAGTAAAAATTAAAGGAAATGAATAATTTTGGTAGAAATGAAAAGGTCGATATGTTACTGACATATGGAGAGCGTCTCAAAAATTCAACTGCAGCTGCAGAACTGTATCAGCAACGATATCCCAACAGACGTCATCCAAGCAGACACTTGTTTGCCAGAGTGGAACAAGAATTTAAGAAACGAACCCAATCAACAAGATGACCATCAAACATTTATTGTAAGTGAGGACGAAATTGATGTATTAGGATTTGTGATGGTACACCCAACAACATCAACAAGGGAATTGTCAATGGAATGCGACATTAGTCAGTCTTCGGTTTGCAGAATTTTAAAGAAACATAAGTTTCGGTCTTATAAATACCAAATACACCAACATCTTTATGGAGATGATAACGACAGGAGGCTAGTATATTGCAACTGGTTCCTTAAATGCAGTACAACAAAACCCAGGTTTTCCTTTTCATATTTTATATTCAGATGAAAGTAGATTTACGAACCAAGGTATGTTTAACAGAAATAATACTAGGTACTGGGCTCAAGAAAATCCGAGGTTGGTAGGGCGGGGGAATATTCAGGAAAGATTTGGGTTTAACTGTTGGCTTGGAGATCGAATAATTGGACCCATATTTTTTGATGGAATACTTACTGGCGAACGATATTTATTCTTTTTACAAAACCAGACAGCAGAATTTCTTGACTTACTTCCTCTTGCCTATTTACAAAATCAGTTTTTCCAACAAGATGGTGCTCCCCCACATAATTCCAGAAGAGTGATGGAATATTTAAATAACTTGCATGGTGAACGCCTTATCGCAAATCAAGGTCATATCAGGTGGCCTCCTAGGTCACCTGACTTAACACCCCTCGACTATTATGTATGGGGCACTCTCAAAAATAAAGTTTATAAAACTTCTTCAAATATTGTCTAAATGTTATTTGTGGCATTATCTTAATTTCTTTGGGACTTCCTGCCACATGTATGTTTTCTTTCTAAGCGGTGCTAGGGGAATCTACAAAATATATCACAATTAACCAGTATTTTACTGGTAAAAAACCTCTACGCCTGTGACGTTTACGTCAAAGGATCAGTTAAAGGTTGTTTAAATAAACAACACAAATAAATAAATACCCGTGAAGAGCTGCAAAATAAAGTTGTACGGGCTCTTAATGAAATAACGCCGGCTGAATTGCGCAGAGCCATTCAAACAACTGTACGCAGAGCCGAATTGTGTATAGAAAAAAATGGTGGACATTTTGAACAATATCTATAAATGTCAATTTATGGTTTAATTATATTAATTATTTTAAAGATACCTACTGTTACCTAGTTTAAGTTTAATTGTTCAAACGGAATTGATTTTTATTTATTTATAGGCCCGATATTTATGTTCATTTAAATAAAACTCTGAAAACCGAACTGATGTCGCATTATATTGCAAATGTCCTTGTGGATATAATTGTGTTTACCTCCACATACCTATGCTAAACTTAATTGTAACGTTCTTTGCGCTCACAATTATTAAATGTTTGATAGCTTAAGATTGCCTATAACTACACTGTCTGACAGCTGATATTGTTTTATTACATTCAATGGCTACTATGATTTTTTCCAATGTTATTAGGTTACCAGATTTACACAGAAATGTGCCATTTTAGTTTCCAAAGCCCACTAATCTATTATCTATTAGCCGCATGTTTCTAAAAGCTTGGTTGCATTGTATTTTGGCTGAAATCTCAAATATTTCTGAGCGGATTTTCAAAATTTTGGTATCATTAGATTCGTGTGAAAATGAGGTATTTAAAAATGTTGGTGAACGATTAAATTCCCATTTAAAAAAACCGAGTTAGTGGGTAAAAATCACATTTAAAAATTTTAAACGCCTCTAGAGAATTAAGTAATGCAATCATATTGCTCTTTTTATTTTTATAGTAACGTAGCACACAAACTAAAGTATATTTTGGGCACCACAGCACTCTGGATTCAGAAATAGATTTTTTAATAAAATTTTTAATGTTTATCAAAAAGTGACCAAAATGGATGTATTGTATTCAAAATTTCCTCTAGATTCCAAAAATGTAAAAATATATAGGGTGTTCCATTTAAAAATCGAAAATTGTGGGCATTTCCGGTCAAACCGGATGTGCACCAAACTTGATATTTTAGGAAATATCGGGGCGAGCGCAATTCGTGACTCACCCGGTACTGAAACATTTTCTTTATAGGATTTTGCAAACAGTGGAAAGAAAAGCTATCTATGAGAACTAAAGGAAAAACTATCTATATAAAAATATTAATGAAATCTTTGCATTCTTTCGATAACCTGACTTCTGGTTATGCTAGCAAGTAAAATTCTGATTTGCCATTCTCATTTTAACACTAGCATCCAACCTAGTCCCCTACGGCTAAGCAGGCTAAACTAGTATCTACATGATCCCCTACGATATGTAAATTCAGTTAAAAATGAGAACAAAGGCCTGAAATTAATTTATTTACGTACCTTGTCTTTGAAAATTTTTTCATTCAAATGAATTACATTTTCATAAAATCTCATTCAGTTTCTTGGAAATGCTTAGCCTTTGAAACGTTTTTCGTCCTTATTGGGTACTCTTCAGAAAAGCCTAAAGCCACTCATAACGATGTTCCATGCAAAACTAAGACATTTTATATGAATGGTATAAAATAATTATAATTGACATTGACTGATAAAAAACAACAGATCCTCACCTATCTATTAGCTAACTAGTATTGGAGCCTATATACTCTATGCAAAATCCTATAAAGGAAATGTTTCATTACTATAAGCAAACAAATAATAAATAATTCACTTTTAAATCACCCGGTACCTATGGTTTGTTGTAGTTTTTTTTGTTGAAATAAAAAAGACACAGGGGCGCGAATCCCAAACTAAATCCCTCGGTATATAACCATGCATTATTCTATGTAGTTGGCCCCCATTTGCTGTGTAGCACGTGTGACAGCACCACGTCATCTGTCACGGTTGTCTGTTAGGCTCACAACCTCACTCAAAGCGTTTTTTGTCAGCTTCTTACTGACATCAGCAACGAATATTAGACATTCTTTTCGCCGCTGGTCGTCTGGTTTCCCTAACTATACACCGTTCTATATTTTATCCTCTCTCTGCCTGATGGACCGACAAAATAAGAGAATTTGGAAGAATACGATGCTGGAGAGTCGCATCTTCTTGAAAAATTGAATAATTAGTACGTCGTACAAATGTTTTAAAATATTTCTTCTAAGAATCGTCTGTTTGAAAAAAAGAGAGATTCTAGGTAAATAACCTCGTAAATAATCAGATACTTTGACCGTAGTGCAAACAATTTTTTCGTCTGGAAGTAAACTTGTTAACGATAAAATTGACAATTAATTGCAGTTAGGTACTGATAAGATCTGGTTAAACTGGAATACTGTAATTGGGTTTTCTTGTATAATTGGTTATCTTTTACTTGTTAATGCTGGGTAATAACTTGAAGTCTTCATTGACCCTGTCTAGAGGTGATTAAAAAAAATATTAATAATTAACCAAATAAATAATGGAAAAACCTCTGACGGATGCAACAGGCATAAGGTAACTAGTATTTAATAATAATAATAATAAGCTCTCTCCACTGGCTCATGTGTAAGTAATTCGATGTATCGATTTCGCAAAAATATGAGCATACTCCTGAAAAATTTATTAACACCAATGATGTCACACTTATGTGGGACATGCCTTTTACAACTGACACTTGTTAGAAGTATATGCCGAGCTAAAAAAGGCTTGTTAAAAAAAAACATTTTCAGAAGAAACATTTTAGCAGCAAAAGCAAGTAGACAGCATCTACTGGAAAATTGTCAGTTTGTCAGAGATGTCCATAAATATTCAATTAGAAGCAATATCGGAAACAAATTTTGTTTTGCTAATAATGTTAAATAAAATCAGTTATTTCATAATGGACTTATAATGATATAATAAATTACCCGTTGATATTAGACTACAAATTTTAACGTTTTTAAAAATAAATGTTCTTACTATGTAAAACAATTCTATTAGACATGTGCTGCTTATAATACTGTTTCTTTTTTACTCTAACAATTTTAGCAATACGCTGTTTAACAGGGTGTTTCATGAGGAACTGCACATTGCCGAGGTTGCAATTTTACAAAACTATTTTATAATATCGTACAAGTGTTATTGCAAATTTGCGCCTTTTTGCAATTATTTTGAATAGTGCAAATGTGAATGAGGCAAATAATTATAAATTTAACAATGTTCCGTTATTAACAAAAGGTTGCAAATGTGCATAAGGTCGTGCAATAGAGTAACAAACATTTGCAACCCTATTTTAAGACTTTTGAATTTTTTCGCCCTCCATTTTTTTGAAAATTTAAAAAAAATGGTTGCAGTTGAACTTCCGGTAATTTTTTTTATATGCAAATTCACACACAGCCTCGGTAGGCCAATCTACACGGTCTGTCAGATTTGCAAAACTTTTGCAATTTTTTCGCAGTAGAAATCCTAAATAACGGGTTAAAAATAATAAAAAAACAATATTCCGTTTACACGATCAGGTTGCAAAGTGAGATTAACATTTGCAATAACCTTTTCAATCGATTTCCAAGTTTGCACAACTTTTGCAATTTTGTCTAAATAGTTATTGTCAATTGTTTAAAAGTCAATTATTAACAATGTTCTGGACCTCAAAAAAGGTTGCAAATCTAGATTTGTTTATATTTATATGTTACTTTGGTTCTATCATAGTATGGCAAGTTTTGTAATTTTGTCTGGCTTTTTTGCTTGAATGACAGGCCTATTATAGCACGAGGATTGTTTTCAGCCCAGTTATGCTAATTTCTTGAATTAAATACGCTATCCCGTCAACTTTTTACCTGTCCTAAAGAGTTCAAGTCGAGATTTGAACATGTAAAGAAAAGATCATCTCGAACTTCGCAGCGAGCCAGTTTCCTTTGGTCTTCTTGTCGATGGGGAAAAATTGGGAACTGCCGTTTTTACTGATATGCCGAGTTACAAAGACCGAAATAATGGCAAAAATTTTATTTGAACATTTTTTTTATTGGTACTCTCTTTTGCTTATTTAAAGTACGCCTCAAAGTGTTTAAATCCAAGTTTTAAAAACGCGCAAGTTTTAAAGTTACCATGGCAACATCAACAACCCGAGAAATGTGAAGTCAAAATGTCAACTTTTCAATTAATGATCTGACAGGAGTACCTTGTAACTCAAACAGAATATCACTAACAAATGTTTCGAAAGCTTTATTCAAATATTTTACAATCAGTAACAACTGTAGTGACAATAATTAATCCTATATGTGACAGATTGCAAATTAATGTTTGTTTTTCTCATTTGACACTGACAGGTATCCGGATGTCACATCACGAATTCAACCATTTTACATTCTTAATTTTTATTTAAATTTTTTGTAGTAATAATGCCCACAAAAACAAACTCTCTGTAAAAAATAGCGCCAAGTCAAAAGAATATATTTCCTCTCTACAAAAACAAAATAAGAAAATGTGATCTCTCCAAAAATATTTGAAATCATTTAAAATCGCCAAGTTCGGTATCTAATTATAAAAAGAAAATGAAAAAAAAATGTTTTCATATACAAAAAAACTTGGCGTGTTTCACTTTCCATGTTTCCGCAGATCCTCCTGCACATGTTGATGATCGAAAATAATATGTAATACTGCAGTCAGAGGTTGACGGAATAGTATATTCTATAACAAGTTATAGAATGGCCCATATTCCACACGAGCGAAAAGTTTGTAGGCAGAGCCGAAGGTGAGGACTACGGTTCGCGAGTGTGGAATATGCCATTCCAAACGTGTTGTAGACTATTCTTTCTCTAATAAGATTTTATAAATTACATAAAAAAACTTTAAAACTGTTTAAAACGTCAAATGCGAAGCTACCTTTTGTTCGACGTAACCATAGCAACCGAACCACTAACAGCTTCTGATTCATCGAAAGCCGTATTGTATTATACCATAATAGTGTGTTGGAATGATACTAGTTCTGACACAATTTTTAGTTGTGGAATTTGTAATTTCTGAAATGGTGTTAGAGAAAAATGTTTATAAGATTAACTGAGTGGCACTAGTGAATCCAAACAGCGTTTTGTCGCTTAGTGAAACGCGCCAAATTTCTTTTGTATTTGAAAACTTTTTTTTTTCATTTTCTTTTTATAAACAGATACCGGACTTGACTATTTCAATTGATTTCAAATATTTTTGGAGAGATCACATTTTCTTATTTTGTTTTTGTACAGAGGAAAGATATTCTTTTGAATAAAGTGTTCTTGGCACTATTTTTTTACAGAATTTGTTTTTGTGAGCATCTCACTACTTTTTGTAGATATTATTTCTGTAAAGATACACGGGTGCTCGCTTATTCCTTATGTGAGCGGGAATGTTTGAGTGAACGATTTCGGCTGCGCCGTCGTGCTCGAAAAATCGTACGTATTTGAAAGACCTTAGTATCCACTTATACTTTAATATACTATTTGAATTTGACGTTCATGTGACAAATACATTTTTATATTTACAAAAATTGTAATTGTTAAGGTCATGGTTGATATAGTGTTGATTGTTATCCAGCATTTATGCGACTTCATTCTTACGCATCTACAGCCAACGGAAAACAACGGAAAGTCGTTTGCTAGACACCCGTATCGTTTCTCGAACTTTTTTCGTATTGTTATGTATTACACCCCCTTGAATCTTGAGATTGATACGCTTATGTCTAATAGTGACTGGAAACTTGTAAAAAGTGGTAGAGTTTTCTAGAGTGTGGTAGGAGAAGATTCCTGATTATGTTCTAGATAACTCTAGAGGCAATTTCATGGTATATAAGGCGAGATTCCACAGCGGGAAGAGAAAGAGGAAGTTTATTAAAGAGAAGTTTTACTGAGGGCAAGTTAATAGCGAAAGTGAGGTTAAATATCAAGTAAACAAAGTGTAAAGGTTATTTTGAAGTATTGTATAGACAGTAAATTATTAAATAAAGTGGTTTACCCCTTGTTAAAATTATTTAGAACCCACAGATTTATACAGGGTGTTTCCTAAAGGGTGGAAAACTCGCGACAGTATGAATAAGTGTCTTAGAATTTCATAATATATAGAGTTTTCCTGAGATAAATCTCGCTGTTTTAATAGCGGTTTTTGGTAACTGGCTATCTCGTTCTCGCTACATTAAAACCAATTGTATGATCGATCCCTTTTGATTTTATAGAAAAAAAAATGTATTATGAGAGTCTAATATTTGATTAATATATTTAGACATAGTTTATATATCGGTATTTTTCTAAAGAAAATTACTTAAAAAAATAAATAACCATTTTCGACCTTGATACGTGTGAGTGTATTGTAGGAACTTTCATGGGAAATGATCAGCCGTTTCCTAGATGAGGATGGGTCACCAATTACCAGCAGACTACAAAAATCAAATAATAGACTATATATAGCAGACAACGTGTTTCAAAACAATTTTACTCTTCATTTCACTAGGTCATTGATGGCAAAGTGTTATGTAAATCCTATAGACGATTATTTTCGGTTCATTAATCACATACTGCTCTCATCACTTGTCAGGGACGGTGCTGGCCATGTGGACGATATGGGGAATTCCACATGTATCACTACAAAAGAAACGGGGAGAACGTGATGAGCATACACATGATAGAGTTCCGTAGCCACTATAGAGCCATACTCGCTAGCATTCTCTTCAACTTTATTAGTCAAGTGCAATGGGCTTGTTACCGATAATTCTTTATTCGTATTTTTTTTATTTGTATTCAATCATCTTGATAAGCTATTAAAATTTCAGTTTCATAAGTATATCCAATCCTTAAATATTTAATGTTAAAAATTGGGTTTTTTTATTTAAAAATTGTGGTATAAACGTTAACTAAAAACATATTTTTTTTAATATTGTAGATTCCTTTTCTATATTTAACTACGTTTTTTATCGAAAAAATGTGTGTTACTATGTAAGACTTAATTTTTAAACGCCGCGATAACGTTTTTTTATATATACCTATGAAAATTTCCAGACAGACAAGTTGTAATAGGTAGAAGAGGTCTTAAACTTAATTTTTAAACAAAAATCAAGGAGGTACTATGAAGTGTACTTTCATAAAAAAAATAATTTATAAAAAATTAAGTCAATCAAATTAATTAACAGAAATTGTCAGACAGGCCAGTTGTAATAGATAGGAGAGATTTAAACTCCAGTTTAAAAGAAAAATCAAGGTGTTATGAAGTGTACTTTAATAAAAAAAGAAAATCGGTAAAGGTATTTACACAGAACTTCCCTCGTTATTTGTTCATGGCGGTCACTTTAAAAAATTATTAATAATTACGAAATGACATTGAGAATAATAATCGAAATAGAGTTATTGCTATTATTACAAAGAAAACCTGACAAGTTTTGGTCAAAAAAATATACAGAGTGCTCATCCAACAGCAAAAGTTCAATACTAAATAACAGGTGCCAAATATGGAAGGCTTGCGCAAATACCTTTACATATGTCGACCATGACTAAATTATTTCTTGGGATGACCACCCTGTACATTTTTCAATAATGTATAATTGGTGCATATGCCAAATGCCAAATATTATTGCCATCTGTCTCATTTTCAATCCCACATTCACGTAATGGAGTGGAAGTATAGTGGTGGTTAAAAAATTTCATTTTTTTTTTAATTTTCAAAAATGTTAGTACAAAAATTTTCAAATTTTTTTCTTCTGAAATAGGTTTAGGATGTCATGAAACGTAGACATTTTAAATTTGAGCAAAAAGGAAAGTTTCCTTCTATTCTATAGTAGTGGTAAAAAAAGTTTACAAATTTAAAAATTATATTTTTTGCTTCCCTCGCATACCGAAGGGAAGTATTGTATTCGAGAAAAAATCACCCTCCGAGATTTTTTCGGATTCTGACGTTTCAGAACACGTAGATTACGAAAATATAGGTTTTTCAATTCCGTCAGTCTGTCTCTCTGTCTGTCTGTCTGTTGGTGCATTAACTAAAAACTACTTGACGGAGAGCAGTCAAATTTGGTAAGTAGTTGGCGCTACTGTCAGCGAAGAAATGGTTAAAATTTCATTGGAAAATATACAGGGTGGACCGTCTAAACGGAATAAAGAGTGAAACAAATTTTTTTTTTGCTCAAATTTAAAATGTCCACGTTTCATGTCACGCTAAACCTATTTCAAAAAAAAAATTTGAAAATTTTTTTCAACAACATTTTTGAAAAAATCGATAAATGTATTTACACAGAACTTCCCTCGTTATTTGTGCATGGCGGTCACTCTAAAAAATTAATTATTACGAAATGACATTGAGAATAATAATCGGAATACAGTTATTGCTATTATTACAAAGAAAACTTGATAAGTTTTGGTAAAAAAAATATACAGTTTGCTTATCCAACAGCAAAATTTCAATAATAAATAGCAGGTGCCACATATGGCAGGCTTGCGTAAATACCTTTACAAATGTCCACCATGACTGCATTATTTCTTGGGATGACCACCCTGTACATTTTTCAATAAAAGTATAATAGGTGCATATGCCAGATATTATTGCCATCTGTCACATTTTCAATACAACATTCACGTACTGGAGTGGAAGTATACTGGTGGTTAAAAAATTTCATTTTCTTTGAAATTTTTCAAAAATTTTGGTAAAAAAATTTTCTAAATTTTTTCTTCTGAAATCGGTTTAAAATGTCAAACGTAGAAATTTTAAATTTGAGCAAAAGGGAAAGTTTCCTTTTATTTTATAGTAGTGGTAAAGAAAAGTTTAAAAGTTACAAATTATCTATTTTTTTAAATAGGTTTAGAATGCTATGAAACGTGAAAATTTTAAATTTTAGCAAATGAAAAAAAATTCGATCTATTTTGGTAGTAAAATCTTTTTGAAAAATATTGGTGAAAAAAAATTTCAAATTTTTTTTTTCTGAAATAGGTTTGGAATGTCATGAAACGTGAAACCTTTAAATTTGAGCAAAAAAAAAGTTTCCGTCTATTCTAGTGTTAAATTTTTTTCCAAACTGGTAACAAAATGTTGCAAATTTTTTTCTCGAAATTGGTTTGGAATGTCATGAAACGTGGAAATTTTAAATTTGAGCAAAAAAAAATTTTTCGTCTATTCTGTAGTAGTGATAAATAGATTAAAACTGTTTTCAATTTTTTTTTTTAATTTTTCAAAAATATTTTTAAATTTGTTTGAATAGTTTTAAAATGCCATGGAAACGTGGATAGTTTAAATCTGAACAAAGAAAAAAAATCTATCTAGTGGTAAAATTTTTTTAAAATAGTAAAAAAAATTTCTAATTTTTCTTTTAAATAGATTTAGAACGCTATGAAACGTGGAAATTTTAAATTTAAAGAAATTTAAAAAAATTCCATTTTAGTGGTAAAAAATTTTTCAAAAATGTAAAAAAAAATTTCAAAAAATTTTTTTTGAATCAGGCTTAGAATGCCATGAAACGTGGAAATATTAAATTTGAAGAAAGAAAAAAAAAATTTTCCATCCATTTTAGTAGTAAAAAATTTTTCAAAAATGGTAAAAAAAAATTATTTTTTTTTTAATTAGGCTTAGAATGCCATGAAACGTGAAAATTTTAAATTTGAGCAAAAAAAAATTTTTTTTTCAACTATTTTAGTAACCAATTTTTCAAAAATGTATTAAAAAAATGTTCAAAAATTTTTTTTTCCGAAATAGGATTAGCGTGTCATGAAACGTGGAAATTTTAAAATTGAGCGAAAAAAAATTTTTTTCACTATTTATTCCGTTTGGACGGTCCACCCTGTATATTTTCCAGTAAAAATTCTACCATTTCTTCGCCGTCAGTAAGGTCAACTACCTACCAAATTTGACTGCTCTCCGTCAAGTACTTTTTTAGTTAATGCACCAACAGACAGACAAACAGACAGACCGACAGACAGACAGACGACGGAATTGAAAAACTTATATTTTCGTAATCTACGTGATCTGAAACGTGAAAATCCGAAAAAATCTCGGAGGGTGATTTTTTCTCGAATACAATACGTCTCTTCGGTATGCGAGGGAAGTAAAAATTTTCACCACTAAAATAGATGAAAACATTTTTTTTTTCAAACTTATAATTTCCACGTTTCATGGCTTTCTAAACCTATTTCAAAAAAAAAATTGAAATTTTTTTTTACCAACATTTCTGAGAATTTAACATTTCCACGTTTCCATGGCATTCTGTTCTCAATCAAGAACAGCCAGTGGAGTTGGTTTCAACTTTGAGAGGCTTAAAATTAATTCAAGCTTATAAGAATACGTTTTTTGTGAATTTTACTCTTGACCATTACAAATGTATTTCTTTCTTCATAACGTTGAATAACGTGACAACGACGCAATGTATGTTCAAAAATAATGTATGTGTGGATATGGAATTAAATAAATAATAAAAAATATAGGCAAGCATTAAACGGTTGAGGAGATATTGATTCATCCTGTATATATAATTTAAAATATCACGTTAAAATTAATATCAGCCCGGGTATAAATCTAAATTTCAAAATATCAAATGAATTATTTCAGAAAATAGCTAGTACCTATATATGTGTCTTACCTTTCTTTCAATAACAAATCCAGATCACGAATCAAGCGCCGGAAATCCCACAGAACACCGCATCGGTAAGAAAGAAATTTCAGGCGATCCCACCACGAGCCCAAAGCACAACTGAACAACCGAATCAAATACCACCCTAACTTATAATAAAAGATAAAAAATGGAAGAGAAAGTATTGTCGAGCATCATTTTGTTAGATTTAAATACGAGGGCGGCGGCGCGGTGTTCACAAAACCGCGGATACCCGAACAATTAAATAAATTTGGACCGCGACTAGTCCATCCCATGTTATACCGTGTCATTAGTAAAACCGGGCGACCGCCGCTTATTGGCCGATTAGTTAATGCATATCAAATATATTGTTTGTGAAACAGGACGACAACGAAGTAAGTTGCTACTGGGAGCCACGGAAATAATGTTTTTATATAGGCACACACACAAAATTAAAGTAACGGGGTTACTCTCGAGTTTATCTTGATGTTCCTTTCTCTGAGCATTTAAAATACGCAATCAAATAACCATCGCGATTGTCCACTTTTCACCCATCCTCACAAAGAGAAGTCTAACGGTGTGAGGTCTGGAAATCTTCCCGGCCAACTCATAGGACCACCGCAGCCATTCCTTCCCCGGAAAAGTTCCATTTAAGAGCTGCGAAAAATCAAGCAAGCAGTTTGCGGAAAATTATTTAGGGTAAATATACAGGGTGGTTCACGAGGAAACGGACATGCTTTAATGGCAGATAGAGGACATCGAGAGTAATCATAATCAACCATTGAAATAGCTGGTTGGGCTCCCGTTGTGTGCCAAATATGAACTTATTATTACATTCATTTACAAAATAACAACCAAAAGACATTTTGGCAAAAATATATATTACATTTCAGCAACGAGGGCCCAACTAGCTTTTACTTCCCTCGCATACCGAAGGGAAGTATTGTATTCGAGAAAAAATCACCCTCCGAGATTTTTTCGGATTCTGACGTTTCAGATCACGTAGATTACGAAAATCTAGGTTTTTCAATTCCGTCAGTCTGTCTGTCTGTCTGTCTATTGGTGCATTAACTAAAAAAACTGCTTGACGGAGAGCAGTCAAATTTGGTAGGTAGTTGACCCTACTGACAGTGAAGAAATGGTAAAATTTTCACTGGAAAATGTACAGGGTGGACCGTCTAAACGGAATAAATAGTGAAAAAAAAATTTTGAACATTTTTTTTAACAACATTTTTGGAATTTTTTTTATCACTGAAATAGATGGAATTTTTTTAATTTCTTCAAATTTAAAATTTTCATGTTTCATAGGGTTCTAAATCTATTTAAAAGAAATATTAGAAATTTTTTTTACTACTTTTAAAAAAATTTACCTCTAAGATAGAATTTTTTTCACGTTTCCATGGCATTCTAAAACTATTCAAACAAATTTAAAAATGTTTTTGAAAAATTTAAAAAAAAATTGACATTGAATTGAACATTTTTAATCTATTTATCAGTACTATAGAATAGACGAAATTTTTTTTTTTGCTCAAATTTAAAATTTCCACGTTTCATGACATTCCAAACCAATTTCGGAAAAAAAATGTTTGCAACATTTTGTTACCAGTTTGGAAAAAAATTTAACACTGGAATAGATGGAAACTTTTTTTTGCTCAAATTTAAAAGTTTCACGTTTCATGACATTCTAAACCTATTTCAGAAAAACAAAATTTGAAAATTTTTCAAAAAGTTTTTACCACTAAAATAGATTTTAAAATTTTCACGTTTCATAGTATTCTAAACCTATTTTAAAAAAATGTAATTTTTAAATTTTAAACTTTTTTTACCACTACTATAGAATAGAAGGAAACTTTCCTTTTTGCCCAAATTTAAAATTTCTGCGTTTGACATTTTAAACCTATTTCAGAAGAAAAAATTTTGAAAATTTTTTTACCAACATTTTTGAAAATTTTCAAAAAAAATTAAATTTTTTAACCACCACTATACTTCCACTCCATTAGGTGAATGTTGGATTGAAAATGTGACAGATGGCAATAATATCTGGCATATGCACCTATTATACTTTTATTGAAAAATGTACAGGGTGGTCATCCCAAGAAATAATTCAGTCATGGTGGACATTTGTAAAGGTATTTGCGCAAGCCTGCCATATGTGGCACCTGCTCTTTGGTATTCAACTTTTGCTGTTGGATGAGCAATCTGTATATTTTTTTGACCAAAGCTTATCAAGTTTTCTTTGTAATAATAACAATAACTATATTCCGATTATTATTCTCAATGTCATTTCGTAATTATTAATTTTTTAGAGAGACCGCCACGCACAAATAACGAGGGAAGTTCTGTGTAAATACCTTTACCGATTTTTTCTATGGGTGATTATGATTACTTTTGATGTCTATCTGCCATTAGAGCATGTCCGTTTCCTCGTGAAACACCCTGTAGATTTTCATACGATCGCAGAATTAGAGTTTGAACAAGACTATAGACAGTCACGTTCAGGAACTTTATCCATTTGGTTGGTGGTGATTCAACCCCATCTTGTGGGCAGTCATAACTATCCAGAATTAGATATGTATTTTTTGATAGATCATATTTTACAGATCTTAATGCCACGGTTATATATATTTTTACTATAAACTATCTAGTGAACAGACAATGCTGTAACTATGAATAAAATTACAATTTACTGGTTATTTATTACATTGCTTCATTTTTAAAATTTTTGCCTTAAATTCCGTCTTCCGTATTCAGTTCGTAGAAAAATAAATCAACGTTTCACTGTCGCAAAACTAATAAAATAATGCTTAGATCATATAAGCATTCAGTCATTCAGATTTGTATCATGGTTTGTGTTAAATTTCTCTTTCTAATTTCTATAACTATTACGGGCCTTTATTGCTCGATCGAAGACGCTTAATGCTTATCTTGTACATCTTTATCTCTATATCATGTAGGTGCTATGCGCTCATCACTACTATTTTCACTGTTTACAAAGGCTGGATATATGAGATTTGCAGGTTAAAATTAATGAATTCTTATTTTACTTGTAATATTACATTAAATACATTGCCCACACATACAGGGCGTAATTAGTTTCATGTCATTAAAAAAACTGGCAATAGGGACCGACTAGACAAACAAAAAACCTATATGACTTTTTTTGTCTAGGGGCACTTTGAAAAAAACTGACCTAGGTTTAAAAGTTGAATGTTAAGGTAGGAAACATTTGAGAACCGCTGTTTTTCAGGGTCAATGGATGTAATAGTTCCGAATATTAGAAATAATAGAAAACTGTAATACCCGACTTGTGTTCCCGCCGGAAGAAGTGCGGCACTTTGATGGAATTACTTGTACCGAACTTTTTATACCACTAATTATGAAAATATAAATAATTCCTTCTCTTTCGGCACAACGCAAGCACAGCATGGCCGCATGGGTTTAAGTAGGATTTGTTTACATGTGTTTTTACTTCCCTCGCATACCGAAGGGAAGTATTGTATTCGAGAAAAAATCACCCTCCGAGATTTTTTCGGATTCTGACGTTTCAGAATACGTAGATTACGAAAATATAGGTTTTTCAATTCCGTCAGTCTGTCTGTCTGTCTGTCTGTCTGTCTGTCTGTCTGTTGGTGCATTTACTAAAAAACTACTTGAAGGATAGCAGTCAAATTTGGTAGATAGTTGACGCTACTGTCAGCGAAGACATGGTAGAAATTTCACTGGAAAATATACAGGGTGGACCGTCTAAACGGAATAAATAGTGAAAAAAATTTTTTTTTGCTCAAATTTAAAATTTCCACGTTTCATGACGCGCTAAACCTATTTCAGAAAAAAAAAAAATTGAAAATTTTTTTTGCAACATTTTTGAAAAAATTTTTACCAAGATGAAAAAAAAAATTTTTTGCTCAAATTTAAAATTTCCACGTTTCAGTTCGCGCTAAACCTATTTCAGAAAAAAAAAAAATTTGAAAATTTTTTTCACCAACATTTTTGAAAAAATTTTTACCACTAAAATATGAGAATTTTTTCTTTCTTCAAATTTAAAATTTTCACGTTTCATGGCATTCTAAACGTATTTCAAAAAAAAAAATTGAAAATTTTTTTAGCAACATTTTTGAAAAATTTTTTACCACCAAAATAGGTGGAATTTTTTTTTTTTTTCAAATTTAAAATTTCCACGTTTCCATGGCATACGTTAGAGTATTAAAACAAATTAAAAAAATTTTCCGAAAAGTTTTCTTGAAAAAATTTATGTATTCATCACTAAGTAGGTACTTACTATAGAATAGAAGAAAATATTTTGTTTGCTCAAATTTAAAATTTCCACGCTTCATGACATTCCAAACCTATTTCGGAAGAAAAAAATTTGTAACATTTTTTTACCATTTTGGAAAAAAAATTACCACTAGAATAGATGGAAAAATTTTTTTTGCTCAAATTTAAAATATACACGTTTCATGACATTCTAAACCTATTTCAGAAGAAAAAATTTTGAAAATTTTTTAACCAAGATTTTGGAAAAATTTCAAAAAAATTATTTTTTTTTCTTTGTTCAAATTTAAAATTTCAACGTTTCCATAGCATTCTAAACCTATTCAAACAAATAAAAAAAATTGATAAAATCTATTTCACTACTTACTATAGAATAGATGAATTTTTTTTTTACCACTTTGGAAAAAAAATTACTATTAGAATAGACGGAAAAATTTGTTTTTGCTGAAATTTAAAATTTTCACGTTTCATGACATTCTAAACCTATTTCAGAAAAAAAAGATTTGAAAATTTTTTTCACACATTTTTGAAAAATTTTTAACCACTAAAACAGATGGAATTTTTTTTTCTTTGCTCAAATTTAAAATTTCCATGTTTCATGACATTCTGAACCTACTGCAGAAGAAAAAGGAGTGAACATTTTTAACCAACAGTTTTGAAAAATTTCAAAAAAAAAAATTAAATTTTTAACCACCACTATACTTCCACTTCACTGCGTGAATGTGGAACTGTCTAATGGCAATACTATTTGACATATGCTATTATACTTTTATTGGAAAATATACAGGGTGGTCATCCCAAGAAATAATTTATGGGAGACCTGTTATTTAATATTGAACTTTTGCTGTTGGATGAGCACTATTTTTTTGACCAAAAGTTATCAGGATTTCTTTGTAATAATTACAATAACTATATTTCCATTATTATTCTCAATGTCATTTCGTATTTAATATTTTTTTAGTGATCGCCATGCACAAATAACGAGGGAAGTTCTGTGTAAATACCTTTACCGATTTTTTAATTTGGAACAAAGGTATTGTAGTTTTTATTGTCGTTTATAGGAATTTATAAAATTTAAATTGGTTTATTAACATTTGGAATATTGTGTTAAAAGCTTAAATAATTAGTAATTATTTTATGAAATTGGAAAACGGACGGTTAGACGTCCGAGATACGATAACAGAAAATAATTGTGTATTTTAAGTTAGGAAAAAATCTGTTTTTTTTTAACGAATCGAGTCTTTGATCTCTATGAAAATCAATGTAAACAATAATAAACAGATCAAAACAAGACAGCGAATACTAATAATAATAATAATAAAAATCATAGCTTTAATGCTCAATAGGTAACACCCAATGACTGAACAATTCTTTTGAATTTTTCACGTATACACATTTCGGCACGTCGAACTAAGGACATACGCACTCCGTTCAACACATTTGGTAAATTAGGATCATTTTTTATGGTTTCTATGCACATTAAAATACGTTGTTGCAATTGTTCTAAAGTGTTAATTGGATCACGGTAAACCAGAGTACCAGAGATTTAAAATGCCCCCAAAAATAAAAGTCCATCGGATTTAAGCGGGCGATCTAGCAGGCCATGGTACTGATCCGCCACGTCCAATCCATCGTCGAGGAAAATTTCTATTTAAAAAATTTCAAACAGCCAGACTAAAATGGACTGACGTGCCATAGTGCAAATGCCACATTCTTCTGTGCGTAGCCAAGGGTACATCTTCCAGCAAATTTGGCAATGTTTATTGCAAAAAAATAAGTATACATCACCGTTTAATCTAGCGAGTAATTGTATAGAGTATAGGTCCAATTATTTCATTACCGCAAATGCCTGCCCACAAATTAACGCTGAGCCGTGGTTGAAAATGTGCCCTTTTTTATTACACGTGAATTTTCGTCTGCCCAATAGTGCATATTTTTAAAATTAAACGCCCCATTTCTGGTAAAACACGACTCATTGGAGGAACACAGAACGTTTAAAATCCTCATTTGCCGCGTGCTTTCTTAAAATCCACCTACAAAATTGTATTCACTCTGCAAAATCTTGAGGTTCCAGTGCTTGGACACGTTGATAGTGATAGGAATGTAAGTTCATATCTCTCAATGTCCTCCATACCACAAAATGGGATACTCCCACACGGTTTGCGATATCGCGGGTGCTTAAAGTTGGATCCTCTTCTACAAGTTCCAAAATTTGAACACCACACTAAACTGTGAATTAACGTTATCAATAAAGAAAACAAAAAGAAAAACTTGGTCCAAAAGCCAAAAAGTAACAAAAAGTACGAACGAGAAGTAGTGTCTTACGTAACCAAGTACTAACGACTTGAACGATAAGTCAATAAAATAAATCATAACATAAGTGGCACAAAATTCAAAAAGAACAAAAGCAACAGACAGAATCAAGGAACGGGTAGGTCGCGTCGTGTGTACCTACGTTGTTTACCAAGTAAGGAGACAAACTGAAATTATTACTTGAAAATAAAAAACACGGCAGTGTCCTCTCTCGGCCGCTTTTAACTGCTTTGTCGGCATGCTTTTTGATGACCCCCGTCGCGGCCTAATTATCTCAGGTTCACCATACTTATTTATCGAGAGTATCATATGCGACAAGACGCCAGGCAATAAAGCCTACCCCGATATGCCAGCAGTTCTCATGTTATTAAGTATTTTGGAAATTTTTGTTTATTTTCTTTCTCCGAAACTATGAGCTTTAGACCCCATGTTATATAAGTTTTTTTTGTTTGTTTCGTCGTTCCCTACCACCAGTTTTAAATGACGTTAAACTAATTACACCCTCTATTTACGAGTCATTTTTAAACAACTAGGGGTTTAAAAAAGTAACTGTCTCTCAATTTAAATACATATGAGAACAAAAATAAATGGTTTTCGTTGACTTTAAGATTGTAAAGTTTACTTTGTTTACATTTTAGCAATTTTTTTAATCTAAAATATATATTTTATAATAAAATTTAATATAAAATTTTAGTGCTACTTTGAAAGTATCTAATTTTGACCACATCCAAGGTACAAAAAACAAATTAAAGATAATTTATCTCTTTTAACATTCTGAGAGAATGGGAGGGCTGTGACATACCGACGGACCGGCAAACATACCGAAACTATAAGAGTTCCTACTGAACCCTAAATACTCGAGTGGAACATGCTGGAGCTGAATGGAAATTTATTTTAGTATGTCCATGTCGTAAATTTTTAGGATGTTTCCAGGCGAGGTCGGTGGCATTTCTGAGAGAAACAACATCCGAAACAATAGAAATGTTTTTGAAATGGATAAAAGTAATCAAGTAGGTACCAACCTTCTTTAAGAATGACGCATCATTACTTCGTATGGTATATTCAGGAAATTAGGCTCAAACGTACAGGTAGGAAGAAATTTGCATATTTTACATATTATACTTGTAAAAATATTGGCAGAATAATAATTTGAATTTTTATTAGGATCGTATAATTTAATGATATATTAAATTGAACAGGTTTTCTAATCTGCTTTTACATTTATACACTGCTTTGCAAGAATGCGCAGAAATATTTACTTTAGTGAGTAAATAACTCAATTTCCGGGATCAAACTCCCCCTTGGCCGCCATCTTGAAAATGGGAGCATTTTTGATATATCTCCAATATCTCCATGTCTGTGAGTATCGTATTTCACAGCTAAGATTCTTGAAAATTTCTCAGACATGCAAAGAAACTCATTTATATTCTTGTATAAATAAATATTTAATTCTCGTATTTCTCATATGTAGATTGATGTTTTGTCTGCAATATCCCACTCAGTTTGCATAATGCCCGAAGCACCAACGAATTTGCCAAATTGTTGAATTTTGCAGATTGCGGGACAAATAAATATTCCGAAAATATTGCTAATTTTACCATTTTTGGGGATATACTGTCTACAACTTATCGTTTTCAGGTTGTAAACTGTCACCAAGTTTTTACCGTTATATTAGGAATTTCCAGTTGACTGATGTCCGAGATGTTTCCGATTTGTCACGTAGGTGTCTGAAAGGGAACAAATATAGCCAATAATTAGGTAAGCATCATAGACGATTATAGTTAATAAGAAAATTTTCTATTAAACAAATTGATATCATACAAACTGTTGCAAAATGTTGACTGCGCACTGCGCAGCAATGGTGGTAAAGGAAACAGCGATGTCTACTATGTCTTCACTACTGGATTCATGCACGCCATTTCTGAGACACTGGTAGTGCGTTTTCTAGTAAATAAAAACTTATAGAAGAGGATCGAGATTTCTACGTTGTTCTGGATTGCCGCACATGAAGGTTCCATAATCTGCTAGATGGTTCTAGGAGGCAATTCGTAGGGTATATAAGCCATGTAAACACGTGGGAAAGGAGTTTTCTAATGAACTGACGTTAGATAATTCGAAAGTGATACAAAGTGAACAGTAGAGTGAAATTAAGTAATAAACATTGTAAAAGGTTATTTTAGTCAGTAAACGTGTATTATAGTTAATAAAAGTATTGTTAACTTTTCAGTAAATTATTCAATAAAGTGTTTATCTCTTGTTATAATTTTGGAACCCACGGATTTTAAAGTGTGGTTTCCTAAGAGGTGGAAACACGTGACAATAACCACTTACAGGGAAAAAAGAAAATGTTTAAATTGTTTTATCCTTCGTTTTCGAATACTCTTTAGTACTCGACGTGTGTTTCGCTAACCATGTTTTCATCATCTGGGGATTATCTATTTTAGTAGATAATCCCCAGATAATGAATTTTAATTCAGATATAATCATGTTTAAAAATGAATTATTATTTGTTTGCTTATAATTGTATTGAAACATTCTTTATAGGATTTTGCAAACAGCAGAAAAAATAACTATCTATAAAAGAAAAACTTTGTGTAGAAATATTAATGAAATCTTTGCATTCTTTCGATAACCTGAATTCTGGTTATGCTAGCAAATTAAAATCCTAAAATGAATTTGTCTAATTTCTTATTTGACAATTCTCATTCTAACACTAGCATCCACACAGTCCCCTACGGCCATGCAGATTAAACTAGTATCCACATAACCCCCTACGATTATGAAGATTCAGTTAAAAATGAGAACAAAGACCTAAAATGAATTTATTTATCTACCTTGTCTTAAGAAATTTTTTTCATTCCAATGGATTACATTTTCATGAAATCTATCATTCTGTTTCCTGGAAATGCTTAGCCTTTGAAACGTTTTTCGCCCTTATTCTGGAGCTCATCAGAAAGACATAAAGCCATTCATAAAGATGTTTCATGCAAAACCAAGACAATTTCTATGAATAAGTGTGAAATGATTATATTTGACATTGACTGATAAAAACAACCTCACCTATCTATTAGCTAACTAGTATTGCAGCCTATATACTCTATGCATGTTTAAAAATGAATTATTATTTGTTTGCTTATAATTGTATTGAAACATTCTTTATGAAAATGTAATCCATTGGAATGAAAAAAATTTGTTAAGACAAGGTAGATAAATAAATTCATTTTAGGTCTTTGTTCTCATTTTTAACTGAATCTTCATAATCGTAGGGGGTTATGTGGATACTAGTTTAATCTGCATGGCCGTAGGGGACTGTGTGGATGCTAGTGTTAGAATGAGAATTGTCAAATAAGAAATTAGACAAATTCATTTTAGGATTTTAATTTGCTAGCATAACCAGAATTCAGGTTATCGAAAGAATGCAAAGATTTCGTTAATATTTCTACACAAAGTTTTTCTTTTATAGATAGTTATTTTTTCTGCTGTTTGCAAAATCCTATAAAGAATGTTTCAATACAGATATAATCATCTTCAGATGATGCTAATGAAGTTAACAAAAGTGTTCTTATACTTTGTGAAACCTACTTCACTGTATCAGTGACGTGCTAAGCTCTGAATATTTTGGAAATAACTATAACGTGCTACGATGCGACCGAAAATTTGAGACTATAGGATCTTCACGTGGAGGGGGTGTACTCATAGCCCATAAAAGTGACTTTAATGTTGAAAGGTTAGATTTATCTTACATAGAAAATAATTCTCCAACAATAGATTTAGTCGGATGTAAACTTCATCTTAATACTGGTTCAACTTTTATTTATACATTATATATACCACCTAGCACATCTGTAGTAAACTTTGAAAATTTCTTGGATATGTTTGAAAATATTATATTAAATCAGGATAATGTAATTATTTTAGGTGACTTCAATGTCCCTAACTTTAATAATCAACTAGTGCATGATGCAAAATCTCAAAAGATGTTGAATTTTCTTAATTTAAGTAATCTAAGGCAATTTAATAGTGTTTGCAACAGTAGTGGCAAGTTATTGGATCTAGCCATCAGCAATATAGATTGTGAAGTACGTCGAGACTTTACTCCGCTTATTAATGAAGATCTTCATCATCCTTCTTTACGTATCAGCGCACTGACTACTGACAACCATCGTGTTAACTTCTCCGGTAATAATAATAATATTAAAAAATTTAATTTCCGTAAAGCTGACTATCCTAACTTATACGCTGAACTTTTAACAACCGATTGGTGCTTCCTAAATTCGTGTACTGACGTTAACTTAGCATGTGAAATATTTTATGACAGACTGACAGACATATTTGACAAGCATGTGCCAACTTTTATTAGCTATAAACGTAAATATCCATCCTGGTATACCCCTGCAATAATCAACAATATCAAATTAAAAAATTACTACCGTAAAAAACACAAACAAACAAAACTAGATATACATTTGGAGAAGTTTAAACAGCTAAGATCGTTAGTTAAATCAGACATCCAAGTAGCATATAAATTATACCTCAATAGAGTTGAAAGTAATGTTAAAAATGATTCTAAGTATTTCTGGAATTATATTCACACAAAAAAACAACAATCTAGAATACCAGGTAAAGTAGTTAATGACGATGTAGTTTTTGATGGTCCTCAACCTGTTGTTGATGGATTCAGCGATTACTTTAGTAGCGTTTACTCAACATCAACCAGCCCTAATAACTTTGCTGAATTAAATTGTTTTAATAATATAGATGTCTTTAATATACGTGAATTTACCGAAAAGGATTTACTGAATTCCACCAATAAATTGAAAAATAAAATGACGTCAGGTCACGATCAAATCCCTAGTTTTTTAGTGAAAGACTGTAGATATGCCTTTATAACTCCTTTACTCTTTATTTTCAATCTCATTTTAAAAACCTCCGTTTTTCCTGATATTTGGAAAACTGCGAGAGTATGTCCGATACTTAAATCTGGCCATCCCTCCAAATTAACTAATTATAGACCTCTTTCTATTCTTTGTAATTTTGCAAAACTCTTTGAGATATCACTCTATAGTTATATTTATCCTGCGGTAAAAAATTTTATCTCGCCACACCAACATGGTTTTATGGAGGGACGCTCCACCATAACAAATTTAGCAATTTTCTCCCAATATGTGGCTAATACACTCGATAACCATGGCCAGGTAGATGTAATATACACCGACTTTGCTAAAGCATTTGATCGCATCGATCACGGAATAATTTTAACGAAGCTAAATAACTTTGGATTTCATGAATCACTTATAACACTAATTAGGTCTTACTTGACTAACAGAGTTCAGTATGTATCTTACAACGGGTTCGACTCTAAAAAATTTATTGCTACTTCCGGTGTACCCCAAGGATCCAACCTTGGCCCATTATTATTCTTGCTTTTCATTAATGATCTTGTACAGATCATCGATTGTGAAAAGGTGCTATTTGCTGACGATCTAAAAATCTACCATAGCATAGAGAATGATGATGACTGCTTAGTTATTCAGAACCAGTTGAGAAAGATTGAAGTTTGGTGTGACGAAAATAATCTTCACTTAAACACCCAAAAATGTAAAAGCTTAACTTTTACACTAAAAAAACATTACACTGAATTTACTTATCAGCTAAAGTCCACAAACTTAAGCCGATGTGAATCCATAAAAGATCTTGGTATAGTGTTTGACCCAAAACTGTCATTTACTGACCATATTAACCAGACTACAACCTCCGCATTAAGAATGTTAGGTTTTATAATACGAAACTGTCGCAATTTTCATGATCCCACTGCGTTAAAAGTACTTTATTTTGCTTATGTCAGATCAAAGTTAGAATACGGTTCCTTAATCTGGCACCCGTTTTATAATGTACATGAACTGGCCGTTGAAAATGTTCAGCGGAAGTTTCTCAAATTCTTTCAATATAAAATCACAGGAGTATACCCCGAAAGGGGCTACTCTCAGCATCTGTTGTTAAATTCATTGAGTTTTCAATCGCTTCATCTAAGAAGAGTGTTATTTGCAGTAGGATTTATTTACAAACTTTTACATAATAAAATTGATTGCATAGGCCTTGTTAATGAAATAATATATTGTCACGATCACCTGTATATACAATGTGTAATAGTGTTAATGGCGTTGCTATGTACTGTGATATATATCATAATAACTTAAGCGAGCTAACGAAAATTGTCACGGACCATATCAATCTCATTTGACATTCATTTACATTTATATTATTACCTAGATTAAGTTAGCGTACTTTGATCCACTTTTTGTTATTTTATTATTTTTGTCATGCTTTTTATTCGTTTACATATATACATATATATTTTTATTATCTCTTTTGTCTCTTCTTTTCTTTCTCTTCATCTTTCTCGATTCTAAATAATTCGTCTCAATATATTAATTAATTTAATTTAAATAACTTTAACTTAGTTTAGTTTAGTTTACACAAACTTAGTTTATACAACTTAAATTTTGTCCTGTAATTGGATTACTTTGTATTCTGTTGGGCAATAAAGTATTTATTATTATTATTATTATTATTATCTACAATTTCCAAAAGTAAAATGTTCTGTTCTATTTCTAAATTTTCGTTAGATTGGATAAGCTAACAAAACGAAAGCTTCATTACGTTAAGTTCGGTTGCGTCCAGCCAGAGTTCTAGAACTAACTCTGACATTTCTTCGTTATAAATAATTATGGCCATTCTGTTGTGTGCTGGAATCGAACATGAGGGTTTATAACCCCTGTCGCTCACCCCTCATTGTTATCACTAAAGAATGGCGAGTTATTCCCAGCAACCTTAAGATATGGAGCAAATTCTATAAAAAATTGAATAACGAGGTTAAAGTTATCCTATGGTTAAAGCATAGACATAGACATAGGCTTTAACCATAGGATAACTTTTATCCTCGCATTAAAAGACAGACCCTAAATCATGTTTAAATATCAATGTTTTTATACATGTGATCCCAAAAAACATAAAACGTATAATAACTTTAACACAATGATAAAATGCTCTCAATAAATTTCTATTAAACATTTTTTATTAAGTCTATCTTGCCCCCCCCCCCCCCCCCCGTAAAACGAGTACGGACACCTGCATTAATAGGTACATATTTTCACTTCAACACGATTGAAACAGATAATGTATAATTCAGCAGATCAAATCATCCGTCAAATTATGTAACAATATACACACAATCGACTGCACCTTGAATGTAACAAAAATTACTGTGTATTATGTAGTTTTTATTGAAACCAATTCATCCAGCATTTTCTATTAATACAATTGTATTAAACAAACGCACGAGTACTGAAAAATTATCCTACAGAAATCACTTCAAAAGCGATTGAGGTCTACTTAACAGCATTATTAAAAGTACAGGGACACTCCCTGCATAAGTATTCATTCGTAAAATTAAATGAGTATAGTTGGTTCAAAGAGAGTGAAAAGTAGATCCAAGGGCGTGCGGTTTTACGGGTTTTGCAAATTCCATCATTTGTTTGGGTTGTTATTTATTTTCTGCAATGTGCGATCTCCAACCGATAAGTGTTTTACCCGTAATATCTTATTTACTTTTTGGCAACATGTCACCTTGTAATTTGTTTCTACTTTTGGTTAAAAAAATGAGACAAGACCGTTTTGATGTTCCAGGAACACGAAAAGGGACTGTCTGTATATACGTACAGACAGTCCCTTGTGTATCTATGCGGACACGACAGCACCGAAACTAGCGAACAGATTTTGATCGAATTTGACACAAGTGAGGTATTACTATCGTACGTGAGCTGAAAAGGTTCTGGTGCAAATCGCATAAAGTTTGGTGCCCTTTTGACACATAAGCTTTCTTATTTTCCATTACGGTATGCGTTTTTATTATACTTCTCAGTAAGTAAATTTTATTCTTATTTCAACGATATATTGTACTTTACTCTGTTCCGTTCATTCTCCGAAATAATTCAAGTTCTGTGGCGGCGGGTCGTTTTGAATATTTAAAAAAAACTTCTTTGTCGTTTTTGACTCCAGATTCGGATTGTACGCATCGAGTTGGGCGTAATACAGACTTTCGCCCCCCCACGACCTCAAATAGCCGAGATTTTGACGAAAATATTTTTAATATAAAAAATATATAATTTCTTTGTATCTCGTTTTGACTGCAGGTTGGGATTCTACGCATTGAGCTATTTTAACAAATATTTTAAAAAAAGTTGGGCGTTTCATTTTAATTTCACTTTTAAATTTAAATTTAATCTAAATTTTAAATTTAATTTTAAATTTAGTTTTAAATTTAAATTTAATTTTTAATTTTAAATTTAATTTTAAATTTAATTTTAAATTTAAATTTAATTTTTAATTTTAAATTTAAATATAATTTTAAATTTAATTTTAAATTTAATTTTAAATTTAATTTTAAATTTAATTTTTAATTTTAAATTTAAATTTAAAATTAAATTTAATTTAATTTTAAATTTAATTTTAAATTTAATTTTAAATTTTAAATTTAAATTTAAATTTAAATTTAAATTTAAATTTAAATTTAAATTTAAATTTAAATTTAAATTTAAATTTAAATTTAAATTTAAATTTAAATTTAAAATTAAATTTAATTTAAATTAATTTTAAATTTAATTTTAAATTTAATTTTAAATTTAATTTTAAATTTAATTTAAAATTTAAAATTTAAAATTTAAAATTTAAAATTTAAAATTTAAATTTAATTTTAAATTTTAAATTTAAATTTAATTTTAAATTTAAATTTAAATTTAAAATTTAATTTTAATTTTAAATTTAAATTTAATTTTTAATTTTAAATTTAAATTTAATTTTATATTTAATTTTAAATTTAATTTTAAATTTAATTTTAAATTTAATTTTAAATTCAAAATTTAATTTTTAATTTTAAATTTAATTTTAAATTCAAAATTTAATTTTTAATTTTAAATTTAATTTTAAATTTAATTTTAAATTTAATTTTAAATTTAATTTTAATTTTTAATTTTAAATTTAAATTTAATTTTAAATTTAAAATTTAATTTTAAATTTAATTTTAATTTTAAATTTAATTTTTAAATTTAAATTTAATTTTATATTTAATTTTAAATTTAATTTTAAATTTAATTTTAAATTTAATTTTAAATTCAAAATTTAATTTTTAATTTTAAATTTAATTTTAAATTCAAAATTTAATTTTTAATTTTAAATTTAATTTTAAATTTATTTTTAAACTTAATTTTAAATTTTAAATTTTAAATTTTAAATTTTAAATTTTAAATTTTAAATTTTAAATTTAAAATTAAGTTTAAAAATAAATTTAAAATTAAATTTAAAATTAAAAATTAAATTTTGAATTTAAAATTAAATTTAAAATTAAAAATTAAATTTTGAATTTAAAATTAAATTTAAAATTAAATTTAAAATTAAATTTAAAATTAAATATAAAATTAAATTTAAATTTAAAATTAAAAATTAAATTTAAAATTAAAATTAAATTTAAAATTAAATTTTAAATTTAAAATTAAATTTAAATTTAAAATTAAAAATTAAAATTAAATTTAAAATTAAATTTAAAATTAAATTTAAAATTAAATTTAAAATTAAATTTAAAATTAAATTTAAAATTAAAAATTAAATTTTGAATTTAAAATTAAATTTAAAATTAAAAATTAAATTTTGAATTTAAAATTAAATTTAAAATTAAATTTAAAATTAAATTTAAAATTAAATATAAAATTAAATTTAAATTTAAAATTAAAAATTAAATTTAAATTTAAAATTAAAATTAAATTTTAAATTTAAATTTAAATTTAAAATTAAATTTAAATTTAAAATTTAAAATTAAATTTAAATTTTAAATTTAAAATTAAATTTAAATTTTAAATTTTAAATTTTAAATTTTAAATTTTAAATTTTAAATTTTAAATTTTAAATTAAATTTAAAATTAAATTTAAAATTAAATTTAAAATTAAATTTAAAATTAATTTAAATTAAATTTAATTTTAAATTTAAATTTAAATTTAAATTTAAATTTAAATTTAAATTTAAATTTAAATTTAAATTTAAATTTAAATTTAAATTTAAATTTAAATTTAAATTTAAAATTTAAAATTAAATTTAAAATTAAATTTAAAATTAAATTAAATTTAATTTTAAATTTAAATTTAAAATTAAAAATTAAATTTAAAATTTAATTTTAAATTTAATTTTAAATTTAATTTTAAATTTAATTTTTAATTTAATTTTAAATTTAATTTTAAATTTAATTTTAAATTTAATTTTAAATTTAAATTTAAATTTAAATTTAAATTTAAAATTTAATTTTAAATTTAATTTTAATTTTAAATTTAATTTTTAATTTTAAATTTAAATTTAATTTTATATTTAATTTTAAATTTAATTTTAAATTCAAAATTTAATTTTTAATTTTAAATTTAATTTTAAATTCAAAATTTAATTTTTAATATTAAATTTAATTTTAAATTTAATTTTAAATTTAATTTTAAATTTAATTTTAAATTTAATTTTAAATTTAATTTTAAATTTAATTTTAAATTTAATTTTAAATTTAATTTTAAATTTAATTTTAAATTTAATTTTAAATTTAAAATTTAAATTTAATGTTTAATTTTAAATTTAAATTTAATTTTAAATTTATTTTTAAATTTAATTTTAAATTTAAATTTAAAATTTAAATTTAATTTTTAATTTTAAATTTAATTTTAAATTTAATTTTAAATTTAATTTTAAATTTAATTTTAATTTTAAATTTAAATTTAATTTTAAATTTAAAATTAAATTTAAAATTAAATTTAAAATTAAATTTAAAATTAAATTTAAAATTAAATTTAAGATTAAATTTAAAATTAAATTTAAAATTAAATTTAAATTTAAAATTAAAAATTAAATTTAAATTTTAAATTTAAAATTAAATTTAAATTTTAAATTTAAAATTAAATTTAAAATTAAATTTAAAATTAAAATTAAATTTAAAATTAAATTTAAAATTAAATTTAAAATTAAATTTAAAATTAAATTTAAAATTAAATTTAAAATTAAATTTAAAATTAAAAATTAAATTTTGAATTTAAAATTAAATTTAAAATTAAATTTAAAATTAAATTTTAAATTAAATTTAAAATTAAATTTAAAATTAAATATAAAATTAAATTTAAAATTAAAAATTAAATTTAAATTTAAAATTAAAATTAAATTTTAAATTAAAATTAAATTTAAATTTAAAATTAAATTTAAATTTAAAATTAAATTTAAAAATAAATTTAAAATTAAATTTAAAATTAAATTTAAATTTAAAATTAAAAATTAAATTTAAATTTTAAATTAAATTTAAAATTAAAAATTAAATTTGGAATTTAAAATTAAATTTAAAATTAAATATAAAATTAAATTTAAATTTAAAATTAAAAATTAAATTTATATTTAAAATTAAAATTAAATTTAAAATTTAAAATTAAAAATTAAATTTAAATTCAAAATTAAAATTAAATTTTAAATTTAATTTTAAATTTATTTTTAAATTTAATTTTAAAATTAAATTTAAATTTAAAATTAAATTTAAAATTAAAAATTAAATTTTGAATTTAAAATTAAATTTAATTTTAAATTTAATTTTAAATTTAATTTTAAATTCAAAATTTAATTTTTAATTTTAAATTTAATTTTAAATTTAATTTTAAATTTAATTTTAAATTTAATTTTAATTTTAAATTTAATTTAAAATTTAATTTTAAATTTAATTTTAAATTTAATTTTAAATTTAAAATTTAAATTTAATTTTAAATTTAAAATTTAAATTTAATTTTAAATTTAAAATTTAAATTTAAATTTAATTTTTAATTTTAAATTTAAATTTAATTTTTAATTTTAAATTTAATTTTAAATTTAATTTTAAATTTAATTTTAAATTTAATTTTAAATTTAAATTTAATTTTTAATTTTAAATTTTAAATTTTAAATTTTAAATTTTAAATTTAAATTTAATTTTTAATTTTAAATTTAAATTTAAAATTTAATTTTAAATTTTAAATTTAATTTTAATTTTAAATTTAAATTTAAATTTAATTTTTAATTTTAAATTTAATTTTATATTTAATTTTAAATTTAATTTTAAATTTAATTTTAAATTCAAAATTTAATTTTAAATTTAACATTTAAATTTAATTTTTAATTTTAAATTTAAATTTAATTTTAAATTTAATTTTAAATTTAAAATTTAAATTTAATTTTTAATTTAAAATTTAAATTTAATTTTAAATTTAATTTTAAATTTAATTTTAAATTTAATTTTAAATTTTTTTTAATTTTAAATTTAATTTTTAATTTAAATTTAATTATAAATTTAATTTTATATTTAATTTTAAATTTAATTTTAAATTTAAAATTTAATTTTAATTTTAAATTTAAATTTAAATTTAAAATTTAAATTTAAAATTTAAATTTAAAATTTAAATTTAATTTTTAATTTTAAATTTAATTTTAAATTTAATTTTAAATTTAAATTTAATTTTAAATTTAAATTTAATTTTAAATTTAATTTTAAATTTAATTTTAAATTTAATTTTAAATTTAAATTTAATTTTTAATTTTAATTTTTAATTTTAAATTTAATTTTAAATTTAATTTTAAATTTAATTTTAAATTTAATTTTAAATTTAATTTTAAATTTAATTTTAAATTTAAATTTAATTTTTAATTTTAAATTTAATTTAAAATTTAAAATTTAATTTTAATTTTAAATTTAAAATTTAAATTTAATTTTTAATTTTAAATTTAATTATAAATTTAATTTTAAATTTAAAATTTAAATTTAATTTTTAATTTTAAATTTAAATTTAATTTTAAATTTAATTTTAAATTTAAAATTTAAATTTAATTTTTAATTTTAAATTTAAATTTAATTTTATATTTAATTTTAAATTTAATTTTAAATTTAATTTTAAATTCAAAATTTAATTTTTAATTTTAAATTTAATTTTAAATTCAAAATTTAATTTTTAATTTTAAATTTAATTTTAAATTTAATTTTAAATTTAATTTTAAATTTAATTTTAAATTTAATTTTAAATTTAAAATTTAAATTTAATGTTTAATTTTAAATTTAAATTTAATTTTAAATTTATTTTTAAATTTAATTTTAAATTTAAATTTAAAATTTAAATTTAATTTTTAATTTCAAATTTAATTTTAAATTTAATTTTAAATTTAAATTTAAATTAATTTTTAATTTTAAATTTAAATTTAATGTTAAATTTAATTTTAAATTTAATTTTAAATTTAATTTTAAATTTAATTTTAAATTTAAATTTAATTTTAAATTTAATTTAAAATTAAATTTAAAATTTAAAATTAAATTTAAATTTTAAATTAAATATAAAATTAAATTTAAATTTAATTTTGATTTTAAATTTAATTTTAAATTTAATTTTAAATTTAATTTTAAATTTAAATTTAAATTTAAATTTAATTTTTTTAAAAATTTAAAATTAAAATTAAATTTATAATTAAAATTAAATTTAAATTTAAGTTTAAAAGAAGTGACCCCCAGTGAAATTCACTGGAATCGACATATGTTGTTCCTTTCGACCTCCTGAACAAAATTTCTCATGGGCACAAGGCCGGTACATGCACAGTTTTCCAGATATCGAGGGTTGCAAAGTCGACTTTGAACCCCCGATATCGAAAAAATTGTGCATTTACCGACCTTGTGTCTATGAGAACTTTTGATCAGGAGGTCGAGAGGAACATATGTCGATTCCAATGAAATTCACTGGCGGTCATTTCCTATAGAAAATGAGCACCCCCCTTTGCTCCTCCCATATCTAGAAAACTGTTTATTTTCCATATTTGTGCCCCTGAGAATTTTTGATCAGGAGGTCGAGAGGAATGACATATATCGATTCCAGCGAATTTTACTGGAGCGGGGGCCAGTTCCCATAATTTTAAATTTAATTTTAAATTTAATTTTAAATTTAATTTTAAATTTAATTTTAAATTTAATTTTAAATTTAAAATTAAATTTAAATTTAAAATTAAATTTAAAATTAAATTTAAAATTAAATTTAAAATTAAATTTAATTTTAAATTTAATTTTAAATTCAAAATTTAATTTTTAATTTTAAATTTAATTTTAAATTTAATTTTAAATTTAATTTTAAATTTAATTTTAAATTTAATTTTAAATTTAATTTTAAATTTAATTTTAATTTTAAATTTAATTTTAAATTTAATTTTAAATTTAATTTTAAATTTAATTTTAAATTTAAAATTTAAATTTAATTTTAAATTTAAAATTTAAATTTAATTTAAAATTTAAAATTTAAATTTAATTTTTAATTTTAAATTTAAATTTAATTTTAAATTTAATTTTAAATTTAATTTTAAATTTAATTTTAAATTTAATTTTAAATTTAATTTTAAATTTAATTTTAAATTTAATTTTAAATTTAATTTTAAATTTAATTTTAAATTTAATTTTAATTTTAAATTTAATTTTAAATTTAATTTTAAATTTAATTTTAAATTTAATTTTAAATTTAAAATTTAAATTTAATTTTAAATTTAAAATTTAAATTTAATTTAAAATTTAAAATTTAAATTTAATTTTTAATTTTAAATTTAAATTTAATTTTAAATTTAATTTTAAATTTAATTTTAAATTTAATTTTAAATTTAATTTTAAATTTAATTTTAAATTTAATTTTAAATTTAATTTTAATTTTAAATTTAATTTAAAATTTAATTTTAAATTTAATTTTAAATTTAATTTTAAATTTAAAATTTAAATTTAATTTTAAATTTAAAATTTAAATTTAATTTTAAATTTAAAATTTAAATTTAAATTTAATTTTAAATTTATTTTTAAATTTAATTTTAAATTTAAATTTTAAATTTAATTTTTAATTTTAAATTTAATTTTAAATTTAATTTTAATTTTAAATTTAATTTTAAATTTAAAATTAAATTTAAAATTAAATTTAAAACTAAATTTAAAATTAAATTTAAAATTAAATTTAAAATTAAATTTAAAATTAAATTTAAAATTAAATTTAAAATTAAATTTAAAATTAAATTTAAATTTAAAATTAAAAATTAAATTTAAATTTAAATTTAAATTTAAATTTTAAATTTAAAATTAAATTTAAATTTTAAATTTAAAATTAAATTTAAATTTTAAATTTAAAATTAAATTTAAAATTAAATTTAAAATTAAATTTAAAATTAAATTTTAAATTAAATTTAAAATTAAAATTAAATTTAAAATTAAATTTAAAATTAAATTTAAAATTAAATTTAAAATTAAATTTAAAATTAAATTTAAAATTAAATTTAAAATTAAATTTAAAATTAAAAATTAAATTTTGAATTTAAAATTAAATTTAAAATTAAATTTAAAATTAAATTTAATTTTAAATTCAAAATTTAATTTTTAATTTTAAATTTAATTTTAAATTTAAATTTAATTTTAAATTTAAAATTAAATTTAAAATTAAATTTAAAATTAAATTTAAAATTAAATTTAAAATTAAATTTAAAATTAAATTTAAAATTAAATTTAAATTTAAAATTAAAAATTAAATTTAAATTTTAAATTAAATTTAAATTTTAAATTTAAAATTAAATTTAAATTTTAAATTTAAAATTAAATTTAAAATTAAATTTAAAATTAAATTTAAAATTAAATTTAAAATTAAAATTAAATTTAAAATTAAATTTAAAATTAAATTTAAAATTAAATTTAAAATTAAATTTAAAATTAAATTTAAAATTAAATTTAAAATTAAATTTAAAATTAAATTTAAAATTAAATTTAAAATTAAATTTAAAATTAAATTTAAAATTAAATTTAAAATTAAAAATTAAATTTTGAATTTAAAATTAAATTTAAAATTAAATTTAATTTTAAATTTAATTTTAAATTTAATTTTAAATTTAATTTTAAATTTAATTTTAAATTTAAAATTTAATTTTAATTTTAAATTTAATTTTAAATTTAAAATTAAATTTAAAATTAAATTTAAAATTAAATTTAAAATTAAATTTAAAATTAAATTTAAATTTAAAATTAAAAATTAAATTAAATTTAATTTTAAATTTAAAATTTAAATTTAATTTTTAATTTTAAATTTAAATTTAATTTTAAATTTAATTTTAAATTTAATTTTAAATTTAATTTTAAATTTAATTTTAAATTTAATTTTAAATTTAATTTTAAATTTAATTTTAAATTTCAAATTTAAATGTAATTTTAATTTTAATTTCAAATTTAAATTTAATTTTTAATTTTATATTTAAATTTAATTTTATATTTAATTTTAAATTTAATTTTAAATTTAATTTTAAATTTAATTTTAAATTTCAAATTTAAATGTAATTTTAATTTTAAATTTAAATTTAATTTCAAGTTTAAATTTAATTTTAAATTTAAAATTAAATTTAAAATTAAATTTAAAATTAAATTTAAAATTAAATTTAAAATTAAATTTAAAATTAAATTTAAAATTAAATTTAAATTTAAAATTAAAAATTAAATTAAATTTAATTTTAAATTTAAAATTTAAATTTAATTTTTAATTTTAAATTTAATTTTAATTTTAAATTTAATTTTAAATTTAATTTTAAATTTAATTTTAAATTTAATTTTTAATTTTAAATTTAAATTTAATTTTAAATTTAATTTTAAATTTAATTTTAAATTTAATTTTTAATTTTAAATTTAAATTTAATTTTAAATTTAATTTTAAATTTAATTTTAAATTTAATTTTAAATTTCAAATTTAAATGTAATTTTAATTTTAAATTTAAATTTAATTTCAAGTTTAAATTTAATTTAATTTAATTTAATTTTTTTAATTTTTAAATTTAAAATTTAATTTTTAATTTTAAATTTAATTTTAAATTTAATTTTAAATTTAATTTTAAATTTAATTTTAAATTTAATTTTGAATTTAATTTTTAATTTAAGTTTAAATTTAATTTTAAATTTAATTTTAAATTTAATTTTAAATTTAATTTTAAATTTAAAATTTAAATTTAATTTTTAATTTTAAATTTAATTTTATATTTAATTTTAAATTTAATTTTAAATTTAATTTTAAATTTCAAATTTAAATGTAATTTTAATTTTAATTTCAAATTTAAATTTAATTTTTAATTTTAAATTTAAATTTAATTTTATATTTAATTTTAAATTTAATTTTTAATTTTAAATTTAAATTTAAATTTAATTTTTAATTTTAAATTTAATTTTAAATTTAATTTTAAATTTAATTTTAAATTTAATTTTAAATTTAATTTTAAATTTAAATTTAATTTTAAATTTTAAATTTTAAATTTTAAATTTTAAATTTTAAATTTTAAATTTTAAATTTTAAATTTAAATTTAATTTTTAATTTTAAATTTAATTTTAAATTTAATTTTAAATTTAAATTTAAAATTTAATTTTAAATTTTAAATTTAATTTTAATTTTAAATTTAAATTTAAATTTAAATTTAAATTTAATTTTTAATTTTAAATTTAATTTTAAATTTAATTTTAAATTTAAATTTAATTTTTAATTTTAAATTTAATTTAAAATTTAAAATTTAATTTTAATTTTAAATTTAAAATTTAAATTTAATTTTTAATTTTAAATTTAATTATAAATTTAATTTTAAATTTAAAATTTAAATTTAATTTTTAATTTTAAATTTAAATTTAATTTTAAATTTAATTTTAAATTTAAAATTTAAATTTAATTTTTAATTTTAAATTTAAATTTAATTATAAATTTAATTTTATATTTAATTTAAAATTTAATTTAAAATTTAATTTTAATTTTAAATTTAAAATTTAAATTTAATTTTTAATTTTAAATTTAATTTTAAATTTAATTTTAAATTTAATTTTAAATTTAAAATTTAAATTTAATTTTTAATTTTAATTTTAAATTTAATTTTAAATTTAATTTTAAATTTAATTTTAAATTTAATTTTAAATTTAATTTTAAATTTAAATTTAATTTTAAATTTAATTTTAAATTTAATTTTAAATTTAATTTTAATTTTAAATTTAATTTTTAATTTTAAATTTAAATTTAATTATAAATTTAATTTTATATTTAATTTTAAATTTAATTTAAAATTTAATTTTAATTTTAAATTTAAAATTTAAATTTAATTTTTAATTTTAAATTTAATTTTAAATTTAATTTTAAATTTAATTTTAAATTTAATTTTTAATTTCAAATTTAAATTTAATTTTGATTTTAAATTTAATTTTTAACTTTAAATTTAAATTTAATTTTAAATTTAAATTTAATTTTTAATTTTAAATTTAATTTTTAAAAAAATTTAAAATTAAAATTAAATTTATAATTAAAATTAAATTTAAATTTAAGTTTAAAAGAAGTGACCCCCAGTGAAATTCACTGGAATCGACATATGTTGTTCCTCTCGACCTCCTGAACAAAATTTCTCATGGGCACAAGGCCGGTACATGCACAGTTTTCCAGATATCGAGGGTTGCAAAGTCGACTTTGAACCCCCGATATCGAAAAAATTGTGCATTTACCGACCTTGTGTCTATGAGAACTTTTGATCAGGAGGTCGAGAGGAACATATGTCGATTCCAATGAAATTCACTGGCGGTCATTTCCTATAGAAAATGAGCACCCCCCTTTGCTCCTCCCATATCTAGAAAACTGTTTATTTTCCATATTTGTGCCCCTGAGAATTTTTGATCAGGAGGTCGAGAGGAATGACATATATCGATTCCAGCGAATTTTACTGGAGCGGGGGCCAGTTCCCATAAGAAATGAGCATCCCCCTTTACACCCCCGATATCTGGAAAACCGTCCAATTTCCGACCTTGAGCCCATAGAGACTTTTGATCAACATCGATATTTGGATATTATCCCCGAGTATCAAACACTTTAACCGGGGGCCAATTTCCATATGTTCCGTGCGGGGTCCTTTTCTCAAAAGAAATTGTTTTTGCGATAGGTTTAGAATGCCATGAAACGTGAAAATTTTAAATTTGAGCAAAGAACTTTTTTCCAGCTATTCTAGTGATACATTTTTTTTCCAAAATGGTAAAAAAATGTTCCAAATTTTTTTTTCCGAAATAGGTTTAGAATGTCATAAAACGTGGAAATTATAAATTTGAGCAAAAAGAATTTTTTCATCTATTCTATAGTAGTGATAAAAAGATTAAAATTTTTCTCAAAAATAATGTTCAAATTTTTTTTTAAATAGGTTTAGAATGCCATGAAACGTGGAGATTTTAAATTTGAACAAAGAAAAAAAAAATCCATCTATTTTAGTGGTAAAAAAATTTTAAAAAATGGTAAAAAAAAAAAATTTTCTTTTTCCAAGTAGGTTTAGAATGCCATGGAACATGGAAATTTTAAATTTGAATAAAGAAAAAAAAATGTTCATCTATTCCAGTGGTAAAAATTATTTCAAAAATGGTAAAAATTGTCAGTCTTTTTTCCTGAAATAGATGTAGAATGTGAAACGTGGAAATTTTAAATTTGAGCAAAATATTATTTTTTCATTATTTATTCCCTTTAGACCTGTATATATTTTCCAGTGAAAGTTTAACCATTTCATCGCAAACAGTAGCGTGAACTACCAAATTTGACTGTTCTCCATCAAGTAGTTTTTTAGTTAAGGAATTGCAAAATCTATATTTTCATAATCTACACGATCTGAAATGTGAAAATCTGAAAAATCTCGGAGGGTGGTTTTCTCTCGAATACAATACTTCCCTTCGGTATGCGAGGAAATAAAAATTCTTTGTATCTCGTTTTTGACTGCAGAATCGGATTCTACGCATCGAGTTGGGCGTAAAAGGGACCTTCGTTCCCCACGATCTCAAATTGCCGATATTTTGACAAAAATATTTGAAATATTTTTTTAAAAATCTTTGTTTCTCGATTATGACTGCAGATTCGGATTCTACGCATAGAATTGGGCGTAATAGGTACTTTCGGCCCCCACGACCTCAAATAGCCGAGATTTTGACAAAAACATTTTAATATTAAAAAAAATTCTTTGTATCTCGTTTTTGACTGCAGATTCGGATTCTACGCATCGAGTTCGGCCCCCCACGACCTTAAATAGCCGAGATTTTGACAACATTTTTTAACAAATATTAAAAAAATTGATTTCTTTGTATCTCATTTTTGACTGCAGATTCGGATTCTATGCATCGAGTTAGGCGTAATAGGGACTTTCGGCCCCCCACGACCTCAAATAGCCGAGATTTTGACAAAAACATTTTAATATTAAAAAAAATTCTTTGTATCTCGTTTTTGACTACAGATTCGGATTCTACGCATCGAGTTGGGCGTAATAGGGACTTTCGGCCCCCCACGACCCTAAATAGCCGAGATTTTGACAACATTTTTTAACAAATATTAAAAAAATTAATTTCTTTGTATCTCATCTTTGACTGCAGATTCGGATTCTACGCATCGAGTTAGGCGTAATAGGGACTTTCGGCCCCCCACGACCTCAAATAGCCGAGATTTTGACAAAAACATTTTAATATTAAAAAAAATTCTTTGTATCTCGTTTTTGACTACAGATTCGGATTCTACGCATCGAGTTGGGCGTAATAGGGACTTTCGGCCCCCCACGACCCTAAATAGCCGAGATTTTGACAACATTTTTTAACAAATATTAAAAAAATTAATTTCTTTGTATCTCATTTTTGACTGCAGATTCGGATTCTACGCATCGAGTTAGGCGTAATAGGGACTTTCGGCCCCCCACGACCTCAAATATCTGAGATTTTGGCAAAAATATTGGAACGAATATTAAAAAAAATAATCTTTGTATCTCGATTTTGACTGCAGAATCGGATTCTACGCATCGTGTTGGGTGTAATAGGGACTTTCGTCCCTCCACGACCTCAAATCGCCGAGATCTTGACAAAAGTATTTTAACAAATATGAAAAAAAAATTTTCTTTGAATCTCCATTTTGACTGCAGATTCGGATTCTACACATCGAGTTGGCCGTAATAGGGACTTTTTTCCCCCCACGACCTCAAATAGCCGAGATTTTGACAAAAACATTTTAATATTAAAAAAAATTCTTTGTATCTCGTTTTTGACTACAGATTCGGATTCTACGCATCGAGTTGGGCGTAATAGGGACTTTCGGCCCCCCACGACCCTAAATAGCCGAGATTTTGACATTTTTTAACAAATATTAAAAAAATTAATTTCTTTGTATCTCATTTTTGACTGCAGATTCGGATTCTACGCATCGAGTTAGGCGTAATAGGGACTTTCGGCCCCCCACGACCTCAAATATCTGAGATTTTGGCAAAAATATTAGAACAAATATTAAAAAAAAAAAATCTTTGTATCTCGATTTTGACTGCAGATTCGGATTCTACGCATCGTGTTGGGCGTAATAGGGACTTTCGTCCCTCCACGACCTCAAATCGCCGAGATCTTGACAAAAGTATTTTAACAAATATGAAAAAAAAAATTTCTTTGAATCTCCATTTTGACTGCAGATTCGGATTCTACACATCGAGTTGGCCGTAATAGGGACTTTTGGCCCCCCACGACCTCAAATAGCCGAGATTTTGACGAAAATATTTTAACAATTAAAAAAAAAATTCTTTGCATCTCGTTTTTACCTGCAGATTCGAATTCTACGCATCGAGTAATAGGGATTTTAAAATATTTTTGAAAAAATATTTTAACAAATATTTTTGACAAATCGGGATCCTCCTCCTTTACAAAAAACGAAATTAGGTTTTATAAATATACTTTTCAAATCTTGCTAATTTACATGTACTTTTACATCTGAAGTGAAATTATATTTTAAATAACTTATTTTTTAGAGCCACCACTGTAGGGCATGGTCGACCACAGTTGCATACAAGAGAAAAGTATTGAATCCATCTGGTAATAAAGAAACTGAAGAAACGACTGACTGAAGTTGTTGGGCAACCTGTATTTAAACAAAGGGTTGTCCTTAAACTTAGGACATTCGTGATCTTTTGAAAATGTTCCAAGTCTACTAACCTTCCAGGCAATAGTTGGTTGAGAAAGTATAGTATATAGTGACTGATTTTTGCTGCATATGTGAGTAAATTTTTAAAATCGAGTAGGACTGCTTTTGACATCAGGAGCATATAATTCAAAATTTATGTAATTCTAACGCTCCTGATAAATTTATATTAAACCAAGTCTATGATAGGTTGCCAGGTGCAATTTCAGTGTGTCTGATAATTTGTTCAATATTTTTTCCCGTTTCTGTTGCACTGATTCTTCCAAATTTTTAAAATCTACACATTGATTTTCGTTTCCTGCGTAAGTTTAAGATCAAGCAAAATTGCTTTTGGCATCAGGAGAAAATAAAATAGAAGAGGTGCAATTTCAGCATTCCTGATAGTTTATTAAATACCTCTTCGAGTTTCTGTTGCTCTGATACTCCCAACAAATTTTTAAAATTAAGAAACACATCGATTTTCATTACCTGCGAGAGTCTTTAGGATGAAGCAAAACTGCCTTTGGCATCAGGAGTAAATAAAATAGATGAGGTACAATTTCAGTATTCCTGATAGTTTATTAAACACCTCTTCGAGTTTCTGTTGCCCTGATACTCCCAACAAATCTTTAAAATTAAGAAACACAGTGATTGGCATCAGGAGTAAATAAAATAGAGGAGGTGAAACTCCAGTGCTCCTGATAGTTTATTAAATACCTCTTCGAGTTTCTGTTGCCCTGATATTCTCAGCGAATTTTTAAAATCAACAAATACATTGATTCTCGTTGCCTCCATGACTTTTTAGGATCAAGTAAAATTACTTTTGGCATCAGGAGTAAATAGAACAGAGGTGCAATTTCAGTGTTCTGATAGTTTATTAAATACCTCAAGTTTCTGTTGCCCTGATAATTCCAACAACTTTTTAAAATTAAGAAACACAGTGTTCTCATTGCTTCCGTGACTTTAGAATCAAGCAAAATTACTTTTGGTATCAGGAGTAAATAAAATAAAGGAGGCACAATTTCAGTATTCCTGATAGTTTATTAAATACCTCTTCGAGTTTCTGTTGTCCTGATACTCCCAACAAATTTTTAAAATTAAGAAACACAGTGATTCTCGTTGCTTCCGTGACTTTTTAGGATCAAGCAAAATTGCTCTTGGCATCAGGAGTAAATGAAATAGAAGAGGTGAAATTTCAGTACTCTTGATAATTTATTAAATACCTCTTCGTGTCCTGTTGTTCTGGTACTCCAACGAATTTTTAATGGGCTTGTTCAGCATTTTTTTTTTATTTCATAAATCGAAAGTGTAAGTATAAATTAATGAATCTGCAAAAAATCAGAATCTTATTCGCACGTTTAGTATCTTAAAAACTTTTACAAATTTCCATCTCGCGAAAATGGGGCGTGGACAGGCGCTACGTCACTATACGCATAGACTCGGCGATCTCAATAGACTTGATGCTCCTTATTGGTTATAATTATAAGTGTTTTCAAAGTATTGTTTGTTTTGTTTACTACTTGACAGTAGGGGAGTACAATTTGGTGAAATGTCAAAAAATTACAATTTTCTCTCGCTCCTGCCAGAACGAATTTTCGATTTCGACCCTGCAATTTACGATTATAATTCATCGCCGACCTTCTCCTTTCCGTAGACACATAGAACGAACTTCCACTCGACGTATTTATTTAGTTACCAGCGTTTAAAAATTCCATGTTTTTCGACTTTTCAGGTTAAATTTGAAAGGTCCCAGAAAGCCATTTTTCTTACGTCACTTGCGTATAGTGACGTCACAAATGAGCGCTCGGTTTTTGCAACTATTACTAATTTCAACTCCTTATATCTCGAGAACGGAAAAAGTTAATAATACGAAATTTTAAGTGTATAATGAGAATATCAAGTACTATATGAAAAAGTATAAAAACCATATAAAAAGAATATCATGGAACAAGCCCATTAAATGAGACTATAACATGTACACTATTCATCAACTATCTCACGTTTATGTGATCCTGTTAGACCTAAATCAGTCACAAAATCAGCAAACATTCCTGGAAAATATTTAAATCAATCAAAACTACTTTTGGTTACTTGCATTTGTTTGAAATCATTGCTGAGATCTATCAGGAGGGCATAAACTCGGAGAGGTGTAATTCCCATGTTCCTGATAATTCATTAAATGCCTCCTTGACTTACTGTTATCTTAATATCCGCCACTTATGGATTAAAATTAATCAAGAGCTTTTGTATCAAGAATGTATAGAATTGGAGATGTAACTTCACTGCCCCCGATAAATGATACTATACCTTTCACTTTTCTGGTCTCCTATTATTCCTAACAGAATTTTTGCAAGCAAAATATTTCTATTGTAAGTGTATAAATATGAATCTAATTAATATGACAAGCACAAAAATCTGTAACTGTTTGTATGAATGTACAAAATTGAAGATATAATTCTGGTCTTGCTGAATTAACAAAATACTTACTTGTTAGTCTGTTGTTCTACTACTTGTCAAGTTATTTGTAGGAGGGGTATATAAAAATTCGTAGTTCTCTATGTAAGCGAAGTGCATAAAATTTCATCTATATTTGCATTAGGAGTTCATGTTAAGATTTTGTCGGTATACAATTGAAATTGAACTTTTAAATTTTATCCACTCTGGTACAGTTGAACTACTAGAACTTCTTTTAAACATTAAGTGCCCCGCTGAGAGGATGTGCCCCGGTACAAATGAACTACTTAGAAGACCATTTCAGTTTGATGTACTCTCAGTACAAATCGTCATTAAAAGGCAAAGAGGCTTATCTCAAAATAAAAAGTTTTGAGATAATGTTGCACTTTGGCATATTTTTATTTATTAATTTTATTGGCTTATGGCAGTACAGGTCTCAGTACAGCTTTTTGTTTCGCCTTTATTTATCCTTCCTGTACCTCTATTTTCGTTCATCAAGTTGACTTCATCGTTAAAAAATTCAGAATGAAGGTTCATTCTGATTTTCTACTCATTCAAAAGAATACCCGTATGAAACTAAATAAAAATAAAGTTCTTTTTATACAAGCACATAAAGGCTCTAAAAGTAGGCCTAATTATACACAAACATTTTGACAAAAAATTAAGAGATATCATTTTAAATGTTCCTGAGTATCTCATCTTCTGATGATGTCAACTTGATTGGCTAGTCGGGGACTCACTACTTCGTGAGAACCTCCTGGTGTTCTCGTGAAATGTGGGGGTAAGTGTGGCAATAAAAGAAATGCAGCAGATTTATACTCATAGAGCGGTTTATTAATAATACCTAATTAATATGTATATAATTATTTATAAAGTTATTAACATTTTATGTGTATTCACTAATTCAACTAATGTCAATAAAATATGTACAAATTCATTTAACTATAATTCCCAATTCCCTAAAATTGACATATTCTTACAACAGTAACTATTATGTACAACGGCGGCACGTCCCCCTTCCACTCACTCCGGACGTCGCCCGCGCTATCCTTTGAACAATAATAACAGTCCTAAACCTGTCCAATTTAATAAAAATAGATATATTTATGTAATTAAATAGGTGTATAAATATATAAGGTAAGTAATCGCTTAATTTACTCAAAAAAAAAGAACAAAAAAAATTACAGCAAAAAAGTTGAGAAATACTGTTAAATTAGGTCAATTCACAATAAACAGAGCGTCACTAATGCGCAGACGGTCAACATCTCATCAACTTGAAATTTGAGAAAATGTACATCTGATAACAATTGTAGGATCTATAGTGGCATATGTCAACACTATTTTTAAATCTACAGGGTATTTCACATTGTGGTGACAAGCTAATACTTGATATTTTGAAATGGAACATCAAACATGCATATATCATTTTAAGACTTACACTGTTAGTATTCCCACTTTTTCATAATAAAAAATGTATTTGCAGTAGTCAAGGGCAAAATATGTAAATGACGTATTTTCATAAAACACACGCACTTTTTATGGAAAACGACCTTCAGCCAAATTCGTTAGAACTTCTTGACATGCTGAATGTCTTATTGGGCCCAAGTCTCTAAAATTAACGGATTTCAAGATAACAAGGTACAAAGTGCTAAAATGATCAGACACATAGACGTGAAAGGAACATAAGACAGAACATAAAACCGGATCCCTACAACATCAAATAAGTAGAGACAATGTATTTATTAAAAGTGTAGAATAATATACCCTTAAACTATGGGGTGGGTGTGACTCTGGGTGTCACATTACTGGGCCACACATTGGGATCTACAAAGGAGGCCGCCGAGGTTCACATGAATAACTTCCCAGGATGAAATGAATATCAATACTAATAATAACACAGAGAAGTTGGGGTTTTATTTTCCGGTACAATTGAACTACTCGAACTTCTTTTAAACATAAAGTACCCTGGTACAAATGAACTACTTAGAAGACCATTTCAGTTTGATGTACTCCCAGTACAAATCGCCATTAAAAGACAAAGGAGTTTATCTCAAAATAATAAGTTTTGAGATGATGTTGCACTTTGGCATATTTTTATTTCTTTTATTAATTTTATTGGCTTATGGCAGTACAAGTCTCTGTAATAAATAAAATTATTTTATTCCATTTTATTGATATAAATATTCCAGGTGTAATGGCCCAAATAATTTTGGTAAGGAAATTTGAAGTGTTCCATCAATTTATCAACAGAACGCATGAGTTTAAGCATGTTATTTATTATTAATGTTGTTTTTTTACTGTTACTATTACAAAAAACTGATATCCGATATTTCAAAATATTGATTCACATCAGAACAAATTAGATCGGCTAAATCTTTTTCAAGAAATCCTAAAATTCACTTTTTGCACTCTTTTCGTTTAAACAAAAAATTAGCAAAGGTATTTACACAGAACTTCCCTCTTTATTTATACAGGGCGGACACTCTAGGTGTCTTTCTTGCCAATTGAGTTCAACTATATACCAAATAAATAAAATTCACTTTATTATATAAATACAACAAATTTACAACGTAGACATTAAACAATAAATTACAATATTTAAAAAAAATAGCTAGGAAGTCACGTATTGCATTTCGAAAAGTGATTCTAAGGTAGTTATATCGCAATTCACGTTACGCAAGAAAGTCATGAAATTTGCTGCAAATTTAATTCACATATCAAACATTCTGATAAAATTTGAACTCCATTTACTGTACCGTTTCCGAGACTGATTCGCAATTTTTATCAACATTTAAAATTGCGCTAATGAACGCCATACGAAATAAATTGATGCCATGTCGCTATTTTCCCTCGTCTGATCCTTACTCGAGAATGATCTCAAAAACGAGGCAAATTGAAATTAATTCTCCCCCCGTTTTCGAGGATGCTGCACACGATGGAGGTGGTTAAATCTCTCTGCGAAGTCACCCCACCCCCCAAATGGCCAAAAACTACCCCCGAAAGAGGTAAACCGCGTATCCACTGTTTCCTACCAGCCAAACCTGTGTTACCCCCGTTTTCGAGGATGTAATTTGTACTACTTGTAAATGGTCAGAACGTGTCAGTCACCCAGGCTGGTAGCGGTGCGTTGAACAGGGAGTGGCGGCCTAGTCACACATGTGTGATTTGCTCGTGCCAAATCGAATTTCCAATTTCGCCGTCGCAATTTACGATACCGACAAAATGCCAATCCTTCTCTTTTCATAGAGACATCACATGATGTTCCACTTGACGTATTTATTTAGATATTAATGTTTGCAAATTTTATGTCTTTGAGATTTATATTAAAATTTAGAATTGGGATCCACTGTAGCTGATTGTGTTAAGCAACGACCAAGAGGTTTCCCGTCTCGAGTCCCATTAACAGAGTATTAAGACACATTCTGTCCATTTACACATTTTGTGATGCTAGCTCTCGGTTTATTAGACTTTACATAATCCATTTGATTCGATTTCATGGTTAATTTAAGAAATTTTCAGGTTGGAAAATCTGTAGAAATAATGGACATTTTCTTTGTCCATTATTTCATACTGGAGTCAAGCGGATTCGTATCCGACCTTATCTTTTTCTTTTGTCACCTCATTTGAAGCTTTTACTTTATACCACTACATATTTGCTCTTTTTAGCACTTTGACCCCCGTTATCTCAAACTGTTCAGTTCAGCATGTCAAGAATAACAATTAAACACTGAACAATTGAATTTGTACAAATCTGACCAAGGGCCATTCTCCTCCACATGAACGGTGCAGGATCCTTTATGAAAATACATTTTTTGTAGATTTTACACTTGACTGCTGCGGATGCATTTTTTTATCGGAATAATATGGCAATGTCCAAAAATAATATATACCTGGATAGAGAATAAAAACTCCAATATAAAGAAATCCTCCATTTAAAAGTATTAGTTTGCTACCACTATGCAAAACACCCTGTAGGTTTTAAAATAATTTCATAATATGACTCTCTTACCCTAATTTTTTCAAATTCCAAACAGTTGAGGAGATATCGCCCGTCCACGCATTAATGCCTCACCCTGTATGCACATAATTTTCATCATAAGATCATTGTTGCTGAAATAAAGACGAAAATCACAAGATCACCCTCGATCGAACGGGAGACGTGCCAACGCACCATTACACCGAATTAACTTTTAACAGAGCATTTGAGAGATCTTGAGCGACGCCGGTACGTTGGCCTGTCGCGTCCCGTCCTCACGACAGCAGCATCTAAACTAAGTAGGTAACAAAAGTCATGCAGCCCTTCTCTATTCATCGTAATAATAATAGTAATAATAACATTCACTCTGAGCTCCGAAGGTCTTGAAAACAGTTTTTAAACTCTGAGGCAACATTTATAAGATACGTTTTAATCTTTGGCCCCAGTAACATTTTAAATGCATTACAGGTTAGTTTAAACATTTAAATACGTACAATTTGCTTATTCAACATTTGCTAGGTCTACGTAACATTTCGGAAACGTTTCTGCGCAACATGACCGGTTAACGTCGCAATGACGTTGCGAAAATGTAGCAGGAGGACACGCTAGTTGCGGAGAAACGTAACTTAGCAAAAAATTGACAAAAATTTTGATTATTTATAAATTATTTTATGTACAAATTGTCCTAAGTTTATTGGCGATATATTTTTTAGTCCCTCGCGACATCTTTTTCAACCTTCATATCCCTGTCTTTGGCAAAGTGTTAGAATATTACGCAGAATTTGATTATATTGCTGTCTTTAACAGAAATATCACTCGGAACGAGGCGGAAAATTGACCGGCCCAAATCGGAAGCCATAAAAGCACCAACTTTAACATTTTCTGAGAGTTCCAGGACCAAGTCTCAAGGTAACGGGTAATCTCTTACATGTTAGCCCGAAAAATGTCATGATTGCACTTCTTGATAATTAATGGGCTTAATTAAAGTCATGTTCAAAATCGAAAACTGAATAAAATTTTTCAGTTTCAAATTCAACTGATTCAGAAAATATTACAATAATTCAAAACTATCACCTTCCAGGTGACTAGAATTTTTGATGTGATGCAGTTTTTGGAGTAATTTCCACGTGTTTCGTCAACCACATTAGCATTATCGGGATTAGATTAAAACCTTTTTAAATTACCTCCTGATGATGCCAATGTAGTTGACGAAACGCACGTCGAGTGTTGTATTCAAGAGTTTTGGAGTTTGTAGAAGCTACGTCTTCAGAAAGTAACAAAACTGTAACGGTTGCGTCAAGTCTTTTAAAAAAGACAGTGCTGGCATATTTTGTTTTTTTTGGTTGGGTATGTTAGAAAATCAGCTCTTTATTGTTCTCACTGAATAACACACACTTACGACTTGATTTGACTGCCTTAAAATAATTTATGGCATAGTAGTTCAAATGCACCTTTTCAAATTATGATTAAATCGAAGATTTTTCGCCATTTTTAAACACTTTCGATTTGTGTTGTACTTCACAAAATTAAAATTAAGATTTTTATTGGAAAAAAAGTCTACAAAATGAAGGTTTTATTTTGATAGCTGATAAATTCAATCTCTTGACAGTCTAAGGACATTCTACATGTTGTAAAAACCAGCCTTTTAATATTTTTACCGAATTTCACACATTTTGGACTTTTTTTTGTTATTTGATTATGTAACGTCGGAATATTTCCACTGCTAAGACCAATCACCAATGCCAGGAGACGAGCTACCCCAACCTGGAAATTTTGCCGAACCTCTTCTCTATCGAAGAGTAGGGATTTTTTACTTGCCTAATATTTAATAGGCAAGGTACCGACTGTTCTACATCCCCTCCGAAAGATGCTATATCCATTATGTATGCGCTGATAGACAAGCCGCTGGAAGGTGGAGTGAGAACGCTGTATTTCCCTGGAGAGAGTTATCCATTCAAGTACTAACCGTGCCCGGCTTTGCTGAATTTTCGTATCGAACTACCGAGTATATGCAAGCATCTCTACGAGTATATGCAGGCATCTCTATGAGCGCTTCTCACAGCCTCAAAATAATTAACCACATAGTAGTTCAAATGCACCTTTCCAAACTGTAATTAATTTGACAATTTTTAGTACTTTCTGAACAATTTGACATACTTTGCAAAATTAAGATTTTTGTTAAAAAAGGTTGCTGCAATAACTGACAAATTCGATGATCTTTTGATATTTTATTACTGAAATTTACTGAATGAAAGAAATTTTTTTTAAAACTCTTCATGTAAAATGTTAGGTCAAAATTGGGTTATAGTTCTTCAACTATTCAGTCAAATTACATAAAAAAAAAAATGTTTTGAGAAGTTAATTAGGGTCTTTTGAATAGACCTTATAATGGAATAGACACCGCAGGTCGTTCAGCACTTTGGGCGAAACTTTGAATTATTGTACTCAGTTTTCCATTTTGAACATTTCCAATTTTTACAATTACCATCTACCTCTAATGGACCACATCGGTAGCCACACCTATTGATCACAGGAATCTCATTCCGTTTTGAAATGGATTTCTCATTTCGTCGAATTCGTTCCGCATATCGCATTAAACTCTGGCCGGTCACTTTGCCGCCGTTTCCGAGGTTTTGTGTGCAGATTCCCTACTAAAAAATTTTGATAGGTCACCCTTGCATAATCGGCTTATTACTCAGTCTATAATTATCTCGTTATTTTTTGTACATTTGCATATATATACATTCAACAAAAAAATAAATTATTTCTTGTACAAAATATACAGCTTTACAAGTTTAAAATTGTAAAATCAAAATCTAACAACAAATAAAAAATATAACAACCTATAACACGCACACCGCCCCTCCGCCTCGTAAACACTCTGTAAAACACTGAACAGTAACTGGCAGTTTTATTTTTATTTTTTAGCTTTTTTTTTAATCTTGTTTCGTCTAAAACTTCGGCGCATCTATAATTTTATTCCTAAAACGTCTTCTCTAAAAATTAACCTCTAAATATCACAATTTTGTTTTTGTACACATAAAAAAGAATATTAACATTACAATTAAAAAAATATATATACAACTATCAATTAAAAAAATATCATATTTACGTCACGCGTGAGTATTTTTAGTAATTCGTTCGTAAGGTCACATTGATGGATGAAACGAAAATGTTGTGTGTAAAAAGAACTCCGCACATTCCTTAAGCAAAGTGGCCTCTGTTAAATTGTCTAAAAATTTAGTGCATTATAGTCACCCCTTCATCAAAACTTCTCATTGCGTTAAGTCTCGAAAATTGATCTTTTTTTCTTCTACGGCCATTTGAAGAACTCACATTTCTACATAAGATGTCAAAAAAAAAAAATTATTTTTGAACCACGACTTTTTAAGAATACTCCACCTCATACAATTTTTGAGATATGGAATGTTGACGTAGAATAACTTTTGAACCGAATGTCTTACAAAGCGTGAAATAAAATTCATTCAATGTAGAAAATTATAGCATTAACTTTGAGGAACATTTCCTTACGATCTGTAAATAATGAAATTGTATGCGACAAAAATTCACTACAAAATGGTTTTTTTTTAATAACCGAGAAAGAACTGTTGGCAGTCTGAGAACACTCTGTATGTTGTTGAACCTGTCTTTTAATATTCTTACGAATTTTCACACATTTAGGACTCAATTTTATAACCTCAAAGCAATGAACGACACAGTAGTTTAAATGTACCTTTTCAAATTGTAGTCGAAACAACGATTTTCAATCAGGGCTTGATTCGTCTTGAAAAAAATCCTCAGAAGAAAAGTATTTTTTTTTCCTGACATCGTGTAATAACGAAATGCAAATGCTTCAAACAGCTCTAGAGAAAAAGTTATCCATTTTCGGACCTTGCGCAGTCATGACAACTTTTGATTGGTGAGTCGTACACTATAACATACTACATTTTTAGCCAACCGAACCAAGGGCCACTTTACCACTAGGAATGAGTGGGGTCCTTTACCAACTTAAAAAGAAAGATGTACACGAATAAAACGACAATTCCTGCGTTCTTGGAACGTCTGAACTACACAAACAACAATTTTAGGAAGGATTGAATCAGCAATTTTGATATTCAGAGTCCAACGGCTGATCGACAGATCAACGTAAAAAATAAGTACCGACTGGTTCAGTGGTTTACAGAAGCGCGGCCGCGGTGTGGTACAACTGGACTAACACCTGCATATGGACTGGTAAGCAAGACAGGCGGTCTTTCGTATTCGAATCCAGGGCCAACCAAGATAAGGAGTTGTAACCTTCAAGTACGTATCTGAAACAGAAGAGAGATGTTCAAGTTTTAATTTGAAGCGCTACAAATGGCCGTTTTGTTATAATTAGTGTTAATTTAGTAATTTGGTCGGTGAATTCTCATTAAGCTTAAACGGGAAACGTCCATTGGCTAGTAAAAGCATTTATTTTGCATCCTATAGTCTGTTTGAAATGAAGAAGAGTAATAAAAGCTCTTAATAAACGCAGGATGTGCTAAATTTTGCATTTCTAATATTTTCTTCTTGCCAATAATAGGCTTAATAAAAAAATTCCTAGCGAAAAAACCCATTAATGGTATAGTAGTTCAAATGTACCGTTCTACATTGTGTAATAAAACAGACGATTTTTATTCTTTTCAAATACCTTTCGAGTAATTTGAGATATAGTTCACAGTATTAGTGATAGGAATTTCAAATACAGTTTAGTTCATTTTAACGAGAACCCATACTGAATGATTCAGTTTTCTGTTCCAAATATATCTTTGCTTATGTACTAGTTTTTGAAACACAGCTTATCAATACTAAATAATCTAATTCAAACCGAATTTCCCATATTTTGGGCTTAACATAACAGTTTTATAACAATTAATGACAGTAGTTCAAATGCATTGTTTCATAATAGTTTGAAATCAATGATTTAAAATGCTTTAAGAGCCGTTTAAGAAATATCTTAAAAATTTCAAGCAATACAAAACTTTAATAGTTCTATAAAGTTAATCAGATTTTTACTGAAACTAACTGAAATTATGACCCTTGTATTAAAATTGAGAAATAAGTAAAGTATTTCAAAAGATGGTTAACACATTTGCTACGACTGCGCCAATGTTTCTTTCTATTAGTGATGTGGTAATGATCAAATCGGGAAACTTACCGTAAGACGTCCGTAGTATACTGAGAATCGAGAGGGTGCGAAGTAACAGCCGACTGCTGGAAGAGGTCATCGGAGCTCTGCTGAATGTTGGGGCTGTGCAGATGCAGTGCGTTCTTCAAAAAGGCAGGACACACTCCCTCCAGGTGAGGACAGGAAGACCAGAACCACCTGGGCATCCTACCGGTGGGCGCCGTCGACACCAGATAGCCCAAGGCGAGCGGCTGCTGGAGCACAACCCCGACCTCTTCACTAACCTCGCTGCTCTTAGAAGTCATGCCGCCCATCATCGGCGTACCCTCCCGCCCGACGTTAACGCCCCCGTTAGGACTGCCGGGGCCGGATTCCTCCCTCCTGGGGCTGCCCGTGGGGCTCTGTCCCCCGCCGGGTACGATCTCCGGCCAGCAATTGAAGATATCATTGAAGTCGTTCATGCCTTCCGTCATGTCATCGTCGAAAGCCTTGAACAGTTCGTCATCACCCAGGTCTGTGCCTATATGTTGCTCTTGGAAGGCGGTTTGAGAAGACTGAGTGGTAGCGCTAGTAGGAAAGACAAGGATATGTGTGCAGCTGACATCTTGAGGGGTAGAGAGCTGGGAATTGACGGAAATCTGACTGAATCTCTCGTCGGGAGTAAATTGATCCGGCATCAGCCTTAAAACCGAGTCAGGTTCTAAGCTGACCAGGCACGCGCTAAGGATGCACGGCACCGAACTGGGGTACATCATCGAACACTGATTGCAGATCTCTTTCAGGTGCTTGGAAGCTTTCAGGAGGTTCTTTCGGCCCAACAGCCAACTCCAACCTTTCAACTCTCCATGGCCGATTCGTCCTAACCTTCCAACGACCAATCTCCACGGCCTGACGCTCTGCGACATCACTCCCAAGATAAAGTTCATAAGTTTCTCGAGACCGATCCTTCTGGCCGACGCCTTTTTCCTCCTGCTCCTGTTCGGTATGTCAATGTTGATGGTGATGGTCTCGAAGATCTCACCCCTCTCGTCGGTGGCCACCGCCAACAACCAGCTCTGGTCCTCGGAAAGGCAATAACTCAGGTACAGAACGGACGCTTGGTCTTGGGTGCCTTTGCCGAACGCCTCCACCGCTTCGACTTTCTCCTTCTTCGGCGCCAGGATGTAAGGAGGAGTGTACAGCTTGTAGGGTGCACGATTTTTCTCCTATGAAACAAAAATTAGGCAATGCAGTTGTATTTTGAAAACAGAGTGTTTTTTATAAAATATTAACAAAGATTAAAATATTTTGTAAAATGGCGTCAATTTTATATTATAATTGATGATAAAACGTTTTGAAAGTATTCTTAAGAATAGTGCTGAATATTTCTCCACCTTTTATAACATTTCAAATAGCTTGTTTTTACTTACATCTTTGCTCTTGAGGAAGTGATCAGCCATCGCAGCGGTGCCGAACCCTGTGAGCGACTTCACGTTGTTTGTGTGAACGAGGAACCTTCTACACTGAGAAAAGATGTTGAAGGCCAGCGCTCTCATATGGTCACTATGCCTCATCCTATCCCTGGCCTTGTTTAACTCCACGATGCTTTCCAACGATATAATCTAAAAGAGAAACTCATCAAATAACGTGCTTCATGATGTAACATAACAAATATTTTTTTAAAGTTCCCTCAAAATCAGTTCCGTTGTTGCGGGTTCCAAAGCAAAAAACCTTCCTTATTTCGACTATATAAAGCAAACTCTACTTTACCTGTACACTGATATTGTTCCTGATGTTCTCCGGAACAGCGGCCAAAACAGACTGGTAACACCTAAGAAGGGCGAGACATGCCAACCTCTGCAGCTCAGGCTGGTCGGTGCCCAACGTGAATGGCTCTACTAGGTAGACCACCACAGAAGGAACCTCTCGTTCGTCATCATCGTGAGAAGATTCGGTTACGTTGCTAATTGGAGGGGCATCTTTCATCCCATCTCCTTCTAAAAGAGAGAAGATAATATGTTAGATCATAAAATGTACACGAAATAGGAAAAGGTAAATTAATGAAGTGAATATTATATATGTTGGTAATTACTAGCACTTGTAGGATGAACATTTATAACTAATTATTTGAGTTTAAGTTTTCTCTGTGCATACTTTAATGTCATCAGAAAGTGATGGTAACAGGGAAATGGAAATAAAGGAGAATGAAGAAACCTCAAAAGAAAAATAAATAGAAGAAGACTAAAAGGAAACGAAGAAATGATTTTTTCAAAAGTTATTAATAATATTATTTCATAGAATCATTCGTTGATGAAAGTTTCGTGACCATTAGCCCAATCAGTAGGTAGCGGGGTATACCAAAATTCATACCCGAAAACAAAAAATACGGTTGTATAGAAAAAACAATTGTAAGAAAAATTTGTGATTCGATGGACACAATTTGAAGTGGTGAACTTAACCTAAAAAACTTGAACAGTTTCTCGTAAATAAAAAAAAAGTATGACTCTAATCGAAAAAAGTTAAATGAGAAAGTTGCAGGGTGCTAAAAAGATCTTTCGATTGCTATTTTCTTAAGTATCAGTTGCGATTAAACTTTTCAAGATATATCGAAAAAACCGTTTTACTTTTCTTGTTTCCGCTATATCTTTCTCAAATTCACATTTAAATAGTCACTATCAAGTATAGATCACGGTAAGCCAAAAAAGTACGTTCTTGAAAAATTTAAGAATATCTTATTTTTCGAGATATATCGATTTTTCAAAAAAAAAAAAAAAGATGTTCTTAAAAATCGGATAGACTTGCTCCACGGAGAGTTCTACAGTAACGATCTTGGGCTCATGTTCTTTATAAAGAGTTGTACTATCATGCTGTTAAAAAATTGTAATGGTTTTATTAATATGAAGGGTATATAAATGGCTTTAAAACAATTGCATTTTTTTGGGTTGTTTTTTTAATTTCAATTTTACAGAAATAACTTATACGGGAATCAATTACTGACATTTTTTAATTAATAATGTACAAAAAAAAAATTGTCGTACGACTTTCTGTAGCCCAGAAATTGGCAAAATTATTTTTAAAACAGACCTAACCCAAAAAAATGCTATTATTTTAAAGCCATTTATTTACCCTTAAAATGGGCCTTTACAGTACATTCGAATTTTGACATTTAAATATGGTGGGTGTCATTTGGGGAAAATAAAATAATTTTTTATCTAAAAATGAGGCGTCTTAGAACAACAATCTCTGAGAAATAAATTAGCGAAATACAACAACTTTCACGGGGTATTTCAAACGCTCGAGTTTCACGCGCCTTGGTTGCATACGTAATCCCACCAATCATCATCGAGGACACAACAGAAGAACTTGCAAACCGACAACACTGCGATCACCGAGCGTGCGGATAGCGGATAACCTTAAACTTTCATTTGAGCTGTCGTCTTTTCTGGGGCATTTTCGGTCGTATTTTCACAGAATGGAACAAAACACTGCTTGCTAGACATTTTAATCGAAATCAGGGGCTTTCAATTTACGCTAACCTCAAAACCAAAATCATCAACATCAACAAGCTGTCAAACGTCTAGTCATGAGCGATATGTCACTGCCGGTGATTAAATCACCGTGACTAAATCACCGTGATTATATAAAATATTAATATAAAGTGTAATTTACATCGTTTTACTTTCAATTCATACTTGTCCATTGCTGCTTAATGCAGCCATACATTCACACAAACAAATTACGGCGAATGGTAAACATATCAGCTTGCAGATTGTGATGGCGTTAGTTTAAAACCACCGGAAGTGAAAAATATAAGTCGCCGTTAAGGAGTGATTGGAAAATCGCGATATCGCCCATCACTACAAACGTCAATTGAAAGCTGATTTTGTATGACGTTGCCGAGTCGCCTTTTACACTATTGGCTTGGGACTGTTGACGTGTCAATGGCGCGTTACGGATAATCGTTTAAATTGGACTTGTAAATAGGTGATTTTAATTATTTTTTTCCGGCTCTAATCTGCATCAAAATAGAAATTGAAAAAATACGGGTATTTTAATTTTTCATAAAATTTATGATTCCGCAATAAAAAAAATATGCTGAAAAGGCCCATTAATAAAACCGTTACAATTCTTTCACAGCATGATAGTGCAACTCTTTATAAAGAAAATGAGCCCAAGATCGTTACTGTAGAACTCTCTGTGGAGCAAGTCTATCTGATTTTCGAGAATGTATTTTTTTCGAAAAGTCAATATATCTCGAAAAATAAAAGATATCCTGAAATTTTTCAAAAACGTACTGTTTCGGCTTGCCGTGAGCTATACTTACGGTTGATACAGTGGCGGCTCGTCAAGGGAGGCTGAGCCTCCCCTTGGAAGAACCACCATATCTTCAAAAGTAATATCTTAAGAAATTTCTATTAGGTATATCTCAATTTTCAATATTTTTTATTGTTTATTATTCATTAATTAATTTTCAGTTTATATATAACATTTTTGCATTTCCTTTCCACAAACATACCTATAACGTTACAGTCCGGATAGTCTTTGTATGCGTATTTCCCGGTCGGCCGGTCTTTTACTGAATGAACACTGCGGTTCGCTGGAGGCTAATACGAAATAGCTTCCAACTTTACCGCATTTACTTATAACATGAATGACCTTGAATTTCTTTGCGCTGTGTAAAATAGCAACACTTGGAATAGCCAAGTATGAGGCTAGCCTCAGATCTCAGTCTTTATAGCGCATGTGCACAGGTCATTCAAGTCAGGTGATTCACAAAGAAAACGAACTGACGTCTGACAGTTGCGTTTAGCCGGTTAAGAACAACTTGACATATAAATACATAAAACATTTGATAGGCGGGCTAGAAATAAGTGCTCTAGGTGAAAATATTCCCAACAACATGTCTTGTTGTCCAGACGTGGTGGATTATTTGTTATTAAATGGATTTACTACTCTTATTTATGACGAAAAGGTAAGAATTAAAAGAAATGCCAGGCCTACACCAGCAATGCTTTCGTTAGTTTTTAAAAGTGGTAAACAAAACAGAGGGTTTTGTGATAACAATTATAAAAAAGTAGAGTGGTTAACGACATCAACAGTTAGAAACAAATTATATTGTTGGAGATGTTTATTATTTACTAATGATCAATCCTCAATTTGGGGCAGGGCCGGGTTTAATAATTTGCAAAATTTGTCGCGAGGTTTAGAAAGGCATGAAAAATCCCAGAAGCACATTTCATCTTGCATTAAATTCGAAATGTTTGGTAAACAAAATATTGTAAATTTCTTGGATTCTGCACATAAGAGAGAAATAGAAAATGTTAACGAAAAGGTCCGCGAAAAATTAAAAATCGCAAAGGTTATACCATTGTATAAGTCCGGTGACAAGACAAATATTGAAAATTACAGGCCCATATCGTTATTAAGCTCCTTTTCAAAAATTTTTGAAAAATACGTATCGCTACGTATTATAACTTTTTTTGACAAATGTGGTTTATTTAACTACTCGCAATTTGGTTTTCGTAAAGGTTTGTCAACCGTAAATGCTATTATTGAGTTTCTTAATGGTTTATACAAAAATCTGGATGAAAAGAAAAAAACAGCAGGTATCTTTGTTGATTTAAGCAAAGCATTTGACCTCGTAAATCATAGAATTCTTCTAGAGAAACTATAAAAATATGGTGTACGAGGAATACCTCATATGTGGTTTACTAGTTATCTGCAAAATCGGATGCAATATGTTGAAATCAGCAATCATAAATCTAAAATATTATCTTCAACCATTGGAGTACCACAAGGGTCCATTTTAGGTCCTCTGCTATACATCATTTATGTAAATGATCCCAATGAACAATTTTGCTCACTTAAAGTAACTGTTATTTTTATAAGTGGTTTATTAAGATTGTGAGTTTATAAAAGTGGTTTATAAGATTACTAAAGAGTTGCAAAGTTGCATAGTAGGTATGTAAAATTACTAAAAGTTTTAAAACCTTAGGTTTTATAAAACGGCAACGGAAACATTTCCATCACAGACTTATACAACTTTTAGTAACTGTTACTATAATTTATATAAAGAGTTTTTATAGTTGTAGTCACAAATTTATAAAACTAATAGTTTTCAATTCCTATATAGGGGTTGGCTCTGATGAATATAAAACTTCCTCGTCTCACAATAACAACAATAATTGTTAACATAACTGCACAAATTCTACGTTTTTGTAAGTTTATTCTCCTTTCTAATGTTTTTATTCTCATTTCTAAACTAGAATCAGTGTGACATTCATAAACTCTCATACAGTATACACATTTTTTAATATTGTTGCTTTTTACAGGTTGGAAATTCAACTTATAATTAGCGTTCAGAGTCTAAATTTTCATGGTCATTGCAGGGCCGGATTTCGTTTTACTGCTATTTAATTATGTTTAAGTTACTTTTACCCCAAAGTAATAATCGAGATAAGTATAACGATGAAATAATTTACAAAACTTAATAACAATAAATATCTAAATTAACCAGGTACTAACGCAATCTAAAAGCTGCACTTTAAAATCACACCTAAACCACTGTCTTTACTATACGTAAAATACCTATAAGTAGGTAAACCTGGACATCAGTCTATAAATGAATACACACTTTAACAGCATTTGAAATTGCAGCATATCTGGCTTTCTGTTTGTGAGCGTCCAGAAAAAGGTCGACGATTTTTCTGCCATTTTAATGAGTGTTAACAATATTTCATCACATTGTCATATGATTCGTCAATCCATAAAGTTATGTTTGTAGCAGGACCGCTGACGTTACATATTTTTGTGGAAACGCTTTAATAAATTAATTGAATTTTGATAAATTTTATTAGATATTGATAAATTTATTCAAGTCCGCCCCTGAAATGTTTAGGAAAAAATCCAACCACACATTCTTGGTTATATAGAGGCACAGAAGTTCTATAAGAATCCTAGAAGTTTCTTTTTAGATTTATAGTGTCCTTTTGGTATTTTCAATATGGATGCCGTATTTTCGATCCTGTCAGAGGACGCCATATTGATACTTTTAAGAAAACTGTGGAAAAACAGGTTGAATATTTAATATACCCAGCTGATACTACATTTTATGTAAATATAAATATGTACCATAAGTTAAAGTGCAGTTTTTTTATGAAGAATCGAATGTTGTCAGAATTTTAAAAACAAATTTTTTAGTTAAAATTTTTAAATATATATAATTTCGGTGGCGCCTTTATTTTTTCGAGGTACAAATGTCAATTTTACAGTAAAGATGCATTTGCATGAAAATTTCAGAATTGAAGTACGTATATTTCATATACAGAGTAAAAGTCTCCATATTGTTAGAAAGAAAGATGTAATAATTTCATCATCATCAACTAAAGAAAGAGAAAGAGGTTTGTGGTGAAAGAAAGAGCGAGAAGGAGACGTTCTGTATTTAAAGTTTATAAGAGTAACAGTTACATTTCTATTACTTCTTACTATAAAACTTGGAGATGGGTAATGGTGACCCTTATAGAGCGCGCCATTTAAGCTCTTTAATTGGTATAAAGTGGTAATTGAAAAGTTTTCACGGAAAATATACATTACTAAAGTTTTTATAATTCGGTGATGGTGATATTCAGAGTACCTTTACAAAACAAAAATTGTTCATTGGGATTTTTGTGTACCAAACTCCATTATGTATGCTGATGATACCACCATTCTTGTTAGTGAAAAAAATGTGTATTCACTTGTTAATAGAGCCAGTCAACAACTTCAAGAAGCGCACACCTGGTTTACACAAAATGATTTAATACTAAATAATAAAAAATCATCAGTTTTAAGATTTAACCTGTCAAAAAATAAAACACTCGATCAGAGTTTGTTAATTAGAACAAATAGCGGCACTCTTAGGCAAGAGAATAACATAAAATTTTTAGGTATCCACTTATCTGACAATTGTACTTGGTCCTCCCATATAGATGCAACATGTAAAAAAATTGCACCAGTATGTTATGTTATACATCAGTTACAAAAAGTAATTGACAGGTCTGTTTTGTTAATGTATTATTTTGCTCATTTTCATTCAGTGATATCTTACGGCATTATAGCATGGGGTGTTTCACATGAAAGTATACAGATTTTCCGATTTCAAAAAAAAGCTATTAGGTACATTGTAGGAGTAAGTAAAAGGACAAGTTGTAGAGAAATTTTTAAAGAACTTGGTGTACTACCTCTACCCTGTGTGCTAATTTATCAGTTACTACTTTACGCTAAGTCTGAATTAAGTAGTGTCAATACATTAAATAACAATCACTCCTACAATACTAGAAATAATTTGACCCTAGAAATACCCATACATAATTTAACTGTATATGAGAGGAGTCCAAAATATCTAGCAATAATTGTTTACAACAAGTTGCCTAATAGTTACAAAACGCTAAATAAAAATAAATATAAAGCAACTATAAAATGTTTACTGTTAGACAAATCTTACTACTCACTAAAAGAATATCTTGATGACAGATTGTAATTACATCTTTCTTCCCTTCTTTTTTCTTAGACCTTATATGTTAAACATTTTTTTTTTTTAGCATATTATGTCATATAGATTTCTTCTTTTTAATATCAGGTTAAACTTGTATTTTTATTATTGTTATTGTGATAGTCTAATTTATTTAACTGTGTGTGTACCAATATGCATTCTGTTTTTATCTTTATTAAATTATATATACATATTACTTATCAGCTGTCGTACCATATATACATATTATGTATCAAAAAGATGGTCAATAAATTATTATTATTAATAGATGCCGTTATATAGTTATCTTCACAAGAAAATTTTTTCCGAGGACATGACGAAAAACGAGAATCGTGCAATAAAGAAAATTTCAAAGAGCTGGTAGATTTTTTAAAAACTTATGACCCAAAATTAGAGAACTTCTTGAATAACGACACTATTTTTTGAGACAATTCCGGTAAGCTTCTGTAGAATGATCATTTTCAGCACTTAAACGCATAAAAACATTTTTACTAGAAACAAAATGAGTCAGGACCGCCTTTCAAATGTATCGCTTATTTCAATAGAAAAACGTTTTTTGTCAGAATTGAGGAAACGCGATTCATTTTGTGATGAAATAATCAACCATTTTGCTAGTTCCAAAAATCGCAGGTTACCACTCATTTATAAAAATATTCAGGCTTTAAAGCAGAGATTAATATAGGTAGTTGTTATTTTAGAAAAAATATTTATTTGTGTTATTTATTTTTTAGGAAATATTTTTTATAATTCTCCATAATATAGAGTTCCGCGGTTATATTTTTTTTATATAACTTCTTTCTCAAAACTATTTTAATTTCTATTAAAACTTATAATTTTACACGCCTGGCAGTAATAATGAATACAATTTTTTGTTTGTAGAAAAACACTTTAATTTTTTTACCAAAACTATTTTCATTTTTATTAAAAGTTATATAATTTAATTACAAGTGGGATAGTAGGACTCCTTTGGATACCGAGTCGTAGGAACGAGAATTTCATGAGAATGATTTTTTCATCTCATCATATTTTCTATTTCCTTTTCATTCTATTCTTTTATTAGTTCTATTCTCTCAAGTCGTGAATCGGTATCCTGGCGAAGAACCCACGGCAAAAAAATGTAACGCGCCGTTGTAATACCTCAGGGGTGGTGGGGAAATGTACAAATTGTAGTCATATTGCACATCAGTTGTCTTTCAGAATATCAATCCTCCTCTGCAGACAATATCACGAGCCGCCACTGGGTTGATAGTAAGTATTTAAACGTATATTTGAAAAAATTACAGAAAAAAAACAACCGATTTTTGATGGTTTTTTCGACATACCACGAAAAGTGTTGTCGCAACTGATACTTAAAAAAATAGCAATCGAAAGATCTTTTCTACAACTTTCCCATTCAATTTTTTTCGATTAGGTCAGTTTTTTTTATTTACGAAAAACTTTTATTCGACTTTGCAATTTTTTGTTTTTTTTTTTTATTACATACATACAAGGCAGGCAACCTAGGACTAAATATTTTAGGTTAAATTCGTTACTTTAGATTGCACCCATCAAATCATAAATCTTAGAATTTTTTTTTTAATACAACCGTATTTTTTGTTTCCAGGTATGAATTTTGGTAAATTTAACAACTGGCCATGACAGGTCGATTCCGTTAAATGTTTGTATTTTATATCTTGAAAATTTTATAAATTTCATGTGAACATTAAAAAAATTCATAAAATTTTCACTGAAACGTTCACAAATTTCAAGTTACATGAAATTCTGAATCATTGCTGTCAACACCCTTACCTTGATCACTCTTCGGTGTGGTAGGACCCTTGTCGGAACTGGAACTCGACTGTTGGCTACCTGTATTGTCGGGAGTACTTGGAGGGGGCATAGGACTCGGCGTCGGTTGGTCAGCATTCTCCTGCGGAGGATCCAACAGGGTCTTATCCATGGGGACCTGTTGGAGGTGTGGTGCCAAGTGATGCTTACACACCTGAAAAATACACAGTTAGGATCTCCAAAATCGGCGTAATTATCACATCAGTCGTTTACCTGTGCATACAACTTCAACATGTCGCTCGTCTCCCCCTCTCCAAGCAAAGTGAACCATTCCTCGACAGGTTCGTTCCCTATCTTCAACTTTGCCGTTTTCCCGACCCTCAATATGCCGTCTCTAAGTACTTTCGTTATGGGGCTGTGCCTGCCCAGTTTGCACATCTCATAGGCGGTGGAGAGCTCTTTGAAGAACGTCCTCACCCTAGGCAAGACGGCGTCGTTATCCGGCGCCACTACGATGTAAGCCACGTCTCTCGCGTAAGAGTAAGGTTCCAGGAGGAGGCTCTCCCAATGCTGCAGGGCGTAGGGCGATAAGGATAACCAATCCTTATCGTGACCGACGATCACGGATGGGATGGGCTGAGGTTCGCATCGATCGTCGGTTCCTACACAACAGAAATATGGTGAGGTTCACATTGAGAAATGGAGTGACGAAAGACAATCAACCTATATTCGGGTCCGGTTTTTACACGTTGGTCAACTCCTATTTGGATCCAATTTGCATCCAAAGGTTTCAAATAATTCTAACATTACCATATTTCATTACTAAAATGATTCCGATTCGATTCAAGAAGCCGATTTAAAATAAAATAAGCGGAACACTTGCGGAACCAGTTCAGTTCCTTGGTTGTAAATTATTTCAATTATCGTTACATACATCAATATGGTATTTTCCACGAACATTTAATTTTGTTTCCTTAGTTAACACATGATGTACAACAAGGGGCCCAAAACTGATCCTTGTGGCACCCCAAAATTTAAAAATATTTACATTTTCATATCATACACATTGTTTTCTGTTTGCTGAATATGATTTAATGCATTTTAGTTACTATCTTCTTGTTCCTAGTTTACACAATTTTTCAATCTAACAAGATTATCAAACATGATCAATTCATGAGAGAAACTTAGAGAATTTTTGCTATCTTTTTTTTTGCTATATTCTAGATTTCGGTTTTGGATGGCTTCGGAGGTAGACGCGTTTTTGCAGCTCCTACGAAATTTCAAATAAACTCGGTGAAAACTGTGAGAAATCGTACAAAATTGTGTTGAATTAAAGCCTGAACATTACATTAATTGATATTATATAAATTAGCATGAGTCTGGCTATTTCATATAGTTCCTATTTGATTAAGAAGATATACTGGTTGAATTTAGCATCACCTAAAAGAGTATATAAACAACTTGAAAAAGGGACACAAACATCTGGCAATATAATATAAACTGTGCACCATAAATAACAACTTGGTTTCTAAGGGTGAAACAACGAGTGCAAGTAATGTGGGAATCCTACAGAACAGAGGAAGCTGGCAACATATACACACAGACGAAAAAGATAAGTTCAATTAGTAGTTTTAGATTATAAATCCTTATTAAACCTAATGAATTTCTTAAAATTAAAAATGTATTAAACATGAAGCAGGACCAACAACAGGAAGGTTTTGATTGACAGCAGTCACATAATTCACGTGTTGGGCTTATTTACGAGCAGCAATGCCTACCATATGCTGGCTAATCAATTAATCGATCTTTTTTGGCATATTTTAAAAACATTCCTGCTGAAATTTACGGTATCACAGTTTTTATCATTTTATTTTACGATTATGATTTTTAGGGTTAGGTTAAAAATCATGCAAATGTTCTTGTCCTTTTGTGTATATGTTCTCTAACGCACAATAAATATTTTACTATTATTATTATTATTAATTATTTACCTCTTCCAGCCAGTCGGTGGAACTGCCGCCAAGTTAGCGGTCCTTTGACAGCTGAGGGCGCCTCCCATAGCCTCGTCTGGCATTTCTTTTGTATAGCCTCTTGTAGTAACGGTTGTAGATTCTTCATAACCCTGACTATGTCTTGATTGCATTGAGGACCGGAAGCTCTTAAGAACGGCCACCTATGTACTGCTACCGAGTGGGAGTTTTTCAAATGTTTAACGTCTTCAACCTAAAAAGTCAGATATGTGACAATGGTGGTAAATTTGAGGATGAATTTCCGATTCGTTTGAACTAATATTCAAATAAAAGTTCTTCATGTTGCTTTTGAGTGAACGTTTGTCCCATTCCATGAAACGGAAATAGTATATGGTTCATTCAAGTCGACAAATAAAACAAAAATGTTCAATAACTCCCATTTCTATCATAAGTTTTGCCAGCCCAATGTAAAAATAAAAAAATACAATATGGTCATAAAACCAAAGAAACTAGAGAATTCTTTATGCAAAAATGGGCTTGCTTTTATTTTAATTGCAATTTAAAAAACTAACAACCATCTAATTTAAATTTGACACATTCTGTCTTTTTTCGTCTCTGGCGTTTGGTCCAGTAAGATTGGCTAGTCTTGTTGAACATTAGCTAAGCTTGTGAACAAAAAAAAATTCTTTGAAAGTTTATATTTTTATTATTTGGTGTGTAAAGACAATTGCCCTTCAGGGCGTTGGTTACGTCTGACTACTGAACGAAATTTTGTCTGCCCCATATAAATTTGTTTTTTCCTAAAATACGAACATTCTACTCGATATCATGCCTCTATATCGTCCACTGAGCCGAATATAATTAGATAATAGGATGTTAATAACCTTACCTTGCACAATCCCAAATTTTCCAAGAAACTCTTGCTCTGCTCCAGGGCTATTCCGGTCATCTCGTTACCGTCCGAGAACTCGAGCACGTTAACGGTGTTGGTGTAGAGCCCCACTTTGGTCCTGATATATCTGGCCGCCCGGCAAAGCGAGTTGGCAGTGTTCGGTATGAAAACGAGCTGTTCCCTTACGAGCTCTAGGAGGCTGTGCGGTAAGATGTCCAGCTGTTCTCTGTCTATGTTCGGGTCCAGCTTTACGGAGTTGGTAGCCATCAGGAAGGAGAGGAGGGAGGATTTCTTCTTTTCGCCGGGATCTTCGGCAATACCTAAGGAAAACGAGCATCTTGTTTAAAAACAGTATTTCATTACATCAAAACGGCATTTTATCTGGTCCCAAAATCAAGACAAGAGTAGAGTTTTATCGAGACTTCTTGTCAGACTTTTAACATTCCTTGATCATTTTTTTATGGAAAAAGTACTTATCAAACACCTTTTACATTACCAAAATCGACAAAACGTGGAAGTACGTTTTTAGAAGCTTATAGAAAAAAGAGTAGAGTTTTATCGAGACTTCTTGTCAGACTTTTAACATTCCTTGATCATTTTTTTATGGAAAAAGTACTTATCAAACACCTTTTACATTACCAACATCGACAAAACGTGGAAGTACGTTTTTAGAAGCTTATAGAAAAGGATCGCATCCGAAGTAAATACAAAGTGTAAATATCAGGTAATAAATATTGTTAAAAGTTATTTTAGGCAGTAAGAGTGTATTTAAGTAGACAAAAGTATTGTGAAGTTTTCACTAAGTTATTAAATAAAATGTTTATCCCTCGTTATAATTTTTGGAACACACGGAAATTAAGGAAGGTTGTTTCCTAGGGGTAAAAACACATGACAGTATATTTTGCTTTCCTTTATTTGACTTTTTATAATCATAAATAAACTTTTCTACCACAGTTTCGTTTCGGCAAATTTTATTTTTAGGAATCCAAAAGTTATTTTATGAAATATTATTAAGAAAATATAACGTGAAAATTTTCTGTTTCCATTTGAGAGTATTCGTCTAGAGGGTTTCAAGGTCGCCAATATAACAAATGTGGTTTAAAAAAATAATAAATACATTATTGACTCCAAAACAGCTGAATTTAAGACCAAAATAATGCAATGTTCGATAAATTAATAAAAAAGATTTAACAATAATAAACAAAAAAATGTTGAGTGTTTGTTCTATGTAAAAAATTCAAGTATTTAGCTTGCCACCACTATGTGAAACACTATAAATATTTTAAAATAATTTTAGAATATGCCACTCTTAATCGTCCATATTTTTATCAGACATTTTTTTAAATTTCAAATGGTTCGGGATATATTGACTGTCCACACTACTGGCTCACCCTGTATGTAATTTACAATTAATCACTATATTTGCAAGTTCAGAGGGAACCATACAGAGAACCATACAGTCAAGCATTTAGACTATAGACAAAAATACATGGAGTATAAAGAAAAATCGTGCTGGTACATTTGAACTACTTTCTCGGAAACAATGCAAATTTGTCATACCAAGCACGAATTTGTTCCGATGGAGTTTAACAAATCAATTAAGATAAAAATAACTCATTTTTGGGTGTCATGATGAATCTACGAAAATTGCAGAAAAATTTATCAATAAATATACAAAAAAGCGAGAAGCTTAAAAAGCTACACCTTGGCCGGTTAATATCCCCTCAACACGCCTCTTTTAATTTCTGAATACTCGAATTATATTAGTTCAATTCTCCCAAAAATGCCACTTTATGACAAAAAAATGCGGTGCATAGTTTTGTCCTTGTGACTCCCAACTTTTTAGTTCTGTGGCTCAAACTTTTAATATAGATAAACAACATCTGGAGATATAGTTTCGATAAATACCAAAACTCTTGAATATAACACTTAAAGTGCATTTTGCGAATCATCATCGGAAGATGATAGTTTTGGTGTTTGTGTTTCAACCCGCTCCAGGAATAGATAAACAAACTCACCTGTGATTTCCATCTCATCCTCGTAAAACAGTCCACTACCGTACGCCAGTCTCCTATTAACAACAGCAGAAAAACCACAACTGCACCTGATCGAATCTTCATCCCCACCATGGTGCTCCTCGTTCATCATTCCCCCATAGGGAGGCGGTTGGCCCATGTTACTCCCCGGATACGGACTGCTGGGCTGCGCGCTGGCGTGCTGCCTATCACTCGACGAGTTCAAGAGGTAGATACCCGCATCGGCCCCCCTGATGTTCCCCACAACCTTACCGCCAGCGTTACACACGCACAACGTACAACTGTCAAAGTTATGGTCGCGGAAGATGTTGAACGCCGTGTCGGTGAGGAGAATGTTCAGCACTAGGCTCGAGGCCTCTGGTGTCCTTTGGATATTGGGCGTGGGCACCGGCTCCACCGAATTGAGGTTCTTGTTAAGGTACGAGCTGGCCGTGGAGGTCGCGGGGCTCGGCAGCTCGTAAGGGGGTGGCGGGGGCCTGAAGCTGCTGTGCAACGGACTAGGCGGGAACAGGTTGGTGTTTTGGTGGACGTTGTTAGGTACTGAATTTGGCAGGGCGTTCGGGTTGGTCGCGGACACGTTGTTGCTGATCTGCTGGATGGGTTTGTCGACGTGCTGCATCCAGGAGGGTTTGTAGGTGCAGTTGGGTGGTATGCTGACCGGCGGTAGGTTTTGGCTTGGCAGGTTCGTCAGCGGGGCGTATTTGCTGCTCCCCACTAGCTTGTAGATGGTGGGGGGCTTGAAGACGTAGCTCCAGTCCTCTGAAATTGAAAATCAATTTAAAACATTTTTTATAAAATGAAGAAATAAATTTATAAGTAAATATAGTAAAAATTGGTTAACGACATCTGGCACATAAAACTTGTAGTGAAGGCAAGTAAGTGAAATTTTTCATGAAGAAGGAGTTGCTTTAGAATAATGAGATATTTTAATTAGCTTATTTTGTTTGTGAAACAGAGCTCAAAAAAGATGGCCTCTGACAATTCATTTTTTATGAAAATTTTCGCTCATTTGTCTCCACAACTGAAGATGTTCCTAAAGTCTTAGTTTCAGATAAAATTTTGTCCGTCCCATATAAAAATTAAACAAATGCTAATTTTTTTAATAAAACCTAAATATTTAAAAGCCAGTCTATAAATTGACGTAATAAGTAAAAAAGAATCTGTTTCCCAAATCATATTACACGAAACAGAGTGCAAAGATTAGAAACATCAGAAAGATTTATGCATTACTATGAAATTTTTTTGTTTGTTTATTTTTTATTTTATTTTATTTTGTATTTGTATTTTATTTTGTAATTGTTAAAATTTGTTTTTATATTGAAAAATAACTCTTTCCAAATCGCTTTCTAACAAAAATGAAGAACTCAGGTATACAAATTGTACAATAAATAATGACGCAACGTGACGAGTTTCCTCCCGTTTGAAACCATGAGAAAGAAACAGTCTTTGTCTGCCTCCAGTTCTGGAGTTTCGAAGAAGAACTAATGACCCAGTTTTATTTGACTGTTTTAAATAGCAGGGGGTCGTTCTTTTGTAACTTCAATAGTGTTATCCATTTTATGTCGCACGCAATTCACTGACAAATACCACAGTGATAGCTTCAAGGTTCTTATTATGAGGAGCGTTCAATATCGAATAGGAGAAGTGAATAAAACTGAAAAGTACAATGGCATTAGATCAGGTATGTAGGCAGGTCGGTAACTGTCCTGCTTACAACCACCAACTGTTATTGAAGGAGATATTCAAAAAACACCCCTCCCACCGGATTCTAAACAGTCCTCTCACCCTATTTACTCTCAAAGGTCTGTTAAATATACCTGTATCGACCGATAAAAATGACCAGCAACACCTGGCGGAAATAACTCTCCTGTATGTTAAAATATTACCTATGTTTTCTTCCTGAGGGCTCCCCATATTAGGATAAATCTCTTGTTTCACCCTGACTATACCGAGATCGGTATAATCAGGTGGTGGCAGATCCAGCTGACCACAAGGCGACGCGATGGGGTTATGCTCCAAACTGGGCGGTGTAGGGAACATTTTGCTCAGCTCTTCCGGCCTCAGTATACCCACGTTCGGACACCCGTGTCCAGAGAGTCTCTTGCTCTCGTCGTGGTGGTTGACGGTCGTGGAACCCGGCGGCGTCTGAACTTGCATCTGAAAGAAGATAAAATTAAAAAATATCGTGAAATTTAATACCGATATTTTATTTCCTTTTTGACTCTTACAGAGTATGGGCACTGTAAATATAATTCATTTGTAAAATTATAGAGTATTAACACGTACATTTCGGATAGAAAACAAACATATATAGGGTGTCCTAGGGTAATACTTTAAGAGCGTATAGTTTGGGTCAAAATAACAAATAGTAATTGTTTTTCTTCCTAGGGCGCCCCCTTTTGGAGATATTCACCCGTAAAGGTTAAATTTTGAAAAAGTTTGTTTCTCTCAATTGCTTCCGAAAAGGCCGAGCAGTTAGGATGACACTTTGTAAAAGCGACTCAAAAAGACACTAAACTTAATAAGAACAAATAATCAGTTGTAACACAAATTTTTTTGACAATTATATGGACAGAAAGTCACAAAATATTGACATGAAGAAGAAATTATGGCGAGTGATTTTCCATAATTTATTTTCGTAAGGAACTACTGTTAGTACAGTTTCTTTATTGATTCATCATATAAAACGCCGGTTAAATTGCCCATTTATTCTTTTGAATCACTAAAAGAAATGCTAAAAACTTACAGCCTCATCACTGCTGGTATAGTCAGAGTTATCGAAAATTTGGTCAAGGTCCTTGTACGAGGGCTGCAACCCCTCATTGGTAAACAAATTGTCTGTCGTGTTCTTCTTCACGTCCTTGTTCTCTTCCTTCACGCCCGCCTGGCCCCGTTTGAAGCCATCCATGTTGCAGTTTGACCCGCCACCATCCTCCTCGAATTCGTAGGGATCTCCAGGTCTTTTTACCCCGTGCGGGAGGGGAGCTGCTGTAGTTGCGTCTGTCTCCATCTGAAAAAATATTAGTTTTGAACAGAACTTCGTTGATTAGCAAAAAAGAAGTATCTGTTATTGGACTCGCAACAACAAATCATTGAAAATCATTCCAGTTATTAACAAAAATAGAGAAGTTTTCCTTTTTTATTCATTATAAAAGTTGTACCAAGAAGTAGGAACTGTAACAAAAGAAGACCTAGACACATGCAAATTCTCAAAATATTTTTAAAAAAGTAGACAACTCTCTCTTTTGATATTGTTATCTGCCAAATCTGTGGCACAGTGGTTGCAATTAAAAGACGACACATTAAGTGCATGAAAACTTTCCCGCTAAGAAACTGTCATGGTTATTTTCCACAGAACTGTTAATATAAATAGTTCAAATGTACCAGCATAATCACAATCAACTGGAGCAAGTCTGGGCATCAAAAAATATTCAACAGTCACAATTATACAACACAATCACAACAGAAGTAGGTAGTTCAAATGTAACATCATAACTGTAAATTAGGTACAACACAAGTGTCCAACTAACTTGCTACATCTATAACTTTTCACACACAATTATAACAGAAGTAGTTCAAATGTGCCACCCTAATTACAATAGTCAAAAACCACACTGAACCAACATTTTTCCAGTATTACTACGATGAAAATAGTTCAAATGTACCACTACTTTTTAGACACTATAATATCAAGTTAGCAATGAAACGAATAAATTTGATAATCTAAACCTATCTTTCTGCAGCCTCCTCTGCTTGAAAAAGCAGCAATACATTATTTACAAATTAACATAATATTTGTGAATTAAACAGAGTTGTTGAACCGAAATATGGAGAAACTAAAAGTGAATATAAAACCAAAGATTATATCTCAGAAGAGCAGTGCAAATGTACCACAAAATCTGATCCATTCTAAGCTTCCAACAATTTGCTACACCTATAAAATCTGTCATACATTTGGTATCTAGTTGCAGTAGTTCAAATGTACCACCACAATTGTGATCAATTTGGGACAGTTAAGTGACCAAAAACTTGCCACACTCTATATTTTCGCAATTATACTATGATGGAAGAGTAGTTCAAATGTATCACCATACTCTCTTAGGTACTGGTATTTGAAATGCAGATACATATATTAATTGATGTTAATATTTACATATTTTATTTGATCTGCAATTGCGATACTTACATTTTGCCCAGGCTCCTGCTTGACCTCCTGCTTGACAACAACCTGAGGAACCTTACTGTTCGCCACCTCACCACCATGACTCACAACACAATTCTTCTCAAACATCGAATATATGTCCGCCCTGCCTATTCTGTTCAACCTCTGGTTCTCCTTCCCGTCGGGCTTGAACTTCTTCACGGGATGGTTAAGCCAGGCGTCCAACGTCGAGTAATCGTACAGCATCTCCAGGGTTTGTTCCTCCTCGCCGAGCGCCACCTCATACTCTTTGCTGCTTAAAATAGGCCTCTTTAATACCGGAACGCTGGCCATGTTTACCTGCGGCTCGCCTTTACTGTCTACAGGACCGCTCGGACTGTTGGCGGTGCTCTCGACGCTCTTCGGTGGCTGATCCGGCGTGTGGGTCTTCTCTGCCGGAGATGGATTGGTGGTTGGAGGATGAGGGGATAGGGTAGGCATGGTTTGATCCCCCGGCGGGACGGAAGCTGGTTGCGAGTGGGGATTGGGTAGGGGGGACGGTGCTACGGAAGGGGGAGATCCGACTGATGGTATCGCCATGGATTCTTGCGTACGGGGGTAGGATGGAGGGCCTCCTTGCGGCGTGTAGGAGCCGGTGCATCTGAAATACAGAACGTGATTACAAGAGGAAATAATATGGCAACGAAACTCGGAAGCTATAATTTACTTGACGATGTGATGAAATTAGGTTTAAAACAAACATTTTTGCAAGAAGTCACAAAATTATTTGGGTTGATGACAAGAGAATTAAATCCTGTTTAATCATATAGTGGTTAAAAATAGTCTTCACGTTGAACTTTTTTCTTTTTTGAGAAAATTCCTGCATTTTGGCTTTTAATTTGTCAAATACTTAATTATGGTGTAAGTGGAGAATATTGAAAAACAAGCCTAGTGAGTTGAGCAACTCTACGAACAAAATGAAATCCTTTTAGCACATATCATACAACTATTTTGTACAACTGCTTGATGCAACTAGCTGGATCTGATAACAAAATAGATAAATTGAAATAGCATATTTTGATTATTCATACATAATTGTCTGCGATTGATATTAAAAGTTGGCATTTTTGAAAATTTATTACCACTTTTACTGTTTTTCAACATTAGTGTTAAAAATATTTTTAACACCAATGCCAAATATTCTTTTGATATGCTTCCTTATAAATGTCGATTTTTAATACTGAAGGCCGTCACTAAAAATGTCGTTTTATTTATTTATTCATTTACGGGACAAGCCCTTTTTACAAAAACATACAATATTTATTATTTAGAGTCAGGCAGTGTAAAATTGTACAAATCATATAAAGTGGTTACACTTGTATGATTGATTTCTTAAAAGATAAAGTTGGAGATCCAAAAAGTCCTACGTTATTTTGAATTGTATTAGCAGTCCTTAAAATTCTAGTTATCCTCTCGTTTTGTCCATAATTGGCATGATCAAAAGGTACGCGAAATATATCCAAATTATGATTTCTTCTGCCATTTACTTTGAATTTTATCAGATTAGTAAGGTTAGGGCACTCAATATAACCATGAAGTATTTTGTGCAGAAAGCACATATCAGCCTCCACTCTTCTAATGTGTTAATATTAAGCCAAGCAAGAAGGTAATCATATTCATCTCTCAAACACGCCAATTTAAATGCACAAAACCTTAAGAATTTCTTTTGAACTCCTACTGTATTATTAATTTGAATATTATAATTAGGACACCAGATTATACAGCAATATTAAAATACTGAACATAGCAATGAACAGTATAACAATTTGAGATTGTGGACAGAAAAATTTGCTCCAAATATTTGACTGAAAACCATCATTTTCAATGACTGATACTATTTCATATATATGGATCTTACAAGACAAGTTTATTATCAAGATTAATTCCCAGATCTTTTTACACAATTAGTCTTGTGTAACACTTTATTATTAATTTTCTAAGGACAAATATATGGCAAGTTTATTCTTGCAAATGTAGTCTTATATTCACATTTAAAATGTAGGACATTTTCATCGCACCAATGGGACAAACCATCCAACAATTCAGCATCATAAAGATATTTTAATTACTCAAACATTAGGAAATTACTATTTTCCATCACCGAAGCTAAATCGTTCACAAAGAATAATAACAATAGAGGACCAATGTGATATCCTTGAGGAACGTCGGATGTTACTTCAATCGATGATGGTAGAAAAACTACCTTTCCTTCTTCAATTCTTTGGGACTTCCTGTCACATGTATGTTTGCTTTTAAGCGGTGCTAGGGGAATCTACAAAATATATCACAATTAACCAGTATGTTACTGGTAAATAACCTCTACGCCTGTGACGTTTACATCAAGGGATCAGTTAGAGGTTGGTTTTTTTAAAATAAACAACACAAGTAAGTATAAAGACTTGAAATTAAATATTTCGCCGACGTTTCGGAAATCTAATCCGTTTCCTTTTTCAAGGCATTTTTGAAAAATCTTTTTTGCTATGTATGACAAATACACAGCTCTAAGAATGTTTGTTATATTCAATATCCATAGATACTTACTATTTACATAGAACTGTTGATATAGTTAACAGTTTTTTAGTTTTTATACATTGTTAAGTTTGTGAAGTTCTTCTTTTAACATTGGCAGCCAAGTTGTACAGACATCTACGGAACTATTCGACACGCAACTATGCTCATTCAATAACATTATCGGGGATTCTTTAATTTTTCTTTTTTTGCTATCTGTCTCTTTTGTTAAAATTTTTGCCGTGTCCCAGTTTATCCTATGTCCGTTCTCCCACGCATGTTCGCAGATCTTGGAACTCTGAATTTCGTTCTTTCTGGTATAATTTTGATGTTTGCCTAATCTTACACTAAAAGATCTCGATGACTCACCCACGTATTGTTTGTTGCACTCACACGGAATACTATAAATGCAGTTTTTTGAATTTTGCTCGTGGTTCTTCGGTTTCATCTTTGTCAGAATAGATCTTAAAGGGTTGCTTGTTTGAAATACCGTCCTAATATCAAATCTATCACCGATGCGGCGCAACTCTTCGGATAATCCGCATACATAAAAAATTAACACTGTGTAACGTTTTTCAGGTTTTTGTCATACCCGATTGTTATTTTCAATGTTTATGAAGGTTTTATCGACAAAACCCCCAGGGTATTGGTTATTTATAAGAACTTCCTTTATAAACCGCTTCTTATTGTTTAGTATTTCATCATTAGAAGAAATGATTTTGGCCCTATCATACAAACATTTTACAACACCCCTCTTAACGTGCATCGACTGATTTGAGTTGAAACTTAAATATCTGTTGGTGTGTGTTGGTTTTCTATAAACACTTGTTTCAATTGTACCATTTACTCTTTTAATTAAAACATCTAAAAATGGTAATTCATTTCTAGTTTCCTTTTCTAAAGTGAATTTAATAGGTTCTTTATTATTTAAATGATCCAAAAAATTATCTAGTAACCCAATACCATGAGGCCAGATTGCAAAGATACCATCTACGTATCTCCGCCAGATAACCGGTTTGTATGCACAATTTTGAACATGATTAGTCTCAAAATCCTCCATAAATATATTGCTTAAAATCGGTGACAATGGAGAACCCATTGCCATACCAAAATCCCGCTGATAGAAATCATTTTCTAACTTAAATATAAGTTGTTTTTATACACATAGTTAAAAGTTCCATTATGGTATTTACACTCAATTTAGTTCTAGCTTCCAAATTATTTTCATTTAACAATTTGTCTTTGATTATTTTTAACGTTTTGTCTACTGGGACGTTAGTGAACAGACTAACTACGTCAAAACTAACCATCAGATGTGTATTATGAATATTGTTTTCATAAACTTTTTCGATAAAATGTTTACTATTTTTTATATACGAGTCAGTATTTCCAGATAATGGATTAATAATTTTAAGCAAGAATTTTGCCAAATTGTGGCATGGCGAATTAATGGAACTAACAATTGGTCTTAACGGGACATTCTGTTTATGTATTTTTGGTAAGCCATAAAAATGAGGAGGCTTGCTATAATGCGGTGTAAGCTTCCGTCGTTCAGTCATTAAATTCATTTTTGTATTTAAATAAAGTACTATAAATTTTGCCCTCAATTGATTTTGTTGGGTCTTTACTTAATTTTGAGTATGGTCCTTCATTGATAAGTGTTGTTTCGTTCGTAGTTAAAATGTGTATCTTAGAATAAACTTATTAATTTTTTTTTGGTATAAATATTATCATTATTATTATTATTATTATTTCTGCTCCATGCGTGCATATGTATATGGGCATGTGTGTATGCGTAACAATTAAATAACTTGTTAATTTATATTTTAATTATTCGGAGAATAATTTTGACATTCCTTTCTTTTTATTTACCTTTTTTGTTTCCTATTCACTATTCCTTCTCGCCCCACCACTGCGGTCGAGAAGCAAAAAGAGAAGAGAGTCGTCCTTCGACATTACAACACACACGTGTGCGCTCAAAGTGTTTTTCTTAAAATATTCTAAGTTTTTCTATGGGACATCTAAAACTAGACCATACCTCCTCCAGTTTGCATCCCCACAAAAGGTGAGTCAAAATTCCGTTATTTGCAATTTTTTTTTGTCTAATCTTTTTTTATGAATGTTCGCTATATGAATTGCATCAGTTGCAACGAGGCAAATCATACCAGTCCTACAGTCCGCTTTTAATTAAACATTATTCGAACGGAAAATAAGTGATTAGAGATCAAGTGTCATGATTTTTCTCATCATATGTATTTTTATTTATAATGACTGTGGCATTACCTTTGTCCGCTGGCAAAGTTTTAATGGATTCATCTCTCTTCAAAGAGGATATTGACCGTTTTTCTTCCGTGCTTAAATTTTCTTTAATTTTATATTGCCTCTCTAAAGCAATTTTTGCCCGCAGGCAATATTCATTTCCGTCATCTGTTGGCATGTTTTGTGCCGTTTTTTTCTACGGCTGCTATTATATAAAATTTTGGAACCAATTTTGGGTTTATTGCATAATTTAAACCTTTTGACAAGACCAATTTGTCTGAAATTGTTAAAATTCGTTCTGACATATTAATTACAGTCTCGTCAATTAGACGATTATTATTTATATTATTCAATTGTTCCGTAGATGTCTGTACAACTTGGCTGCCAATGTTAAAAGAAGAAGTTCACAAACTTAACATTGTATAAAAACTAAAAAACTGTTAACTATATCAACAGTTCTATGTAAATAGTAAGTATCTATGGATATTGAATATAACAAACATTCTTAGAGCTGTGTATTTGTCATACACAGCAAAAAAGATTTTTCAAAAAAGCCTTGAAAAAGGAAACAGATTAGATTTCTGAAACGTCGGCGAAATATTTAATTTCCAATTTTTACACATATTTGTGTTGTTTATTTAAAAAAAACAACCTCTAACTGATCCTTTGACGTAAACGTCACAGGCGTAGAGGTTATTTACCAGTAACATACTGGTTAATTGTGATATATTTTGTAGATTCCCCTAGCACCGCTTAAAAGAAAACATACATGTGGCAGGAAGTCCCAAAGAATTGAAGAAGGAAAAAAATTAAGATGATGCCACAAATTACATTTAGACAAAACTACCATATTTCACACATTCAACCGACCATTAAGATAAGCGCTAATCCTTTCCAATATATTGAAACCGACATATTTAATGGTAGCTGTACAAAAAAAAAAAATCTGCTATTACATGTATCTCTGTGTCACCAGGCCTATTGATTTTTATGTTAATTAGAAATTAGTGAACATCTCTATCAGGGTCAAGTGATAAAATGTTGGTTTAAGAAGGGGTATCAATAAGCTAAAAGTAATTCACCTCATGTACGCATTATTTTAGCAACAAGATTTTTTTTGCATGTTGTACTTTAAAAATAATAAATAAAATGCCAAAAAGATGCGCTCTGCATATAAATATCCCTAGGAAAAGGGACTGCTTAGTTATAATTCTTTTTATTTAAAAAAAAAAATGGATCCTGCATTAGTAGTAACTAAAGTAGTTTTTTGATGAAACTGAGGCCGATTTTCCTAGCTTATTATTACCCCTCTTTTAATAGTTAAATATCTTCCTTGCTTTTCTTACAAAAAGCAGTATACAGGGTAAGTCATTAAAAATGGCTAGTCTCTAAACTTGAGATTCTAGCAATCAAAATATGGAGTTTGAGCCCAACATGGCTTATAAAAATGTTGCTGATTTAAGAGATACATTGTGTTCAAAGTTTGAATTTTACTTTAATAATTTTGAAAGTGGCCGTAGCATAAACTTGGAAATTGACTACTTTACGTTCTTTGGCATAACAAACAAGAATTCGGAACATATTTTAACGCTGCTCCTAGAGGGCGCTAGTTATATCCTCCACCATTACCACCTAAAATAGTTGAAGTGAAATGCTGCAATCTGAAATGAAGACACATGCTAAGAGGATAGATTATTCCATTCGTTAATCTTTTAACCATTACCTAAACTGTTTAATGTGTCAGTAAGATGGTATGTTTATTAGTAAAAAAAAAAAAAAAATTAAATTAATCGGTTAAAATATTAAGTATTAATCTGTGACAAAGTTTATTGTCAGCCCGTCACCCCTTTTTTATATTCTAGGCAAAATTTAAGCGGCACAATCATTTTGCAGTAGAATACATAAATATAAAAATTCTCAATAGCAAAATTGTGTTCTTGAATAGAACAATGGTTGGAAAAAACCGTCAATTCAGGACATTAAAACTATTTTATTTTTCGCCAACGTTTCGTTTACCAGACACAAACCTTCTTTAGGGTTACAAATTGAAATCTAGATTAGAATTATTTTCAATAATGAACTTAAAACTTCTATAACTTGAAGTGCACCATAAGATAAAAATAACTACTAAAAAAAATGCATGTTTTAGAATGATTTTCCATGAATAACTCGAAAACCTTACGTTTTATTAAAAAATCATCAGCGGAAATAATGAAGCTAAGAAAATAACAAGTCGATTGTTTTTTAAAATTTCTGTAGATGCAATACGAACCGGGTTATGGCTCGTTGAAGGTGGCTGTTTGTTCGCCGAAAACTGAATTCGAATTTTTCAATGTTAAATAACGAAAAAACGATGAACTATTGGAGGAAAACTTGTTGGACCTTTTTTAAAATACTTGAAAAGGCCTTTAAAATGAGCTTTAGTAAAAGTTGAGTTGTGATGAAAATAAAATGGTTCTCGTTTTTTTTTTTTTTTTTTTTTCGGGGGAAAAATCAGCGATAATTTCCATCCTCATGGCAAAGGCACACCTTCGGACTATGTACGACTTTGCAATACTATCAATTACGAATTGAATGCCGTTTATTTCATGAAAATCGACCTCTCCTAACTGGAGTCCAAGGTTTTGCACTGTTTTTATCTCTACTGACTGAACTATTATGCCAGATTGTTTATTGATAGCTAATTTTTATTAACAACAGCTAATAATGCCACCTTCCCACTTTTTTCAGAAATAAATAGTAGTTTACCTTATCTTATGGCGCAATTCCAGTTATATGGTTTTTAAGTTTACTTTCAAAAATAATCCTAATTTATTTAGATTTTATTTTGTAGCTTAGTAAAACAACATGTTAGCGAAAGAATGAAATTGTCTTATTGTCCCGAACCAGCCATTTTTCCCTATGAAAAAAATAAAGTCCGCCGACTACTTTCTCACTTAAAATTTGCCCAAATTATAACAATGAAGCGAGTGACCAACCTTTCAGATGTCAGTGGTATGGGGGAGCGCCTGTGGAAGGGCACCCGCCCCCGCGCGGCCTTACCAGGCCGGGGGGACGCCCCGCTACTCGCCGCCCACTTATTGGCTCCAGCCGGAGTGCCCAAGAGTTTTCTACACCTGCAATTTTCGTACAGATTCAGTATGGATCTGTCAACGCTATACCTCGCATCTATCGTATAGGGGAAATATATGGGTAACCCAAAAATAACCACAACTGGTTCACAGGACAATATTAGATGCTACTGCAACGAATTCATACTTTAAATGTCAAATTCGAACTATTTCCGAAGAAGTAGTTCAAATGTACCGGGACGATTTTTCGGTATACCCCATATATTTTTGCCTATAACTGTAGGATTACTAGGTATGGTTCCCTCTGGACTTGCAAACATAATTATTATACAGGGTGTCCGGGAAACCATTGCTATTCTGAATTTTGACCCGTCAAAACACCAAAACTTCACCTTAGTTAGAATCACACGGTTTTCGGGGCATGGACACTTTTTAAAACTTTAGAAAGCCACTACTCTCTTAGGCCAATTTTCTGTATGCCGACTATAAATGACTTTTTTTTTTGCTCGATATTACCATTCTTCAAAAAAAATTACTGTTATCGAAAATCTGTTTTCTATGTTTCTTAGTACTATTCTTCATTAAAATCTATCAAAGAAAGAATTAGAAGAAAACTTCATTTGTAGGCATGGTGCCCAAAAAATTGACCAAAGATGATGATTTTCTAAGATTAAAAAAAAGCCCTTATCTCATTTTAATAAATCATGACCTGGTCTACCACGAAGTTCTGAATTAACCATGGTTTACCGGACATTCTATATTAAATTACACACACATTCACAATTAAAAGAAACAAGTGAACGCACACATTTAATTTCCCTATTTTTTCCATATCCAGTAAGTAGTTCTTATATCAATAGAGGTCACCTTTCTTGAACTGTAATTAACCGAACCACACATCGGAAAACAGGAAAAGCTACTCACTTAGAACATGAACAATTAGTACGACGGGTTGGATCGGCAAAATCCCAGTTGCCGGTAAACTCTTTCTCCTGCTGTTGTGCCACTCCCTGCCCTCCACCCAGAATGCATTCCTGCCACGTACGCTCTGGAAGTACCGTGGCCGCAGTTTGCTCTCTCGACATGGAATTAATGTGTTCGACGGAGACCTGGAAAGATTTTTTTTATGACAGTTGAACGAAAAGTTTTTATAGGGGTGGTTCCAAGCAAAATGGAAAAAGCAGAAAAGTAGCAACATATCCAGAGCTGCTACGATATGAAATATACTTATAGTTGGAATCACAAATCTTGTCATTCACGTCACCAATTTATGTACTTATCAGGCATGACATTTTTCTATCAGCTTAAATACTAGCTCATGACAATGTAAATAACAAAAACTCACGTCTAATGGGGCTACGACAGAAGTTCCAGCCATAACGATGCGTTTTAGAGATGAATAATATAACTGCTTGTTGCAGCCACAACCAACGTTCAGCGTTGTCAGTTCAGTAGCGTTGCATTTGTCAAATTTAATGATTTGTGTGACCTTGAGTCGAGTTGATTTTGGAAATTAAAAGCTGATGACGTGAAGGACAAGATTTGTGATTTCAACTGTACTTGGAGTTTTTTAGGCAAGCGGTTATTAAAATCTAAACCTGGGAAGAATAATTTAATGTTAAAACATACCGTGTATGATCCTGGTTGGGGTACCCTGCTGTTGATCTGTACAGGACTGGGCGGCGGAGAATTGACCAGTATCGGGCTGGACCCCCTCTTCTCCATCCTCTCGCTAGGAGGGCTTGAAGGTAAACCATTGAGAACGGTCGAATTGGCGTTGTCGTCTAGGTCTGTTACGAGCACGTAACAAGAGGGGTAACGCATTTTAACACCCCCCACGATCACTTCCACCACGTTGCTGTCTGTGAGGCTGCTCGATTTGTCTAAAGGGTAAAACTGAGTCCAATCGTCTAGTAGTCGGGTGGTAGCCTCGGGAGACTTGAAACTCTGGCCGGTTAGAGTGCCGGCTAGGCCGAAGGGTGCCAAAATCACTGAAATGGAAAAAAAAATATACACAATTAATACATCGCTGAGAAGAGCACAGGTTTCGAAGTATTCCGAATATTTTTGATATTTCGATTAAATTGGCTAAAAGTTTGTATGTTATAGTTTATGTCTCACTAATCAAAGGTTCTCGTGGCCACGAGGCCCGAAAATTGATACTTTTTTTTCTATAGGCGTTTCAAGCGTTTCGCATGTCGTCATTATATGTTGTTGGATAAAAATTACGTTTCTTCTGTTCTACGAACAATATTACATTATTCGTGAAGGCTTTTTTATGATGAATTGGACCCTGTTTATAAAAATGACCCATCATGTGCCATTTTTGAGATATGGAGGTTCAAACACAGCAAAAATACTGCTTTTGATCAACTTTGATGTAGAATAGCTAGTTTTTAATAATAATAATAATAATAGTTTTTAAAAATGCCAAAAATCAGCCGAATGGTTGGCAGGCCAAACGCAGAAGGCAGTCGTCTTGGGGTCCCTGCGTCTACTTAGGGCACACGATTCTGGAATCTGAATACTATTGGCATTTATGACCACGGAAGTATCATCAACATACATCAAAATATCTCCCTCGGTTATAAATGAAGGAAGGTCGTTAGTGAATATTAAAAATAGTAGTGGCCCAATTATTAAGTCCTGTCCAACACCAACATTCATATCATATATTTCGGAGGTTACAGAATCTAGAGAAACTAATATTTTTCTATTATCCATTTATGACATTATTCAATCTAAAATAACACCTCTTAATCCTAGGGAATATAATTTTAACAAGAAAACCCGTGATTACAGTGTCAAAGGCAGAAGTTAAATCAAAGAACATGCCAGCAACTCTTTTGCCTTTATCGTGGTAACCATATATTTTTTGTATGAATTCGAGGCTAGTCAACTCCGTGAATTTGTCAGATCTATATCCAAATTGGCAATCGGTAAATAGATTATTTTTTTCTAGATACTTGGTAGAGTCGATTGGATGATGATTTTTCTGAAATTTTGGAAATATAACTTAGGATTATTGTTGGTCTGTAGTTTTCTAATAAGTTTTTGTCATCTTCTTTGTGTAGGAGCAGTAATTTGCCTAATTTTAAAATGTTAAGAAATTATAGAAATCCAAAAGACTTATTAGTGTTGAAATTGTAGTGGCTAAGGTATATTTATAAGGTATCTTATCTACCCCCACGGAACTTTTAGTTTTAATTTTATTTATTATTTCTACGACCTCTATTTCAGTAACTGGTTCTATAAAAATTAAATTTGAGCTAATCTGTTGTGTGAGTGTATACATAATTGAAGGTCTGTTGTTGAAGTGTTTTTGTAGTTTACTATTAATATTGTTTTAGTCACAAAGTAAGTTATTTATTTACTCCTAGATACGTTCAAAAACCTACCTTTAAGTCCCGAAGTAGATGCCTGCGCCTGCTGCATGTGCCACCTGGACAGCCTCCTGACGGGCGGATGTTGCCTCACGTCCACCGAAGCACACACCGAACTCTCCCCGTGCACGAAAAAGGCAAAGGAAAAACTCAGGTGCGTATTTCCGATTTCGCCGCCCTTCTTGGGCCCGTCGCAGGGTTGCACGAACCATTTTCCCAGCCTGATGAAGTCGCGGGAGAGGAGGCAGCGCTCGATGAGGTTGTGCAGGGCCTTGAAGAGAAGAGACCGGCATTCGTAGGAGAGGCCCGATTCCCAGGAGCCCTGTTCGCAATCTACAAAAAAAAAAAAATTCAAATCAGACGCAAGTTCAGTAAAGTTCAGATAAATCCTAAGTTATCCAAAGTGAACAGTAACGTGAAGTATCAAATAACAATTTTTGTGTAAGGTTATATTTGTCTAGTAAACGTTTTGTGAATAATAAGTCAATAAATAGTGTGTTAGTAGTATCTCTTAATATAATTTTTAAGTTACTGTAAATGACTTCAAAAAAAACAAAACAAAAAAACAAAATAAATATAAGTGACTATTGGTTGTAACGGTCACGTGTTGTAAGAACACTCAGTGCCTTAAATTAGATAAAGCGCGCGACTATTCTATTCGTTATTTTAAATTTAAATTATACGCGTTTAAATTTTATCGGCTAGTCACGACAAATGCTTGACCAATAGCGTAGTAGTTTAGCGAATAGTAGACGATACACGCGCCGACTCTGGCTCGAGAGACGCTGGAAAGATGGCGTAGAGGCTGGTGGCCGTGTATGGCCGTAAGAATTAATAGCCGCCATATATTTGTAAATATCCGTATATAGTGATTAATAACTGCGAATAGAATCAGTAAAGTAGTTATTATAGTTCATATATTCTGTGTTATTGTGTTCCATTGCCTATAGCTATAGCAAGGCAATGTTTTCGTCGAATTAGCTGTAAGTACAGACCTTTATATTATGAAGAGAAATGGTAGAACGCCCATGGTTTATCCTTCTCTGAATGATTTATTACTTTATTACTATCTGTTCTTTCCAAGCAGAGTATATACATTTCTGTGACTAAATGGTCTATTCTTGTACACTTTTGTAAACGTTTAGCACAAATAATTCTTAAGTATACATACTATGCCAATATTTATTACTATTTTCCAGTTGGTTCAAATGCTCCGCATAGGATTTGTGTACAGCCACCCTCAACACCTCGTCGGACAAACGTAGTCATCTCCCACACATTTATCCCACAACAATTCTTCAACAGAGTTGTTATGGCACACGCGGGGAGCACTCCTCGACTCCTCGGCCGCCTGTGGCACATGGTTAGAGAAAGATGCACGCGAATCGATGGCAAAATAACTGCGGACCCTCGTCCGAACAACGCGGCGCCCGTTTTCCCACACCATCAACACGTACATCTAGTCGGCACGGGTCGACATCCGGCAACTCCGCGTTTTATTTCGAGAGCCGAGTTGAGACTACCAGATTCTCCTTCCTCCGATTTGTCGATGCGTCCGACCACTACTGTTCGTCGCAGAGGTAGAAATCCAGGAATGTCGTGTTTTGCGTATTTTTGCATACCTTTACATTGTACTAACCTTTACTGTTTTGTTCTGCGTCAGCTCGGGGCTGATAAGTATTTCTTTGTGCCGATTGCTGATTGCATAAGCTGATGTACTGCTAACTTATCTGGTTTTCCGAATAATAAATACCTAAGTGGATACTAATTAGTTTTAAATTGTAGATTTTAATGGATATTGTGTTGGCACTGAATCCTATCCTTGGCATTCCCGTAGAACGGGTATAATAGCCCGGATAAGCATAGGCAAATTGCTCCCGATAGAAAGTCCTTCCTGTTAATAACTCAAACATTTATTTCTATGGTCATTCGAGATAATAGGTAGGTATATCTTATTTTCGTTAGGTTTCTATTGAGACTACTTTCTAAAATTACCTTAGACGATGAATGAGGATGTTCCCTATTAAGTGTCATCTAAAGTTTCATCAAAGTCTAAGGGAGAGGTAAAGGAAGAGAATAAAAATTGTAGGTAGGGGAGAGGGGGGGGGGATCCTTGATCAGGAGGGATACTTGATCATATCAACATTGTCCAGTTAAAACGACAAATGTATCAGAATCGACAATTTTAGGGTAAAATTTACACAAAACCACACTATACTCCTGGACAAAATTGGTAAAAATCTGAATTTTTGCACCGACGTTCTTTAAGGTGTCCCAAACCCAAATCCACAAAAATCTCAGCATGGCTACCCAAGATTTTGAAGGTCAAAGTTTTTTGCAAATATCTCGCGTCCTATGCATCGGATGCCCATGACGTCAAAGTGAAAGTTGTAGATAATTAAATTATCTACAAGTTGTCTTTTTATTGTTTCCCAAATCTCCCACAACAAGATATTCAAGGCTAAACTTTTAAAAACATAGTTTTTCGCGATTTTCACGCGCCAAAAAAATTCAGTGAGCAATAAAGTTATCATGAAAGTTGTAGAGAATTCAATTATCCACAAGATTGGTATTTTGCATGTTTCTCCAAAAGCTCGCCCTTTTCTAGATATTCAAGGTACAATTGAAACAAGTGTTTATAGAAAACCAACACATATCAACAGATATTTAAATTTCAACTCAAATCAGTCGATGCACATTAAGAGGGGTGTTGTAAAATGTTTGTATGCTAGAGCCAAAATCATTTTTTCTAAAGATGAAATACTAAACAATGAGAAGCGGTTTATAAAGGAAGTTCTTATAAATAACCAATACCCTGGAGGTTTTGTCGATAAAACCTTCATAAATATTGAAAATAACAATCAGGTACGACAAAAACCTGAAAAACGTTACACAGCGTTAATTCCTTATGTATGCGGGTTATCCGAAAAGTTGCGCCGCATCGGTGATAGATTTGATATTAGGACGGTATTTCAAACAAACAACACTTTAAGATCTATTCTGACAAAGACGAAACCGAAGCACCACGAGCAAAATTCAACAAACTGCATTTATAGTATTCCGTGTGAGTGCAACAAACAATACGTGGGTGAGTCATCCAGACCTTTTAGTGTAAGATTGGGCGAACATCAAAATTATATAAGAAAAAATGAAATTCAGAGGTCCAAGATCTGCGAACACGCTTGGGAGAATGGACACAGAATAAACTGGGACTCGGCAAAAATTGTGACAAAAGAGGCAGATAGTAAAAAAAAAGAAAAATTAAAGAATCCGCGATAATATTATTGAATGAGGATAGATGCGTGTCGAATTGTTCTAGATGTCTGTACAACTTGGTTGCCAATGTTAAAAAACGAACTTCACAAACTTAACATTGTTTAAAAACTAAAAAAACTGTAAACTATATCAACAGTTCTATGTAAATAGTAAGTATCTATGGATATTGAATATAACAAACATTCTTTAAAAAAAAAAAGCCTTGAAAAAGGAAACAGAATAGATTTCCGAAACGTCGGCGAAATATTTAATTTCAAGTTTTTATACTTATTTGTGTTGTTTATTTAGAAAAAGCAACCTTTAACTGATCCTTTGACGTAAAAGTCACAGGCGTAGAGGTTATTTACTAGTAACATACTGGTTAATTGTGATATTTTGTAGAGTCCCCGAGCACCGCTTAAAAAGAAAACATACATGTGGCAGGAAGTCCCAAGGAATTGATGAAGGAAAAAAAATAAGATAATGCCACAAATAACATTTAGACAATATTCAATGTCGAAGTTTAAAAACGATTTTTTGCAAATATCTCGCTTTTTTTGCATCTCGGACGTACATGAAGTCAATGTGAAAGTCGTTTAGAATTGAACTATGTACAAAATTGGCCTCTTGCGTTTCCCCCAAAACTTCGCCCTTGGCGAGATATTCAAGGTCAAATTTCCAAAGAATATCTCGCTTCTTATGCACCCGGACGTCCATGAAGCATTATTATTATTATTATTATTATCGAGAATATTCTCCTCGTAATTCATCTGTCCGGTGTGCTTTGTTTCGACTTTGACAGATGTATTTTGAGTTTCGATCAATATGCATGGAAATTGTTTCATATGTACAAAACCGCTTGCGGGTACGGAGACAGTTGATGTACTCCCACCAGTAGAAGATAATCTACTGAACCAAATCTTCTGCAATTACCGAGAAGGTTGCAACGCAAGGTGTGGTGGCAGAAAAATCGGACTTGAATGCTCCAAAGTTTGCACCAGTTGTCGGGGGATAATCGTGCGTAAATAGCAAAAAAAAAAAATATTTGAACATTTTACTACTGAAATAGATGATTTCGAATGTTCAGACATTGTAACAACTAAAGACAATGAAATTAGCAATGATGATGAGAATTCTGATGATAGTAATGATTATGTTAGCGATGATGATAGTTCACAGAACGATGAAGTTGAGTATGAGTTAGAGTAGAATTAATGTATATAGAGCACCTTATGTAATAATCGACGCAATTTTCATGGGTTAGGCCTACATGCACAGAGGAAACCATGTAAAAAAAAATCACAGATCTTGCATCTTTCGCAAGTATCTTAAGCGTATTGAAAATACCAGATGCAACTATACTGCTCTTGCAGTCCAAGGATGGATGGCTAGGATGATAGGTATTTTCAGCTTTTGCATTAGGTACCATTAGCGATTAGTGATAAAATACAAAAAATAAAAACTTTTATCAAATTTAATCATACCACTTGAGTTCATTGTAATTGGACCCATGTTCATTGATAAATTTTTTTTAGAATAACCCAGCTATCATCTGTCAAATTTTGTCATAAAGCTTGTAGAACACCCTGTATAGTGCATTTCTACTGTACTTTTTTATATCATACTTAGATGTGTTTGATAATTTTATTTACATAATTTTAAATATATTTGTCCATACGATTTAATTAAGCTAGTCCATGTTTTATTGGATTATTTTGTTTTTTAATGTTAATTTGAAAGTAACGGTGTTCTGTAAGAAATGACGCAAGTTATGGAAACTAAGTGACATACGATATGGCAGTGTCGGCATGTATCACAAGAGACCATTAAGTTTAGGAGTGTTTATGTTTATATTTTAGTTTCGAGATACTGCTTGGATTGTCATTGAAACGTGATATCCCTAATAGTATGGCGTTGAGTGAACGGTACGGTTACAAGGCTGGCGCAGCGACCTAGACAAATCTGTCACTCTCGATACGTTTTTCGTAAGATGGGTCCTATATCATGCGCCCAGCATTATTTTCAATACTAAAAACGCGCCATGCGTTCTACCTCGTGAGTGGTGTGGAAACGAATGCAATTAAAAATTTTTTTTTAGAAACTAAATTTACCAATCTTGCAGATATTCAAGTTCTCTACTGCTTATATGTAGACTTCGTCGCGGTTCAATGCAAAGAGAGCGAGTTATTCGCGGAAAACAGTTTTTTTTTTTAAGTTTGACCTTGAATATCTCGAAACGTTGTGGGAGGTTTGGGAAAAAATAAAAAATGCAAGTTATAGATAATTTAATTATCTACAACTTTCGCTTTGAGGGGCATGATGTTTCTCGTTACATTTAAGCTTTGTTGGGCTCAATTTCATTAATTAGTTCAAAAGTTACAACAAATTTAATGTAGCGCGTCCATGACCGCGCACGCTTCGCGAGCCATACGTTCCGTTCTTGTGCGTTAAAAAAAAATCTGGAGTCTACATTTTTGATCGTACAAAAATTTCATATAGGTTTTTGATGTGAAATTTCCCCCTCTATCGGTTAATGCTATTAGTTTTTTGATATTTTTTTATTCTTCGAGTTACTGGTCAAAAACCGAATTTCGGCTATTTTCTATTTTTTTTTAAGGGTCGCCGGCATTTTACAGCTGTAACCTTTTTTTATCGTATTCTACACCAACAAACTACTTATTCTGAAAAATTCAGCCATATAACATTTAGTGACAGGTTTTTATCAATTTCTGTCTCTGACAACTAGACTATTAGGCGAACGGAACATCCCATCTAAAAGTCCTCTATTTCTGAGGTCTATAAAAAATGTTTCCTAGGTGTAAATATTTCTTTTATGTCCAATCAAGATCATATAACTTTATCCGTGTCAAAGCCCGGTATAAACGTAGCTAATCCGGTATCTAGCAAGGACCTCCTCGACAGCGCGCGTAACCAGTGTACACTCCAAGCCAAAGGCACTTGAAAATAGACACGCGTCACTGTTTACTAAACAACCTCGGGTCCTCGATTAAAAAGCCACAGATATGTTGCTCGATTTGTTTTCGCCTACTTGTTTTTCGTACTCCCGTCAGTTGTTAACATTAATAAATGTACATGTTGGACACTTGTTGTTGGGCATTGTTATCTAATTGGATCAAACAACTACACATTTAATAATCGGCCAATTGTTTTTAAATCAATTAGGTACTTTATGTGGCATCGATACCGTTTAAAAATATTTTGTCCATACCAAAATCTTCTAAAAGCAATAATTAGTGCAAAAGTTAATCATCAAAAACAGAATAAAATGTTAATCTCAAAGACAAGGGTTTAATAATACGAAGAAAAATATCAATTAGAAAATTTCGTGTTTGAATAGTAACAATAAAAACAACTTTTTTATTTTGTCAATGTTTATTGGGCTACAAATTAAAGCCTAATAAGGACTATTTTAAATATAAACTTAACAATCCTATAAATGGACTTGCACTACGCGGTAAGATAAATGTGCAAGTATATAGAAATTTGCATCAGAAGAAGTGGTAAGGTGGAATTATCTCCAACTGTCATTATTAATAGTGGGTATGCCGTCTAGAAATCGGAAATACAATAATCTAAAACGCAGCACCGTGCTCGACCGATTATAACTAGACCATTACAATTACGAGATTTATATAAGCGGAACATCGAAGAAAACATATCAATTTAGGTTTGTATTGTTTTAATATTTTGAAAAGATTTAGCATTAATTAATAAGACTTGTTTTAATTATAGTACAGGCAAATTAACAATTTAGGGTAACAAAAATTAATAAGGATCATCTCTGGGATTTAACTAGGTAATAACCTGGAGAATGATATGATGCATTCTTTGCACTTCCAAGTTCGGGGAAAATTCAAAAAAATTTGGAAAAACTTATTAATTTTCGTTTTTTTTTTTTGCTCTAAACGATCAAAGAAATGAAAATAGAGAATGATGTTCCCAACAAAAGTTGTAGCTCGTCTTTTACTGTACAAAAAATGTTTTTACAAATATTTGTCTTACTTAAGCCTTTTAGAAGATAAATCGAGTTTTCCACTTATAGTTTCAAGTCGCTTCGAAATGCGCGAAAAATAATTCTCCAGGAGTCTCGTACGACCGAGCTCATCGATCGATAATTCTTACTATTCAGAGCCCCTAAAAAAACAACATAAAACGTAGAGAAAAATCTCAGCTTTAATGTGGAACTAATCACAAATTCATAAAAAAATTTATCAAGGAGAGAAAATGTCAGAAGATGGCTTAGTGAACTTTGTATGGTTGATCCACAGATTTATTCATATCTTAGCCGGGAGTCGTTAGAATGATAATTCATTTTGCTTATATATTCTTATATAATGATATATTAATCCAATTAACATTTTATTGCAATTACTTTTGTTGGAAAAATATGCCTTGCGATCAAAGTAGAGGGTATATTTCTCATCGATCAATCACCTCCAAATTTTGGAGTTCAATTCGCTATATCTTAAATAATAATAATAGCACAGTCTAAATTTTTGGATCATAAGTACAATAAAACATATTCTTTCGAATGACTTTAGAGATTTTTAAATGCGCGCAGTACTTTTTGAATTTGTCTACATTATTCATACACGTTCAGAAAATGCACAATTATACAGTAAAACATATACAACTTATTTGTTTCTAAACATTCTTCAATGAAATGTTCACGACATATAGGTTAAAGTGCGTGGAATCGAATCCATGCATTGAAAAAGCACCCATTGTTACGAGAGAAATAGGCAGGATGCATAAAACTCAAAGATGTGAATAAATCAACTGTATAAAGTTTACTTAGCCATCTTCTAACACTTTTTTCTTTATGATAAAAATTTGTATGAATTTTGTGATTAGTTCCACATTAAAGCTGAGACTTTTCTCTACATTTTACGTTGCTTTCATTTTTTTAGCGGCTCTGAATAGTACTAATTATCGATCGATATGTCCGGTCGTACGAAACTCCCAGAGAATTCTCATTTTGCGCGCATTTCGGAGCGGCTCAAAACTATAAGTGGAAAACTGGATTTATCTCCTAAACGGCTTAAGTAAGACAAAAATTGGTAAAGACCTATTTTGTAGAGAAAGAGACGAGCTACAAATTTTGTTGAAAACTTTTTTCTGTATTTTCATTATTTTAGCAGCTAGAGCAAAAAAACCGAAAATCAAAAAGTTTTTCCAAATTTTTTTGAATTTTCCCGGAACTTGGAAGTGCAAAGAATGCATCATTCCATTCTACAAGTTATCAACTACTTAAATCCCAGAGATGACTCTTTTATCAATTTTTGCGAGGTTTTTACAACATTTTGCCTTCATTGCCTGTACTATTAGCAGTAAATTGTGAGATTTTTTTTTTAATCAAAATGAAAATATGAGAAAAAGGACTCTATACAAACCTTCCTTTATGTTTTCTACGTAGCGTACTATTTTTGTTTTCCCAAAAAACATAATACTTTTTGCACAAACACGTATAGCACGGAACCGTGCAAATGCAAATTTTGACAAAATTTTACACTGATACGAGTTATCTCCGAATTTATTACAGTTTAAGCTCCGCCCTTCACTTAGAATATAACGGGGTAACGAAAAAAAAAATTAAACCAAACCATTTCTCATAATAACACGCCCAATAAAATATTGTTATGAATTACACCCCCTTGGAACTGGAGATGATACGCCTATGCCTACTAATTGTGACTGGGAGCTGTCAGAATGAAATGGACTTTTTCTGGAATGTTGTTGGAGAAGATTCTTGATTGTTTCTAGATGGATCTAGACAGTCAAATTCGGAGTATATAAGGCGCGATTACCAGCGCAGAGGGAGAAGTTTTATTAAGAAGACAGTTTATAAAAGTGAACAAGTTGAAAAGTGAAAAGTGAGGTTAAATAATATTAAGTAAACAAGTATTATACAGTCGGTAAATTGTTAAATAAAGTGTTAGTAGTGTTTAATCTCTTGTTAAAATTATTTAGAACCCACGGATTCATACAGGGTGTTTCCCAAAAGGTGGAACAAACGCCACAATATCAAATCCCATTAATTTACTATTATACTGAATACTCTACTACAAGTACCTAATTATAATAATATTGTTACTATTCATGATATGTAATCACCTATGTAATAACAATGATGTATATTTGGAAACATTTATTGGGCGATATCATTGATACTAATTTTTAATGATGTCTTCGTGTCCTAAACACATGAATATATAGAATTATCAGGGGCAATGCGATTCGCAATACAAGGAGTTAGAAACATAAAACTAAAGCGTATATTTTTTCCATTTTCTCATTAAGTCACACGTCATTAGTTGTTGCAATAATAGACCAAGTGCTAGAGACGAAAAAAGGCTGAATTGCGTCAAATTGAGGTAGAAGGCAATCATCCTGAATAGGTACCTATATTGGCGAATAAAATTCTGTTCTACTTATTTTTTTTTTACAGCAAAGAGAATTTAAAAAAAAACAGGATTTTTCGGTGATAACTCTTTTCCTTGAAAGAAACAGAAACAAATGTTTGAGGTAAAAACTGTGGGCAGTAAAGATCTACCAATCTGTCAAAATAATGAAATCTAACCTCAAAATTTAAAGAGAAACGGAGAAACCAACTTACTCCTTTAAATCAAAAAACACTTTCGAGAAAAAAAGCATTATTTGTGAAAATTTAACAAATCTGAGTTAAAAGTATTGTCGAGAAGGTGATGTGGACCGATTTTGAAAATATAATTTTTTTGAGATCGCACACCAATGTAGACGGGCTTAGGCTCAAATTGCAGGTTTTTATCTCTGCTTCAAAATTTGTAGAGAAAATATTTTGAACACTTTTAACCCTCGTTTCATTTTGAAAATTTTGAAAATTTTTAGAATCGCTCTAAAATTCGTATTTTTTTAAAATGTACTTTATTTTCCAAGGGATTATTAAATTTCATTGAAACAAATAATTGAGGCTTTGGACTTTTAAAATAATCGTCTAAGTTAATAAAATTTTGATGCGGGGTTTAGTTTAAACCATTCATTAAACTTTTACCTTGTCAAGCAAATTTATAAGTTCTTCCCCATCCATATACAGGGTGTAATTAGTTTCATATCATTTAAAAAAACTGGTGGTAGGGAACGACAAGACAAACAAAAAAACCTTATATAACATGGGGTCTAAAGCTCACAGTTTTGGAGAAAAAAAAATAAACAAAAATTTCGCAAATTTTCAATAAAATTTTTTGAGAACTGCTGGAATATTGAGGTAGGTTTAGATCTAGATGTGATCTGAAGAGAACTATACTCTAACTCTCCCTTGTGCGATATTTTAGTGTTTCGTTATGTACACACGTCCAACCGCCGTTTGTTGTTTTTGTTATTTTTGAATTTCGCGTCATTGTGTATTTATAGTTAAGATTTATTTTATTGACTTACCGTTCAAGTTGTCAAATTCTTGATTACGTACAGACACAACTTACTTGTTCGTTCTTTTTGTATTTCTTTTTGGCTTTTGTACCAAGTTTTTATTTTATTTTTCTTTATTGACAACGTTAGTTGATAGTTTAGTGTTTAGTGTTGAACAAAGTGCGTATGTACTTAATTCGACGTACCGAACTGTGTATTGATACAGATGCAGAAATTTTGAATCATTTAGGTAGGTAGTAATCTTTTAACCCAGGACACTCATTTATGTTACAAATGTTAATAAACCACATTTAAATTTTCTAAATTATAAACAATTCAATATTTTGTTCCAAATTAAAAAACACACATGTAAAGAAATGCTCTGTTTAAAGCTATATGGCCATTACTTGCTTGCAATTGTGCACGAAGAGAGAACGAATTATTTACCTCTTTATACTTGCCTCAGTTCAGTTGAGGCGGTACATCAAAGGCGGTCGATGATCCTTTGACACCGCGTGTGCCGGCCAGCACTTTTTTATGACAATTTAAAAGTTGTATAATTGTGAAGTACAAGTCCATCGACCAAGAAAAGCAGTGGTTCTCAATAGTTGTCTACCATAATATTAAATATGTTAACCTAGATCAGTGTTTTTCAAAGTGCCCCTAGAGGGAAAAGTCATAAAGGTTTTTTGTTTGTCTAGTCGGTCCCCATTACCAGTTTTTTTTAATGACATAAAACTGATTGCGACCTGTATCTTTCAAAAAAATATAAACATATAATCATTGGTAAGACTGAAAGTGTACGTACACCAGGCAAGTTGTTTTATCCAATATGTGCTAATATGTGCAAATAAGAAATCCTTACTCTTGCGAGAAAAGGTTCGGCAAAATTATCAAATTGGGGATGACACATTTCCTACAGTAGGAAATATTACAGTATATAAATAGTTTTAAAAAATTGCCATATCCTTGACATGTGAGTAAATATGTTGAAGTTAAGTAATATTCCCCAATCAGACAAAAAAATATATATAAATCCTTTAGCGGTTTGTTTTTGTTTCGACGGAACTTATTAGCACTTTCATTTTGTATACGAACTAGGTCAAGTAGTTCCATGTCAAAAACCACTGTTTATAATAGTCTAAATGCTCGGCAAATCTTTCCGCTTTGTTACATTGAAATACTGTGGTTAGATTGAAGTACTGTGTCATATATTAAATCTAGCATAGCCCCAACCAATACTAAATAAAGTAAGGAGGAGGAAGGTTATACATTTACTTCCACATCCACGTAGTGGATGAGAGTATTACAGTAATCGTAAAAAAAATTCATTCAATTACTATATATTTTTTTTTGTTGAAATAAATTCAGAATGTCGAGATTTTAAATTTGGGCGAAAAAACATGTTTCTTTTTGTGTGTGTCAGTCTGTCTGTCTGTGGGTCTGTAATTTTCTCAGGAACTGTGAAAGATATTGACTTGAGGTAGGAGGGTCCCTAAGACCGATTTTCGACTCCCTTAATTTTTTGACAAAAATAAGTGAATTTGATTTTTTAGGGGTTTTGAACAAAAATAGGTAATTTCCAGGTAAAACTGAAAGTTTCTCTCCCCCCCCCCCTCCATGCTTTAATGCAACGTGATAACCCAACTAGCAATTTGATATTTTATAAAAGTTGTAGGAATGTTTCCGACACAAATTTTATAAAAGTAACGTTACTCTCAGAAACACTTTCATAACGTTTTCACAGCAGCTATAAATGCAAAATTGGCACCATCCTATAAAACATTTAAGTGGCTGTTGATATTTTGTAACGACTATTTGAACCATTACAAAATAATTGTATAAACATTTCCAGAAGCCTCAGTTTTATTAAAGCTTCATTTAATTGTACTATAAAACACACTTCACTGTTTGTTAAATTGCTGCTATAAAACAACTAAACAACTCTTTTATAAGAGCTTTTAAATAGTCATATTATTTTAAAAAAAAGCTGCTTTATACCCATTAATAAAATAAAATGATTTCTAAAATGTATCCTAAAAGTTTAAGAAGTATTTTTGACACTAAAAGCATATGGCATTGTGATTTAATACTAGATGTACCTAATAATCTATAATAATTATTTATGATTAAGAGACTTGTTCTGGCTTACAACGACTGCAATTTTTGATGCGGAGAAAATTTTACTGTGAACTATGGCCATATTTTTAATATATTTTTAACGGGCCTCTTTACTGATGATTTCTATAATTTTTGAAATTTAATAAATATTGATTTTATGAATTTAAGCTTTTTTACAATGTAACTTACACTAATTTGTTTTAGTAGTCATAACTTTATAGTCAGCACGTTTATCACTCCATAAATTCTAATAAACATTGGATATTTTAAATTTTCATATCTTGTCATATTTACCATCATGAACGCTGGCCTTTCAAGATGGCCTCCCTCTATAAAATACTTTTGTGTTAGTAGCAAGCATTTCACGATATTTAAATTATTAGACGATTCCTATAAAACATCTATAAAATAATGCGCCTTATTATAACTTCTTCGTGAATCTTATAAAATAGATCACTCACTTTCGCGATACTTTTGTAGCTTTTATGATAAATCTGTAAATTAGTAGCAGTAAATCACCTTATTTACAGAGCTGTTTATTTACGGTTTATTTATTGCAAAAAACACGTAGTTACTTTTACTAGTGGAAACAACAGTACTTTGGCATATGACCTCCAGTGAGGGAAATGAGTCGTTTCATTTTACAGCAGTATAAACTATGTCTTATTGCCAAAACCAATACGCTGTTAATACACATACCGAATATTTTTAAGTTTCTCCATTATCCTAAATCTGATGTTTTTAGTTTGGCCGCTATATGATCTGTTAAGATCTACATCGCTCTTGGCAATGTTGGTAACAAAAATTTTGGGAGAATAATTTTTTTTTAAACTTGTGTACTATAATTATGACAAATTTTCATTAAAAGACACCCTTCAATTATGACTAAATATAAATACACAGCTAACGCGGGAAATCAGTTTTCTCAAATATGTTTTATTGTATTGTTAGCCACCAAATTTCTATGCTCAAGTAAACAATGTTGTTTTGTAATGACTTTGTTTCTGTTTCCATATTACAGCAAATACAATGCAATATAATAATTATATAACATGCTCTGGAACAACATTTATTCTTAAAAGCAAAACTGTCACAAATTGATCTTTAATATAACTGTTTTGTAAGATGATAAGAAATAACTATAAAATAATTCGAATGTATGTTTATAACGGTGCTCAAATTGTCGCCAAACGATACTAAAAAATCGTTATAAAACGATGTAGTTTTAGAAGCTGAAATATTTTATAACTTAGTCACAAGAGCATTTATAAAATAATTTCTTAACTCATTACAAGATATTTTATAATTTTGATGTAGAAACGTTTTAATGATAAATTTACAAAATAGTTCAGTTGCAGACAACAAAATCATATTTTCTAGAACTCTAATATAACCAATTGGCATTTAGAAGCATTAATAAAATAACAATAAAACAAAATAATCGTAGAACATTTAAATTATAAAACAAATTTGCTGGTTGGAAATATGCATTATGTGAACTATACCTTCCAGGACACTGCTTCATATATTGCTGAAATTACCCCCACCCTACCCCTACTACACTTTTTCTATAAATCTTCATTTTTATTATATATTATATTATATTTTTATTTTAAAATTTAATTAGGAAAAATCCATACAATGTGTATATTTATATAATACGCGTTAACTAATATATGCTAGACAAAAAACACTTAAAGCAAGTAAACATGAAAGTTAGTAGGTAATCCTACTGTCAGCTTCAATCAGGAACAGCTGTTCCATTTGCAATTATTTATTATCGTGTTTTCCATTATCAAGCAAAGGACTGTTTCTTTAAGAGCTGCACTTGTTTCTAACATTTTAATACATATTTTAACCCGATTTAGGCACATTAGTATCCTATACTTGTCTTCTTGAAAAAAAAAAAGGGGGGGAGGGTAAAAACTTTTCGTTTCACCTGGAAATGACCTATTTTTATTCACAAAGCCTAAAAAACATTCAATTCATTTATTTTCGTCAAAAACGAAAACCTTCCTCCGGCCCTCCTCTACTAATGATAATGAAATAGCAAAAGGATTTGGCGAGGGTGTCTCTTCTGGTATAGACCTTTTGTGCTAGTAGACATACACTAAACTTACTGACAGTTTAATAAAACTAGCGAAAGTCGCCACCGATGCAACCGACGACTTTTAAGTGGGACAATATGTTTGGAATGAAAGGTAACAAAATCCGATTACAAAGCCGCAGCCGGTATGAATTTTGTCATGAGCGTTAAAGTTGCCGACCCACTGAACTACTCTCCTCCTCTCGTCTCACAACGTGTGCGTCTTCAAGGTCGCAGCCCAAACGTTCGCGGTATGTACCATTTTTAAGGGGTCGGAAAAGTGTGAAATAGCGTACTCTTTCGATGTGTTGCTGATGGATATGTTGTAGTCATGAATGATTTGTGGTATTTGATACTAACTGTTATCTTCAAATACAACCATAATTGCAAATTTATCGAACATTGGATTCTATAAAATAAATCTAAAAATTCCCAAGGATGTGCATAAAAACAACTGATTTTCAATTGCAAAATTATTTCTTTCAGCAAGATTTCGATATGACAACGGAGAAACACTTATTATTGTTTATTTAAGATTTCTTTTGGAGAAATTGTTTTTAATTAGTCACATTTCAGTTTGTGTTAATATTTAAACCCCTTACTGCCTATCGTTCCATATATGGTGCCATCTATTAAATTTCATTAGAGTGTCCTGGTCCGATTAATAAGCAAGCTATTAGCTTAAATAAATTCTATGAACCGATATTCAGTTTTGTTCAATGGGTGCCTCAGTAACAGCTGATCCTTCGTAACAGACAATTTGTAGCTTATCTGAAAGTATTTTTATTAAATATTTTTCAAGAAATTAAAATATTGCGAGGAAGTTTGACTATTATCAAGTGGTGTACAGGGTGCCCCAAATTGCTTGATTTTGGCTGGTTTTCCTATTTTCAGACCAGGTAGAGAAAAACTGACGTATGAGTCTAGAGCTCGATTTTTGTGAAACGTCGATTGGTGAAAACCGCATTTCGATATCTCTAACCGTCTCCGAGATATCGGCAAAAATGGACATTTGGCAGATTCCGAAAAACTGTCATAACTTTTTTATTTGTGAATATTTTTCAAACGGTAAAAACTTTCTACATGCACTTTTTGACGTAGAATAGAAGATGCATTTGTCAACAAAAAAATATATCGCTTTTCAGTTGTTCGATATCAAAGCTAACTTTGTTATTTCAAATGGAAACCATAGTTGGCTTTGACTTTAGAAAATAGGAAAAAAATAAGGTTTCCAAAAATGTATATGTCAAGATATGTCTAGTCATCCTTGCTGCCAATATAACACATTTCTCTTTAAAAATGACATTTTTTTAACATTTAACATTTTAACCCAGTTGGCCACACAAAAACAGTTGCTTTGTATATCTAAAAGTTAGTTTGACAGTAAATAAAATAAGTGTTAAAGTTGACATGTGTTATAATATCTCTGCATTATTCCAAAATGTATGAAAACTTTGAAAAATGCCAGATGTTTATATGCTATATTGAACGAGGCCGAAATTCTGAAGATGCATTAAATCTATATTTCGAACGTTACCCTGAACGCCAGCAGCCAAGCGAACAAATATTTCCTAGATTGGAAAATGCTTTGATGAATTATGGATCATTTGTCAAGCCCAGACCTAAACAGTATGCTATTGAAGGTAGAGACGAGGTGGAGGCAGAAGTAATTGGAGCGGTTTTAGAAAATCCTGAAATTTCTACCAGAGAAATAACTGTAACTAAGGTCGTGAGCAAAAGCCGTAGCCAAAGAATTCTCAAGAAATATAAATATAAACCTTATAAAATCAGGCTCACTCATCAAATATTCCTTGGTGATCAATAACGCAGGATTAATTTCTGCAACTGGTTCATCAGAAGATGCAATGAAAATGAAAATTTTCACCGAAATGTCATTTGGACCGACGAAGCAAGAGTAACCAGCAACGGAATATTTAATCGACATAATCGGCATCGTTGGTCGGACCATAATGAGCATGTTTTCCAACCTAGAAATATGCAAGGACGATTTGGTTTCAATATTTGGATTGGAATAGTGGGGCAACGAATGACTGGGGACCTTTTATTTATGACGAAAACCTTAACGCCCAACGGTACGTTAATATTTTGGAAAACATTGTTGAACCATATTTAGAAGACTTGCCCCTTGCCGATTTGGTACGAAAGTTTTATCAACAAGATGGCGCACCAGCCCATAACGCGGCGGTTACAAGGAACAAACTAAATCAAATGTTCGAGGATCGGTGGATGGGAACAAGGGGCCCATACCATGGCCTGAAAGATCTCCGGACCTAAGTCCTTTGGACTTTTTTATTTGGGGTTTCGTCAAAGGCCAGATATTTAAAAACATACGTGTCAAGATTTAGAGCAACGAGTGAGAAATACAATCGCTGGGATAATACCTTTACAACTCTTAAATGCCGAGAAATCAGTAAAGAAATGTCAATTGTGCATCGACCAAAATGGTAGACAATTTGAACAGTATTTGTGATACTTCAATCGTTAAAGATTTGTTACCTACTTAATGAAATATGTTTAATTAATAAAATTAATTTAATAGAAAAACTATTGTTTTCATTTGAATAACTGAAACTCTTGTTTTCCATGGCCAACTCTGCTAAAATGTCATTTTTAAAGAGAAATGTGTTATATTGGCAGCAAGGATGACTAGACATATCTTGACATATATATTTTTGGGCAACTTATTTTTTCCTATTTTCTAAAGTCAAAGCCAACTATGGTTTCCATTTGAAATAACAAAGTTAGCTTTGATATCGAACAATTGAAAAGTGATATATTTTTTTTGACAAATGCATCTTATTCTACGCCAAAAAGTGCCAGTAAAAAGTTTTTACCGTTTGAAAAAATATTCACAAATAAAAAAGTTATGACAGTTTTTCGGAATCTGCCAAATGTCAATTTTCGCCGATATCTCGGAAACGGTTAGAGATATCGAAATGCGGTTTTCACCAATCGGCGTTTCACAAAAATCGAGTTCTAGACTCATACGTCAGTTTTTTTCTACCTGGGGACCTATTTTTGAGCGTACGTTTTTTAAAAACGAACCGTGATTTTCCGTAGTTAAATAAAATGCAATTTTTGGTCGTACGTTTTTTAACAAATACGCTATTTTTCAACCGTTTTTAGTCTGACGGTGTGACTCTGTCATTTTTTGGCGTTTTAGGATAGGTTGGTGCAAATCTATTTTCCATAATTTATCATTTTGAAAGTGACTAGTGGGAACAGTATCACATCATGGATGAGCTAATGCAAGTTATGGCAATAGGCATTTTACAAGAAGCAGAAGATCGTTTTCATCCAAACGTTAGAAGAAATCCTCGTGATCCTTTTCAACAATTAAATGAGCGACAATTTATCAATACATTCCGTTTATCCAAAGATTTATGCAATTATTTGATTGAACGTATAAGTCCATATATTGTCCATCAAAGACGAAATACTGATTTAGATGTACGAACTAAGGTATGCATAAAATAATTTATTATGCCAATGATTATTTATGATTTATAATATAGATTCTAGCTGCCCTAAATTTTTATGCTTGCGGTAGCTACCAATTGTCTGTGGGGGCCAATAAATATCTTGACATAAGCCAATCATCGGTCAGTAAAAGTATTCATGAAGTTACGGAGGCCCTGAACCACCGAGATATTTTCAATGGATGGATACAATTTCCAAATAATTTTCAAAAATTAAATACAGCTAGAGAAAGGTATGTACTTATTATATGTGTTTTATATATGGAATCTGGAAAAGGAAGTTAACTAAGTAAATGTTTCCAATTTTAGGTTTTCTGCGCAACATGGAATGCCTGGAGTGGTAGGATGTTTAGACTGTACACATGTGGCAATTTTCCCTCCACATATTGATGATCCAGAACAGCCAGAATATATATATGTTAACAGGAAAAATTATCATTCCATCAATGTTCAACTGGTAGAAAAATATTAATACTTATATGGCAATATTTACATTGAATTTCGTTATTTTAAGGTGTGTGATAGTGATCTGAAAATTTTGGATATAAATGCGCGATTTCCTGGAAGCACTAATGACGCCTTTATTTGGAATCAATCCCAGGTTCAAGCTGTAATGAGAAATTTGCATAGAGCTGGGCATACTGATTATTATTTATTGGGTACGTTTTAATATAATTATTATTTATAATGTAGTGGGTACCTAAATTGTTTTTATAGGCGATTCTGGGTACCCCTTACGAACGTGGGTTTTAACTCCATTCAGCGAAGTACAGCCAAATTCACCTGAACACGTATATAATGCTGCCCACAAGAGGACTCGTGCGAAAATAGAATGTTGCAATGGCACATTAAAGGGAAGATTTCGTTGCCTTCTGAAACATAGAGTGCTGCATTATAAACCAGATATAGCTTGCAAAATTATTAATGCATGTGCTGTTCTACATAATATGTGTATTGAATATAATGTGCCGGAACCGGATAATATTTATAATATTAGAGAAGGGGATCTAGGAATTATCGACGAACATTATGTTGATAATGAAGATGAAAATGCCACTAGACGCGTAAATCCAGAGCTAGCTGATGGCAGAAAAGCTAGATTTAGAGTAGCAAGAAGTTTAAGACCTTGAAATGTAATAATAGTAACATTTTTTTTGTATTAAAGATAGGTAAACATTTACTAGATATTTATTAACATTCAAAATTTATTATATGTGAACAAAAACTCATATGTACCTAACTACTTTAGATCAATAAAGAATAAACAAAACGAATTAAAAAAAAAATAATTCAGTGTAACTAGACATCTATTAGATTTTAACACTAAAGTTTTGTAGGGCTACACTGATTTTCTCAAGTGCCTCAACTTTTTTCCTTTTCAACTTTAAGTTCTCCTCCATTATTTCTAATTTTCTTTTATAATATTTTTCCTTCATCGTTAACTTTTGACTCAAATTGTCACTGAAAGTCGTGGCTGCTGTTATGGCATTAATTAAATTTAATTTCTTTTTTGGGAAACGGTTTTTTAACTTTTCATCGTTTTCGTTGGACGTTGACGGTGCTACTGTTTCGGATGGTTTTTTAAATTCCATCGTATCCTCTGAAAAAATTATTGGTGCATCACTTAAGTCTAAGTGTGATGCCGAAGGCAAGTTGGTCATATCTACTAGAATTTTCTTTTGATTCTCAAATGGTCTTTCCTGGGTCTCATAATTAAATTGAATCGTGGGTGTGATTATTTCATGCCCCTCAATAGAAACTTTTTTAATTATGTCCAAAACTTCCTCGTCCGCTGTCGTTATAATTTCGCCAGAGAATGGCCCCTCTCCTGTTCCTGTGTAGCATTTTTTATTTTTGCTTTCTTTATCCTTCACTCTTCCTTTGAGATCATGCCATGACTACAATATTTTAAATTTAAGATGGATGAAAATTTACTCTAAAGATAAATTCTTACCGTCCTCCATTTCTTCCAATCTTTATTGGTCCCTGGAATACTATTTAGTATTGCAGCAACCTCTTTCCATAATTTTTCTGCGTCTAATCTAGTAAAATTTGTTCTTTGTCTGTTGCTTAGTAGAAGGGGATGTTTCTTCATGAATTCTATAAGTTTGTTTCTGCTTCTGGGACATATTTAAATTTTTGTCGACCCTGGACGACATTTTCTCCAATATTTATAGATAATACCTTTTTCCTCAAAATTACTATTTTTTTGCAATAAAAACGTCTCTCTCACGTGTCACCTTAATGACTGAATCTCAAAACTGACGTTAACTGACAAATATACGACGATGCCAAATCTTTCATTCGTTTAAAAACATACCGTGGAAAAGCAAAAACGAACGACGTCAAAAATTGCAACTTAAAAACATATCTGTTTTTGAAGCTACGTTTTTAAGCGTATATGTTTTTTTAAGAACGTTTCCAAAAATAGGTCCCCTGGTCTGAATATAGGAAAACCAGCCAAAATCAAGCAATTTGGGGCACCCTGTACAAGTGAAATAAAACCGGTATGTTTTTTTAGATATTAATACTTGTAGTAAGTTAGGCGTGTGCCATACAAGGCACAGCAAGCAGTAAAGGGATCAGATAAAAATATTGAATATTATTTTCATTCGAATATCGTTTCAGAAACAATAGATGTAAGAAAATTTTATGGGCATGTTGTAAATATACCGAATGGAAGTATTATTAGTGATGATGATCATCCGACAGCTCAAACTGGTGTTATTGAGGAAACTTATTATAAAGATGAAAGAGAGGAAGAAGAAAACAACCCAGATAGTGTAGATGATATTCCTCCAAATTATTTTGTAAAGGTGTCAAGAAACGAGCCAAAGCAACAATATAATCTCCGATTTGGACGCAATCAGATCTTATACGAGACTGAGACAGATATAAAATTCCTTGGAAATTGAAGACCTTGCATCCCCTTATCAAGTTTTCAAATTTTTCTTCACCGATGAAATATTCAGTTGCAAGTATCCCAATTGCCCTGGAAAAATTTTGTGCTCTGTAGAAAGTGGCCAAATCTATTTATGTTTAAATAAAGAGAGAAATTGCTTTTTGCTGCGTCACATAGAATCAATATTTTATAATGTCCTTGTTGCGTGTGCCATATATGGCACAAACTTTTTTTTGTAATAAATGTGTCAAATTTCAATACTGACTTTTGAATTTTTTTCTCGTAAACAGTATGTCTAAATAAATATACTGATTGAAATTTTTCACCAATATTCCAAAAATCATGCAGTAACAGGTTATGGCTTTTCTAATTGTTAAACAACTATAATGTATTTAAACAATTACATTTTGTTATTGCAATTGTTTATTACCATTTTCCTTCAGAATAATAGCTAGAGTTGCAATTTTTATAACTTTGGAACTTTTCTTCGACCTTCTGCTCTAATTTATTAGTCTGTAAGTATGGCGTCGGAAAACGAACACTTGCTATTTAATGCCTTAGCCTTTTAGCCTTGTTAAGACGCTGCAGAAGAGGAGGGCGAACTAGTCTTTCTAATATATCTTTGTTCGGGGTCGCGGCGTTTTCACTAAATGAAGTTTGAAATTTCATTTCAAGTGGTCCGGCCGAAGGTATTTTCTGCATTAAGTACCAAAATAAGTTCTCTCATGACCCAAATATTGCAAACATTTTAACATTGGAAATGTTTATGTTCGTATATGGGGGTCGAGTTACCAGTTTTCGTTCAAGGTCAGAAGACAGCGGTGTCGCGGTCGAGTGAGACTACGTCGTATATGCAACGGCTGATATGGGTTGCATATATAACAGGGGGTCAAGTTACCAGGTTTGATTTAAGGCCGAAATACAGCGGTGTCGCAATCGACAGTGGATCGTAACTGAAAAAGTTTGTTTTATGTATGGTGATATCATTTTCAATGTCCCGATGGTTGAAAATCTGTGAATTTTTTTTCAACCGGCCAGGAAATACACCCGTTCTGGAGAATTTTTCGGATGGAAAGTAACATTTTCCAGCCTAGGCCGGAAAGTGAGCGTCAGAGATCGGCAAAAGCCTGTTATTCTTGTTGTATTAATTGTTGGGATAAGTGTCAAACAGATAAATACACTTAACTTTTACGCAAGTTATGGAAAATATGGATTCAGATTTTGAAGCGTTACAAGCAGAAAATGGTCGAAAAAAAATATTGTATAGGATTTCTAATATCAATTGAGAAAACGACGTTGATCTTTACCGCGGCGATACTTTGACGGCGGCACAGATCAGACGTCGGCGCTTTGCCGGTCTAGTTTTAGGAATTTCAAATTGACTTTGGACAGACTATACTGTTATGAATTACACCCCCTTGGAAAAGGAGATGGCACGCCTATGCCTCTGATGGTGACTGGAAAGGCTCTAGAGAGAGCCAAGGACTTTTCTAGATTATGGTTGAAGAAGATTCTGGATTGATCTAGAGCTAATTTCGGAGTATATAAGGCGCGATTACAAGCGCGGGGGAAGAAGTTTTTATGAAGGAAGTTTATTTGAGAAGTGACACGCTCGGTAAAAAGTGAGGTTAACTATTAAGTAAACAAGTATTGTAGTCAGTAAATTGTTAAATAAAGTGTTAGTAGTGTTTAATCTCTTGTTAAAATTATTTAGAACCCACGAATTCATACAGGGTGTTTCCTAAAAGGTGGAAATCCGCAACAATACGTTGCATGATCGAAAAACAGTGTTTTGCAGGTCTCCACAAGCTTCCAGGACTCGCCTTGGAATCTGCGTGGGTCGGTCTGCGAAACGCCTCTTTCCGGTCTTGTAACATAAATTATTATTCTAAGGCACTTTCGATTTCCCCGTCAGGTAACTTCAACAAATGTACTTTTTACAGCGGCCTAAAAGTTTAAATATGCAAAAATACTTTGCCAACCCCACCAAACATGACGCTTTTCTTCGAAACGGGATATTTTCTAAAACAAATTGTATTTTAAGTTTCTTTACTCTAGAATTATTTGGGAAAGTCTCAAATACACGTATGAATACATAATGCAACTTTGAACCAATGGATTTGCCCCATTCATCCCACTGAATTTTATTGAAATACTGCGTGGAAGCACGAGATAAATATCGGGGTGAATTTAAGACAGACATACGTCCAGTATGCCTGGACTAAATAAAACCTATCGCGAATACAGTGCGATATTTACATACTTGATCACTGTAATCAATTAACTTAATATTATTTTATTTCCTGTTATGTGCAACAACAACGTACAGTTGTTTTCGATTGATATTACGGTATTATTTTTAGAAATAAACCACTACGGTATCGATAATCTCTCCCGTTTCACTTCGCCACAGTGTTATTGAACTCCCGTCTAGGCGACTATGATATTCATATTCACATCGACGTTGGCCGTGAATGTTGCAGTAGACCATCCTTTTCATTTGTCGTGTCGATTGTTAGCGAGATTTACTTCGTTCCCGCCTACGCAGAAATTATGACATCTCGCCGAGTCAACTTGATGTTTCTTGATTGTATTGTTTGTCGAGATTTCTCCATTACGAGGATACTGTCGAAAAGAGGAAGTTGTTTCCTTTCGAAGAGTCCGGAATTTACAGATGTTACTTTTTATTTCGATCGACGCAATAGGGAGAAGAGTTTTGTATTGTGGAATGCCATTCCGATTATTGTTTAGCAACATGCATTTCATGATTTTCTTGCGTCCAGACAAAAAAAAGGCAAAATGCATCAAATTCGGATAAAAGGTTGCTAGATTTTATGATTCTAAGCATGTTCCTAGATTCGCGAATAAAAATATTTTCTACAGCCTAATACGAAGGCGTGGAAAGGACATAGTAAAAATATTTTTATAATTACTAGTTTAAACTTGCAATTATCTATATTTGCAACTTTAAACTTGCAATTATCCATAATTGCAACTTTAAACGTGCAATTATCTATAATTGTAACTTTTAACTTGCAACGACACATAATTGAAACTTTAAACTTGCAATTATACATAAGTGCAACTTGTAACTTGCAATTATCCATAACTGCAACTTCAAACGTTCAATTATCTATAATTGCAACTTTAAACTTGCAATTATACATAATTGTAACTTTAAACTTGCAACGATACATAAGTGCAACTTTAAACTTGCAATTATACATAAGTGCAACTTTAAACTTGCAATTATCTATAAGTGCAACTTTAAACTTGCAATTATACATAACTGCAAGTTTAAACTTGCAATTATCTATAATTGCAACTGTAAACTTACATAATTGCAACTTTAAATTTGCAACGATACATAATTGCAACTTTAATCTTACAACTAGCCATTATTGCAACTCTAAACTTGCAATTATACATAATTGCAACTTTGCAGCTATACATAATTGCAACTTTAAACTTGCAATTACACATAACTGCAACTTTAAACGTGCAATTATCTATAATTGCAACTGTAAATTTACATAATTGCAACTCTAAACTTGCAACGATACATAATTGCAACTTTAAACTTGCAATTAGCCATAATTGCAACTCTAAACTTGCAATTATGTGCAATTATACATAATTGCAACTTTGCAGTTATACATAATTGCAACTTTAAACTTGCAATTATACATAATTGCAACTTTAAACTTGCAATTATATATAATTGCAACTTAAAACTTGCAATTGTCCATGATTGCAACATTAACTTGCAATTATCAATAATTGCAACTTTAAACCTGCAATTATACATAATTGCAACTTTAAAGTTGCAACTGTCCATAATTGCAACTTTAACTTGCAATTATCCATAATTGCAACTTTAAACTTGCAATTATATATCATTTCAACTTAGAACTGAGGATTATGCTTCATTGTGAGTTTAAAGTTGCAATTATGGATAATTGCAAGTTAAAAGCTGCAATAATAGATAATTTCAAGTTTAAAGTTGCAATTATAGATAATTGTAAGTTTAAACTAGCAATTATAAAAATAATTTTACTATGTCCTTTCCACGCCTTCGTGGCCTAAAAAATTTTGAGAGACAGTTTTTGACCACAACTTTCTTTTGAAAAGATGCCTAGTCGTAGGGGACTGTCGGATGCTAGTGTTATAGTGAGAATGGCAAATAAGAATTTTTACTTGTTAGCATAACCAGAAGTAAGGTTATCGATAGAATGCAAAGATTTCATTAATATTTTTACATACAGTTTTTCTTTTAGTTCTCATAGTTAGTTTTTCCTTTCGCTGTTTGCAAAATTCTATAAAGAATATGTTTCATTACTATAAGCAAACAATAAACAAATAATAAATAACATCACATCAATCAGTCCTAAGAGTGCAACTGCAACTGAATAACAGAATATTTCCAGTAGAGTCCAGATGTTGTCACATGTTATATTGACAAGGCAACGCCGAATGAAAGATGGGAAATTAGGCGGGACGTTTAAATTTTACAAAAACCCAGAATAAACCACAATTGTCCAGAAGAAAAAACCCACCTAAGTACCCAGTGGGTGTCTTTTTCTAAAGAAGCTGGGTTTTTGCATAACCCTGGTCAACAGTGGCGCATGATCCCAAAAATTCATCGATCTTTTAAGGTTAAGTCATCCAAAAATAATATTTTCAAAATCAGTCTACATGAAACACCTTTAGCTCTAATTATTATCTAAGTATTCAAATTGATCGTTTGTTTTTTCATAATGATTTTCCAGACAATAATGTTTTGCAAAGCATACAAAAACATCAACGTAAACGCAAGATGATTCCAATACACACCTTGTTTGTTAGTGTCCAACAGGAAGAAATTAGTTAAGTCTGGAGACCTTGAGTGGTCATAAATTAAATTAGTAGTAGCGTAGTAGCCGTTAATGTCTCCGTAAAATTACTTGAGTAAAGAATTAGCAGAGTTAACTGTGTAATCCGTAAATAAATATTAGTTTATATACCGGACTGGACAGAGTTACATCGGTTCTGTTTAATCTGTGTTACAAGCCTCGGTTAACGAACAAATTTGTCAAAGTGAAATAGCTCTTAATGTGTAGGTATATGTATAGCATAAAGTTGAAGAGAATGATAGTGAGTATGGTTACAGAATCCTATCATGTGCGTGACAAACATGTACCAACCTAATGTGCATACACTAATACAGCATTTTTCGATTAAATAGTAATCAACCATGCCCCAGTTTCTTGCAGAGCGATCAACAGCTATTTTCGGTCTATCTTATCTATTCGAGAAAGATTTGCTTCAAATAAAAACAAACAACATTCTCCTAGCCCGGTCCCCTCGTGCTGGTATATTTTTACTTCACGATACCAGTTAACCTTTTACCTTTCAGTCGCTCCCAAATAATACGGCCAATTAAATTTCCGTAAATTAATTTATGAATCAAATATTTGAATACCTTTCACATTTAAACACCTGAAATGTAAACAAGCAACTTTATCCGCGCTGGCTCCTGACACTTGACTCGTGTATATGGACTGTTTACCCATTCCGTTTTTATTGATATAACTTATGTAATGCGTTTATTACTAGAAATACTTCTTTTTATTGTATATGTGATTTATGTAGCCTGCTCCTCGTTATACACATACTGGGTGTAACAGGATTATGGTATACTCCCTTTTCTCCTTTAGTTTTGAAGATAATTGATTGAAATTTAGTATACTACATACATAATAATTGAGATTCCTGGAAAATGAGATTGAGGACATTTTAGATGAGTTACCTTTAGATTTAGAACAGGGAATGTGTTTTCAACAAGATTTAAGGATAGTAATAACCTTCAACGGAGATTCGGAGAAAACGTAATTTCGACGAATGACCCTGTGAGGTGGCCTCCAAGGTCACCTGATTTAACGCCCCTTGATTTCTTTGTTTGGGGTCATTTAAAAAATATTGTCTATGCAACCGCCGTTACAGCCCGTGAAGACCAGGAGCTACGAGTAAGACGAGCAATTAATAGCATAACGGCCCAGCAATTGGCGAACGTTCTTCGAGACACAGCTATGCGAGTTCAGAAGGGCATTGACGTTAATGGACAGCATTTAGAACAACTGTTGTAATATTTTGTGTTAATTTTTTGTATTCCAAAACCGCTTTATGTGTAACAAGGTAATTAGAATAAAATTGTATTTTCTTATTTTCTTTTAGCTGTAATTCTGTTTGTATTTATCGCACATTTTAATACGACATATGAATAAATTCCTTATTAATAGTACTAATAAATAGTACCACGGTACCGATATGGATTCATTTGAAAAAATTGAGTTTGGCCCCAAAAACAATTTTGGTGAATTTTATTTGCTCATAAATCACGTAATTTAATGTTTTTAACTGGATTTCGATTTTTGTAGCATTACACGGGTCATTTAGAATAAATCGGAACCGTCATGGCACACTTAAATGGAAAACTAAAAATTACATTATAAAAAAAAAATTATGTTTGAAATGTCACTTATTTGGCATCGTTGGATTCAGAAAATTATGCAGAATTCAAAAATGTAATAATATATAGGGTGTTCCATTTAAAAATCGAGTTAGTGTCACTTCCGGCGAAATCGGAAGTGAAAAAAACCAATTAGGTGTTTTCACTATGTGCAAATTTGCTTTTTTGATATTATTAAAATGAAGTACTTGTTATACACTTATTGATATTTAAAAAGCATTCTATCGTCCATCAAATTAAAATTTCAACAAATAAATAACATAAAGTTTTAGTAATTGAACGAGTACGCAAAACACGCGGTGACGTCATCGGTTATATTAGTTTCTTAAATCGCGTTTAAAAATTGTTAAACACAACATTTTATTCACGTTATTTACGTTTTACATGTAAGTAACGCCTACCTAATACGGGATTTGTAAAAGCTACTTTAGGAAATTCATCTGCAATATAACATGTTTGTGATTCAAAATGACACTGACAATATAACTGATGGCGTTACGAGTGCATAGTGAATTGATGTAGTGTTTTTGGCGAAAAAATTTCAATACAATTATTTAAGGTATTATTCGACTGTTTCTCAAAATTCAAGTGTTTTTAACTATAGCAAAGCATTATCTTCATAGTGAAAGTGAATTTAAAATTTGTGAAAACACCTAATTGTAAGTCAAAAAGTGCCGCCTATTATGAATGTAGCATATCCTAAATCTCAATCAATTATCTTCAAAACTAGAGGAGAAAAGGGGAGTATAGCATAATCCATAAAGAATACGCAGTTTCGCATAATTCCTTTGAGGAGCCTTCGATACATGATATTCAATTGATTCTGTGTCCATCTCGATATCTATTTCGATATAACACTTGCTACATTTATAGTTTTTACTCTTACATTAAATCAGACGAAGGAAATTTTCTAACATGGTACCTATATAAAGTAAGTACTAATATTAATATAGGTATGTGTTTCTTTTTAGAAGCAAACTATGCAGAAATAAGGTTACCCTTATCAGAAAAGAATAAAGAAGACTTTATAAAAACATGGTTGGGACACGCAACTCAGAAAACAACGGTAACAAGGAAAATATCGTTATGAATTACACCCCCTTGAAACTGGAGATTGATACGCCTATGCCTAATAGTGAGTGACTGGAAACTTGTAGAAAGAGATAGAGTTTTCTAGAGTGTGGCGAGAGAAGATTCTTGATTGTGTTCTGGATGGATGTAGAGGCAATTTCAGAGTACATAAGGCGCGATTACCGGCGCAGAAGTTCATTAAAATGAAATTAATAGCGAAAAAGTGAGGTTAAATATCAAGTGTAAATGTTATTTTGAAGTATTGTATAGTCAGTAAACTATTAAATAAAGTGTTAGTGATAAACCCATACAGGGTGTTTCCTAAGAGGTGGATGGTGGCCTGTGAAATTTAGGTTAACCATATCGCAATATTGAATCATGCGGAACCCAGGCCATACTTTGGAGCATGACTATCAACAGCAAATGAAGAAGTTCTGCCAAGAAAAATTATCAAAAAATACTCCTAAATTTTTGGAAATACTTGTATGGATTGACGTTATTTATATGTACTTATATTAAAGTTATCACTGTTCATAATACCATACTTATTTTTACCAAAAATGAGCATTTGAGTTTTAGATTCATTTAGTTTAAAGTCATGAGAGTTTGAAATTTTGGAAATTTGATCCAAATCGTCAAATCGGTGAATAAGAATAATAACAAGCTAACCATCATAGGTTAGGCTATTATTATTTCCGAGCAATAAGACGTGGAATATAAATCAACCTGTATATAAAATTCTGAAGCACTTTTCATTGTTTTATTATAATTGATTAATTAAATGATGTACGCTCAGCTTGGCTGTTTAAACGGAAATCGAAAGTATGTAATGTTATCGCTATTCCAATGATAACGTCAACTACTATTAGACATTGCGTTTTCAATTATCGCCGCTAATTGCTGCGAACTGATAAACGTGTTAGCAATTATCTAACAAAGAAATGCTTGAAATTAACGTTAAAAACGTGGGCAAACACACAAATTAAAATGTTTATCATTACTAACCCGGTTTATAAGAAAGTTCATTGTTTTCATTTGAATAATTTAATTCATTCAAATTTTCGCGTTCCCAGAAAAATAGTAGCACGATTTCCTATAATAGGCGTGTATTGTATGTTTAAATTAAATACAAACTCGTAATCTCGACCTTGGTGATTTTTTATACAGAGTGGCGCACTTAAGATGAAGACGCCGCTGAGATTTGAATTTTGGTACAGAAGCTGATATTTGATTAAATTATGTTGGTTGAATAAAGCAACACCAACAGAGTAGTGTATATAAACAACCCGAGAAAGTGTACTGCTTGACCGTAAAATATACCTGGATGGATCCGATCCCTTCTTCAAGTGGGTGATATAAAATAAGCAACAGCCAGCCAGATGTGTGAATGAAACAGATAAGTTTCTGTTTATGTAGAATTAGCATTGGTTTATTTATTTATGTCTATTAAATTTTAAACAAGAAATGGAGGTCAAAATTGAAAAGGTATTAAACATAATACTTATATAGGTAATAAATATAATATTTAGGTGATGAAATGGAAAAACTGCCTGAAATTGAAAACGACTGTTTCCAGGAAACGACATACAGGGTGAGCAAATTATCCCTTCGGACCTCTTTTCTCATAACGCGAAAAAAACTTGTTACCGCGAATAGAGCCCTTCCCAACAACTCAGGGTTTAGACTTTGCAAAGATGAAAAAAATTCCCTGAGTTTTCCAGGTTCTTAATAACCAAATATATTAATTTCCATATATTTTTCAGCGAAATAATTTTTTATTTGACATAAAATAATTCCTTGAATTGAACTGAATCAGTGAAAATTCTAAAGAACTATGGTTTTCCATATCGAGGCGCAGAATTCCATGATTTTTTATACAATTTATAAAATTCCCTGATATTTCCAGGTTTTTCTTAAACATTTTGAAATTGCCTGAATTTTCCAGGTTTTCCATATGAGTCTGAACCCTGCAACTCCACTGTAAATGGATATTTACCTGTGGAGCGATTAATAAAATAAAAACAAAAACAAATATACAGACCGTCTATTTTACGAGGGCCACACCAAATATCTCGCTTAATATCTATTGTAGAAGAATAAAGTTTTAGAAACAGTTATCCCATTTTTTGTGAGCTATATTTCAGTAAAAAGAAATTTGAAATTCATAGCCTACTTTATGAGATATATTACAAAAACCTGAAAAATAGGAAAACCACAAACGGTTATAGCTTCCTTATTTGAGGAGATACGAAAAAAGCTAAAGGAATGAAAGTTGACGGCAAAGACAATAAGAATAATAACGTGTAACAAAAAAATCGAAAAATGCAGTTGGCTTTGACATACGCTATTGTGCAAAAATGAAAAATAAATATCTCAAAGTAGGCCATGACGCCATTAATTCCGTTATTTTTTTCTCATTCCAACGATATAAAACATGTCACAGAAATTTTAACCGATAGTGTTAATATTTAATATTTTACGAATACCACAATTCATATAATTGAATCGTAACAATCAGCTGTGCCATAATTAGTGAAAAACAATGTATACAGTTATTAATAAATTTGACAGATTGCCACTGTTGTATGTTGTATGTTGAGTTGTCGAGTTCTAAGACAAATTTTATATCAGTAATTATGGTGTACGCCAATAATAACAAATTCGATATGATTAGCAATTATTGTCAGTGCAATTTTGACGCTGAGCTGGCAGTCACGGTTTACGGAGACAGATTTCCAGATGCTCCGCAGCCAAATCGAACTATGTTTAGGAAGTTAGTTCAAAATCTAAAAACGCACGGTTCATTTTCAAAAAAAGTAGTAAGGCGAGCGCATGTTGCGGATAATGTAAGAAAAGTGAATAGAGTAATGAATTATGTTAACCAAAATGAGGAAACCTCTTTGAGACAAATTCAGAGAAACTGTCGCATAAAAAAAGACAGTGCAAGAAAAATATTGAAAAAACGGATTTCGATGCTACAAAATGAGGAAAGTTCAACATTTAAATGAGGGAGATAAGCCAAGGAGAGTAAGATTTTGTAGATGGTTATTAAATAAGAAAAGGAATGACGCGCTGATATGTAGCAAAATTCTTTGGTCGGACGAATCAAATTTTTCTAATAATGGATTTTTCAATAGAAATATGCATTATAAGTGGACACGAGAAAATACACATTGGTGCAGAGAGACTGCTTTCCAAGAACGATTTTCTACGAATGTTTGGTTGGGTCTTTTAGGGACTAAAGTAATTGGACCTTATTCTTATGATGGCAAATTAACCGCTCGTAGATACCTTAATTTCCTGCAAAACGAATTTCAAGATTTTCTTTATGAATTAACAGTGGCAGAAAGATTAGATTATTCATATTTTCAACAAGATGGGGCTCCACCTCACACTGCTGTAATATGTACAAATTATTTAAATCAAGTTATGCCAGATAGCTGGATAGGCACCTATGGACCCATTCTATGGCCAGCTCGATCACCAGATATTACTCCCTTGGATTTTTTCGTCTGGGGTTACATTAAAGACAAGGTATTTCAAACTGCCCCTGAAAATATTGAGGACATCAAAACCAGAATTCGAAACGCATGTGAGGCAATTACTCCTGAAATGCTCCAAAATGTAATGCGTGACGTGTCTCGTAGAGCGCGTTTATGTGTCAGAATGCATGGTGCACAATTTGATCATTTGTAGTTAGAAAAATAAATACACACAATTTCTTTTCAATATATTAGTAGGTAGTACTATTATACATAGTTTTTCGTTTTTTTCTTTGGATGTTCGTTTTGTACTTGTATTTTTATTTATGAGATATTTATTGGTTTGTATTAAATTGTAATAAATAATTACGGAATTATAATTACTATAAAGTGAATTTTTACTATTATGGCACAGCTGATTGTTACGATTCAATTATATGAATTGTGGTATTCGTAAAATATTAAATATTGACACTATCGGTTAAAATTTCTGTGACATGTTTTATATCGTTGGAATGAGAAAAAAATAACGGAATTAATGGCATCATGGCCTACTTTGAGATATGTATTTTTCATTTTTGCACAATAGCGTATGTCAAAGCCAACTGCATTTTTCGATTTTTTTGTTACACGTTATTATTCTTATTGTCTTTGCCGTCAACTTTCATTCCTTTAACTTTTTTCGTATCTCCTCAAATAAGGAAGCTATAACCGTTTTTGTTTTCCTATTTTTCAGGTTTTTGTAATATATCTCATAAAGTAGGCTATGGATTTCAAATTTCTTTTTACTGAAATATAGCTCACAAAAAATTGGATGTTTCTGTTTCTAAAACTTTATTCTTCTACAATAGATATTAAGCGAGATATTTGGTGTGGCCCTCATAAAATAGACAGTCTGTATATAATAGAAGAAACAGAAAACTTAGTAGAAGAAAAATAAGGAGATAACGATACATGGAAACTTAAAAAGAGCATGGAAACTGAAAAGAAGCATCTCGTAAACACCTGCACACCCCAGCCGATGATGACAAATGGAATCTTAATAGAAGCATGAAAACTTAAAAGAAGCATCTCACAAACACCTACACCTCCCATCCTGTATCCCCACCCCATGCGTCATGCGGTTCTCGCTGCTGACAACAAGATTGTCCAATGTCCATCCCGGCGTATGCAGCCGGTCCGGGGGTATATAAAACATCCGAGATTTGGTTCCGGCACGCGGTTTGGCCGTCCATTGGGCGTGTTCGACGGACGACCAAACTGCGTGTTGGAACGAACCTCCATGGATGCCAGGAATCGGCAACAATGCCCTTACGCAAATCAATCAATCAGAAGCAAAACTTCAGGAGCTGTATTTTCACTGGGAAGTTCGAATTTATTTACGAGTTTTCACTATATTGTTATGAATTACACCCCCTTGGAACTGGAGATGATACGCCTATGCCTACTGATGGTGGCTGGAAGGACTCTAGAAGAGCCAAGGACTTTTCTAGAGTGTGGTGGAAGAAGATTCTGGTTCAATCTAGAGGTAATTTCAGAGTATATAAGGCGCGATTACCAGCGCGGAGGAAGAAGTTTATTTGAGAAGTGACACGTTCGGTAAAAAGTGAGGTTAAATAAGAGTGTAAAGGTTATTTTGAATGTTTGTAGTATTGTATAGTCAGTAAATTATTGAATAAAGTGTTAGTGGTGTTTATCTCTTGTTAAAATTATTTAGAACCCACGGATTCATACAGGGTGTTTCCTAAAAGGTGAATAAACGTAACAATATTTTCCAATAGCGGCTCATTTTCTTGCTTGTTGTATATGATTCCTTAACTGTTCAAATAAAAAAATCTACTATTAGTACTTCACCTCTGCAATTGGGCTACAACTGCGCGAAAGAGTGTAGCTGGGTAAACATGGGCCAGATGCCCCCGCGGGAAATTGATATTTTTACCTTGACATCGCATTACTAAGAGGAACTATTCTGCAAAATATTGCACCTCTGCCACCATTGGTTTCTAAAATAATTGATTGAATCTTGAAAAATAAATTTTTTCTCTCTAATAACGTAACCAATTCTTACGATTTTTATATGTATACAGATTCGGAAAGTGTTCGTTTTGGTATGGCAATAAGAGCAAGCGAGAGCGAAGCATCTAGGCTATTTTGTTCTATCGTATAACACATCGTACATCGAGCCACCTCCTTTCTGCACCACATGTGCGTGGGCAGCTCTGTCAGTGGTAGATACCTTCACTGTGGGCGGTCGGTTAAATCGTTGAGACTAGTGCAATACCAAAACCATTTTAGTATTTGGTAGCTCCTACAAAATCTTGAAATAAAGTCGGTTAAAACGGTAACAAATCGTACGAAATTGTGTTGAATTAAGCGTGAATCATTCTATATTGGTTGATATAAATTAGCACGAGTCTGGCTATTTCATATAGCTGATATTCGATTAAATTAGTTCAACATAGCATCACAAAAGCGTATATAAACAACCCGAGAAAGTGCAGTGCCTGGTCGTAAAATTTATACGTGGGTCCCTTTTTCAAGTGGATGATATAATAAGCAATAAGCAATATGTGTTTACAAGGCAGTATAGTATTAAACATAGGTAATGAAATAGAAAGATTACCGGAATTGGAAAACGGAAACTAAAACTGATTACTTAAAAAACAAACCAATATACAGGGTGTACACAATATTCTCTCGGGCCTTTCTCAACCCGCTGAAAAAGCTCTTCTTACCTCGAGACAGAGCCGTTCCCTCCATTTCCACCGTAAATGGATGTTTAGCTGTGGAATGGTTGATTTATTTATTTATTGCATACACTGTTTAACAGGTAAGATACCCAATTACAGAACAGGAATAAAGGCATACAAAGCATTAAATACAAGATATACAACAACATAGAAAGAAAGTAAAATGAAGAAAAAATTTACTTAATGTACGAACTATAAATAACTAATGATGCGAAGAGAGAGAAAAAAATAACATGGAAAATGTTTAAATATAAAAACTATATATACATATATACGCATATTTGATTCAAAGTAAATTAAGAAAAACAAAGACAATCACTGGTTATTTAATTTAGAAGATTTTGTTTTATGTCACTAAGGCTGCAATTAAAAATATCGAAGTCGCTACATAATTTGTTAGAAGTACTGCAAATCGTATATAAAGGTGAATTATTTAGTACGTTGGTACGCGACGTAGGTAAATAGAAAACTTGGTGATTACGAGGTTAATCTGGGAACGTGAAAATTAAGCTTGCTAATTATTTCGGGTGCGTCAAAATCATTGGGTAGTAATTTAAACAAAAATACTTGAGAAAAGTACGTACGCCTATCCTCAAGAGTAGTCATAAAATATCTTTCAAGCAAGTTACTTTGCGGAAAACCAATCACTGGATAGGTACCGTCAGATCTGAACCACAGTAATTTAAGAAATCTACATTGAACTGCCTCCAAGTTATTTTTGTGAACATCATAACTGGAACTGCAAATTAGCGATGCGTACTCAAGTTTCGATCTGAACGAAGGATTGATAAAGAATTTTCAAGAGTATCAGTATTACTGAACTCTCGACTAGTACGAACGATGAATCCGGCTTTGGAGGCTTGAGACACAGTGGTATCGATGTGATCAGTGAAGAATAATTTACTATCAAAAGTTACGTCGAGGTCGCGAAATGTTATAGGTCTTTGAAGTATGACATCTAACTTGTAATCAAAAATAAAAGTTGATGTTTTTAAAGAAAAGGACATTACGTTACATTTACTAGGATTCATGAATAATTTATTTACTATACACCAGGTGATTATTTTGTCAAGGCAAGTCTGAAGTTGAAAACAGTCATCAATTCCATCAATTAAGTACTGTGAAAATTTTTAGATCGTCGGCATATAAAAGGTGAGGCAAATTAATTTCGTTCACTATGTCGTTAATAAATATGTTAAAAAACAAGGGCCCCAGAATAGATCTCCGGGGAACTCCAGATGTGGCAGCAAATTCGATCGATTTGAACCCATTTAATGCAACGTACTGACTCCTATTCATTAAATAAGATTTAAACAAAAGGAGCAAAGAATATGAGAAGCCGATTTTTTCTAATTTATTAAGTAACAACTGGTGATCAAGTCTATCAAAGGCTTTGGAGAAATCGGTATATATGACATCTGTCTGCCCACGTTCATCTAAGGACTCAGAAATATATTGAGTTACACAGAATCCTAGATGTATGGTGTCTGGTCGCAATGTGTTGAAAATGGCAGGACACAATAGAAGATAAACGATATAACATTGTGCCAAAATGTGTTACAGACACCTGAAACCATGTTTCCAAATAGTGTGGTATGCGGTGCCTGTCGCATAGAAATTTATAAGCGAGAAAATTCAAATATCAGCAAAATCGATCAAGATCTACCAGGTACTTCTATAAAACAGTTCGAACTTGAATCAAACCCAGAATTAGACTCCCATGTTACCTATGAAATACAAGGTAGTTCCAAAAAAAGTCGTTTTTGTACAAGGGATTTATTTTCAATCCTTGAGGAAACACGTTTTAGCACAATGTTATATCTTTCTCTGTAGTCATTTTTTTTTTGTCCTGCCACTTTCAACACAACCACGCCATACATTTAGAATTCTTGTAATTCAATTAAGATTATTACTGAATCAGTAAGGAATATTACTACTATCTGTAAAGTCACTGTATTATACTATTTCTTCGCACTTTACTATTTACACGAAAACAATAGGTAATCACTAAATTGTACAACAGCCAATCTTGTAATACATGACGTCGTACAAGTACGCTAAAGAAAAACATGTATAGACATGAAGTTGAGATTTAAAAAATAAATATATTTTAATTTAATTTTTCTTTAATGCAATAATCAATTCTGTTAACATTTTTAGCAGTTATCAACCGACTAAAATTGCTTTCCTCCATATACCAAGTAAATACAACCAGCCCAAATGCTAAAATACCTTCTTCCTTATTTATTTGTTGCCATTGAAAAAAACGCTGTCGATCCGCATAAAAGCCCCGTTTAGCGAGAAACTCCCAGAGCCTGGCCACAGCTACTGCACAGATAAAATCTCGATAATACATTCCACTTTGCGTGCGGGAGAGATCCTTCGACAAACGCTCTTATCCTTCCTGCCTGGTAACCACGGAAACGGCCAGGACGCCTCGCATCGTTGCCCCGCGAGCTTTTACAAAAAAAGATCTAAAAGGAAATAAAAGTCGGCGTTCGACGTCGTTTTGTCTCTTAGTCGCTTTCGCCGGATTATGTTTTCCTGACATGTTACGACGCAATAATAATAAAAACAGAAAAAGAATATGCTAAAATGCCCGCGATCGTTCTGAACTGTGGAATTGCTTTGGCGCGTGGGTTGTTGTAGTGGAAGCTACAAACGACTTTTCTTGTAGGTTTTTGAGGAGCACAGTGTTCCTCAAAATACTCGTAAAAAATAAATGTCGATATTTTTGTCTCATCCCCTTATGTATGACACTACAGAGGGACAGGGCGCCAATCGTCCTTTTTACGTAGATGGTATGAAGTTATTATACAATAAAGTAAAACAGGTAAGCGATTGAGAAAAACATTATTTGGATATTTTGAAAACACTCCATTTAATATTTTATATGAGAAACAACAAGTTATTAATTCTTTAGTATTAAAAAATACGTAACTCCGTAGTTATGAATTTGAGATTTGGGGTTTTGAGATAGTTCTAAGCAACTTTTTCAAAAATGAAATTTCGATAAGAAATGTTAATTACGTGTGTGCCAATTTTGTGGCTGGTTTACTGATCCTAGCAAGCTAGAATTCACAGTGAATAAAAAAACAAATGATAAATCTTTCTCAGACCTATAAAAAGAAAAATAATTATATTTTATTCACAACGTCTGGTGGTCCAAGTTCTACTTTGCTTCCTGTTGCTGAACGAATTGAAGCCCCACATTCATGTAAAACATTTTCTCAAAATCGCCACTGTAGCATCAGAACACCATGTATGTATATAATTTTGTACAACGTATGGATCTGATTCATAAAATTTATTATTTAAAAGTGTGTAAGTGCATGGCCACATCGGCGCACCGCACAGCGCACATCGCACCACGAAATTAAATAGAACAATGATTTTAAACAAGCTAACCGTTATAACTCTTCGCCGATTTACTGCACTTTTTATATAATGAGCAAAATGCATAATTTTTTTAAACATTACAGATGAATAGATCACTAAAAAACATTATTTTTCCAGTATTTTATTTTTGTTTTATGTTCTAATTAAAGGTTAAAAAAATTACTTACTGCAGCTGTCAATTTAACTGCGTTTAAATGGAGAAGTTTCCGCGCTACTTGTGTGTGACGTCATCGGGCACATCGCACCGACGGAAAACGTATTGTGATTGCGAATGTGTACACATTATTTATGCTGTGTTATGGAAAATACAAAGAAAAGTAGCTATAAATTTTGTATTGTGCCCAAATTTACAAATACTACAATAAAACTACAAAAATGTTATTTTTTAATGTGCCTAGACGCGATAAAGTTAGGAAGAAATGGTGCAGAGCTATGAGACGAGACGACCGAAATGCAGAATTATCGTCATCCTCAAGATTATATTGCTGCCAGGATCATTTTGATGTAAATTTACCCATTAAAACTAATTATTTTATAATAATATTATGAAAATATGTACCTAACCCTAATATTATTGTGATAATTTGTTTACATATCATGGTGAATTTGGTCACTTTCCTATTTATAGGAATACAAAAGTTTACTAACGTCTGTTAATAGGAACCTTGAATTAAAATGTATAAGAACGGTGTAACTTCTCGACATTCTACATATTATCCAGTTATATATTTATATATACCTATGTATGTCAACAGTTATTTTTACTATTAATGTACAACCTACCTACCTAAAAGTACGTACTTAGTAAGTGACGGGAGGTATTTAGGTATTATATAAAAAAAGTAAAGCATTCTAAGATGAAAAATATTAATTAATATAACATTAAAACATTGCCTTGTTTCATTGCCTATTTTGAGGTTAGGTACATAAATAATTTGTTATATTTAACTACGGTAAAAGGATAAAAATGGGCACAATTGAATTAATGTTTAGAATAATGAATGACATATACCTTGTTGCTTTAGTACCTCCAATTTCTGCACTAATAAAATCAGTATTAGTAGCAAAAAAGTTTGTCATCATAAACACATCAACAACAGGCAAATTGTCACTCTGGCCACGTAAAAACCCACTGTCCGTCATTTTTACCACTTAATAATTAAAATAAATAAATAAATGAATGATTTCTTTTATGAAAATATCAATACACATTTACAAAACACAAAACAATTTACGATTTAACCCCTTGGCAGATAGACGACCATTAGACATTATGCCGAATGACGTCAGACCAATAGCGTGGTGTTTGCAGTCACGTGGATATGTTCCCATAAAATTTTGAATTTCAAAGTCGTTTACTTAGGCTACACATTTTTTTAAAACCTTTTCTTCATTACTTTCTCTTAACTTATATAACATATATAACGAAAAAATAATAAATTATTGCATTTCTAAAATTCATGCATGTTGCTCATTGTTGCACATTCTATAGGATACTCTTCGCAGTTTTTTGTAAATAATATTAGTTTTAGACATGTTTAGTTTAATTACAAAACACTAAAAAAATTATGTAAAAATTATTTTTTTTATTTAAAAAATTTATAAATTTTTTAATTATCGATCGATTTTGCCCAAAAGCAATAGGGTTCTTCCTCTAGCTAACACTAACTTACTGTCTAAGTTTCAATACAATCGGACTTTTCGTTCTTAAGTTATCGTGCTTATTAGAAACGTGACGGACGGACGGACAGACAGACAGACGGACGGACATTTTGAAAGTTGTTCAGAATTCGATCACCAACACAGTGATCCGAATTTTTTTTCTCTACGAGCAATATTACTGGTTTTAGAAATGTGCCGATCGAATGCAATATACTCTTCGTTTTGAATTTGCGAAGAGTATAATAAGAGTGGCCATATCGGCGCACAGTGGGCTAGAATCCCAAAATCCTGGCAAAAGATCGAAAGAGGTAGAAAAGTTCGCTGATTTCAAAGTACTTACTTTAAATTTCAAAAAAAAACAACATTGCTGACCGAAAGTAACCACTTTTTGCGAGAAAAACTACTTTCAAAAATCCAAATTAGAGTCTTCATATTGTCTGTAAATAAGATTTCAATTTAATACTCTCATCGAAAGAGAAACAAAACGGGGACCGGCAGCAACCGCATGTAACCATTTTTTTTTCGCAATGGTACTTTCTATTTTTGCATATTGCACTGAAATAAGCAAATTCTAGCAGCTAATTTTTATAAATTTCTTATTCCACAAACATTTCCCACATGTTCCATTGTGATTTAGGGTTACATATCTGTACATACAAACTATTTTCATACTTTTGTTTTTCTACCTTAACACGCGCGTTTGTATTACAAACGTATAGTTAACATTTATTTTCCATAATAAGAAATAAAAGAAATTTAATTTCAATGCACAGATAATATTTTACATATCTAGTAGCCTCCATTTTTGTTAGTCAAAAACACACCCTGTGATAAAAAAACGGCAGGTATAAAACCTAGGCAGAAACCCTTGCTTTATAAAACATGTGAATTAAAACAGAATATAACGAACTTGGTTTTTCGATTTTTGGCCAGGATTTTGGGATTCTAACCCACCGTGCGGCGCTCCTCGCACAGCGCACATCGTACAATAAAATTAAATAAAATCGTGCTTTTAAATGAGCGACCAAATCAACAACTTGAGCTTTGCACATCGCACATCACACAGCCTTCAGCACGGGCGATACCCTGTTTTTAACAAAATTATGCACGGAAATAGCTGAACAATATACGAACAATTAGTACAATTTCTTTTGTACGCAGATTAGGCTAGCCGCTGTGCGATGGGCGATGTGCGCCGACGTGGCCGAAATATTGCACCCCAAATAAAACTACTCGATTGCGATTGTCGACTTTGAAGCTTGATAATAACATCAACTCGGAGTAGGGACATAAAATGTTTACTGCTACCACTTAATCTTAAAGTAGCGTGGTAAATCGCACGTGTTAAGGTGTCGCGGACGTTAAGTAATAAGTGTGGCCAAACATTGTCGAGGTAATAAAATTTATACGAGCTGGTCGTCGAGCATCGGTTCAAATTTTGTTTAAAAACACGTCAAACACTTCAGGATCTTCAAGATTTTCAATGTTTTATCATCGAGATTATTATTACTATCAAGTCTTGTGTCCACATCTAAGTAAAACTAGAATTACTCCTTGAAATTACTTGTGAACTGTGTAAGTGCTTCGCCACGTCGGTGCATCGCACACAGGAAAATTAAATGAAACCGCGATTTTAAATGGGAGTGGCCAAATCATCAACTTGAGCCTCGCACATCGCACAACCTTTAGCACGGACGATACCGTGTTTGTGAATCCCTATTTGCAACAAAAGAGATAAAAATAACTACAGCGCCAATATTCTTGACTTTGATGACGGTCTCGGATGATTAGAGGTCGAGCTTTGAAGCTCTTTGCCCCAATCATCGCTGTAGACCTGGACCGGCCTAGTAAAGGGTGGGTCTGCTTTTTACGACTACCCCACCTGCAAATGCAGACGGTGTAGGCGAAGTTAACAGACCTCCCCGAATAACTACAGCAGTCTGATTTTATTCTCTAAGCGTTCTTTATTAAGTATGGAAGTTCCACGAGGCTCTATATTAGGCCCTGTGTTATTCATATTGTATGTTAATGAGCTCGAATTCTGTGTAATGTGTTCCTTTCAATATATGATGATGATATTTCCATTATATATATAATGTGTTAATAATGTGCTAAGGTAAATGTAATGTAGATAGTCTAAAATTTTTAAGTTTACATATTGATGAGTGTTTGAGTTGGAAATCTCATTGTGATACACAGATTCAGCAAATTTAGTTTAAGGTACGTAAACTTGTTTCTGCGCAGATAAACCACGCCTTGTAGAACAATGCAGGGCATTGGTATAAAACAATAGCGCCATCGCTTGACCGCGTCGAATTGAGAACAGCGCGAGCGCACCCATTCTGTTTTTAATAGCGTAGCTGTTTAGAGTTTAGACGTGTGGGAATAAAATAAATTAATCTCAATTTAGTCGTTAAAATGCCGTGTGTTTATACAACCGCAGAAAAAGTGGAAATTGTGAAGTGGTACTTCGGGGGCCATTCCACTGAAGACACAAATTTATTTACTGTGGCATATCAAGACAGACCAATCCCCTCAGCTAGCATAATTTCATATATTTTTAAAAAATTTGAGAATTTCGGGTGTGTCGTGAATTATTGTAAAAAAATGCTGTCAACCTGAACCCCGTCATCAACAAATGAGCGAACGTGAAATTCGCGAAACTAATGTTTGTGCACTTGTTGAAACTAGTGAACCTTGTTCTGGCAGGCAAACTGCTGATGAAGTTGACATGAAGGAAAGAACTGTAAGAAATATTTTGAAAAGAAATGGGTACAGTTGTTTTAAAGTTCAAACAACGCAAGAAATGTTTCCCGAGGACAATTTCAAACGGATGGAATTTTGTGAAATCATGATAAATAAAGTGAATGAGAATGAAAACTTCTTAAAGAATATATTGTTTACAGATGAATCATTCTTTTCATTACATAGGGAACACAATCCATCCGTAGTACAATATTGGTCTCGGAAAAATAAACATTTGAGTGTTGCTGTGCGAACTCAGTATCCTCAAAAGTTGAACGTTTGGACGGGAATTTTAGACAATCATATTATAGACCCACTGCTAATCGATGGCAATTTAAATGGCAATAAATATTTAGAGCTTTTACAAAACCAAATAATTCCTGCAGTTCAAAATCTTCCTGTCAACTTTGACATTTGGTTTCAACAAGACGGCTGCCCAAGTCGCAATACCTTAACTGTTATTAATTTTCTGGAAAGAACGTTTCCCAACCGTTTAATAGCTACGAGGGGAATGATAAAATGCACGAGTGTTTCCAGTACCCACTTGCAGAGATCTTTTAGAGAGCATGATTGTGACTTCGCCATGCTTATACATTTTCAAATCTTTATGTTTATTGAAACAAGAATATTATTTTTTGTTTGCATAAATTGTAATAAGACTCAATATAACTTGCAGTTACCCAAATTACACAGCTTCACATGCTTCATAGTCATACACTCTCTTTACAGATATACATAAGTTTATAATCAGACTCTTGGCGCCTTTTACAACCAACTATTAATAACAAATAAACTACCAGGTAAGGTTGTACTTCATTCAAGGTGCTGAAAATACATGATTCAGGAAGGGGAGGAAACGCATTGCATGAATAAGTCAAAAAATGACTAGGTCTGACGACAGAGTGACGATAAAAAATAATCGTATAATTTGTGTGGTCTCTTTTACATTTATTTCGCATAATTCTAGTGATTGTTGAGTGTATTTTCCCTTATAAACCACGAATAACGTAGTTTTGCGTACAGATTATGTCGGCGTGGCGTGATCATTATCATCCGCACGTTATTCATACTTCAGAAGTAAATAAACAGTTGGTTTGTTATTTATTTTGATTTGGCTATTCTATTTTACAAGATTATCTGTGCATATAATGACCTTTCTAATAATAGCCTGTTGCTGTGTTTTCGTACTGGCGTACTGAGACACATGCATCCAAATATTACAGGCGACTTTTTTCGAAGCTGTCCCTATTGAATCAATTGGTTTCAGAACATTCATGGATAAACTAGATGTCATAGAGAATGTTCTCCATCAACATTTGTTTTTTCTTAGAGACTTGTAATTTTGGCTGATTTGTGAAACCATCACTTTTACTTCCCTCGCATACCGAAGGGAAGTATTGTATTCGAGAAAAAATCACCCTCCGAGATTTTTTCGGATTTTGACGTTTCAAAACACGTAGATTACGAAAATATAGGTTTTTTCCAATTCCGTCAGTCTGTCTGTCTGTCGGTGCATTTACTAAAAAACTACTTGACGGAGAGCAGTCAAATTTGATAGGTAGTTGACCCTACTGTCAGCGAAGAAATGGTAAAACTTTCACTGGAAAATATACAGGGTGGACCGTCTAAACGGAATAAATAGTGAAAACATTTTTTTTTGCTTAAATTTAAAATTTCCACGTTTCATGACACGCTAAACCTATTTCAGGAAAAACAAATTTTGAAATTTTTGTTCACTAACATTTTTGAAAAATTTTTTACCACTAAAATAAATGAAGAAAAAAATTTTTTTTGTTCAAATTTAAAATTTCCACGTTTCCATGGCATTCTAAACCTATTTTTTTTTAATTTTTTTAGCAACATTTTTGAAAAAATTTTTACCACTAAAATAGATTCCATAGTACTCAGTTCGTATTAAAAAAAATTAAAAATTTGTCTGAAATTCAAAAATTTTTTTGAAAAAAATCACCAAGTACTTACCATAGAATAGATGAATTTTTTTTTGCTCAAATTTAAAATTTCCACGCTTCATGACATTCCAAACCCATTTAGGAAGAAAAAAATTTGTAACATTTTTTTACCATTTTGGAAAAAAATTACCACTAGAATAGATGTAATTTTTTTTTGCTCAAATTTAAAATGTACACGTTTCATGACATTCTAAACCTAATTCAGAAGAAAAAAAAATTAAATTTTTTTCTTTGTTCAAATTTAAAATTTCCACGTTTCCATGGCATTCTAAACCTATTCAAACAAATTTAAATAAAAAATTAAAAAATCTTTAATCTATTTCACTACTTTCTATAGAATAGATGAAACATTTCTTTTTGCTCAAATTTAAAATTTCCACGTTTCATGACATTCCAAACCTATTAAAAAAAAAAAAAATTGAATAATTTCTTGGGATCACCACCCTGTATATTTTTCAATAAAAGTATAATAGTATTTGTCAAATGTTATTGCCATGTGACACATTTTCAATTCCACATTCACGTAGTGGAGTGGAAGTATAATATTGGTTAAAAATGTTTTTTTTTTATTTTTCAAAAATGTTGGTTAAAAATTTTCAAAATCTTTTTTCTTCTGAAACAGGTTTAGAATGTCACGAAACGTGAAAATTTTAAATTTCAGCAAAAAAAATATTTCCATCTATTCTAGTGGTAAAATTATTTTCCAAAATGGTAAAAAAATGATTCAAGTTTTTTTTTCCAAAATAGGTTTGGAATGTCATGAAACGTGGAAATTTTAAATTTGGAGCAAAAAAATTTTTCATCTATTCCATAGAAAGTAGTGAAATGGATTAAAGATTTTTTCTATTTTTTTTATTAGTTTGAATAGGTTTAGAATGCCATGGAAACGTGAAAATTTTAAATTTGAACGAAGGAAAAAAAATATTTTTTTTTTGAAATTTTTCAAAAATGGTTAAAAAAATTTCAATTTTTTTTTTCTTCTGAATTAGGTTTAGAATGTCATGAAACGTGTAAATTTTAAATTTGAGCAAAAAAAATTTTTCCATCTATTCTAGTGGTAATTATTTTTTTCCAAAATGGAAAAAAAATGTTACAATTTTTTTTCTTCCTGAATAGGTTTAGAATATCATGAAGCGTGGAAATTTTAAATTTGAGCAAATAAAATAGTTTTATCTATTCTATAGTAAGTATTTTGTGATTTTTTTCAAAAAAAAATTTAAATTTTGTCAGAAAAATTTTTGAATTTTTTTAATACGATTAGAGTACCATGGAAACGTGGAAATTTTAAATTTGAACAAGGAAAAAAACTCCATCTATTTTAGTGGTAAAAAATTTTTCAAAAATGTTGGTAAAAAAAAATTAAAAAAAAAAATTTTTTAAAAATAGGTTTAGAATGCCATGAAACGTGGACATTTTAAATTTAAACAAAACAAATTTTTCTCTTCATCTATTTTAGAGGTAAAAATTTTTTCAAAAATGGTGAAAAAAATTTAAAAAAATATTTTTTTTTAATAGGTTTAGAATGCCATGAAACGTGGAAATTTTAAATTTGATCAAAAAAATATTTTTTCATCTATTTTAGTGGTAAAAAATTTTTCAAAAATTTTTTTTTCTGAAATAGGTTTAGCGTGCCATGAAACGTGAAAATTTTAAATTTGAGCAAAAAAATGTTTTTTTCACTATTTATTCCGTTTAGACGCTACACCCTGTATATTTTCCAGTGAAAGTTTTACCATTTCTTCGCTGACAGTAGGGTCAACTACCTACCAAATTTAACTGCTCTCCGTCAAGTAGTTCTTTAGTAAATGCACCAACAGACAGACAGACAGACTGACGGAATTGAAAAACCTATATTTTCGTAATCTACGTGTTCTGAAACGTCAAAATCCAAAAAAATCTCGGAGGGTGATTTTTTCTCGAATACAATACTTCCCTTCGGTATGCGAGGGAAGTAAAAATGATGAAATTCAGATAGAAAAAAAACTTAAAATAATAAGGATGTAATTATTTAATGTACCTGCAGAATCAAATGTTTCCTTTTAAATACATAAGTTTTCAAATTTTTAGAATGTTTTTGTTATACATATAATAGCTTTTGAAACTGTTTCAATACATTTTTTTACTTTGTTTTATTTCATTTCACTGAATTCACACACATTCCAAAAGAATTACCTAAAGCATAATATTTATACCCATATAATATGTTTTTCGAGACTAATTTAATTATTTCGATATACTTGAATTCCCTTCGAAGTACTCGAAGTACATTCGAAGTACGTCTGAAGTACTCGAAGTACTTTGGAAGTACTCGAAGTACATTTAAAGTACTTGAAGTACATTCAAAATACTCGAAGTACTTGGAAAAAATGTGAAATACTTCGAGAAGTTCGAAGTAGGTGTACATTTTTTGGTAAGTGAAACACCCCTCGACTAGAAGTCAAGGACACAGATTTTAACATTGGAAATGTTTATGTTTTCGTTAATGGGGTAAAGTTACCAGTTTTTGTTGAAGGTCAAAAGACAGCAGTGTTGCGGTCGACTGAGACTATCGTATGCAACGGCTGATATACGCAAATGTAATATGGGTTGCATGTATCACAGGGGGTCAAGTTACCAGTTTTCATTTAAGGTGGAAATACAGCGGTGTAGTGGATCGTGCTATTTCCGGGCGAGGCGAAGCCGAGTCCGGAAAAAGTTGAAAAAGTAAAGTAAGTAAAGTAAATTGATGAAAATAAGTAGAGTAAGCTAATAAGAGTCCAAAATTTTCATTTTTGGAGTATATGCTAGAAACCAACGCCTCATTTTTTTTTCTGACATCCGCTTCAAATATTAAAATTCTACGACCAATTTTATTTCCACATACTAAAGAGAAAACACAGTCAAGATGTTTTCCTTTAAAGGGAGTTGGATGGAAAATCTGGATGTGGAAGTAGTGATTCAGTGGTTTTTTATAATGACTTCAAAAATTTTAAAAGCTTACTAATGAAGTGCGACAGGATGTAACAGGACCAACAATTTCCCGACCAGTGAATTGACAATCAAGGTGTAATGAGGTGGCCTGTTAGGTCACCTGACTTAATACCGTATGATAACTTTTGTGGGGTACTTTAAAAAACAAAATGTACGAGAGGAATGCATCAATAATAAACTATTGACATATATTTCGTGCATATAAAAAAGGCCAAAAACCGGCAATGAATATGTCTCGTTGGCATAAGTGATATCCCGCAGAGCTGTACTTAAAATTTTTGTGCACAATAACAGTAGAAATTTAAAAGCATTATCGTTGATAAATAAAGAGTTATTTAATACGGTAATAAATTAAAACATATTACTCCGTTTTGTTTGTGTTAAGATAGCAACAATATGTTTGAAAGCAAGTAAAATCGCCAAGTCCGATATCCATTTATAAAAAAAATAAATGATTTTTTTTTTCAAATACAAAAAACTTTGCGTGTTTCACTAAGAGGCAAAAGGCTGTTTGGATTCACCAGTGCCACTCACTTAATCTTATACAAATGTTCCCGTCAAGTTGACAAAACCTCTGACTGCAGTATTTAGTATTATATATTACTTCTGATTATTAACATGTGTAGGATATGCGGAAACATGGAAAGTGAAAAGCGCCAAGTTTTTTGTATTTGAAAAATAAAATTTTTTTCATATATTTTTTTTTATAAATAGTGCAGGGTTCAGACTTTGCGAAGCTGAAAAATTTCCCTGAATTTTCCAGGTTTTCCATAACCAAAAATATTAAATATCATATATTTTTTAGTGAAGCAATTTTTTATTCGACATAAAATAATTCCTTGAATTAAATTGAATCAGTAAGAATTCTTAAGAACTCTATGATTTTCCATATGGAGACTCAGAATTCTCTGATTTTTTGTACAATTTATAAAATTCCCTGATATTTCCAGGTCTTTTTTAAAGATTTTTAAATTCCCTGAGTTTTCCAGGTTCTCCAGGTTTCCCATACGAGTCTGAACCCTGTAGTGTTATGAATTTCAAGGGGTTGTACCCCTTGAAATTGGAGACTGATACGCCCATGACTAATAGTGACGTCCTGGAAAGTTGTAGAAAGAGGTAGAGTTTTCTGGAGTACGGTGGAAGAAGATTCTCAATTACGTTCTAGATAACTCTAGAGGCAATTTCAGAGTATATAAGATGAGATTCCATGGCGGGAAGGGAAGTTTTATTAATGTGAAGTTTGGTAGCGAAAAAGTGAGGTTAAATATCAAATAAACAAAGTGTAAAGGTTATTTTGGTTAATTAAGAAATATTGTGTAGTCAGTAAATTATTAAATAAAGTGTTAGTGGTTTACCCCTTGTTAAAATTATTTAGAACCCACGGATTCATACAGGGTGTTTCCTAAGATGTGGAAATACGTAAAAATAGATATCGGACTTGGCAACTTTACTTGATTTCAAACATTTTCGGAGAGATCACATTTTATCATCTCATGTTTTTGTATAGAGAAAATATATTCTTTTGGGCAAAGTGGTACTTGGTGCTAGTTTTTTACAGAGGATCTCTTTTTTGTGGGCATACAAATTACACGACGCGAAAGTAATCTCGGCAATCCAGCCTTGCGGAGTGCCATTTTAAACTGAAAACGTCAAAACACTTAAAACTCTAACCGAAACCGCGAAAGACGACGGCGCAAACAGAAAGAAACGAAATTCATTATCCGACTCGTCTGTTATACATATTTCTAAACGAGTCCGTGCAGTCGGCGAACAATAATTTCTAGCTGGGGTCTCGTTACAGAAGCTGAAAGCTGAAAAGAGCCAGGCAGAGAGCTCGTGGGGTTCATTGAACGACACGGCGGGAGACGTCTTCGAGTGCCCGGACTTAACGCCAGACTATTATACTTCTAACTACCTGCGATCTAACGAATGCAACAGGTGTAACAAAAATGTGTAACTACGGGCACAATGGCCTCAACTGTACTGTTGTAGTTTATCTGCTAGGAGGAACTGTGCACGCTAATCGCTAGTCTAAGGTTTTTAATTCTCTAAATACTGCGCAAACTAAACGCATTGAATAAGAGCAAAATTGAGCAAAATTGATATCAAAAGAAATGAAGCGTTGTCAGAACGTTGAGCTTGGGCATATACCAAGCGTTCTGAACATAGAAAAAAATCGGTAAAGGTATTTACACAGAACTTCCCACTTTATTTGTGCATGGCGGTCACTCTAAAAAATTATTATTTACGAAATGACATTGAGAATAATAATCGGAATATAGTTATCACTATTATTACAAAGAAAGTCTGATAAGTTTTGGTCAAAAAAATATACAGTGTGCTCATCCAACAGCAAAAGTTCAATACTAAATGTGTCAAATATGGAAGGCTTGCGCAAATACCTTTACAAATGTCCACCATGACTGAATTATTTCTTGGGATGACCTGTCATTTTTCAATAAAAGTATAATAGGTGCATATGCCAAATATTATTGCCACATTTTCAATTAAACATTCACGCAGTGTGGAGTGGAAGTATAGTGGTGGTTAAAAACTTTCTTTTTTTTTATTTTTCAAAAACGTTGGTAAAACAATTTTCATTTTTATTTTCCTTTGAAATAGGTTTAGAATGTGATGAAACGTGGAAATTTAAATTTTTTTTTTGTTCAAATTTAAAATTTGTACGTTTCGTGGGGCATTCTAAACCTATTGAAAAATACATATATTTAAATTTGTAAGGAAATAGGTTTAGAATGCCATGAAACGTAAACATTTTAAATTTGAGCAAAGAAAAAATTGTTTTCCATCTATTTTAGTGGCAAACATTTTTCCAAAAATGGTGCAATATCTTAAAAAAAAATTTTTTCTGAAATAGGTGTAGAATGTCATGAAACGTGAAAAATATTGAAGTTGAGCAAAAAAAATTTTTTTTTACCAGTTTGGAAAAATGTTTTGCCACTAGAATAGATGGAAAAACATCTATTCTAGTGGCAAAACATTTTTCCAAACTGGTAAAAAAAAAATGCTTTCCCGAAATAGGAAATTGGAATGTCATGAAACGTGGAAATTTTAAATTTGAGCAAAAAAAATGTTTCATCTATTCTATACTGATAAATAGATTGAAAATTTTTTAAATTTGTTTTTGTTGAAATAGGTATAGAATGAATGAATGCCCTGGAAATTGTAAATCTGAACAAAGAAAAAAAAATTTCATCTATTTTAGTGGTAAAATTTTTTCAAAAATGGTTAAAAAAATTCTAATTAAAAAAAAATCTTTATGAATGGCTTTATGTCTTTCTGATGAGCTCCAGAATAAGGGCGAAAAACGTTTCAAAGGCTAAGCATTTCCAGGAAACAGAATGATAGATTTCATGAAAATGTAATCCATTGGAATGAACAATTTTTTAAGACAAGGTAGATAAATAAATTCATTTTAGGTCCTTGTTCTCATTTTTAACTGAATCTTCATAATCGTAGGGGGTTATGTGGATACTAGTTTAATCTGCATGGCCGTAGGGGACTGTGTGGATGCTAGTGTTAGAATGAGAATTGTCAAATAAGAAATTAGACAAATTCATTTTAGGATTTTAATTTGCTAGCATAACCAGAATTCAGGTTATCGAAAGAATGCAAAGATTTCATTAATATTTCTACACAAAGTTTTTCTTTTAGTTATAGATAGTTATTTTTTCTGCTGTTTGCAAAATCCTATAAAGAATGTTTCAATACAATTATAAGCAAACAAATAATAATTCATTTAAAAAAAAAAATAGGTTTAGAACGCGTGGAAACGTGTAAATTTTAAATTTGAATAAAGAAAGAAATCCATCTATTACTTCCCTCGCATACCGAAGGGAAGTATTGTATTCGAGAAAAAAATCACCCTCCGAGATTTTTTCGGATTCTGACGTTTCAGAACACGTAGATTACGAAAATATGTTTTTCAATTCCGTCAGTCTGTCTGTCTGTCTGTTGGTGCATTTACTAAAAAACTACTTGACGGAGAGCAGTCAAATTTGGCAGGTAGTTGACGCTACTGTCAGCGCAGAAATGGTAGAAATTTCACTGGAAAATATACAGGGTGGACCGTCTAAACGGAATAGTGAAAAAAATTTTTTTTTCGCTCAAATTTAAAATTCCCGCGTTTCATGACGCGCTAATCCAATTTCGAGAAAAAAAATTTTGAAAATTTTTGGAAAAATTTTTTACCGAGATAAAAAAAAATGTTTGTTCAAATTTAAAATTTCCACGTTTCATGACACGCTAAACCTATTTCTGAAAAAAAAAAAATTTTGAAAATTTTTTTCACTATTTTTGAAAAATTTTTTACCATGAAAAAAATTTTTTTTGCTCAAATTTAAAATTTCTACGTTTCATGGCATTCTAAAACCATTTAAAAAAAATAATTTTGTTTTACCAACATTTTTGAAAAATTTTTTTCTACTAAAATGATAATTTTTTTTTCTTCAAATTTAAATTTCCACGTTTCGTGGCATTCTAAGCCTGATTCAGAAAAAAAAAATTTTTGAAAATTTTTTGAAATTTTTTTTACCAACATTTTTGAATTTTTTTTTACCACTAAAATAGATGGATTTTTTTTTATTTCTTCAAATTTAAAATTTCCACGTTTCATAGCGTTCTAAATCTATTTAAAAGAAAAATTAGAAATTTTGTTTACTATTTTTAAAAAATTTTACCACTAAGATAGAATTTTTTTTCTTTGTTCAGATTTAAACTATCCACATTTCCATGGCATTCTAAAACTATTCAAACAAATTTAAAAATGTTTTTGAAAAAAATTTTAAAAAACGAAAAATTTGGTTTGCTCAAATTTAAAATTTCCACGTTTCATGACATTCCAAACCAATTTCGAAAAAAAAAATGTTTGCAACATTTTGCTACCAGTTTGGAAAAAAAATTAACACTAGAACAGATGGAAAATTTTTTTACTAAAATTTAAAAGTTTCACGTTTTATGACATTCTAAACCTATTTAAAAAAAATATGTAATTTTTAAATCTTAAAGTTCTTTGACCACTATTATAGAATAGATGGAAACTTTCCTTTTTGCTCAAATTTAAAATTTCTACGTTTGACATTTTAAACCTATTTCAGAAGAAAACATTTTAAAATATTTTTTTAACATTTTTGAAAAATTAAAATAAAAATGAAATTTTTTAACCACCACTATACTTCCACTCCATTACGCGAATGTTGGATTGATGTGACGGATGGCAATAATATCTGACATATACACCTATTATACTTTTATTGAAAAATGTACAGGGTGGTCATCCCAAGAAATAATTCAGTCATGGTGGACATTATTTGCGCAAGCCTGCCATATGTGGCACATGTTATTTAGTATTGAGCTTTTGCTGTTGGATGAGCAATCTGTATATTTTTTTGACCAAAACTTATCAAGTTTTCTTTGTAATAATAGCAATAACTATATTCCGATTATTATTCTCAATGTCATTTCGTAATTATTAATTTTTTAGAGTGACCGTCATGCACAAATAACGAGGGAAGTTCTGTGTAAAGACCTTTACCGATTTTTTTAGTGGTAGGTAAAAAAAATTTCAAAAATGGAAAAAAAAATTTCAAATTTTTTTTTTTTGTTGAAATAGGTTTAGAATGCCATGAAAAGTGGAAATTTTAAATTTGAACAAAGAAAAAAAAATTCATCTATTTTAGTGGTGAAAATTTTTCAAATTTTTTTTTTTGTTGAAATAGATTTAGAGCGTCATGAAACATGGAAATTTTAAATTAAAAAAAATGTTTTTCATTATTTATTCCCTTTAGACGGTCCACCCTGTATATTTTTCAGTGAAAGTTTAACCATTTTTTCGCTGATAGTAGCGTCAACTACCTACCAAATTTGACTGCTCTCCGTCAAGTAGTTTTTTAGTTAATGCACCAACAGACAGACAGGCAGGCATGCAGGCAGACAGACAGACAGACTGACGGCATTGAGAAACCTATGTTTTCATAATCTACGTGATCAGAAACGTCAAAATCCGAAGAAATCTCAGAAGATGATTTTTTTCTCGAATACCTTCGGTATGCGAGGAAAGTAAAAAGTTGAAAAGGGCGACAGGTGGTATTGCACAAAAAAAACGGTGTCTGCCCTACATTGCACAGTGGGACAGAATGCCTTAAAACTCGGACAAAATACCCAAAAATCAACTCCTTACAATTACATATCTAAATACGTATATCGTTAGGTAATAGTTCCAAGAATAATAAACTACCCTTACTACTTGCAAACACCTTTTGCAGTACGCACAGGAAGTCAGTTAAATTACAGTTGTAAGAGAGCGTTGTTCATTCGGGAATTGTAACTGTGAAAGTTTAGTAGTAGTAGAAAGTTTATGTGTGTTTACGCCGAACTTTGTCCTTTAAAACATTTCTTTAACATGGATCAAATTGCTTGATATAAATGTATAATGATTTCTTTATTTCGATGAACTTTGTCGATACAGATTAAATAACAAAACTCTCGTTGAGTTATAAAGTTAGACCTGCTTAGATCTGCGCTAATTTTTTTAACCATATAAACTTCTTCAAATGTAACGCCCTGTATGGTATAATGATAGCTTTTTTGAACTAATTTCCACGGATATAAAATATCATGGGTTAACTAATGATCTGGAAAACTAGTTTGCGATCTGTTTTCTCTAAATTTTTAGAAACACTAATGTACAACGGGTTATACAATTTTCTAAATAGTAGTAACTGTTTAAATAATTTTCAACACGAATTCGTAAGAGATAAATCAACAACAGAGCTCTTTTTAATTTTGTCAGTGAATATTGAATGTGTTGAATGTTCAAGAGATTGTGTGCAGGCTATTTCCGAACCTATCCAAGGCATTTGATACATTAAATCATAATCACTTCATAAACTAGAGACATCTGGAGTTCGAGGAACCAGTCTTCAGTGGTTCAGCAAGTACTCACGATATTGACGACAGAGAACATCAATAGCAATGAATGGGAACAAGTATGAATCTGATATTTTAAAATCAATCATGGAATTCCTCAGGGAAGCGTTCTAGGAGCACTCCTTTTTGTAATTTTTATAAGCGATCTTATGAATGTTACAGACATCTGCCACCCCACTTCATTACTAAAGGGATTAACAAAATAAAATAGAAATAAGTATTTACTTGAAATTTAGTACACATGTATTATAACGAAACCTGAAACTATATTTTCAGCTTATTTCGTTGGAGGGTTGGGAGGTAAATAGGGATAAATGGGGGTAAATAAGTAAAGCACCCCAGTAAAAGTCTAGAAGCTTGCGACATGGTGTATATACTAGAAATTTGGAATCAAGGTTTTTCAACTTATTTTCTCAACTTTTCTCTCTTTTTCAATTCCGTCAGTCTGTCTGTCTGTTGATGCATTAACTAAAAAACTACTTGACGAAGAGCAGTCAAATTTGGTAGGCAGTTGACGCTACTGTCAGCGAAGAAATGGTTAAACTTCCACTGGAAAATATACAGGGTGGACCGTCTAAAAGGAATAAATAATTAAAAATTTCTTTTTGCTCAAATTTAACATTTCCACGTTTTATGACATGATAAACTTATTTCAGAAAAAAAAAATTAAAAAATTTTTTCACCAACATTTTTGAAAAATTTTTTACCACTAAATTAGATGGAATTTTTTTTTGTCTTTGTTCAAATTTAAAATAGCCTAGCCTAACCTAGTTCTAAACCTATTTAAAAAAAAATTAGACATTTTTCTACCATTTTTGAAAAAATTTTACCACTAAAATAGATGGAATTTTTTTTTCTTTGTTCAAATTTAAAATTTCCACGTTTCCATGGCATTCTAAACCTATTCGAACAATTTTTTTTAAAAATTTGAAATATTTTTAATAAATTTTGAAAAAAATTTTAATCTAATTATCATTACTAGTATAGAATAGATGAAAAATTTGTTTTTGCTCAAATTTAAAATTTCCTCGTTTCATGACATTCCAAACCTACGTCGGAAAAAAGACATTTTACAATTTTTGAAAAAAAATTATCACTAGAATAGATGGCAACATTTTTTTTGCTCAAATTTAAAATGTTCACGTTTCATGACATTCTAAACCTATTTCAGAAAAAAAAAAATTAGAAAATTTTTTCACCATTTTTAAAAAAATTTTTACCACAAAAAAATGTTTTTTTTTGCTCAAATTCAAAATTTTCACGTTTCATGGCATTCTAAACCTATTTCAAAAAAAAATTACCACTACTCTAGAATAGAAGGAAACTTTCCTTTTTGCTCAAATTTAAAATTTCCACGTTTCATGACATTCTAAACCTATTTCAGAAGAAAAAAATTTTGAACATTTTTTGTACATTTTTGAAAAATTAAAAAAAAAATGAAATTTTTTAACCACCACTATACTTCCAATGTGATTTGAAAATGTGACAGATGGCAATAATATTTGGCATATGCACCTATTACACTTTTATTGAAAAATGTACAGGGTGGCCATCCCAAGAAATAATTCAGTCATGGTGGACATTTGTAAAGGTATTTGCGCAAGCCTTCCATATGTGGAACCTGTTATTTAGTATTGAACTTTTGCTGTTGGATGAGCACTCTTTCATTGAATTTAAATATGTTTGCAGGTGGTAAAATACCCAATCAAAAGCAAGAGAACACACAGATTTCATTAAAAAAAAAAAAAGTTTTTCCGTCAACCCATGAGCGACTAGTGCTAGTGTAAAATCTAGTAAAAAGTTGCAATTTTAACTTAAGAGACCAATCACGATTCCCCAAATTAAGATATATTATTATGTTTATCAATTCACTGGATATATACACAAAAAATCGATTGTAAAATAGTTGCGTACAATGCCGTCGAAGAAAAAAATGTTTGTTAACCTTAAACCATGACAAAATCCGTAAAATCTCTCGAATCGAATCTAAGAAAATACCGTGGTGTACATTAAATGACCTAAAACCCGTTAAAACGTTAAATATTTGAAGAATTCATAGTATAATACTAACATAAGATTGGATCTCCGATTGAACAATTTAGTTAAATACCGAAACGAACGATAATAGGATCCCATTCCAACTGTAAGAGGCCGAGTACATCCCGACCGTTTTAAAACGCCGTTTCGGTTAATCTCGAATCAACATACAATACAGGTTTATGATAAAACTAGATGGAAACGTACTTTTCGGCGGTTTACACTGAAATTGTGCATAACTAGAAACATCCGATGTAAGGAATGTAAATTTTAACACTTCTACACAAGGTCTAGCGTTTACCAAAATCTTAATTGTTAAAACTCCTGTGTAATCCTTTTTATTAACCTCTGTTGATTAAACCTTTCTATCTGTGGTCTATTTCATGTTCGTACACATAAATTCATCAGAGGGAAGAACAATAATCAAAAGAATAGAATCATACGCAATGAAATACTGGGGACACGTCCAAAGACGGGACTCGACACACCTACTAAAGAAAGCGCTGCGAATGAACAGCAACAAACTGAAAATAGGGAGGCCATGCTACACATGGATAACAACAATCGAGAGGATTATGAATAAGCTAGGAAAGGATTATACACACTGGGAAAAGCTGGCACAACAAAAAATGGAATACAATAAAGAAATATCAAGGATATACACACTGCCAGACTCAGAAACAGAAGAAACAGAAAACTCAGAAGTAGAATAGGAGAGAAGATGATCACAGACAGAAACTAAGAAGAAGCATATCACAAAAACCTGAAAGTGAAAAGAAGCACGAAAACCTAAAAGAAGCATCTCACAAACGCCTACACTTTCCATCCGATGAAGACAGAAGGAAAACAAGAAGAAACATCTCACAAACACCTACACGCTCCATCCTATACTCCTACCCCATGCGTCATGCGGCTCTCGCTGCTGACAACAAGCATGTCCAATGTCCAATCCAGCGTATGCAGCTGGTCCGGCGGTATATAAAAGCACTGGGGGTTTGTTCTGGCACACGGTGGGATGATCGGTGGGCGATCGGGCTGCGTGGTGGAACAAATCTCCCTGCACCGGAATTGGCAGCAATGCCTACCTTACGCTGGCAAATCAATCAATCAATCAAGACGGACTCCTTGATGTGAAATGAGAATCCACTGTGTAGTTCCCTATTCTTTTTTAGGATGAATTTAAAAGGTTACAAAACGTTTCGTTTTTTCATTCGGATTGAATTTACAGATACATACACATCAAATAATTTGTCTCTTCGCTAAAGGAGTGTATCCAAGGCCAGCAATGTAAAAAAAATTATCAAAACCACACACGTGTAACATTTTACGCACAAAAATTATTGAAATTCTTTTGGTCTCGCATAATTATATTTTTGTATAAAGATTGTATGTGATCCAGATACATTTTTTTTCCTCCTTCTTCAATTCTTTGGGACTTCCTGCCACATGTATGTTTTCTTTTTAAGCGGTGCTAGGGGAGTCTACAAAATATATCACAATTAACCAGTATGTTACTAGTAAATAACCTCTACGCCTGTGACGTTTACGTCAAAGGATCAGTTAGAGGTTGTTTTTTTTTTAATAAACAACACAAATAAGTATAAAAACTTGAAATTAACTATTTCGCAGACGTTTCGGAAATCTAATCTGTTTCCTTTTTCAAGGCTTTTTTTGAAAAATCTTTTTTGCTGTGTATAATAAATCCACAGCTCTAAGAATGTTTGTTATATTCAATATCCATAGATACTTACTATTTGCATAGAACTGTTGATATAGTTAACAGTTTTTTTAGTTTTTATACAATGTTTATCATACACAGCAAAAAAGATTTTTCAAAAAAGCCTTGAAAATGGAAACAGATTAGAGTTCCGAAACGTCGGCGAAATATTTAATTTCAAGTTTTTGTATTTATTTGTGTTTATTTAAAAAAAAACAACCTCTAACTGATCCTTTGACGTAAACGTCACAGGCGTAGAGGTTATTTACCAGTAACATACTGGTTAATTGTGACATATTTTGTCGATTCCCCTAGCACCGCTTAAAAAGAAAACATACATGTGGTAGGAAGTCCCAAAGAATTGAAGAAGGAGGAAAAAAATAAGATAATACCACAAATAACATTTAGACAACATCCAGATATATTGTTTCGTGTAAACAAATTTTGCTGATACCACAATAATGCATGAAATAATAAAATAAAGGAATAAACAACAAGACCAAACGAAACCTAACTGTTGAAATTAAGTAGGTAATAAGATCCAATACGTGAAATTTTAGACTTTTTTTGGTCAATTTTTTACAATAAATTTTTCTACATATATATCGCCGTGGCGCTTTGTTACAAACTGTACGCTTGCGCCGTATATGGCCCTTTACCAAGAATCTGTTTATTCACAACAATTTTGTTTATTTATGTTACATACATACAGATTTACATCATTATTAGTATTAAGTACTTTGATGTTTATATTAAGATTTCCTTTCGTACCAGAGGCAAGTCGATAAATCTTTTTTCAAGTGATTTTAACGAATTTTTGGGTTTCAATTAAAGCTCACTCAAGTACAGTCAAAATATTTATGAAAATGTCACGATGGAAGAGTTCTTAGTTCTCACGATCTCACGTGGATCATATCCAAACGTGAGAACCAGACATGCTTTTTAAATAAGTTGTCTCGTAAAGTGACAAATTGGGCTCTTTTATAAAAACTACTTTTTAAGAATTAACTTCGATGTGACTAGTGATCTTGTAATTTACCGTTAGCTATCTAAGATGTACAGGGTGTTCCTTAATGATAAATTTTATTTTACAGAAAATATTGGAAATGCCACCTTCACTTAATAGGCACGCTTCCGCCCTTTTTCGCACTGAATTGCGAGTTTTATACATAAGGGTTTGAAGATGGCCCCACAAAAAGAAATCCAAACTGGTCAGATCGGGGGATATTGCTGGCCAATGTCGATATCGTCCGCGACAATGTACTTAATGCATTGTTGCCATTTCTGCATTCGTATAATTTATCATATTTACTGAGACATTCGAGTAAAACCAGCGAAAATAAAAAAAATAAATTGAACACTCAAAATCGAAGAAATAATACGATGAGATGGATTTGAACACCAACTTACTTTATGTCAACAAATATTATTTTGAAAAATTATCGAAGGATTCACACCCTGAAATATAAACACGTCAGGAACACCCTGTATTAACATAGTATTTATTAGTATTAAACATCCTGCGTGATTTCGTCAAAATCTCCATTAACACGATTCCTTTTACTTTTATCTCGACACTACCCCTCTACAATGGAATTAAAATGGCGAATACTGAAACCAAATAAAAGCAACAGTATAATTAGAACAGACAGAGTCCGATTGAACGATCTGATTCGCGTCTGACGCCAAACCAGCAACAATCTGAAAGAAATCGTTGACCTCTGCCTCCTTGCACATCAAGCACATTACGCACTCTACACTCGAAACTCGTGAGCCTATTAACTAGCCACAGTTGCCAGTTTTAGCTCCGATGGAAAAAACCCATATAAATCGAAGCAATGTAACGATTAAAAATAAATTTAAAAAACCGTGTGGCATTCGGCACTTGAAATAGAGAACGTGAAAACCAATTAATAAAAATGGACCCTAATATGATCCATACATGCGTTTCATGTAACGTTGTATTACATCTTATAACTTAGCTCAATATAAAATTCGTTTCATAGCTTAAAAAATGGTAAATGCCAATTTACTGGTATTTCGTTAAAGTGGAGTAAAAAAAGGACATTGATGTGTATAGTTTTGTAACAGCAATATTATGATGTCTTACCTTCTGGGGTACCACCAAGAATACAAGTTTGAGTTTTGGAATTTGAAAGCCTATTGCAGTCTTTTTAAGAACAATTTTGTTTTTCAAACAGTGTTTTTTTAGGTGAAAAGGTGAATATCTCCGGTTCTAAAGGTCCGATCGGGACAAACTAAACACCAAAAACCTTCGCAATTAAAATCCCAACAAAACTGCGTTGGTCTTGGATCATTTGAGTACGTACATAAAGTGCAAAATGGAAGAAACTGCCTAAAAAGCGTTTATTTTTCATTTTAACGCCCAGGGACGTCAAAAGTTCTGATCGGCTTCAAACTTTCAGAAAATATACCGTCTGTAGAAAACAAAACACCGTGAAATTTTGGTGCACAAATATTGAACCTTGTGGACACAAATGAATTTGATATCTGAAATTTTAATTGCCCGCCATTTTGTGCCATTAAGTCGAAGATGGATCTTTTTTTTTTTCAAAATGTGGTTCTGGGCACCCAGTTTTCCGATGACATTAAGAAAATTCCCTTTAAAGTCATTTTGGCCATTTTCTTAGCATTTATTTATAAACCAAATGACAATAAATTTTCCCGGTTATTTTGAAAATATTTTTGGAAAATTTTTATCAGAAAAGAAAGAGAATTGTGAGAACTTTAATTAAAAAAAAAAATAAAATAAAGTTTCGTCCATCTGAACTTGAGATATTTAATTTTTAGCATCTTGTAAAAGATAAATAGCAGTAAATACACAGACACACAAAGAAACAGAGTTGTCTCTGAACAGAACAAATACTTGACATTAGTCAAGAAAAACAAGGTTATGATTTTACAAAGAGAAGTTATCAGAATATCAAATTCCCCTAAATACATACTACCAGCTACCAACTTAAGTAGGCCAGAAACAATTGAGCACAGTGCAACAAAACGAGAGGTAATCTTGACATATAAATTTAAAAAATCGGTAAAGTTATTTACACAGAACTTCCCTCGTTATTTGTGCATGGCGGTCACTCTAAAAAATTATTAATTACGAAATGACATTGAGAATACAGATCGGAATATAGTTATTGCTATTATTACAAAAAAACCTGATAACTTTTGGTCAAAAAAATATACAGATTGCTCATCCAACAGCAAAAGTTCAATAGTAAATAACAGGTACCAAATATGGAAGGCCTGCGCAAATACCTTTACAAATGTCCACCATGACTGAATTATTTCTTGGGATGCCATTATTCAATAAAAGTATATAATAGGTGCATATGCCAAATATTATTGCCATCTGTCACATTTTCAATTCCACATTCACATAATGGAGTGGAAGTGGTGGTTAAAAAATATAAAAAATTTTCAAAACTTTTTTTTTTGAATAGGTTTAGAATGTCACGAAACGCGAAAATTTTAAATTTGAGCAAAAAAAATTTTTCGCTCTATTCCAGTGTTAAATTTTTTTCCAAAATGGTGAAAGGATGTGGCAATTTTTTTTCCGAAATAGGTTTTAAATGTCATGAAACATGGAAATTTTAAATTTGAAAAAAAAATATTTCGTCTATTCTATAATAGTGATAAATAGATTACTTACCTAAACAAGTTTTCAAAATTTTTTAAAAATTTTTCAAAAACATTTTTAAATTTGTTTGAATAATTTTAGAATGCCATGGAAACTTGGAAATTTTAAATCTGAACAAAGAAAAAAAAATTCCATCTATTTTAGTGGTAAAATTTTTTTCAAAAATGTTGGTAAAAAATTTTCAAACATTTTTTTCTTTTAAATAGGTTTAGAATGCCATGAAACGTGGAAATTTTAAATCTGAACAAAAAAAAAAAATTCCATCTATTTTAGTGGTAACATTTTTTTCGAAATTTTTTAAAAATTTTCAATTTTTTTTTTAAATAGATTTAGAGCGCTATGAAACGTGTAAATTTAAAATTTTAAGAAAAAAAATTCCATCTATTTTAGTGGTAAAAATTTTTTCAAAAATGTTGGTAAAAAATTTTCAAACATTTTTTTCTTTTAAATAGGTTTAGAATGCCATGAAACGTGGAAATTTTAAATTTGAAGATAGACAAAAATTTTTTTTAGTGGTAAAAATTTTTTCAAAAATGGTGAAAAAAATTTTCAAACATTTTTTTTTCAGAAATAGGTTTAGCGTGTCATGGAACGTGGAAATTTTAAATTTGAGCAAAAAAAACTTTTTTTCATCTTGGTAAAAATTTTTTCAAAAATGTTGGTGAAAAAAATGTTCAAATTTTTTTTTTCAGAAATAGGTTTAGCGTGTCATGAAACGTGTAAATTTTAAATTTGAGCAAAAAAAATTTTTTTTCATCTTGGTAAAATTTTTTTCAAAAATGTTGGTGAAAAAAATTTTCAAAATTTTTTTTCTTTCGAAATAGGATTAGCGCGTCATGAAACGTGGACATTTTAAATTTGAGCGAAAAAAAAATTTTTTCACTATTTATTCCGTTTAGACGGTCCACCCTGTATATTTTCTAGTGAAATTTCTACCATTTCTGCGCTGACAGTAGCGTCAACTACCTACCAAATTTGACTGCTCTCCGTCAAGTAGTTTTTTAGTAAATGCACCAACAGACAGACAGACAGACAGACAGACCGACAGACAGACAGACAGACAGACAGACTGACGGAATTGAAAAATCTATATTTTCGTAATCTCCGTGATCTGAAACGTCAGAATCCGTAAAAATCTCGGAGGGTGATTTTTTCTCGAATACAATACTTCCCTTCGGTATGCGAGGGAAGTAAAAAAGCTATTCAGGCTAATTAACAACAATGAAATGTAAATGCTTCAAAATTAGTTTTTATACGTTAAAAATATTTTTGGGCGTTTCATATAAAGTAAATATGTTTCAAAATGATACATTTGAAATATTAGCCAAAAATAGGCGATTGTTAATTAACAATTGGTCAAAATACTAAAAGTTAAATATCTTGACTTCAGATGGACGAAAATTAACTTTTTTTTGCTCTCGCAATTCTCTTTCTTTTCTGATAAAAATTTTTCAAAAAGGCCGTGAAAACCAATTCATAAAAATAGCCCCTAGTATGGTCCATATATGAATTTTATGTAACGTTGTGCATCTTATAACTAGCTCAACATAAAATTCGCGTCAAAGCTTCAAAAAATGGTAAATGCCAATCCGACATCGCCGAGATAACGGTCACCCTAATGTCTATGTTATATTTTTATAGAAATAGTTAGCTTACATTATTTTCTCAATTTTCTCTTTAATAACTGAACGGCTTCCGGGAACTTACCTGAAACAAAAACAAACATATATTAAAAATTAAATTTTTCAACAATTAATACAATTGTTGCACATTCTATACGCATTCGTAATTATTTGAAAATAATGTTAATTTTTACATTTATAATTTTTGATGCCAACTTAATTGATGGCACTCGCCGGCAAAAAATGACAAAAAAACGGACCATTTGGAAGGCGAAACAAAAAAAATTCAAGATTCATTTTATCCACCCTAATGCCCAGTACGTAACCATATAAAAAATACAGCGTGTTGTTATAACACTTCTTAAATGGTATAGTTATCTTCGACACTTGGTAAATAGGAAAATGGATGGTTCTGTATGCATCTGTCACAACACCGAACTATGTCGATTTCCGCAACAATATACAGGACGTACAACTTCCCACGTGCCAAACTTGGGTTGTTTCCAAAAACGTCATAAATCAAGTTTAATTTTTTAAGTAAACCTTTATGGCGCGCCTCAGATTGAAAAAATACATGGGAGTAAATTTGCGAGAGCGGCACGGCCGAGTGTCCCGACAGATCCCCTACTCTGCACTATCACCACATATACCTGTTGAATGGTATAATAAAAGGAATGAAATGAAAAGTGAAAAGAAAAAAAAAGAAAAGAAAAGAAAAGAAAAGAAAAGAAAAGAAAAGAAAAGAAAAGAAGAGAAGAGAAAAGAAAAGAAAAGAAAAGAAAAGAAAAGAAAAGAAAAGAAAAGGTTTCACTTCTTTTTACTGCCTTCATTTTTCGAAGGCAGTAAAAAGACAGAGAATTTAGTGACCCCTTTTACTCGAAGACACTGTACCACCACTCTATAAATAACACCAACAAATGACAATAATGTTAATTTTGGTAAATATAACACAAAAAGTACATGAACGAACTTTTAATTTCATTAATATCTGTTCGTAACTAATTAACACTGTACCGAGTTCTAGTTGAGCGTATATTACAAGCAAATGCTTAGGTAAGTATATATTTATGTATACATGAACAAAGGTTTTTCACTTTGAATACAAATGGAAATGATAATTTACATCACAATTATATATTTAATTACTGATAATGCCATTTTATTTTATCATTTATATAAATGTGCGACAATGTGATACATTGTTAAAGGTGAGAAAATATATCCAGATGGGGCCCGTCAAATCATGAACGCGGATGCAATATGTCCAGTTTACTTTCATCCGCACTGGCAGGAGTCGCGTTGAGATACGACGATTTGCGACGCGCGGCGAAATACCAGCTTCTGTTCATGTTCAGTGCGACCACATTTGGTACATTTCTAATAGTTTACAGCGATTTTTTGTAGACGAGAAATCTTTACTATTACCGAATACCTATAAGTTGCTTGGGACATCTTTCCACAATAATTCTCTAAACATACCGGGTGGGGTATTTAACTTGACAAACGCGAATAACTTGAAAATAAATAATTTTCGAGAAAAATGTTTCAGATAAAAGTCTCATTATTTGAAAAGTGGGACCTAATGGCTATATTTTTTTAAAGTTTGGTGGAGGACTTCAAAATCATCCGAAGGTCAACTTTGATTTTTTACATACAAACCCCAAAGTTGACCTTCGAATGACTTCAAATGATGAAACTTTTTTTCCCGCAAATTCTTTATTTTCAATGTATTCGCATTTATCAACTTAAATACCCCACCCAGTATAGTAATTATAGTAAAAAATGTAAGCACTGAATTTATGAACAAGCGAAAGCTGTTTTAATACTTCCAAGAATGAAAAACTGTCTGATTATTCTGATTTTCAGATACATAAAACATGGTTAGCATTTTATTATCTTGCGAATAAGAATTAGGTGTTTTATTGAACCGCCCTGTATATTTTTTAACTTGTTTTTCATATATTTTATGTTGTATATCTTATTTAACAGGATCGTTTCTTGAACATTGCAATCTGTTACTTATTTTTGCATCATACAATACAGATTGCATCAGAAACTGCTACGAAAGCAGTTTTAGTCTCAACAAACGAGTCTACACCCGCAAACTTCCTGTTAAAACATGTAAATATGGTTCCGTATAGATTACAAAGTAACTATGAAGGTTAAAATCCTATTATTTATGATCCATAAATCCATATATTATCTGCATAATAATATGCAAAATATACTTGTCATGTTGCTTTCCTCTTTCAGAAGTATAAATAAAATTTTATCAATACATTTTAGACAAATTGTATACTTTCTGGGGTTGGTTCTTGGTGAAGCATATTTAATAAACAAAATGACGGAAGATGAACATTATAAAAACAGATTTTTGTGACATATGTTTCGGTGTCTCGATCTTCATCAAAGGGTCTTAAAAAAAATTTGAAATTTTCTTGCGATTACTATACTTCCAATCCACTACGTGGATGTGAAAGTAATTAATCTAAAAGTACCAATAACAACAATGTCATGTATGTCTTAATGCACATTGCGTTAATTATATTTTGCAGCTTTTTTAATTTCAAGAATTTCTAACAAATGTAAGGTTTTTCTTTATTAAGAAAAACAGCGTATTGTTAATCATTAAAATTATGATTAACAATAAGCTGTTTTCTGTAATCTGGATGATGTTATTTAACTGAAAATATGTGTAAGTTGTACATAAATAAATACTACAGGATTGTTGAAGACTATTTTTGGATAAATTTTGTGCTTTATCCCCTTCCCACTAGCCTTACGTGTTGTTCACTCTTTGTTATGTAGAAGTTTGATAATTTTACTTGAAATAATTCTGATCAAAACAATGTTTAGCAAAATTTGTTGACTTTTTATTACCTAAAATGTCTCCTCTTCTGTGTTCTTTCAACCTTACAACCAATCTGATACAGATAATGCATCGCAATCATTACATTTTTTCAATTTTTGTTTTTTATTATAATTATCGAGATAAATTGGTTTTATTTGTCGCAATAGTACTACTACCATATTTACTTAATGTTTTACACATAGGATGGCGAGGTTTCTTACATTATGTATTTAATACTTTAATAATTAATGTTTAAATTATTAAGTTTATATGTTTATCAATTATTTAACCTTAACAAGCTCCATTTAAAACGACACGATTTGCGTGTAATAAAAACTACTTAACGTCAACAATATCAATATTTATTTATTGGAGATACAAAAGTATGTAGTTTATACTCGCTTTCAATGATACGTTATCGCTATGTCAGCCTATTAAATCTGTTAATCAATATTTCTACTGTTAAAAAACCAACTACTATATTATTTTGTTTCACTTTTGACGCCGATGATTATGATAATCAGATAACCTGTGGAGTGATTTTTTACGATGCGTTTAATATTAGAGTTCTAACATGAGTTGTATTTTATACAAAGTGGAGATTTTGCCAAAACGCTTTAAACGCGTAATACGATTTTTTCATAATTTTCTTATGTCGCGTCATTTTAGCATGAAAAATCTGAAAACCTCGAAAAAAAAAGTACAGGGTCTATTGACTTCATTTTTCTTGCAGAGTTCAGAAAGTCATTTAGAAGAAACAGAACCTTTTATTTTTTGGCGGAAATGTTTGGTTTCATATTTGTCCAATAATTGGCCAATATTAATGGCCAATTTTATTAAATTAATTGAAAAATTTGTGATCTAACACAATACACCATAAAATTATACGAAAATGGTTACTCGGGGGTTTTGGGTACGCTGATTACCAATCTGGAGTCCAATTTGGGAAATTCAAAATGGCGGACCGGAAATCAGGCCATTTTCCATAAGAAATGACCTTGAAAATCTGTACTCCGGGGTTTTCGAAGTCGCTGATTATGAATCTGAGGTCTGATTTGGTAAATTCAAAATGGCGGACCGGAAGTAGAGTCAATGTATCAAGAAAAATTCGTATTCTTTTCGTTTCTGGGCTGAAAATGAGTACTCGGGGGGTTTTTGAGGTAGCTGATTACGAATCAGAGGTCCAATTTACGAAATTGAAAATAGCGGACCGGAAGAACCGTCAATTTTTCCGGAAAACCTCGTATTTTTCACTTTTTTTATCTGAAAGTATGAAAAATATGAGTATTTCCTGAAAAATATACTACTTCCGGTCCGTCATTTTGAATTTTCCCTAATTGGACATCAGATTCGTTATCAGCGATAATGAGAACCCCCCGAGTCCCCACTTTCAGCCCAAAAAAAGAAAATAATACGAGTTCTCCGGAGAAATTGACTGTTATTCCGGTCCGCCATTTTGAATTTCGTAAATTAGACCTCTCATTCATAATCAGCGACCTCAGCAACCCCCGAGTACTCACTTTCAGCCCAAAAACGAAAAAGATAGGACGAGTTTTTCTTGATAAATTGATTCTACTTCCGGTCCGCCATTTTGAATTTACAAAATCAGACCACGGATTCATAATCAGCAACCTCGACAACCCCCAAGCACAGATTTTCAGGGCCAATATAATTATTCATTCTCATTTCTTATGGAAAATTGCCCGATTTCCGGCCCGACATTTTGAATTTCCCAAATTTGACTTCAGAGTGGTGATCAGCGACCCCAAAAACCCCCGAGTAACCATTTTCGTCTAGTTCTATGGCATTATTGTGTATGATAACAAATTTTTCAATAATTTAATTAAATTGGCCACCTAATATTGGCCAATTATTGGCCCAAAAATGAAACCAAACATTTCCGCAAAAAAATAAAAGGTACTGTTTTTTCTAAATGCCTTTCTGAACTCTTTGAAACAAAAATGAAGTCAATTGATACTGTACCTTTTTTGTTAAGAGGTAAATTACCAAAATGACGAGCCTATTAATATTTTCACGATATTCGAGAAAAAGTTGGGAGTCGAAAAGCGCATACGCAGCTGAACTTTTACAGATTTTTTTTTTCCAATACCAGTTCAATGTTTTTATATAATTTTTATTCCTTAAGTGGGTGATTTTTTGAAAACGAGCCACTCTTAATAACTCGAGAACCATTAAAGATTTGTTTTGCAGTAAACGGCATTTTCTTGAATGTCAAAGTAAATGACACTACACCTGTTCTCAGTTCCATATGTACTGATTGTACTGTTGGTATCTCATTTTCCTTATACTCACTCTAAATTAAATCTCTTAACAACTTCACCACAGACGAATCTAATGGTCGTGATGGTCCTATGTCTGATTTAGCTTTTCGATTATATGGTCCTTCCTTAATTTATTTATAAATAGTTTGTTCTGTTAAGTAGCTGGTTTTTTCTACAGCTCCAGTTTCTCCTTCACTTTCTTTTATATTTTTATAAACATTTAAAACTACTCTGTGGGTATGTTCACACAAATATTGTCTAGAAACCTTGTAAGTTGCGAGCTGTTAATAATTCCCATACTTTCCTGTCATTCTCTGCTAGTGCTAGGTAAAGAACCTTCCCAAAGTCTAAACATTTTCACGATATTATTTTACCACAGCCACTTATAAACACAAAACACCCGAATAATTCACTACGCGCCAAAATATTTATAAAAACACAATTGTTTAAAATACGCTAAAACACAAAGAAAAATATCATGTACCTGTTAAAGTATATTACCTTCTCACAATCTAAATATAATGTAAACACAGAATCAGATCACCAACTATATTTATTTTATAAAGCACATACAAATATATTCTTAAATGATGCGATTAATTTGAAATTCCGTGACACTGATAATATTAAAAGTTCGACTCTGTTGTCCCCGCTAGGTCGTAATATATTTTCCGTAGGGGCGAATTGATAAATATGAAGAAAATAAATAAATTAAATAATTGGAACAGGTGTTTTGTTTTTGTTACTTTAATCATTCCAGAACATACTTTATATGTGAATAATGATGTTCTATGTATGAAGTAGTATAATATATTTAATACTTAGTATGTTATAGAGGAGTTAGCTCGAAAACCAACATGCCCTGATCTCCCCTCAATGCTGCAACCAAGTATAAGCGGCACAGCTTTGAGGTTCTTTATGTGGATTAAACGAATGAAGACAACTATACCAACATTTTTATTAATGATCGCTTTTCGAGTTTTTGAACTCCAACTATCTTTCTACTGTTGTTTTTCATTGACCACTTTCCCATCATCGACTTAAATAGAACGCATATGCATGTAGGTATGAAAATAATTCGCGTAGGTGTCGGTGCATATTTAATTAAACGGCGATTTAATTCGCAGCGAAGATTAAATATAATTATTCGCCGTCACATCATCCGTCTTTAGTCCAGTCAAATTAGATGTTACTCGTATAAAAATTTCCACTCGGCTGAATTTTTCTATGAAGCATGTTTTCAAGATTTTTAAAGAAAATATTAAAAGTCTTGTACTTATAGCAAAAAAATTATTCAAAATTGTAACATATATTTTTTTGTAAGTGATAGGTACAGGGTTAGTCATTATATTTACGTCACCCTATATTATTGTTACGTATTTCCACCCCTTTAGGAAACACCCTGTATGAATCCGTGGGTTTTAAATATTTTAACAAGGGGTAAACCAGGAACATTTTATTTAATAATTTACTGATTATACAATATTTCTTAATTAACCAAAATAACCTTTACACTTTGTTTACTTGATATTTAACCTCACTTTCACTTTTCAGCTTCTTCACTTTTATAAAACTTCTCCCTCTTTCTACGGTAATCCCGCCTTATATACTCTGAAATTGCCTCCAGAGTCATCCAGAACACAATCGAGAATCTTCTCCCACCACATTCTAGAAAACTCTATATCTTTCTACAAGTTTCCAGTCACTATTAGGCATTGGCGTATCATAGGGGGTGTAATGCATAACATTATCGTATTATTGGAGATAGAAAAAAAAGTTTCGAACAGATGTTGTAGGGCTGTAACTGAACCACTTCAATAAGTTAATAGAAGCACAGTGGCGTGCAGAAATTGAGGGGTACAATAAGCAATAACATTGTTTTAATGGAACGTTGTATATCGTTGAATTTTTTAATTATTCGTTTTTCTTTTATTTCAAAACTATGGCATATGATAGTCCTATCTTTAACAGTTTTCGAGCTATTGAACATTTAAAATAGTATTTAAACTATTTATTATACGAGCGGAAATTACAATATTAAAGAAGTCTATAAAAATGACAAGCATTCTGTTCTTTTTTGACATTTTTTATTTAACCAAATCAAAATGGGATACAGTGACGCGGAAAAAGTGCAAATATTCACATCTTATATAAAGAATAATAAAAATAAACGTGTAGCACGAAGAGAATACATAGTGTTGTATCGAAATTGTCCAACGCCATCAATAAGCAAGTTTGATTATGTTTACCGAAAGGTAAATAATACCAACTATTAATATACTGTTGTTGAAATATTATAATTTTCAGAAAATTCTGAAAGCAGTCTGAACAATGCCGCCGTGATATTGGATAAAAGTTACTCCGAATCAACGTACGCTAAAAAAGAACGACTACACCATACAAAACATTACCAGTTCAGCATTTTACGGACGTTCAGAAAAGGAAACAGCTGGATTTTTGCCGCCAAATGATTCGAAAATTAAACGAAGATCCTGATTATTTCAATAATATGTTATGGACAGATGAGTCTTCATTTTCCACAGCGGAAGTTTTTAATAGAAATAATAGAGGCTCCTGGGAAAGAAAAAACAACAGAAAAAGATTGGTTCAACAAATAAAAAAATCCGACAAAAAATCTCTTAATATTTGGTGTGGCATTTCCGCAGTAAAATAGTGGGACCAATATTCTATAATTTTATTTTAAATCGTGCTACCTATCTAGAAGAAATTCTTCCAGAAGTTGAAAACATTTTTTTACACAATTTTCTGATTAATGGACTTGACAATATGATTTGGATGCAGGACGGGGCACCTCCACATAGTGCTCTAGAAGTTCGAGAGCATTTAAACAATGCAATTCCAGAATGGATTGGGAATAATGGGTCCATTAAATGGCCGCCTAATAGTCCCGATCTTACTCCACTAGATTCATTTCTGTGGGGATTTTTAAAGGATATAGTTAACAAAAGTAATAATCACAGTATTCTTGCCAGTAAAGAAGCGATTCAGAATAAAATAAATAATCTAAACGTCACGATTTTGAGTACTTTTCGGAATTTAATAAGACGAATGAACTTTGCACCGAAAATCGTGGTGGCCATATCGAACAGCTTTTATAATGTATTATTTGTATTTGTTGTTTTGTTAATATTATATGTTCATTACTAAATATTTAAAATAAATGTGGTATGTAGTTCTTCTTAATATATTGTTATGAATTACACCCCCTTGGAACTGGAGATGATACGCCTATGCCTACTAATTGTGACTGGAAGCCAGCAGAAAGAAATGGACTTTTCTGGAATGTGGTTGGAGAAGATTCTTGATTGCTTCCAGATGGATCTAGAGAGTCAAATTCGGAGTATATAAGGCCCGATTACCAGCGCGGAAGGGGAAGTTTATTAAGAAGGCAGTTTATAAAAGTGAACAAGTTGAAAAGTGAAAAGTGAGGTTAAATATTAAGTAAACAAAGTGTAAAGGTTATTTTGAATTCGAAGTATTGTATAGTCAGTAAATTGTTAAATAAAGTATTAGTAGTGTTTATCTCTTGCTGAAATTATTTTAGAACCCACGGATGCATACAGGGTGTTTCCAAAAAGGTGGAAATACGCAACGATATTAATTTTCAATGTTCAATAACTCGACAACGGTTAAAGACAGAACTGTCATGTCATTTTTTGAAATCAGAAAAAAAGAATAATTCAAAAATTCAACAATTCACAGGGCATTCCATAAAAAATATATTGTTGCTTCTTGTACCCCTCAATTTCTGCACGTCGCTGTGCTTACATTAGCTTATTAAAGGGGTTCAGTTGCAGCCCTACAACTTTTGCTCGAAACTTTTTTTTCTATCTTCAGTCATAACGATTATAAATGGTGGCCTAAATATAATGAATAACCCTGTGCATTATAAGCATGAGAACAAATATGCCTGAATATCTTTAAAAATATCTGTATTATCGTCACTGTTCTGGGTTACCGAGTTAATTTCTTCAATGTTCATGGCTGCGTCTAAGAAATTCGTATAATCTATGTTTTTTATCATGTTTTGCTTCTCCAAATCGCGATTATTACAAACAATAGAGCAATTCAATCCAATTTCCCTGCAGCTACATTTTGATCGACCCTTCTGAACAATTGCAAAAAATGCTATTTAATAGAATATCCGGAGCAGGTGATAACGTTTAAATTGGCTCCACAATGCCATTTGTCATCATTCAACCCCAATTTTCTGGATGAAGTGTACCGCCATGTTTCTAGTTGATGGTACACCCGATACAAATGTTGCTGAGGTACGTTGAATGTCGATAGAAGTGCATCTCTATTGCGTAGATTTAGCAAATAAAGAATGTCTCGAGGTATCTGTGGAATTTTCAAGCTGTGAAGCACCCCATACATTGCCAAAAGTCATGGAACTAAATTACTGAAAATTAATTCAGGCTACCACCCTGACATTTTGAAGAGCTTTGCTACATTTCTCATGTTGGCACGTTTCTCCAAGGTTCGGATTTACCTGTATTAAACAAAGATAATGTATCACATCCAGCAATTACGTGCAAAAACAAAAAAAATGTGATCTCTACCTAATTTATGAAAAGCAAAACTTTATAGGGAATAAATGTCTGTTTTTATTTTTGCTCTTCCAGGAATACTTGTTTGATTAATAAATCTTACTATCGGGAGTTCGTGCAACCGACAGTAATAAATCAACACCATCCTTTACAACTAGGCTTAAATTTGTATTGGACTCCTCCAGTGCAATTTCTATAATGAGAATGCTTCCTGACACATAAAAACTTGAAAAAAAAATTTAACTTGATTTTTGAAATTCTCGAATCGGTCCAGAAATAACCAATTTAGAGGTGGGGGCATTTTCAATGAATCACCCTGTACAAAAATTAAAATTTAAATAATTTGATGGATTATTACTTCACGTTACATGTTCGCATCTACATATATACGAAAGTAATGCCACGACTATTTTAAAATAGTCTAATTAATTAAATCTTTAAATGAGTTCACTTCCAAGTTTGTAACTATTATTATAATCAGGTATTATGCGCATTTGTTTATAAAAATTAAATGTGTTATCGACGTTTTTGAATCTTTTATGACTTCTAGCTTATCAAATAATGCAGATACGGTAATGGACCTTCAAGGCAATTTTGTTAAGTGATAAAATATCCGAAAGTTGCAATTGTTCATTTAAAAATAAATAGAAAACATATTTAATTTTTATAAACAAATGTGCATAATAACTGATTAATAATTAAAAGATCAATTGACTTACCTTAAGGAAAATTGATCGGAATTATATGAGTATTGCCGTTCGAAGAATTACAATAATTACACTTGTAGTTGCAATTTTTTCTGAGCTCTGGAGCACGAAGTTTAAAGCCGATTTCTCCGCCACTGGGTTCCCGGTTCCTTGTCGTTCGCTGACTCGTCATTCACCATTACAATTTTTGAAAAACAAGATCTAGATCGAGCAGGGTAAGGGAAGGGTGGGATTGTAATTCTTCGAACGGCAATACTCATATAATTCCGATCAATTTTCCTTAAGGTAAGTCAATTGATCTTTTAATTATATTTCGTATTGCCGTTCTCTAATTACAATAATTACACTTGTAGATGTTTAAAGAAAAACGATCTAGATCTTAAGGATGCCTTCATATAGTTTTTTATCTATAAAGGTTATACTTACATTCCTATAACACAAAAGGTGTTTAAAGATTTGTTTTTAGCTCTTAAGCATATAGTTAATAAAGTATTGTTACAAGATTAATATATCTTATTCTATACTGGCGTTTATCATACTCTTAAAAAATAATGGAGGGTCAGACAAGATGGTACGATTATAAAATCTGTTAAAAATCTGACTTTTTATTTATTTATTTTTATTTATTTATTTATTTATTTATTTTTTTTTTGTGTCCACCCAACAGCTATCCTAATGGCTTCTATTGAAACTCCAACCCTGTAGGCTGCAGAGATCGAGGCGTGTCTCGTACTATGACTGGAGGATTGACTAATGTCTATTCCACTCTCAGCCAGCGTCTTATTTCCACTTACTAATTCTCTGAGTGGTTGCTGGATGTATGGGCTTTTTATATGTTAGGGTTAAATGATCTGTGTCTTCAGATCTGTGAATCTGTTTTTTCTATATAAACCTTGAGGACTGAGGCTAGGCATTGCGAAGAGTTGTCATTAAAATTTAAGTTTAAGTTAAGTAACTTAAGTAACTTAAATAATGTCAATGTGTTGTATATTTTATATTATATGTGTATGTTCATATCTGTGAGATTGGTGTGTAATATACTGTATATGTATACTGTCATTGTAAATCCAACATGCATACTTTTGTAATGGATTTTTGTCCGTAAATAAAGTATTATTATTATTATTATTAAAATATGGTTGGTAATTTGTACGACTGGGAGTTCTGTTTGTTTTGTTTTTTTTTTTTTTTTTTAAGTCTGGTATTTTGATTTCTAATCTATCATTGAAACAATTAATTTTTATAATCCGAATTTTTCGTAATGTCTGAATTCTATGTCCAGTGGTGAGAGCTATTAATGTAACAAGCTTGCAAGTTAATAGCGGCATTGACACGTCTGCTAGAGGATACCTTGTTGCTAGATAGTTAAGAACAAGGGAGGGATCCCATATTATCTGATATTTAGGTTGTAGAGGTTTTTGCCTAAATCAGAATATTGTGAATTTTATACGGAGTACGAGGCACCTTCATCAAATTGTTCGGCCAGAAATAAAAACATCATGTCTAATGAATAGATATAAGGAGATTTAGATCTTGATGAACAGAAGTTTCACCAGTTACGATAATAACCATTATAATGTGTGAAAGTGCTTGGCGCCATGGAAGACAAAATATCTGAAAACTCTTAAGGGCAGAACTCCTCTATCTATGAGAGACTGCCTGATAATATCTTGGCCTCCAGGGTAAGGTGCCGCCACAAGGGAAGCTAACAGAAAAACTAAAAGTTTGTTTACTAGTCATTTCTATATACCTAGTGTACCACGGTTGAGTATCCCAGCGTGGAACTACTAGAATTCCTTTAGCTTTTTCTTTAATTATTTTTCGCAAACATTTAGTAATCAAACAAAAATGAGGAAAGGCATAAAGATCAGGTTTCCGAGAAATGTAACGGGCACATTTGGCATTTAATTTTGTGGCAAAAAGGTTTATATCTGGTATCCTGAATTTTGAACATATAATCCGAAAAGCCTCCCGTTCCAATGTATATTCTGTCTCAACATTTTGTGACCGGGATTCCTTATCGGCAAAAACGTTATCCTTAGTATTTATGTCTGAAGCAAAAATCTCCTATTAGTTGAGCAAGTTTTGTATAGATTTTTTTTTTTTTTTTTTTTTTTTTTAATGAAAATGTTAAATGAAATCTAGAATAATGACCCTTTTCTCTTTTCGTAAGGATATTAACTGGCCAGAGTCAAATATAAATCCCAAACATCTACACTGTTGTGAAGGTGCTGCTGAGCTTTCCTCAATGTTTATAATGAACCCCAAAAAATCCTAAAGTTTTAAATTGAATGTATGTTATCGTCGTAACAAGAACGGTTGGTTTTTAAAAAAAGATTTTTTTTATTTTTCGGAGATTTTTACAACACTTGGGTTACACTTTCTTAATATTACTTGAATTATTATAAATGTAGTTTAACGTAGCTTGAAATGTTTCTTATTGAATTATAATATAATGGAATGGAATTGATTCTTATGTCTAGCTTATGATATCTGATATATGTCTCTTCTGATGGCTCTATACAAATCTAGTCTTACTTATAACTTTTCTAATGCTAGGGTTGCATAAATTGAAGGTTAGCAATTGTTAAGCTCTTTGTGTAATTTATGCTGATATGGCTTTGTCAGCGTTCTACTTTGAATGAATGGAAAAGTATTTACTGCATAATGAAATTCTTATCTCAATTGATGCAACGCAATTAAGTCAAGGTTAATAGGTATCAATATTTATTAAAATGAGATATAACAATTCCTCCCTACGAAGATTAAAAATTAGGGGTCAAGTTTATCTTGAAACTAATTTTTGTGAATTAGGATTTAATTCAATTTCTTCTTCGATGGTTGGGTCGCTGAAATTTCTTCGGGTTGGTTGTCTTCTTAAAGGGGTTACGTGTCTTCTGAACCTCGTTAATAAATTTCTCGAGCTATCGTCAGGGTGATCTGGACTTGGGCTGTTTCCTAAGGCTATTCCTATTTTTGGATACCTTCTTTTACATTTACACAATATAATTAAAATAATAAGTAATATTACCAATACTATTATAAAGTACGTAAACCATGAAATATGTTTCTGAACGAATGGTTCATTTATTAATTTGTCAAGATCTTTGCTATATTGATTTAATTTATGTTCGGCAATATTTAATTCATCAAGATTTAGTTTTGAAATTTTTAATGGTTTTAAGTTTGGTATTTCTCTAGGTAAATGAGAACAACAATTAAATTTAATTTCAGGAATTTGAATTGTTTCTTGAATTGACGTCTTTTTTTCATAAATTGCATATACTCTGGTTGATCCTATATATGCTGTACAATGTGGGTATAAATTTAAAATTGCATTTTGTTCAACTATTTTTGTTTCAGATTGTCCTAGACAATTTATTACAAAAGGTACTGAATTTGTGATTGCTACAAGCCAAGTATTTTGTGAAATTAATTGTACTTTGTAGTCTTCTGAATAAAGTAATGTTGTTACACAATTTTCTGGTAATTTCAATGGGTGTAATAGAAGTTGTGCTTCGCAATTTGCATTTAAATCTACAGGGTTTGGTAATAAATATTTACATAATTTGAATTCAATTTGTTTACAATTTTCAAAATTATCCAGATGTATGTACAATGTCTTATCATCTGAAAGTGCTATGTATTTTGAAGTTGGTAAAATTAAATGAAACATTTGCGTACGATTATCTTTAATCGGAATAGAGTATAAATGAAAGAGTTTAAAATTGTACGGTTCGACAATTGGGATGTCTAATACAAATACGAGTTCTCTTTGTGTTTGAAATGCTTTAAGACTTATAATGTCAAAATAAGATGCTACATTTGATAAATCTGGTAAAAGGGGTAAATGACTTCTTTGTAATTTTTGTGAAATTTTTCGTAATTCATTTACTAATTCACTTGGTTGAATGATTGAGGGGTGTAAAGTATTTAATCTTGCAAAAGTTATGCTTTCAATTATGTCATCTAATTCATTTTCAATAATTATGTTCGATTCGGTGATTTGTTCGCAAATTTCAATAAATTTAAATCTCGCTTCATAATAATTTTCGTTATCTGAGATATCTAACAAAGTGTTTTGAATTTTTATAATATCTTCGTTAAATGTTTGTTCGTCTATTTGTAGTTTTCGTATTGTGTAATTGAAATTTTTGATTGTTGATGTGGTTACTGAGATTTGATTTTTTAAAAGATTCTCAATTTGATGTTCATCGTCTTTTAATTTGTTAATACAATCAGCGTAATATTCACCGTCTGATGCGTCTAAGTTTCCTGTTATTGCTTTCCAAATTGATCCTATACCGTTTAATAATCCTCTTTTATAACGATAATTTGGGGTATCATATTTAATTTCTGTTAATTTAGTTTCAATGGATTTTAATTGTTTGTTAATTAAACTTATGTGTGGTTGTACTTCTGTGTAAAAGAATTTTAATCTCGGAGAGTTTTCATAAAATAATCTCGAGTTTATGTTATTTATTAAATCAACGTTTTGATTGTAAACTTGTTTTAATAAAGATATGTTTTTGTAAGTCATTATTGTCCATTTGTCATTTGCAATTTTCATTTCAGTTTCAGGATGATAATAAATTCCAATGGTATTGTTTAATAATTTTAAGTCATAGTCCATTGTGTGTGTACTTACTCTTATTATCGCGAATGATAACCTGAAAATAAAGAAAGTATTTTATTCTAGTTTCGAACTTATCATGTCTGAGTTTATAGTAAATTCTCTGTCTGTTACAGGATCTTTTACAATTAATGCGTTCTTTTCTAAAACTTTAATTATTTCAAAAGGTCCGTTTGATTTATTTGCTAATTTTGATTTTCTTTGTGATTCTTTGATAAAAACTTGGTCTTTAATGTTAAATTGTTTTTCTTTTGGTTGAAAATTCCAGTCATATCTTGCTTTTGCTTTTGCTTTTTTCTCGAATGTTCGTTCTCGTGCTAATTGATAAAAATAAGAAATTTTGTTATTTAAATCGCGTACGTATTTTGAAATTAGTTCTTCTTGATTGTACGTTTTTTCAGGGGGTCTCGAGTTTGTATGCCCGAATATTAGTTCATACGGGGTGAATCCATGTGTTTGATTTTTTGAATTGTTGTAACATATTATCGCGTACGGTAAACATGTTAGTGGGTGATCTCTGGGATTGTCTGTTACTGTCGCTCGTATCATTTCTAAAAGGGTTGCGTGGAATCTTTCGAGTGATCCGTTTGATTGGGGGTGATTTACTGAAGAATAGGTTAATTTTATGTCATACAATGTGCAAAGGTCTTTTAAAAGGTGATTATCAAATTCGCCTCCTCTGTCGCAATGTATACGTAATGGGGTTCCGTAATGTTGAAAATATAAAAGTAAAGTGTTTACTACATTTTTCGCTGATTTGTCTTGTAAAGGGTAAGCTTGAGTGAATTTTGTTAATTCGTCTCGTATTGTTAAAATGAGATTGTTTTCTGGGATTTTTAAAATGTCTAAATTTATTCTTTCAAATGGGGTATTCGGTGTTTCGGTTATTACGAGGGGATTGCTTAAATTTTTTCGACATATTTTAGCTTTGTTGCAAGTTTCGCAATTTTTGATGAAATGTTCGACTTGTTTGTTGAGATTTGTCCAGTTGTATTTTTGTTTTATACGATTGATTGTTTCGTTTATGCCTCTGTGTAGATTTGCTTTACCTGAGTGATATTGATCAATTATAACTGGTCTTTGATCTTCTGTTGGGGTTGTTATTTCTTTGTTGCATGTGATGAATTCAATTTCATCGTCTGAAAATATGTATGATAAGATTTCAAGTAAAGGTATTTCTTTCATCTCTTCTAAATAGTAAGTTGAATTTTCTAATAGATCATTTTTGTTTTCGTAAATTACGTGAAATAAAAGTTGTTCTGTGTTTTCGTAAGATGTTGGTATTATGTAATACTTCCTGTTCTTTATTGTTTTGCTGTTTTGGACGTTTATTTTGTCATCTCGATATTGGCTATTCTCTTCGAAAAAGTCTTCAATTATTTTGAATTGGTTTTCAGTTATTTTTCCTTGCATGATTGGTGTTAATATGTTTTTGTGAGATTTGTCAAGAAAATTTTCGTTTGAATTTTTGCATTTTGAAAAGTCGATTAACGATTTTTGTTCTTTTAATTTCTTGTATCTTGAATATTCTTCGATTATTGTTTCGGGGGCTATTTCTGTGGTTTCGCTTCCGTCGTTACTATCTTCTTGTAATGTAACTTCTTGTAATCCGTTGTGAAGTATTCTGAGTGCTTGTAATTTTATTCGGGATAGTGCGTCTGCATTGGTGTTTTGTTTTCCAGGTTTGTATGTTATCTCATAATCATACTCTTCTAGTTTTAGTCTCCATCTCGCAAGTTTTGATCCTGGGTCTTTTATTGAAAATAACCATGTCAAAGGTCGATGGTCTGTTACAAGTTTGAATTTTCTTCCGTAAAGGTATGGTCTGAAGGTCTTTGTAGCTACGATGATGCTGAGGCATTCTTTCTGTATCGTGCTGTATTTTGACTCTGTTTGGCTGAGTGTTCTGCTGGTGTATGCAATTGGTAGATCTTTGTTGTCTATTTTCTGTGATAGGACTGCGCCAATAGCAAAATTTGATGCGTCTGTGGTTAAAATGAATTCCTTGTCAAAATCTGGGTATTGAAGGATGGGATAATTTGTTAAAGCATGTTTTAATTTGTTGAAAGCTTCGTGACATTGTTCGTTGAAGTTGAATTCTGCATCTTTGCGTAGTAAAGAGGTTAAAGGTTTGACAATTTTCGCAAAGTTGGGTATGAATCTTCTATAGTAACCTGCTAATCCTAAAAATGATTTAATGTCCTTTGGGTTTCTTGGGGTTGGAAAGTTTTGAACTGCTGAAATTTTTTCTGGGTTCGGTTTTACTCCGTCTTTCGTTATTATGTGCCCTAAGTATGCTACTTCTTTTCTTAAAAATTCACATTTGTCTGGTTGAATCTTTAAATTTGCTTCTGATAGTCTGGTAAAAATTTCTTTTAGTCTGTTGATGTGTTCTTCAAGAGTTGTCGAGTAAATGATGATGTCATCCATGTATACTAAGCATCTTTCGTTTTGAATTCCTACTAGTATATTGTCCATGACACGTTGGAATGTTGAAGGGGCGTTCTTCAATCCAAATGGCATCCTTTTGTACTCATAGTGTCCGTTCTCCACTGAAAATGCTGTCTTTTCTACATCTTTTGGATTTAACTCAATCTGGTGAAAGCCAGATGCTAGATCGAGAGTTGTAAAGTATTGACATTTTCCTAGCTGATCAAGTAAGTCTGTTATGTTTGGTAGTGGGTATTTGTCATCTACGGTAACTTCATTCAGTTTCCTATAGTCTATTACCACACGCCATTTTTGTTTTCCGCTTGCGTCTAACTTTTTGGGGACTACCCATACTGGTGATGACCATGGTGATATTGAGGGTTGAATGATTCCTTGGTCCAGCATTTTTGTAATTTGCGTTTTCACTTCTTGTTTGTGTATGTGAGGGTACCTGTAAGATTTTGTGAAAGTTGGTTTTGCATCGTTGGTATTGATCGAATGTTTGATTTCATTTGTGAAAGTTAATTGGTCTCCTTCTAGGTAGAAAATTTCTGAAAAGTCTAAACATGTGCTTATGATTTTTTCTTTTTCTTCTTCGTTTAGATGTTCCAGTCGAAGTTGTTTTTCAATTTCTGCCTGTCTGTCTGTGTTGTTGACTTGGGTGTAGTTCAATTTTCTGTTACACTGCTCGTTTGATTGCATTGTTGGAATTTCTTCAAATTGTAGATTGTTCAAATTTATTTCCTTTTCTTTTTCTGACTTGTTTAAAATTGTTGTGAAAAATTCTCCATTTTCGTTGGTTTTGACTAGTGCATTTGGGATGATTACTTCTTCTTTTTCTTCTGATAATAAAATCAGTTCCTTGTTTGGTTTGTTGCATTTGAGTTTGTAGACTTGTTCTGTTCTTGGTTCAATCTTGATTTTGTTTTCAATTTTTCTTTCTTGTTGAAGTTTTTCTTGAGTGATTTGTTGATTTTTGTCTTCGTGAAATTCTTGTTGAGTGTTTTCTTCGTGTAAGCCTTGTTGAATTTTTTCTTCTCCGCTTTTGTAAAGGTCAAGTGTTTTGTACTTGGTGATTAATTTGCGATTTTTTAAATCAATTACACTTTCATAATGATCAAGAAAGTCCGCACCTAATAATCCGTCAAAATCGATGTTAATGTCCGCTACATAACATTTTAATGGATCATTACTGTTTTCAGTAAAAAAGGTGTAGTGTACACAAGTTGAAATTGGAATTAATTCATTCGTTATACCTTGTACATTTATTTTTTCTGTGGGTTGAATTAAATTTGGGGGAACAATTTGTGGTTTTATAATTGATATACCTGCGCCTGTATCAATTAAAAATTTGCAAGTTTTGCTTCGTGAAGTAATATAATAGAGGTTTTCGGATCGTGTCGCATTTATATTTATAAATCTTGTACACGGTGTGAAATTTGGTCTATTTGTTGTTGTAAATTCGATGTTTGTTGGTATTGTTGTTGGTGTTGGTGTTGTTGTTGGTGTTGACTGGTCTGAGGAAAATGAGCAAAAGTTCCAGTCATTTCTTCGCTCATTTGTTCGTTTAAATGATGTGCTTGTCTTTGAAAATTTTGTGTTTGATTTTGATTTGAATGTGTGTTTGCACTGTTTGTGTTAGGTCTTTGGAAATTTGGGTTTCTTTGAATTACCGAAGGTCTCTGATTTTGTTGAAAGTTTGAATTTTGAAAAGATGTGCTTGGTTGTTGATTTGAAAATCTTTGAAATGAACTGTTTTGTTGAGGAAATCTTTGAAAATTTTGTTGGTTTGAAAAAGTTTGATTTGTGTTGAATTGTGATTGATTGTTGTTGAAATTTCTTTTCCTGCATTCATTTATTAAATGACCTGGTTTTTTACAGTAATTACACATTTTTTGATTTCTGTTTTGTGGTTGGTTTGTTTGAAAGTGTGGTGGTTTGTTTGTAAAATTTGGTCGTAAGTTTTGTCTTTGGTTTTCTAAGTAACCTAATTGATTTTCTCGGCGTATTCTTTGTGCTGCATCTAAAATTGTTTCAGGGTTTGAAGCCCTTATTATTGCACCTAATTTTGAATCTAAACCTGTCAATAATGTGTCGAGACACATGTTGTCGATTAACGCGGCTTGAGATTTCTTTTCATTTTCAGTTAAATTTGATTGTCTGTTTATTGCTGAGTGCAATTTCGCATTGTGTGTTTGAATTTTGTGGACAAAATTGAGAGCAGAATCTTTGCCTTGTTTCATGTATTGTAAATCATGTATTAAACTGGGAAGATTTCTTGTTTCACCAAAATTTGATATTAGTAAATTTTTTATTTCTGACCAATCGTTTGTGAATTTCGAATTTACTAATTGTGAAGCTTTGCCTCTGAGTTTGTTTTTAATGTGAATTATTACTAACACTTTTTGTTCAACATTTGAAATATGTAAGGCGGCTTGACATGAACTTAAAAATGATTCAAGGAGAATTTGGTCTCCGTCGTACTCTGGTATTAGTGAAAATAATTCTGTTAATTTGAATGAGGGTAAATCGTCGACTTCGTTTTCAATTTCATTTTCAATTTCATTTTCTCTATCCATTTTTCTTTCAATAGATTTTTAAATTGGCTTTTTGAAAATACAAAATACAATGCTACTTTTTCAATGGTAAAACTTTGTACTTACAAGAGTGTTGTCTTGAGGTAAAGTTGCATGTGTACGGGTTGTTTCTCTGTTGATTGGGATGTTCCGGTTGTTGGGACGTTCTGGATGATTGTTGAGATGTGTACCAGTCTGCTGCTGGGAAGTTGTGTCAGTTGCTGGGTTGTTCCAGTTGCTGATGATGAAGCTGATGTTGTTTGATGACAACAGGATTCCAGGAGCACTTTGCCAGGGGTGTGATCAGATCTTCCTTCCACAAAGTTCTTCAAGAATGTGCGAGCCAGGGGTGTGATTAGATCTTCCTTCCACTCGTACCGTTTCTTGCCTTGGAGTTGCCTAGTTGTTTGTTTGATTTGATTTTCTTCTTTGAATTTGAGTTGTGATTGATTTTCTTCTTTGAATTTGATTTGGTTGATTTTCTTCTTTGAATTTGATTTGGTTGATTTTCTTCGGGATTTTGGTTCTTTTTCTCAAAGGATTGGAATCCACCAAAGAAGGGTCGCTTGTTCTCGCCTGCTTCGTAGAAAAAATCCGGACGACTGCGCCACTTGTTATCGTCGTAACAAGAACGGTTGGTTTTTAAAAAAAGATTTTTTTTATTTTTCGGAGATTTTTACAACACTTGGGTTACACTTTCTTAATATTACTTGAATTATTATAAATGTAGTTTAACGTAGCTTGAAATGTTTCTTATTGAATTATAATATAATGGAATGGAATTGATTCTTATGTCTAGCTTATGATATCTGATATATGTCTCTTCTGATGGCTCTATACAAATCTAGTCTTACTTATAACTTTTCTAATGCTAGGGTTGCATAAATTGAAGGTTAGCAATTGTTAAGCTCTTTGTGTAATTTATGCTGATATGGCTTTGTCAGCGTTCTACTTTGAATGAATGGAAAAGTATTTACTGCATAATGAAATTCTTATCTCAATTGATGCAACGCAATTAAGTCAAGGTTAATAGGTATCAATATTTATTAAAATGAGATATAACATGTATGCCTGCGCGTCCTTTTTTGTTTTGCTGATAATGATTATATCGTCGAGATAAGTTACATATGTGATACCGTGTGTCTTAAGATATCTTAAGATAGGTTTGAAAATCTTCATGAAAATATAACACGCTGTGCAAAGACCAAATGGAAGACAGTTGAAAACATAATGTTTGGATCTGACTATAATCATAAGATATATATATATTTTTTTTTTTCTTTTGTACTTCGCATGTATTCTGATCAAGAAATTGACTTCTTTGGGATCTAAAATTGCAATAAAACAATTTTTATAGGTTAATTGTAATACTGTTCTGTAATCCTCCATTTGGGGAGGAATTAGAAGTCTTTACTTAATTTATTTAAATTTAAAATAAAACTAAAAGAACAATCTGGCTTTAGTACAAGAAAAAAGAGGAGAAAATTGATTCCGTTGCAGATCAGTTGTTGAGATTGCTCCAATTTTAATAAGTTAGATAAACTTTCATCTAAATCTTTTAAATTAATTTTGTTTAAATATGCATTTGGTGTATATAATTGTATTGGCTTTTTGTTTATTTATTTATTTATTTTTATTTATTTATTTTATTTATACAAGGCAGTTTGTACCCTGAAAGCCATGCTAATATGGTCGCATTATTAGTAATAGTTGACCACCGATCTACGTGATCAAATAGGCGGCCAGCAGATTTTTGGTTCATCAGAGTTAGTGCTGGTAGAGCCGCAATAGCTGACCACCGATCTACGTAGTTAGATAAGCGGCCAACATATTTTTGGGTCACCCGAGTGACCGAGTGCTGATTGGGCCGCTTCGGTGATCGTTTCTCCTCCTTCTCCTTTCTGTAGCTAGTCCTCGATAATGGACGGCGTGAAGCTAAAAAACAATTGCTTTCTGTTGTTGAAGAAGTGGCTGCTTGATATGGTGAGGTTGAGCGGCCGACTTCTGAAGTGTTATCATTGGTCACAGTGTCGGCTTCCTCTTAAATGAAAGTGCCAGTTTTTACTTTATCTGAAAAAATTCTGACTAAATAGAAGAGAATCCACCTGGCAGGTTTCCAAAGAGGGGATCTTCATTTAGCGCCTATGTTTGGATAGGGGGAAATTAACGTCTACTACAAATTTTCCTTCGCTTTTCTTTCCTAATTACACAAAATAGTATCGCACTTTCGTGACCCATCCAGGTTTTAAAGTAAACAGAATTACAACCCAAACAAACATCCCGCTCAGCATAATAAATAATATAATAGATAATTATCTGTTGTAGGATTCCTTTTTGCTGATTCATACAAGGTATGAAGGAGTACAGTCAAAAGCGCTGAGAACTGCAGCTAATTGTCCTTGTAATTTGGTTATAAAAGCGCCTTGTCTCAATGTGACTGACGTCAAGCATTTCTACATTGCTGTACAGCCTTTTAGAGGAGGGTATATTCCATAGCTAATACATGCATGTCGCCATCAAACTCTTTATTAAATAGTTTGAAAGTAGGTTGTGAGAATGTTCAGAATCCCTGAAGAAAGGAAATGTTTATCAAAAACTTATTTCCCATACAGTAAAGTTGGTAAGAAACCGATCTACGGTCCGTATTTAATTTTTAATTATTCATTTCATTAGTCTCATATTCCAATTGATTATGTTATTATTAAAAGTAAATTTATTCATAACAACAATTAATATAAACAAAACCAAATTTGTTATAGAAGCTGACTAAAGTATGTTCAGCTGTGGCGACAGTGTCGGCGCTACGAAACCATTCTAGACAAAACAAACAGAGCAAATGCACGTGTGCGTTTCAAAGGCGGTGCCTTGCCTATGGTTTCCTCTAGTACCGCTACGTGGAAACATGCTGCGATCCTTTTGAGAAAATAGTATAAAAAAACTATACCAAACATCCCAGTGGGGATAATTTTAACCACAATTCAGTAGGAATATTGTTTCTAAATACAAGATAGTTGGTTGATAGACCGTTGCGAGTAGAAACTGCTAAAATATTCCAGTGGGAATAATTATAAACAAAATCCTGTGGGAATAATGTTTATAAGTGCAAGATGGACCGTTGCGACCCTTTCGAGACAATAGTAATTCAGTGGAAAAACTATGCCAAATATTCCTGTGGGAATAATCTAAACAAAATCCAGTAGGAATAATGTTTAAAAGTGCAAAATAGTTGATAGACCTGTGGGTACTATACTATACTTAATGCACGGGTCGTTCTTCTTCATTTTCTCTTTTTTGCTGAATCTGAAATATTATTTAAAAACCTGAGTGAAAACTTACTTGAATTTCCTATATTCCACTAAGCACTAATCCTTGGTCACACACAACTACGTCCACACAGAGCGCACGAAAAAATTGTAATGGTGAATGACGAGTCAGCGAACGACAAGGAACCGGGAACCCAGTGGCGGAGAAATCGGCTTTAAACTTCGTGCTCCAGAGCTCAGAAAAAATTGCAACTACAAGTGTAATTATTGTAATTAGAGAACGGCAATACGAAATATAATAGTTACAAACTTGGAAGTCAACTCATTTAAAGATTATTTAATCCTCTATAAAAACGACCTGAATGTCTATTGGGATATCTCTAATAGTTTAAAAGCTATATCAGTGTTTTAGTTGACAAATCAAATGCCCATTTCAACTTCTGTATCGTGTAATATTGAAAAACGCTATAAAAAATACAAACAATTTTTTTAAGATTTAGAGAAAAAAAAATAGAATTGTCAGAATTTGTTTATAACAAACTGTTAAATTAATAAACAATGAAATTGTTGAAAAAAAATCTTTTTGTTACTTTTTTGAGGATTGCCAATTATGATTTTTAAGAAAAAAATGATTTCTTAATTAATTATTCGAATGACGGATAATTAAAAAAAATCGGTAAAGTTATTTACACAAAACTTCCCTCGTCATTTGTGCATGGCGGTCACTCTAAAAAATTATTAATTACGAAATGACATTGAGAATACAGATCGGAATATAGTTATTGCTATTATTACAAAAAAACCTGATAACTTTTGGTCAAAAATATATACAGAGTGCTCATCCAACAGCAAAAGTTCAATACTAAATAACAGGTGCCAAATATGGAAGGATTGCGCAAATACCTTTACAAATGTCCACCATGACTGAATTATTTCTTGGGATGCCATTATTCAATAAGTATATAATAGGTGGTGCATATGCCAAATATTATTGCCATCTGTCACATTTTCAATTCCACATTCATGTAATGTAGTGGAAGTATAGTGGTGGTTAAAAAATATAAAAAATGTTCAAAACTTTTTTTTGAATAGGTTTAGAATGTCACGAAACGCGAAAATTTTAAATTTGAGCAAAAATTAATTTTTCCCTCTATTCTAGTGTTAAATTTTTTTCCAAAATGGTGAAAGGATGTGGCAATTTTTTTTTTCCGAAATAGGTTTTAAATGTCATGAAACGTGGAAATTTTAAATTTGAGCAAAAAAAAATATTTCGTCTATTCTATAATAGTGATAAATAGATTACCTAAACATGTTTTCAAATTTTTTTAAAATTTTTTAAAAACATTTTTAAATTTGTTTGAATAATTTTAGAATGCCATGGAAACGGAAATTTTAAATCTGAACAAAGAAAAAAAAATTCCTTCTATTTTAGTGGTAAATTTTTTTTCAGTTTTTAAAAAAATTTCTTTTTTTTTAAACAGATTTAGAGCGCTATGAAACGTGGAAATTTAAAATTTTAAGAAAAAAAATCCATCTATTTTAGTGGTAATTTTTTTTTCAAAAATGTTGGTAAAAAATTTTCAAACATTTTTTTCTTTTAAATAGGTTTAGAATCAGAGTTGAGGTACTCAGTACAAAAATGTACTCCAAGTAAAGTACTCAGTACATTTTTACTCTAAGTATTTTACTCTAAGTACTTTTAAAATTCATGTACTCCTACTTGTACTCTAAGTACTTTGCTTAAAAAGTACTGGATACTTGTACTTATTTCAAAATAAGTAATACTTGTTAGTTAAAAAAGTACTCCAAGTACTTTTTATATAAAAAGTACTTTAAGGACTTGTAAACATTCAGTATTTTTCATAAAATATAAAAATTACCTACTTGTAACTTTGTCCTACTTATACCTACTTTTAATAATTGTGTAAAATAAATTCATCAAACATGTCGTTTCTCAGGTGTTCAGGGTTTTATCCAATTATATTTATACATGTTAGTGTTCAGATAGGAAGTGGAAAGTGGAAACCGTTTTCCTGTTATGTTTGGTCCAAGGGCAAAGTGTAAAAAAGTGCCAAAATATTCTGCAAGCTGTCCCTGCCATTATTTATAAGGTTTGAATTATGCTACATAAAGTGACCCTAGAATTTTGTAAGTAATCCAAAAACGCGCATTATTGTGCATAATACGCTGTTTTAAAAAAATCAAATTTCGGTTTAGTGTACCCCACTTTTTTACTGCATCATGTATTCGTATACATCTAAGAACAATTTTGGATTATAGATATATCACCTAATCATATATATATATATGTCATCTATCATTGAAGTCGTCTGTGCTCCTGTATACAGTTGGTTAAAATCAGATAATTTCTCCTCTATGCGCTGCGTCTGTTTGTAGCTAAATGAATAGAAAAAAAATATTTTTTTTTTAATGTAGTAGAGCAATATGCAGATTGCAGGTTGCAGGTTTCTAAAGCAGCAAATTTTTGAAATTTGCATTGAAGCGAAAAACATGATTATTACTAACGACTAAATATTTTGGGTGTAAAGTGTACGTACTTCAGCGTATAGGACACTCCTTAATTTAAAAATTAGTGGTACCTAAAAAAGTCTTACAGTACATTAAAAATGCTCCCATTTTACTTTTACTTGTACTTAAAAAAATACTGGGAGTATTTTAAGTACTTAGAGTACTTTACAGAGTATTTGCTTTGTACTGGTTATTTAAATTTTGAATTTCAAGTAAAGTACTTAAAAAATACTGGGAGTATTTTAAAGTACTCTAAGTATTTTAAGTACTTAGAGTACTTTATGGAGTAATTACTTTGTACTGGTTACTTAAATTTTGAATTTCAAATAAAGTAATTAAAACTCCAAGTACTTTTTCGAAGTACTTGTACTTAGTACTGGGAGTAAAAATGAAAATTTAAACTACTTGTACTTAGTACTGGGAGTACTTTTTAAAAGTACTTGTCACAGCTCTGTTTAGAATGCCATGAAACGTGGACATTTTAAATTAGAACAAAGAAAAAAAATTTTTTGTGGTAAAATTTTTTCAAAATTTTTTTTTTTTCAGAAATAGGTTTAGCGTGTCATGAAACGTGGAAATTTTATATTTGAGCAAAAAAAAAATTTTCTCATCTTGGTAAAAATTTTTTCAAAAAAATTGGTGAATTTAAAATTTGAGCGAAAAAAAATTTTGTTCACTATTTATTCCGTTTAGATGATCCACCCTGTATATTTTCCAGTGAAATTTCTACCATTTCTGCGCTGACAGTAGCGTCAACTACCTACCAGATTTGACTGCCCTCCGTCAAGTAGTTTTTTAGTAAATGCACCAACAGGCAGACAGACAGACAGACAGACAGACAGACACCCCGACCGACCGACCGACAGACAGACAGACCGACAGACAGACAGACAGACAGACAGACAGACAGACAGACAGACAGACAGACAGACAGACAGACAGACAGACAGACAGACTGACTGACTGACTGACTGACTGACTGACTGACTGACTGACGGAATTGAAAAACCTATATTTTCGTAATCTCCGTGATCTGAAACGTCAGAATCCGAAAAAATCTCGGAGGGTGATTTTTTCTCGAATACAATACTTCCCTTCGGTATGCGAGGGAAGTAAAAAACGATTATAAACAATAAGAATGTTTTTAAGAAAACAATTTTTATTTCAAAATCATAATATTCTCAAGACATCACAATTGTAAAAGAAAATGTTTTAAATATAAAACTAGTCAATTTGTTTATAAACAACTTATAAACAAATGGTGTAAATTTTTTTTAACGTTAATGAATGCCTTTTTCAATGTAAAAATAGTAATATGATAAAGAATTTGGGAAATTTTTTTTTTCTGTTTACTTTAAAAAATTACAATAAACAAAATAAACAATTTTTAAAAACTTTTATAATGCGATCTTGTTAAGTATATCTATAAGAAGGGCTCCAAGAAGCGAAAATTTTATAGGGCAATTATTTAAAAAAAAAAAAAAATGTGTCCAATGATAACGGAGGTCACATAAAATTTCGTTAGCTAACAATGGCCTCACTTGTTGAAAAATAAACTTTAACATTCTTTCCCTACGGGACCTTATTTTTTGAAGTGTTACGAATACACCATAATTTTTTCAAATTTTTTAATTAATATTTAATAGTATAAAAAAATTAAATTTAAATTATAAATAATGGAGATACAGTTCCGAGAGTTGGGACTTTTTTATTGGAAATTTCCTCGTCTTTAAGAATCTTTTTTCTGATTTTCGTTATAGTTTTTGAGTTATAAGCGAAAAACTAAATGCCATTTTTTTTCAATTTAATTTGATTAAACTTTTGCAATTTTTTATGTGCTAAGGAAACATTTTAATGCATTTTTCTAGACGTCATTCTGAATCCAATGAGCTATCGGTCATATTTCTACGAGCTATTTCTGTTAGGGAATTGAGAGTAATCCGCTAACGTGCGGTGAATAAAAATAATTTTAATGTATTAAAAAAAGAAAGAGACAGTGGACTGTTGCGGAAAAAGAGATTTATATGGATCCTACCTTTACTCCTTCCAGAATTCCGTGGTCCAGCTTCAGGAGGCCTCCAGATAGGGAATCCCAAGATGTTGTTAATCTTCAAAGATCAAAATGACCCTTGTACACACACAAGCGGAAATATAAATACACAAAAGCGAAGTTAATAATTAATAATAATTTTTGCGGTATACGACACTCGTCTACAGTGACACGAGGTTAGACAGCGAATATTTCGTTAGGCATCACAAAAAATCTCTTTTTTGTTAGCGCGCAAAGATACAGGGTGAGCCAAAATGAACGACGCACGAGTGCATTTTATTTCTACTTAAAGCTAGCGTTAAATAAAGTTAATGAAAGATAAAATTAAAGTAATAGAATACATATAATAATTAAAAATAAAACTAGTAAATAACTCAGGACGGAACATACCGCCCACCTAAAATACAACGTATTTTACGATTTAGAATAGGGCAATAAGCATAATTTAACAACAGGGCGCTTTAGGAGCCCATTAGTTGTACGCACAGTAGCAACGCGAACAACGCCGTCTGCACCAGGATGTACAGATTCAATGCGACCCAGTTGCCATTGTAAAGGGCGAGCCAGTGAATTTTTTATCAAAACCATGGATCCCGGTATAACAGAATCAGAGGACGAAGTCCACTTACTTTTTTGCAGCAGAGTATGTAGATACTCAGAATGCCACCGCGACCAGAAATCCTGGTGCAAACGTTGTAGCATTTGCCAGCGAGTTAGACGTCCCACGGGCACCGCAGTTAGGTCAGTTTCCGGGAGGGCAGTTAGAGGCTCAAGCGTTAAAAAATGTCCGGGCGTTAAAACGGAGAGATCATTAGGATCAGTGCTTATTGGAGTTAAGGGACGCGAATTTAAAAATGCCTCAATTTAAACCAGTAATGTGTATAATTCTTCGTATGTCAGAATTTGTTGGCCAATAACGCGGTTTAAGTGTGTCTTAACCGACTTAATTCCGGCTTCCCAAAGTCCCCCGAAATGCGGAGCGGAAGGAGGGTTAAAATGCCATTCAATGGCCTCAGATTCAGCAGCGGATTTTAAGAGTGCGGAAAGCTGATTATAAGCGCCGACAAAATTGGTGCCACAATCACTATAAAGATGGTTGCATCGTCCGCGACGAGCAATAAAACGTCGCAATGCGGCAAGAAATGCATCAGCTGTCAGGTCGGACACAAGCTCTAGGTGCAAAGCTTTTGTGGCGCAGCAAATAAATAGACATAAGTATGCCTTCTGGGACTTAGTACCTCGTCGTTTACCCAAAGTAATCTGAAACGGACCGCCAAAGTCCAGGCCAGTGTGCAAAAATGGTTTGACCTGTGAGATGCGTGGGGAAGGCAAATTTCCCATTACAGGTTGACAGGGGAGAGGGTGAAGTCGCCAACAATTATGACACTTAGATAAGACGCCACGTATTGCTCTTTTTGAGGACATTATCCAAAACTGTTGCATAATCAGAAATTGAACAGATTGTAAGCCAGCGTGTAAGTATTTTTTATGAAAATATTCAATAATTAATTCCGTAAGACGACCAGAACGTGGCAATAAAACAGGATGTTTTTTATCGTAAGACAATGAAGAATGGTGTAATCGACCTCCTACTCTTATGATACCTTGATCATCAAGAAAAACGCTGAGTTTTCGAAAAGGTTTAGAAAGCGGTTTCCCAGCTTTGAGTTGATTTAAAATATCAGAAAATACCAAATGTTGGGTGCGTTTAACTAACATTAATAGAGCTTGATGTAATTCATGAAATGGAAAAGAAGATTTTTGTTTAATAGCGGGATTTTTTATATTAAATATAAAGCGTTGAACATACGCGACCACGCGTTGTAGTTTGCTAAGGGAAGAGTAGTTATTTAAAAGAGGATCAAAAATATTTAAAGAAACTGCAGAATGTAAAGTAATTTTTCTCTCCTCTGCGAGTGCTTCAGAAGATAACGCAACGTCAAAAACATGAGAGGGCCAGGAAGCTTGTGGGTCAGACAAAAAACTTGGTCCCGCCCACCATAAAGCGTTATTAAGTAACTCGGATGGAAATAAACCTCTAGAGGCAAGATCTGCTGGATTATCACCAGAAGAAATGTGAAACCAATTTTCGGATGCGATTTTGTCTTGTATAAAAGTAATACGATTACTGACAAATGTTTTCCATCTGTGTGGAGAGGACTTTATCCATGATAAAGTAATAGTGGAATCAGTCCAGGCACAAATCTTACTGAAATGTATCTTATCATGATACGTACGTAAAACAAAAGAAAACAAATCGGCAAGAAGTACTGCACCACAAAGTTCAAGGCGCGGTATTGAAATGCGGCGCAGTGGCGCTATCTTAGACTTTGCACAAACTAAAAGGGTAGTAATATCGCCGTTTTCATTAAGCACTTTAAAATATACTACTGCACTGTAGCCTTTCATGGATGCATCACAAAAACCATGTGCTTCACAAGATAAACTGTCAAGTATGCGTAAGTGACGGGGAATGGCAACACGAGACAACAGAGGAAATTCAGATTTGAATCGTGACCAAAGAGAGAGCACATCATCTGGCGGTGTTTCATCCCAATTTATACCTAAAGACCACAATAATTGAATAATATATTTAGTAAAGAATGTAATGGGAGCTAAAAAACCTAGTGGATCGAAAATTCTGGCTAACTCTGATAAGATATGACGTTTAGTACATGATCTTTCTATAGGTTCTACGTTGTATGAAAATGTATCCAAAGCTGGATACCAATGTAAACCTAAGATTTTTAAAATACACTCGTCGTCCAAAGAAAGGGGACTACTAGACAAGTGAGAGGCAGGTAAATCACTTAATAAATTGGGGTCATTACTAGCCCACTTTCTTAGCTCGAAACCACCTCTCTTTAGAAGTTCAACTAGTTCATTTTTTAAATGACAAGCATCCTCCAGTGATGAGCTTCCTGTCACTACATCATCGATATAAGTGTCAGAATTAAGAATATTAGCGGCTGAAGGAAAATCAGATTTTCCCTCCTCAGCTAACTGCAATAAAGTACGTATAGCAAGGTAGGGGGCCGAAGAAATACCGTAAGTAACGGTTTTCAAACGAAAATCTTGCACAGGACCATCAGATGTGAAGCGCAACAATATTCTCTGATAATCTGTATGAGCGAAATTAATTAAAATTTGTCTCTACATTTGTTTGATATCTGCGGTAAATGCGATTTTATGAAGCCGAAAATTTAACAAAATGGTGACGATATCTCTTTGTAACTTGGGACCGGTTAAAAGGGTATCATTAAGTGAAGAATAAGGCGGAATTTTAGCGGAAGCATTAAATACTACTCGTAGTTTCGTAGTACTGCTTGAAGGTTTAAGAACACAATGATGCGGGATATAATAAGTTTTTTGAGAATCGGAAGGAGATATGAGAAACTCCATGTGACCAAGATCTAAATATTCTTGCATGAAATCTGAATACTGTTTATATAAAGCGGGGTCTCTACGTAGTCTACGCTCCAAAGAAAGAAAATATTTTAGAGCTAAATTACGAGAGTTGGGAAAAATGGGTTCATTACTACGAAAAGGAAGTGAGACAATAAATCTACCCGTTTCATTGCGAGAAAAGGTTGTTATAAATTTTTGTTCGCAGAGTGTATCGTCAGGAGACAGAGAATTGACTTCTGGAACAGTTTCAACTTCCCAAAATTTTTTTAGAACGTCTTCTACGGATGGTGTGGAAAGAGAACAAAAAAAAGATTTAATCACAGTCAAAGCTGTGATAGGCAGTTTTCCCATTAAAACATAACCAAATATTGTATTTAAAGCTATAGGATGATCGCCATTTCCAACAATTCGACCAGTTTCGATGATATTAGGAAAGACGTCAGCTCCAAGTAAAATATCAATCGCCCCTGGTATATTAAAAGTAGGATCAGCTAATTGCAAATGTTTAATATGAGACCAAGTTTCTGAAGAAAAACTAATAGTTGGCAAATTATTACAAATTTTCGGAAGTACTATAGCCATCAAATCTAAATAAGGCGTTGATTTTCCGAGCGGGCGGATTTTAAGAGACACTCCACTAGAACTAGTAAAAGTATGCATGGGACCCAAACCTTGGATTGATAGAGATGTATTAAAATGTGTTAGGCCTAACCTATGAACACACTTTTGCGAAATAAAACTTGTTTGGGAACCTGAATCTATAAGTGCCCTACATTTATGAAAATTACCGTATTTATCGGATATTTCTATTAAAGCGGTTGAAAGTAAAACGGGGGTGGTTTGTGGTGTGAAACCTGAGAAAGAATGTGTCGAAGTAGCGACAACCGCGGTCCCATCATTAGGTGAAATACTAGCTACTTGTTGCGTAGGCGTATCAGCTGAGACAGCCGGTATATGAGTATCGGTTTTTTCGAAATGCAACAGAGTATGATGTCTCTGCTGACATTTGCGACAGGTAGATGTAGAATTGCACGTTTTAAAAGTATGCGACGAACTTAAACAATTTACACACAATCGATTCTGTTTTGAAAAATGATATCTATCCTGAGGGGATTTATTATGAAATTCCTGACATTTATATAGTACGTGACCTTTCTTGCATAGAGGGCAAACTATCGAATTATTAGTAGTGGCAAAAAATGACGAACTAGATGGCCGAGTGGATGGTGTTAATGATTTTGTTAGTTTATTTTGCGAAGCAGAAAAATTTAAGGTTTCTAAAGCATTACAATGACTTTCTAAAAAATTCATTAAAATCTTAAAAGTGGGTATTTCATTAGAATTAAAATGTAATTCAAAACGTGATATGGTCGTTGTATCAAGTCGGCTCAAGAGCATATGCATCAAAATAAAATCCCAGTGCTCTACGGGGAGTCCTAAATTTTCCAAAGCGGATAAATTTTCCTGAAAAATGTCTAGCAGATATCTCAAAGCCCGAAAATTTTCCGAATGTACATTTTTAGCATTTTCAATTTCTACCCAATGGGCAGTAGTGAGTAAACGTTTATTCGAATAGCGTTGCACTAAACGGTCATAAGCAATTTTATAATTATTTGCGGTCATAGGAACGCATTTTACGATATTAAGCGGAGGGCCTGTTAAAGAAGTAAGTAAATAGTTGAATTTATCAATATCATTTAAATTTTGATTATTGTGTACCCTAGAATTATACATATCTATGAATGATGGGAAATTTTTCAAATCCCCCTTAAATTTAGGCAATTCAACTCGAGGTAAATTAATATGCGAAAAACTGTTAATAACGGGCGCTTGAACGTCCGTGTTTACAGAATTGGCCATATTCTCAAATAAATCTGAATAAATTACTTTAATATCAAAGTATTCATTGTCAAATGATTCACGAACTTGAGCCTCAACTTCCAAATCAGATCCATCTGTAACAGCTAACAGGGCGAGAATAGAATTATGATTTCTATCAAACTCTTTTTTAATCGGTTCCATAACTGCGTAGCGAACCTTAAAAGATCGACGTGAAGCCTGACTATCAATGGCCATTTGTGCAATATTGTATAATTCGTGCATTTTGGTAATTTCGTTTTGTCGAAAAGTGCGTAATTTCTTTAATTTGTCCTCCATTGTAAGAAACTTAATTCGATAACAAATTCAAAGGTAAATAAAAAATAAAAGGTATTCAATATTTTTAGCGTCACAAAAACTGCCCTAACTGATAAGAGCCCGTGAACACGTTCGAGCCGCTATCGATATAAATTTTATATTTTACGCGATGCCTTGATAATTCTAAATCGTACTTATATCGAATATAAAAATGGCGAGATTTGATGTTAAGGAAATTATGCTAATTTAATAAAGTAACTTTAAGCAGAAATAAAATACACTTATGGTCGAAAAGATTTAATAAATAACGTGAAACTGATAATGATAATGAATTTAAATGATTTAAATGAAATGTAATTTAAAATAAAATGAAAAAAACTGAATTTGAAAGTGAAAAAACAATATATGAATGAAATATGCTAGAAGAGCAAAAAAAACGTAATCCTTGGCTCGATGGATCACAAAAAAATGTTAGGGAATTGAGAGTAATCCGCTAACGTGCGGTGAATAAAAATAATTTTAATGTATTAAAAAAAGAAAGAGACAGTGGACTGTTGCGGAAAAAGAGATTTATATGGATCCTACCTTTACTCCTTCCAGAATTCCGTGGTCCAGCTTCAGGAGGCCTCCAGATAGGGAATCCCAAGATGTTGTTAATCTTCAAAGATCAAAATGACCCTTGTACACACACAAGCGGAAATATAAATACACAAAAGCGAAGTTAATAATTAATAATAATTTTTGCGGTATACGACACTCGTCTACAGTGACACGAGGTTAGACAGCGAATATTTCGTTAGGCATCACAAAAAATCTCTTTTTTGTTAGCGCGCAAAGATACAGGGTGAGCCAAAATGAACGACGCACGAGTGCATTTTATTTCTACTTAAAGCTAGCGTTAAATAAAGTTAATGAAAGATAAAATTAAAGTAATAGAATACATATAATAATTAAAAATAAAACTAGTAAATAACTCAGGACGGAACAATTTCTTTTTGAACCTGTGAATTAGACTAAAATGCACAACAACGGCATTTATTTATTCGCAACATCTGCGGCCAAGCCATTAGAGCCGTCAACGTCGCACACCACGCTGCCGCACCGTGTCCGCACGCTCCGGCGCATTATCATATTAACAAACGAGAAGCGGTCCGGAGTCAGCAGAGGGCGGCGCTCGGTGCTTCCCTGACGTCACGGTTACGTAGGCATGACGTCACGCGTCTATTACAAGGGATACACCAACCTCGCACCTTGGGCATAAAATTGCATTGTACAATTGTACATGTTGTAATCGTATCGCAGGGGACACGGCGGAGTGAGTGAGCGGGTGCGATTAGCACCATAAAAGAGATCTGTTGATTTTGGGGATTTGGTCAGCGGCGTAGGAGCACTCTCGGACGGAGGGGATTTGGTGAAATATAAATAGAGAATTCCGTCACATAGCGTTCTGTCTTGACCTAAGGTGAAACAAAACAAACTATACCGGGTGTAGCAGGATCATGGTACACCACCCTTTTTTCCTTTTGTTTTGAAGATAAAAGGTTGTTTTCCATTTACAGGGTGATTCGTGAGGAGAGGGTCATACTTTACCAAAAGATAGAAGGTGATCTTAAATCCCCAAACGGTAATGGCTAAAGCGGCCCCGGTTTGGAAATACAGGGTGTTTTATATTTTTTGGAAGAATATTCTTTTTGCCATATATCTGTAATGCGTAAGCGGAATCCAATGAAATTTTGTATTTTGATTATAGTAGACAGTCATTCACCATCTAATGCCTGGGATATTAATAAAATATCAGGGCCGGAGCCAGAATAAAAATATTTTTAAGTTATTCCTAGAAAATAACACTCTGTATACTGTTTATAAAATATTTGACATTAAAATATTAATTTACACCTAGAAAGATACAGCATCCCATAAAAAAAATATTTTGGCACCATTTCATCGTTTAAATAAAAAAAATAAATTGTTGAGGGTTCAAATTTTTTTTTCCTTAAATGAGAAATTGAAAGAAAAAGTCAGTCTAGGGATTAATTACATATTATTTATTTTGTTCCCTATCTGCACTACCAAAAAGTAGTGCAAATAAGGAGAATAAAAATTCATCACATATACCTGGTGAAATAAAAAACATATTTTGTAATGAATGTGTAAATAATGAAACTTAACAAAATAATAAAAATTAACAATTTAACTAGAACATAAGAGATCAGTCAAACTTACTAAATCCAATTGAATTATTTTGTATCACAGTCTATTGTCTAAGTGACCACCGCCAAATTCAATACATTTTCTTGATCGATTTGTCATTTCATTTACGCTTTTTCTAACAATCTCTAAATTATTAGTAATTTCATTGCAAAAATGTTCACTTCTTGCAATCAACTGGTATTTATTTTTTCTTTATATACTTCAGTTTTTAAATAGCCAAACAAAAAATAGTCAAGGGGTGTGAGATCTGGTGATCTCGGAGGCCATGCAACGGGACCACCCCGACCAAACTACCTATTTGGATATTGTTCATTCAGATAGTTTCTGACTCGTACCGAAAAATGCGGCGTAGCCCCATCACGTTGTAACCACATTCCTCTTGTGTTTACATTATTTAATAAATTTGGCAGCGTATGTTGTAAAAAATCTAATTAATTGTCACCATTTAAGCGACCTTCACAAATATGAGGACCTATGAGATTATTATTGAACATCCCACACCACACATTTACAGAAAATCTATGTTGGGAATTCTTTTGGATTATTGCACGGGGATTCTCGTGACTCCAAATATGAAAATTTCGAGTATTATTTATACCATCATAGGTAATTGAGATTCATCGGTAAACAATACTCTTAACATAGTTCGTCTATGGGATAAAACCCAGCGGCAAAAAGTTAACCGAAATATTTCATCACCTGGCATCAATCGTTGGACAATTTGGATATGATAAGGATGCATTTGTTCGTCTTTAATAGTTCTCCAAACTCTGATTTGATGAATATTTTATTGTTGACCAATTCTTCTGGTCGACCACATTTAAAATTAAATCTTTTTCTTAGTGGATCTACCTAACAGGACGTTCTATTTTCATTATTGAGGGAACGGTGCCAGTTTCAGAAAGATGCCTAAACACTCTATAAAATGTTTTATAATCCGGTACATGTTGATTTCCAAACCGGCGTCTGTATTCCCTTTCAGCAGCTTTTGCATTGCCATTGCAATATCCATAGACAAAAACCATATTTGCGTATTCTCTACTCGTGTATGTAAACGGCATGATTTAGAATTATTACAAGACAATATTGTAACCAGTAAAAGCAATAGTGATGACGTGGCACTTCTTAATTACAATATGACTGATTTTTGACAGGTACCTACTTGATTATTAAAAAGTACGTAGCCATAACTTTTAAAACAAATGTAATGGCAAGACTAGATGATTGTAACAATTAATTACTCTTGCAATGAATTAAATATTGCTGAAACCAGAGTTTGGAGAACTACCTTTTGGTAGTGCAGACAGGGAACAAAAAAAAAAAATGTAGTTAATTCCTAGACTGACTTTTTTCTCTCAATTACTCATTTGAAGAAAAAAAAAAAAATTGAACCCTCAACAATTTAATTTTTTTATTTAAACAATGAAATGGTGCCAAAAGATTTTTTTATGGGATGTTGTATGTTTATAGGTGTAAATTAATATTTTAATGTCAAATATTTTATAAACAGTATGCAGTGTTATTTTCTAGGAATAACTTAAAAATATTTTTATTCTGGGTCCGGCCCTGATATTTTATTAATATCGCAGGCATTAGATGGTGAATGACTACTGTAATCAAAATACAAAATTTCATTAGATTCCGCTTACGCATTAGAGATATATGGCGAAAAGAATATTCTTCCAAAAAATATAAAACACCCTGTATTTAGAAAACGGGGCCTCTTTAGCCATTACTGTTTGGGGATTTAAGATCACCTCAACGTTTCCTATCTTTTAGTAAAGTACGACCCTCTCCTCACAAATCACCCTGTACAAAAATTCACTTCGAATTATGCATTAATATGAAGTAATACATAAATATAAAAGCCTAAACGCATTCATATTATATATACAATGTATATTACTGTACGAGACCATATCACGTTTATCTGTGGAAAAGAAACTTAAATGTATTCGATACGTAATTATTGGATATATCGGTAGTTACATTCTTTAGAACTCAAAAATTTTAATTGCAACGAATAAATATTTTTATTATATACTCGATGTCGGTTACGTGGTTGATTATTTTGTCAATATCTACGTATGTTTTATTTTTATTAGATCTATTACATGATTAAAGTTTACTTTCAAACTACATTTATTACTGATTTCTGAACATTTCCAACAAGAAAACAGAAAATCCATATTCTAGGTTGACGAAACTTCAAATTGCCTTTACCTTTCGATGGGACCAAACTCTAATGTTCCACCTAAATCAACTTATAGATCATAACTTGAATTTTTTAAGAAGTTTTTTTTTTTTTTTTCAAAATGTTCGATATGAAATTCTCATCAATCCCCGAAAACGTATTTTTACTAGAAAATATGGGTTTCTCTGATGAAAATCAGTGCCAAGGTCACAAATTTACGAATATTTCCGATCTACCCCTAAGTACTTAACATTATCCTCAGAGTTAGAAATAGTTATGCTACCTATTTCGATGATCGCATCCCGTTCGTCGACTGTGAAATCTGATAACTTGAGGTTTTTTCAATATTGAGACACCTACAAGGTATGAGAAAGCCAACGGTTTAATGATTTTAAAATATCGTTACAACAATGTTCCAAAATACTCTCAGATGGATTTGATATTATTACATAGGCATGTTGTAAAATGTGCGGTTGCTGGCAAAAATTCAATATCGTTAATAAATGAATTTAAAAAGTACATGGCCCAAAATAGAGCCCTGTGGAACACCTATAGTTAAACTTTAAAACTTTGAAATAACACTTACATATGGTGTTTTCGCTTTTATACTTTAAATTTACACAATATTGCCTCTTCGAGGAATGTACTGGTCCAGCTTAATGACAAATCCCGTATACCATAATCAAATAATTTAGATATTAACAAACTATGATCGATGCTGTCGAATACCCTGTTGAGATCACAATATATGTCAACAAGACAAGTCTCCCGCATCAATGAATTCCAAAGTTTTATTTAGAACAGAACAGGAAATGTTTGTCAAAATGGCACATAAGGCTAACTTTCTAACTGAATACTTATACAGATTCAGCAAATTTAGTTTAAGGTACGTAAACTTGTTTCTGCGCAGATAAGCCACGCCTTGTCGTAGAACAATGCAGGGCATTGGTATAAAACAATAGCGCCATCGCTTGACCGCGTCGAATTGAGAATAGCGCACCCATTCTGATTTTAATAGCGTAGCTGTTTAGGCGCGTGGGAATAAAATAAATGAATCTCAATTTCGTTATTAAAATGCCGTGTGTTTATACAACTGCAGAAAAAGTGCAAATTGCGAAGTGGTACTTCGGGGGCCATTACACTGAAAAAACAATAAATTTATTTACTGTGGCATATCAAGACAGACCAATCCCCTCAGCTAGCATAATTTCATACATTATTAAAAAAAATTGAGAATTTCGGGTGTGTCGTGAATTGTTGTAAAAAATTCTGTCAACCTGAACCCCGTCATCAAAATGAGCGAAGAACGTGAAATTCGCGAAACCAATGTCACTTGTTGAAACTAGCGAACCTTGATCTAGCAGGCAAATTGCTGATGAAGATGACATGAAGCAAAGTTACTGTTCTTTATTTTGAAAAGAAATGGGTACAGTTAAAGTTCAAACAACCCAAGAAATATTTCCCCAGGATAATTTCAAACGGATGGAATTTTGTGAAATCATGATAAATAAAGTGAATGAGAATGAAAACTTAAAGAATATATTGTTTACAGATGAATCATCATTTTCATTACATAGGAAACACAATCCATTCGTAGTACGATATTGGTCTCGGAAAAATAAACATTTGAGTGTTGCTGTGCGAACTCAGTATCCTCAAAAGTTGAACGTTTGGACGGGAAATTTAGATAATCATATTATAGGCCCACTGCTAATCGATGGCAATTTAAGAGTGGGTATGCCGTCTAAAAATCAGAAATAAATTACTCTCAAACGCCGCCCCGTCCGCGACAAATTATAATTAGACCATTGCAGTTACGAAATTTGTACAGGCGAAAAATAGAAGAAAACATATCAATCTAGGTTTGTATCTTTTTAATATTTTGAGAAAAAATGGTATTAATTAATAAGATTTGTTTTAATTAGCAGCAAATTGCTGATTTTTTTAAAAATATTTAGAATCAAAATATGAGAAAAAGGACTCGATACAAACCTTCATTCATGTTTTCTGTGTATCGTACTATTTTTATTTTTCCAAAAAACATAATACTTTTTGCAAAAACATGTATAGCACGGAACCGTGCAAAGGCACATTTTGCAACAAATGTTACACTGATACGAGCTCCCTCTGGATTTATTATTGTTTAAGCTCCGCCCTTCACCCAGAATTATTTTATGAATGAGAAAACATAACGAGGGAACGAAATAAGAAATTAAACCAAATCATTTCTAATAACACGGGACGCCCAATAAAATACCAAATTCCATTAATTTACTATTATACTTAACAGGTACTCTACTCTTTGATTATACTACAAGTACGGAATTATAACAATATAGTAACTAGTTATATGTAGCCACCCATGCACTAACAATAATGTGTAATTGTGTTTCAATTCTTCTTTATAAAATGGTGGTATGCTGGTATATTTGAAAACATTTATTGGACAATACAATTGATACTAAATTTTAAAGATGTGTTCTTGTCGTAAACACATGAATATAGAATTATAAGGGGCGATGCGATTTGCAATGAAAGGAGTTAGAAACACAAAAGTAAAGCGCACATTTTCCCATTTTCTCATCAAGTCACACGCATCAGTTTGTTGCATTAGACCAAGTAACAGGATTTTTTTCATAATAACTTTTATTTCTGGGAAAAATAGAAAGAAATGTTTGGGATAAAAACTGTCGGCAGTAAAGCTATCTATCGATCTGTCAAAATAATTAAATCTAGGCTCAAAATGTAAAAAGAAACAGAGAAACCAACTTACTCCTTTAAACCCGAAAATATTTTCCAGAAAAAAGCAACTTCGTGAAAATTTAACAAATCAGAGCTAAAAGTATTGTCCAGAAGGTGATGTGGACCGATGTTGAAAATATTTTCTTGTTGAGATCGCGCACCAATGTAGGCGTTCTAAGACTCAAGTTGCAGGTTTTTATCTCTGCTTTAAAAATTTGTAGAGAAAACATTTTTGAATACAAATTTTAGCCATCTTTTTTACTTTCAAAATTTTGCAAATTTTTAGAATCGCTCTGACATTCGTATTTTAAAAAAATGCACTATTAAATTTCATCGATACAAATAATTGATGCTTTGGATTTTTAAAATCTAACCAGTAAAACCAGAGATATCCATATTTTTGAGAAATAACCTACTATGTCTAAAGTTATTAATGATATTTTGATGCGGGGTTTAGTTTAAAACATCTATCATTAAACTTTTGTCTACTATAAAAGCAAATTTGTAAGTTCTCCCCATCCATATATTTTTTAAGAAAATATGAATAATAATTCGTAAAACTAAGTGTACACCAGGCAAGTTATTTTATATATGTGCTAATATGTGATATGTGCTAAGTATATAACACTAGTTCCTTGGTCAAATCGAGACTACTACTCCTAGAAAGTAAAATTTCAAATAAAAGGTTGCCTCTATCCTTAATCTTTATTTATTCTCGATATATTTACTTGTTACTGATTTCGAAAAATTGGCATTTGGTTGCTACATTTACGTCTGCAAATTTCAGGTTAGGGTTGTAAAGAAATTCTTATTTTATACTATATACTATCAAAACAGTACCTGAGAGGTCAACCACTTGTAGAAATTACACGAACTGCCGAGACTGCCTTGCCTGCGGCGCCTGCGTAACTCCAACCAGCCGCACTTGCGGGGCTTTCAATTATATGATCGCCACTGCCATGGCTGCCGACAGCAAACGGAGAACGAGTGCCGACGGTTGTTTACCTCTCGATAGACAACTAGTGAATTTCATAATGATCCGTTGAATAGTTTAATGCTTATAAATAATTACTTATCACTGATTTTCTGCGAATCATTTCTCTTATTCTCGGCGTCTATTGGATGTATAACAATAATAATTAAAATTATTTTTTTGTTTAACTTGCCATAATTCAAAAAACGAAAACATTAATGGATCTCAATTTTACTGTCATCACTACATATTTATTAATGAACTGTGGTAATATGAAGGTCAAATTTTAATAATTGTAAAAATACGGTTTTTTTTCAAAAGCCGTGTCGATAAAATGTGAGTATTTGCAAGGATCAGTTAACGAACGGAAAACCCTTTAAGTCTATGCTGAGAAGAAATAAAGATGGATACACCTTTTTTATTTGAAACTTTTTTTCTGTTTAACAGTTTCTAAGAATATCGCGTATAGACAAATTAGACCAATAAATAACTAATACTATACGCATAACACTTATTGGATAAAACAACTTGCGTGGTGTATATTTTTGATTTTAACAATGGTTGTAATTTTTGTTTATTGGTAAACTACCATTATTTGAGGGAGACTACAAAATAAAAATTCAAGAAGTCCTGAGGAATCTCCTGAGGATCCAAGAGTTTAAATTTTGATTTGTTGAATGATGTGACAGCTAAAGCTTTACACATACGAACACTAAACAACATTAAAATGTTAAGTTTTCCATTTAGTTATAAACAAGAATTAGTACTATAATAACAAACAAGACTGCAGCTACGGACACGTATTTCGGAGTTATTGCTCTTCATATATGGCACATGAGGTACGAAGGTACAAAATAGAGTACCTACAATATACTGTGCTTTCCTATATTTGTTGGTCTTGCTTTTAACAATATAACAATATTATTTATGCCATGCTACGCTGATGAGGAGCAATAACTCTGAAACGTGTGTCCGTAGCTGCAATATTGCATACCACTAATTTTTGTTTATAATTTTTATCGGACCTCATCAACTCTTATTCTTTTTATTTAATATTATTATTTCCTTATTGACGATTATTATTAATTAATGCAGATTACTAATTATTGAATATCTTTTCCATTATGCAAAAATATAGATATACTCTTATACTCCATATTACAAATTAAAATTCTAGGGAAGCATAATACCTAGGCCGTCTAAATTATAAATACTGTATTTATTGAAGGAATAATATGTTAAAAACGCATTTAGGTTAGAATGATAGGATAGATGTGTCGGGTGTCGGCATAACCTTTGAGCTCTGGCAGGTAGAATTTATATACAATCATGAACTAATGTCGAGCTTATACGTAAGTGGAATCGCGGTCATTCATTTCTATTTACTACTACATAGTACTTTAAACACATAAAATAATATTTTATCGTTTTTAAAGGACCGCCCACTGGAGTTTCCCTTTCACCTCCCCTGTTGCAAATTTTAGCAGCTTGTCGAGGCATATCTACTCTTAAATGGCAATCAATATTTAGAGCTTTTACAAAACCAAATAATTCCTGCAGTTCAAAATCTTTTTGTCAACTTTGACGACATTTGGTTTCAACAAGACGGCTGCCCATGTCACAATACCTTAAGTACTATTAATTTTCTGGAAAGAACATTTCCCAATCGTTGAATAGCTACGAGGGGAACGATAAAATGGCCCCCAGGTCACTTGATCTAGCACCCCATAATTTCTTTCTGCGAGGAAACCGTGTACAAACATTCGTTTGAACGAGCCAATAATTTAGTAGAATTTCGGGAAAAACTTATCCAACTTTATGCAAGCATTACTCCAAATCAACTCAATGATATGAGAGGTTCATTGTATAATCGGTTTGGCTATTGTTTGGCACAAGAAGGTGGTTTGTTTGAATCCTTACTTCATTAATTTATTGTTTGATAATTATTACTTGATTTTGGTTTCCGAGTTATTTAATTTTATTTTATTGTTCTATTTTCATTTCGGTTTTAATAAGAATTATTATTTTATTCCCATAACATTTACGGTTAAAAAATAAACTACAGAAACGCTTTCAATTGAAGAAATTATTTGTTAAAAATGTGACAAATAACTTCTTCGCTTTTGACGAAGAGATATTGTCTCGTTTCGTATTAGAAATTATTACCTATGTCCGCACCCATCCTTAGTTCATGCCGTGCTAAATTCAATTAATTGTGTGCCTCTGCTTTCACAATTTATGGAACTAGCGGGGCGTGGTCAATTACATCGTTGTTGCTATACGCTAAACTGCATTTTCCGGATCTGTATATATTGGGTACATAAATTTGGATGATTTTTGCATTGGCTGCAAAAACCATTTTCATCTTTTAAACTTTATTATCTTGGGAGCTCGGTCTATAACAGATTAACCGTTTACTTTCGCCCAACCCGGTACATTAATTAATGACGCCCCAAATCATGGTTATTTGCTTAGTGATTAATGAAATAATCTTGCGATACAAAGGCGGACCTGTGTGTCTTGGTGTGTCTGCCAACGCCAACCACACACACCACAAAATTAAAGGAATTGGCCTCGACAAAACTGATATAAAATATTCACGACGTCGGATCATTTTTCGCGAGACCCCAGAGAGTTTTGCGGCACATAGCTTGATGTATATCGATTTCTCCTTTGAGGGCTGACAAAAAATGTTACGGATTCCCTTTAATATTTTAGGAGGGTAGATAGGCGGCGCGTCCTGAACGTCTGTTTAATATTTGATAGTATTAATCATTTACAGTTTGTTGGATTTTGTGCGGACTGTTTTCTGTTGGTTACATTAATTATTCAGTTGGTCTAATAAAGAGGGTGGGAATGATAACAGTGATAAAATCAGAATTGGATTGTTTAAACACTACACACTAGCAAATCTAAAGTAACGGAGATAAACTGGCATTTCTTTCAGCAGAATTTTTTGTTTGACCTTGAAAGTCTAGATAGTGAATTTCTTATCACAAATTTTGTTTATGTTGCACATTTTTATCAAGATAGTCGACGTCTAACTCGATGCCAACCCGTAAAGGATCCGTTAGTCGTTACATAACATTTGAAACACGTATTATCTAGCGGGTGGGGTATTTAAGTTGTCAAACGCGAATAACTTCAAATTAGAGAATTTTCGAAAAAAATGTTTCAGGCAAGAGTTTCAGCATTTGAAAAGTGGGATCTAATGTCCATATATTTTTAAGTTTGGTAGAGGACTTCAAGGTCATCCGAAGGTCAACTTTGTTTTTTACATGCAAACCCCTATTTGTTTTACAGAATTCCCTGATATTTCCAGTTTTTTTAAAGATTTTTAAATTCCCTAAGTTTTCCAGGTTCTCCAAGTTTTCCATACGAGTCTGAACCCTGCACTATTTACTTCATTTTTTACACACATACATAATGCTGTAAAAGGGCAAGCAGAACGGCACAGGTATTAAGCAGAGACGGACCACAGTCTTCCGCGATATTTCGAACGAGTTTTCTTATATTTAGAATATATAGGTTATGTGCTTCATACAATAATACAGTGTGTGGTTCAGTGTTTACATTTTATTTTGATTGTGAGTGCCTAGAATGTATAATACTTTAACAGATAAGTGAAATTCTCTTTGTTTACGCGTATTTTATGTAGTTGTGTAAAAATATTCCAGCGGATGGTGAAATATTCGAGTGTTTTCCGTTTTTTAGTGGCTGTGGTAAAACAATATTGTGATAATGTTCAGGCCTTGGGAAGATCCTCAATCTAGCACCAGCAGAGAATTTAACGAAGATATGGGAAATGGTAATTACTCCCAAATTACAGAGAAAAGTTCTAGACAATATTTATGCGAACATACTAAAAAAGTAGTTTTAAACGTTTATAAAAATATAAAAGAAAGTGAAGGTGAAAAAGGAGCCGTGGAAAAAACGGCCTACTTAGAAATTTCAGAACGGTCTATCTACAGAATAATTAAGGATGTGGTACCTAATCGAAAAGTTAGATCGGATAAAGGAGCAGCACGAGCATTAGATTCGTCTATCGTGAAATTGTTAAGAGATTTAATTTATAGCAAGTATATGGAAAATGAGGTACCAACGGTGGAATCAATACATATGGAACTGAAAACAAATGGTGCAGTGTCAGTTAGTCAAGCAACACTTCGGCGCTGGATAATAAAGATAGGATTTAGGTTCAAGATTATTAATAAAAGGGCAGGTATTATGGAAAGCTTCAGAATTGTATTTGGAAAATATAAAAAAATTTCGAAATGAACAACGACCTATTTATTATTTAGATGAAACTTGGTACGATGCCCATGATACAGTGAAAAAAGGCTGGATAGATGTTTCAAAGAAATGTAAAGTTGATATGCCTGCAAATAAAGGAACCAGATTAGTAATTGTACATTGTGGATCAGAAAATGGATGGGTGCATAATGGTCTCAAATTAAGTGGAAAAAAATGGAAGAATCAAACGTTGACTATCGCCAAAACATGATTGCGGATATTTTTGAAGCAGCGTAATTGTTTTAGACAATGCTTCGTATCATTCGCGGCAAATTGAGAAAATACCAAATACGGGAACAAAGAAAAAAGATATTCAATTTCTCCAAAAACATAATTTGGAATTTGAAGAAAATTTTAGGAAGAAAGATCTTTTGGAAATTGTTAAGAAGCAAAATTTCCCAAAACAATATGTGATTGACAGCATGGCTAAAGCTCAAGGATATACAGTTTTACGGTTACCCCCATATTTTTGCATTTTTAACTCGATAGAACTAATATGGAGTCAGCTGAAAAGAAGTATTCGCAAAAATAACACCTTCCCCAAATTTGATGCCAACGTAGTCGACCTTATTAAAGCTAAAGTGGGAGAAATAACACCAAGTAATTGGAAAAAGTATACTCAGCATGTCATTAAAATTGAAGATGAATTTATTAAGTTAGAAAAAAGCATCAGCCCTAATCAAGACCGTTTAATAATATCTGTAGATTCAGATACCGACGATACCGATTTAGAAAGTGGTTGTGAAGTGTTGAGTGAGTGTAATGATTAGAGTTTTAAATAAAAAGTTATGTTATTTGATTTAGTGTACATTGTGAATTTATCGTTTCATTAGTGTTTTACAAACGCGCAAATGCAATATAACGTGATTTTTATTTATTATATAATATGTAGTATACATATTTTATTTGATAATTATTTATTTGTTTCTTTCTCAGAACTGAATTTATTCATTTCGATTATTTGTTTGTTTTCTAGAATTTTATTTATTTATTTAATCTGGGTTAATTAGATTACGGGATATTGACATAAATTCAATATTTTCTTTCTTTAATGAAGTTAAAAATTTACTTTATTTCTTTGACCTATTTTAATAATATCGATAACCTTAACTCTGAACCCACATTTTTTGGTAAGGAATTGCTCGTACCTCCTCATGGTCCTTGCTGGGCAACAATAATAATTCGGTAGGTATATTAAATTATTATTGGCGAAACTGAGCAACAAAAGAATATTTGGTATAATTTTAATTTAGACTAATAAAATTCATCAATGCTCCACCAATATATAAAATATTATTCCTATCTTAACACAAGCAAAACAGAATAATTTTTTTAAATTTATCATTATCACTGTAACAAATAACTATTTATCAACCATACATTAAATTAATTAGATTGTAACTCACGGCACAATAATTTTAAGTACGGTCCTGAGCCGCAATAAATTACGTCGGCTTTGACACTTTTATGGCCAAGTTTTATGGCTTTTTTTTGGGTGTCTCGCGCCGTGTTCACTCCTTTGTCGGGAATTTTTTATTTGACTTAGAAATATGAAGTTCACTTTATTTCAGTTGTCAAACGTGAATAACTTAAAATTAAGGAATTTTCGGAAAAATGTTTCAGACTAAAGTTTCAGCATTTGAAAAGTGGGACCTATTGGCCATATTTTTTAAAGTTTGGAAGAGAACTTCAAGGTTATCCGAAGGTCAACTTTGTTTTTTACATGCAAACCCCTATTTGTTTTACAGATTCACTTTCCGCTCTAAAAAATAAACAACTTTGTTTCTACCATTCTTTTAAGCATTGAACGTGGAAGTAGTACATCTCTGTAGCTGGGAAACAAACTGTGAGTGGAAAAGTAAGTTAGAAATTATTAAAAATATCCAATGTGTAATGGTAGTGACAATTGTTAACTTACGTTTATCTATAGGCCAATTTATTTATATTAATTGGAATTTTTTTTATCATACACAATATGCCATAGAATTAGACGAAAGTGGTTACTCGGGGGTTTTTAGGGTCGATGACCACGAATGATGATCCAATCCAATTTGGGAAATTCAAAACGGCGGACTGGAAACCGGGTCATTTTCCAGAAAAAAAATTAGAATAGATATCTTGGCCTTGAAAATGTGTACTCGGGGATTTTCGAGATCGGTGATTACGAATCTGAGTTCTAATTTGGAAAATTCAAAATGGCTGACCGGAAGTAGGGTCAATTTACGAAATTCAAAATGGCGGACCGGAATAACAGTCCGTTTATCCGAAAAACTCGTATTCTTTTATTTTTTAGCTGAAAGTGGAAACTCGGGGGTTTCCGCTATCGCTGATAACGAATCTGATGTCCAGTTAGAGATAATTTAAAATGGCGGACCGGAAGTACTATATTTTTCAGGAAATACTCGTCTTTTTCATACTTTCTGCCTAAAGAAGTAAAAAATACGCGGTTTTCCGGAAAGATCGACTGTTCTTCCGATCTGCTAATTTGAATTTCGTAAATTGGACCTCTGACTCGTAATCAACGACCTCAAAAACCCCCGAGTACTAATTTCAGCCCAAAAGCGAAGAAAATAAGAATTTTTCCTGACAAATTGACTCTACTTCCGGTGGGCCATTTTGAATTTACCAAATTAGACCTTGGATTCGTAATCAGCGACCTTGAAAACCTTTGAACAAAGATTCTCAAGCCCAAGATATCCATTCTCATTTCTTATAGATAATGGCCCGATTTCGGATCCGCCATTTTGAATTTTCCAAACTGGACCTCAGATTCGTGATCAGCGACGCCAAAAATCCCCCGAGTAACCATTTTCGTCTAATTCTATGCCATATTGTGTATGATAACGAGTTTTTCAAATTTAATGAAATCGGCCATTCAAATTGGCCAACTATTGGAAAAAAAAATTAAACCAAACATTTCCGTTAAAAAATAAAAGGTACTGTTTTTTCTAAATGCCGTTCTCAGCTTTTTGCAACAAAAATGAAGTCAATTGACCCTGTACCTTTTACTAAGAGGTTTTCAGATTTTTCATGCTAAAATAACGCGACCATTTAAATTTTCTGTAGATTCTGGGGCATTCCATTTGAAATAACAAATTTCTGGTCAATTTCTGGTATAACCGGTATTAACCATTTTGAAAATATTTTCATTTTAGTACTTCCAAATTTTCACATCAATATTAATTATTGGTCTTTCTCTATACAGGGTGATTCACGTGGGACATTCATTAGAAGTTTTTCAACTTGCAGTTGGATTAGAAACTTGAAATTTGGTATGCAGCCATAATCGATCATGCCCGTTCTATCTAAATTATTTTCAGTCCTCCAACTATACAGGGTGTGCCAAAAATTTGTACCAACTTTCTTATTTTAAATGGAAACCTATATTTTTCTTTACATGGTTCGATTGGTCTTCTAATTCTGAGTTTAGAGAACCTAAGTTATGTTAACTTATCTATTACGATTTTTGACATATGTCCAATTTTTTGAAAAAAATTGCCGCTGTAGTAGTTTACGAACAAATTTGTATCTCGCAAACCTTTCAAAATTATGAAGCAGTTAGCTGGAAGTCCAGGCTAACTTTTGATGTCTCATCGGTGGTCCCATTTTGTACCATATGGGCGCAGTCGATTTTCAAATGTCGCAATCTAAAATTGTCAAAAACTTAATTTTTTCCAAATGGCACCTACTATTTTTTCACACCATTCGAAAGAAAATTGAATTTTAGGGTGAGTTACTTAACCATTCCCTATACCTAACTTCACCCCATATCGAGTTATTCAATAAAAATCAAGAAATGCCTTATCTTGCCGAGAGATTCCTTACTTCATCAAGTATGCCATGGAAACAAAAGACAGTTTTAATAATTTTTAAAGAAAAATATGGATTCTTATTTAATTACACACAACACCAACAAATTATTATTAACGAACAAGAACAATGTTGACGAAATTCTGACGTAAATGTTCAATGTGACCACCATATTTTTGTTCAAATATTCTATTATTCTACTTTCAACGGATTGCGTAGCACATCTTTGCGCCTACTATTTCTGACGCATTGAGAAAAAAAAACAATATTTTTTTCAAAAAATGATAACTCAAAAACGACTGTAGATAGACATACACAATGTTAATAAAAGTGGCCCTAAAATTCAATTTTGCATTGATTTCTGTCGTCAGAAATGGTAGGCGCAAAGATGTGCTACGCAATCTGTTGAAAGTAGAATAATAGAATATTTGAACAAAAATATGGTGGTCACATTGAACATTTACGTCAGAATTTCGTCAACATTGTTCTTGTTCGTTAATAATAATTTGTTGGTGTTGTGTGTAATTAAATAAGAATCCATATTTTTCTTTAAAAATTATTACAACTGTCTTTTGTTTCCATGGCATACTTGATGAAGTAAGGAATCTCTCGGCAAGATAAGGTATTTCTTGATTTTTATTGAATAACTCGATATGGGGTGAAGTTAGGTATAGGGAATGCTTAAGTAACTCACCCTAAAATTCATTGGTGCCATTTGAAAAAATTGACTTCTTGACAATTTTTGATTGCGACATTTGAAAATCGACTGCGCCCATATGGTACAAAATGGGACCACCGATGGGACATCAAAAGTTAGCCTGGACTTCCAGCTAACTGCTTCACAAATTTGGTTTCATAATTTTGAAAGGTTTGCGAGATACAAATTTGTTCGTAAACTACTACAGCGGCAATTTTTTTCAAAAAATTGGACATATGTCAAAAATCGTAATAGATAAGTTAACATAACTTAGGTTCTCTAAACTCAGAATTAGAAGACCAATCGAACCATGTAAAGAAAAATATAGGTTTCCATTTAAAATAAGAAAGTTGGTACAAATTTTTGGCACACCCTGTATAGTTGGAGGACTGAAAATATTTTAGATAGAACGGGCATGATCGATTATGGCTGCATACCAAATTTCAAGTTTCTAATCCAACTGCAAGTTGAAAAACTTCTAATGAATGGCCTACGTGAATCACCCTGTATACTTCTAATATGCAGTAAAAATTAGTCACGAACTTGGATACATATAATGTCGAACCTGTTTTCGTTGTAACTGCACCTCAATAGTGTTCCACACATAGCATTTATTTCCTGTTTTGGTTTTATCAACCATTTTTTGTCTTTTATTTCATAAATTACTGATGTAGCAATGAGTATAGTTTATCCAAAGTTAGTTTGAAAATCATAAAGGAAGACCGACAACGGAATATCTGAAAATAGTTGAAAAGTAAATAAATATCATTTAACCTACGGCTGTGCTACCGGCAATATTAAGAATTAATGAAGGTAATGGACTTGTAGTGGTGAACCAGGTAAACAATCGACTAATTTCGTTTGAGGTAAGCGCACACGTATCTGTTTACTATATTCGTATGTAGATATTTTTGTAATATTCAAGTAGGCGGTCTCGGGTGTTATTTCTATCACAAACAGGTTTTGTAATGACTTATCTTGGTAGCAACGCTTTAGACTGAATTTTTAAATTGACAATAGAAATACTATACACGAAAGCCCCTAACATTACAATACATATACTGGTAGAATTGGGAACCTTCATTTCTTCTATTAATAATTTTGCTGTAAAATGGGAATCTTCATTTCATGTATTAGGAATCTCTCTGTAAAATAGTAATGTAAACGTAGCAGAAGATTTATGACCGCAGTTAACGAACTTGGACTCTACACCGACTAGATAAATACGCACCTCGTTAAAAAATATATCCCGTTACGGCCGTGACGGAACCTTATGCGTAGTTACGACAGAAAATCACCGATACCGCCGGAGGCATTAGATTTGGCAATGTTGTATCGAACGCGTCGCCATGGCGACCACCAAATGGGCACCTGTGATGCGACGACGCTCGTGACGGAGGCGCAACAAGCACACTCGACGTCGCACACGTTACCTGACCTTTTCGGAAAGGTCAGATGGGAAGGGGCCCCGCCGCGTGTGCATGGGCGGCCAAGTGGTGCATGCCGGGGCGTGGATGACACGGAACAAAGGAGAATCTAATTCTTTCGTGGCTCCTTATAAGTTAAAGTACTCTGCGTTGGTACGCGGTATGGGATTAATTGCTGGGTTTGGCCTTGGATTGATTGCGGTTGTTGGATTTAGGAGATTTGGGTTGTATCCAGCGCTGTTGGCGCCAATAATGCTAATCGAGGGAGGAATTAGCTGCATGCAGTTGCAGTGCCGTACTGTTTCACTCTTTGTATGTGCTGTAAATATTTGTAGAGGTATACCTATGAAGGTAAAGTTTTGTTTGATTTATTTATCCTGTTTATTTCTTTATTTTATTTCAGTATTTGGTAAACTGTTAAAGAGGTAAAACCGAATTACAGAATAAGAAATATAAACTAATAAAAATTAATTTAAACAGTTTATACTGTGAATAATAAAAATATATAACTTAAGGGACCGGGTAGCGTAATTTCAAAACATACTTCAGCACAACGCCAGTCCCGCCCATCCAAACGCTCATTGGTTATTTCAAAATATACTTACGCACGACGGGTTTCTGCAAAATGTACTTCGTTTCAACACATTTCATAACTCACATTATCTGCCAAAATATACGCCAGCACAACGAGACCTTTCGAAACATACACCGTTACAGCGCTTCCCAAATGATTGCGCTAATACAGCACTATTATTCTACCGCAAAAACAATATAACCTAAAACAAATTGCAAAGTTATTGACAGCGTGGAGAAGTATCGCTTTTATTTGTTTGAGTGAATTTTCCCAATAATTATGGAAACATTAAAAACTTCTTTTAACTAGTGTTGTCGGTAAACAAGGGAATATGGAAATATTAAAATTTAATGGTGAGTCCGATTATAAAGCACGCTTGAGGTTGAGACTGCAATGATCTGAAGACAATTATAATAATCAGTGTATAATGTATGGGTCCAGAAATTTTCTCCTGTATCCAAAAGCCAATGGGTTGTGCGAAATACATGGCCTCATTTACAAAGAACGGTATTTAGAAAAATGTACTACTGCCATCACACAAACATTAATAAAGTAAAACAAGAATCGCTTAAAGAGAAAATTTGTTAGACAAAAGGACGAGATTGTGGGTCCAAAGCACTCCCTTATTACCATTATTTTAAATAATAGGCCAATCGCTAAAATACATTAAGTATTTACATATTTTTCATGGTCGCCTTAAAGTTTTGTTAAAATTTTAATGCCTTTCAGTTACTTCCTTTGTTTTCACTTTTACTCTTAAAAGTAAAGAAGTTATATACTTTTGTCTCGAACGAATTATTTAAAACTTGTTAGGAGAATCTTTAATTTTATAACAATATAAAGTTGCAATAAATTGATAAGATTTGGCTTTACAGCCAGTTCCATAATTTGACTTTTATTAAAGTCTACTTTAAAGCTATTTATGGAATTGGCTGTCAATGTTTTACTTTATTATTTAAAGTATGCAAAGACAATTTTTTTGTGCTGTAACGTTGTATGTTTCGAAAGGTCTCGTTGTGCTGGAGTATATTTTGGCAGGTAATGTGCGTTATGAAATGTTTTGAAACGAAGTATATTTTGCAGAAACCCGTCGTGCGTAAGTATATTTTGAAATAACCAATGAGCGTTTGGATGGGCGGGTCTGGAGTTGTGCTTAAGTATGTTTTGAAATTACGCGACCGGGTAGGCCATTTAAGTTGACAATTCCGAATTACTTGAACATTAAGAGTTTTCTAGAAAGATATTTCAGACAAGTTTCATTTTTAAAAATGAATTATTATTTGTTTGCTTATAATTGTATTGAAACATATTCTTTTTAGGATTTTGCAAACAGCCGAAAAAATAACTATCTATAACTGAAAGAAAAACTTTGTGTAAAAATATTAATGAAATCTTTGCATTCTTTCGATAACCTGAATTCTGGTTATGCTAGCAAATTAAAATCCTAAACTGAATTTGTCTAATTTCTTATTTGACAATTCTCATTCTAACACTAGCATCCACACAGCCCCGTACGGCCATGCAGATTAAACTAGTATCTACATAACCACCTACGATCATGAAGATTCAGTTAAAAATGAGAACAAAGGCCTAAAATGAATTTATTTATCTACCTTGTCTTTAAAAAATTTCATTCCAATGGATTATATTTTCATGAAATCTACCATTCTGTTTCTTGAAAATTTAGCCTTTTGCACGGAATTGGTTGAAATTGCGGTATGTTGTAGATATTGACGTCCTGGTCAAATATCACAATGGGCACAAACTTAGAAAACAACCAGTTTTCGAGTTAAATCTTTCTAGTAATAGTAGTAATACTATACCTAAATATTATTATATTGTTACGGATTACCACCCCCCTAAGGCCTGGTGAGTGATACGCCCATGACTACTAATAGCTGAAATTAAGTACCAATGGTTAGGCAACCAGTAATACACGCCATCATCTCTTCTGGAAGCCTTGTAGATGGCTCTAGAGTTATATTGTTCTGGAATTGGAAATTTTTAGATGGATATAGAGGCAATTTTAGGATATATAAGGCGAAATCGACGGCGGAGAAGGAAGTTTTATAAAAGTGAAGAAGTTAAAAAGTGAGGTTATATATCAAGTAAACAAAGTGTAAAGGTTATTTTTGTTAATGAAGTATTGCATAATCAGTAAATTATTTAATAAAGTGTTACTGTTTACCCTTGATAAATTTATTTAGAACCCACGGATTCATACAGGGTGTTTCCTAAGGGGTGGAAATACGTAACAATATCTTACCAAATGTGCCGATCGAATGCAATATACTCATCGTTTTGTATTTGCGAAGAGTATATGATTTCTAACTCGTATGATACAGTTACGTGAATCACCCTTAATTAGAACGACATACCCAGGGAACAGATAAACAGTGCCGTACTTTGAATGTATCTGTCGTTGTCGCGAAGGACAACTGGCAGGCAATGCGCCCACCAAAGCCTAAGATATTCCTATCTTCCTTCTATGCAAAACAGAGGTAAATTTTCTTAATTTACCAGAAACGGCATTAACTTTCTACCGAAAACATTATTATTAAATCTCTGATATTATTTCATCGATTCTAATACGTAAAAGGAAGTGGTGGAAAGGCAAAAACTTTTCATTTCACCTGGATATGACCTATGTTCAAAAAGCCTAAAAAAATCAAATTCACTTATTTTTGTCAAAAATTGAAGAGGGCCGAAAACCGGCCTTAGGGACCCTCCTCCTTTCAGACATTACATTTTATAAACATCTCTTTCTTCATCACGAAACTGCCATTGCCCCACCTTTATTTCAGCCACACACATTTTGATATGATTAATAAATGTAAAACAACGGGCTATTTTTATCTTGAATTGCACCACAAACACAGTTCAACAAGAATAAACGTTTAAACGTATAAACACGAAAATAATTGTAAGGTTAGTTTCACATCAAACTTAGTTGAAACTCGATCAACATGACATGCCGATGCTACCTACACTCATATCAAAGATTAGAGAATTAACAAGATAAGACAGCCGGCGGAAAACCTTTTATCTTTTAGCAATGGCGCCATTGACCTCGACATTTAAATTGAAGTTCTCGCGCAGTTGTCACAATGTGACAATCAGACGGAGAAGGTAACATTAGAAAGAAAGGCCAATAGAGAAAAATGGACAACACTGTGCTGATAGAGCGACCTAGACTGTCAGTAGCCAAGGTCAATAGAAAATCAGGTTGCTTTGTAATATACAGGGTGTAATCAGTTTCATGTCATTAAAAAAACTGGTAATGGGGACCGACTAGACAAACAAAAAACCTTTATAACTTTTTCCTCTAGGGGCACTTTGAAAAACACTGATCTAGGTTAACATATTTAATATTATGGTAGACAACTATTGAGAACCACTGCTTTTCTTGGTCGATGGACTTGACCTTCCCAATTATACAACTTTTAAATTATCATAAAAAGTGCTGGCCGGCACACGCGGTGTCAAAGGACTACCGACCACCTTTGATGGACCGCGTCAACTGAACTGAGGCAAGTATAAAGAGGTAAATAATTCGTTCTCTCTTCGTGCACAATTGCAAGCAAATAATGGCCATAGAGGTTTAAACAGAGCATTTCTTTACATGTGTGTTTTTTTAATTTGGAACAAAATATTGGATTGTTTATAATTTAGAAAATTTAAATGTGGTTTATTAACATTTGTAACATAAATGAGTGTCCTGGGTTAAAAGCTTACTACCTACCTAAATGATTCAAAATCTTTGCATCTGTATCAATACACAGTTCGGTACGTCGAATTAAGTACATACGCACTTCGTTCAACACTAAACACTAAACTATCAACTAACGTTGTCAATAAAGAAAAATAAAATAAAAACTTGGTACAAAAGCCAAAAAGGAATACAAAAAGAACGAACAAGTAAGTTGTGTCTATACGTAATCAAGAATTTGACAACTTGAACGGTAAGTCAATAAAATAAATCTTAACTATAAATACACAATGACGCGAAATTAAAAAATAACAAAAACAACGAACGGCGGGTTGGACGTGTGTACATAACGAAACACCGACAGTAACTAAAATATTGCACAAGGGAGAGTTAGAGTATAGTTTTCTTCAGATCAGATCTAGATCTAAACCTACCTCAATATTCCAGCAGTTCTCAAAAAATTTTATTGAAAATTTGCAAAATTTTTGTTAATTTTTTTTCTCCAAAACTATGAGCTTTCGACCTCATGTTATATAAGGTTTTTTGTTTGTCTTGTCGTTCCCTACCACCAGTTTTTTTAATGACATGAAACTAATTACACCCTGTATGTCACATGAAGTATTTGTATGTTTATATGTAAGGGTATCTATTTGGTTAGGATAGAATTGTACATTGAAAGAATAATTTTGAAACTTTTTTCTATAAAATGAGGAAAACCCAGCCACACGCAGCTGTCATCGAGGTCTATACGCACTTGTAGATTCTAATGAGCCAACCCATCTTTTAGTAAGCTTGGTCAAATTCATTTAATGCGTATCCGACAAATTCCGAAGCCGTTTTCGCTGGATGTCGTGGCCCTTTAAATTGGAGTTCACAAATTCTTCGTCTATTTCGTCTTCTTTGTCTGACTGTCCTATCTTGTTAGTTCCCTAATATTTGCTCATATCATGGATAGGAACCGGCTGCGATAGAGATAGTAGTATAGGCAATATTCAATCTTAGAAAGAACTGGTTACAGAAAAGTATGTCGGGTATGTCGACAGCAGTGTCGTATGACCTATTATATTTCATCTCGAATTCTTTGGATCCCCCTATAAACCGCCTCTTTTATTTAGAAAAATCTAGTTGACTTAGACTTCAAACGGTCATTGAGGCGACTTGGAAATTGGTTAGCAACTTTCAACTCATTCAATTCCACGCAACTTCAATGAAATTCATGCCCATCCGGCAACGCCGCCCAAAAACCGCGCCGTGGCACGTGAGCGGTCTGGTTCGCGGTGACGTCATTCGAATTGTTCGCGCCGTCAACAAGGGGTCAGGGGTGTGTTTATTGGTCGATGTTACGCGCGGGTATCCGCGGCTGTCGGCTCGCGCGCTTCCCTCGGCCGCCTACGTACACACACACGCACCAAAGACCGTGTGCCGGGAATCGATGGATGTATATTTGGAATTTCATCGTACTACACCCCCACGTTGTTCCAGAAGGGATCAGAATCTGTTCGTGGAAGAAAATAACGATATCAATTTGGTGCAAATTAAAAGGAATTTCTTTGTAAACAAGGCGTTGAGAATCACCACTGATATTGCTCCACCTGAAGATGGAAGTAAATATGTACTGTATAGGTATAATACACCTTGTTGCAATTCTGTACTGAAATGTCAATGTTTTAGTTGTTAATGCTAATGTCAAAATGGCATACTAATCACTAGTGAGAAAGTACTTTTTTAATGCGCTTGACTCTTTGGAACTCAATTTTCACCAATTTTCATATGTCGTATCGAGTTGATATTTTGCGTGAATAGTTCACAAGATACGTTTTATTATTTACATAAAAATTCAAGATCACTACTTCCACATCCAGATTTCTCATCCAAATCTCTTTAACGAAAACATCTTGAAACCATATTTACACCCCGGTATGTGGAAATAATTGCTCAGAATTTTAACAACATAACTTTAAGTATTAGTCCGGGCTATAGCAAGGAAAAAAGTTTGGTTTTGTATTGAATTTATTCGCAGAATATGTTGCGGTTGTTCGCGTTTTCAATAGTTCAGCACGTGTTTATTTGTTTACGTGAGATTTTAATTACATAAGTAAGCCGTAAACTTTATCTGAATGTAAGCAAAACTAATCGCAACACATTAAGCCAACTTTGTGACGAATTTTAATTGTGCGTGCTTACGACTCGTTACTAAAGGTGTTGTTAAGACATCGATTACTTTTTTATCGCTTGTTTGTAAAGAAAGCTGCGAGTTTTTTCAGACATCTAAATACCATAATTATGTACTGGTTTTAAATATAAAGTAAATTTAGTTGGGTGCGTGGGAAGAAACAAAAAATCTTCACAATACGGGCTCTATGAAGCCCAAACCTCTATAAGAGTACAGGGGCCCGTCTAGAGAAGGGCCCACATGCCTCTTTTTTAAAAACTACTATTAAAACTTTTAAGTTTTAATGAATTATCTAAAGATATACTCAGAGAGAATCAGAAGAGTATTATTATTAAACCATATTTAACTTAGGATAGGCACTATATCAAAATTTAAAAGACACACAAATGCTTTGAGCGGACTTTTTGTATTTAATGAAGTAAAAATAAATGTAAATAAATCTATTCTACATGCACTGTGGGGCCGCTATAGTTATATACAGTGCGAACCTAATGAAACACACAAAATTCATATCTTTGGTATGTGTCATTTGTCAAAAAAATCCTCGATCAGGTCGATTTTAGTTTTGTAAATGCTACATTTTGTCACTATACCAAAATATGACGTCATTGGTTTTTGAATTATGACGTCGTCATAAATTTTTTTAATGGAAACAGACATTTTTGTTTACTGTTTTTGGTGGTATATTCCTTTAGCTTTCTGGTGATATGAAAAAAATTGATATTACCTAAGCCATTCTTTTGGAAAAAAATATTTTTATTGATTGATACCTTACATAAGTAATTGTAAGAAAAAAATCATCTCCATTGTTCAAATTGCGACCCTCCAACCATTTGGCATTGACCAAGACGGGTGTAGACACTTTGCACGCTGTTCTGAATCATCTCATGGGCAATTCGTCTCACCTCCAAACTAATTCTGCCTTGCAATTCTTCTATGGTATCCGGTCTGTTAAAATACACCCTTGACTTTAAGTAACCCCAAAAAAAAAGTTTAAGGGGGTTAAATCCGGTGAACGCGAGGGCCACTCAATCGGACCTTGGCGACCTAGGTATCCACCTTCCAGTAAAAGTGTCATCTAAAAACTGACGCACTGCTATCCCAAAATGAGGTGGGGCCCCGTCTCGCTGAAACCAGACGTTTTCAGCAGGAATATCTTCATCTTCATTGTTCGGAAACATAACTGCCAAGGGTGGCACTAACTCAATTCGCAAAAACTGTAAATATCTTGCGGCCGTAAGATTTTCTTCAATAAAAAAGGTCCCAATAAACGTCACCAATCATACCTGCCCGCACGTTTACTTTGTCTCGTTGCTGTGTATGGGCTTCTTGAGTCCAATGAGGATTTTCGCGAGACAAATACCTATAGTTATGCCGACGTACAGTCACCTTTAAAGAAAGCTTCATCAGAAAAAACAATGTTCTTTAAAAAATTTGGGTTTTCATCGCACAAGGTCATCAACTGTTCACAAAACTGTAAGCGCCGATCTGGATCGTCATCATTCAATTCGTGGATTACTTGCACTTTGTATGGATGGTATTTTTCTTTTTTCAATAGACGTACAACAGAAGTTTGATTCACGTTATGATTTAAAGCCAGCTGCCTTGTCGAAAGATGGTGGTTTTCCTCACTTTCTAGAAGAATATTTAATTTGGTTTCGTTGCTTGTGCTAGGGCGACCAGATCGATGGAGGTCAGCTACACTGCCAGATTAATCATATCTAGCCACCAATCTACTTACAGTGGATCTAGAAACATGTTTTGTCTTAAAATACCTATTGCATTACCAATTGCTCTTTAAGTATGTCGATTTATTCTTGTAACAGTATATTTGGAGCTTCATTGGTCTTAATGTGTTTTTTAAAACATATAGGCTTATTTTAAAACCAAGTTTAAACCATTTGAGCACATAAAACTACCGCTTTAAAACCTATAGAATTTATGGTACTCGGCAAATATAACCTAAAAAGTCTGTTTGCCGATATACTATTTAGTATATGTCCACTAAATGCTCGCCTCTCTCGTTTTTTATCAAGTGTCTTGGTTTTACTAGTGATATTTTAATTTATCATCCATCACTGCTCCACATACACAAACAAAATGCCGACGAATATGTATATATCTTATCACAGTTTTAAAACTACCTATTTTAAAATATTATAGTCTGGGAAAAGGTAAACCAAATCCGTTTATGCTTAAGAGACTGATTTATTACAATGCTTGTGTGCTTCATTAAAACTCTACCAAGCAGTTGGTTTTGTGAAGGTTCGATCTGAAATTTAGTGATTTCAAAGCATATCAGATTTATAGCCCAGCATTAACAACCATCTCAAATTAATTTCATAAAGCAATGATAAAACCACAACATTTGCTTAATCTCTATAAAACTTGATCCTCCTCCTAACTTGAACTTAACAGTTATAAAGTATTATTGAAGGCTTGACAATTACCTTGGTAAGATAATCATTAGCCAATAAAGACTAAAAGATAATTTAGTTTTAATAAAAGTTCTTGAAGGCCTTTTTAAAACTTTCTTTAAGACAAAACTATCTTTAAGTGCATTTGGCAGTTAATAAATCTATCATAAATCAGTGGTTTGTGAGGTGGCCATTATAAAACATTGATAAAACCTAAATAAGTCTAAAAAGTATTTAAATTGTTACTTGGGTAATCTTCTGTCTTAAAAAACAGTTTTAAAACACTAAAAAACATATATTACTTATATTTAAAAAATTTAACTGTTTCACAAGTAATCAGCCGCAAAACCAGTTAAGAGCTTGTATTTTTTTTTAAGTAAAAACCAAATTCTCTGCCGTGTCGAAAAGAAATTGGCGAAAAATTCCAGCAAGCAGCTAAAGGTAATCCTTACCTTCCGAACCGGGCAACTGAATAGAAAATTCAATTGGCATTCTATACCGTCTCCCCACAAATACTCAGTTTTTTTCCTCTCGGGTCTTAGTCCTTTTCTGGCCCGGGAAGTAAAGTGAGCGAACCTCGACGTACATCCGTATAATTTAAAAGTTAATAGAGCTCTCCGTCTCTCCTCAGCCTAAAGCGCATAAAATTCAAGCCAATTAAATAGTAATTTGTCGCTTGCTTTGCTTCACAATCCGATTTTATCGCTAACCGAGTTGCTTGTACCGTTTAGTATAGGTCTCGATTTAGGCGGTTACCTCATTTTCCTTATCTAATGGAGTTTGTTATGTCAACACACCGTCTAATTGTCTGAAACTTTGCCGTTTGTTACTTCATATCAAGCTGATCAGAAATTGTTATGGACACAATCCGATTATATGTACCGTTTTTGCTGTAGAAGGCCTTAAAAGGCTGATTTGTGTAGTTAGTGTTATGCATCATGCGTGCACGTAGAGTGATATTTGTGTGTGTGAGTGATGTTATAGGAACAGTAACGTTTGATGCTAGTATTACGCTATAGTATTTGTGTTTGAACACAAAGGCGCCGTGAAAAGAAAAAGGCAGGTAAACCTGGAAAAACGCCTAAAAGTGCGTCGGAACGCGCGTGGGAATACCGACCACGAAAAAAATGTCTTGAAAGTGGCGCTTCGTCTGGATTTATCGCATAAACTGCCGTTGACGGTGCTCATCATTATAATAATTTTAGAAAGAAGACCTGGTAAATTTTCGTCAAAAAAATATACAGAGTCCTCATCGAACAGCAAAAGTTCAATTCTAAATAACAGGTGCCAAATATGGAAGGCTTGCGCAAATACTTTTACAAATGTCCACCATAAATTATTTCTTGGGATGACCACCCTGTATATTTTTCAATAAAAGTATAATAGCATACGTCAAACATTATTGCCATCTGACACATTTTCAATTCCACATTTACGTGGTGGAGTCGTGGAGTGGAATTATAGTGGTGGTTAAAAAATTTCATTTTAACTTCCCTCGCATACCGAAGGGAAGTATTGTATTCGAGAAAAAATCACCCTCCGAGATTTTTTCGGATTCTGACATTTCAGATCACGTAGATTACGAAAATATAGGTTTTTCAATTCCGTCAGTCTGTCTGTCTGCCTGTTGGTGCATTTACTAAAAAACTACTTGACGGAGAGCAGTCAAATTTGGTAGGTAGTTGACCCTACTGACAGCGAAGAAATGGTAAAATTTTCACTGGAAAATATATAGGGTGGACCGTCTAAACAGAATAAATAGCGAAAAAAATTTTTTTTGGCTCTAATTTAAAATTTCCACGTTTCATGACACGCTAATCCTATTTCGGAGAAAAAATTTTTGAAAATGTTTTTCACCAACATTTTTGAAAAATTTTTTACTACTAAAATAGTTGAAAAAATACTATTTTTAAAAAATTTTACCAAGATAGAATTTTTTTTCTTTGTTCAGATTTAAGTTATCCACGTTTCCATGGCATTCTAAAACTATTCAAACAAATTTAAAAATGTTTTTGAAAAATAAAAAAAAATTGAAAACATTTTTAATCTATTTATCACTACTATAAATAGAATAGACGAAAAATTTTTTTTTGCTCAAATTTAAAATTTCCACGTTTCATGACATTCCAAACCAATTTCGGAAAAAAAATTGTACCATTTTGTTACCAGTTTGGAAAAAAATTTAACACTAGAATAGATGGAAACTTTTGCTCAAATTTAAAAGTTTCACGTTTCATGACATTCTAAACCTATTTCAGAAAAAAAAAATTGAAAATTTTTTTCACCAACATTTTTCAAAAAGTGTACCACAAAATTAGATCGAATTTCTTTTATTTGCTCAAATTTAAAATTTTCACGTTTCATAGCATTCTAAACCTATTTAAAAAAAATATATAATTTTTAAATTTTTTTAACACTAGTATAGAATAGAAGGAAACTTTCCTTTTTGCTCAAATTTAAAATTTCTACGTTGGACATTTTAAACCTATTTCAGAAGAAAAAATTTTGAAAATTTGTTTACCAACATTTTTGAAAAATTTCAAAAAAATGAAATTTTTTAACCACCACTATATTTCCACTCCATTACGTGAATGTTGGATTGAAAATGTGACAGATGGCAATAATATCTGGCATATGCACCTATTATACTTTTATTGAAAAATGTACAGGGTGGTCATCCCAAGAAATAATTGAGTCATGGTGGACATTTGTAAAGGTATTTGCGCAAGCCTGCCCATATGTGGCACCTGCTATTTAGTATTGAACTTTTGCTGTTTGATGAGCAATCTGTATATTTTTTTGACCAAAACTTATCAAATTTTCTTTGTAGTAGTAGCAATAACTATATTCTATTTATCTATTCTCAATGTCATTTCGTAATTATTAATTTTTTAGAGTGACCGCCATGCACAAATAACGAGGGAAGTTCTGTGTAAATACCTTTACCGATTTTTTTTTAATTTTTCAACAATGTTGACTAAAAATTTTCAAAATCTTTTTTCTTCTGAAATAGGTTTAGAATGTCATGAAACTTGAAAATTTAAAATTTCAGCAAAAAAATGTATCCATCTATTCTAGTAGTAATTTTTTCCAAAATGGTAAGAAAATGATGCAATTTTTTTTCCGAAATAGGTTTGGAATGTCATGAAACGTGGAAATTTTAAATTTGAGCAAAAATATTTTTTTCATCTATTCTATAATAAGTAGTGAAATAGATTAGATTTTTCTCATTTTTTTTTTTTATTTGAATAGGTTTAGAATGCCATGGAAACGTGAAATTTTAAATTTGAACAAAAAAAAATGTTTTTTTTTTTGAAATTTTTTAAAAATGTTGGTTAAAAATTTTCAATTTTTTTTTCTTCTGAAATAGGTTTAGAATGCCCTGAAACGTGTACATTTTAAATTTGAGCAAAAAAAACATCTATTTTAGCGGTATTTTTTTTCCAAAATGATAAAAAAAATGTTACAAATATTTTTCTTCCGAAATAGGTTTGAAATATCATGAAGCGTGGGAATTTTAAATTTGAGCAAATACTAATTTTTAATATTTTGTTTCACTATTTATTCCGTTTAGGCGGTCCACCCTGTATATTTTCCAGTGAAAGTTTAACCATTTCTTCGCTGACAGTAGCGTCAACTACTTACCAAATTTGACTGCTCTTCGTCAAGTAGTTTTTTAGTAAATGCACCAACAGACAGACAGACAGACTGACAGAATTGAAAACCTATATTTTCGTAATCTGCGTGATCTGAAACGTCAGAATCCGAAAAAATCTCGGAGGGTGATTTTTTTCTCGAATACAATACTTCCCTTCGGTATGCGAGGGAAGTAAAACTGTACGGAACAATCCGTTCGGTATCGAGTGTTCTAAAATGTCTAATAAATGCTAGTGTACCACAAGGCTCCATATTAGGGCCTTTCATTTGCCTTTTCTTTGCCAACGATCTCGCTTTATACATTCAAAACAAATTCAAAGTTCATATTACGTACTACGCCGATGACACAAATTTTTAGGTGTTCAAAAAAGTTATGACGCATAAAAAGTACATCTAAAGGTCTATATAAGACATAATTTAGTCTGAGAAGAATCGGCTTACACTTAATAAAGAAAAAACAACTACTGTTCCATTTAGGTATAACATCGAGCGGAACTAACGGCGAATTTCTAATAACAGATTTTCCTAAAACGTTGTTATGTTCAACCGAAATTTGGACTGCTCACATTGTGTGTGAAGCTCGGTAAAGGTTGTTATGGTATGTACAACTTAAAAAATCACTGCGGTAAAGATTCTTTAATGACATTCTATTACACTAACATATATTCTCATCTACTTTATGAAATTATGCTGTCGGGATTGAGTACTACTTATGTTCGTCGGGCATTTATTGTTCAAAAGCGTTTCATTAGGATTATGGAGAGTTTATATTCCCGAGATTCGTGCAGAGGATCTTTTAAGGCCTCAAAAATACTAACTACCTCGATAATACATCTATGAAATCTTTTGCTGTGTTTTTAAAAACTAATCAACTTTTCGTACAAACATCAAACAAGATTTAAACATCAGTTAATTCACATCAGCATACAACAGCATTGTATCAAAAAAGTGTGTTTTACAGCGGCTGTAAAATTTATAATCAATTCTAAAGGAAAATACAGAATTTGCTAATTGAAAAATGTTTGTTTATGCACCGCATTATAAAAACAAATCCACCTTGCGACGAAACAGTTTTAAAAACCTAAAAAATTTCGTACATATCTGAAACGGATTCGTCTAACGTCCTCAAAAAATTCCCTCGCAGTCCAGGTCTGGCATGAATATTGAAATCATCAATACGTTCCGTTAGTCTTCGCGTTTACATCGACCCTCGAGGCATTCGGCGCTTATTGATCATATGGCGGCGCGCTCGAAACGCTATCGCGAATTGAAATACCGCCACCGAAGTGTGTAATGTACCGCCCTCGGAAATACGCCGCCTGGCGTTAACCGCGGGCGGGCGGTGCGATGTCACGCCGCTACATCATCCTGACATTATCACTTCATAAAAATGGTTACACAGCTCTATTTTGGTAGCGAATTACACTCCAGATTGTAACGGGCGAAAATTTATTTTTTATTTATTTTATTTATTTAATCATACATCATCCAACAGTACAAAACCATTTATAGGATGGAAATCTAAACTAACTTAACCTAACCTAACTAAAAAGTACAAATAGAAATTATGAAGGCGATTAGACTGCACGACAGTAGATGAAATTTCTGACTGCTAGGCAAATATGTCCAATTCACTGCAATGAGTATCATAACTAGTACAAATATTAAAAAGAGGAGAAAACTTTAATACGTTAGATCTAGGAGTAGATAAATAAAAAGTATGAGAATGACGAGAATTAATCCGTGGGACATAGAAGTTCAGTTGGCTTAATATTTCACTACAATCTATTTTATTATGCATAACTTTATCTAGAAAACGCAAAGCAAAGGACTCACGCCTTTCGGAAAGACTAGTAATATCAAATTTTTCAAGTAATTAATTTTGAGAAGCTCCAATTGGTGGATATGTACCATCAGTTTTCCAGTTTAAAAATTTCAGGAAGCGGCGCTGAATGTTTTCCAATTTATCATTATGAGTATTATACCCAGATTGCCAGACAAGTGAAGCAGTTTAGACCAACAGAAAGCAAAATAACGCATCTTTAAGGTTTTCGCATCATTAAAATCATGGCTGTTACGGAAAATGAAGCCTAACATTCTGTATGCATGCGAAATTACAGCATCAATATGGTTAGTGAAGGTTAATTTTTTATCAAAAGTTACACCTAGATCCTTGAACGTAGATGGTCTGTTCAGCATGTCGCCATCAACATTATAATTATACATAATTGGGGATTCCTTGGTTGTATAACTCATAACACTGCACTTGCCAACATTTAGGTGAAGATCATTTTCATCGCACCAAGCCGATAACTTAGTTAAGTTGTTTTGAACTTTTTTGCAGTCATTAAAATCATTAATCCTATGCAACATCTTGACGTCATCGGCATATATAAAGAAATATACGTCTAAGTGATCACTGATGTCGTTAATAAAAATATTAAAGAAAAGGGGTCCAAGTATTGATCCCTGGGGTACTCCTGACGTGGCTCGGTATTCAACAGATTTATATCCATTATATGACACGAACTGAACTCTATCAGTCAAGTAACTCTTAAGAAATTGAAGTAAACCGTCAGATAATCCGAATTTGTCAAGTTTACAGAGAAGTTTCCTATGGTTCAGTCTGTCAAACGCCTTAGAAAAGTCAGTATAGACTGAGTCTACCTGTATTTGAGAATCAATTGATTCAGCAATGTACTGAGTAGCGCAGATTAAGTTCGTTACGGTGGAGCGACCTTTCATAAAACCGTGTTGTTGCGCAGATATTTTCAGTTGAACATGTGCATAAATGTTATCATGTAGCAGGATTTCGAAAGCTTTACCAAAGTTACATATGATTGTTATCGGTCTATAATTGGTAACATCATTTCTTTCACCTTTTTTATACACAGGGCACACTTTGGAGTATTTCCAAATATCAGGAAAACAGCATTTCCTAAGACATAAATTAAAAATTATGCAGAGAGGATATGCAAAAACGCTGGCACAGTCTTTCAGTAGAAATGCTGGAATTCCATCTGGGCCCGCAGTAAGTTTAGGTTTAATTAATTATAAAATAAGTAAGTCTGGACAAAACTTAAAGAAGCCAATAATCACAGAAATGATACTAAATCGACTGATTGTTTTTTATTCACTTAGGTACAACCGCACAACAGGTAACCAATTAGAAGGTGGGAAATATCAGTAAAGTAAAAGAGTAAAGGTTATATTCTATTACAAATCAAACTGTTCAATTGATTAAATAGTGACTTCAGTTAAATATATCAAAGATTATCTTGCAGTTGATTATAATTTTTACATATAAAATGTAGGTAAGGGGGGGAGTTTAATTAATTAACTCGAAGGGTACGAAGGCGAAATGTTTCACAATTCCGACGAGGTTTGTGAAAATTCAGTTGCTGCAAAATAAGATAACAATGAATGTAATACATATTTTTCTGTAGAAAAATTATTGAGTGTGTTATCCTCTATTTTGTAAATTTGACATTTTGGGAATGTCCACTTATAGGCTAGATACCATCTCAACATTGTTTATGTAAATAGCCATTGTATCCAGAGAACCATCTGAACAAGAAGTATTAAGTATTTCTATTCGATCGTTCAAATGAGCAAGCAGCACAGCCACTTCATAGTATCAGGATTGCTGAACCATTTGAAGGATCGAATTTCAAAACCTTTTTAACACTGATGCTATGGTAATATCAATGTGTTCCTTAAAACTGAGATGTTTGTCAAAGATAACTACTGTATCAGATCTTTGCAACATTTGACCGTTTATATGACTATTGTACTCGATATGGTTTCGCATTTTAGAAAATAGTAAATATATTACATTTAGATATGTTCAGTGGCAAGTGATTAGATATAGACATCAGTCTTTAATGATGTTTAAGTTATTTTAAAGTTTTTCAATATCCGCTTTCCATTGCACAAATATATTCAAGTCATTAGCATACAGATTCGGAAAATGCTGTTTAGGGTATAAGAATAAGGATATAATTGACCACGCCCCGCTAGTTCCATAAATCGTGAAATCAGAGACACACAATGAATTGAATTTAGTACGGTATGAACTAAGGATGGATGCGGACGTAGGTAATAATTTCTATACGAAACGAGAAAATATCTCTTCGTCAAAAGTGAAGAAGTTATTTGTCACATTTTTGACAAATAATTTCTTCAATTGAAAGCATTTCTGCAGTTTCTTTTTTAGCCGTAAATGCTATGGGAATAAAATAATAATTCTTATTAAAACCGAACAGAAAATAGAACATTAAAATAAAATTAAATAACTCGGAAACTAAAATCAACTAATAATTATCAAAAAATAAATTATTCTTATTAAATTACAAAAACAGAACATTAAAATAAAATCAAAGAACCCTCAGAAACTAAAATCAACTAATAATTATCAAACAACAAATTAATGAAGTAAGGATTCAAACCACCTTCTTGTGCCAAACAATAGCCAAATCGATTATACAATGAACCTCTCATATCATTGAGTTGATCTGGAGTAATGCTTGCACAAAGTTGGATAAGTTTTTCCCGTAATTCAACTAAATTATTGGCTCGTTCAAACGCATGTTTGTACGCGGTTTCCTTTAAAAAGCCCCACAGAAAGAAATCATGGGGTGCTAGATCAGGTGACCTGGGGGGGGGGGGCATTTTATCATTCCCCTCGTAGCTATTAAACGATTGGGAAATGTTCTTTCCAGAAAATTAATAACAGTTAAGGTATTGCGACTTGGACAGCCGTCTTGTTGAAACCAAATGTCGTCAAAGTTGACAGTAAGATTTTGAACTGCAGGAATTATTTGGTTTTGTAAAAGCTCTAAATATTTATTGCCATTTAAATTGCCATCGATTAGCAGTGGGCCTATAATATGATTGTCTAAAATTCCCGTCCAAACGTTCAACTTTTGAGGATACTGAGTTCGCACAACAACACTCAAATGTTTATTTTTCCGAGACCAATATCGTACTACGGATGGATTGTGTTTCCTATGTAATGAAAAGGATGATTCATCTGTAAACAATATATTCTTTAAGAAGTTTTCATTCTCATTCACTTTATCATAATTTCACAAAATTCCATCCGTTTGAAATTGTCCTCGGTAAATATCGGTAAATATCATACTACGGATGGATTGTGTTTCCTATGTAATGAAAATGATGATTCATCTGTAAACAATATATTCTTTAAGAAGTTTTCATTCTCATTCACTTTATCATAATTTCACAAAATTCCATCCGTTTGAAATTGTCCTCGGGAAATATTTCTTGCGTTGTTTGAACTTTAAAACAACTGTACCCATTTATTTTCAAAATATTTCTTACAGTTCTTTCCGTCATGTCAACTTCATCAGCAATTTGTCTGCTAGAACAAGGTTCACTAGTTTCAACAAGTGCACAGACATTAGTTTCGCGAATTTCACGTTTTGCGCTCATTTGTTGATGTCGGGGTTCGGGTTCACAGCATGTTTTACAATAATTCACGACACACCCGAAATTCTCAAATTTTTTAATAATGTTGGAAATTATGCTAGCTGAGGGGATTGGTCTGACTTGATATGCCACAGTAAATAAATTTATTGTGTCATCAGTGGAATGGCCCCCAAAGTACCACTTCACAATTTGCACTTTTTCTGCAGTTGCATAAACACATGGCATTTTAATAATGAAATTGAGATTAATTTATTTTATTCCCACACGTTTAAACAGTTAAACTATTAAAAGCAGAATGGGTGCGCTCGCGCTGTTCTCAACTCGTCGCGGTCAAGTGGACCAATGCCCTGCATTGTTCTACGACAATGCGTGGTTTATCTGCGCAGAAACAAGTTTACGTACCTAAAACTAAATTTGCTGAATCTGTATAAAAGGCTATTTACATTCAGATTAGCTGCAATATCATTCATAAAAACAACAAACAGAGGCAGGCCCACTACGAATCCCTGAGGAACTCCCTAACGGTCTGAAGCCACGGTATTCCACATATTGATATCTATTCTCTAGATATGAATAGAAAAAAATCTAACGGCCACTGATAATCCTTTATTCAATTTCTCTACTCATTCCTTTATTGTTAACGTAAGCCCATAATTTCTTTGGTAAATTTTTTGTTTTCTTGTATTTTTTGTTTATTGTTTTAAATATGCAGCCTGAAATAGCTTGGGGATTTGTATATTGGACATCATTATATGCATATTATGGGGAATCGAACCACTTTCTTCCTTTATCGTTAACGTAAGCCCATAGGTAATTTCTTTGGTTAATTTTTTGTTTTCTTGTATTTTTTGTTTACTGTCGGGTAGTGTCACTAATTGACCAAAGAGAGTAAAAAGCACACTTTTAAACTCGATTAATAATGTAACAATGAACTACCACGCAGTAAAAATGTCCTTGATATATTTTTTTTTATTTACAATATTTAGTGACTTGTCTATTTGTAATTAATCGATATATGATTCCGTTGTGGAAACCAATGCAAATAAATAATAGATAATGCTATTTCCGTAACGTTTAGCGAATTCATTATATTGCATTATCTGTTTCATTCATTACATAACTATTAACGATTTACAACTGACTACTATCATTAATAATAAAGTAACGATTAGCCAATTACCTACCAACTGTGGATAATAAAACATCATTCGTGACTAGAGTAAAATGAACTGGTCTGGTTAGATGTGCCGCAACAAGTGGAAATCGTTATAGACTCGAAGAAATCTTTCTTTTTTTCAGCGAAGAGAACGTTAGATGAACAGAGTGGTCACTAGTGAGTAGACTGTCAGAATCTTCTTAACTCTGTGAAATTTGAAAACATGTCTCCGATAACAATTAGAGGAGGTCAAGAGTGACATATTTTTAAACCTACAGGGTGTTTCAAACAGTGGTGGTATTATTGAACCCTGTAAAATGTGGCGTGAGTCGGATAACTACTTATTACGGGTCACCTCTGATCTCATCAAGTTTGTGTAGCGATCCGAGAACTCATGGAATCCATCGACGGTCTTAATTATTAAGACACATTTTTGAGAAAGTGCTAGTTATAAGATATACCGGGTGAGTCACGAATTGCGCTCGCCCCAATATTTCCTAAAATATTTGGAATAGAAAATTGAAACTTGGAGGCGTTATTACACGACTAAAATGCCATATTTTCAATAAAAAATCAAGTTTGATGCACATCTGGTTTGACCGGAAATGCCCACAACTTTCGATTTTTAAATTGAACATCCTCTATATATTTTTACATTTTTGGAATCTAGAGGAAATTTTGAATACAATACATCCAGTTTGGTCACTTTTTGATAAACATTATTAACATTTTATTAAAAAATCTATTTCTGAATCCAGAGTGCTGTGGTGCCCAAAATATATTTTAGTTTGTGTGCTACGTTACTATAAAAATAAAAAGAGCAATATGATTACATTACTTAATTCTCTAGAGGCGTTTAAAATTTTTAAATATGATTTTTACCCACTAACTCGGTTTTTTTAAATGGGAATTTAATCGTTCACTAACATTTTTAAATACCTCATTTTCATACGAATCTAATGATACCAAAATTTTGAAAATCCGCTCAGAAATATTTGAGATTTCAGCCAAAATACAACGCAACCAAGCGTTTAGAAACATGCGGCTAATAGATAATAGATTAGTGGGCTTTGGAAACTAAAATGGCACATTTCTGTGTAAATCTGGTAACCTAATAACATTGGAAAAATCATAGTAGCCATTGAATGTAATAAAACAATATCAGCTGTCAGACAGATACAAAATAAAGCGTTGCGGAAATCTCTTTGAGTAAAAATTAAAGAAAATGAATAATTTTAGTAGAAATGAAAAGGTCGATAAGTTACTGATATATGGGGAGCGTCTCAAAAATTCAACTGCAGCTGCAGAACTGTATCAGCAACGATATCCCAACAGACGTCATCCAAGCAGACACTTGTTTGCCAGAGTGGAACAAGAATTAAGAAACGAACCCAATCAACAAGATGACCATCAAACATTTATTGTAAGTGAGGACAAAGAAATTGATGTATTAGGATTTGTGATGGTACACCCAACAACATCAACAAGGGAATTGTCAATGGAATGCGACATTAGTCAGTCTTCGGTTTGCAGAATTTTAAAGAAACATAAGTTTCGGTCTTATAAATACCAAATACACCAACATCTTTATGGAGGAGGCTAGTATATTGCAACTGGTTCTTAAATGCAGTACAACAAAATCCAGCTTTTCCTATTCATATTTTATATTCAGATGAAAGTAGATTTACGAACCAAGGTATGTTTAACAGAAATAATACTAGGTACTGGGCTCAAGAAAATCCGAGGTTGGTAGGGCGAGGGAATATTCAGGAAAGATTTGGGTTTAACTGTTGGCTTGGAGTACTTGGAGATCGAATAATTGGACCCATATTTTTTGATGGAACACTTACTGGAGAACGATATTTATTCTTTTTACAAAACCAGACAGCAGAATTTCTTGACTTACTTCCTCTTGCCTATTTACAAAATCTGTTTTTCCAACAAGATGGTGCTCCCCCACATAATTCCAGAAGAGTGATGGTATATTTAAACAACTTGCATGGTGAACGCCTTATCGCAAATCAAGGTCATATCAGGTGGCCTCCTAGGTCACCTGACTTAACACCCCTCGACTATTATGTATGGGGCACTCTCAAAAATAAAGTTTATAAAACTTCTTCAAATACCCGTGAAGAGCTGCAAAATAAAGTTGTACGGGCTCTTAATGAAATAGCGCCGGCTGAATTGCGTAGAGCCATTCAAGCAACTGTACGCAGAGCCGAATTGTGTATAGAAAAAAATGGTGGACATTTTGAACAATATCTATAAATGTCTATTTATGGTTTAATTATATTAATTATTTTAAAGATACCTACTGTTACCTAGTTTAAGTTTAATTGTTCAAACGGAATTGATTTTTATTTATTTATAGGCCCGATATTTATGTTCATTTAAATAAAACTCTGAAAACAGAACTGATGTCGCATTCTATTGCAAATGTCCTTGTGGATGTAATTGTTTACCTCCACATACCTATGCGAAACTTAATTGTAACGTTCTTTGCGCTCACAATTATTAAATGTTTGATAGCTCAAGATTGCCTATAACTACACGAGTCTGTCTGACAGCTGATATTGTTTTATTACATTCAATGGCTACTATGATTGTTCCAATGTTATTAGGTTACCAGATTTACACAGAAATGTGCCATTTTAGTTTCCAAAGCCCACTAATCTATTATCTATTAGCCGCATGTTTCTAAAAGCTTGGTTGCATTGTATTTTGGCTGAAATCTTAAATATTTCTGAGAGGATTTTCAAAATTTTGGTATCATTAGATTCGTATGAAAATGAGGTATTTAAAAATGTTGGTGAACGATTAAATTCCCATTTAAAAAAAACGAGTTAGTGGGTAAAAATCACATTTAAAAATTTTAAACGCCTCTAGAGAATTAAGTAATGCAATCATATTGCTCTTTTTATTTTTATAGTAACGTAGCACACAAACTAAAATATATTTTGGGCACCACAGCACTCTGGATTCAGAAATAGATTTTTTAATACAATTTTTAATGCTTATCAAAAAGTGACCAAAATGGATCTATTGTATTCAAAATTTCCTCTAGATTCCAAAAATGTAAAAATATATAGGGTATTCCATTTAAAAATCGAAAGTTGTGGGCATTTCCGGTCAAACCGGATGTGCACCAAACTTGATTTTTTATTGAAAAGATGACATTTTAGTCGTGTAATAAGGCCTCCAAATTTCAATTTTCTGTTCCAAATATTTTAGGAAATATCGGGGCGAGCGCAATTCGTGACTCACCCGGTATAGAAGTGCACCGCTCGACATCAGATTACGACAGAGAGAGCAGACTGTAGCAATCACAGTAAGTATAATTTTATTTATTTTCGTCTCGGGGAGTTTCAAAGGTAACTGGAATTCCCCTTGCGTGTAAAGTTGTTAGATATCGTTGCGACGGCACGGCTAAAGCCTGTCTAATATAAAATTCTTGTCGTGTCCATCAGACGCGCGATACTAGTTCATCTACAGTGGCAAGATAATACTTGATTTTTTTTTAATGACACCCATCATTTGTATATACTGTTATAAATAATAATAACACGGAGGTAATTTGAATAAAAATGTATTAGAAATTATGGATACTGCATTGATTAAAAGTACATGCTCAACTAACTCGCTTTAGGGTACCCCTGTCACCAAATTGCTGACATGTTTAGGCTAATGTGCGAGAGTTATCGTCTTAGATTGGCGACAGAGAACCCGCAAAGTTAATACATAATGAATCATTCAACTGAATGGTATATTTAAGACTTATTTATTTAACAATCGGCCAATCCTGACGTGGAGCGTCCTCGCGACTGCATCTTCCGTAGTACACTGGACTACGGTTCTAGGAGTACTAGAGCTACTACTACTTACTGACCTTATATGTGGCTCACTGGACCATTTTTTTGTGCTCGGTACACTGGACCGCTGCTGTGTGGTTCACTGGACCATTTCTGTTCGGTACACTGGACCGCTCTGTGGTTCACTGGACCACCGTCGCAATAGTTCACTGGACTATTTCTGTTCGGTACACTGGACCGCTCTGTGGTTCACTGGACCACCGTCGCAATAGTTCACTGGACTATTTCTGTTCGGTACACTGGACCGCTCTGTGGTTCACTGGACCACCGTCGCAATAGTTCACTGGACTATTTCTGTTCGGTACACTGGACCGCTCTGTGGTTCACTGGACCACCGTCGCAATAGTTCACTGGACTATTTCTGTTCGGTACACTGGACCGCTCTGTGGTTCACTGGACCACCGTCGCAATAGTTCACTGGACTATTTCTGTTCGGTACACTGGACCGCTCTGTGGTTCACTGGACCACCGTCGCAATAGTTCACTGGACTATTTCTGTTCGGTACACTGGACCGCTCTGTGGTTCACTGGACCACCGTCGCTATAGTTCACTGGACTATTTTCGTTCGGTACACTGGACCGCTCTGTGGTTCACTGGACCACCGTTGCAATAGTTCACTGGACTATTTTCGTTCGGTACACTAGACCGCTCTGTGGTTCACTGGACCACCGTTGCAATAGTTCACTGGACTATTTTTATTCTTTTGGCTACTAAATCACAACGTCTTTTTGCTTCAGTTCTGAGTTTTCTAAGGTTTGCTCTTTTTCCAATTCTCAATCTCAGCTCATTTTCCATTTTTGGTGTAAAGCCATAAAGGAGTTCGTTTGGAACTACATTTGTTGATCGGATGTAGCTTACCTTGCCTTTTACCAGTATGTCCTTTTGACACCATACACGCAATACAATTACTAACGAATTTTTTTACAAAGCGCTTCATGTTGTTAAACCAATAAGTATTTTTGATTGCTTGTAAGGTTCGTTGTCAATCAGGATGTCCATTATCATCGTGAAACATTTTTACCACTCTCCATCTGACTTCTTATGAAATTAAAATTTTAGGAGTACCATCGACTTCTTTGCATGTTATCATGCAAACTATAGCATTGTAATGCCTCTTTATTCAAAAGGTGTTCCTTAAGCTGTATATCTTCATCTTGGGCTTGAACGCCGCATACCCAGTCTTCCTCTTTAATCATCAGTGTTGTAACGGGATTTCTGCTTAGAGCATCCACGTGGCACATCTGAGTACCCGGTGGATGCTTCACTGTGAAATCAAATTCTTGCATTGCCAACCACCACCGTCCTATCCTCGGCGACAAGTCTTTCTTTATCAATGTTAATCTCATGGCATTGCAATCAGTTATGATGGTGAAATGTCTCCCATAAAGGAAATTTTGGAAGCGTTTCGCTGCTTCGTATAAGGCTAATGTTTTTAGCTCGTAGCTATGGTATCTGGTTTCTGCATCGCAAGTTTGGCGGCTCATGAAGGCGACAGGCTTCCAAGTATCGCCGTTTTCCTGTTTTTGCATTAAAATACCACTTATTCCTAATTTGCTAGCATCCGTATGCAATTGAGTTTCTGCCTTAGGATTGAAAATTGCTAGTGTTGGGGCACATACCAAGTTTTTCTTGAGTTGTATAAAAGCTTGATTTTGTTCCTCTTCCCAAGTCCATTTGCTATTCTTTTTTTTAGTAACATTGTTAGTGGTTTAATTTTTAATGCAAACCCTTTTATGTATTTTCTAAAACATGAAGCGAGCCCAACAAATTGTATAACTTGATGCACATTGGTTGGTGTAGGAAATTCCTCTACAGCCTGTAGTTTCTTGGGAGAAGGTGATAAACATCCATTTCGTATTTCTGTTCCTAAATATTCGACTGAACTTTTTAGAAATTCACACTTTTGCAAGTTAAGTGTCAACCCAGCTTTTCGTAGTAATTTTAACACTTCCTCTAAACGTTCTACTCCCTCTTGTTCTGTTTTAGAGACGATCAGGATATCATCCAAATATACCATAACATACTGATGTATTAGTGGCTCCAGTGCCATATTAATGGCTCGCTGAAAAACTGCTGGTGCGTTGGACAATCCAAAAGGCATCCTTTTGTAATGGTAATACCCATCTGGGGTAACAAATGCTGTATACTTTTGACCATCTTTTGCCATTCGGATTTGATGATAACCAGATTTTAAATCGAGTGTTGTAAATAATGTATTATCAGAAAGTCTGTCGATCATATCTTCTATTAGTGGTAGGGGACACCGATCTTTTACAGTTATTTGATTTAATTTTAGGTAATCAATTACCATTCTAAAATCACCTGTCTTCTTTTTTTATTAAAAGAATGGGACTACTAAACGGAGAAATAGTCGGTTCTATTATATCCTTCGTTAATAAGTCATTTATTATTTCGCGAACTTTTTCTCTTTCAAATAAAGATAAGCGCTAAGGCTTGTATACAGCTGATGTAAACTCAATATGCATTTCAATGTCAATGTTGCTTAAAAGAGAAATGTTTTCGCCGACACACTCTGGGAATTGTTCAATAAGTCGATGAACACTTTTGTTTAATTTATCGTTCTCATTATATTTATTATTCCATGATCCTCGAGCTAAGCACGTATTTTTATCGACTTCTAATGTTTGTAAACTAAGATTTAAAATGCGTAGCATACTCGTGCCATGACAAAATTGTATTTTATTTGATGGTATTATTATGGTAGTATCGCTTCGATTTTGTTGAGAGTGAAAAACGCTTAACTCGCAATTATCTACATCACATGTTACAGCAATTACATTTATTCCGGGTTTAATAACAGTAGACTCCTGTGTGTTTATTTTGACAACATTATTTTCTTCTACTGCGTCCCACGGTAAAATAAAATTTTGTTCTGTCAACTTTAAATATTCCGATGTTTTATAAACATAGACACCTTCGCATTCAGTAATGGGTTAGCCTATTAATAAGTCTTTTGCTTGCAAAGTATCCGGCACAACAAAGAGCTCTGTTGTCACAGTAATTTCATCTATCTCAATTTTTGTGTTTATTTGACTTAGAGGTTTTACTGTAGCCCCTCCATAACCTACAATGACACGATTTGTGATATTCGGTTCTATTTTTAGACCTAGTTTATGAACGGCAGATACTTTAATTGTGTTACAACTGCTTCCAAAATCAATGTATGCGGAAAGAGTTTCCCCGTTTATCTTAGCAATTTTGTAAAATTTGTCATTTTTCGTGTCACATCTTCCAGTGGATACTAATTTTAATTCGCGGTTCGAAGTTTCACCAAATTTTTGTCATTTCCAGCACTCATTTTCGGTATGACCTTTCCGTTTACAGAATGAACAGTTTTTACTCCAAACATACTTTGAACAGTTAATTCTTTTGTGTCCCTCAAGACCGCACAAAAAACATTTTATTTTTCTATGTCTAGAATCTTGATATACCGGTCGGTTATGTTTAAAACTACAAGTAGAGTCTACTTTCTAATTATTTTTGGAAACTTGTTCACTATTAGCAATTAAAAATTGTAGTAGTTGCTTTGTACTTACGCAACCAGCAGCTCGAATACCTGGCTTTAGAAACGGATCTTGTTGGTGTTTGCGATTACGTCCACAATCACCCTGTCCTGTAGTTTGCAGTACTACCAAGGGATAACTTTTGATAAAAGAAATCGATTAAACTTTGGGATGCACTCCTCTCAATATTTACTAGATCCTTTAGTTTACGGAAAACACACTGCTGTACCGGGAGACTTTCTAGTAATTTATCCTTCCATTCTTTCCAACTAAGATTTAAATTTTCTTGGTTATTATATCACGTTTTCGCGTTACCTTTTAGTTTATTGATCATACAATACACACGTGCTTTTTCGTCCCAATCGAATAAATCACCTGTAGTGTCTATACTATTTATCCACCGATTAACGTTCATCAATTCATCACAGTTTTCACTAAACACTGTTACGCTGTCAATTTTACCGTGATAAACACTGGACTTTTACTTAATTTTCGCTTTAAAGTTTTAACTTGGTGTTTTAATCTTTTGTTTCGCCTAGATTTAGTCTCACTATCACTGCTAGAACTAGCGCTACTCGATGAACTGTCACTACTATCGGCAGATGACGAAGATGACAATCGCGCGGTTCTTTTTAATTGACGTCTCGGCATGTTTGTAAACAAAAAGACACACACACTTAATAGTGATGATAAGGCACATGAGACTATCCTCACTTCTGATTTGTTATAAATAATAATAACACGGAGGTAATTTGAATAAAAATGTATTAGAAATTATGGATACTGCATTGATTAAAAGTACATGCTCAACTAACTCGCTTTAGGGTACCCCTGTCACCAAATTGCTGACATGTTTAGGCTAATGTGCGAGAGTTATCGTCTTAGATTGGCGACAGAGAACCCGCAAAGTTAATACATAATGAATCATTCAACTGAATGGTATATTTAAGACTTATTTATTTAACAATACGTATTTATATTTGGTTCTTAATTTACGATCCAGGCATATATCATTTTTGGCGTTGCCACGTTATTCTACTTTTCCGTTAAAAAAATGCGTTTGCAGCAAACAAAAGTAAAATCTGCAAAACGTACTTTCATAAATTTAGTCGTCGTTTCATTTTGAGTGTTGTTAGTAGGTAAGGTTATGTTCTAGTTTCCAGGCTTTTCAAAATCGAGTCTAATTCTACAGGATGCCCCCGACACCTAGTATGTTTTACTTAAAATTGTTCAACAATTAATTTACTTACTCACTGATATACATATAGTCCAATCACGAATGTTGTTTCACTCATCAATTTATGTACTTATCTAAGACATGGGTATTTTTCTATCAGCTTAAATACTAGTGCATGTGTGTCTGTGAGCTTGAGTCGATTTGATTAGGAAATTAAAGGATGATGACGTGATTGGAACTATAGTGACCGCTATTTCTCGACTTGATTATTTCAAATATCTACGTAGAAAATCTGACACTATGAGGGATCAACGTCTAGGTACTCCTGGCCGCTGCAAGTGCATTTTTCATTAAAAAAAAAGTGGTATAACGTGGCAATGCCGCAGTGTAAGTCCAAAAATGATATATGCCTAGATAGAGAGTTAAGAGTAGAATACAAATAGAGGCATAAAAGAAATTTAGGGTTTTCATATGAAAATTTATGGAGATCTAATTCTTTCAGGTCAATCAACAACTAATTGAATTATTTACAAAAATCTCTCTGTAAAAAGAAAGCTATCGTACTACAATTATCAGGATGTCTCGTTAAAGAAATCATTTATCGGTGCAAGGCGAATGAAAAGATAGAAATGGGCGGCGCGCGTGCCCAATCTGAAAAAAAAATGTCCATCCATAGAACACGAGCTGGGTGCATTTTCGGTATAGTTCACTACACATATTTAATGCACATAAAAAGGCCATAAAAAACCGACGATAAATCTCTGTCTTATTAGAATAAGTGGTCTTACAGAATAAATAATGAAAAAAAATTTGTTTTGCTCAAATTTAAAATTTCCACGTCTCATGACACGCTAAACCTATTCCAGAAAAAAAAATTTTGTTTTTCAATATTTTTGAAAAAAATTTACCACTAAGATGAAAAAAATTTCTTTGTTCAAATATAAAATTTCCACGTTTCATGGCATTCTAAACCTATTTAAAAAAAAAAAAAAATTAATTTTTCTTTACCAACATTTTTGAAAAATTTTTTACCACTAAAATAGATGGATTTTTTTTTCTTTTTTCAAATTTAAAATTTTCACGTTTCGTAGCGTTCTAAACCTATTTAAGAAAAAAAAAATTTGGAAAATTCTTTTACAATTTTTGAAAAATTTTTACCACTAAAACAGATCGAAATTTTTTTCTTTGTTCAAATTTAAAATTTCCACGTTTCCATGGCATTCTAAACCTATTTCAACAAAAACAAATTGAAAAATATTTTCGAAAAATTTAAAAATTATTTTGCAAAAAGTTTTAACTTATTTATCACTACTATAGAATAGATGAAAAATTTGTTTTTGCTCAAAATTAAAATATCCACGTTTCATGACATTCCAAACCTATTTCGGAAAAAAAATTGCAACATTTTTTTACCATCTTGGAAAAATATTTTACCACTAGAATAAATGGAAAAAAAAAATCCTTTTGGACAAATTTAAAATTTCCACGTTTCATGACATTCTAAACATATCTCAGAAGAAAAAAATTATGAAAATTTTTTTACCAACATTTTTGAAAAATTTAAAAAAAAACAAACTTTTTAACCACCGCTATACTTCCACTCCGCTTGAATGAGGAATTGAAAATGTGACAGATACTATTTGGCATATGCACCTATTATACTTTTATTGAAAAATGTACAGGGTGGTCATCCCAAGAAATAATTATCATGGTGGACATTTGTAAAGGTATTTGCGCAAACCTTCCATATTTGGCACCTGTCATTTAGTATTGAACTTTTGTAGTTGGATGAGCACTCTGTATATTTTTTTGACCAAAACTTATCAGGTTTTCTTTGTAATAATAGTGATAACTATATTCCGATTATTATTTTCAGTGTCATTTCGTAATTATTAATTTGTTAGAGTGACTGCCATGAACAAATAAAGAGGGAAGTTCTGTGTAAACACCTTTACCGATTTTTTATGTACAGTAAATATATGGACAATTATATCAGAAGTAAGGCTGCGATTATCTTCTGTGTCCGATTTGCATACGTAAAAAAAATCTACAGATATAAAAAAAAGACAACTCACCAGACATATTCAGCTCCGGCGCCACCAACTCGTTCAGATCGGGCTCCTCTCCGTACCAAAAAATCCACAGCTCCTTGGAGGCGGCCAGACTCAGAGGGGGCGGTTGCGCCGGGGCCGACTGCCCCAGATCGAACATGTCGGCGGGGCGCGGCGTCGACACGCGCCGCCACACGCACAGGATATCGGCGGCCAGACATCTCGCGTAACTCCTCAGCACTGGGTCCTCGAGCGGCTCCCCGTTGCAGCCGCCGCCGATGGAGGTGCCGTGCCCTCCGGCGGTGCCTCCGCCACCGCCGACCCGCTCCCCCTCGCACCACACCAGCTTACGCCATTTTATGCCAGAGAGCTCGGTCTGGAAGAGAAAAAAAACATATGAAGATGCAGCATACGTAAATACAAAACAGGAATATTTGATTTTGTACAAATCAATGCATGTTACAGTACTGGTAAGATTGACAAGTTTTCTAAAATAATTATTGGTTATTAAAAAGTATATATAAATAATAAGTCTCTATCTCTGAGAATTGGACTGTTAGGGAGGCAGATAGACGGCCTATTAATGCATTAGAAATGTGGATTTGGAGACGTCTGCTGCGGGTTCCCTGGACAGCCCATCGCACCAACAACTCGATTCTCCAAGAAATCTAGATGTTTACGATTATTTTGTTTTATTGTTATTTTATTAATACTTCTAACCGCTAATTGAAATATGAGTTTCAGAAAATACTATTTTGTTTTCTGTAACTGAATTATTTTATAAATGTATCATTAAAACGTTTCTATAGCAAAATTATAAATAAAATATCTTATAATTTCTTATCTTCTTATAAAACAGTTATATTAAAGGTCTATTTGTGACAGTTTTGCTTTTAAGAACACATTGTTGTAGATTGGGCACTGAGAAAACATATAAATTAATACCTCTGTATAAACAATTATATTATGAAGTAATATTTTAAACTACCTTGCATTTGACCCACTTTTTATATATAAAGCAGACCCTTCTATTAGTATTTTTGTTCGCTAAATTAACGCCCATAGAGTGACTTAATTTGCTTAATTGATGAGTTGGCACGTCCACTTTGAGGAAACTTTTCGTACTTCGTATGAAAAGCACTAAAATTAAGTGTCATTAGATCGTGTGGTAATTTAATAATTGTACGAGTTACACATTTCAGTTTGAGGCTAACCAGAAAATTACCAATCATTTTATATGCAATGACTACACCGGCTAATAATATCTCTAGGAACTCAGATCGGACTAATTGATGAAACAGTGTATTTTCTAAGGTCACGATTGACAAAACCAACATAACTTTAGATTTTAGAGACCACACTACAAGAAACTATATTAAGAAAAATCGACAAAAAAAAAATGTTTTTTGATCTTCTGCCAATGAACTGAATGGCCTATAGACTTAATCTTGACATTTACCGTAGTTTATGCTACGTTTAACAACCTTGTGTTTGTTTATTAACACTTCGAATTTATTACTATTATAATAATAATTGTCGTGGCATTCATTATGTGTTTAATTACAAACGCCATCAAAACAGAAACTCACATTTTGGATTTATCGTTTTAAACAGATTAAAAGCTCTATATAGAGCCAAAATATGAAATGAAAAACCGACTATAAACTATATTAAACCTTAAAAGAAACAAAATTACTGGAACATTTAACATTGCAGCTTGACTTAACCCTCGACGTTACCATTTTGTTTACGCAGGGGAAAACATAGAACACCACCTGCATCGAAAGGTTTTGTGAGGGGTGCCTTATTCATGTAGGGTGTAGAGGTAACTTGTTTAAACACCGCATCCCTTGCTCTTGCTAAGTTGACTACCAGACAGGAAGAACCTGATGGTTTGACCGTCGAAATTATACCTGATGGCATCGGGTCTAAGTGGAAAATGAATGGTTCAGATTGTCTTACATAAGTATAATCGAGATTAAGGGCAAACCTCTGATTAACTTTTATGGACTATTATTCGAAATATGTGATTAAATTTTATAAACATAAAAAGACAGTAAATTAACAGATTTTAGTCAACATTGTTTACAGCAATGGATAACGTTACACAAAATAGAAAGCAATTTTTAGAAAAATACTTACTAAGTAGTTTTTAACGTTTATCACTTGCCAACTTGGTACAAGGAAAAATGCAGCAAAGAACAAACAGATGAAATTGATCCAGAAAGTGTCGAACATTCATATTAAAAAAAAAATTCACCCTTATCCGATTAATTTAAACTTATTATCTAAAATCGTCATTGAGGTCTGTTAAAAACATAATTTTTCTAAACCGATCAAATGGGTACTTGGTAAAAAAATTTAACCACATTTTTACTTCCCTCGCATATCGAAGGGAAGTATTGTTATTCGAGAAAAAATCACCTCCGAGATTTTTTCGGATTTTCACGTTACAGATCATGTAGTTTACGAAAATATAGGTTTTTCAATTCCGTCAGTCTGTCTGTCTGTTGGTGCATTAACTAAAAAACTACTTGACGGAGAACAATCTTTGGTAGGTAGCTAATGTTACTGTCAGTGGACAAATGGTTAAACTTTCACTGGGTGGACAGTCTAAAGGGAATAAATAATAAAAAAAAAAAATTGCTCAAATTTAAAATTTCTACGTTTCATGACATTCTAAACCTGTTTTTTTATTCCTTCTTCAATTCTTTGGGACTTCCTGCCACATGTATGTTTTCTTTTTAAGCGGTACTAGGGGAATCTACAAAATATATCACAATTAACCAGTATGATACTGGTAAATAAGCTCTACGCCTGTGACGTTTACGTCAACGGATCAGTTAAAGGTTGGTTTTTTTAAATAAAGAACACAAATAAGTATAGAAACTTGAAATTAAATATTTCGCCGACGTTTCGGAAATCTAATCTGTTTCCTTTTTCAAGGCTTTTTTTGAAAAATCTTTTTTGCTGTGTATGATAAATACACACCTCTAAGAATGTTTGTTATATTCAATATCCATAGATACTTACTATTTACATAGAACTGTTGATGTAGTTAACAGTTTTTTTTAGTTTTTATACAATGTTAAGTTTGTGAACTTCTTCTTTTAACATTGGCAACCAAGTTGTACAGACATCTACGGAACAATTCGACACGCATCTATCCTCATTCAATAATATTATCGCGGATTCTTTAATTTTTCTTTTTTTGCTATCTGCCTCTTTTGTTAAAATTTTTGCCGAGTCCCAGTTTATTCTATGTCCGTTCTCCCAAGTGTGTTCGCAGATCTTGGACCTCTGAATTTCATTTTTTCTTATATAATTTTGATGTTCGCCCAATCGTACACTAAAAGGTCTGGATGACTCACCCACGTATTGTTTGTTGCACTCACACGGAATACTATAAATGCAGTTTTTTGAATTTTGCTCGTGGTTCTTCGGTTTCGTCTTTGTCAGAATAGATCTTAAAGTGTTGTTTGTTTGAAAGACCGTCCTAATATCAAATCTATCACCGATGCGGCGCAACTTTTCGGATAATCCGCATACATAAGGAATTAACGCTGTGTAACGTTAATTCCTTATGTATGTATATCCCATTTTTCCAAAACGGTGTATCAGTAGAAGACTAGAAGGTCCTTAAAAAATAAAGAATAACATTTTATTTTTTAAGGACCTTCCAATGATAATACCGTTTAAAAAAATGGGGATCATGAATACTATCCCAAGATGTTACAAAAAATATATGATAATTTTAGCATTAGTGTATCATAAGTTAAAAAACAAAAGAGAACATTTTATTTTTTCAAGCACCAATTACCCATTTGATTGCTTTAGAAAAATCGTGTTAAAAAAACATCCTAAGGTTCTGGAAAAAGAAAGGAATTTGTGCCGAAACTTTATAGAGGGTAAATCATCCAGAAAAATCATGATTTTTTTTCAATGTTCCCGTTGTCAAAGAATGTTCTTGTAGTATTTATAATTGTTTAAAATTTTATTTGAATCGGTTATGCCGTTCAATAGATGAAAATTATTTTCAAAAATTTTCGACTTTTTTTTTAACTCGAAAACGGATTCATATTAAGGGCCGAAATTTGGCAAAAAGTGATATTGATCACAATCCGAGAAAAAAATTTAGCACCATCCATGCGAGGGCAAATTCGCCAATCTTAATCGACTATGTGCTACCAATTTGCAGCAGCCACATTACATTTTTCAATTTTCATAATTTCCGTGAGGGTTTGAATGTTTACTCCTTACCTACAAAATTTCAAGTTTCTATCATGTCTGGAACTACATAAATAAATATAGATAGTTGTAATGTTTATACTACAGTTTTTTATTTTCATCTATTTCCATGTTCCAAGTTCCTGTCATGTCTGGAAGTACAAAAATAGATAATAGATAGCTATAACATTTGTAGTGCAGTTTTCTGTTTCCATCTGCTTGCATAATTTCAATTTTCTAGCATATCTGGAAGCGTCAACATAGATAAGGTAGGTTACGTTTATAGTAAATTTTTTATTTGTGACGTAAAAATATTCGCGCACGTATATCTAAATCCGTTACTTACTTTTATTAGTGTAATGTGCGAAATCCAGGGATTAATCGAAAATTGATTTATATGCTAACATATGCTTTTGACTTACTTATTATCTAATCATAACGCAGATTGTCCCGACAATCTCTTAATAAATTATAAACACTATGAAAATAAAAACAGTTTTAGATAAACAAATTACTTCCGTTGGTACTCATTTAACGATCATTTACTTCCAACCAGTTGACAATTTTTGTGATAAATTAAGAATAGCTCGTGATTTTCCAAATCATTTAAAGATTTTAAGCGCAAAAATACAACGTGCCCCAAAAGCATGGGGAGTGCATTCTTCTTATTTACAAAAATTTGGGAGTAGCTCACAGCACTATTCTAGTAGGCCTCGCTGTGCTGTATGAAACGCTTGACATCATGAAGCTATTTGTCGTGGTTGTCTGTTAGATGTACGGTTTCAACAAATTTCTTTACAGTCGGTGTCTTAATAACATCAACTCTAAGTTTTAGAGAGATTCTACCCTTTAGTTGAGTTCAACTACATGTAGTGATTCGTACGCACGTTGTAAGCCGATTTGTTATGTAAACTTTGATCGCTGTGTTTTGTTGTTATTCTTCTAAATTCTACTAATTGTATATAGACCCGTTTACTTCAAGTACGTGTTACATATTTAAAATTTGTATTAAATACAAATAATAGCAACATTGTTGAATAAAACATTTATAAATCATAACGGTAAATTTTATTTATAAATACTATGCAGAAATAGGCAAGCTTTTAGTTGTGTATCGAGCCAGGTCGAGTATTTTTATTTGCAAGGTTAAAATGAGTAATTATCACAGATTTAGAGCATATTTAAATTTGTTGCGATTTTTTGCGATTTTTCGTTAAAAATGAATATTTTTCCTATGCCGTGTAGTCCTAGACTGAGTTATCTATAGCGCAAATACTGATCAAAATAATGTTTCAACAACGGTAATTAGTCATAAAGAGGTCGCCAAATAAATACGACTGTCAATGTCCAACTTAAGTTTTTTAATACAGGGTACTTAAGAATTAGGAAAATATGATTTTTAATTTGAATTCAAATCATTTGAAACAAAAGCTTTTTATACGGTATACTGGAAGCTACCTTAAAAGAAACTCCAACACTTGCCAAAGGACGCTTTAGATTTGTTAGTGCAACAACCTGTCTCCTAATGCCAAGGCAATGATGATAATTGATTATGGTGACGAGCAATTATGGCATTCTGAGTCTGATGACAGCCTTTAATTAATTAGATATGAGTACTATTTAGTATTGTTCATCACTGAATTATTTGTTAACTTCTTTGTCCATCTCAGAATTTTAGTGCTATTTCGATATTTCGATTCCAACCATCCCAATTTCCCAATCAATATTTTTCCTGTAATCATGAGATTGCCTGGGATTGGAAAATTGCTTATTCTCACCCCACTCCGTGTCGGTGCACTTTTCGTATGCTTATCTACTCTATGTGTTATTTATTTGTTTTATTTATTGTGTAATTGTTTATCTAAGACAACCACTATTTTGTTGGTTTCTTGCTATATTTTTATTTTTATTTGACGTATCAAAGCATAATTTGTGTTTATATGACCAATAAAAGATCTATCTATCTATCTATAATCGTTCAAAAAAATAATAAAAAATTTACAATCAACGGCTCTTTCTCTAACAAAACCCAATTAAAACTAATAACCCCGATGAGGAAGCAACACGAGTCACAGGCCTACACTCATATTTTACCATAACAACTGTATATCTTCTGGCATATTTACGGACTCCTTGTGAAAAAAACTGCTTGGTCATTACGACGATAAACACGATGATACGGCACCGAGCAAAAACGACACATTTCTACATTGCAGATATACAGAAAAGCGTGGCGGCGGGTACAGGTTAGTTTGATCCAATATGCAGAATGCGGCAAAGGACGGCTGAACGTTGAAACTACAAGTGGCAACGTCGCATTCGGTAAATTCTTGATAGAGACCGTAGAGACGTCGACTTCTGCATAACATTAAATCGGCTCGCCTAGTACAGGGAGGCTCTGAAAATATGCGGTAAATTTTAGAAGCGCTAGGTGCCGAACTTGATGATACTTTCTCTCATTATTATTACAATGCAACAATATAATAATTAACCCAATTCTATCCCAAAAAAAATCAATTCCAATTTGATTGAACGCAAAATTACAGAATGTTTTTTAACGTATATTTAATAGGTACATTTACTGTTTGTTTTTTTTGTTACAGTTGCAGAGAATTCGATTAATAAAATACAAATTCCCCACAATGTAAAATTTTTCTAACATGGAAAATAGGAAATAATTACTTAGGTATATTAATACCAAGAATACTAGTAATTATTGTAACTCTTATAAAAAACATAACAGATGTCTTTCTCAACAACTACTTTACCGGCCACATGCCTCGATCAACATTGAATTACAAGAAAGAAAACATGCACATTACGTACAGGCATGATGGCCACAATAATGTTATTCTAATTTAGCATATCGTTTTCAACAAACCAAAACAAATTAAAACAAAAACAGTTACCAAAAATAACAATTTCTTGAAGATATTGTTTTTCCACCTCTTAGGAAACACCCCTTATGAATCTGTGGGTTTTAAAATAATTTCAACAAGACATAAACACTAACATTTTATTTAATAATTTATTGACTATACAATACTTCAAAATAACCTGTATACTTTGTTTACTTGATATTTAACCTCACTCACTTTAACCTCAGAAAACTCTATCTCTTTCTACAAGTTTCCAGTCACTCACTATTAGGCATAGGGGATGTAATTCATAACAACCTGAATGAATGTTATTATGCACTGGGAATTCAAAAACTTTACCGAAGTTACATATGACAGTTATTGTCGTTATTGGTCTATAGATAGTAATATCATTTTTCCCCTCCTTTTTGTATACAGGACGCACTCAGAAGTGAAATTCTGAATTCAGTTTGTATAATTTTGAAGCGCAATTTTAATGTCAGACCTGTTTTGTGTTCTAAAAAAAAACTTAGTCCAATAGTTATAAAGATTTCCACACCAAAAAATGTTATCTGAGATTTTCCTTCAGTAACTGTTAGTGGAGGGATTATCCATCACAAAACCACAAAAATTAGTTCTGGGCGTACCGCGCAACCCCCTCAAAAAACCATCCCTTCGGTGAAAAAAGCCTTATTTTACTGATAACTCGTTAACCGTTGAAGATATAAAAAAATTGATATCATAAAAAGAAAGCTTGACTAATTGCCTAAAGAAAAAGTCCTGTTGTAATTTTCTTGTATATGCCATAGTTTTCGAGAAAATGGATATTGACAAAAATTGCAAATTTTGTATTTTTAATGCGCGAGAATTTTCTTATACATTTGATTTTTTTTGCGCGCGGTCTATAGAAAACATTGAATTGCTCGAAAACCAAACATGCTAGGAAGAAAAATCCAAATGGGTTTTAAAGGGGACATAAAATTACTCTCTTGTGTTGCCATTTTTGAGGGCTATTGATATTTATTAGTATATAAAAATAACAATATAATATAGTTAGTTACCTCTTGATTTTTTGCACTTTTAACTATTCACAGGTCCATAAAAAATAACTGACTTTAAGTTATAAATGCATTATCTTTTAGTTCAAAGTAGTACTTCAATGCAGAAAAGGTTGGGAATAAAAATATTCACATTTACAAATTTACCAGCATGTTGAAGTTAGCCAAATTTTGGTCTATTACTTCCACATCCACGTAGTGGATTGGAAGTAGAGTAATCGCAAAAAAATTTTCAATTTTTTTTATTGTTTCCTAAAAATAAAAAAACACCCAAATATCTTGAAAATGTAGCTCAATTTTTTTTTTCAGTTTCTAGGTATATCGTATAACTATTGTTTCTAACCATTTAATACTTAAAAAATTGTAAGTATTAAAAATTTATCAAAAAATTAAATATGCAGCCTTTTTTGGATATTTTTTTGGCTAACTTTAACATGCTGCTAAATTTGTAAATGTGAATATTTTTATTCCTAACTTTCTCTGCATTGAAGTACTACCTTAAACTAAAAGATTTATAATTTATATTATAGTCAGTTATTTTTTATGGGCCTGTAAATATTTATAGCACAAAAAATCAAGAGATAACTATATTAATTGTTATTTTTATATACTAATAAATATCAATAGCCCTCAAAAATGGCAACACAAGAGAGTATTTTATATCCCCTTTAAAACCCATTTTGATTTTTCTTCCTAGCTTGTCTGGTTTTCGAGCAATTAAATTTTTTTCTATAGGCCTCGCGCAAAAAAAATTCAAATAAACGAAAATTCGCGTGCATTAAAAACACAAATTTTGCAATTTTTGTCAATATCGATTTCCTCGAAAACCATAGCATATAAAAGAAAATTAGAAGAGGCGCCTTTTTTAGGCAATTAGTCATGCTTTCTTTTTTATGATGAGCAATTTTTTATATCTTCAACGGTGAACGAGTTATCAGTAAAATAAGACTTTTTTCACAGAAGGGGTGGTTTTTTTGGGGGGGTTGCGCGGCACACCCAGAATTGATTTTTGTGGTTTTGTGATGTCAAAATACATAAGACTGGGGACATTTTATGCTGTGAATGCAGAAGCCGACTGCTACCTCACCACCTTGAAATGCATTCTATAAATATTTTTTTCTTATAAAACTAAGCAAAATTTGATACGAAAACTAATTAGCTCAAAATGCATTGTAATACCTATTTAAAACCCTTTCACATCAGGCGTTTTTTTAGGCCAGTGGCCCCACAAACGGGGATTTTTTGCGCTCGCGCAATCGTGCGTCTCCCGTTCATTATTTTCGCGCATTAGTGCGCTTCCCGACTTCAAAGGTATGCGCGTTTATATTATGCGCAAGTTGAAATAAACTAAAATATACGATAAGATTTGTGAAAAAATAGGTGTTGATAGCAAAGCATCTTTTGACCAGTAGTCTACTATCTTTTGCTTCTTTACCTGTGCCGTCAAAAGTGAGAGAGCTATAAAACAATACATTTCATTGTTAGTCACATCAGTCCATTTTTTATCATGCGTCATGCATTCTGGCGCATTTTGCTTATAGAATAAATTTGTTTGTTCTGTAATTTTTGTCAATACTTTCTGAAAAGAACAGTTCAAAACATTGCAATATTCCAATATCATTCTCAGTATTTGAACAACCTGAATTTTTTCTATCAAAAAAGTGTATTTTTAGAATATAGATGCTATCTTGGTCCCAATCTATTTCAGGATCGCACAACTTGGATTTTTTCTTTCTTGGTTCTCCTGAAAATAGAATCCAATATGCAATGTCTAATCATAAAATATTTATTTGGTATATACAGAATTTTTATGCTGAAGAAGATAAGAACTAATGCCAATATTTCAACGCTACATATTCCCTCAAACATAACATCCAAGCCTTTTTCCATCTAAGAATACAAATTATTATTGAATATTCGTAAAATTTAATTCCTCATCCTCAAGTCCTGAAAACAATACTTCATTCGATATTTTCGATTCAGTCCCTCCAACCCCCTTCGCTCACCCATTTGCCACTTATACAATTTTTTTTAAATTTTTCCACCCATTTGTGAGGTACAACATTAACATAAAACAGGCCCAAACTAATGCAAAAGTAAATCAATATTTGGCATAATTTTAAAGTTCATTTGAACAAATATTTATCAGCTTGACACTGAACTTCTTGGAACCCCAAGGTATTGGATTGTCTTCCAAATTTAGATTGTTTTCTTTATCTGTGTCAGTTTCACTTGTTGCTTCTTCAGAGACAACACTGATGTCACTATCAATATTGTGGTTATCTTGTTCATAATCACTATCTGAATCACTTTCTGGGTCAAGATCCAATAATTCGTTTACATCATCATTATCTGATTCTTTCAAGCTCGTTATCTTTTAAGTATTTATTTTTTCTGCTCATTTTGTAAAAAATATACTTTATTTTAAGGCAAATTTGCAGCTGTTTACACACAATATATTGTCTGAGACCCTCAAGAATAAACTGCGGGTGTGCAACTGTTTTTCGGACCACAGTTTCTTTGCAACTAAAAAGCTACAACTCGTTAAAATGCTTTAAACACATATCAGACGGCAATCGTGCGCCTCCCGATTTTAAGTGCTATTCACGGCGTTCGAAAATATGCGTCTCCCGCAGATATGTCAATCAGAAATTGGCGCGTTTTTGCGTCTCCCGTCGAGAAAGGGTTAAACTCTCAAATAAGTAGGTATACCTAGTTTAAGATCTGATCACCCACTGAAAAGGCCCGTTGATATATCCGGATAGAACTCGTCAGCGACATAATATTTTCATTACACCAACACAACGCTCACTTTAGCTAGTTCGCCCTGTAGGACGACAGTCGAGCGGTCGTTAACGGCGTACAAACAATGCGCTCATGAAAATAAACAGTTTCTGAACATCTAAAACTGCTGCTAGTAATTTTATCAGCACCTCTTTGTGCTTTTGTTATTTCTGAACGATAAACGGAAAGCAATAATAGACCGGGCTATTCTCGCGACCGAGTAGGTCGGTACGAATTTTCGAAAGATGTAGGTTGGAGTTCCAGGAACGCCGAAATTAATATTTCGTCTCGTCGACGATTTCAAAACGAGATTTTCTTGTAAACAATAAAGAACAAAGATACGGACACAGGTAACATTCCTAATATAACATTGAGGACGTGAACTGATATCATTCAGTGGCGTGCGAGGTTGAGAATTTGTGATTTGCGGCGTTTGCCAATAGGCCCATAATTTTTTTTGTCTTGACGAGAATTATGCCAAAAATTTAAACTTTCTGACTGGTCCTTCATGTATAAAGAAATTATTGTAGTCGGCGCTTTCAAAAACGCCGGAATAGCCAAAGTAGTCGTGTTGTAACGTTACACCGCTCGAACCGCGCAGAGAATACGTATAATGGCAATGTCTACCAAGGCATGATCCGACCATTTTATTGTTCATTCCTGAAAGTGGCCATTCCCTATAAAGAGACATCCAATAGGGAAATATTTATAATTTTTACCCATAACTTTTTTTTCTTAGTACGTATATTTAAAAAAACTATAAGAGTACCTAAGTAAAACCACAACAAGACTATTGCTCTGAATTTTAGTGGTTTGCAAAATAGCTTGATTTAAAACTACAAAATAGGAAGATTAACATAATTTTAAAATTTAAATCAAGCTCTTTTGCAAACCACTGAAATTATTGAGTGAAAATTTATAAGTATAGTGTTTACGAAGTCAATTGAAACTGGTCAGTGTTAAAGCACAGGACCGTGCGCACTTAACTTGATATTTTGTCCTATGTATTTAACAATGGTATCGAGAATCGAATAATAGTTGAAACTGTGCAGGCGAGTACGAGACTTGCAATGTAATCAGCCTGAATGAACCATCTACGACTGCACTGGTTAAAAAGATAATAAAACGGACAGGTCCACTAGCATAAAAAAAAACCTTGTAAATAGTTTCTCACGAGTCAACGTGGACTTGTGAGATGTGTTGTCATTGGCCTGCGTTTGAGGACGGGTGGCGACGATTGGCTGGCACCCGGGTATTCCTCAGTCCGATTGGTCGGTCGGTGTTTGAGTTATATCAGTCATTAGTCAACGTGGACTCGATATTTCTCCAGTGCAGTGCGAAAAATGGTTTTCAGAACAGCTTTATACCAAATATTCCGCCTAATTCGGTAATTGTATTAGATAATGCTTCCTATCACTCGCGAATATTAAATAAAATACCAAACACCAGTACAAGGAAGACATTTTAAAACTCATGAGAGAAAAAAATATGGAAATTCCTGTAAAAGTTCCAATAAAGCGCGAATTACTGAAATGAATAAAAGAACAGAATTTCAAAAGGGAATATGTTATTGATAACTTATCCAATATACACGGTCATACACTTTTGCGGTTACCTCCGTACCATGCATATTTAATCTTATCGAGATGGTTTGAGCAACTTTAAAAGATCGTTTGTGAAAATGTAATGACTCCAACGTTAAGCGCGGTAGTAATTGATCGTATAAAAGAAGTAATAAATGACCTCGACAATACTGAATTATGGAAAAATTGCGTTAAGCATGTAATTGAAAAAGAAAATCAATATCCAAGACTACCCCCCATTGCGCCAATTGTAATTCAACCGGATAATGATTGCTCTTCAGAAAGCGAAGATTCGGACGCATCAACTTTTAGCATTTAACTTTTTAATATATATTTTCAGAACAAAATATTTAGCTATTACAGGGTTCCCACCAACATTGGAATTTTGAATTCCCTGACTTTCCCTGACATTCCAGGAACAAAATTTTAATTTTCCAGGACCAAAATATGAAAATATAGTACATTCTAATAAAACTTGTATATAGGTTGACATTAATGTAATTGTATTATCTTCAGATCGGCATGGAAAAAATATGGGAAATCATTAAAGTAATTTTTGTCATCATTTTGTTTATAAGAATTTATAAGTATAATCAATAGTTAAAATTACACCTATATTTGTTAGCAAAATATATAAAATTCAAATCTTATAGGTAATTTTTGTACAGTAGAAAATCAATTCAAAAGATTTTATACGACTGAAATTCCAGGATTTTATTGAAATTTCTTGGATTCCCTGACTTTTCCAGGTCTCCAGGACCACATTTTGGATTCCCTGACTTTACCAGGTTTCCAGGTTTTTCCAGGTTGGTGGGAACTCTGTATTACGAAGTTTACCTTTTTATTGCTACATTTCTTGGAATATATTTTATTTAGTCGACAAGAAATTTTAATTTAAGTTACTTTATTCTAGAGACATATTTTAATTTTGTTTTTATTTATCTTTTATCTATACAAGTATTTATTTTTGTTGTACTAATTCTTTGCTTTGGTTAAGAAACTTACATTTTTATTTTAGAAGAAACTTGAATTTTATTTTTACTATTTAACATCCTTGCCCCTCGCCAATCTAACCTGTACCATTCCCTCATCCTGGCAAGGATATGTTCATACCTTCTCGTTGTTCCTTGCTGAGCAATAACATATTTCAATATAGTATGAGAAAACTAAACCCAATAAATTTAAATATTTAGACTTTATATCTAAAACTGACATAATACTTCAAAAATATGTTATTGGATAAATGAACAAAAATAGCCTATCTTAGAAACAAAAGATAATAAAAATTAAGTAACACAATTTTCAAAAAATTATAATATTTTCTTAAGGCAAGCATTTCTATTTACCTCCGCCCATATACAATAAAGAGTTGCCGACTGTTTTTGCCGGCTTTTAGTTTTTATACGATTTCAATTGTGCTCGTATAGACTTTATAAGAAAATTACAAGAGGGAGTTTTTTTAGGCAATTAGTCAAGCTTTCCTTTTTATGATGAGCAATTTTTTTATATCTTCAACGGTTAACGAGTTATCAGTGTAAAATAAGACTTTTTATACCGAAGTGGTAGTTTTTTTGGGGGGTTGCGCGGCACCCCCAGAACTGATTTTTGTAGTTTTGTGATGTTTAATCCTCGCACTAACACTCACGGAAGAAAAATCTCAGACAACATTTTTTGCGAGCTTCTGGTGTATATTTTTCTTTACCGACTGGACTACTAATACACAGTAAAAAGCTGAAATGCGGCTTATTAATTTTGAAACACCCCGTGGATATCAACTTTTATTATTTCTTCTAGATTACTTAAATAGGTAGAGTGTGTTTTTCTTCGTGATTTTTGGTCAAGGAGAACCGCATTAAATACTTTCTTTTACTGAACTGAATAATAAAAATATTACAAAACATTAGCGTAGTAAACAATTTCAATTTCGCAACTCCGCTGGACTCTTTTTATAGGTAACATAATTAAAGGGAAATTTAGAGGTTTTTTTAGGTGAAACCTCGAAACAATTTTCTAACAAAATTAAAATTGATTCAAGTTTTAATAGACAAGTAAACAAAACAAGGGGTTATCGTCATAATACGTTGTCTATGTATATTAAAACTGCATCCTCTCTCGATTAAGTTGTATGTGTGTGTCCGGCTATCAAATTTATTCAGGAGGTTTGATCGCATAGGTGCAAATTAGAGTCGAACATACTTTGAGAATATGAGTGTGAAAGGATTCGTATCTATACATCGCTCGAGTCGCCATAGGCGGAGGTAGTTAAATACATATTAATACTTGTAGCCAAGAAAATGCTAGTAACGACGATAACCTGCAGAACGAAAGGTAAGTATTTATAACTGTCCGTTATAATTTTAACTAATTGCCACGAGTTGCATTTAATTTAAAATTGTAACTCGTGTAGGTAAATTTTAAAATCTTAAACAAATAAATTGGCCACACTTTAATCTGTGTATTAGTTTAAACGTTAATTTATTAATCCAATTAGCTTATCAAGTCATTTTCGAAACAGGTTTATTAAAGGAGTTTTTTTTTTTAAAACCATACAATAGTTTAAAAGTGAATTATTTATTATTTGTTTGCTTGTGATGATGAAACATATTTTTTATAGGATTTTGCAAACAGCGGAAAAAACTATCTATGAGAACTATGGGTATTGTCTTGGTTTTGTATGAAACATCGTTATGGGCGGCTTTGTGCCTTTCTGATGAGCTCAGAATAAGGGCGAAAAACTGTTCAAAGGCTAAGCATTTCCAAGAAATTGAATGAGAGATTTTATGAAAATGTAATCCATTAGAATGAAAACAATGTTAATATCCATTTTTCACTATTGGCTTCTCTTTCTAATGTTACCTTCTTCCTCTGATTGTCACTTTGTGGCAACTGCGCAAAAACTTAAATTTAAATTTTTTTCCTTCTTCAATTCTTTGGGACTTCCTGCCACATGTATGTTTCTTTTTAAGCGGTGCTCGGGAAATCTACAAAATATCACAATTAACCAGTATGTTACTGGTAAATAACCTCTACGCCTGTCACTTTTACGTCAAAGGATCAGTTAGAGGTTGCTTTTTTTAAATAAACAACACAAATAAGTATAAAAACTTGAAATTAAATATTTCGCCAACGTTTCGGAAATCTATTCTGTTTCCTTTTTCAAGGCTTTTTTGAAAAATCTTTTGTGCTGTGTATGATAAATACACTAAGAATGTTTGTTATATTCAATATCCATAGATACTTACTATTTACATAGGACTGTTGATATAGTTAACAGTTTTTTTTTGTTTTTATACAATGTTAAGTTTGTGAAGTTCTTCTTTTAACATTGGAAACCAAGTTGTACAGACATCTACGGAACAATTCAACACGCATCTATGCTCATTCAATAATATTATCGCGGATTCTTTAATTTTTCTTTTTTTCCTATCTGCCTCTTTTGTTAAAATTTTTCCCGAGTCCCACTTTATATTCTGTGTCCATTCTCCCAAGCGTGTTCGCAGATCTTGGACCTCTGAATTTCATTTTTTCACATATAATTTTGATGTTCGCCCAATCTTACACTAAATGGTCTGGATGACTCACCCACGTAATGTTTGTTGCACTCACACGGAATAATATAAATGCAATTTTTTGAATTTTGCTCGTGGTTCTTCGGTTTCGTCTTTGTCAGAATAGATCTTAAAGTGTTGTTTGTTTGAAATACCGTCCTAATATCAAATCTATCACCGATGCGGCGCAACTTTTCGGATAATCCGCATACATAAGGAATTAACGCCGTGTAACGTTTTTCAGGTTTTTGTCGTACCTGATTGTTATTTTCAATATTTATGAAGGTTTTATCAACAAAACCCCCAGGGTATTGGTTATTTATAAGAACTTCCTTTATAAACAGCTTCTCATTGTTTAGTATTTCATCATTAGAAGAAACGATTTTGGCCCTATCATACAAACATTTTACAACATCCCTCTTAACGTGCACAGCCTGATTTTAGTTGAAATTGAAATATCTGTTGGTATGTGTTGGTTTTCTATAAACACTTGTTTCAATTGTACCATTTACTCTTTTAATTAAAACATCTAAAAATGGTAATTCACTTCTAGTTTCCTTTTCTAAAGTGAATTTAATAGAAGGTTCTTTATTATTTAAATGTTCCAAAAAACTATCTAGTAACTCAATACCATGAGGCCAGGTTGTAAAGATATCATCTACGTATCTCCACTAGATAACCGGTTTGTATGCACAATTTTGAACATGTCTATCAAAATCCTCCATAAATATATTGCTTAAAATCGGTGACAATGGAGAACCCATTACCATACCGAAATCCTGCTGATAGAAATCATTTTCCAATTGAAAATAAGTTGTTTTTATACACATAGTTAAAAGTTCCATTATGGTATTTACACTCAATTTAGTTCTAGCTTCCAAATTATTTTCATTTAACAATTTGTCTTTGATTATTTTTAAAGTTTTGTCTACTGGGACGTTAGTGAACAGACTAACTACGTCAAAACTAACCATCAGATGTGTATTATGAATATTGTTTTCATAAACTTTTTCGATAAAATGTTTAGTATTTCCAACTAATGGATTAACAATTTTAGCAAGAATTTTGCCAAATTGCGGCATGGCGAATTAATGGAACTAACAATTGATCTTAATGGGACATTCTGTTTATGTATTTTTGGTAAGCCATAAAAATGAGGAGGCTTGCTATAATGCGGTGTAAGCTTCCGTCGTTCAAAGTAATTATATTCATTTTTGTATTTAAATAAAGTTCTATCAATTTTGCCCTCAATTGGTTTTGTTTGTTTTTTACTTAATTTTGAGTATGGTCCTTCATTGATAAGTGTCATGATTTTCTCATCATATGTATTTTTATTTATAATGACTGTGGCATTACCTTTGTCCGCTGGCAAAATTTTAATGGATCAAAGAACACTTTAAGATCTATTCTGACAAAGACGAAACCGAAGAACCACGAGCAAAATTCAAAAAATTGCATTTATAGTATTCCGTGTGAGTGCAACAAACATTACGTGGGTGAGTCATCCAGAACATTTAGTGTAAGATTGGGCGAACATCAAAATTATATAAGAAAAAATGAAATTCAGAGGTCCAAGATCTGTGAACACGCTTGGGAGAATGGACACAGAATATAAACTGGGACTAGGCAAAAATTTTAACAAAAGAGGCAGATAGCAAAAAAAGAAAAATTAAAGAATCCGCGATATTATTGAATGAAGATAGATGCGTGTCGAATTGTTCCGTAGATGTCTGTACAACTTGGTTGCCAATGTTAAAAGAAGAACACGTCACAAACTAAAAACACTGTTAACTATATCAACAGTCCTATGTAAATAGTAAGTACCTATGGATACTGAATATAACAAACATTCTTAGAGCTGTGTATTTACCATACACAGCAAAAAAGATTTTTCAAAAAAGCCTTGAAAAAGTAAACAGGATAGATTTCCGAAACGTCGGCGAAATATTTAATTTCAAGTTTTTATACTTATTTTTGTTGTTTATTTAAAAAAAAAGCAACCTTTAACTGATCCTTTGACATAAAAGTCACAGGCGTAGAGGTTATTTACCAGTAACATACTGGTTAATTGTGATATTTTGTAGATTCCCCGAGCACCGCTTAAAAAGAAAACGTACATGTGGCAGGAAGTTCCAAAGAATTGAAGAAGGAAAAAAATTAAGATAATGCCACAAATAACATTTAGACAATACCTAGTTAAATTTAAATGTCGAGGTCAATGGCGCCATTGCTAAAAGATAAAAGGTTTTCCGCCCGCTGTCCTATCTTGTTAATTCTCTAACCTTTGCAGTTAGATAGATGAGAACTAATATTCACAATAATAAAATTCCACTCGCAATATAATGCTTGGCCTGTAAAGCGCAAGATTCCATACAAAAAGAATCACTTGCCAGTTTTCAAACAAAGTACTAGTTTGTAACAGACATCGTTTCCTACTTTTATGGACAATAGTTCTAATTAAATACACAGCTGAACGTTAGATAGAACAATACCCATTGTGACAACTGAGCAATTACCACAAATATAAGGCGAAGTACTGGCAATTTTGCCAGGTGCTTTGGCCGCGGCCTGCTATAATTCTCCCACGGTGAAAGTGACATGAAGAAAGTGGAGTGGGAGGCCTTCGAACCATCTGCGGTTAAGCGATTGAAAATATTTCTCTCAGTAATCGTGACATCATGGAAACTGGAGCGAATATTTTTATAGCTATGGGCAGTGGCGGAGATCGACAAATGATGTAATGGGTCCACAATTCCTTACGGCCTTCTAATCACCTTGCCACTATGTTACCGGATAGAGGGGTGTTTCTATAATTAATTTATTTAAATTACATGCTCTAAAGAACTTGGGAAGTGTAGTAACTATGCAAAAAATTAAAATTTTCTGACTACTCCTTGTGTAAAAAAAATTATTGACGTGACGTCGGTGCATTCAAAAACGCCGGCATAGTCAGAGAGTCGAGTTGTGAGGTTACATCGCTCTAAATGCGCAGAGAATACGTATATTGATAATGTCTATCTATCGCCATGACGTGATTGTTTTATTTTGTTGTAATAAATATTAAGACTCCCATTATCAAGATCTTGTACACTTGATTTAAAAAAAACGGGTACACTTTCTTTTAGCTATGTAAATCATTCGCTCTTTGATTGATATTAATATTCTTACAAATGTCACTTTGACGTTAATCAGTGGCGTCATTGTTAAAAATGGTTCGACATCTAACAGATATTCAAATATTTCGAATTGTTTCTAAAATTGAAGATGGTTGGTCCATAAGAAGACTTGCTGCTGAATACAATGTGAGTAAAACCACGATAATGAGTGTTAAAAAACAATGGGAAACCAACCAAACGGTATCCCGTAAAGTTGGTTCCGGTAGGTCCAGAAAGAGCAATAATCAAGAAGATGAAAATCTTATAAATTACCTAAGAGAACACCCTTGGCAGACTGCAGTAAATGCAATTTCAGAGACAAATTTCCCTGCTTCGGTACCTACTGCTTGCAGTAGAATAAAACTACAAAGCGACTTGAAGAGTTGTTCAGCGGCTAAAAAATACAAACTTTCAGAGGAAAAGAAGCAGGGTAGGATTATTTTTGCACTCAACTATATTAATCAATGATGAAAACTTCTGGGGACAAGTTGTCTTTTCTGACGAAAAGGTTTTTAAATCCTGTAACGATGGACATATTCGCGTATATAGGCCTCCCCTTCCACTAGATACGACGAAAAATATACTTTCGATCCACAAGTATCAGGAAGGTTTTCAGTCAACGTCTGGGCTTGGATAAGCCTAACAACCGGTTTTACAATCGCAAGTTAACTTTCAGGTTAGTTGACTTTTACTTGCAGGTTAACTATAACTTTACCGACACATGCGTTTTTCAATATAAAGTTAAGTGATGATTTGTAAACGAGAGGTTGTGAATAAAATTTATAATGTTGGTACTGGAAAATGGGTAACATACATAAAATGTATGAATTTTGGTCCAAAGTCACGTCACCTGCTATCAAATATAAATGTCAGAAGCAATGTATGAGTTAGTGGTCTATGCTAAGTAAGTAGGTAGTATTTAGTCTCGATCTATTTAAAAAATCTCTTCCATCGTATTCTTGGAAAAAGTTAGGTCTATACAGGATTACCCTGGCTACTCATCACTGCTATATGCATTTACTTCGTACATATCCATTTTTAGGCAAAATATCAAAAAATTGTTTTGTGACAGTTATTTTATAGGTTATAAATTGCCAGTAAACTACCAACTTCTAGTTTACCCACACCTCATCTGCTAGTAAAGTTAACTACAAGATAACTACCACATCGAAAATGACCAGCTATTGTAAAACCCAATTTCTATAATAACCTGAAAGTTAACTCTGACTGGAAGTTAACTAGCGATTGTAAAACTGGCCGTAAGTGGGTTAGGTGTATGTTGGTCATCTCAATTCCATTAAATATATTGAAATATTAGACAATATTATGTTGCCGTCAGTAATAGAGGTGTTTCCGAAAAATAATTTTATTTTCCAACAAGACAACTGCTCCATACATACGGCCCATCGTGTCAGGCAATGGTTTCTTAATAAAAACGTAGAGTTGTTACCGTGGCCATCTAAAAGTCCGGATTTAAATCCAATTGAAAATGTTTGGGGACTAATCGTGAAACATATAAGAAAATTAAATAACCATTCAAACAATGCTCAAGAATTGGAAGGGATAATTGAAGACGCTTGGGAGAACTTGTCGCAAGAAGTTGACCTTGCAAGAAATCTGATTTTGTCCATGCCTGCAAGACTTCAGGCAGTTTTAGACGCTAATGGAGCAATGACAAAATATTAGTTAATTCTGTATTACGTAGTTGAAGTTCATTTATTTTATTTTTTTATTGTATTTTTATGGTCAGTTTGCATTGTTTACATTTTTTTTAATCTCAAGTGGTATTTTTGTGCTTTTATTTTAAAAATAGAATTATCATTATTCAGTTAGTATTGTTATGAATTACACCCCCTTGGAAAAGGAGATGGTACGCCTATGCCTCTGATGGTGACTGGAAAGGCTCTAGAAAGAGCCAAGGACTTTTCTAGCTTATGGTTGGAGAAGATTCTGGATTGATCTAGAGCTAATTTCGGAGTATATAAGGCGCGATTACAAGCGCGGAAGAAGAAGTTTATTTGAGAAGTGACACGCTCGGTAAAAAGTGAGGTTAACTATTAAGTAAACAAGTATTGTAGTCAGTAAATTGTTAAATAAAGTGTTAGTAGTGTTTAATCTCTTGTTAAAATTATTTAGAACCCACGAATTCATACAGGGTGTTTCCTAAAAGGTGGAAATCCGTAACAGTATTTTAATTACAACCAATAGTAGAATTATCCGTAACAAATATTATTTTTTTTAAACAATAATATGGCAGGCTTGAAAATGTTTTGAAAGTTATTTTCTAATTATTTTTTAAAATTCCATTTGAATAAAATAAAAAAGAAAGGTTTAATAAGTTTAAAAACACTAAGAAAACCGGTCTCCTCCAAAAAAGCCAGGTCCGGGGCAAATCACTTCTTTTCCACCCCCCTCAAACTATTAAGATTTTCGATTACAAGAGTCGTACCAGTTTTTTTTTGAAATCAAGTATACTAACATGAATGTCGTGTATAGACGTGTCGTAGGACGCCCCCGAAAAAAGCGCAAAAAAGTTGTTTAAAGCCCCATTAAACTCGATAAAATTTAAGCCACCGGTAGGTCAAGAAATTCTGCGTAAGGTGAAGTGTCATAATAGAAAACCAAAGTACGTATGGAATTAATATTTGTACCGGGAGTATAGTGTTTTTAATAGTACCAAAAATAAAGTAAACAAGTACAGGTGCACTGCCTGACCGTCGACGAAAATAGACCTATCTATACCGAAAGACCCTTTCGAGTGGTTTATTGCGGTAAATAAAGCTGAGCAATAAGTAAATATTTAGTGTCAAGTAAGCGATACGTGTTTATAAGGTAATGTAGGCATACTAGCTGTGTTGTGACTCAGAGCAATAAAACTCCAACTAGAACTGTTTCTTTGAAAGTGTACATAAATAATAAATATTTTCTGCTATGAAAAGTTCTTATCAGCCCAAGAAAAGAAAGGGAAATAAATCAGCGATCACAAGACCAAGCGTTACAGAAAGCTAAGCTATAAATTAATTTATTTTATTTTATTACTTTATCAACTTAATTTCAATTAATTTATTAAATCAAAACCTAACATTTTTAAACAGTTTCCTATTAATATTAAACCTGTGCTAAACAGAAGATGGGTAATAAAATAGAAAAATACCCGGAATTGGAAACCGGCAACTGAAACTAATTACTACAAAAACAAACCAATATACACAGGGTATACAAAATATTCTCTCGGGCCTCTTTCTCATTTGCAGCCCGTTGTAAAAAGCTCTTTTACCGCGAGATAGATAATATTTAAAAAATCTCTTACAGCAAGTTAACATAGGTCTTAAAAACAAATAAAATGGACACACTAGCATGGAGACGAAAAGAAGCATCTCACAAACACCTTCACTCCCCATCCTATATTAATACCCCTTCCTCACGCATCAAGTGGCTCTCGCTGCTGATAACAAGCTTGTCTCATTGAAAACATCCAGATTGGATGTTCGGAAGTGGCAGCAATGCCTACCTTGCGCTGGCAAATCAATCAAACCAACCAACATGAATAAAAAACGCAAGTATTGTGAAGTCATTTGCGAGTTTTTATAGTGTTTTACGCAATTTAATGTTATTATAATTTAAGTTTTCGAATAATCCCGCCTGATGTGGGTGCTTCTGCGCATGTGCGCCACATGAACCTTAGAGGGGACAAAAGTTAAAGGGCAGTTGAGTAGAGTTGACAAGTTAGAACTGAAGAGAACGCCCGAATATTCTGCCTACGCCTATTTGTAAAAACCTGTATGTTTTGTTTAGTGATGATTGTCAGTGTTGCGGAATTTATTAATTTCAATGTTAAGTTTAAGCCGCCACCGGCGGCAGGAGTTTAAACTGTTTATATTGATTTTATTGAGCCGAACTGATCGTGATCCGTCCAAGAGACGTGGTTGTCTGGTTGGCTCCGGGTCGCGATCCGGGGAGGTAACGTCTGTATTTTATGAATTTAAATAAATATGTAATGGCGATGATGACGATGGTGTTGTAGAATGATACATAATTATAAAAAGAAACCAGCAGGAATTATTAGTTACAGTCCATGTTAACCAATAATAAACACATTTAATGTGAATGTGGTTGAGTCTCTGTACGTTACATAAACGCCACCCTGGATACAAGATAATCTCGATTTTTTGCGGACCAGAATGTCGCATCTGACCTCGACGATAAAGACATTCGGAGCCAGTTGTGAGGAAAATATGCAGCGGTCGCGCTACCGGCATCTAACGATCTCGGAACAATTCTACGAATTCAACAGTCCACAACGACTCAAATTTCCAAAGCGCTTACAGTCCAGTTACCAAGAGTTTTAACCTCGGAAAAGGAAGAATGGCGGACATTTACACACGATATTTTCGAAGTATACTATTTAAATTTATATAGGGAGCCCGTCATTTAAACGACTGGAATATATCGGGAAATATTTATCGGACAAAAAAAAACTGACCATATTGGCTGGCATATTTAATTTGTCACGGAAACTGCCATTTTCTTCACCTTGACAACATTTTGTTCATTTGTTCGTTTTATATACATATGCTCATATCTTCCTCAGTTTCTTTAAGATCAACATACCATTTTTGTTATGCAATCAACAAAAATTGGATATAGTTTACAAAAAATTACTTCGTGCATTTCTGTCTACTGAAAACGGTTAAAAAATTGAGCATGTCAAACATATCTACAAATTTTTGGGAAAAATACTCATTCGCAGTACTTAATTTATTCAAGTACTTTAATAATTTTTACAAATAAACTAAAATAGGGTACTAGTATAGTCGTCTACAAATATTGAATGCACATAAAAAAGGCATAAAACCGACCGTAAACCACTGTCTCGTTAGCTCCCACAGAGCCGTACTTAAAATTTTTGTGCACAATAATAGTAGTTTAGAAGTTATTATCTTTGGCAAATAAATAGTTACTTGGTACAGTATAAATTTTAAAAAATTACTTTGTTTTGCCTGTATCAAGATAGGAATAATATACTCGCTCACTATCTTCATGCATTACAATTAGCCAGATACGCCAGAAAACAGCCGCATGCTAATAAAAGTACCACGAATCTAAATTATGGTTTATTTTTAAGAGTCTATAACTTAAAAACTGTATAAGATATCGAGCTATTATCTTTTGTAAAAACTTTGTTGATCTTTAAACCATATTGCATTCGCATATAATATATAAAAAATTCAACATTTAATATAGTTGCTCGCATGCCGAAATTTCAAGCACAAATTTTGTTCCTGCGATTTAGGATTTATTTAGAAAAAAAGCGTAAGTGATTTTGAAATTCTATCAGTACCTACAAGATAGATGTGCTCATGCCAGTAGTGTATAATTATAAAAAATCACACGTAGTTAATTTTCTAGCGAGAGGTATACGTTTAAAAATACGACTTCTTGAAATAACATTCCGCCATCTTTTTTTCTTGTGGAGAAGTTAGAAGTTGTGAAACCGTCAACAAAAGTCCAACAAGCCATTTCTAATGCCCAGTAGGACCCTCTTTCGATATGCGAGCTCAAAAATTCAAAAACCTTGCTGGAAATGCTGGAATGGGTTACTTGGCGATTTTGGAAGGCGTGGACCCACTGGACCCTCTACTTAATTCGATATTCCATAATACACTGACATTAAGTTCGGCTCTGTCGTGTGTAGGATTTACATACATGCTGTAAACCGTTACATCTTAAAATATTTTCGGTAGGGGCGAGTCGGGTAACTACATCAAATAATTTGAAATTATAATTGAAACAGGTGTGTTGCTTACATAAGAACATGTATTAAGTAATAAATTACATTTATCATTCAAGATTCTTTACAAAACTAGAACATGCGTCGCTCTCCCATCTATACATAAGCGGCACAGCTTTGAGGTTTTTTCTGTGGATTAAATATATGGAGGTCTACTATATCAGGAAATTAGCAAAATTTAACAGAAACTGAATTAGCTTCCACTAGTTGTAACCATCAAAAATTTAATCCTGAGGATTGTGGCTGGGTGCTAAACACCCGATACTAATTTACTCCAACCAGGATGGTTTGAAGATGAACCTACAACTTTACTTGTAGAAGATAATGTCTTCAAAGAGAAATCGACCGAAGAAGAATCTGATAATTCAGATGATGAAACATCAGAATCAGAAGACGAAGATCAGTTTTTTGTAATAAGATATTTTTCTAACTTTATTTTTCGTATCAGTAACTATGTATTATTATAAAAACACGTACATAAGCATTAAATTAAAAATGATTTATAATTTACCAACCTTGTTTTTTTTTAACTCCATTATCCCAATTTGTTCAAAATTAACGTTTAGTTCTTATTAATTTTGATTTTCATAATTATTTTTAATTATAAAAAATCGGTAAAGGTATTTACACAGAACTTCCCTCGTTATTTTTTTTTTAGATTAGATTTTATTTCCCAAGAATTAATGTTACATAACAATAATAATACAATATGCTCGTATAGTTACATACCTAACATAGTGCGCCTTAATCAAGACATAAGGGAAAGTGCATTTACTTAAATAAGTTCATTCATAATGAATATACAATGTGCTTACTTAAATAAATTCAAACATTATAAATATACAATGCATAGAAAAGGTTTGGAAGTAAACCCTTTGAAAACCTTTTATGGATGAAATTTTGTAGTGAAGTATTCTTCTAGGTTATAGAACACGTAATTATTTAAAACTTTCTTTAGTCTGATTTTGAATAAGTTTGGGTTGTTTATGCTAGTGATAGAATTTGGTAGGTGATTATAAACTTTTACTCCGGAGTATAGAGGTCCTTTCCTATTTGTGACAAATCTATAATTTGGTGCAATTAGTTTTGAATTAGATCTGGTATTGTAATCATGAATATCAGTGGCTGTAGATATTTCGTTCCGTTGTCTGTAAATCATTATAGTTAATTTATATATATAGAGATTGACTACAGTGGGTATACGTAAATTTTTAAACGCCATTCTACAGGATTCTCTCGGGTGCATACCACAAATTGCTCGTATAGCACGTTTTTGTGTGATTAAAATTTTTTGAAGACATGTTGCGTTTCCCCAAAATTCTACACCAAATTGCAGTATGCTTTGAAAGTATGCAAAATACACAGATAGTGCTGCTGCATGGCTGATATTTTCTTTGACATTCTTTATTGCATAAATTGCATGTCCAAGTTTTTTATTTAAATCAAAAATATGTGTCGACCAATTTAACGATTTATCAATATATATTCCTAAGAATTTAGTGTCAGTTACTGATGCTATTTGACCTAGATCTGTTTGAATATTTATATCTGGTATTGGTGCGCGTGATTTTTCAAATGTTATATTCATTGTTTTCTCAACATTTAAGAGTAGTTTATTAGCGTGAAACCAGTTTGTAATACCATTCATTGCCTCTTCGCTTTTAACTTTAAGGCTGTCCAAGTTATCATCATTCACTATGATACTGGTATCATCAGCGAACAATGAAAATTGTAACGAAGGGAAATTATCAACAAGATCATTTATATATATTAAAAATAATACTGGACCCAATATGGACCCCTGTGGCACTCCAGATTTGATATCTTTTGCTTCCGTAATAACGGTTTTTCCAACTCCCCGAGATTCGTCATAAAGTCTGACATGTGCTGATCTATGTTTTAAATACGAGTTATTTGCGCATGGCAGTCACTCTAAAAAATTAATAATTACGAAATGACATTGAGAATAATAAACGGAATAGAGTTATTGCTATTATTACAAAGAAAACTTGATAAGTTTTGGTCAAAAAAATATACAGATTGCTCTTCTAACAGCAAAAGTTCAATACTAAATAGCAGGTGCCACATATGGCAGGCTTGCGCAAATACCTTTACAAATGTTCACCATGACTGAATTATTTCTTGGGATGACCACCCTGTACATTTTTCAATAAAAGTATAATAGGTGCATATGCCAGATATTATTGCCATCTGTCACATTTTCAATCCAACATTCATGTAATGGAGTGGAAGTATAGTGGTGGTTAAAAAATTTAATTTTTTAAAAAAATTTTCAAAAGATGGTAAAATAATTTTCAAAATTTTTTCTTCTGAAATAGGTTTAAAATGTCAAACGTAGAAATTTTAAATTTGAGCAAAAAGGAAAGTTTCCTTCTATTCTATAGTAGTGCTAAAAAAAGTTTAAAAATTAAAAATTGTATTTTTTAAAATAGGTTTAGAATGCTATGAAACGTGAAAATTTTAAAGGGCAAATAAAAAAAAAATCGATTTTAGTGGTAAAAACTTTTTGAAAAATGTTGGTGAAAAAAATTTTCAATTTTTTTTTTTCTGAAATACCTACGTTTAGAATGTCATTTAAATTTGAGCATTCTAGTGTTAAATTTTTTTCCAAACTGGTAACAAAATGTTGCAAATTTTATTTTCCGAAATTGGTTTGGAATATCATGAAACGTGGAAATTTTAAATTTGAGCAAAAAACATTTTTTCGTCTGTTCTATAGTAGTGATACATAAATGGATTAAAAATATCTTCAAATTTTTTTAAAAATTCTTCAAAAACATTTTTAAATTTGTTTGAATAGTTTTAGAATGTCATGGATACGTGGATAGTTAAAATCTGAACAAAGAAAAAAAATTCTATCTTAGTGGTAAAATTTTTTTAAAATAGTAAGAAAATTTTCTAATTTTTCTTTTAAATAGATTTAGAACACTATGAAACGTGGAAATTTGAAGAAATAAAAAAAAAATTCCATCTATTTTAGTGGTAAACAAATTTTCAAAAATGGTAAAAAAAAAATTTCAATTTTTTTTTTAATCAGGCTTAGAATGCCATGAAACGTGGAAATTTTAAATTTGAAGAAAGAAAAAAAAATTATTTCATTTTAGTAGTAAAATTTTTTTCAAAAATATTGGTGAAAAAAATTTTCAAAATTTTTTACTTCCCTCGCATACCGAAGGGAAGTATTGTATTCGAGAAAAAATCACCCTCCGAGATTTTTTCGGATTCTGACGTTTCAGATCACGGAGATTACGAAAATATAGTTTTTTCAATTCCGTCAGTCTGTCTGTCTGTCTGTTGGTGCATTTACTAAAAAACTACTTGACGGAGAGCAGTCAAATTTGGTAAGTAGTTGACGCTTCTGTCAGCGCAGAAATGGTAGAAATTTCACTGGAAAATATACAGGGTGGACCGTCTAAACGGAATAAATAATGAAAAAAATTTTTTTTCGCTCAAATTTAAAATTTCCACGTTTCATGACGCGCTAATCCTATTTCGGGGAAAAAAAAAATTGAAAATTTTTTTCACCAACATTTTTGAAAAAATTTTTACTAAGATGAAATTTTTTTTTTGCACAAATTTAAAATTTCTACGTTTCATGACACGCTTAACCCATTTCAGGAAAAAAAAAATAAATATTTTTTTCACCAATATTTTTGAACAATTTTCGAGACAATTTTTTACCAAGATGAAAATTTTTCTTTCTTCAAATTTAAAATTTCCACGATTCATGGCATTCTAAACTTATTTCAAAAAAAAAATTTTTCATTTTTTTCACTATTTATTCCGTTTAGACGGTCCACCCTGTATATTTTCCAGCGAAATTTCTACCAGTTCTTCGCTGACAGTAGCGTCAACTACCTACCAAATTTGACTGCTCTCCGTCAAGTAGTTTTTTTAGTAAATGCACCAACAGACAGACAGACAGACAGACAGGCAGACTGACGGAATTGAAAAACCTATATTTTCGTAATCTACGTGTTCTGAAACGTCAGAATCCGAAAAAATCTCGGAGGGTGATTTTTTCTCGAATACAATACTTCCCTTCGGTATGCGAGGGAAGTAAAAAATATATTATCAAAAATAAAATACATTTATTAGTGTACACGCTCGATACAACTTACGAGGATAAAGATTTGGACTGTCCAAACCACCAAATTGTCACGTGACCGACTAAAAAGTTCTATTGAAAAGTTATTGGACTCAAATATCTCGAAAACGGTTAGTTTTATGGTATTTTTTTTAGAACATAATCTGCTTAGAAATGCATTTTCTTTCACATAAACCCCATTTCAAAGTTTCTCTCATCGAAATATTTCTTTAGAGTACAGCGCCATCTATGTACTGATATATTAAAAAACCAATTATATTCAAAAATGAAGCTCTCTTTATGCTCTACAAATTGGCTTTTACAGAATTGAAATATCTCTATTCGTTTAGAATATATCCGGCCTGGGAGTTTTTATTGGGACACCCTGTATATTACCAAAGAACAAGAGAAGACAATCAGGCAGAGAAGATGAAATTAGACGAAGATAGTTGTTAACTCCAAATTCAGTGTCGCCAACCTTGTTTAATGACCAAATCGTAGAAAACTACAAAATTTTATTGAAACAATAGATCCACTGTTTTTTTTAATGTATTTTAATAGTTTCAAAGTAAACGACAGAGTTAGAGGGACACGATATCCAGCGGAATCTTAGGGAATTTGTCGTTAATGGTTTTGACAATCATTTTTGCAGCCATCGCCCGAACTATTAGCAGCGATTACACAGCAACAGGTTGGGTAAGAAGAGCGCCTCGTTCGGGTCCTTTACGTGGCCGTATAATAACCGGTTTATGGCCGTGATCCGCACACGCACAGCTGATCCGGTCGTTCGTTACGCGCCTCCGTCGCCATATAACACTAACACACACAGGCCCACCCCGTGGAGAAATGGTCGGGGCGGCCCGCGTCACGTGACCGGGCTGTAATTAGGTGCACGCGCGCCAACTTAGGGAGTCGCCGCGAGGGGCCCGACCGGCGGATCGTCGCCTCCTTTTTAGGGTGATGATATCAGGCACTTCGCAATAAGGAAGCGAATATTTTGTAGTTCCGCAAATGGGTGGAGTGCTCTTCAGATTTTACGCAAAAATTATTTAAAAATGTTCCCCGTTGATCTGGAGATGTCTGAATGTCACGAGTGTAGTGCACGTTCCGAGGATTTGATCAATAAATGAACATCGGCATTATCAGTTGCCTGGGAAACGGTATAAATATGAAAAATTAATAAGTAATTCCTTTGTTGTTACTATTAAGTAGTACAAAATAGTTTAATACATCGAACTGGATTGAGGCTTTGCCAATATATTCTCTCAAACAATATACAGAAAATCGGAAAATGCAGTTTAGGGTATAGGAATAACGATGTAATTGACCACGCCGCGCTAGTTCCATAAAGCGGGAAAGAAGAGGCACACAATGAATTGAATTTAGTACGGCATGAACTAAGGATGGGTGCGGACATAGGTAATAATTTCAAATACGAAACGAGACAATATCTCTTCGCCAAAAGCGAAGAAGTTATTTGTCACATTTTTGACAAATAATTTGTTCTATTGAAAGCATTTCTGCAGTTTCTTTTTTAGCCGTAAATGCTATGGGAATCAAACAGTAATTCTTATTAAAACCGAAATGAAAATAGAACATTAAAATAAAATTAAATAACTCGGAAACTAAAATCAACTAATAATTATCAAACAATAAATTAATGAAGTAATGATTCAGACAAGCCACCTTCTTGTGCCAAACAATAGCCAAACCGATTATACAATGAACCTCTCATATCATTGAGTTGATTTGGAGTAATGCTTGCACAAAGTTGGATAAGTTTTTCCCGTAATTCAACTAAATTATTGGCTCGTTCAAACGCATGTTTGTACGCGGTTTCCTTTAAAAAGCCCCACAGAAAGAAATCATGGGGTGCTAGATCAGGTGACCTGGGGGGGGCATTTTATCATTCCTCTCGTAGCTATTAAACGATTGGGAAATGTTCTTTCCAGAAAATTAATAACAGTTAAGGTATTGTGACTTGGGCAGCCGTCTTGTTGAAACCAAATGTCGTCAAAGTTGACCGGAAGATTTTGAACTGCAGGAATTATTTGGTATTGTAAAAGCTCTAAATATTTATTGCCATTTAAATTGTAATCGATTAGCAGTGAGCCTATAATATGATTGTCTAAAATTCCCGTCCAAACGTTCAACTTTTGAGTATACTGAGTTCGCACAGCAACACTCAAATGTTTATTTTTTCGAGACCAATATCGTACTACGGATGGATTGTGTTTCCTATGTAATGAAAAGGATGATTCATCTGTAAACAATATATTCTTTAAGAAGTTTTCATTCTCATTCACTTTATTTATCATGATTTCACAAAATTCCATTCGTTTGAAATTGTCCTCGGGAAATATTTCTTGCGTTGTTTGAACTTTAAAACAACCGTACCCATTTCTTTTCAAAATATTTCTTACAGTTCTTTCCTTCATGTCATCTTCATCAGCAATTTGTCTGCTAGAACAAGGTTCACTAGTTTCAACAAGTGCACAGACATTAGTTTCGCGAATTTCACGTTCTTCGCTCATTTGTTGATGACGGGGTTCGGGTTTAGAGCATTTTTTACAATAATTCACGACACACCCGAAATTCTCAAATTCTTTAATAATGTATGAAATTATGCTAGCTGAGGGGATTGGTCTGTCTTGATATGCCACAGTAAATAAATTTATTGTGTCATCAGTGGAATTACAATATTACACTAAAACTAAAACACGATAATACAATTCATCTTAATTTTTGTAGCTTCTACAAGGCCGCCGTTTATTTCGATGCACTTGTCGAATCGTTTTTTAATAGTGTTATTTTGTTTATTAAATACCTAATTATTATTACTTTCAATTGTTCATTCAGGTTTTAAGGCAAATATGATTAAGTTTGTTTAAAAGACAATATTTATTAAAAATTATCCACTTAATTTATCTTTCTATTGTTTATTTTTCATTGACTACTTCGATTTTTACAAGAAATCATGTAAAAGTTAATTATGAAATATTACCTACATTAATTTTGTCATAAATCTGTCATTATTTAATATTTCTTCACGAAATTTTGGATTTACCCATTTGTGATTCTGAATCCAGTGGTATAGTTAGATTTTATAAAAAAAATCGCTAATCAAATTTGTCCATTCTTGAATCATCGTAGGTCTTGAAAATAAAAATTTGATTGATTGATTTGCCAGCGTAAGGTGGGCATTGCTGCCGATTCCGGGCATCCATGGAGGTTGGTTCCAACACGCAGCTTGCTCGTCCACCGAACACGCCCAACGGAGGGCCAAACCGCGTGTCAGAACCAAATCTCGAATGTTTTATATACCGCCGGACAAGCTGCATACGCCGGGTTGGACATTGGACATGGTTGGTGTCAGCAACGAGAGCCGCATGATGCATAGGGTGGGAATATATAGGATGGGAAGTGTAGGTGTTTGAGAGGTGCTTCTTTTCAGATTCCATGCTTCTTTAAAGTTTCCATCTATCGTCATCTCCTTATTTTTCTTCTTCTAAGTTTTCTGTTTCTTCTGTCTCTGAATCTGACAATTTTTATTTAATATTTTATTTTTGTATTTTTGTTTTTGTTTTTATTCACTCCTTAACCGCATCACAAGTAAATATCCATCTACGGTGGAGTTGCTGGGAAGGGCCATATCTCGCGGTAACAATATATTTTTTTGCGCGTTATGAGAAAAGAGGTCCGAAGGGATAGCTTGCTCACCCTGTATGTCGTTTCCTTGAAACAATTTGTTTCAATTTCGGGCAGTTTTTCCATTTCATCACCTATAATATTCTGTTTATTACCTATATATTATGTTTAATATCTTTTCAATTTGGATCTCCAATTCTTGTTTAAAATTTAATAAACACATAAATAAACCAATGCTAATGCTACATAAACAAAAACTTATCTGTTTCATTCACACACCTGGCTGACTGTTGCTTATTTTATATCACCCACTTCAAGAAGGGACGAATCCAGGTATATATTTTACGGTCAACCACTCAAGCAGTACACTTTTCTCGGGTTGTTTATATACACTATTTGGTGTTGCTTTATTAAATCAACATAATTTAATTAAATATCAACTATATGAAATAGCCATACTCGCGCCAATTTATATCAATCAATGCAGAATTGTTCACGCTTCAATTCAGTACGATTTCAGCGTTTTGTTGCCGCATTATCAGGATTTATCTCGACATCCCGTAGGAGCTACGAAACATGCGCCTGTCAGCGAACTCGACACACTTTAATTCAGGTCTTGAAAATTGAAATTTATCTCTAAAGATAATAGACACATTTTTACAGGGGTGTTTCCATTCAAAATGGTTCACACTGTACATATATCGATATATACTCTGTATAGTAGGAAACTCCAGCAATCAACCTAATCCGCGGATTCCTACACAATGGATTACAAACAATGCGTTAACCCGCTAAACCATTAATTATACACCACGGCGTAGCACAACAAACAGCGAAACTTTTATGGGCAATTCCGCTATGCAAATAAAAACTGTAGTAAACCGACACAGCACGCTGTGGTGCAACACGGCGCGGTAAGCCACGCAATAATGAATGGAATCCATCGACTTACCTTCGTCATCATTCATCAGGCGGGATAATGCCGTAACGAACCAGAGACAGGTAGAAGTTTAAATTAATCGTGTAGTTCGCAAATTGAATGCGTTAATTACTTTTGAACGCTTAAACTCTACGCCGAAGAAAGCGGCTCGGTCTGAGCTAAAATCAGCACTTCGTTGTCCGTTTATAAGTATTTGCTTTAACACTTAATTCACTTCCCATTACTTGCCAAGTAATTAAACACCGCATCGGTGCATATTTTTCTAAAGGCTGATTGATTTATACACACCAAAGGACCCCCGCACTAATCGCAAGGATAGATGAAGCAAAGAAGGGGTACTGATAATTGCACATGCTGGTGAACAGTTGAAAAATTATAGGGTGTGGTAAATTTCTTTTTCGTCAAATTTGCTTTGTTTTCATGTAACCGAGTATTTTTTATGATAGTTTTTGTTTTTTTACTACTTTCTGTGAAAGAGAAGGCTTGTTTTACTTTATTTGAGGGGGTTCCATGATTTCCACTATAAGAAATGTAGAGCATACAAAGCAGGTGCACAGCATCAGCTCGAGAGTTACGGATTTAATGAAGTTCTCAACAATAAAAATTAATTAAGTATTTATTGCCCACACCGAGGATCGAAGCCGCCACCCCATTGCGCGTCAAATCTTACTATTTTCACGTTGCGGGGGAGATTCTTTTAAGGGTCAAAAACGCGTATAACTCTTCAGGGATTGAATATTTTTTGTACAATTTTTTTGTGGTTGATGGAAAAACTTGTTAGCTTTCATTTGCACAGAACCTCGTGTCCAAAAAGTTGTTAATAAACAAATTAGAGCCTCTCACGCAATATCACTTTTATTTCCGGTTCCGGTTATCCGATCAAGTTGTTTCTGTCTCAAAATTTTCCTTTTTCCAAGCACTTTCATATGCACAAATCCCCATTTCGATACGCTTACCCAGAGCCGAGATATTCCACTTGTTAATTTGCAAAATTAATTTAAACTTAAAATAAACAAAAGAAAAAAATTGCATTCGTGCAGACTTCTATGGGGGTTATGCCCGACATCAATATTTATCGTTTAAAGTTGGTTTGAAGTCGATCAAACTTTCGAAAAAAAAGTTATTTGCTAATTAACAAATTATGCCAATTGTTTAAACAATCAAAAAGTTTAAAAGTGAATTATTTATTATTTGTTTGCTTATAGTAGTATAGCATATTCTTTATAGGATTTTGCAAACAGTGGAAAGAAAACCTATATAAAAATATTAATTTAATGAAATCTTTGCATTCTTTCGATAACCTGACTTCTGGTTATGCTAACAAGTAACTTGTTAGCATAACCAGAACTATATCACAGAAATATTTAATATTCATGCACCGATGAAAACAGTGAGAGTAAACAAACCCCCGGCGCCTTGGCTAACCTACCACTTAAAGCTAATCTTAAAAGAAAAGGGCAGAGCACTATCTGCTTACAACAAAAATAAGACTGGGAAGCTTATAAAAATATTCGTAATTTCGCCTTAGCATCGGTGCGGAGAGAAAAAGCCGCGTATTTAAGTTCGTTACAAAATCAAACTTCTAATCGCGAGTTTTGGAAACGGCTACAACAACTAAATATTCGATTTAAACGTGATAACATCATACCTCCTAATTTACAGAATGCTGCAGATATTAACGACTTCTTTCTTAGTGTATTCTGCAAGAACGATAACTGCAATAGGACGATAAACTTCTATGCTAACACCAAATTTAAAGATAATTTACTGTTCACCTTCACACTTGTTACTAGTTACTACCGATACCGTTTATAATGCTGTCAAGAGCATAAAGTCGAACACTACCGGAAAAGATAAAATAACCCTAAACATGTTAAAATTATGCATCCCAATAATTATAAAGCATATCACTCATATTATTAACTGCTGTCTTGAACAGGGTTACTTTCCTACAGAATGGAAAGATGCAATTATTTGTCCAATACCAAAAACAGCAAATCCTGCAACCGTGGAGGATCTGAGGCCTACCAGCTTGTTGCCAATTCTTTCCAAAATACTAGAAAGAATAGTTCACGACCAGATTACCGAATATCTTTTACTGCATAACTTATATCCACTACATCAATCGGGATTTCGTAAAGCACATAGCACCACTACTGCTTTGTTGAACCTTAGTGATAATATCATCAGCGCACTAGACAAACGTATGGCACCTATTCTTGTATCCCTAGACTACCCCAAGGCATTTGACACCATTGATCACACGCTTCTTTGTGCAAAGCTAAATTACTATGGTTTCGACGCGATATCCCTGCGGTTTTTCAATTCTTATTTGAGCGAACGTCGCCAATGCGTATCAGTCGCAGGAAATATATCTGATTTTAAAATTATCTCGTCAGGTGTTCCTCAAGGGTCCATTCTTGGTCCTCTTTTGTTTCTTGTATATACAGCAGATATATTTAATGTAGTAACTAGTTCGCATGTGCAAGCATATGCTGACGATACCCAACTTCTTCACTGTTTTGAGCCATCTAATGCAGCTATTGCCACTAATTTGATCAACCAAGATTTCTATAGACAACATCTATCAATATTCGCATCAACATAACCTTAAAATTAACCCTACCAAATCAGTTGTTATTCTATTCTGCTCAGAACATACTCGAGATCACTTAAAGGCTTCTATTCAACTAAATATTAATCAAGAAAATTTGTCATTTTCTACTCATGCCAAAAATCTTGGGGTACTTAATAATAGACAAAGAATTTTATGCAGCACATAAAAATTCTTTTACAAAAATTTTACTCCCGGCTAAAAGTACTGTATGCAAACAGGCATATCTTGAACTTTAAACAACGTAAAAAACTTTGTGAAACTTTAGTCATGCCTGTATTCAATTATTGCAATTTTGTGTATTTTTACTGCCTGGATCAAGCTACAAAAAATCGACTACAAGTTTTGCAAAACTGTTGTTGTCGTTTTATTTACAACTTAAGAAAATTTGATCATGTTTCAAGCAAATATGTTGAGTTGCGTTGGTTAAAAATGGAACAACTCGTTAAATTCCACTATGCAGTTTTCTTATTTTCTTTAATAAAATATTCTATTCCAAGTTACTTGAGAGACAAGTTAATTTTCAGATCGTCAGTACATACTGTAAACATCAGACATCGGTACGTGCTACCAGTGCCACAACATCGTACAGCCCTCTTCCAACGTAGCTTTTCTGACACATCCGCAGCCTTATATAACTCTATTGATCCCATATATAAAAATCTATCGACAGTTAATATCTTCCGTAAAAAAATCAAAGCCTGGTTCATTAATTCCAACAAAAACTAGAATATATTCTTGGGCACCATATTTGCACTGTGTTTATGATTGATTTTTTATTTAGTTATTTTGAGTAATTAATTTTTTAGCATTTCTATAAATATATTTTATAAAGTGTATACCGTCCCCCTATTACATTGGACTATTGTAATATTGTATTGTATTTTTGTATTTTAATGTGTTATTTTTAACTTAATTAGTTAGGTAAGTGATTTATAAGGTTAAGTGTAAGAATAGCCACATGGCTAAACTTCGCCTCGTAAATTGCTATTTGTAATGTACTTGTAAATGTACATCTACACTCTTTTGAATAAAGCCGTTTATTATTATTATTATATATTTTGAAAAAAATAATATTCATAGTTTCGGAGTAATCAATTTGTTAATTAAGAAATTTATTTTGGCTATAACAACTAAACGGGTCGACAAAATGAGTTGTGCCCGGCGCCAAATGATGCGCATTGAAAATATCTTTCGATTGAATCAAGATTTTTTCGGATTCGTCAAACCGTTTTCATTTTATTACATAAAAACAAAGAAAATTTTGTTTAAACAATTATTTGACCATGAAGCTCGCGGTTTAGGAAAATTTTTCATAAGAAAATTTTGTTCAATGGAATTTTTCCCATAAGAATCAGTTGCTAACTCAAATGGTAAGGAGTTTAATTGTAATTTACACACGCCCAATTTGAATTTATTTGTGTAACGAAAGTTATCGTGCTTACAAAACATAATCGAACACATTAGAAACTGTGATGGAGGTTGCTAAAAATTCTTCCCTAAATTGTTAGAGAAGAATTTTTTTGAAACTCGATTTCAATAAGCATCCACACTAAGCTACAAATTCTCGTCATTGAGTTGGTGTAAAAAAATAAATCATTGCATAAGTTGGGTTTGGCAAGACCATTATTACTACCTGAAAGTGGTAAAGTACTAATGGTCCTAGAATCAAAACTTTAAAGCATACCAAGGCCAGGTAAAAGGCATGGACTTTTGGCGTTTAAATTTACGACTGGGATGACAAAACCACTGTTCTCTTTAATCTAACAACGCGTACAATCCCAAGTAAAGCAGCTTCTATCTTGTTAAAAGTTGTTCGGCGACAATTGCCTGCAGAACACAGTATTTGGGGTTATCTTGCATATACAGCGTCTTGTATTTAAGATATACACCCCTTAATAGTTTATTATTTTAATTTAATGATTCCATTACACCACTTGTTTGAATTTTTTGCGCCTACATATTAGAAACAAAATAATAGATTTTGAGTCGCCCTAATGTACACGGCTGTTGGGGCGCTCTGTAGGTACAGAATGACTGCGAATAGAATCATAGGTGATTAATTTAATTCTAATCGACTAATTCGAGAATCAAGAATGGCCTCGCTGACAGCTAGTTGGCCGTGATCTCTACCCTAACGATTTGCAGCGGTGTTGCCACATTCAACATTCATTTCCATAATGCCTTATATATTTCAGACCTTCATTCATGACATGGACTGAACGGAATTATAATTTGTATATGTTAACAAAGGTAAGTTATAAATTGACGAATGAAACAAATAACATAATTTTATTAATGTTGATGACCTGATAGCCGAGTCGTCAGGGGTTTGAAGGTGTCACTAAATGTTATATGGCTGAATTTTTCAGAGTAAGTATTTTTGTTGATGTAGAACACGATAAAAAAAAGTTTACTGCTGTAAGGTGCCGGCGACCCCCAAAAAAATCGAAAATATTAGCCGAAATTTTTTCTTTTATTCTCGTAAAATAAAGGTTAATTTAATTTTTAAAGTAAATCCCCTTGAAGCATCTTAAAGTACAACATTTCAATCTTTAAAACTCGCACGTACAGAAATCCAATAACGCGATTTAAACCAGAGTAATAGGTGGTTAAAAGGTAGTTATAAATATCAAATTTTATAACTTTCTCAAGATTTATTAAATTTTGGAAGTGTGCATCTTCAAATTTAAAATTTTGTAATTTTTATCACTTATCGAATCTTTTTATACATTACTTCAAGTGTAATACGTGAAAGTTTCAGACTTTTATCTTAAAAATTGTAGCAATGGTAGAGCTTTTACCGATTTCATCGGAAATCTCTTTATGTTCCGACTTCATGTAATGTACTATTCCTACATACAGTGTGAACCTAAAGAAACGCACAAAATTCATATCTTTCGCATGTGTTATTTTTCAAAAAAATCCTCGAACAGGTCGAATTTAGTTTTGTAAATGCTACATTTTGTCACTATACCAAACTTTATGACGTCATTGGTTTTTGTGTTATGACGCCATCATATTTTTTTTTAATGGAAACAGACATTTTTGTTCACTGTTTTTGGTGGTATATTCCTTTAGCTTCCTGGTGATATAAAAAAAAATTATATTACCTGAGCCATTCTTTTGGAAAAATGACATTTTATGTAAAAATAGCTTACCTTTCGTAAATTCACGAGTAATGTTCCAGTTTCTTATGGACTGATAAATCTTGTTGTCTACATTTTTGTTTTAACTAGCACGAAAACATTTGACAAAAACAAAACAAAGAAAATAATAAAAAACAATCACCTTAACAACAGAGAGATACAGTGTAAAGTATCGATAACTGTTTTATTCCTGGCACGCGTGGAACCTCAGTTTTGTGACACTTCTTAGGCAGTCTAAAACTAGTGAACGCAATGCCACGTTTAAGTGAAAGAGAACGCGTAGAACTTTTGATGGTGGTTTGATATGGTGAAAAGCTGAGAACTCATCAGGAAGCATGTGATGTTTTCAATGCCAATTATCCCGAAAAGCAAATTAATTTCTAGATCCACTGTAAGTAGATTGGTGGCTAGATATGACGAATCTGGCAGTGTAGCTGACCTCTCTCGATCTGGTCGCCCTAGCACAAGCAACGAAACCAAATTAAATATTCTTCTAGAAAGTAAGGAAAACCACCATCTTTCGACAAGGCAGCTGGCTTTAAATCATAACGTGAGTCAAACTTCTGTTGCACGTCTATTGAAAAAAGAAAAATACCATCCATACAAAGTGCAATTATTCCACGAATTGAATGAGGACGATCCAGATCGGCGCTTACAGTTTTGTGAACAGTCGATGACCTTGTGCGATGAAAACCCAAATTTTTTAAAGAACATTGTTATTTCTGATGAAGCTACATTTTCTTTAAAGTGGACTGTACATCGGCATAACTGTAGGTATTGGTCACGCGAAAATCCTCATTTGACTCAAGAAGCTCATACACAGCGACGAGACAAAGTAAAGGTGTGGGCAGGTATAATTGGTGATCGTTTATTGGGAACAATGAAGATGAAGATATTCCTGTTGAAAACATCTGGTTTCAGTAAGACGGGCCCCCACCTCAATTTGGGATAGCAGTGCGTCAGTTTTCAGATGACACTTTTACTGGAAGGTGGATAGGTCTTCGAGGTCCGATTGAGTGGCCCCCGCGTTTACCGGATTTAAGCCCCTTAGGGTCTTTTCTTTGGGGTTACTTAAAATCAACGGTGTACTGTAACAGACCGGATACCATAAAAGAATTGAAAGACAGAATTGGCTTGGAGATGAGACGAATTGCCCATGAGATGATTCAGAACAACGTGCAAAGTGTCTACACACGTCTGGGTCGTAGTCGTACTATAATTTCCCCCCTTGAACATTTTAAAAGATTTCTCCGTTAAATTTTATCCCTCAGGAAAATATTCCAAATGCAAAAATCCTTACCTACGATCATGGCAATTTCAAAACATTTTAGGCCATACATTCAACAGGCAACTACGACAGATACAGTGACGCTATTAGACGTGTCTTACAGCAAACAGAGGCCAACTACAATAATGTAAGGGCACAAAACATCTGGTAAAACGATGTAAATAAGAAGCCCTTTTTTCTCGATACATTTTTGTCAAGAAGCTGTATCCAAGAGAAAACAAAATATAGATGTTATTTTTTTCATTATCAGCAAGACGATTTCAAGGTCACGCCACACTTCTCGCAATAGGGTCGTTGACCATTTTTTAAAAATTTTATATTCGAATGATTTATAAAATTTTATTTGGCCCGTATTTTTTTATTTTACATTCCAAATTCATTTTAATAGTGAAATTAATTATTTAAGTTACGAAAATTTGAATTTGCGCCTGTGGTGACGTCAGATGTGAGAGCATGTGCAGTTAATAAGCAGAGGAATAATCGACGGGCGTCATTCGTTTACTGTTATAGGATCGACTTGAGTCATTGTTATATTAATTGTCTTCTAACTTTTGTTAATGTCATTATTTAACTTGGATTAAAATATGAAGTACACTGTAAGCTAAAGTAAATATGTAAATGATTTTCTATTAATAATATACTGTTGCAGATATGTCTTAAAATGGAAAATTTAAAATTTTAGGTTATAATTTACAAAGGAAGATAAACACAACGTAGTAAGGGGTCCAAAGCATTAAAAATTGAAATGACCCATTCCAAAACAAGGTAAATAAGTTTTGAGCTCGCATATCGAAAGAGGGTCCTAATGGGCATCAGAAATGGCTTGTTGGACTTTTGTTGAGGATTGCACAACTTCTCCACAAGAAAAAAAGATGGCGGAATGTTATTTCAAGAATTCGTGTATTTAAACGTATACCTCTCGCTAGAAAATTAACTACATGCGATATTGTTTTGATTTTTTTTCTTTACATACTGCTGACATGAGCGCATATGTCTGTACTAGTACAGTTTCAAAATCACTTACGGTTTTTTTCTAATTAAATCCTAAATAACAGTAACGAAATTTGTGTGTTTGAAATTTCGACGTGCGGACAACTACATTAAATGTTTAATTTTTTTATATATTATATGCGAATGAAATATGGTCTAAAGATCAACAAAGTTTTTGCAAAAAAAATTAACTCGATATCTCATACAGTTTTCGAGTTACAGATTTTTTAATTCGATCGTAATAATGTCTTGTTATGATAACGCGTAACGTGACAGCTGCGGCAGGATTCGGTATGTGTAATTGTGGATAGACATTAGTCTAATAACTAATTTGATTAAGGGCGCCATGTTCGCAAAAGAGAACAACCTCGACAACGTCATAGAAAAGGGTAGTCGTTAACCATCCGTTAAGTGGTGGTACCTAGCGGATAGCGGACGAATCATTTACTATAGATGTTTATTCGTGAAAATTCAATAAAGAATCCTATAAACTAATCCAGTTGTAAACATTACTTCGCTTGAGCAATCCAAATAACAAGCGTTCCAAATCGAAATAATGTAAAAAACAAAAACATCTATCTACCTGCTTTTAACCGCATGCCGATCCCCTTTCCCCCCTTCCATATCGAAACCCTTGGGTCGAAATATATTTCTCATTATTTTACTGGATTTTAATTTATAGGTCAAAGGTACATTTGAATGTTATTCTTTATCCAGAAGAGCTTTCATGTGAAATATTGGCATTTATAATTATTATATTATTACATATATCTATTATATTACAATTTATTTATAATATCTACTGTAATAAGACTCGAACAAAAATATACAGGGTGGACCGTCTAAAGGGAATAGATAATGAAAAAAAAAATGTTTCGCTCAAATTTAAAATTTCCACGTTTGATGTCATTCTAAAAAAAAAAGAAACTGACAATTTTCCACTACTATACTTCCACTCCACTACGTGCATGTACAACTAAAAATGTGACAGATGGCAATAATATTTGGCATATAGTTAACAGAATTGTCACCTTTTATTTAATATTGAATTTTTGCTGTCGGATGAGTACTCTGTATATTTTCTTGGCCAAAAGTTATCAGGTTTCCTTTGTAATAATAGTGATACCTATATTCCGATTATTATTCTCATGTGTCGTTTCGTAGTTAATAATTTTTTAGAACGACCGCCCTGTACAAATAAAGTTTTTTTTCCTTAAAAAATCCCCTTGGAAATCATTAAAAAATTTTAAAATGTAAAAAAATATATACTGAAAGAAACGCCAAAGTATTTCAAACATATTCATTGGACTACGGTTTAGAGCAATTATTTGTATGAAATCTAATAAGATGGCGATGGTCAAGAGAGGGACATTCCATACATAAATATTTATTATTTTTGGCAATAACTTTTTTACTTGGTAACGTATATTTAAAAAAGAACTATAATATTACCTAAGTATAAAAATAACCAGTTGAGTGAAGTGAATGAAAAGTCATAGTAATATTCTTATGTTTTTTTTTAAATATACGTAGTACGAAAGAATGTTATGGCCAAAAATGATTTCCCCATCCCATGTCCCTTTATTTGGCCACCTATTGAGAAGCCAATATATATTTTGTTCAAATTTGGTGAAAATGGGTTTTTGATGGTAGTGAATATAAATCTAAAATAAGAATTTCTATAAAAAAGTCGATAATATTTTTTCTTCAAATTTTCCTTAAAGTAACGCCACACTGTAATGAGCGATATCAAAGTTCACTACTTCAATGCAATCACATTTTCAGTCTGCACGTACCGCCTAAATTTGAAATAAATCCCGCTCCTAATTCGTGAAATATATACTCATGAAAAGCGGATGACAGTGTAATTTTTTCAAACATCTCTATTGAAAACTCCCTAAAAAAATATCGGTCGCCTCTATGGGATAGTACTAAGATAGAAACTCTTTCAAGCCACTTTAATTTTTACAAACTAATATGTTCATAGCCTGTACAATAGATAAAGATAAACGCAAAAAATCAGTAATATTGACATTTGACCATAAATTCAAGGTAAAAAATTAAGATAATAAAATGAAGACATAACACATCTTAGTACTTCATTTAAGGTGGCCATTCCCTAGAAAGCGACATCCGATAGGGATATATCTATTATTTTTGCTCATAACTTTTATATCTTAGTACATATATTTTAAAAAACTATAAGAGTACCTAAGTAAAACTATAACAAGACTATTATTATGAATATTCACTCAATAATTTCAGTGGTTTGCAAAATAGCTAGATTCAAAACTACGAAATAGGGAGATTGACATAATTCTTAAATTTAAATCCAGCTATTTTGCAAACCGCGGAAATTATTGAGTGAAAATTCATAGTAACAGTCTTGTTATGGTTCTACTTAGGTGCTCTTATAATTTTAATAAATATACGTACTAAGAAAAAAAAGTTATGGCCAAAAATAATAAATATTTCCCTATTGGAGGTCTCTTTCTAGGGAATGGCCACCTTAAGCTTAATTTAAGTATGTTTCCAATACAAGTTACTACACTATATAGTATTTGTAAATTTATTTGAATAATAAATATTATGAAAATTTCATAAATTATATAATGTAAACAAGGTGCACATACTTTAATGGGGAAGATGCATACATTTTAAAAATGGTTTAGTTATTTTGCCATAATATAGTATTATACCACCTTATAAACTTTTTAAATTTTTATCCAATTTGAACAAAATTTCTAAATAATAAACTGAAAAAACTAAAAAAAAAAATTAAATGAAAATTGTTTAGAACTACACAAAATGATTAAATCCAAAGTTTCATGAAATTTAAGATATTTATTGCAGAATTTTCAGAATACATAAAAAGCAAAAATAAATTTACAAAGTACTTCTCAATTACTTGACAGTTCAGGTTACATTAGTAAAATTTACGAATAAAAGATGCTTAATATGCTTTTTTCATTTTTTTAGTACATATAGTCATAAGTAGATCTAACATGTTGTATCTTTGAGTAAAATTTGATTCAAATCGGGAAAAATTAAAGTTAAGTTTTACACTATAATAAAAAAAAGTCACAAAAGAGGATTCTTAAATATATGAAATTTGAATTTTTATGTAACGAAAACCATGTGACAGAACAGTACAATGTTGACCTATATTATGGATGACTGACGTCAGTTAGATGCACAGAGCTTCAATTACTTGTTCTACGGCTACCTCAAAAACATGCCTTTGTACAGAGTTTATTGTAATAACGCTCGTACCACAACTCGTAAGAAATTTGCATTATTCTGCACTTTCGCACAATATGCTATATATTCTAAATAATTATTATAACCCATCACTTTTGACAAAACATAAAAAAAAAGAAGATACGATTGAGCATATTGTTGTTTTCGTCGATCAATCTGTCATCTGTGAAATCGTGCTTGTCACTGAATAATAAAACCTTCTGTTCTGTACTGAAGATGTGTGAGGGCCGATTTATCAATGCGTGGATAAGTAGTGTCATCCTATAGTGAAATAATAGTTTAATAATATAGTAGGACACTTCCCCTACCGAGTTAGTTCACGCGTCGATAGCAGGAGTGAGGCTATCACTGTCAGAGGAAGTGACCCTACCGTATTATTACAAACTGTGCTTTAACTATAGGATAACTTGTTATCCTCGCATTGATAAAGCGGCCCTTGCTTATTTTCTTCTGTGATATTAGTGATACTGTTATTACAATTTCATTAATATTATCAGTACCTACCTAGTACGTCATATATACTTTGTATCCTAGTAAGATATTCTATAAATATGTACAGATAATATAATATTGTATAATATATTTGGCACTTTTTACTTATTAATTATTCTGGAGATTATTATTTTCATCTTTTACCACATTGTATACTTTATCTAATTTTAAAGTTATAACAGGTTCTCTTTCTTAAAGAGCGTCAACTATATTCCACTTACGTATACTCATTATGCTTCCCTGTCACATTTCTTTTATGTTTTGGTGTCCACCCTGTGTATAAAGTATTATTTGGTTTGATTCTTGTCAGTTATTATAACGAAATATCATGTTTTTTCATAAAATAGTTTTATAAATATAGCGCTAACAGATCGACATAATTGAAAAATATTAATTCTTGTAATCGATATAATCTGAAATATGAAAAATCGAATAAATGCCGGAGCGAATGCTTGTTTCACGAATACAACAAGTATAGTTAGTTACCTTCGGTAACATTAAGTCAGTAAAGAAATGGGATCTCACGACTCTACCACACAAGGTTTTTAGCTCATCAGATTTCTTTACTTCTGGAACATTTACCAAAACAATTTATCCTAATAGTGGTTGTATTCAATATAAGTATAAACAAACAACCGTTTTTTGTCCATGTTAAAATAATATATTTTTACCGTAATTCATCCAAAACAAAGAAATTTACGTTAGTGCACGAAAACAAACAGTATGTCATTATTGTAGGTATTATTAAACATCGGAAGTTTCCTAAAGAGCCTATACATTTTCAAATTTCACATTTGTAAATGCAGAACAGCTACAAACCTAATGTTTAAAACCAAGAATAAATGTGAAATTTGACTTTTTTAGAGCAGATGTTTTAAAAAAATAACTGTGGGGAATAATGATTATTAACGATTATATCGATTTATATTGGATCCATTTTATTGATTTTTTTGTCCACCCTATATAAAAACATAAAATTCAGATAATTCCCTTTTTCTGTTGCGTCATCTATGAGACAGTGACCGAACTAAGACAACAACTTTTAGCTGAAGAAATCTTATAAAATTCCATTCTATTAAAAATAAATATGTCGGAATATCAGTAAACATGTGAAAAGTGCACCGCAAAATTTAATTCGAGCTTTCTAGTACATGAAGGGTCTAATGAGAGTTTTTCTTGTTTCATAATATGGGTGAATGTTTAAGTTAGGACTTGTCTGTATTGGTTTTCCCTATTTTTGATTTTAACTAGTGCAAAATAATTATTGAAGTGGCGAGCTGACATCGTTTCTAAGGTACATGTTAAGCATTTTTTTTATCTATGAAAATATTACTTTTTAACAATATAAAAGCACACGTTTCCTAAGTTAAAGTTTCTAGTTTCCGTTTATGTGCAACTTTTATAAATATAACCTATACTTTTTAAAATAGCTCGCTTTAAAATCATGTGATTATACCCACAATTTAGCACATAAATATGGCCACCTTAAGGTATTATATTACTATTAATCAGTAGGTCACCAATTGTCTGAAAATTAGACAATCATTTATGTGTTATGTTACGACTACGTGATTTTAAAATAGAGTCTGTTAAAATATAGATGCAGAAATGGTTTAATGATTACTGAAAAAAGGAAACTTTGAAGTACGTCCAATTTGCTTAGAAAATTTTCAGTTACGTCATTTTGGCTTAGAAGGACTGTATACATCGAAAGGTGCAAATATAGTATGAAATCGACAATAAATTATACAAATTTGGATTAAAAAATAAAAATTTTCCGAAATTTCATATTTAAGAAAATGTATGGTATGAACCCATCAGAATTATATGAATTCGCCATAACAGACACAATTCTTATTCTAAACTGGAATTACTTTATAAATAGTAACAAATATAAAGCGAATAATCTAAAATACATTTTAGAATATTGGTGTAAATAATGACATACCTACGTTGCCCAATAATGTGAACTTGCAATCATGAAGAAGGGAACACAATAATATTTGCGCAAGGTATGTTTAATTTTTGCAAAATAGAAAACCTACAAAAATTGTGTGGGTACATGACAACAAAGGGTATCTTAGGATACTCACGAAAAAGTGAAAAATATGAAGAAGAAAATATTGTAAAAACGTTATTGGCAGTCGGTGTATTGTGTGACCTGTCAGTTATCCTTTCCGAAGAGGATAAATGAGCAGTTATTGTTGCCTTAAAATGAAGACGCCAACTATATATTTTGATTAATTTTGGAAATAACTGCGATGCAATTGATGATCGTGTAATTTAAGATGTTCGTAAGTCCTATGTGAATCTATCCATACAGATTCACATAGGACTTACGGATTAAGGAATTAAATTCACTACGGCCATCTGTAGTGAATTTAAATCTTTAGATTTACTAAGGCAGTATCTATTTTTCCTTAAGGTTATTAGACTTACGTTAGCTACGTCCGCGTTCTACACAAGACACTTCCTTACTGCATTTAAAACGAGCATTACAGGGGACGGTAGTCCAGTAGTTTAGTGTACTTAGCTTAGCTAGCAACTGAAGAACCTAGCCAAGTAGGTTAAAACCCTGCTCACTGCGAAATACTTATAATTGTAAAAATTATTCACAAAAAGTGGTTTAGACCCTTACCTAACACAAAATCCTGATTTATAACAAATTTTCTCGACTTGAGAAGCAGTTAACAAAGCACATAAAATTTTAGTGTCCAAGCGATTTTCCGATCTTCCCAATTTACCCTTTCCCAGAAAATTTGGATATCTGATAGAGAATAACCAAATAAAATCACAAATGATGACAAAAAGTCACAACTGGTTCTAAAGAAAACAAATAGTGGAATTGTAAAGTAAACTGTGATTAAAAATGTGCGTCCACTTGGTGTTCTGTTGCATGTGCAGCCTTTCCTAACAATTGTATTAAGGGCAGAAATAATACAGAGCCGTTTTTAGCAGACAGTGCTTCTTAATAGTAATGCCTATGTAGTGGTTTGTCAATGCTTACTGAGCTGTGTATACTTATTATGCATTATTATTATTATTATTATTATTATTACTTATGTATATATTACAAGTTTTGTGTACGTTTTTATATTTTCATATTTGTAAAATGCTGTATCATTTGTACCACAATAATGATATACTTAATAAATAATATCTCTATACAACACCTTCATAATTAATAGATCGAGTAAATCATCTGCCAAATGAGTTTCTTTTTACCTGTTAATATTTTTGCAAAATTGCAAAAATGTAAATAATGTATTGGCTTACTATCTTAATGCATTACACTTAGCCAGAAAACAGCCGCATATGCTAACATGAATACCACGAATCTAATTATGGTTTATTTTAAAAAGTCGTTAACTCAAAAACTGTATAAGATATCGAGCTAATTTTTTTTGCAAAAACTCTGTTGATCTTTAGGACATATTTCACTCGTATATAGTATATAAAAAAATTGAATATTTAATATAGTTGCCCACGTCGAAATTTCAAACACAGATTTCGTTACTGTGATTTAGAATTTATTTAGAAAAAAACAGTAAGCGAGTTTGAAATTTAATTAGTACAGATAGATGCGCTCATGTCAGTAGTATATAAATAAAAAAAATTAAATCAATATCGCATGTGGTTCACTCTCTAACGAGAGGTATACGTTTAAAAACACAAATTCTTGAAATAACATTTCGCCATCTTTTTTTCTTGTGGAGAAGTTATGCAATCGTCAACAAAAGTCCAACAAGCCATTTCTGATGCCCATTGGGACCCTCTTTCGATATCCGAGCTCAAAAATTATTTACCTTGCTGGAATGGGTTACTTGGCGATTTAGACGGCTTTCGAAGGCGTGGACCCTCTACTAACGTAAACAACAAATACGCAACAAATCAACCAATCACTACCACCAACATGATCAACATGAAAATTCTCTAAAATTGTTACATACGTCATCATTTACCGTCTTGTTATTTTGAAAACCAATTTATTCTTGCATGTGATTATTAGGACTTTCTTTAATATGATATATGAAATGTATATTTAGTATATTTTTTGATGGTATAATATGATTTAGAAATTTTGTTGAAGAAAACGACCCTATTGTACGCCTATAACGTGCGATTGTAGTAATGCTACAATCAAACTGATTTGGTAAGAGTAGAAAGGGTACATTACATCAACTTACAAATAATTCGATTAATATAAAAAACAATCCTGACCACCGACATTGCCGGCTAAAGAACATCTAATTTGAATGTACGCTCGACTGCTTTCATAGATATCTTATCTGTGTTAACTGAATGTGGGCTGATGTGGTCTGACATGGTCAAAATGGTGGCGATCAATATTACGCACAATCCTTGACCTCCCAGAAGTGTGTCAGGGCAGGCACAGGCTACCTCTTTAAGTGCGCTTACGTGATTAAATGGTTTAAATGGCCAAAGCAAGCAAGTGCGAAAAGCTCGACTGTGGTATGGATTTATATACAGGGTGGGGCAATAATGCGTCGCACCTCGAGTTCTATGATAGCTAGAAATTTTTTAAAAAATTGCAAGTAAACTAGATAAAAAAAAATAGGTAAAGGTCTTTACACAGAACTTCCCTCGTTATTTGCGCTCTAAAAATTTTTTAAGTACGAAATGACATTGGGAATAATAATCGGAATATAGTTATTGCTATTGTTACAAAGAAAACCTGATAACTTTTGGTCAAGAAAATATACAGAGTTCTCATCCAACAGCAAAAGTTCAATACTAAATAGCAGGTGCCACATATGGCAGGCTTGCGCAAATACCTTTACAAATGTCCACCATGACTGAATTATTTCTTAGGATGACCACCCTGTACATTTTTCAATAAAAGTATAATAGGTGCATATGCCAGATATTATTGCCATCTGTCACATTTTCAATCCAACATTCACGTAATGGAGTGGAAGTATAGTGTGTGGTTAAGGTGGCCATTCCCTAGAAAGAGACATCCGATAGGGAAATATTTATTATTTTTAGCTGTAACTTTTTTTTCTTAGTACATATATCTAAAAAGACTATAAGAGTACCTAAGTAGAACCATTAACAAGTCTATTACTATGAATTTTCACTCAATAATTTTAGTGGTTTGCAAAATAGCTCGATTTAAATTTAAAAATTGTGTTAATCTTCCTACTTCGTAGTTTTAAATCGAGCTATTTTGCAAACCACTAAAATTATTGAGTGAAAATTCATAGTAATAGTCTTGTTATAGTTCTACTTAGGTACTCTTATATTTTTTTAAAATATACGTACTAAGAAAAAAGAGTTATGAGCAAAAATAATAAATATTTCCCTGTCGGATGTCTCTTTCTAGGGAATCGCCACCTTAAGAAGTTTCATTTTTTTTTAAATTTTTCAAAAGATGGTAAAATAATTTTCAAAATTTTTTCTTCTGAAATAGGTTTAAAATGTCAAACGTAGAAATTTTAAACTTGAGCAAAAAGGAAAGTTTCCTTCTATTCTATAGTAGTGCTAAAAAAAGTTTAAAAATTAAGAATTATGTATTTTTTAAAATAGGTTTAGAATGCTATGAAACGTGAAAATTTGAGCAAATAAAAATAAATTCGATCTATTTTGGTAGTAAAAACTTTTTGAAAAATGTTGGTGAAAAAAATTTTCAAATTTTTTTTTCTGAAATACCTAGGTTTAGAAAGTCATTTAAATTTGAGCATTCTAGTGTTAAATTTTTTTCCAAACTGGTAACAAATTGTTGCAATTTTTTTTTCCGAAATTGGTTTGGAATATCATGAAACGTGGAAATTTTAAATTTGAGCAAAAAAATTTTTTTCGTCTGTTCTATAGTAGTGATACATAAATGGATTAAAAATGTTTTCAAATTTTTTATAAAAATTCTTCAAAAACATTTTAAAATTTGTTTGAATAGTTTTAGAATGTCATGGAAACGTGGATAGTTAAAATCTGAAAAAAGAAAAAAAAATGTATCTTAGTGGTAACATTTTTTTAAAATAGTAAGAAAAATGTCTAATTTTTCTTTTAAATAGATTTAGAACACTATGAAACGTGGAAATTTGAAGAAATAAAAAAAAAATCCATCTATTTTAGTGGTAAACAAATTTTCAGAAATGGTAAAAAAAAATTTCAAAATATATATTTTTTAATCAGGCTTAGAATGCCATGAAACGTGGAAATTTTAAATTTGAAGAAAGAAAAAAAAAATTCATTTTAGTAGTAAAAATTTTTTCAAAAATATTGGTGAAAAAAATTTTCAATTTTTTTTTTTCCTGAAATAGGTTAAGCGTGTCATGAAACGTAGAAATTTTAAATTTGGGCAAAAAAAATTTTTTTTTCATCCTGGTAAAAATTTTTTCAAAAATGTTTGAAAAAAATTTTCAATTTTTTTTTTTCTGAAATAGGTTTAGCGCGTCATGAAACGTGGAAATTTTAAATTTGAGCAAAAAAAAATTGTTTTCATCTTGGTAAAAAATTTTTCAAAAATGGAAAAAAATTTTCAAAAATTTTTTTTTCTGAAATAGGTTTAGCGCGTCATGAAACGTGGAAATTTTAAATTTGAGCAAAAAAAAAATTGTTCACTATTTATTCCGTTTAGTCCACCCTGTATATTTTCCAGTGAAATTTCTACCATGTCTTCGCTGACAGTAGCGTCAACTACCCACCAAGTTTGACTGCTCTCCGTCAAGTAGTTTTTTAGTAAATGCACCAACAGACAGACAGACAGACAGACAGACAGACTGACGGAATTGAAAACCCTATATTTTCGTAATCTACGTGTTCTGAAACGTCAGAATCCGAAAAAATCTCGGAGGGTGATTTTTTCTCGAATACAATACTTCCCTTCGGTATGCGAGGGAAGTAAAAGTCTGTAAGTGGAAATTATTTTCGAACTTCAGGGCGAGCCAAGACGAAATTACATGACCAAGTGCCTTTTTTTTAATGGAATGCTATGTATATCAGTACATTTTTTGAAGCCTCTTGCTAGGCTCTATTCATTCCTACATTAGCATTGAATATCTCCCTACCACTTGGATGTAACGAATTTTTTTGTTGAAATAATATCCAGTTGTTCGTGGCATGTAGCCAGCAAAGTATTTTGTTTAGAAGGATATATGTTTTTGTACTTATCTATGATGAGTCTTTAGTAAGAGTTTGAAATAATTACGAGTATTTTTGCTAGTAATATATTCATTTCCTCAATTCTATTCTGAAATAATATCCATCTGCAGATTGCAATCTGCAGATGTATATTAAAAAAATCACCACAGTCACAATTATGAATGCCAGTTACGAGACATTTAATTAATGTTTTTGAATCATTTTCATTTCCTAAAACTGTACAGGGTGGTCAAAAATTATTTTTCAACTATGAACTTTTTAAATTGAATTTTCTCAATTTTTTCAAATGGAACACCCTGTATATTCTTCAACGATGGGATGTAGAAATGAAAAACGAACATTTTTTTAAAGTACTTCCCTATGGCTAATTGCAACCATTTTCGTTTTATAAGTAAGTGTCAAATTCAAGAATAAACTTTAAAAAAGAGGTTCCCTCAAATAATTCATTAGTTGTACCTATGTGTTATTTATTTGTTATATATTATTTATGTATTTTGTACTTAAATGCTTAGTGTTATTATCATATTTACATTTATACACTATTATTTTACCATTTCTGTTGACCTGCCACATATACAAACTATGTATCTAAAGTGGTTAATAAAGATTATTATTATTATTATATTATTATTATTAGAAAAATTTATAATAGGTGTTCGACGTGTTTTCCATTTTGATTGACACACGTCTTTATGCAATTTTGAAATGAGGCCATTTAGTGGGACCATTTCTTCCAATTCATTGAAATGAGTAAATAATATTTTACAGGTCCTTTACTGTAATGTTTTTTTTGCACATTTTTTTGCCGTTTTCGTTATTCGACAAGCAATAAAACCTCAGTTTAGTATAAATTGTCGTGTGCAACGTAGCATTTATCACATTTATCGGTCGTTGTTAAAATTTGTATTGAATTTAAAATATTTGTAATGAGCAATATGCATGAATTTTAGAAATGCAATAATTTATTATTTTTTCGTTATATATGTTATATAAGTTGAGAAAGTAATGAAGAAAAGGTATAAAAAAAATGTGTAGCCTAAAGAAACGACTTTGAAATTCAAAATTTTATGGGAACATATCCACGTGACTGAAAACACCACGCTATTGGTCTGACTGGTCGTCTATCTGCCAAGGGGTTAAATCGTAAATTGTTTTGTGTTTTGAAAATGTGTATTGATATTTTCATAAAAGAAATCATTCATTTATTTATTTATTTTAATTATTAAGTGGTAAAAATGACGGACAGTGGGTTTTTACGGGGCCAGAGTGACAATTTGCCCGTTGTTGATGTGTTTATGATGACAAACTTTTTTGCTACTAATACAGATTTTATTAGTGCAGAAATTGGAGGTACTAAAGCAACAAGGTATGTGTCATTCATTATTCTAAACATTAATTCAATTGTGCCCATTTTTATCCTTTTACTGTAGTTAAATATAACAAATAATTTATGTACCTAACCTCAAAATAGGTAAACAAGGCAATGTTTTAATGTTATATTAATTAATATTTTTCATCTTAGAATGCTTTAAGTACTTTTTTATATAATAAATACCTCCCGTCACTTACTAAGTACGTACTTTTAGGTAGGTAGGTACATTCATAGTAAAAATTACTGTTGACATACATATGTATATGTTACGATATTTTGTGTTTTGTTTAAAATGCGAATGTTTTGAAAATATTTATATTCTTGGGCGCCAGACAAATCGCTTGCACAGCAATATGTCAAATTTACTATACTACACAAAACAGTAACTTTGTAGCATGATGTCTAGTCCCTTAATTTGGACAGACAGACTCTCCAGGGCTCAAGTCGGTTCAAATTTGCTCAGGTTAGCATTGGTGCACACAGTCTGAAAAGGTAAATGAAAGCCAGAGTTCAAAATAACAAGAAACAAATATTTATTTATAAAACTCCTTCCTGGAAACCTATACTGAAAAAATACACAAATACATACGTTGTATGACCTAATTACTAAAATAAATTTAATATGGCCTTTTATTTATGAAAATTGCAATTTTTAAGAAAATATTTACCATGGGTTTATTGTCGCTGCTCGATTAGTTCGACATTTCACTCGCGCTTGTGGCGCTGCCGGCAGTCTTACTTCCTTATCTGCGATCCCTGGCGAATCGTTGACGTTTGGAGCTTCACCTTAGTGGCCTGTGATATGAATTCTGCTTTCTTGATTAATTTACTGGACGAAACACTTATTTTTAATACCGAAAACACTTTATTTTAAAAGGTAGGTACTGTTACCTTTCGTAGCACTTAATTTTTCTCTTAGGATCTTTACAACATATGAAATACTTTCAATTATAATTTTGTTTACCTTCTCAAAACATTTAAAAATTTAAATTTCAGGAACTTTGTAAATTGTATATTATTAATTATCACTTCTTGCTAGATATGCATTTAAATTATTTGTCTTCTCTTAACCTTGAGTACAAACGGCTCTACTTTAACTTTCTTGGCACTTTTGGTTATTATTTGTTTATTTAATTTTTTTAAGGTTATAATTTTCTGGATCAACAATTCTAGATGTTGTCTCTACGAACTCTAATGGGTGACTGTTTTAAAAATTCAAGCTTTTTAATTGGCCTAATTTGACGTTTTTGACATGATTGGATTGCTTGATTATTAAAATTATTTTATTGAATTCTGTATTTACACTTATTTTTGTGTAGGAGTTCTAAAGCTGGATTTTACTATTAAATTATTAATCTGCATTAAATTCTGAACATTTCCATATGCCACACTCTATATTTTATTTAGTATCAATGAAATTTCAAAATTGCTGAAATTTATACAATATTTTTCTTAAATTCTATTTTACATACAAAGTTTGGTTTCCAGGTTGTAAACGAGCTTTGTATTACTAATTATACATACAATAAACATTGTTACAAACATTTAAATTCATATAGATAACATTTTGTGTTCTAGGGGTAGCGGGTACTTTTCAACACCATCTCATACCTCCTAGATGAACAAATTAATGGAACATAATGCAATGTAAATGAAGTATAGTGAGTCCTGTTTCACTGCAACCATATATTTCATTGGTAAAGTTCATTTATATAATGGTTTTTATAATAATCGTTGAGCTACGCTATGGTCATTCTCAAATAACATCGTGAGCCTTACAATAGTCCTTTAAATTATGGGCACACACAATGTGAGTATAGTTTACATGAGTCTTTACATATTTTATACCATTTGGAGCTATTACGATGTGCTTTAGTAGTAATATTTTCAATAGACGAGTCTCTATTTTGACATCTAGGTAATACTGTTTTTAAAGTGGATTACACCTATTGTGTTTGTATTCTAATTATATAATTACTTTTTAAATGATTAAAAGTTCATGTTTACACTAGCTAGGTAGCTTTTAAGTTCTTAATTCAAAATATTTTAACAAAATTTATTTTTTTATAGCCCAGTCGCTGAGCTTTTGCATGGGTCTTCAAGAAGATGAAACTAGAAAATGTTTTTGGACACCATGGATGCTTCAGTACTGTTCTGGCTGTATATGGGCGTTTTTACAATCACGTTTCTTTATTTAAAAGTCCATTATGATAAGGTAAAATACAATTAATGTTTAAAATCATGTTTTCACAACTTACAATTATACACATATAATTCTAAATACTTGAATCCTGTTACTCTGTTCTCATTTACAGTTCAGGCTTAGTTGTAATTACATTCTGGAGTCTGCTCGATACATCATGCCTCGAGTGCTCGTTTCTATAGTATAATAAATTAATTCGCATATAGCATTATGTTTAAATTTTTTAATTTTAATTTATTTTTTGTTGATATTATTTATACAGTGTCTGTCTGTTCGTGTGGCAAATATCATGTCAATAAATATATAACTGGATAATATGTAGAACGTCGAGAAGTTACATTATTCCCACCGTTCTTATACATTTATTTTATACATTTTAATTCAACGTTCCTTTTAACAGAAGTTAGTAAACTTTTGTATTCCTATAAATAGGAAAGTGACCAAATTCATCATGATATGTAAACAAATTATCACAATAATATTAGGGTTAGGTACATATTTTCATAATATTATTATAAAATAATTAGTTTTAATGGGTAAATTTACATCAAAATGATCCTGGCAGCAATATAATCTTGAGGATGACTATAATTCTGCATTTCGGTCGTCTCGTCTCATAGTTCTGCACCATTTCTTCCTAATTTTATCGCGTCTACGCACATTAAAAAATAACTTTTCTGGAGTTTATTGTACTTAGTATTTGTACATTTGGGCACAATACAATATTTATAGCTACTTTTCTTTGTATTTTCCATAACACAACATAAATAATGTGTACACATTCGCAATCACAATACGTTTTCCGTCGGTGCGATGTGCCCAATGACGTCACACACAAGTAACGCGGAAACTTCTCCGTTTAAACGCAGTTAAATTGACAGCTGCAGTAAATAATTTTTTTAACCTTTAATTAGAACATAAAACAAAAATAAAATACTGGAAAAATAATGTTTTTTAGTGATCTATTCATCTGTGATGTTTAAAAAAATTATGCATTTTGCTCATTGTACAATTTGAATTTTAATAAAGCGGAACTTATAGGCATGACTTTTGTCTTGGGCGAGTCTGACAGAAACTGTTTACTTCCCAATAGAATTTATCACCAACGTTATCCTGAAAAAAGGATCCGGACGCTAACGGCTTCCAAAACCTTCACGATAGATTTCTGGAAACTGTAAATGTCGAATATAAAAAAAGTGAATGAAGTGTTGTGAACGAAGAAAATGAGTTTTCTATGGTGCTGGCAACGGTTGAAAATCCCCATGTTAGTCAAAGAGGAGTGAGCTCAGTCGTAGGAATAAGTAGACGGTCTGTGGATCGAATCTTACAAAAAAATAAGTTGCATGCATATTATATTCAAATGCACCAGGGAATTATCTGATGACGACTTTCAAAAGCGCCTACAATTTTGTAATTGGGCCAGAGCGAGGGGTAAACCGCCATCCAAATGTGTGTACACTAATTCCTCATTTGCCTGGTAATGCCCACTAATGTCCCGTAAATTTCCCAATAATGCTCCTAAAATGACCACTAATGTCCCTAAATTGTCACTAATGCCCCCAAAATTTCCACTAATGCCCCAAAAATTCCACTAATGCCCCCAAAATTTCACTAATGCCCCCAAAATTCCCACTAATGTCCCCAAAATTTTCATTAATAATTTCTTCGTCTTTAACCCATTATTCCCTTAATTTTGTACCGGTGTATTATAATTAAAATTATTAAAATTAATAATTATAGGACTACTTAAAAAAAATACTTTACTGTTTTATAAAAGTTTATTCATTTTTATCTTGATGTTTGCGAATAGGAAAAATTGGAGATTTAATAAAATAATTTTAGTTACCTATTTAACAAAACAATAACAAAAACTATAACAATTAATTATATGGATATAAGTATTAAAAAATAAACAAATGTCAAAACGAGCACAAAAAAAAAACAATATTTATGAAACAAAACATTTTCTCTTATATTGTTATAATAAACCAAAATCAAGGTACAAAAATAATCTTGGATGTGCTTATTTTCGCTTAAAAGTTTGATGTTTTTGCCTGATGTTAATGAGATCATTTCGTTTCAGTTCTAATTTGTCAAGTTCTGATTTTCAGAATTTTACTTTGTATGAGTTTTCATAACACCTCTCTATTACACGACCTAAGTATCAATATATATCGTAATATATGGCATAGTAGTTTTCTAGATTGAGTAAGGACTTCACTTCACTCGGGAATTCATTTTGAGCTTCATCGGCTGAATTGGTCATAACGTGTGACGAAACGGAAAATGATTCAGATTAAGACTCCTCTGTAGTTTTGTGTGTAGTAGCCTCTTCGAGAATCTCTTCTTCACCAGAACTACTTGACCTCTTTCTTTTCTGTTTATTTTCTCTCTTTGCTACTTGTCTTGATGTTTTAGTACCAGTCAGCGCCTTTTTAGTCTTCGTGTTTTTGCCGGTAGCCACGAATCTGCACAACCTGTCCGTGCTAACTCTGCCATTAGACTCGTCTAGTAGCCAACAATAAGACGATTTTTTTATTACAATGATCTTATGCACGAGATCAATTTTTAGAAACTGATAAAGTGTTGCTGTGAATTTTTGGAGAATAATCCTTCAAGTGAAGTTCACTAGGTTTTTCAGTTTGAGGCGTACCCATATCAAAAATTATTTCCGCGACGCTGTCAATAACATTCCCGTTTGTATTCGTATATTGTTGACCCCAAGGCTGATTTCGTCGATTTCCACTTCACTGTGTTCGTTGTCTTCATCTCTAGCTTTAATTTTCTCATTTGATCTCATTTTTACTTTTTTGTTGGTCTGACTTTTGGATTTCTTTGATTCTTTTAGAGGAATATCCACCAAGTTATAGTCATTTATTTGCCAGTAATTCCTAGTTTTTTCAAATCAGCTGTGACATCAGTTTGAGCTTTCTCATCTACTTTTTTTATGTTTAACTCGGTTATTTCTTTAACAGTGGGTGGTTTCTCTATTTTGGTTCTTGTTTTTAATCGATTTTCCTCCCTTGGAAATGAAATACGCCCTGCAGGTCACTGATTATATCTGTGACAGTTCTAATTCTGGTAATTCTGTGAAGAAATGTCTTAATACTACTACTACTTGATGATGGTCGAGTGAGTCGACGTCATTGAACGAGCTGCCCGAAATAAATCCTCACAGGGCTAGCTGCTGAAATGAAGTATGTTAAACATTTCTGGGATAAGATCATCATCTTTAAGCTGCAGGATAAGTTTAACTAACGCATGTGCATTAAGTTTGATGCAAAGGTATGAGTTATTTGAGAGGAAATTTTCCCCGATGGTCCAAAGTTTGTTACTTTTTATCCACGAATGCCACACGCGTAGAAAAGATACCACGTATTAGATCTTATACAATCTAGTCTCTAAAGTAACGTTATATTCTAAAAATGAAGATGAGATAAATTGCATCAATTTTAGATATGAAACAGTGCCTTCATTTCCAGGAGTCATCTTCAGGTACTCTAATGTTCTTTCCGAGCACAGTTTCTGCGCAGATGGAAAGTTCATTCTGTCCTGTGGCTTTAGATCGGAAGGTGTTAGAAGATGTTTGTCCTTACCAACTTCTGCCACCAGTTTGTGAAGATGATCTACTGTAGCTGTATATTTGCCAATCGGAAGAGTTTTTCTTGGTTTCAGTAATCTGGTACGTAGCTTTGTAAGAATATGAATTGAGTACGTAACACCCTTTAGTTTTGTTAATGCTGCACTGAAACCATTCCCACTGAGGAAATGATCGAAGTTTCTGTGTTGGTGGTGATTTTTTCTCAGAAGTTTTTTCCTTCCTTTCTGCTGGTTTAATATGCACTGGTAAATCCGTACTCAATCTCATGAATTTTAGAAGACGCGTATCCCCGTCTGCAGAATATCCAGCAATAGTAATATTAAATTTTTCAGCCTCATTTTTTATGTAGTTCCACCTTTCCGGGATATCTTTACTAGTAAAAGTATTGTCAGTACCAAATAAACACAAGCAGTATGGAGGTGCATTCATGGCCAACGGCTGTGCCATTATGACATAGGCATAGGTCGGTTTTGTCTCATTTTCAAAATACTTTTCAATTGTCTTTGCGTCGAGAGCACCAAAATGGTTGATCCAGTGGTAGAACAAAAACCGACTATTTTATTTGATTTCTGATCATATTCGATTTTACCCGTTACTCTGGTTCCATCTTCGGAGAGCCATACAACTCTGGGCAAGTTCCTTTGTATCAAAAACTGGGATAACCGCTTTATATTGATTTCCTCTTCCTGTATTCCAGTAAGTGTACCTTCAAGGTACCTGTAAATTGTTGTGATTGAGGGCAAACTATTTTTTAGATTTGCATACAATGTTTCGTAACAGTGATTTGCCTCCAATATAGAAAAGGTAAGATGCAAATTTTTTTATAGCCTCACTATACTTATTGTTATTTTTGTATTTCGAGTTTTTTAAAGATAAATCTAATAAAGATTTAAAAAATCGTGGTATTATTTGTTCTTCAGTTTTGTCGCCACTTCCTTCAGGCGATTCCTCGGGTAAATCTGATTTGTATTCACTGAAAGCTTTCAAAAGTCTTTGTTTAATTTCATGATTAATGTTCGACAAATTTTGCAACAGTTCAACAATAAAAAAGTAACTAGTAATTAATGATTGATTTTTAGATTGCCGTTCACGTGCTCGTCTTGTTCTTTCTGATCTTTGATATTTTTGTCGAGCCCACTTAGATAACTGGTCCTCTCGTTCAAATGTTTCTTCAAATTTCTCAGCTCTTGAAGTACTTGGCATCTACTGTTTCCTTATTAGTGACCGAGTTAGTGAATTTTTCAACATGTTCTTCGGTTGCAAGTAGGATGGTTTCATCCGAGATTTCGTCACAATCTATGTTTTCCGTATTGTCCTGTAGATGAATTATTTCTTGTTTCGTTTCCGGAGTCCCTACTGCAGAGGGTTTTTTGCTCTGTCCTGAAGTAATACTGGCGGAAAGAAATGCCCTGTCGAGTGCCCTGTTCATGTTCATTCGGATTTTGTATACACTCGATAGGAGGAATGGAATGTTTAAGGCTTAGTTTAGGGATAATCGTTACATCAATAATTTTAATTTTAGATGGACGGGTAGGAGCTTCCGACGTAATTTTTGGGTGCGTCATATACGACGTGATTAAACTACGTTCCGATGGAGCCTTTGGATTTATTTGAGGGTTTAAATCTCGATTTAAATGTTTCCTGAAACAACATGTTGTTACCTGTATGTACTATGTACATAGTGGACTTATGGAAGAGAAGCATCCGTTGACATGACGTATACTCATCTGCGCGCATGCGTATGTAACGTTCCTGCACAATGCTCTCATAATAAATTCCTTAACTTCTCAACTAATGTCCCAGTAATGTCTGAATAATGCCCTCTAATTCCCATCTAATGTTCACTAATTCCCCGCTAATGCCAGCTAATGTCTACTAATGTCCCTGTAATGCCCCCTAATGTCCCCTAATGTCCACCTAATGTCCCCTAATGTCCACCTAATGCCCCGGGTCTGTACACCAAAATTACCCTCGCGGTTTCCCCCTCGGGCCAGAGGTAAAATGCAAGATGATGTCAACTTCTTCAATAATGTTTTATTCACTGATGGGGCAACTTTTCATAAAAATGGATTTGTTAATAGGCACAAAATCCTCACTTTTCTATTCAAGTTGATAACCAACACAGATGGTATATAAACGTTTGGGAAGGAATTATTGGAGAACATGTGAGGGCCACATTTCTTTGATGGTACATTGGCTGGAGCTATTTATCCTCATTTTTTGAAAAACTATCTGCCACAATTACTGGTAAATCTCCCTGAAAGAATTAGAAATAGGATGTGGTTTCAGCAAGATGGTGCTCCACCACATTATTTAAATGCAGTTAGAGACCACTTAAATAAAACCTACCCTCATCAATGGATTGGAAGAAATGGACCCACTAAATGGCCTGCTAGATCCCCAGATCTTAAAAAAATGGATTTCTTTTTATGGGGGTAGGTGAAAGAAATTTTTTATGGAGACACACCAACAACAGTACAAAATATGAAGGAAAGAATATTAACTGCCTTTAGATCTATCACACCGGCAGTTTTAGGAACAGTGGGAACCTCATTTCAAAAGCACATAGAGATGTGCGTCAATCAAAATGGGCAACATGTGGAACGTTTACTATAATTTTTTCTGAGTTATTTGAAGAAACCTCCTTTTTTAAGTTTATTTTTGAATTTTGTAATTATTGCTGAATTAAAACGAAATTGGTTGTAATTAGCCATAGGAATGTACTTACAAAAAAATGTTCGTTTTGGTCTGTACCAATTTAGAGCTCTATAAGAATTATTACGAATTTTAATGTCTATTTTGACTGGAATATTAGCGATTTGGTGGTGTTTAAGACGAGTAAATTTCTTTTATAATCTATAATATGCTTGTATGTAAGTAGTTGTAATAAAGCATATTTTACAGGATTTGACAAACATCAGAATAAGTTACCTACGAAAAATAAAAAGGAAAACTATCTACAAAATAGTACATCATTCAACGAGCAGTAATGCAGATAATAAACAACTCACGCGAATTAAGTTTACAGCACGAGCCGCAGACAAGTGCTGTAATTCATCATCACGTTTCGTTAACAAACGTTTAACACGCCGTAATTCGAAAACAAAAAAAAACTACTTACATATGCACAGTGCTCTTCTAAAAGGAGCCAAGTGACATTGGAAAGTTTTTACTAATCATCATTTAAAAAGCTAATAAAAAAATCGGTAAAGGTATTTACACAGAACTTCCCTCTTTATTTGTACATTTTCAATTCCACATTCACGTAGTGGAGTGGAAGTATACTTAGTGGTGGTTAAAAAATTTCATTTTTTTTTAATTTTTCAAAAATGTCGGTAAAAAAATTTCCAACATTTTTCTCTTCTAAAAAAATTTTTTTTTCAACTACTCTAAGTACTTAGTGGTAAAATATTTTTCCAAAATGGTAAAAATATGTTGCAATTTTTTTTTTTTCTAAAATAGGTTTGGAATGTCATGAAACGTGGAAATTTTAAATTTGACTAAACAAAATTTTTTTCATCTATTCTATAGTAGTGATAGATTAAAAAAAATTTCAAATTTTTTTTTTCATTTTTCAAAAAAATTTTTAAATTTGTTTTTGTTGAAATAGGTTTAGAATGCCATGGTAACGTGGAAATTTTAAATTTGAAAAAAGAAAAAAAATTCCATCTATTTGTGGTAAAATGTTTTCAAAAATTTCAATTTTTTTTTTTTAATAGGTTTAGAACGCAATGAAATGTGGAAATTTTAAATTCGAACAAAGAAAAAAAATTTCCCATCTATTTTAGCGGCAAAAAATTTTCCATAAATGTTGGGAAAAAAAAATTTTCATCTAGGTATTTTAGTGGTAAAATATTTTGTGAATTTTTTTTCTTTTTTTAAATGAGTTTTGAACGTCATGAAACGTGGACATTTTAAATTTGAACAAAAACAATGTTTTCATCTATTCTATAGTTAGTAGTGATAAATAGATTAAAAAAAAATCTTTTTTTTTTTATTTTTCAATTTTTTTTTAAAATTTGTTTGAATAGGTTTAGAATGCCATGGAAACGTGGAAATTTTAAATCTGAACAAAGAAAAAAAATTTTCCATATATTTTAGTGGTAAAAAATGTTTCAAAAATGTTTGTAAAAAAAAAATATTTTTTTTTGAAATAGGTTTAGAATACCATGAAACGTGGAAATTTGAAATGTGAACAATGAACAATTTTTTTCATCTATTTTGGTAAAAAATTTTCAAAAATGAATTTTTTTTAAATTTTTTTCTTTCTGAAATAGGTTTAGCGTGTCATGAAACGTGGAAATTTTAAATTTGAGCAAAAAATTATTTTTTTCAGTATTTATTCGCTTTAGACGGTCCACCCTGTATATTTTTCAGTGAAAGTTTAACCATTTCTTCGCTGACAGTAGCGTCAACTAGCTACCAAATTTGACTGCTCTCCGTCAAGTAGTTTTTTTAGTTAATGCACCGACAGACAGACAGACAGACAGGCGGTATTGAAAACCTATAATCTACGTGATCTGAAACGTCAAAATCTGAAAAAATTTCGGAGGGTGATTTTTTCTCGAATACAATACTTCCCTTCGGTATGCGAGGGAAGTAAAAATTATAGCCAGTTATTTGCATACCATCTTACTATTGTTAAAAAAAATGTTATCAAGTTATAAATTTAACTACTTGGATCCTTTTATAAGATCTGAGCTATAATTTTGGCAACTTGGCGCCTTTTACTTAAAAACTGCAAAAGGGCGCTTGGTTCCTTTTAGAAGAGACGCTCTCCATATAATTTATTTATTTTATTAACGAAGTGCAACCAGACCCCCTAGATGCCAGTAAGTACACGTTTCATCATTTCATCGAACTCGAACAGCCGCGCCGAGGCGTGTCGAAACGTTCAAAGTTATAAATCGTAACCATTATAATTACCTAATTAATTTTCATGTGCCCATCTCTCTCGGACTTTTAAGTGCCTAACTGCCCACCACATTAGCGTATCACAATTTCCGGTACGAAATTGTTCTGTAGAAACTTTTTTACGGTAAGTTGCCCGCATGTCGCTCGACTTCGCATTACACAATACTTATGTTTATTGTATGTACTTATATTGCATTTAAAGCGTTATAGTTCGAGAGCTACGTTGCTTCTTTGGAAACTCGTCTTTACAAGAATTTTGTGTTAGTTAATTAATTTTATTGAACGTAAATCATAACAAAATAGACTTCTAGCATACAGTCCAAATGAAGAATGTTGTGAATTTTGGGGGTGACCCGCACCTTTGGTACGAGGCGGCAAATTGTTTCATGCTATTTATCTAACTGCTAGTGTCCCTCCCAATAGACTTACATAATAAAATTCAAAAGACATCAACAAACAATGGAGAAATGATTTTTCTTGCATTTTGGGGGTGGCCTGCACCCTTGGTACGGGGCGGCAAATTGTTCCATGCTATTTTTCTAACTGCTAGTGTCCCTCCCAATAGACTTACATAATAAAATTCAAAAGACATCGACAAACAATGGAGAAATGATTTTTCTTGCATTTTGGGGGTGGCCTGCACCCTTGGTACGGGGCGGCAAATTGTTCCATGCTATTTTTCTAACTGCTAGTGTCCCTCCCAATAGACTTACATAATAAAATTCAAAAGACATCGACAAACAATGGAGAAATGATTTTTCTTGCATTTTGGGAGTGGCCTGCACCCTTGGTACGGGGCGGTAAATTGTTTCATGCTATTTCACTAACTGCTAGTGTCCCTCCCAATAGACTTACATAATAAAATTCAACAGACATCCTCAAACAATGGAGAAATGATTTTTCTTGCATTTTGGGGGTGGCCTGCACCCTTGGTACGGGGCGGCAAATTGTTTCATGCTATTTCACTAACTGCTAGTGTCCCTCCCAATAGACTTACATAATAAAATTCAACAGACATCCTCAAACAATGGAGAAATGATTTTTCTTGCATTTTGGGGGTGGTCTGCACTCTTGGCACGGGGCGGCAAATTGTTTCATGCTATTTCTCTAACTGCTAGTGTCCCTCCTAATAGACTTACATAATAAAATTCAACAGACATCAACAAACAATGGAGAAATTATTTTTTTGAATATTGGGGGTTGCCTGCACCCTTGGTACGGGGCGGCAAATTGTTTCATGCTATTTCTCTAACTGCTAGTGTCCCTCCTAATAGACTTACATAATAAAATTCAACAGACATCAACAAACAATGGAGAAATTATTTTTTTGAATATTGGGGGTTGCCTGCACCCTTGGTACGGGGCGGCAAATTGTTTCATGCTATTTTTATAACTGCTAGTGTCCCTCCCAATAGACTTGCATAATAAAATTCAACAGACATCATCAAACAATGGAGAAATGATTTTTCTTGCACTTTGGGGGTGGTTTGCACCCTTGGCACGGGGCGGCAAATTGTTTCATGCTATTTCTCTAACTGCTAGTGTCCCTCCTAATAGACTTACATAATAAAATTCAACAGACATCAACAAACAATGGAGAAATTATTTTTTTGAATATTGGGGGTTGCCTGCACCCTTGGTACGGGGCGGCAAATTGTTTCATGCTATTTCTCTAACTGCTAGTGTCCCTCCTAATAGACTTACATAATAAAATTCAACAGACATCAACAAACAATGGAGAAATTATTTTTTTGAATATTGGGGGTTGCCTGCACCCTTGGTACGGGGCGGCAAATTGTTTCATGCTATTTTTATAACTGCTAGTGTCCCTCCCAATAGACTTGCATAATAAAATTCAACAGACATCATCAAACAATGGAGAAATGATTTTTCTTGCACTTTGGGGGTGGTTTGCACCCTTGGCACGGGGCGGCAAATTGTTTCATGCTATTTCTCTAACTGCTAGTGTCCCTCCTAATAGACTTACATAATAAAATTCAACAGACATCAACAAACAATGGAGAAATTATTTTTTTGAATATTGGGGGTTGCCTGCACCCTTGGTACGGGGCGGCAAATTGTTTCATGCTATGCTTTTACAAACCTTTCTTTTAATATATTAACGGTTAGGGAACATTTTGATTGTAACCTCAAGAATGTCATACATTGAGTCCCATAACAAAAGTACCACTTAGTACAGCTTTCTTTCTTTATTCATATACAAGCCCTATTACTCGGTAATGTATCAGCGAAAAATTAGCTATCACTATGAATCACTTTATGAAATAAAATCTATTGTTTACAAGTAGCCGTTCCGAAGGACTTCTAAAAAATGAACTATTCTTAATTTTAAAACATGCAATTTTTTTGAGCTGTTCTAAGTGTGCAAGACTTCTGGAGTACCTTCTAGACAAATATAGTGGAGTAATCTGGCTATAGACTCTAAGACGAGCTTAGAAGTTACATTAAAATGTTTTGTCTCAAAATTCATTTGGAAGTGGAAGTTGTTTTTTGGGGGAGGTATTTAGACAAGAGGCAAAAAAGGAATTGTGATATTTATCCAAATCACAATAAAGTTTTGAAGGCTAAAGAAAGTGGTACCCTTCGCGAAAGAAATTTACTGTTAGGGAAACCTTGGCAGAAGTTCGATTATAAGCCCTTTGGATCATACCTCCAGTCGTTTACACGAATTACGGACACCCGTTCTATCAACTTTAGATGGCGACCATTTGAAGAACTTGATAATGCTGGTAGAAGAGCAGGTGATATGACACCTGAACTTCGCCTATGTAAGCAAACACTGTTTAATAAAGTCATTTATTATTATTATTATTAAATGTTCTAATGTAAAAAAGAAAAAACTATAGTACCTATGTTATTAAAAACAATAATTAAGTATAAGATTGTATGTACCTCATTCTTCCTTTCTATATACGTAAAAATTTGAAAACTACCCCCTAAAAATACCAGTAAATTTCACTTTTTACATTTCCTAATTTGTATCCCTTAAAACATTATTAAACAAGAGCAAATTGTCAAAATATTCAATAGATAACGTTCAACACGTGTACTTCAAAACCACCTACAAACTACCCCCAGATTTTTTTCAGTATTTATCTCATGATTCTTGTATGCTGGAGAATCGGTTATGTGGAAAAAAATAATTTGTTCCGTTTTTTTTTTAATCGGGGCCACTGTGCATTGAGCTCAAGTCCCTGAGATGAGGAAATCAAGGCTCCATGTAAAGGGAGCCTCCTTCATTACCTGACTCCACCGTAAAGTGATTGCTTGGGCTCAATAGAGAATGAAGACGTATGGTAAGCCTGCGGGATACAATTTATAATATGTACTCCGAAAGTAAGTCTGAGGCGTAGTGGATTTTGTACTTTTTGTAGTTAGTCTATCCGACTGCTGAAGAAGTGCTGTCGCTTGGCGAGAATATTAAAATTGTATGAAATAATATTTTTTATTTTACAGAAAACTCCTTTCAAATGGTACGCCCATGCATGCCATTCAGTGTGACCTTGAGTCGATTTGATTTGGAAATTAAAAGATGACGACGTGATCAAGATTCTTGATTTTAACTGTAAACTCCCAGATCTTTCTATTACCGAAAATTTGCAAAGCTTTTTCCGCTACACTATTTGATAAAAATATAGAAAACTCTGTGTATCTCACTTCTAGTTAAAATTCGTTCAGTGCCACGCTTGAATAGGTTGCTGCTTGTAATTACGTTGTTTGATTTGTAAGTTAAGCTAATTTTAAATACAATTTGTTGTAAAATCTATTCGCTGCTTTGAGGAAGAATTTGTCAATTCTCCTAATCCACATCCCACCTCATTCTAAGTCATTCTTCCTTTTTGCGGTCTGTTTCTTGCACGGGTCAGCTTTCTCTTCCTTTATAGCAAGGAAAAAGCATTAATTTCAACATCGAATTCATTATAACTAGGTAAACTGTTTTATTTATTTTTATTTGATATTATAAGTGTTCCAAATTCGAGGTCTTTCAACTTAGGACGACCGCTTGAGTGAAAAAATGGTGGGCATAAAAATTTGTGGGTTTCATTGAAAGTTCCCATACAACCATAACTTGAATAACAAAAAATACATTATCTGGAAATTTTGCATCAGTCAATATAAAGACGGCTACGCGTCACTTGTTAATTAATAGCTATGAAACATGTAAATTACTGATTTTAATAGGAGCAAACAATGTCACGTGACATTTGAGTCATATTCTTAAAATAAATTAATAATTTAAGAATATTAAAAAAACAAGCTTTTAAAAACAAGACATGCACCCAAAAGAAAATAAAGTTAAAAATAATAATTATTGTGTTAATAAACGTACCTAAACTAAATAATAGTCTATGTAATGAAGGCAGAAAGAGTGTAAATATATCGTGCAAAGACGAGATTACCCCCCCCCCTTTTGGGGGTGTTAAGCACGATGCTAGTGGTGGAAGAAGTTTTTGATCGCCGAAACCCCCTGAAACTGTCAAAAACCACACCTTTCATGGATCCCTTTATGTATTCATATATAAACGGGTATGGGGAGTGATTTATCGACGGGTTATACCTGAAATAACATGGACGGGGGTTAAAGAGTAAATGGAATCCAGACAGCAGGCCCAGGGGGTTGATTAAACCTTCCGGAGGAATGGGAAAACGGGGGAGGGCGTATCGACGATCCAAATTGTAATTAATGAATTTTACCCCTTGGAAAGGTTAAAGCAACCACCCAGGTAGCTACCACCTTCCCTTCCATGAAAACTGAAGGGGACCTGCACAGGAATAACGACCATGTGCCGAAAAAAAAAACGTAAATCCTGGATAGCATGCTTTCTGGTGAGTGAGGGGTGGTTTCTGCCCGTTTAAGGGACGAGGAGGGGTTGGAGCTAAAAATGAATATTATTCCCGTGTTCAGCGATCCCGAAGACAGGGGGATACGCGTTTCAACCGAATCATTTTAAGGTAATCGTCTTTGCACGAGATATTTACAAAAAAGTCTTCATAATGCTTCATTACATAGACTAAAGAGCGCCCAACCAGCAAATTCATTTTATAATTTAAGCGTTCTACGATTATTTTGTTTTATTGTTATTTTATTAATGCTTCTAAATGCCGATTGATTATATTAGAGTTCCAGAAAATACTATTTTGTTGCCTGCAACTGAACCATTTTATAAATTTATCATTAAAACGTTTCTAGAGCAAAATTATAAAATACCTTATAATGGAGTTAAGAAATTATTTTATAAATGTTTTCGTTACTAAGTTATAAAATATTTCACCTTGTAAAACTAAACCGTTTTATAACGATTTTTTAGTATCGTTCAGCAGCATTTTTTGCACCGTTATAAATATACATTCGAATTATTTTATAGTTATTTCTTATCATCTTACAAAACAGTTATATTAAAGATCTATTTGTGACAATTTTGCTTTTAAGAATAAACGTTGTTCCAGAGCATGTTACATAATTATTATATAGCATTGTATTTACTGTAATATGGACACAGCAACAAAGTCGTTACAAAACAAATTTGTTTACTTAAGCATAAAAATATGGTGGCTAACAATACAATAAAACATATTTGAGAAAACTGATTTCCTGCGTTAGCTGTGTATTTATATTTAGTCATAATTATAGTCTGCCTTTTAATGAAAATTTGTCATAATTATAGTAGACAAGTTTATAAAAAAATCATTCTCTCAAAATTTTGGTTACCAACATTGACAAGAGCGGTGCAGATCTTAACAGACCATATAACTGCCAAACTATAAACATCAGATTTAGGACAATGGAGAAACTTAAAAAGTGGTTTTAAAAATATTAGGTATATGTATTAACAGCGTAGTGGTTTTGGCACTAGGATACAGTTTATACTGCTGTAAAATGAAACGACGCATTTCACTCACTGTTTCGATGGTTGCATTTACAACTCAGTCCTAACAGATTTATCATTAGAACTACAAAAGTATCGCGAAAGTGAGTGATCTATTTTATAAGATTCACGAAAAAGTTACACTGAGGAGGCGCATTGTTTTATAGATGTTTTATAGGAATCGTCTAATAATTTAAATATCATGAAGTGCTTGCTACTAACACGAAAGTGTTTTATAGAGGGAGGCCATCTTGAAAGGCCAGCATTCGTGATGGTACATATGACAATTTATGAAAATTGAAAATATCAAATGTTTATTACAATTTATGGAGTCAGAAACGTGCTAACTATACAGTTATGACTACTAAAACAAATTAGTGTAAGTCACATTGTAAAAAAACTCAAATTCATAAAATCGATATTTATAAAATTCCAAAAATTATTAGAAATCATCAATAAATGTGAGGCCCGTTAAAAATATATTAGAAACATGGCCATAGTTCACAGTAAAATTTTCTTCGCATCAAAAATTGCAGTCGTTGTAAGCCAGAACAAGTCTCTTGGTTATTAGGTACCTACTATTAAATCACAATGCCATATGCTTTTAGTGTCAGAGATACTTCTTAAACTTTTAGTATGCATTTTAGAAATCATTTTATTTTATTAGTGTGTATAAAGCAGCATTTTTTTTAACCAATGACTATTTAAAAGCTCTTATAAAACAGTTGTTTAGTTGTTTTATAGCAGTAATTTAACAAACAGTGAAGTGTGTTTTATAGTACAATTAAATGAAGCTTTAATAAAACTGCCATATAATAATGGTACTAAATTTTCATAAGGCTTCTGGAAATGTTTATATAATTATTTTGTAATGGTTCCAATAGGTGTTACAAAATATCAGCAGCGACTGAAATACTTTATAAGATGGTGCCAATTTTGCATTTATAGCTGCTGTGAAAACGTTATGAAAGTGTTTCTGAGAGTAATATTGTTTTACAAAATTTGTGTCAGGAACATTCCTACAACTTTTACAAAATATCAAATTGCTAGTTGGGCGTGGACGGCCTGATGAGTAAAATTTTCATGATACCTAATATCTGACTAGAGAAAGCCAAGGCTTTCTCTACCTCCTACCGGATGGGTGTGCGGGCTTCGCCCTCGATGTTGATTGCTACGCAATCAATCTAAAGTTATCAGTTTTTCAATTTTTAGTCGTTCAATTGTTCAGTTTTTAATATTTTTCAATTTCGATTTCAGATTCGTCATCAGCGACCTGAAAAACATCTAGGTACTGATTTTCAGTCGAATCGGACCATAAATGATACATTTTGCTCGCCATTTTGGCGCCGCCATATTGAATTTTGTAATTCCGATGTCACATTCGTTATCAACTACTTGAATAATCTCCACATATCAAATTTTAGCGGAATCGGTCGATAAATAGGGAAGTTATAGTAAACGATGGGACCGTAAATGACGAAATGTGTCCTGCAGCTGGCGTCGCCATTTTGAATATTTCAATTTCGATTTCAGATTCGCAATCAGCGACCTCGATAACCCCCACAACCGATTTTGAGCAGCGTGGGACCATAAACGATCAAAATTGTCGGCCATTTTGCGGTCGCCATTTTGAATTTCGAGACTCTGACGTTTCGTAACCCCCGAGTAGCAAATTTCAGCCCAATCGGACGACAAATAAGAACAATATTTTAAATTAATTTAAATGCGATGTCCGGGAAAATTTTCACATCCTGTACCTCATGCCAATTACCCATAAATCCTAGTATATTACAGTATTGTCGCGAATTATCCGCCTTTTTGGAAACACCCTGTGTGAATCCGTGGGTTCTAAATAATTTCAACAAGAGATAATCACCACTAACACTTTATTTAACAATTTACTGACTGTACAATACTTGTTTACTAATATTTAACCTCACTTTTCACTTTTATAAACTGCCTTCTCCATAAAACTTCCCCTTCTGCGCTGGTAATCGCGCCTTATATACTCCGAATTTGACTCTCTAGATCCATCTAGAAACAATCAAGAATCTTCTCCAACAACATTCCAGAAAAAGTCCGTTTCATTCTGACAGCTTCCAGTCACAATTAGTAGGCATAGGCGTATCATTTCCAGTTTCAAGGGGGTGTAATTCATAACAGCATACGTTAGAGAAAATTGCGGATGAAAAACATGGACATTGAAAAACGGTGATTTCTTAAGAAATACGGGGAATTAAAAGGCGTTCTATGTCTCAAATGAAAGCAGAAAAGTGGTGTTTTATGTGTTAGTGGAGTGAATGGACCAATCCGGACATCCAGCCAGGCACAGGCGTATGAAAGTTGGGTTTTCTGTGAAGAAGTGAAAAACATCCATGTCCCTCATAACTGAGCATGTATAATGGAAGGAAAGCCCGTTCTAGGTCTCTGTGGAAAGGGGGAGATTTGCCCTTTCCTCTGATACCAAGTTGTACAGGGAAAATCGGAAATTCGACTCTGCAGTGGCGAGACAAATGTCACAAATTTGAAAGTGTTAAAACATAACCTAAAAAATTCTCAGACATGAAATCTTAAAACACTCATACTTTAATTAATACTTGATGTAGAGGCTCGATCTTAGTCTCTATTTCAAAATGGAGATTGGCAGTTTATCTGCGTAATGTGTGCTCTCTGGGTTAAATCGAAAATTTCGTGTAGTTCTGTGCGAAATAAAAATGAATATTTTCGTAAAAATCTAAAACCGTAAGTGCTTAAAAAATTCATAATTAATTAAATATCGGGAGTAAAGCGACGATCAATGTCTCATTGAAAAGTAGGAGAATGCAGCTTTATAATGATACCAAGTTTGACCGGAGATACCGACAATTCGGGCCGTGGCGAGCGAGACAAAAGTGCGTTTTCGGGACCTGTCAAATTTACAATAAAACGTCGAAAAACACGAAATTTTCAAACGGACGAAAGTAAAAAAAATACAGCGATTGGGGGCCCGTTATGTGTCTCTATCGCGAACATGAGGTGGGCACGGAACGTAGAATGCAAATTGCAAGGTCAAAATCGAAAATTCAGCCCGACAGGACCGAAATAAAATCGGAAATTTTCGATATTTAGTGACAACCGCCAAAACGTTTTCCCCTATTTTTACTCGTGTCCCTCAACTACTCCTTATTCCCAGAGAAAGGACACAGGCCGCGCAAAATGGAATTAACTAACGAATAGATCGAGACCGGCCCCGACCCGCGAAAGCACACGGTTCCGGAGCCTTTATCCAGTTTTCCACGAAGAGGAACGGGTTCGCACCGGTTGAATTTTATTATATATTAATTTTTTTAAACTTTTTGGCAGTATTAATTTGGATTATAAATCGGTTACAGCGCTAATAAAATATTAAATTGGCCTAATTTTTACGCACAACCCACCATTCTTGATTAAAATGATACGAAAAACGCACTACAAAACATGCTACTACGAAAACAATAAAATCCATTAAATCTATTTCGGTGAATTTTTGGTTATACAGAAACAAAAAAAAAAACAGTTAAAGGCAAATTGTACAAACCTTAAAAGAATCGTCCTCTAGATACTTTTCATGAAAAGCATTTTTTTGAGATATTTAAAAAAATCAGTTTATTTGTTAAATGAAGCAAATCTGTTAATAGTACAGGCAATGAAGGCAAAATGTTGTAAAAACCTCGCAAAAATTAATAAAAGAATCATCTCTGGGATTTAAGTAGTTAATAACTTGTAGAATGGAATGATGCATTCTTTGCACTTCCAAGTTCCGGGAAAATTTTAAAAAATCGGAAAAACGTTTTTGATTTTTTTGCTCTATCGTCTAAAATAATGAAAATACAGAAAAAAGTTTTCAACAAAATTTGTAGCTCGTCTCTTTCTCTACAAAATAGGTCTTACTTAAGCCGTTTAGGAGATAAATCCAGTTTTCCACTTATAGTTTTGAGCCGCTCCGAAATGCGCGGAAAATGAGAATTCTCTGGGAGTTTCGTATGACCGGACATATCGATCGATAATTATTACTATTCAGAGCCGCTAGAAAAATGAAAACAACGTAAAATGTAGAGAAAAGACTCAGCTTTAATGTGGAACTAATCACAAAATTCATACAATTTTTTATCATAGAGAAAAAAGTGTTAGAAGATAGCTTAGTAAACGCTATACAGTTGATTTATTCACATCTTTGAGTTTTATGCATCCTGCCTATTTCTCCCGTAACAATGGGTGCTTTTTCACTGCGTGGATTCGATTCCACGCACTTTAATCTATATTTCGTGAAAATCTGAAGAATGTTAAGAAACAAATAAGTTGTATATGTTTTACTGTATAATTGTGGATTTTCTGAACGTGTATGAATAATGTAGACAAATTCAAAAAGTACTGCGCGCATTTAAAAAACTCTAATGTCATTCGAAAGAATATGTTTTATTGTACTTATAATCCAAAAATTAAGGCTGCGCTATTATTATTACCTAAGATATAGCGAATTGAACTCCAAAATTTGGAGGTAATTGATCGATGACAAATATACCCTCTACTTTGATCGGAAGGCATATTTTTCCAACAAAAGTAATTGCAATAAAATGTTAATTGGATTAATATATCATTATATAAGAACATATAAGCAAAATGAATTATCATTCTAACGACTCCCGGCAAAGATATCAATAAATCAGTGGATCAACTGTACAAAGTTCACTAAGCCATCTTCTGACACTTTTTCTCTTTGACAAAATTTTTCATGAATTTTTTTATTAATTCCACATTAAAGCTGAGACTTTTCTCTACATTTCATGTTATTTTCATTTTTTTTAGGGACTCTGAATAGTAAGAATTATCGATCGATGAGCCCGGTCGTACGAAACTCCTGGGGAATTCTCATTTTTCGCGCATTTCGAAGCGGCTTAAAACTATAAGTGGAAAACTCGATTTATCTTTTAAACGGCTTAGGTAAGACAAAAATTTGTAAAGACCTTTTTGGTAGAGAAAAAGACGAGCTACAACTTGTTGGGAACTTCTTTCTCTATTTTCATTATTTTGGCCGCTAGAGCAAAAATACCGAAAATCAAAAAGTTTTTCCAATTTTTTTTTAATTTTCCCGGAACTTGGAAGTACAAAGAATACATCATCTCATTCTGCAGGTTATTACCTACTTAAATCCCCGGAGATGATCCTTTTATTAATTTCTGTTACCCTAAATTGTTAATTTGCCTGTACTATAAGACGTTTCGACTAATTATTTATTTTGCTTCTTAAAATGTCCTGGAAATTTCAGCCTGTGGTGACTTTTCCCAAATAAAACTCTTATTATAATTCGCTAATCAATACTAATTGGCCATCGACATTAAATCGTTTAGAGACAGTCTAAATGACACCAAGCAACACAGCAAGAAATAGAAATAAACAAGTGATTTTTTTCGCGTCGAATAATGAAAAAATTCGCCAAAGAAACATTTATATAGAAATCGGTCTCTGTCTTACAATCTACGGCCTCACCCGTCCAAACTTCCACCCCTTGATTATTCTCTGGGGTCGTCGGGTGGCGGCGTTATCCATTTCCACCCGCCCCCCGATCCGAGAACCTCGTACCGCGCATAAAGTAGCAAGCCAGATGCTCTATTTCGCCGAAAACGAAGTTAAGAGCTTCCCCCTCGTGATCTATATTTATGTAATGGCACCCTTTTGCGGGTCAGAACAGGGTAGTTTTAGGTTTATTATGTTTGTCGTAAGGTTATAGTTATATTTTCGGTACGATATTATATCCTCGTTTTGGGTGATTTAGGGTTAACTCGTGTATTATAGGTAATATAAATATATAGGTATAATTGTATAAGAAGGAAATATGTTCTAAACTTATCTGTGATAAGTATTTTGTAAAAGTTTGAATATAATTACTAGTGTTTCCAGGTAATAGATTTATTCATTTTTTGTTTCTATAATTCAAAATGAGTTTTTCAAATTAAATTTTCAGTAATATAAATTAAGCGTTAAGAAATAAATGAATTAGAAAGATCAAACCTTCTCCTTCAAAATGTTTCTTACTTTATTTTAATTCGATGATTATTATTAAAGAAACCGCTGCCTAAGGAATCACTACTTCCACATCCAGATTATTCGTCCAAGTCACTTTAAAGGAAACATCTTGACTATATTTGCACTCTAGTATGTGGAAATTATTGGTCAGAATTTTAATAATATTTGGGGTAGATGTCATAGAAAAGTTTGAGGAGTTGGTTTCTACCATATACGTTAAAAATGAAGTTTCTAGTTTACCGTAGGTACTTATTTTCCACTATTTACAACCTACCACCTCAATGGAGTCATCTCAATCAGATGTCACTACAATACATACGTGTACTAACTTTCAAGTGAATATCTCAATTTGATGTTATCAATCCCATTAATAATGAAGCGGAGGTGGTAGAGTTTGAAAAATATTAGAAAGAAATCTGAGGCCTTGGTTTCTAGTATATACACCGAATCCCAAATTTCTGTAGTCTTACCAGCTTGCTTTACTGATTTTCCCCTATTTGCCCCTATTTAACCCCCAACCCTTCAACGGCATCATCTCAAATTATGATCTAGTTTCAGACGTCGTTATAATACATACGTGTACCAAATTTCAAATGAATATCTCAATTTTATTTTATCAACCCTTTTCATATTGGAGTAGGGGTGTGGTTGGGTTGAAAAATATTATAAGAAAATCTGACGCTGTGGCTTCTAGTACATACACCGAATTTCAAGTTTCTGTTGTCTTACCAACGTTTTACTTATATTCCTCTATTTACACCAAATTAACCCCCAACCCTTCAACGGAATCATCTCAAAATATAAACTAATTCCAGACGTCGTTATAATACATACGTGTACGAAATTTCAAATGAATATCTCAACTTTATTTTGTCAACCCCATTCATGGGGTAGGGGTGGTGGGGGGATTGAAAAATATTATAAAAAAATCTGAGGCCTTAACTTCTTGTACATACACCGAATTTCAAGTTTCTGTACTCATACCAGCTTGCTTTACTTATTTCCCCCTAAATAACCCCCAACCCTTCAACGGAATCATCTCAAAGTATAATCTAGTTCCAGATGTCGTTATAATTCATACGTGTACCAAATTTCAAATGAATATCTCGATTTTATTTTATCAACCCTTTTAATAATGAAGTAGGGGTGGTGGGGGTTGAAAAATATTATAAATAATCTGAGACCTTGGCTTCTAGTACATACACCGAATTTCAAGTTTCTGTAGTTTTACCAGCTTGCTTTATTTATTTTCCCCTATTTACCCCTATTTAACCCCCAACCCTTCACCGGATTTCCTCAAAAAAACAATCCAGTTCCAGATCTCCTTATAATATATACGTGTACAAAATTTCAGGTCAATATCTTAAACCGTTCCGGAGAAAGCGTGCGGACAAAAAAAGTTACGGACAGACAGACCGACAGACAGACAGAAAAATTTTTTCGCTCAAATTTAAAATCTCGACGTTTCATAACATTCTAAACCCATTTCACGAATAAAAATTTTTGAAAATTTTTTTGCGATTACTATACTTCCAATCCACTACGTGGATGTGGAAGTAAAATTATTATATATCTCCGAAAGCGCGCAGTTTCGAGAGGCTATATGCCAGATATATTTATTTATTAAAAATTTATACCAATGCACCGCAACGAAAAAAACGGATGGTAACACTGGTAGGCGAAAATACACCTTACAATGCCACTAATATCAGTCCCACCACTGAACATGCGTATATTGGTGTACGAGCAATCGTAGTTGTTTATACTTTTTACTTGCATAACGGAGGAAAGTATAATAATAATAATAATAATATTTATTGGTGTATATAACAAAAATTGTTTTACACAAGTCAAAATTAGTACAAAGAAAGATTCCAAAATATACATATACAGTCAAAAGCAAAATATATAAAGATATTACATATGTTTTCTTAAAATGTTTTCTTAACCGCTTCTCAAGTCACCGAGGTAACTCCTTGAAAATCCAGAATGATTTTGTGTTAGGTAAAGAGAAACGTGGCCCTACGGTTTATAGTGGAGTCCGAACCACATATAAATGTACACATTGTAAAAAGCAAACAATACATTGCAAAAAACAAACAATACATAACAACAATACATTGTAAAAGCGAACAATACATTATAAAAAGCAAACAATACAGTCATAACAAAAGGAAACAAAAACAGAACGAAAGAAATAGGTAATAATACAAATTATGTGAAGAAATCATCAATTACATAACAGTTTTTTTTTCTAGCAACAATTTTTTCAATTTGGCTTTGAAAACATAGATGTTTCTAGATGATTTAATGTCATCAGATAAAATATTAAAATATTTACATCCATTATAAAAAAAGTTTTTTTGATAAAAAGTTGTCCTACAAGAGTTTGGCTGTAGCAGCCCTTTAAATCTTGTATTGTGTTCATGGTTGACTTGATTAGCAAGAAACTTATGCTTATTCTTGTAAACATAGAGGCATACCTCAAAAATATACAAACTAGTTACAGTTAAAAATCTTTAAATTTTTAAATATATTGCGGCAACTTTCACGAAATCCTAGCCCCGCAATAATTCTTAAGGCATATTTCTGCAGAATGAATATGCGGTTTATGTGTACACTGTTTCACCAATTTATGATTCCATACCTCAAATGACAGTGAAAAATTTGCATAGTAGAGACTTAAAGAATCTCATTGCTACAATGCGTGGACATAAATCGTAACCCATAGCAGCTACTACGCAATTTACTACACAGATTGTCTATATAAATTCCCCACTGCAGGTGCTTATCGAAAATTATTCTTAGTATTTTTACAGAGTCGCACATTTGTATACCACTGTCAGAGAGACAAATATCTGTGTTTTTTTGCAAGGTAAATAATAATGTTTTTGTCTTATTTTTATTCAAATTGAGCTTATTTTCTTCTGACCATCTAATTATATTTGAATAAGCTAGGCTAGCAGTATTTTTAATTGCATTTAATTCATTGTCTATGATACTGAATATTGTATTCGAGAAAAAATCATCCGCCGAGATTTTTCGAATTTTGGCGTTTTAGATCACGTAGATTACGAAAATATAGGTTTTTCAATTCCGTCAGTCTGTCTGTCTGTTGGTGCATTAACTAAAAAAATACTTGACGGAGAACAGTCAAATTTGGTAGGTAGTTGACGCTACTGTCAGCGAAGAAATGGTTAAACTTTCACTGGAAAATATACAGGGTGAACCGTCTAAAGGAAATAAATAATTAAAAAAAAAAATTTTTTTGCTCAAATTTCCACGTTTCATGACACGCTAAACCTATTTCACAAAAAAAAATGTTCACCAACCTTTTTGAAAAAATTTTTACCACTAAAATAGATGGAATTTTTTTTCCTTTGTTCAAATTTAAAATTTCCACGTTTCATAACGTTCTAAACATATATTTTTTTTAAATGTTGAAATTTTTTAAATAATTTTTGAAAAAATGTTACCACTAAAATAGATGGATTTTTTTTTTCTTTCTTCAAATTTAAAATTTCCACGTTTCCGTGGCATTCTAAACCTATTCAAACAAATTTAATTTTTTTTTGAAATATTTAAAAATCTTTTTGAATTTTTTTTTATCTATTTATTACTACTTACTATAGAATAGACGAAAAATTTGTATTTGCTCACACTAACATTTTTGAAAAATTTCATACCACTAAAATAGATGAAACAATTTTTCTGGCATTCTAAACCTATTTCAAAAATTTTTTTTTTCAATTTTTTTTTTACCAACATTGAAAATTTTTTTACCACTAAATTAGATGGAAAAATTTTTTCTTTGTTTAAATTTAAAATTTCTAAGTTTCATAGCGTTCTAAACCAATTTTTTTTTTTAATTTAGATTTTTTTTACCAATTTTGAAAAAATTTTACCACTAAAACGAACAGAAATTTTTTTTTCTTTCTTCAAATTTAAAATTTCCACGTTTCCGTGGCATTCTAAACCTATTCAAACAATTTAATTTTTTTTTTGAAATATTTAAAAAACTTTTTGAAATTTTTTTTTAATCTATTAATCACTACTTACTATAGAATAGATGATAATTTTTTTTGCTCAAATTAAAAATTTCCATGTTTCATGACATTCCAAACCTACTTCGGAAAAAAAATTGCAACATTTTACCATTTTACCATTTTGAAAAAAAATGTACCACTGGAACAGATGGAAAAATTATTTTTTCTCAAATTTAAAATTTTCACGTTTCATGACATTCTAAACCTATTTCAGAAAATAAAAATATATGAAAAATTTCAAGAAAAATGAAATTTTTTAACCATCGCTATACTTCCACTCCACTACGTGAATGTGGAATTGAAAATGTGACAGAAGGCAATAATATTTGGCATATGCGCTATTATACTTTTATTGAAAAATGTACTGGGTGGTCATCCCAAGAAATAATTCAGTCATGGTGGACATTTGTGAAGGTATTTGCGCAAGCCTTCCATATGTGGCACCTGTTATTTAGTATTGAACTTTTGCTGTTGGATGAGCACTCTGTATATTTTTTTTGACCAAAACTTATCAGGTTTTCGTTATAATAATAGTGATAACTATATTCCGATTATTATTTTCAATGTCATTTCGTAATTATAAATTTTTTAGAGTGACCGCCATGCACAAATAAAGAGGGGAGTTCTGTGTAAATACGTTTAGAGTTTTTTTTTTCAGTGTAATACGTACGAAAAAATATAAAAAATGTAAGTTCAGAAGTAAAGAGTCTGACATATAGTCTCCATTTCGAGTTTTCGAAAATGTTAATTACACAAGTATCGACAGAACCAAAATTAAATCGTTGACATCTCGGCTTAAAATGGTCCAAAAAAATCCACGAAAGGAGAAATCAACGTATTTGTATCCGACGAATCTACTGCCGTTTGAATCTCATTAAAATTTGCATAATTAAAAAAGTTTTTGCCATTTTTGTTACTTGCAAATTTTATTTTTCATAAATAAATAATGCTAATTTATTATGCCACTGAAGTTTCGATCGATCAGCTTGATCGAATTCGCGAGAAAAGAAATTAATTCTAATTCCCAAAAAATCGACTAGGCAGAACTAATTCATGATCGAACATGCTTCTTACAACTTCCTCTACACATCCCCTCTGGTTTGATCCACCCTCGTGAGATGAGGACAACCCCCAAATGAGAAAAAAACGTTAAACTCGAAATATCGTTTAGGGTCACCCAATTTTCGACCGAACGTATCTCTGACAACATCCTCCATGCAACCCCCTTAGTCGCATCTGCCCCCGAAGTGCGGAACCCATATTTTCAGTTATACCACCAAACTTAAAAAATTCGTAAAACTCGAATTTTCGTTTAGGGTCACCCACTTTTTCAATAAATATGACTTGTAGAACGTCCTCTATACAACCCCCATAGTCTCATTCACCCACGAAGTGCGGAACCCATATTTTCAGTTGTACCACCAAACTTTAAAAATTCGTCTAATTTTAATTTTCGTTTAGGGTCACCCAATTTTTCAATAAATATGACTTGTACAACGTCCTCTATGCAACCCCTACGGTCTCATCCTCCCACGAAGTGCGGAACCCATATTTTTAGTTATACCACCAAACTTGAAAAATTCGCCATATTTTAATTTTCGTTTAGGGTCGTCCAATTTTTCAATAAATATGTCTTGCACAACGTCATCTATGCGACCCGTATAGTCTCATCCACTCACGAAGTGCGGAACCCACATTTTCAGTTATACCACCAAACTTAAAAAATTCGTCAAATTTTAATTTTCGTTTAGGGTCATCCAATTTTTCAATAAATATGACTTGTACAACGTCCTCTATGCAACCCCTATAGTCTCATCCTCCCACGAAGTGCGGAACCCACATTTTCAGTTATACCACCAAACATTAAACATTCGCCAAATTTTAATTTTCGTTTAGGGTCATCCAATTTTTCAATAAATATGACTTGTACAACATCCTCTATGCAACCCCTATAGTCTCATCCACCCACGAAGTGCGGAACCCATATTTTCATTTATACTAGCAAACTTAAAAAAATCGCCAAATTTTAATTTTCGTTTAGGGTCATCCAATTTTTCAATAAATATGTCTTGTACAACGTCCTCTATGCAACCCCTATAGTCTCATCCTCCCACGAAGTGCGGAACCCACATTTTCAGTTATACCACCAAAGTTAAAACATTCGCCAAATTTTAATTTTCGTTTAGGGTCATCCAATTTTTCAATAAATATGACTTATACAACGTCCTCTATGCAACCCCTATAGTCTCATCCTCCCACGAAGTGCGGAACCCATATTTTCTGTACCAGCAAACTTAAAAAATTCGCCAGATTTTAATTTTCCTTTAGGGTCATCCAATTTTTCAATAAATATGACTTGTACAACGTCCTCTATGCAACCCCTATAGTCTCATCCACCCACGAAGTGCGGAACCCATATTTTCATTTATACTAGCAAACTTTAAAAATTCGCCAAATTTTAATTTTCGTTTAGGGTCATCCAATTTTTCAATAAATATGACTTGCACAACGTCCTCTATGCAATCCCTATAGTCTGATCCTCCCACGAAGTGCGGAACCCATATTTTCAGTTATACCACCAAACTTAAAAAATTCGTCAAATTTTAATTTTCGTTTAGGGTCGTCCAATTTTTCAATAAATATGTCTTGTACAACGTCCTCTATGCAACCCCTATAGTCTAATCCTCCCACGAAGTGCGGAACCCACATTTTCAGTTATACCACCAAAGTTGAAACATTCGCCAAATTTTAATTTTCGTTTAGGGTCATCCAATTTTTCAATAAATATGACTTGTACAACGTCCTCGATGCAACCCCTATAGTCTCATCCTCCCACGAAGTGCGGAACCCATATTTTCTGTACCACCAAACTTAACATTCGCCAGATCTTAACTTTCCTTTAGGGTCATCCAATTTTTCAATAAATATGACTTGTACAACGTCCTCTATGCAACCCCTATAGTCTCATCCACCCACGAAGTGCGGAACCCATATTTTCATTTATACTAGCAAACTTAAAAAATTCGCCAAATTTTAATTTTCGTTTAGGGTCATCCAATTTTTCTATAAATATGACTTGCACAACGTCCTCTATGCAATCCCTATAGTCTGATACTCCCACGAAGTGCGGAACCCATATTTTCAGTTATACCACCAAACTTAAAAAATTCGTCAAATTTTAATTTTCGTTTAGGGTCATCCAATTTTTCAATAAATATGTCTTGTACAACGTCCTCTATGCAACCCCTATAGTCTCATCCACCCACGAAGTGCGGAACCCATATTTTCATTTATACCAGCAAACTTAAAATATTCGCCAAATTTTAATTTTCGTTTAGGGTCATCCAATTTTTCAATAAATATGACTTGTACAACGTCCTCTATGCAACCCCTATAGCCTCATCCTCCCACGAAGTGCGGAACCCATATTTTCAGTTCGATCGATTAGCTTGATCGAATTCGCGAGAAAAGAAATTAATTCTAATTCCCAAAAAAATCGATTAGGCAGAACTAATTCATGATCGAACATGCTTCTTACAACTTCCTCTACACATCCCCTCTGGTTTGATCCACCCTCGTGAGATGAGGACAACCCCCAAATGAGAAAAATACGTTAACCTCGAAATATCGTTTAGGGTCACCCAATTTTCGACCGAACGTATCTCTGATAACGTCCTCCATGCAACCCCCTTAGTTGCATCTGCCCCCGAAGTGCGGAACCCATATTTTCAGTTATACCACCAAACTTAAAAAATTCGTCAAACTCGAATTTTCGTTTAGGGTCACCCAATTTTTCAATAAATATGACTTGTACAACGTCCTCTATGCAACCCCCATAGTCTCATTCACCCACGAAGTGCGGAACCCATATTTTCAGTTGTACCACCAAACTTTAAAAATTCGTCTAATTTTAATTTTCGTTTAGGGTCACCCAATTTTTCAATAAATATGACTTGTACAACGTCCTCTATGCAACCCCTACGGTCTCATCCTCCCACGAAGTGCGGAACCCATATTTTTAGTTATACCACCAAACTTGAAAAATTCGCCAGATTTTAATTTTCGTTTAGGGTCGTCCAATTTTTCAATAAATATGTCTTGCGCAACGTCATCTATGCGACCCGTATAGTCTCATCCACTCACGAAGTGCGGAACCCACATTTTCAGTTATACCACCAAAGTTAAAACATTCGCCAAATTTTAATTTTCGTTTAGGGTCATCCAATTTTTCACTAAATATGACTTGTACAACGTCCTCTATGCAACCCCTATAGTCTCATCCTCCCACGAAGTGCGGAACCCATATTTTCTGTACCACCAAACTTAAAAAATTCGCCAGATTTTAATTTTCCTTTAGGGTCATCCAATTTTTCAATAAATATGACTTGTACAACATCCTCTATGCAACCCCTATAGTCTCATCCACCCACGAAGTGCGGAACCCATATTTTCATTTATACTAGCAAACTTAAAAAATTCGCCAAATTTTAATTTTCGTTTAGGGTCATCCAATTTTTCAATAAATATGACATGCACAACGACCTCTATGCAATCCCTATAGTCTGATCCTCCCACGAAGTGCGGAACCCATGTTTTCAGTTATAACACCAAACTTAAAAAATTCGTCAAATTTTAATTTTTGTTTAGGGTCGTCCAATTTTTCAATAAATATGTCTTGTACAACGTCCTCTATGCAACCCCTATAGTCTCATCCTCCCACGAAGTGCGGAACCCACATTTTCAGTTATACCACCAAAGTTAAAACATTCGCCAAATTTTAATTTTCGTTTAGGGTCATCCAATTTTTCAATAAATATGACTTGTACAACGTCCTCTATGCAACCCCTATAGTCTCATCCTCCCACGAAGTGCGGAACCCATATTTTCTGTACCACCAAACTTAAAAAATTCGCCAGATTTTAATTTTCCTTTAGGGTCATCCAATTTTTCAATAAATATGACTTGTACAACGTCCTCTATGCAACCCCTATAGTCTCATCCACCCACGAAGTGCGGAACCCATATTTTCATTTATACTAGCAAATTTTAAAAATTCGCCAAATTTTAATTTTCGTTTAGGGTCATCCAATTTTTCAATAAATATGACTTGCACAACGTCCTCTATGCAATCCCTATAGTCTGATCCTCCCACGAAGTGCGGAACCCATATTTTCAGTTATACCGCCAAACTTAAAAAATTCGTCAAATTTTAATTTTCGTTTAGGGTCGTCCAATTTTTCAATAAATATGTCTTGTACAACGTCCTCTATGCAACCCCTATAGTCTCATCCTTCCACGAAGTGCGGAACCCACATTTTCAGTTATACCACCAAAGTTAAAACATTCGCCAAATTTTAATTTTCGTTTAGGGTCATCCAATTTTTCAATAAATATGACTTGTACAACGTCTTCTATGCAACCCCTATAGTCTCATCCTCCCACGAAGTGCGGAACCCATATTTTCTGTACCACCAAACTTAAAAAATTCGCCAGATTTTAACTTTCCTTTAGGGTCATCCAATTTTTCAATAAATATGACTTGTACAACGTCCTCTATGCAACCCCTATAGTCTCATCCACCCACGAAGTGCGGAACCCATATTTTCATTTATACTAGCAAACTTAAAAAATTCGCCAAATTTTAATTTTCGGTTAGGGTCATCCAATTTTCCTATAAATATGACTTGCACAACGTCCTCTATGCAATCCCTATAGTCTGATCCTCCCACGAAGTGCGGAACCCATATTTTCAGTTATACCACCAAACTTAAAAAATTCGTCAAATTTTAATTTTCGTTTAGGGTCATCCAATTTTTCAATAAATATGTCTTGTACAACGTCCTCTATGCAACCCCTATAGTCTCATCCACCCACGAAGTGCGGAACCCATATTTTCATTTATACCAGCAAACTTAAAATATTCGCCAAATTTTAATTTTCGTTTAGGGTCATCCAATTTTTCAATAAATATGACTTGTACAACTTCCTCTATGCAACCCCTATAGCATCATCCTCCCACGAAGTGCGGAACCCATATTTTCAGTTCGATCGATTAGCTTGATCGAATTCGCGAGAAAAGAAATTAGTTCTAATTCCCAAAAAATCGACTAGGCAGAACTAATTCATGATCGAACATGCTTCTTACAACTTCCTCTACACATCCCCTCTGGTTTGATCCACCCTCGGGAGATGAGGACAACCCCCAAATGAGAAAAATACGTTAAACTCGAAATATCGTTTAGGGTCACCCAATTTTCGACCGAACGTATCTCTGATAACGTCCTCCATGCAACCCCCTTAGTCGCATCTGTCCCCGAAGTGCGGAACCCATATTTTCAGTTATACCACCAAACTTAAAAAATTTGTAGAACTCGAATTTTCGTTTAGGGTCACCCAATTTTTCAATAAATATGACTTGTACAACGTCCTCTATGCAACCCCTATGGTCTCATCCTCCCACGAAGTGCGGAACCCATATTTTTAGTTATACCACCAAACTTAAAAAATTCGTCAAATTTTAATTTTCGTTTAGGGTCATCCAATTTTTCAATAAATATGACTTGTACAACGTCCTCTATGCAACCCCTATAGTCTCATCCTCCCACGAAGTGCGGAACCCATATTTTCTGTACCACCAAACTTAAAAAATTCGCCAGATTTTAACTTTCCTTTAGGGTCATCCAATTTTTCAATAAATATGACTTGTACAACGTCCTCTATGCAACCCCTATAGTCTCATCCACCCACGAAGTGCGGAACCCATATTTTCAGTTATACCACCAAACTTAAAAAATTCGTCAAATTTTAATTTTCGTTTAGGGTCATCCAATTTTTCAATAAATATGTCTTGTACAACGTCCTCTATGCAACCCCTATAGTCTCATCCACCCACGAAGTGCGGAACCCATATTTTCATTTATACCAGCAAACTTAAAATATTCGCCAAATTTTAATTTTCGTTTAGGGTCATCCAATTTTTCAATAAATATGACTTGTACAACTTCCTCTATGCAACCCCTATAGCATCATCCTCCCACGAAGTGCGGAACCCATATTTTCAGTTCGATCGATTAGCTTGATCGAATTCGCGAGAAAAGAAATTAGTTCTAATTCCCAAAAAATCGACTAGGCAGAACTAATTCATGATCGAACATGCTTCTTACAACTTCCTCTACACATCCCCTCTGGTTTGATCCACCCTCGGGAGATGAGGACAACCCCCAAATGAGAAAAATACGTTAAACTCGAAATATCGTTTAGGGTCACCCAATTTTCGACCGAACGTATCTCTGATAACGTCCTCCATGCAACCCCCTTAGTCGCATCTGTCCCCGAAGTGCGGAACCCATATTTTCAGTTATACCACCAAACTTAAAAAATTTGTAGAACTCGAATTTTCGTTTAGGGTCACCCAATTTTTCAATAAATATGACTTGTACAACGTCCTCTATTCAACCCCCATAGTCTCATTCACCCACGAAGTGCGGAACCAATATTTTCAGTTGTACCACCAAAGTTTAAAAATTCGTCTAATTTTAATTTTCGTTTAGGGTCACCCAATTTTTCAATAAATATGACTTGTACAACGTCCTCTATGCAACCCCTATGGTCTCATCCTCCCACGAAGTGCGGAACCCATATTTTTAGTTATACCACCAAACTTAAAAAATTCGTCAAATTTTAATTTTCGTTTAGGGTCATCCAATTTTTCAATAAATATGACTTGTACAACGTCCTCTATGCAACCCCTATAGTCTCATCCTCCCACGAAGTGCGGAACCCATATTTTCTGTACCACCAAACTTAAAAAATTCGCCAGATTTTAACTTTCCTTTAGGGTCATCCAATTTTTCAATAAATATGACTTGTACAACGTCCTCTATGCAACCCCTATAGTCTCATCCACCCACGAAGTGCGGAACCCATATTTTCATTTATACTAGCAAACTTAAAAAATTCGCCAAATTTTAATTTTCGGTTAGGGTCATCCAATTTTCCTATAAATATGACTTGCACAACGTCCTCTATGCAATCCCTATAGTCTGATCCTCCCACGAAGTGCGGAACCCATATTTTCAGTTATACCACCAAACTTAAAAAAATCGTCAAATTTTAATTTTCGTTTAGGGTCATCCAATTTTTCAATAAATATGTCTTGTACAACGTCCTCTATGCAACCCCTATAGTCTCATCCACCCACGAAGTGCGGAACCCATATTTTCATTTATACCAGCAAACTTAAAATATTCGCCAAATTTTAATTTTCGTTTAGGGTCATCCAATTTTTCAATAAATATGACTTGTACAACTTCCTCTATGCAACCCCTATAGCCTCATCCTCCCACGAAGTGCGGAACCCATATTTTCAGTTCGATCGATTAGCTTGATCGAATTCGCGAGAAAAGAAATTAATTCTAATTCCCAAAAAATCGACTAGGCAGAACTAATTCATGATCGAACATGCTTCTTACAACTTCCTCTACACATCCCCTCTGGTTTGATCCACCCTCGGGAGATGAGGACAACCCCCAAATGAGAAAAATACGTTAAACTCGAAATATCGTTTAGGGTCACCCAATTTTCGACCGAACGTATCTCTGATAACGTCCTCCATGCAACCCCCTTAGTCGCATCTGTCCCCGAAGTGCGGAACCCATATTTTCAGTTATACCACCAAACTTAAAAAATTTGTAGAACTCGAATTTTCGTTTAGGGTCACCCAATTTTTCAATAAATATGACTTGTACAACGTCCTCTATTCAACCCCCATAGTCTCATTCACCCACGAAGTGCGGAACCAATATTTTCAGTTGTACCACCAAAGTTTAAAAATTCGTCTAATTTTAATTTTCGTTTAGGGTCACCCAATTTTTCAATAAATATGACTTGTACAACGTCCTCTATGCAACCCCTATGGTCTCATCCTCCCACGAAGTGCGGAACCCATATTTTTAGTTATACCACCAAACTTAAAAAATTCGTCAAATTTTAATTTTCGTTTAGGGTCATCCAATTTTTCAATAAATATGACTTGTACAACGTCCTCTATGCAACCCCTATAGTCTCATCCTCCCACGAAGTGCGGAACCCATATTTTCTGTACCACCAAACTTAAAAAATTCGACAGATTTTAATTTTCGTATAGGGTCAACCAATTTTTCAATAAATATGACTTGTACAACGTCCTCTATGCAACCCCCATAGTTTCATTCACACACGAATTGCGGAAACCCATATTTTCAGTTATGCTTCCAAACTTAAAAAAATCGTCAAACTCGAATGATTGTTCAAGGTCACCCAGTTTTTTTAATAAATATGTCTTGCACGACGTTCTCAATGCAACCCTTATAGTATTACCCTCGAAGTGCAGAACCCATATTTTCATTTTTCTCTCAAATTAGAAAATTTCGCCAAAGTCTAAATTTCATTTAGGGTCACCCACTGTTCGACTGAACGTGCTTCTGACAACGTCCTCTATGTAACCCCCTTAGTCTCATCTACCTCTGAAGTGAGGAACGCAAATTTTTAGTTATTCTATCAAACTTAAAGAATTCGTCAAACTCGAATTTTCATTTAGGGTCACCCAATTTTTCAATAAATATGTCTTGCAGAACGTTATCTATGCGACCCGTATAGTCTCATCTACCCACGAAGTGGAAAAAAAATGATATAGTAAAATTTGTTGGAAGTTTAATTACTAACATTTTGATTTTTTGTTTGTTCCGATCGAACCTCTAGAACCGGAGATATACACCTTTTTATCTAAATAAACGCTGTTCAAAAAACTAAATTGTTTATAAAAAAACGCAATAGGTTTTCGAAATCCAAAACTAAGATATCTAATTTAGCTGTTACAAAACTATGCATATCTGATCGTCTATTTGATCTTTTTTACTGCACTATAACGGAAATATCTTTCAAAGAAATTTTAAGACTATTTTCATTGAAAATTTTCCAAATGTTTACAATCGCTCTAAAATTTATATACTTATTTTTTTACATTCAGTTTTATTTTAAGTTTATTTTTCATTGAAAGAAATATTTCAAGCTATGAATTTTTAAAATCCATACCAGTAAAGCCAGAGATATTGATGTTTTTGGGAAATATGATGACAAAAGATAATAACACTTTGATGCGGGGTTTAATTTAAAACATTCTCTAAATTTTTGCCGACTAGAAGCTTTATAAGTTCCCTGTCGGGCATATATCTTTAATAAGAATTATACATATATTCGTTGGTAAGACCAAAAGTGTACACCCCCCTCCCCCAAGTTATCTCACGCAATATGTGCTCTGTTTATAACATTAGCCCATTAGCCAAATTTCTTCACTTATAATTTTCTCGAGAACTGCTATTCCCAAGAAAAAAGTTTCAAATAAAAAGCTTGCCCCTGATCTTTATCTATTTCCGATATAATTGATATCGATTTCGAAAAATGAAAAAGTGTTTCCCAAAACAAACATTTTCTCTTCGAATTATGAAAACAATATATGAACCTATAATTTGAGCCTAAGTAGGTGTTCGATCCCAAGAGTTGTAGCGATTTTCCGGATTTTCATTCATTTTAGGGTGTCGCACAAAAAAAAATATTTTGAAAATGGTTTCACTTTCATACTTTTTGTCTTTTTAGCTACAATTGGCGAAATTATCGTCTTAATTACTTTATTTTTTCGAAAAGATATTTGAGTATAAAGGATTAAGCCGGTGACTTTTTTTGAAATTGTGAGGTTAGATTTGACTATTTTGAAATCAGGTTTAAACTGGACGATCTGAAACATTTGTTTGCAACTTATCGCAAAAAAGAATTCGCGAAAAAACCTGTTTTTTCAATGTTCTTTATTGTAAATACTATAATACATATTATTATTCACCAGTTTAGGTACTTATCAGAATCATAATATTCATAATATCTAGTAATTTAAAAAGAAGTAGCCTTGTATATCTTTGTTCTTTACCGCACTATCAAAGGCGTCGACATTTTTTATAGCCAGTATAGGTCTGAGATAAACTATCCCTCAATTTGACGCAAAAAAGTTTGAAGCTTGGTCTACTGGAGTGGAATGCCTCGAAAAATTGCAAAAAAAAATTATGACACGGGAGCCGAAATGGAAACTCCAGTGGGCGGCCTTTAAAAACGATAAAATACATTTATATATAGTACCTACTATGTAGTAAATAAAACAGATAAGAAAGAATGAATGACCGTGCATGATTCAATATACGTAGCTCGTAATTAGATCATGAATTGTAAATAAATTCTACCTGCCAAACGAAGGCCTGGAGGTTACGCTAACACATCTATCATGTTACACAAATACGTTTTCAACATAATTATACTCTTCCCAAATAGAAATCGAAGAGTATATATTGCATTCGATCGGTACATTTCTAAAACTGGTAATATTGCTTGTAGAGAAAAAGACTTCACTTACTCACTGTGTTGGTGATCGAATTTTGAACAAGTTTCGAAATGTTCGTCCACCTGTCTGTCCGATCTGTCGGTCTGTCTGTCCGCCCGTCTGTCCGTCCGCCCGTCACGTTTTCGGAAAGCACGATAACTTAAGGAGGTTGAGGTCCCAGGTTACAGTCCCAACCAAAAGTAAGTCGAATTCTAAATCGGAACTTTTCCATAATAAATTATTATAAAAGGTTATAAGTCGATGATACCAATAATTATTGTCATAAAGCCATAAATAAATCACCTATTATTAATAAATTATTTAAGTAGATTTAATTATTTTACTTAATGAACTAACTTTTGGATGTTTGTCTAAACCTATTAAAAAATAAATAAAATGTAAATATCTGTGTATTTTATAAATTTGTTTCAGTAAAAAAATTTAAAAAAATGAGAAGCAGTAAAACTTAAAATTAAATCATCTACGCGGTCGGCGCGAGGCCGCGTTATATTAAAATCTGGAGGGTCTGTACCCCTTTAAAATTGCAATTTTGCACTAACATCTCCTCCGAGGGGACGAGGTTTTTCGGCGCGGGTCCGGCTTCCTTCGATTCGCCTAAGAATTTTCTGTCGCTTAGGCCGTATCCGGGGCGGGTATTTTTTGTGGTTTCTTAATTATTAACGATTAAAAATACACTATCTCTCTCGCCTGCTTTTTTTGGGAATGAGGAGTCGAGGGGTAAAAGAGAAAATAGGAGAGGTCGTTTTGGTATTTCGTAAACGTCAAAAATTTACCGTTTTGTTTCGTTCCTGTGGGGCTTAAAATTCGATTTCGACCTCGCAGTTTGCGGCTAGCTATAACTAGAATCTCTCCCCGTTCCGCCGCGACGCCGTACGGCACTCTACAATATGTATTTCGAAAAATACGGACGTTTTAAGATTGCACGTTTTTTCGCTTTTTCGTTTCCGAAGCGAGACTCATTTTTTCGGTTTTTCGCCTATAACTCGAAAACGGCTGGAGCTAGCTCAAAATAAAAAAATCTCAAAGGACAAGAGCGTTTCTTTCCGCTCCCTCCGGTATCTTCAAAAATTCCGTACGATTTTTCGTTTCGGAGATATCGCCCGAAATGTGCGGCGGTGCAGAATGGCCGAAAATACGACATTTTTTCCTTTAAACCTCCATAACTTCTAAACGGGGCCTCCTAGAGCAAAATACTTCGCCCTAACGAAAATGTAGAAAAATAAATTATCTAAAAGTCTTTTTTTTTGTTTTTTTCCAGCTTCAAAAATTAACGAGATACGGGCGGTCAAAGTGGAAGAATTTTTCGAAATTATGTGATATTTTAAATTTAAAATATCCCAGAAAAGCTAATTTTGTCGCGCTCGCCGCGGGCCTAATTTTCCATTTTTCCGGTCAAACTTGGTATCGCCAGAAAGCTACGTTCCTCTTTTTTCCAGAGAGACGTCGAACGCCGTTCCACTCCCGATTTTTATTCACTTATGTATTTTTAAAGTACTTACGGTTTTCGATTTTTACGAAAATATCCATTCTTATTTCGCACAGAACTACACTAAATTTTTTAATTAACCCAGGGCACGTGCTGCACGAATAAAATGCGAATCTTCGTGTTCAAATAGAGACTAAAATCGAGCCTCTGCGTCCAGTATTAACTAAAATATGAGTGTTTTAAGATTTCATGTTTTACAATTTTCTAGGTTACGTTTTAACACACTCAAATTTGTCACGTTTGTCTCGCCCCTGCGAGGCCGAATTTTCGATTTTCCCTATACAATTTGGTATCGCGGGAAAGGGCCAAGCTCCCCCTTTCCATCGAGACACAGAACGAGCTTCTATTCCAAGTAATTGCTTAATTATGAATTTATTTGTACGTAGATGTTTTTCACTTTCTCACAAAAACCCAACTTTCACACGCCCGTGCCGGGCTGAATTTCTGATTTGGCCCGCACACTCCACTATCACAACAAAATATCGTCCTTTCCGATTAATTTGACACCTAGAAAGCCTCTCAACTCCCATTATTTCCTGTAAAATCACCGTTTTTAAAGTCCATGTTTTGCTTCCGCCATTTTGAATAACGTACATAACAATATTCTAGGAATTCTGTGTTACAGGGGTGAGCAAAGATTACTTTGCATTAGCTTGGTATCCAGGGATGGTCAAAGTCATCGAAAATCGCAATTAAATTAATTCGTCATCCGATTGACCTGAAATTTGGTACTCGGGGGTTATCGACCACGCCGATCACGAATATGACGTCAGAATCGCAAAATTCAAAATGGCGACGCCAATATGGCGGACGATACCCTAATATCCATTATTTACTATAACTTTCTTATTTTCCAACCGATTCAAATGAAACTCGGTATTATAAAGTTACTGAAGTAGCTGATTGTGAATATTACATCGACATTGAAAAATTCAAAATGGCGGCGTCTCCATAGCCTAATATCCATTATTTACTATAACTTTCTTATTTTCCAACCGATTCGAATGAAACTCGGTATGTTGAAGTTACTGAAGTAGCTGATTGTGAATGTGACGTCGAAATGGAAAAAATCAAAATGGCGGCCGAGTTGCAGGACACATTTTGTCATTTGGTGCTATTCGTCTGAAAATAAGTATGTATGTGTTATCGAGGTCACAGATCACGAATATCTAATCGTAACTCAAAAATTCAAAATGGCGGCCTCTCCATAGCCTCATATCCATTACTTACTATAACATTCTTATTTTCCAACCGATTCGAATGAAACTCGGTATTATAAACTTACTGAAGCAGCTGGTTGTGAATATGACATCGGAATTGAAAAATTCAAAATGGCGGCGTCCCCATAGCGTACTATCCTTTATTTACTGTAACTTTCTTATTTGCCAACCGATTCATCTGAAACTCGGTATTTAGAGGTTATTAGAGTAGCTGGTAACGAATATGGTTACGGAACTGAAAAATTCAAGATGGCAGTACGAATTGTTGGATAAAATCTGTCATTTACGGTGACATTCGTCCAAAAATAGGTCTGTGAGTGTTATCGAGGCTACAGATCACGAATCTGTGACCGTCGCTAAAGAATTCAAAATGGTGGCGTCCCCATAGCCATTTATTCTAACTTTTTTATTTACAGTCCGATTCAAATGAAACTAGGTATGTACAGGTTATTAGTGTAGCTGATAACGAATATAACATTAGATTTACAAAATTCAATATGGCGGCAACCAAAATGGCTGACTACATATGTCATTTATGGACCGATTCGACTGAAAATCGGTACCTAGATGTTTTTCAGGTCGCTGATGACGAATCTGAAATCAAAACAAGCTTTCTACATTGATTCAAGCTTTCTACAATGATTCAAGCGTTACCTAATCGAGTGCGGAGCACTCGCATTGACAGCTTTAGCTGTCACCCCTCCGGAGGAGCTAGAATGGGCGATAGCCCATTCTAGTATCTACGCGGTCGGCGCGAGGCCGCGTTATATTAAAATCTGGAGGGTCTGTACCCCTTTAAAATTGCAATTTTGCACTAACATCTCCTCCGAGGGGACGAGGTTTTTCGGCGCGGGTCCGCCGTCCTTCGATTCGCCTAAGAATTTTCTGTCGCTTAGGCCGTATCCGGGGCGGGTATTTTTTGTGGTTTCTTAATTATTAACGATTAAAAATACACTATCTCTCTCGCCTGCTTTTTTTGGGAATGAGGAGTCGAGGGGTAAAAGAGAAAATAGGAGAGGTCGTTTTGGTATTTCGTAAACGTCAAAAATTTACCGTTTTGTTTCGTTCCTGTGAGGCTTAAAATTCGATTTCGACCTCGCAGTTTGCGGCTAGCTATAACTACGACCTCTGCCCGTTCCGTCGCGACGCCGTACGCCGCTCCACGATAAGTTTTTCGAAAAATACGGACGTTTTAAGATGGCACGTTTTTTCGCTTTTTCGTTTCCGAAGCGACACTCCTTTTTTCGGTTTTTCGCCTATAACTCGAAAACGGCTGGAGCTAGCTCAAAATAGAAAAATCTCAAAGGACAAGAGCGTTTCTTTCCGCTTCCTCCGGTATGCTCGAAATTTCCGTGCGATTTTTCGTTTCGGAGATATCGCCCGAAATGTGCGGCGGTGCAGAATGGCGGAAAATACGACATTTTTTCCTTTAAACCTCCATAACTTCTAAACGGGGCCTCCGAGAGCAAAATACTTCGCCCTAACGAAAATGTAGAAAAATGAATTATCTAAAAGTCGTTTTTTTTATTTTTCTCCAGCTCCAAATATTAACGAGCTACGGGCGGTCAAAGTGGAAGATTTTTTCGAAAATACGTGAAATTTTAAATTTAAAATATCCGAGAAAAGCTATTTTTGTCGCGCTCGCCGCGGGCCTAATTTTCCATTTTTCCGGTCAAACTTGGTATCGCCAGAAAGCTACGTTCCTCTTTTTTCCAGAGAGACGTCGAACGCCGTTCCACTCCCGATTTTTATTCACTTATGTATTTTTAAAGTACTTACGGTTTTCGATTTTTACGAAAATATCCATTCTTATTTCGCACAGAACTACACTAAATTTTTTAATTAACCCGGGTCACGTGCTGCACGAATAAAATGCGAATCTTCGTGTTCAAATAGAGACTAAAATCGAGCCTCTGCGTCCAGTATTAACTAAAATATGAGTGTTTTAAGATTTCATGTTTTACACTTTTCTAGGTTACGTTTTAACACACTCAAATTTGTCACATTTGCCTCGCCCCTGCGAGGCCGAATTTTCGATTTTCCCTATACAATTTGGTATCACGGGAAAGGGCAAAGCTCCCCCTTTCCATCGAGACACAGAACGAGCTTCTATTCCAAGTAATTGCTTAATTATGAATTTATTTGTACGTAGATGTTTTTCACTTTCTATCAAAAAACCCAACCTTCACACGCCCGTGCCGGGCCGAATTTCTGATTTGGCCCGCACACTGCACTATCACAACAAAATATCGTCCTTTCCGATTAATTTGACACCTAGAAAGCCTCTCAACTCCCATTATTTCCTGTAAAATCACCGTTTTTAAAGTCTATGTTTTACTTCCGCCATTTTGAATAACGTACATAACAATATTGTAGGAATTCTGTGTTACAGGGGTGGGCAAAGATTACTTTGCATTTGCTTGGTATCCAGGGATGGCCAAAGTCATCGAAAATCGCAATTAAATTAATTCGTCATCCGATTGACCTGAAATTTGGTACTCGGGGGTTATCGACCACGCCGATCACGAATATGACGTCAGAATCGCAACATTCAAAATGGCGACGCCAATATGGCGGACGATACCCTAATATCCATTATTTACTATAACTTTCTTATTTTCCAACCGATTCAAATGAAACTCGGTATTATAAAGTTACTGAAGTAGCTGATTGTGAATATTACATCGACATTGAAAAATTCAAAATGGCGGCGTCTCCGTAGCCTAATATCCATTATTTACTATAACTTTCTTATTTTCCAACCGATTCGAATGAAACTCGGTATGTTGAAGTTACTGAAGTAGCTGATTGTGAATGTGACGTCGAAATGGAAAAAATTCAAAATGGCGGCCGAGTTGCAGGACACATTTTGTCATTTACGGTGCTATTCGTATGAAAATAAGTATGTATGTGTGATCGAGATCACAGATCACGAATATCTAATCGTAACTCAAAAATTCAAAATGGCGGCCTCTCCATAGCCTAATATCCATTACTTACTATAACATTCTTATTTTCCAACCGATTCGAATGAAACTCGGTATTATAAACTTACTGAAGCAGCTGATTGTGAATCTGACATCGAAATTGAAAAATTCAAAATGGCGGCGTCCCCACAGCCCATTATCCATTATTTACTTTAACTTTCTTATTTACCAACCGATTTGGCTGAAACTCGGTATTTAGAGGTTATTAGAGTAGATGGTAACGAATATGATTACGGAACTGAAAAATTCAAAATGACGGTACGAATTGTTGGATAAAATCTTTCATTTACGGTGACATTCGTCCAAAAATAGGTCGGTGAGTGTAATCGAGGCTACAGATCACGAATCTGTGACCGTCGCTAAAGAATTCAAAATGGTGGCGTCCCCATAGCCATTTATTCTAACTTTTTTATTTACAGTCCGATTCAAATGAAACTTGGTATGTATGGGTTATTAGTGTAGCTGATAACGAATATAACATTAGATTTACAAAATTCAATATGGCGGCAACCAAAATGGCTGACTACATGTGTCATTTATGGACCGATTCGACTGAAAATCGGTACCTAGATGTTTTTCAGGTCGCTGATGACGAATCTGAAATCGAAACTGAAAACCAAGCTTTCTACATTGATTCAAGCTTTCTACAATGATTCAAGCGTTCACTCAATTTGACAGCTTTAGCTGTCACCCGTCCGGAGGACCTAGAAAACGCGCAGCGTTTTCTAGTCCCACGGCCGCGAGGCCGCGTTATTATTAAAAGGCAGTTGATCTGTACCCCTCTAAAATTGCCGTTTTGATCTACGAACTCCTTTTCGGGGAGGAGGTTTTTCGGCGCGGGTCCGGCGTCTTTCGATTCGCCGCCGAATTTTACGTCGCTTAGGCCGTATCCGGGGCGGGTATTTTTCGCGGTTTTTTAATTATTAACCGGTAAAAGTACACTATCTCTCTCGCCTGCTTTTTTTGGGAATGAGGAGTCGAGGAGTAGGAGAGAAAATAGGGGAAGGCGTTTTCGTATTTCGTAAACGTCAAAAATGTACTATTTCTTTTCGTTCCTGTCGGGCTCGATTTTCGATTTCGACCTCGCAGTTTGCGGCTAGCTATAACTAGAATCTCTACCCGTTCCGCCGCGACGCCGTACGGCGCTCGAAGATATGTATTTTAAAAAATACGGACGTTTTAAGATTGCACGTTTTTGCGCTGTTTCGAATCCGAAGCGAGACTCATTTTTTCGGTTTTTCGTCTATAACTCGAAAACGGCTGGAGCTAGCTCAAAATAAAAAAATCTCAAAGGACAAGAGCGTTTCTTTCCGCTTCCTCCGGTATCTTCAAAAATTCCGTATGACGCTTCGTTTCGGAGATATCGGCCGGAAGGTGCGGCGGTGCAAAAAGGCGAAAAATTTGACGTTTTTACCTTTAAACCTCCATAACTTCTAAACGGGGCCTCCTAGAGCAAAATACTTCGCCCTAACGAAAATGTAGAAAAATGAATTATCTACAAGCCTTTTTTTTTGTTTTTTTCCAGCTTCAAAAATTAACGAGATACGGGCGGTCAAAGTGGAAGAATTTTTCTAAATTATGTGATATTTTCAATTTAAAAGATCCCCGAAAAGCTAATTTTGTCGCGCTCGCCGCGGGCCTAATTTTCCATTTTTCCGGTCATACTTGGTATCGCCAGAAAGCTACGGTCCTCTTCTTTCCAGAGAGACGTCGAACGCCGTTCCACTCCCGATTTTGATTCACTTATGTATTTTTAAAGTACTTACGGTTTTCGATTTTTACGAAAATATCCATTCTTATTTCGCACAGAACTACACTAAATTTTTTTGTTAACCCAGGGCACGTACTGCACGAATAAAATGCGAATCTTCGTGTTCAAATAGAGACTAAGATCGAGCCTCTACGTCCAGTATTAACTAAAATATGAGTGTTTTAAGATTTTATGTTTTACAATTTTCTAGGTTACGTTTTAACACACTCAAATTTGTCACGTTTGTCTCGCCCCTGCGAGGCCGAATTTTCGATTTTCCCTATACAATTTGGTATCACGGGAAAGGGCAAAGCTCCCCCTTTCCATCGAGACACAGAACGAGCTTCTATTCCAAGTAATTGCTTAATTATGAATTTATATGTACGTAGATGTTTTTCACTTTCTCACAAAAAAACCCAACATTCACACGCCCGTGCCGGGCCGAATTTCCGATTTGGCCCGCACACTCCACTATCACAACAAAATATCGTCCTTCCCGATTAATTTGAGACATAGAACGCCTTTCAACTCCACTTATTTCCTGAGAAATCACCGTTTCTAAAGTCCATGTTTTTGCTTCCGCCATTTTAAATAACGTACATAACAATATACTAGGAATTCTGGGTAATTTGTAATTTACAGAGTGAGCAAAATAATGCTGATATAGGGTGAGCCAAAATAAATGGAAAATCGCAATTAAATTTATTTGTCGTCCGATTGACCTGACATTTGGTACTCGGGGATTATCGACCACGCTGATCACGGATATGACGTCAGAATCGCAAAATTAAAAATGGCGACGCCAAAATGGCGGACGATTTTTGTCGATTATGGCGTCACACCGCTCTAAATCGGTATTTTGGGGTTTTCGAGGTCGCCGATTACGAATCCGAAATCGAAATTGAAAAATTCAAAATGGCGGCCGAGTTGCAGGACATATTTTGCCATTTGCGGTGTCATTCGTCTGAAAATTAGTTCGTATGTGTTATCGAGGTCAGTGATCACGAATATCAAATCGTAACTCAAAAATTCAAAATGGCGGCGTCTCCATAGCCTACTATCCATCATTTACTGTAACTTTCTTATTTACCGACCGATTCGAATGAAACTCGGTATGTTGAAGTTACCGAAGTACCTCATTGTGAATATGACGTCGAAATTGAAAAATTCAAAATGGCGGCCGAGTTGCGGGACATATTTTGCCATTTACGGTGCCATTCGTCTGAAAATAAGTACCTATTTGTTATCGAGGTAGCAGATCCCGAATATTTAATCATAACTCAAAAATTCAAAATGGCGGCGTCTCCACAGCCTAATATCCATCTTTTACTGTAACTCTCTTATTTACCCTCCGATTCCGATTAAACTCGGTATGATGAAGTTACTGAAGTAGCTGATTGTGAATATGACATCGAAATTGAAAAATTCAAAATGGCGGCGTCCCCATGGCCTATTATACTCTAACTTTTTTATTTGCCAACCGATTCGGCCGAAATTCGGTATTTAGAGGTAATTAGAGTAGCCGATAACGATCATGTCTACGGAATTGAAAAATTCAAAATGGCGGCACAAATTGCAGGACACGATCCGTTATTTAAGGTGGCATTCGTCCAAAAATAGGTATGTGAGTGTTATCGAGGCTACAGATCACGAATCTGTCGCCTTCGCTAAAGAATTCAAAATGGTGGCGTCCCCATAGCCATTTATCGTAACTTTTTTATTTACCGTCCGATTCCAATGAAACTCGGTACGTACAGGTTATTAGTGTAGCTAATAACGAATATAACATCAGATTTACAAAATTCAATATGGCGGCAAACAAAATGGCTGACAACATGTGTCATTTATGGACCGATTCGACTGAAAAGCGGTACCTAGATGTTTTTCAGGTCGCTGATGACGAATCTGAAATCGAAACTAAAAATCAAGCTTTCTACATTGATTCAAGCTTTCTACAATGATTCAAGCGTTACCTAATCGAGTGCGGAGCACTCGCATTGACAGCTTTAGCTGTCACCCCTCCGGAGGAGCTAGTCATATATATGAAAAGGCAGTTGGTATGTACCCCTCTAAAATTGCCATTTTGATCTACGAACTCCTTTTCGGGGAGGAGGTTTTTCGGCGCGGGTCCGGCGTCTTTCGATTCGCCTAAGAATTTTACGTCGCTTAGGCCGTATCCGGGGCGGGTATTTTTCGCGGTTTTTTAATTATTAACCGGTAAAAGTACGCTATCTCTCTCGCCTGCTTTTTTTGGGAATGAGGAGTCGAGGGGTAAGAGAGAAAATAGGAGAGGTCGTTTTGGTATTTCGTAAACGTCAAAAATGTTCGATTTCTTTTCGTTCCTGTCGGGCTCAATTTTCGATTTCGACCTCGCAGCTTGCGGCTAGCTATAACTACGATCTCTGCCCGTTCCGCCGCGACGCCGTACGGCGCTCGAAAATATGTATTTCGAAAAATACGGACGTTTTAAGATTGCACGTTTTTTCGCTTTTTCGTTTCCGAAGCGAGACTCATTTTTTGGGTTTTTCGCCTATAACTCGAAAACGGCTGGAGCTAGCTCAAAATAAAAAAATCTCAAAGGACAAGAGCGTTTCTTTCCGCTTCCTCCGGTATCTTCAAAAATTCCATACGACGCTTCGTTTCGGAGATATCGCCCGAAATGTGCGGCGGTGCAGAATGGCGGAAAATTGGACATTTTTACCTTTAAACCTCCATAACTTCTAAACGGGGCCTCCTAGAGCAAAATACTTCGCCCTAACGAAAATGTAGAAAAATGAATTATCTAAAAGTCTTTTTTTTTGTTTTTTCCCAACTCCAAAGGTTAACGAGCTACGGGCGGTCAAAGTGGAAGAATTTTTCGAAAATACGTGAAATTTTAAATTTAAAATATCCGAGAAAAGCTACTTTTCTCGCGCTCGCCGCGGGCTTAATTTTCCATTTTTCCCATCAAACTTGGTATCGCCGGAAAGCTACGTTCCTCTGCTTTCCAGAGAGACGTCGCACGCCGTTTCACTCCCGACATTTATTTACTTATGGATTTTTAAAGTACTTACGGTTTTCGATTTTTATGAAAATATCCATTCTTATTTCGCACAGAACTACACTAAATTTTTCAATTAACCCGGGGCACGTACTGCACGAATAAAATGCGAATCTTCGTGTTCAAATAGAGACCAAGATCGAGCCTCTATGTCCAGTATTAACTGAAATATGAGCGTTTTAAAATTTCATGTTTTACAATTTTCTAGGTTACGTTTTAACACAGTCAAATTTGTCACATTTGTCTCGCCCCTGCGAGGCCGAATTTACGATTTTCCCTATACAATTTGGTATCACGGGAAAGGGCAAAGCTCCCCCTTTCCATCGAGACACAGAACGAGCTTTTATTCCAAGTAATTGCTTAATTATGAATTTATATGTACGTAGATGTTTTTCACTTTCTTCCAAAAAACCCAACATTCACACGCCCGTGCCGGGCCGAATTTCCGATTTGGCCCGCACACTCCACTATCACAACAAAATATCGTCCTTCCGGATTCATTTGAGACATAGAAAGATTCTCCACTACCATTATTTCCTGAAATATCGCCGTTTCAAAAGTGCATGTTTTCGCTTCCGAGATAAATTTCGGCCGGCAATGCAGTTCACTAAAATAAATGATACAAATTAAATAAAAATCAATAGAATGTCAACGGCATGGGTGAGCAAAATAAATTTATATAGGGTGAGCCAAATTCATAGAAAAATCGCAATTAAATCTATTTATCGTCCGATTGGCCTGAAATTTGGTACCCGGGGATTATCGACCACGCTGATCACGAATATGACGTCAGAATGGCAAAATTCAAAATGGCGACTCCAAAATGGCGGACGATGTTTGTCGATTATGGCGTCACACCGCTCAAAATCGGTATGTGGGGGTTTTTGATGTCGCCGAATAGGAATCAGAAATCGAAATTGAAAAATTCAAAATGGCGGCGGAGCTGCTGGACACATTTTGTCATTTACGACGCCATTCGTCTGAAAATAAGTATGTATGTGTTATCGAGTTCAAAGATCACGAATATCTAATCGTAACTCAAAAATTCAAAATGGCGGCGTTTCCATAGCCTAATATCCATTACTTACTATAACATTCTTATTTTCCAACCGATTCGAATGAAACTCGGTATGTTGAAGTTACCGAAGTAGCTGATTGTGAATATGACGTCGAAATTGAAAAATTCAAAATGGCGGCCGAGTTGCGGGACATATTTTGCCATTTACGGTGCCATTCGTCTGAAAATAAGTACCCATGTGTTATCGAGGTCACAGATCCCGAATATCTAATCGAAACTCAAAAATTCAAAATGGCGGCGTCCCCATAGCCTATTATCCATTATTTACTATAACTTTCTTATTTCCCAACCGATTCGAATTAAACTCAGTATGTTGAAGTTACTGAAGTAGCTGATTGTGAATATGCCGTCGAAATTGAAAATTTCAAAATGGCGGCGTCCTTATAGCCTAATATTCGTTATTTACTGTAACTTTCTTATTTGCCAACCGATTGAGCTGAAACTCGGTATTTAGAGGTTATAAGAGTAGCTGGTAAAGAATATGATTACGGAATTGAAAAATTCAAAATGGCCGCACGAATTGCAGGACACAATCTGTCATTTACGGTGATATTCGTCCAAAAATAGTTATGTAGGTGTTAGTGAGGCCACAGATCACGAATATGTGACCGTCGCTAAAGAATTCAAAATGGTGGCGTCCCCATAGCCATTTATCGTAACTTTTTTATTTAACGTCCGGTTCAAATGAAACTCAGTACGTACAGGTTATTAGTATAGCTAATAACGAATATAACATCAGATTTACAAAATTCAATATGGCGGCAAACAAAATGGCCGACAACATGTGTCATTTATGGACCGATTCGACTGAAAATCGGTACCTAGATGTTTTTCAGGTCGCTGATAACGAATCTGATATCGAAACTGAAATCCAAGCTTTCTACAATTATTCAAGCTTTCTACAATGATTCAAGCGTTCACTCAATTTGACAGCCTCAGCTGTCACCCGTCCGGAGGACCTAGAAAACGCGCAGCGTTTTCTAGTCATATATATGAAAAGGCAGTTGGTATGTACCCCTCTAAAATTGCCATTTTGATCTACGAACTCCTTTTCGGGGAGGAGGTTTTTCGGCGCGGGTCCGGCGTCTTTCGATTCGCCTAAGAATTTTACGTCGCTTAGGCCGTATCCGGGGCGGGTATTTTTCGCGGTTTTTTAATTATTAACCGGTAAAAGTACGCTATCTCTCTCGCCTGCTTTTTTTGGGAATGAGGAGTCGAGGGGTAAGAGAGAAAATAGGAGAGGTCGTTTTGGTATTTCGTAAACGTCAAAAATGTTCGATTTCTTTTCGTTCCTGTCGGGCTCAATTTTCGATTTCGACCTCGCAGCTTGCGGCTAGCTATAACTACGATCTCTGCCCGTTCCGCCGCGACGCCGTACGGCGCTCGAAAATATGTATTTCGAAAAATACGGACGTTTTAAGATTGCACGTTTTTTCGCTTTTTCGTTTCCGAAGCGAGACTCATTTTTTGGGTTTTTCGCCTATAACTCGAAAACGGCTGGAGCTAGCTCAAAATAAAAAAATCTCAAAGGACAAGAGCGTTTCTTTCCGCTTCCTCCGGTATCTTCAAAAATTCCATACGACGCTTCGTTTCGGAGATATCGCCCGAAATGTGCGGCGGTGCAGAATGGCGGAAAATTGGACATTTTTACCTTTAAACCTCCATAACTTCTAAACGGGGCCTCCTAGAGCAAAATACTTCGCCCTAACGAAAATGTAGAAAAATGAATTATCTAAAAGTCTTTTTTTTTGTTTTTTCCCAACTCCAAAGGTTAACGAGCTACGGGCGGTCAAAGTGGAAGAATTTTTCGAAAATACGTGAAATTTTAAATTTAAAATATCCGAGAAAAGCTACTTTTCTCGCGCTCGCCGCGGGCTTAATTTTCCATTTTTCCCATCAAACTTGGTATCGCCGGAAAGCTACGTTCCTCTGCTTTCCAGAGAGACGTCGCACGCCGTTTCACTCCCGACATTTATTTACTTATGGATTTTTAAAGTACTTACGGTTTTCGATTTTTATGAAAATATCCATTCTTATTTCGCACAGAACTACACTAAATTTTTCAATTAACCCGGGGCACGTACTGCACGAATAAAATGCGAATCTTCGTGTTCAAATAGAGACCAAGATCGAGCCTCTATGTCCAGTATTAACTGAAATATGAGCGTTTTAAAATTTCATGTTTTACAATTTTCTAGGTTACGTTTTAACACAGTCAAATTTGTCACATTTGTCTCGCCCCTGCGAGGCCGAATTTACGATTTTCCCTATACAATTTGGTATCACGGGAAAGGGCAAAGCTCCCCCTTTCCATCGAGACACAGAACGAGCTTTTATTCCAAGTAATTGCTTAATTATGAATTTATATGTACGTAGATGTTTTTCACTTTCTTCCAAAAAACCCAACATTCACACGCCCGTGCCGGGCCGAATTTCCGATTTGGCCCGCACACTCCACTATCACAACAAAATATCGTCCTTCCGGATTCATTTGAGACATAGAAAGATTCTCCACTACCATTATTTCCTGAAATATCGCCGTTTCAAAAGTGCATGTTTTCGCTTCCGAGATAAATTTCGGCCGGCAATGCAGTTCACTAAAATAAATGATACAAATTAAATAAAAATCAATAGAATGTCAACGGCATGGGTGAGCAAAATAAATTTATATAGGGTGAGCCAAATTCATAGAAAAATCGCAATTAAATCTATTTATCGTCCGATTGGCCTGAAATTTGGTACCCGGGGATTATCGACCACGCTGATCACGAATATGACGTCAGAATGGCAAAATTCAAAATGGCGACTCCAAAATGGCGGACGATGTTTGTCGATTATGGCGTCACACCGCTCAAAATCGGTATGTGGGGGTTTTTGATGTCGCCGAATAGGAATCAGAAATCGAAATTGAAAAATTCAAAATGGCGGCGGAGCTGCTGGACACATTTTGTCATTTACGACGCCATTCGTCTGAAAATAAGTATGTATGTGTTATCGAGTTCAAAGATCACGAATATCTAATCGTAACTCAAAAATTCAAAATGGCGGCGTTTCCATAGCCTAATATCCATTACTTACTATAACATTCTTATTTTCCAACCGATTCGAATGAAACTCGGTATGTTGAAGTTACCGAAGTAGCTGATTGTGAATATGACGTCGAAATTGAAAAATTCAAAATGGCGGCCGAGTTGCGGGACATATTTTGCCATTTACGGTGCCATTCGTCTGAAAATAAGTACCCATGTGTTATCGAGGTCACAGATCCCGAATATCTAATCGAAACTCAAAAATTCAAAATGGCGGCGTCCCCATAGCCTATTATCCATTATTTACTATAACTTTCTTATTTCCCAACCGATTCGAATTAAACTCAGTATGTTGAAGTTACTGAAGTAGCTGATTGTGAATATGCCGTCGAAATTGAAAATTTCAAAATGGCGGCGTCCTTATAGCCTAATATTCGTTATTTACTGTAACTTTCTTATTTGCCAACCGATTGAGCTGAAACTCGGTATTTAGAGGTTATAAGAGTAGCTGGTAAAGAATATGATTACGGAATTGAAAAATTCAAAATGGCCGCACGAATTGCAGGACACAATCTGTCATTTACGGTGATATTCGTCCAAAAATAGTTATGTAGGTGTTAGTGAGGCCACAGATCACGAATATGTGACCGTCGCTAAAGAATTCAAAATGGTGGCGTCCCCATAGCCATTTATCGTAACTTTTTTATTTAACGTCCGGTTCAAATGAAACTCAGTACGTACAGGTTATTAGTATAGCTAATAACGAATATAACATCAGATTTACAAAATTCAATATGGCGGCAAACAAAATGGCCGACAACATGTGTCATTTATGGACCGATTCGACTGAAAATCGGTACCTAGATGTTTTTCAGGTCGCTGATGACGAATCTGAAATCGAAACTGAAAACCAAGCTTTCTACAATGATTCAAGCTTTCTACAATGATTCAAGCGTTCACTCAATTTGACAGCTTCAGCTGTCACCCGTCCGGAGGACCTAGAAAACGCGCAGCGTTTTCTAGTCAACGCGGCCGGCGCGAGGCCGTGTTGTATGAAAAGGGAGTTGGTATGTACCCCTCTAAAATTGCCATTTTGATCTACGAACTCCTTTTCGGGGAGGAGGTTTTTCGGCGCGGGTCCGGCGTCTTTCGATTCGCCTAAGAATTTTACGTCGCTTAGGCCGTATCCGGGGCGGGTATTTTTCGTGGTTTTTTAATTATTAACGAGTAAAAGTCCACTATCTCTCTCGCCTGCTTTTTTTGGGAATGAGGAGTCGAGGGGTAAGAGAGAAAATAGGAGAGGTCGTTTTGCTATTTCGTAAACGTCAAAAATGTTGGATTTATTTTCGTTCCTGTCGGGCTCAATTTTCGATTTCGACCTCGCAGCTTGCGGCTAGCTATAACTAGAACCTCTCCCCGTTCCGCCGCGACGCCGTACGGCGCTCCGAAATATGTATTTCAAAAAATACGGACGTTTTAATATTGCACGTTTTTGCGCTGTTCCGAATCCGAAGCGAGACTCATTTTTTCGGTTTTTCGCCTATAACTCGAAAACGGCTGGAGCTAGCTCAAAATAAAAAAATCTCAAAGGACAAGAGCGTTTCTTTCCGCTTCCTCCGGTACCTTCAAAAATTTCCTGCGACTCTTCGTTTCGGAGATAGCGGCCGAAAGGTGCGGCGGTGCAAAAAGGCGAAAAATTTGACGTTTTTACCTTTAAACCTCCATATCTTCTAAACGGGGCCTCCTAGAGCAAAATACTTCGCCCTAACGAAAATGTAGAAAAATGAATTATCTAAAAGTCGTTTTTTTTATTTTTCTCCAGCTCCAAAGATTAACGAGCTACGGGCGGTCAAAGTGGAAGATTTTTTCGTAAATCTGTGAAATTTTAAATTTAAAAGATCCGAGAAAAGCTACTGTTGTCGCGCTCGCCGCGGGCCTAATTTTCCATTTTTCCCGTCGAACTTGGTATCGCCGGAAAGCTACGTTCTTCTGCTTTCCAGAGAGACGTCGCACGCCGTTTCACTCCCGATATTTATTTACTTATGGATTTTTAAAGTACTTACGGTTTTCGATTTTTACGAAAATATCCATTCTTATTTCGCACAGAACTACACTAAATTTTTTAATTAACCCAGGGCACGTACTGCACGAATAAAATGTGAATCTTCGTGTTCAAATAGAGACCAAGATCGAGCCTCTATGTCCAGTATTAACTAAAATATGAGTGTTTTAAGATTTCATGTTTTACAATTTTCTAGGTTACGTTTTAACACACTCAAATTTGTCACGTTTGTCTCGCCCCTGCGAGGCCGAATTTTCGATTTTCCCTATACAATTTGGTATCACGGGAAAGGGCAAAGCTCCCCCTTTCCATCGAGATACAGAACGAGCTTCTATTCCAAGTAATTGCTTAATTATGAATTTATATGTACGTAGATGTTTTTCACTTTCTCACAAAAACCCAACATTCACACGCCCGTGCCGGGCCGAATTTCCGATTTGGCCCGCACACTTCACTATCACAACAAAATATCGTCCTTTCCGATTAATTTGACACCTAGAAAGCCTCTCAACTCCCATTATTTCCTGTAAAATCACCGTTTTTAAAGTCCATGCTTTGCTTCCGCCATTTTGAATAACGTACATAACAATATTCTAGGAATTCTGTGTTACAGGGGTGGGCAAAGATTACTTTGCATTAGCTTGGTATCCAGGGATGGCCAAAGTCATCGAAAATCGCAATTAAATTAATTCGTCATCCGATTGACCTGAAATTTGGTACTCGGGGGTTATCGACCACGCCGATCACGAATATGACGTCAGAATCGCAAAATTCAAAATGGCGACGCCAATATGGCGGACGATACCCCAATATCCATTATTTACTATAACTTTCTTATTTTCCAACCGATTCAAATGAAACTCGGTATTATAAAGTTACTGAAGTAGCTGATTGTGAATATGACATCGACATTGAAAAATTCAAAATGGCGGCGTCTCCATAGCCTAATATCCATTATTTACTATAACTTTCTTATTTTCCAACCGATTCGAATGAAACTCGGTATGTTGAAGTTACTGAAGTAGCTGATTGTGATTGTGACGTCGAAATGGAAAAAATTCAAAATGGCGGCCGAGTTGCAGGACACATTTTGTCATTTACGGTGCTATTTGTCTGAAAATAAGTATTTATGTGTTATCGAGGTCACGGATCACGAATATCTAATCGTAACTAAAAAATTCAAAATGGCGGCCTCTCCATAGCCTAATATCCATTACTTACTATAACATTCTTATTTTCCAACCGATTCGAATGAAACTCGGTATTATAAACTTACTGAAGCAGCTGATTGTGAATATGACATCGAAATTGAAAAATTCAAAATGGCGGCGTCCCTATAGCCCATTAACCATTATTTACTGTAACTTTCTTATTTACCAACCGATTCGGCTGAAACTCGGTACTTAGAGGTTATTAGAGTAGATGGTAACGAATATGATTACGGAACTGAAAAATTCAAAATGGCGGTACGAATTGTTGGATAAAATCTTTCATTTACGGTGACATTCGTCCAAAAATAGGTCGGTGACTGTTATCGAGGCTACAGATCACGAATCTGTGACCGTCGCTAAAGAATTCAAAATGGTGGCGTCCCCATAGCCATTTATTCTAACTTTTTTATTTACAGTCCGATTCAAATGAAACTCGGTACGTACAGGTTATTAGTGTAGCTGATAACGAATATAACATTAGATTTACAAAATTCAACATGGCGGCAACCAAAATGGCTGACTACATATGTCATTTATGGACCGATTCGACTGAAAATCGGTACCTAGATGTTTTTCAGGTAGCTGATGACGAATCTGAAATTGAAACTGAAAACCAAGCTTTCTACATTGATTCAAGCTTTCTACAATGATTCAAGCGTTACCTAATCGAGTGCGGAGCACTCGCATTGACAGCTTTAGCTGTCACCCCTCCGGAGGAGCTAGAATGGGCGATAGCCCATTCTAGTCATAATATTAAAGAGCAGTTGGTGCGAGCCCCTTCCTCTTTGCGATCTTAAGGTACATGCCGTCGAGACGCGCTTCATTTCGCCGGTCCGTGCCCGGCTCGAAAGTGTTCGGGACGGAATCCTACAGTGCTTAGGCTATACTCGGTTCCGGTATTTTTCCGGGTTTTTCCGTTACGATCGGACGAAAGTCACCTATCTCTCTCGCCTGCTTTTTTGGGGAATGAGGAGTCGAGGGGTAAAAGAGAAAATAGGGGAAGTCGATTTGGTATTTCGTAAACGTCAAAAATGTAGGATTTCCTTTCGCTCCTGCCTGGCTTAATTTTCGATTTCGACCTCGCAGTTTGCGGCTAGCTATAACTAGAATCTCTCCCCGTTCCGCCGCGACGCCGTACGGCGCTCCGAAATGTGTATTTCGAAAGATACGGACGTTTTAGGATTGCACGTTTTTTCGCTTTTTCGTTTCCGAAGCGAGACTCATTTTTTCGGTTTTTCGCCTATAACTCGAAAACGGCTGGAGCTACCTCAAAATAAAAAAATCTCAAAGGACAAGAGCGTTTCTTTCCGCTCCCTCCGGTATATTCAGAAATTCCGTACCATTTTTCGTTTCGGAGATATCGCCCGAAATGTGCGGCGGTGCAGAATGGCGGAAAATACGACATTTTTTCCTTTAAACCTCCATAACTTCTAAACGGGGCCTCCTAGAGCAAAATACTTCGCCCTAACGAAAATGTAGAAAAATGAATTATCTAAAAGCCTTTTTTTTTATTTTTCTCCAGCTCCAAAGATGAACGAGCTACGGGCGGTCAAAGTGGAAGATTTTTTCGTAAATCTGTGAAATTTTAAATTTAAAAGATCCGAGAAAAGCTACTTTTGTCGCGCTCGCCGCGGGCCTAATTTTCCATTTTTCCGGTCGAACTTGGTATCGCCGGAAAGCTACGTTCTTCTGCTTTCCAGAGAGACGTCGCACGCCGTTTCACTCCCGATATTTATTTACTTATGGATTTTTAAAGTACTTACGGTTTTCGATTTTTACGAAAATATCCATTCTTATTTCGAACAGAACTACACTAAATTTTTTAATTAACCCAGGGCACGTACTGCACGAATAAAATGCGAATCTTCGTGTTCAAATAGAGACCAAGATCGAGCCTCTATGTCCAGTATTAACTAAAATATGAGCGTTTTAAGATTTCATGTTTTACAATTTTCTAGGTTACGTTTTAACACACTCAAATTTGTCACATTTGTCTCGCCCCTGTGAGGCCGAATTTTCGATTTTCCCTGTAAATTTTGGGATCACGGGAAAGGGCCAAGCTCCCCCTTTCCATCGATACACAGAACGAGCTTCTATTCTATGTACTTGCTTAATTATGAATTTTTTTGTACGTAGACGTTTTTCACTTTCTCACAAAAAACCCAACTTTCACACGCCCGTGTCGGGCCGAATTTCCGATTTGGCCCGCACACTCCACTATCACAACAAAATATCGTCCTTTATGATTAATTTGAGACCTAAAAAGCCTCTCAACTCCCATTATTTCCTGAAAAATCACAGTTTTTAAAGTCCATGTTTTCCTTTCAGACATAAATTTTTGTCGACAATGCAGAGCACTGTAATAGGTGGTAAAAATTATGTGTGTGAAGTTAGCACGCGTTGCTGGCAACACGGCGTTGCCAGCAACGCGGAAATAAGTTTTGATGTAAAATTTTTACAAATTAAATAGAATGCCAATAGTCGGGTGCCCAAAACAAATCTCGATATAGGGTGAGCCAAATTTATCGAATTAAATTTATTTGTCGTCCGATTAGCCTGAAATTTGGTACTCGGGGATTATCGACCACGGTGCTCACGAATGTGACGTCGGAATCGCAAAATTCAAAATGGCGGCGCCAAAATGGCGGACGATGTTTGTCGATTATGGCGTCACACCGCTCAAAATCGGTATGTGGGGGTTTTCGAGGTCGCCGATTACGAATCCGAAATCTAAATTGAAAAATTCAAGATGGCGGCGGAGCTGCAGGACACATTTTGCCATTTACTATGCTATTCGACTGAAAATAAGTACGTATGTGTTATCGAGGTCACAGATCACGAATATGATATCGTAACTCAAAAATTCAAAATGGCGGCGTCCCCATAGCCTAATATTCATCATTTACTGTAACTTCCTTATTTTTCAATCGATTCAAATGAAAATCGGTATGTTGAAGTTACTGAAGTAGCTGATCGTGAATATGACGTCGAAATTGAAAAATTCAAAATGGCGGCGGAGTTGCAGGACCCATTTTACCATTTACGGTGCCATTCGTCTAAAAATAGGTATGTATATGTTATCGAGGTCACAGATCACCAATATGTTATCGTAATTCAAAAATTCAAAATGGCGGCGTCCCCGTAGCATAATATTCATCATTTACTGTAACTTCCTTATTTATCGTCCGATTCGAATGAAACTAGATATGTTGAAGTTACTGAAGTAGTTGATTGTGAATATGACTTCGAAATTGAAAATTTCAAAATGGCGGCGTCCCCATAGCCTAATATCCGCTATTTACTGTAACTTTCTTATTTGCCGTCCGATTCAGCTGAAACTCGGAATGTGAAGGTTGCTGAAGTACCTAATCGAATATGAAAGTGAAAAACTGAAAAACTGAAAAATTGAAAAACTGAAAAACTAAATTTCTGAAAATCTGAAAAACTGAAATAATGAAAAACTGATAAACTTGAAAACTTGAAGACTTGAAAACTTGAAATCTTGAAAACTTGCAAACTTGAAAAATTGAGAAATTGAAAACTTGAAATCTTGAAAACTTGGAAACTTGAAGAGTTGAAGACTTGAAAACTTGAAATCTTGAAAACTTGCAAACTTGAAAAATTGAAAACTAAAAAATCGAAAGGTGAAAAACTAGAAACTGAAAAACCGAAAAACTGAAATAAAAGGCTGACAAATGAAAAACTGAACAAAGAAAAACTGAAAAACTGACAAACAAAAAACTGAAACACTGAAAACCTGAAAAACTTAACTTAAAAACTACAAAACTTAAAAACTGCAAATCTTCAAAACCTAAAAACTTAAAAACATAAAAACTTAAAAACTTAGAAACTTAGAAAATTAAAAACTTCAAAACTTCGAAACTTTAAAACTTTAAAACTGAAACTGAAAAACTGGAAAACTGGGAAACTGGAAAACTGGGAAATTGGGAAACTGAGAAACTGAAACACTGAAAGACTAAAAGACTGAAAAACTGACAAACTGAAAAATGAAACTATAAACTGAAAACTGAAAAATTGAAAAACTAAAAACTGAAAATTGAAAACAAAATTAAAAAATTGAAAAAGTGAAAACTGAAAATTGAAAAATTGAAAAACTGAAAAACTAAAAACTGAAGACTGAAAAACTGAAAACTGAAAAAATTAAAAACTGAAAACTGAAAAACCGAAACACTGAATGATGAAAAACCGAAACACTGAATGATGAAAAACCGAAAAACTAAAAAACTGAAAACTTAAAATTTAAAAAACCCAAAAAAGGTGAAAATTGAAAACTAAAATTCAAGCTTTCTACAATGATTCAAGCGTTACATAATCGAGTGCGGAGCACTCGCATTGACAGCTTTAGCTGTCACCCCTCCGGAGGAGCTAGAATGGGCGATAGCCCATTCTAGTTAAATAATTGAAATATCAGTTAAAAATCATTAACGAAAAGAGAAATTTGAGTTTACAAACGTTTAATATTTATGCGTAAGACATCAATGCTATACATAGTTTTCGGAACTTCTGACATTGTTTGGTTATTTGCTATAAATTAAAATGTACCGTTTGCGTGCTGGGTTGATATATTTTCCATAAGACTACATGTAAAAGTTTTCTAAATTTTTAATTTTGACTTTCCTAATGACTGGATTTTTTACAGAAAATTGTGTCATATAAAAATCTATTAAAAATCTTTAATTCAGATTTTGTTCGTTATTTCCGTCTAACGCCTCAACCTCCTTACGATCGAAAAGTTCGATAGTATTGAAATTTGGACAGTAAGTTAATGTTAGCTTGAGGAAGAACCCTATAGAATGTGAAAAAATCGATTAGTTAATAAAAAAGTTATTAATTATTTAAGTGAAAAAAAAAATCTTTTAATTTTGTATTTAAACAAAAAATGCCTAAAACAAATATTTGCAAAAAAAAACCTGCGAAGAGTATCCTATAGAATGTGCAACAATTATACAATGTGTGTAAAGCTTGATATAGAAAGTAGCATCGCCTGTGCCAGTCGGCAATGAATAACTACAGCTGGGAGTGGCCGGCGTGGCCTTGTGCCGTCGCATCGGGCGAGTTTGTTGCTGCTGGCAGAGAACATACACCATAGAGAAGCGACAGTAACGTCGGATCCTTTGATATTTGGTGGACTGATTCTAATGGCATTGAACATGAGTGAAACACAACCTAGTACACTGAGAGAACTTTTAAGTTTGATGTACACTGATCGCAATGCACAATATTACTATACCACATAAGGTGTTTTCACTATGTGCAAATATGCTTTTTTGATGTTATTAAAATGAAGTACTTTGTTATACTAACGCACTTCTTGATATTTAAATAGCGTTTATCATCTATCAGATTAAAGTGTTAACAAATAAATAACATGTTTTTGCTTTATTGGTGGCTTAATAAATCACGTTTTAATAGTGTTAAACACAACATTTTATTCGCTTTTTTTACGTTTGACATGTGAATAAATAAGTAACATATACCTATTACGGGATTTGTAAAAGCTGTTTCTAGAAGTTTGTCCGATGGACAAAATGTCTTGTTACTGTCACTAAAACTCTCCCTGGTACGTTTTTGGATGTATTTTTACATCTTGGCACAAAACACCACTTATAGTTTTCATTATAAAATGGTAAGACTACAAAATGTCATGTGTTTATAATACAAAGTGACGTCTGTTTACTGATGACGTCATGAGTGTGCAGTGAAATGAGTATGGTGTTTTTGGAAGTAAAATTTCAATTCCAAATTGAAAATGGCTTATTTAAGGTACTATTCGATTGACTGTCAAACTCAAGTGCTCTTAACCTTAATGAAATATTATCCCCACACTCAAAGAGAATTTATAATTTTTGAAAACGTCTAATAATTAAATAATATAGTTTATGTTTTAAACACTATTAGTTTCTAAAAAAAGGTTCGAATATACGCCATGTTTATTTTAATTGTTTGCATAATTCGATATTCTTTATCTTTATGAAAATTGGTGGCCCAAGGGTAGTAAAACGCCCTTTTATATATTAAAATATCAATTAGTTACATTCACATATAACAATAGAATATATTGTACACACGTTATCAAAGCATGCTTTAAAATAATATGTTATACAATATTACAATTCATTGTTTTTTTTTTAATGCGCTATAGTATATTTTTAAAAGTTTAACAAACATGTTTTACGAAAAAAATACTTAAAAATGTGACATAACTTTTTTGTTTACTTGTTTTGTCAGTTTTAGTTGTGATTCTTCCTGACGTTTTTTATTTTCAGCCTAATTATGAAGTGCACTCGGCTTCACATCAAATTATGCAATAAAAAAATGCAAATAACCTTCACAGCGAGAAAACACACCACTGGTGCTCTATTCTCTATAACCAGAGGACCAATCGTGATTGGCCTTTTCTTTTTGACGTAATGTAAACACGTGGAACTGACAACAACACAACCTATCTCACGTACACACATGCGAATACGAAAACGGTTAACGCGGAAAGCCTTGCTGTCGCTTCTCTGTGGTGTGATGTTCTCTGACTGCTTCACATCAAATTACGAAAACGAGAGTAACCTGAGTAAGCAACACACCACTGGTGGTCTATTCTCTAACCACTAACAAGAGGACCAATGGTGGTTGGGTTCTTTAACGTAATGTAAGCACGTGTAACTGACAACAACACAACCTATCTTGAACATGCGCATACGAAAACGGTTTGCGCGGGAAGCCTTGCTGTCGCTGCTGGGTTGTCATATCTCTCACACTAAATGAATGTAACATATACCCAATTCTCCGCTACACGCACTGTATACAAAGTGCAGAAAATCGGCGAAGAGTATAATGGTTATCTTGCTATTATGCCTTTTATAAACAGTGTTTATAATTTAGGCAGGTTAGAATTTTAATTTGTGATATCGAGTATATCTAATATTTTTTACGGTTGAAAAGATATGGGATAATTAATAATCCGCATTAATTATTAATCGCCAATAAGGGAACAATATTAAATAGAAAACTTGTTAGCTTTTTAAAATTGTTAAGTTTTCGACTTAATTGTTAATCAGGCCTGTGCTATGACTCGCAGTGTCTATCTATATGTGCAAAGTTTTAACTGTGACATCATTCAACAAATTAAAACCAAATATTAAACTCCGGGTTCTTAGGGGCTTCCTCAGGCTTTCTTGAATTTTTATTTTCTAGAAACTTCTCCAAATAATGGTAGTTTACCTATAAACAAAGAATTACCAACCATTGTTAAAACTGAAAATACGCACTCCGCAAGTAGTTTTATCCAATAAGTGTTATGCGTATAACATTACTTATTATAATACTTTTCGCAAAACGAAGAGTATATTACATTCGATCGGCACATTTCTAAAACCGGTAATCTCTCTCGTAGAAAAAACATACTCATATCATTGTGTTGGTGATCGAATTCTGAACAACTTTCAAAATATCCATCCGTCTGTCTGACGGTCCGCCTGTCTGTCTGTGTGTCCATCAGTCACGTTTCTTGTAAGCACGATAAGTCGGATTGTAGTGAAATTTAGACAGTAAGTTAGTGTTGGCTAGAAGAAGAACCATATTGTTCTTTTTTATGAAAATTGATCAATAAATAAAAAATTATTAATTACTTAAATTTATTAAATTTATATATTTAAGTATATTATATAATATTGTTACATTGCAAAACCGGCAATAGTCCCTCTTCATATATCATATATCATCTTAACAGCAATAAATTTGCCACAAATGCGATAAGATTATGCACCAAGCTTTGGCGGTTCTCATTCATCTCACAGTTAGACAAGGCCGTCACTCGGTAATACAAACTAACATTATTATACTATTCACAAATATTTTTCTATCAACAAAAAAACTGCGAAGAGTATTCTATAGAATGTGCAACAATTATATAAGTGCAATAAATGGGCGAAGAATATAATGGTTAGCTTATTTATTGATCTAGCTTGTCTACGCGATTTTCTCGAAAACTTAATCCTAGAAAAAAATGGTTTAAAAAAAGAAGTTGTCGCCATCCCTCATCTTTATTTGTTCTTCCTCAATATACGCTTGCTAATTACTTCAAAGGCTAAAACAGTTTCCCACTCGCTAACTCACCTCTGCAAGGTCTCACATTTTATCCACATTTCTATTTTCACATTATTAAAATTTGACCTTCATATTACCACAGTGTATTGGTAAATATGTAGTGATAACACGATGAAAAATTAGATCTATTCATTTTTCCGAGTCAGAGTGAGTTAAACAAAAAAATATATTTTTTCTAATTTGAATTTATGATTGTTATATATCCAATAGACGCCGAGAATGAGATAATCGCCCGCAGAAACTCAGCGATAAGTAATTATTTATAATCATTAGACTATCCGATGGATCATTAAAAAATTCAGTATTGGTCTATCGATGAGTAAACCATGGTAGATCTGTACCATGGAGTAAACCACCGTCAGCAGTCGCTGTCCAAACTTTGGACAGGCTCTTGGCAGCTATGGCAGTACGCGGCAATCTAGTCGGTACTCAGCAGGCGTGGCAGTCAAGGCAACCTCTTCGGCAATTTCGGCAGTTCGTGTACAAGTGGTTCTATTTTGATAGTGGATGAGACGATTAAAACAAAATTTTCATTTTAGAATTTAATAGAAATTCAAAGCAATCAAAACATATCTTCTATTCTTAGAGTAAAATCTTACCCTTTCAAAAAGCTAAATTACAATCGATTCGTTGTAGAAGTATCTGTTAAAGAATATCTTTATTTGTGAAACTGAGCTCTGACGCGCTGGGCGAAAATAAATCATACATCCAGCCGGCTTTGCAACTATGATTTCTTTAAATGGTTCTACGACGCTGACTTATATTGAATCCATATATAATTAATGATTTAACAATATGTCAACATTGTTGATAAAACAGTTCACGCAGAACATCTCAGAAAAATTGGACGAATTTTATAAGTTTGGTGGTATAACTGAAACTATGGGTTCCGCATTTCGCGGGTGAATGAGACTATAGGGGTCGCATAGAGGACGTTGTGCAAGAAATTTTTATTGAAAAATTGGGTGAACCTAAATGAAAATTTGAGTTGGACGATTTTTTTAAGTTTGATAGCATAACTGAAAATATGGGTTCCTCACTTCAGGGGTAGATGCGACTAAACGGGTTGCATAGAGGACGTTGTCAGAAACACGTACAGTCGAATATTGGGTGACCCTAAACGAAATTTAGACTTTGGCGAATTTTTCTAATTTGAGAGCAAAACTGAAAATATGGGTTCTGCACTTCGAGGGTACATCACACTGTAAGGGTTGCATAGAGAACGTTGTGCAAGACATATTTATTGAAAAACTGGGTGACCTTAAACAATAATTCGAGTTTGACAATTTTTTTAAGTTTGGAAACATAACTGTAAATATGGGTTCCGCACTTCGTGGGAGGATGAGACTATAGGGGTTGCATAGAGGACGTTGTACAAGTCGTATTTATTGAAAATTAGGACGACCCTAAACGAAAATTAAAATTTGACGAATTTTTTAAGTTTGGTGGTATAAATGAATATATGGGTTCCGCACTTCGTGGGAGGATGAGACTATAGGGGTTGCATAGAGTACGTTGTACAAGTCATATTTATTGAAAAATTGGATGACCCTAAACGAAAATTAACATTTGGCGAATTTTTTAAGTTTGCTGGTATAAATGAAAATATGGGTTCCGCACTTCGTGGGAGGATGAGATCATAGGGGTTGCATAGAGGACGTTGTGCAAGTCATATTTATTGAAAAATTGGGTGACCCGAAACGAAAATTCAAGTTTTATGAATTTTTCTCATTTGGGGGTTGTCCTCATCTCCCGAGGGTGGATCAAACCAGAGGGGATGTGTAGAGGAAGTTGTAAGAAGCATGTTCGATCATGAATTAGTTCTGCCTAGTCGATTTTTTGGGAATTAGAATTAATTTCTTTTCTCGCGAATTCGATCAAGCTAATCGATCGAACTGAAAATATGGGTTCCGCACTTCGTGGGAGGATGAGACTATAGGGGTTGCATAGAGGACGTTGTACAAGACACATTTATTGAAAAATTGGACGACCCTAAACGAAAATTAAAATTTGACGAATTTTTTAAGTTTGGTGGTATAACTGAAAATATGGGTTCCGCACTTCGTGGGAGGATCAGACTATAGGGATTGCATAGAGGACGTTGTGCAAGTCATATTTATTGAAAAATTGGATGACCCTAAACGAAAATTAAAATTTGGCGAATTTTTTAAGTTTGCTGGTATAAATGAAAATATGGGTTCCGCACTTCGTGGGTGGATGAGCTATAGGGGTTGCATAGAGGACGTTGTACAAGACACATTTATTGAAAAATTGGACGACCCTAAACGAAAATTAAAATTTGACGAATTTTTTAAGTTTGGTGGTATAACTGAAAATATGGGTTCCGCACTTCGTGGGAGGATCAGACTATAGGGATTGCATAGAGGACGTTGTGCAAGTCATATTTATTGAAAAATTGGATGACCCTAAACGAAAATTAAAATTTGGCGAATTTTTAAAGTTTGCTAGTATAAATGAAAATATGGGTTCCGCACTTCGTGGGTGGATGAGACTATAGGGGTTGCATAGAGGACGTTGTACAAGTCATATTTATTGAAAAATTGGATGACCCTAAAGGAAAATTAAAATCTGGTGAATTTTTTAAGTTTGGTGGTACAGAAAATATGGGTTCCGCACTTCGTGGGAGGATGAGACTATAGGGGTTGCATAGAGGACGTTGTACAAGTCATATTTATTGAAAAATTGGATGACCCTAAACGAAAATTAAAATTTGGCGAATGTTTTAACTTTGGTGGTATAACTGAAAATGTGGGTTCCGCACTTCGTGGGAGGATGAGACTATAGGGGTTGCATAGAGGACGTTGTACAAGACATATTTATTGAAAAATTGGACGACCCTAAACGAAAATTAAAATTTGACGAATTTTTTAAGTTTGGTGCTATAACTGAAAATATGGGTTCCGCACTTCGTGGGAGGATCAGACTATAAGGATTGCATAGAGGACGTTGTGCAAGTCATATTTATTGAAAAATTGGATGACCCTAAACGAAAATTAAAATTTGGCGAATTTTTTAAGTTTGCTAGTATAAATGAAAGTATGGGTTCCGCACTTCGTAGGTGGATGAGACTGTAGGGGTTGCATAGAGGATGTTGTACAAGTCATATTTATTGAAAAATTGGATGACCCTAAACGAAAATTAAAATCTGGCGAATGTTTAATGTTTGGTGGTATAACTGAAAATGTGGGTTCCGCACTTCGTGGGAGGATGAGACTATAGGGGTTGCATAGAGGACGTTGTACAAGTCATATTTATTGTAAAATTGGATGACCCTAAACGAAAATTAAAATTTGACGAATTTTTTAAGATTGGTGGTGAAACTGAAAATGTGGGTTCCGCACTTTGTGAGTGGATGAGACTATAGGGTCGCATAGATGACGTTGTGCAAGACATATTTATTGAAAAATTGGACGACCCTAAACGAAAATTAAAATCTGGCGAATTTTTTAAGTTTGGTGGTATAACTAAAAATATGGGTTCCGCACTTCGTGGGAGGATGAGACCATAAAGGTTGCATACAGGACGTTGTACAAGTCAAATTTATTGAAAAATTGGGTGACCCTAAACGAAAATTAAAATTAGACGAATTTTTAAAGTTTGGTGGTACAACTGAAAATATGGGTTCCGCACTTCGTGGGTGAATGAGACTATGGGGGTTGCATAGAGGACGTTGTACAAGTCTTATTTATTGAAAAATTGGGTGACCCTAAACGAAAATTCGAGTTTTACGAATTTTTTAAGTTTGGTGGTATAACTGAAAATATGGGTTCCGCACTTCGGGGGCAGATGCGACTAAGGGGGTTGCATGGAGGACGTTATCAGAGATACGTTCGGTCGAGAATTGGGTGACCCTAAACGATATTTCGAGTTTAACGTATTTTTCTCATTTGGGGGTTGTCCTCATCTCACGAGGGTGGATCAAACCAGAGGGGATGTGTAGAGGAAGTTGTAAGAAGCATGTTCGATCATGAATTAGTTCCGCCTAGTCGAATTTTTGGGAATTAGAATTAATTTATTTTCTCGCGAATTCGATCAAGCTGATCGATCGAAACTTCAGTGGCATAATTTATTGGAAAAAAAATGTTTGTAATAAGAATAGAGCACTAACCAAACCATGTAATTTCCCGCAAAAATCGTTGATTGATTGATTGATTTGCCAGCGTAAGGTGGGCATTGCTGCCGATTCCGGGCATCCATGGAGGTTCCTTGCAACACGCAACTTGGTCGTCCGTCGAACACGCCCAACGGACGGCCAAACCGCGTGCCGGAACCAAATCTCGGATGTTTTATATACTGCCGGACCAGCTGCATACGCCGGGTAGACATTGGACATGCTTGTTGTCAGCAGCGAGAGCCGCATGACGCATGGGGTGGGAATATAGGATGGGAAGTGTAGGTGTTCGTGAGATGCTTCTATTAAATTTCCATCTATCATCATCTCCTTATTTTTCTTCTTCTAAGCTTTCTGTTTCTGAATCTGTCAGCTTCAATTTTTTTATTTATTTATTTTTTGGTTTTTTTAATTAACCGTTCCACAGGTAAATACCAGGGTTGAGTGGATTTAAATCAGTTGATTTAAATCGCGATTTAATTCATGATTTATATCAGATGATTTTTTTGTTTTAATCAGTGATTTAAATCAAATACTCCCAAAGTTACTTTTTTATGAGATTTTTACATTCTTCGTTTATTTTCTAAAAGGAAAGATAAAAAAGTTCGGCTTTATATATAAACAGTTAGGTCAAGAAGCACCTGTAATAGAGAATAATTTTTTATTATAACTTTGATGCAAAATTTTTCAGGTGTAAAAAAATACAATACTTGTATTTGTATAATACATTGCATGCCTATGGTAGGACTATGTTAAGTTGAAAAAAAGTCATGGTAAATTTTTATTTATAAAAAATTTTAAATAAATACTAGTCCTTTTCTCACAAACTCTATTTGATACTATCGGTTTCACGGTATTATATACATATACTATTACCAGGCCACAAAAGTCAAACACATACTAATAATTTGTCATTACATAAATAATACAGGTTAATATTTTTTAACTTTCTACTTATTTATTTTGGTAATTTGTTAAGAAATAAAAAAAATCAAAAAAATCAAATTAATCATGATTTTAATGAAAAGAATCAGGATTTTTGATTATTTTAAAAAAATCGTGATTTTTATCAACCCTGGTAAATACCCATTTATAGTGGAGTTGCTGGGAAGGGCCCTATCTCGCGGTAACAATATCTTTTTTGCGCGTTATGAGAAAAGAGGTCCGAAGGGATAGTTCGCTCACCCTGTATGTCGTTTCTTTGAGACAATCGTTTTCAATTTCCGCCTTCCGAATTAATAATAAAATATTATCTTTTGAATCAATAAATCGAGCTGATAAAAATTAAGATGGTAAAGATCAGATAGAAAGATATAGAATAATATCAATTAGATCAGATAAAATAAAACAAATTAATTTATAGCTTATCTGTCTTTCTGCGGCGTCTTGTGATTGCTGTTTTATTTTATTTCCTTTCCTTTTCTTTCTTGGGTTGAGTTCATTTTGTCCATTTAAAAACTTTCCGCTGTATACAATTACTTTAGGTCACAACACAGCTATATTGCTTTGTAAACATATGTGCCTCATTTTGACACTGATGCTATGCTATTATTTATTGCCCATGAACCACTTAAAAAGTATCTTATTGGGTCGTCTAGGGTGTACAGGGACACTGCACTTCACTTGAACTTGTTTGCTTTATTTGATTTAAGTAATATTATTAGAAAATCTTGTAATTATTAATTCCATATGAACTCTGTTTTTATATTGCGGCGCTTCATTTCACGCAGAATTTTTTAATCTATCGGTGGCTAAAATTTTATCGAGTTTAACGGGGTTTTTACGGCTTCTCGACAGCTTTTTAGAGAGCATTTAAAACACGTCTATTCGCGACGACACTTAACTCACCATGTAATTTCCCGCAAAAATCATGATAAAAAAGTGCTTTGGTTCAAAGTTATAGGCAAATGAATTTTTTTTGCAAAACGTCATATTTTGCAAAATTTTGAACTTATGATAAAACGGACACCGGGAGTCTATTTGGTAAAGATTGAACCATTTTGAGCAACACAGCTGAATAATTCGTATAGTTATGAAACTTTGAATATGGAACTCAAAATTTGCAAAAATTCGCCGGTTTTTGCTATGTAAAAGTAGTATTTATCATTCAAGCATATTGGAACCAATTTTCTTTAAAATTACATGTATTTCCGAGTAAAATGAACTTTGCAAAGTTCAAATCGGACGATTAGAACGGAAGTTATAGAGATAAAGGCCTATAAACAATTAAGAATATTGCGGTAATTTTGCAATAACAAATTTAGCGGCGAGTGGATTACATCAAGAGTATTTTTCCCGTAATATGGCTAATTTTTTACAATTTCTACAAAAAAAAAAAAAAAATTGGCGTGCTAAGACCAACAACTCCTTTAATTAACTTTTTGGCCTAAAATCACTGGTCTATTTGGGGACCGTTTTTCAGAGGCAAGAATTTGGTTTTATGAACTTTTTAAAAATTATGCAAGTCCTCAGTCTGAGTGGACCTTAAGCAGATAGGAATACCGTGGTGTGAACTATTAAATATTTGTTGACACAGTTAAGTTGGAAGAAAATGTACTGGTTATATATTTTTGCGACTTTTTAGAAGTAGATAAGATAGTGATGAAACAAATTATCTGCTGGCTTATTTCATTTTATCATTTACACACAACATTTTAACTTACTACAATTGTTCAAAAATTGAACGAAATGAGCTGTTATCACTAAATAACAGTTAATTGCCGTCCATATTTTCAATAAGAAGATAAAACTGAAATTGTTTCAACGCACATTTACACGTAATAAATTACAGATGCGTGGATACCAACTACTTCCCCTACACCAGATAATGCGGCAGATTACCTCTACACATACAATACATTCTCCGATAACTGCAGCGCTGAAGATCAACTAGACTAAACATTATTTCCCTGCGCTCTCAAGGCCATTCACCCCTTTTATATACAGTGTAAACCTAAAGAAACGCACAAAATTCATATCTTTGGTATGCGTCATTTTTTTTTTAAATCCTCAAACAGGTCGATTTTAGTTTTGTAAATGCTACATTTTGTCACTATACCAAAATGTATGACGTCATTGGTTTTTGAGTTACGACGCCATCATACATTTTATTTAATGGAACAAGACATTTTTGTTTACTGTCTTTGGTGGTATATTCCTTTGGCTTTCTGGTGATATAAAAAACAATGATATTACCTGAGCCATTCTTTTGGAAAAATCACAGTTTATATAAAAATAGCTTACCTTTCGCAAAATCACGAGTAATGTTCCACTTTCTTATGGGTTGATAGATCTTGTTGCCTACATTTTTGTTTTAACTAGCATGAAAACATTTGACATAAAAACAAAACAAAGAAAATAATAAAAAAACAATCACCTTAACAACAGAGAGATACAGGCCTTTTCGTATGAAATATCGATAACTTTTTTATTCCTGGCACGTGTGGAACCTCAGTTTTGTGACACTTGTGAGACAATGTAAAACTAGTGAATGCAATGTCACGTTTAAGCGAAAGAGAACGCGTAGAACTTTTGATGATGGTTGGATATGGTGATAGGCTGAGAACTCATCAGGAAGCATGTGATGTTTTAAATGCCAAGTATCCCGAAAAGCAAATTTCTAGATCCACTGTAAGTAGATTGGTGGCTAGATATGGTGAATCTGGCAGTGTGGTTGACCTCCCTCGATCTGGTCGCTCTAGCACAACCAACGAAACCAAATTAAATATTCTTCTAGAAAGTGAGGAAAACCACCATCTTTCGACAAGGCAGCTGGCTTTAAATCATAACGTGAGTCAAATTTCTGTTGTACGTCTATTGAAAAAGAAAAATACCATCTATACAAAGTGCAATTAATCCACGAATTGGACGAGGAAGATCCAGATCAGCGCTTACAGTTTTGTGAACAGTTGATGACCTTGTGCGATGAAAACCCAAATTTTTTAAAGACCATTGTTTTTTCTGATAAAGCTACATTTTCTTTAAAGGGGACTGTACATCGGCATAACTGTAGGTATTGGTCACGCGAAAATCATTATTGGACTCAAGAAGCCCATACACAGCGACGAGGCAAAGTAAACGTGTGGGTAGGTATGATTGGTGATCGTTTATTGGGACCTTTTTTTTTTTGAAGAAAATCTTTCGGCCACAATTTTTGCAAGTTGAATTAGTGCCAGCCTTAGCAGTTATGTTTCCGAACAATGAAGATGAAGATATTCCTACTGAAAACGGCTGGTTTCAGTAAGACGGGGCCCCACCTAATTTTGGTATAGCAGTGCGTCAGTTTTTAGATGACACTTTTACTGGAAGGTGGATAGGTCGTCGAGGTCCGATTGAGTATCATAGAAGAATTGAAAGACAGAATTGGCTTGGAGATGAGACGAATTGCCATTGAGATGATTCAGAACAGCGTGCAAAGTGTCTACACCCGTCTTGGTCAATGCTAAATGGTTGGAGGGTCGCAATTTGAGCAATGGAGATGATCTTTTCTCACAATTGCTTATGTAAGGTATCAACCAATAAAAATATTTTTTTCCAAAAGAATGGCTTAGGTAATATCAATTTTTTTCATATCACCAGAAAGCTAAAGGAATATACCACCAAAAACAGTAAACAAAAATGTCTGTTTCCATAAAAAAAAAAAAGATGACGTCATAACTCAAAAACCAATGACGTAATAAATGTTGGTATAGTGACAAAATGTAGCATTTACAAAACTAAAATCCGACCTGTTCGAGGATTTTTTTGACAAATGACCCAACCAAAGATATGAATTTTGTGCGTTTCTTTAGGTTCACACTGTATTTCTTGTGACAATGGGGGCTCGTATAATATCTTGGGTTATAGTCCCAGAAACGTATTTTGTGTACAACGTGAATTGTGTAGATTTATTTTCTTAATTTGTAAATTATAACACTGGAATAGTGTGCAAACTTTTTTACCCGTTGATTTTAGAGCGTATACGAACATCGTGTATTCGTGATTCAGGTTTTGGAATGATTTCGAACAAGTTCTGTTAACACAATTTTTTTATTAAAAAATGCCTACGATTTTTTATTTTTTTTTTCCATACAATTTAGTATTGTAACAGGTAAATATCCATTTACAGACACGGTGGAAATGCCCTATCTCGCGATAAAAAAACTTTTTATGGCGGGTTGGTTATGAGGAAGAGGCCCGAGAGAATATTTTGCACACCCTGTATATTAGTTTGTTTCTACAGTAATTACTTTCAACTGTCGCTTTCCAATTCCGGGTATTTTCTATTTCATTACCTATATTTAATACCTTTTTATTTATACCCCTACATTTTTTCTCTGTTGTGTAATACACTGTCCTGTGACAAGGACTAATAAACCAATAAATAGAAGTTAAAAATAAATACAAATAAAACTTATCTTTTCATCCTTTGCTTATGCTACTACTTCCACTCGTTAGAAACCAGTTCGTTGCCTTCCACTGATGGTGTATTATATTGCTAGATGTTTACTTTATCGCATTAACCACTTGACAAATTAGTTTATCGTGGTTTTTACCGCTTTTATATCTCTTTCTGTCGGGAGCGTTTTGCAGCACGTCTATACACGAGGCTAGTCTAACGCGTCTCCTCCATTATTAAAAGGGTTGATATAATAAAATTGAAATATTCACTTGAAATTTGGTACACGTATGTATTATAAAGACATCTGGAATTAGACTATATTTTGAGATGATCCATTGACGGGTTGGGGGGTTAAATAGGGGATAATAAGTAAGGCAAGTTGGTAAGAGTACAGAAATTTGGAATTTTGTGTACATACTAGCAGCCAAGGCCTCAGATTTTTTTAAAACATTTTTCAATTTACCATCTGGTAACATGGATTGTCATAATCGGTACTGTCTCCTGAACTGATTCTAGCACAAAATTGCCTCCGAAATGTATTCGATACTCATGCGCCCATATAGACTGCTACTTCTCTTAGAAGAATCTGTGCCCAACTCTATTCACATTCTAATCGATGTCGGGCTAATTTCTTTTGATCTGCAGTGTACATAAAGCGTACCACGATGCGGCCGGACCACCGCCACGTTGTCGTCAATCAATAAACCGGGCATCGCGCCGTGGCGGACCGGAGGGTAGTATCACACCCCATTTTCATGGATCCCTCCCTACGCTCTGCGGGCCTACTCGATGCAGGAGATTTTGGAAAATCCACCTCGCCGCGACCCTCTTGTCAAGGCACCGCTAACAACGAATAAGAATTGTGGGCCTTGAACTACGCAGGTGTTGTAACTCTGGCTAGGAGCTGTCATCGGCGTCGGCGTCGCGAACAAGTTATGACTTGTCTAGCGCGCTGTGCTCATGTTTTAGTCTTCTGCCGAAACAGAAGTCATTTGAGCACAAAAAATAGTCTTCTGCCGAAGCAGAAGTCATTTGAGCACAAAAAAAGTCTATATAAGAAAACACTTTTTCTCAGCGAGCAAGTAGTGATCGGTCCTTCAAGTAGTAATGTTCCAGCCTTCAGCAACTAATAGTCTTCTGCCGAAACAGAAGTCAGTTGAGCACAGAAGCCAACGCCAATGCTGACGAGGTCATCCCTTCCTCTTGTGTTGTAACCAGACAGTGTGTTTTATTTGAGTTTTATTGTGTTGAGTGTCAAGTGGCAATGCATACCCGGAGTGGCAAGGCAGTAGGCACTGGGGTCGAGAGCGACGTCTCCACGTCGGCCCCCCCTCACTGCACGACGCCCCTCACAGCATCTGACCACGAAGTGCTCCGCCAACACGACGCCCTGACAAGGGGTACGGGGGTCACGCCCGTCGTCTCTACGACGGTGGCCCCACACTGCACGACAAGCAACACAGCAACCCGGCTCGGCGAGGTAAGCATGTCCTCTGATTTCTCCACAGGCACAAGTGCTACGCATGGCGTCGCGACGACGGCGCCCCACTACTGTGCGTCGCCGGGCTCAGCGCCTAGGCATAGCGAGGCAGGACTCGACACCAACATAGGACACGACACTGGGGTCACGCACGACGTCATCACGACGGTGCCCCCTCGCTGCATGGCACGCAGCGCAGCCACCTGGCACGAAGCCCAGGCAACAAATATGGAATGGAGTAGCAACGATTCTCAGGCGATGCCCCCCTACTGCATGGAGCGCAACGCAGCATCGTGGCATGGAAACTCGGCGATGGAACAGAGATTGGATGGTGATGAGGATATGGTGATGCCCCCTCGCTGTATGGTGGACCCAACAGCATCCCGGGCCAACGACGATTCCTCGACGCTGGGAGATCGCCGCTTCGCTGGATTCGCTTCCACACATGGGGAAGCCTCTCACTCTGGCTCAGGGCTGCCCAGCGGTCAGTACACCATTGCTGCCACACCCGACTGGCCCCAACTCTTCAGCGACGCCTCGCTGACACCTCGCCGCCAGCTGGCCACCCCTCACTGCATGGTACCACCAACAGCAACCAGCCCAAGTCCAAGCACGCCGCCCAACGCACAGTACTTCGTCACGCCTACCTCGTCGGCCGGCGCCTACCACGTCACCCCGCCGTACCAGACGGCAAGACCTAGTGCTACGCCCCAAAGACAAATAGTGCTCCAAAACCAAACGACTGGAACGATCCCAGTCCCCTCTGCCGCCATAACGGACCAACCCCAACCGAGCTTGGGACTACCCAGCTATGAACAATTAGCGCAACTCCTGGCTCTGACCACTTCAAACCTAGCCTCCATTACCCGGCAGCAAGAAAATTGCCGGCCACCCATTACTGCACGTAACGAATCACAGCCGTACGCCACGGAAAAGGCTAACTTACGTGGACAGAGCATTTGGAAGGCGAACTTTACAATTTGGCACATCCGTGTGTATAGTTATCACAATTATACAGGGTGTAGTCAGTTTCATGTCATTAAAAAACTGGTAATGGGGACCGACTAGACAAACAAAAAACCTTTATCCCCTCCCTCTAGGGGCACTTTTAAAAAACTGATCTAGGTCAACATTTTTAATATTATGGTAGACAACAATTGAGAACCACCGCTTCTCTTGGTCAAAGGACCTGTAGTTCCCAATTATACAACTTTTAAATTGTCATAAAAAAGTGCTCGCCGGCACACGCGGTGGTCTACGGTGTCAAAGGATCATCGACCGCCTTTGATGGACCGCCTCAACTGAACTGAGGCAAGTATAAAGAGGTAAATAATTCGTTCTCTCTTCGTGCACAATTGCAAACAAACAATGGCCATAGAGGTTTAAACAGAGCATTTACATGTGTGTTTTTTAATATGGAACAAAATATTGGATTGTTTATAATTCAGAAAATTTAAACGTGGTTTATTAACATTTGTAACATAAATGAGTGTCCTGGGTTAAAAGCTTACTACCTACCTAAATGATTCAAAATCTCTGCATCTGCATCAATACACAGTTCGGCACGTCGAATTAAGGACATACGCACTTCGTTCAACACTAAACACTAAACTATCAACTAATGTTGTCAATAAAGAAAAATAAAATAAAAACTTGGTACAAAAGCCAAAAAGGAATACAAAAAGAACGAACAAATAAGTTGTGTCTGTACGTAATCAAGAATTTGACAACTTGAACGGTAAGTCAATGAAATAAATCTTAACTATAAATACACAATGAGGCGAAATTCAAAAATAACAAAAACAACGAACGGCGGGTTGGACGTGTGTACATAACGAAACACTCACAGTAACTAAAATATTGCACAAGGGAGAGTTAGAGTATAGTTTTCTTCAGATCAGATCTAGATCTAAACCTACGTTAATATTCCAGCGCATTCTCAAAAAATTTTATTGAAAATTTGCGAAATGTTTGTTTATTTTTTTTCTCCAAAACTATGAGCTTTAGACCCCATGTTACATCAGGTTTTTTTGTTTGTCTTGTCGTTCCCTACATCGACTCATTTTAAAAAATACCGAAAAAAAAAGTTTTTCTATTTTTTTTTGTAATGTTACCGGTCTGCAAATCATGCAAACTTTTGATGATCTTATTAATTACACTTTAGAAAACTCATTAAAAAAATTAATCACCTGCCTGCGAACATGTTTGAGATTTATAGACAAAATTAGCAACACCGCCTGGGCTACTATTACAAAATTCCTCCATGAAGGTACCCTCGCCTAACCAAAAGTATCAAACAGGATCACCCACATATTCAGCTGCAACTCCAACTGGGCGGTAATACTTCTAGAACCGTAGAACGACCCCGCAGTCCACAAACCAGCCCGAGCGCTCGCCGGACTGAATGGAATGTCAACAGCACACCGACAGATCTCTGTAACAATGTGGCTAATCACAGGCGGCCGAATATCTTGGATTTGTTTGACAGCTGAATACGTTTCACTTTCCGGCCTGACAGATCGGCCCGCGGCCGCTGGCCACTGTTTGGGTCTGTAGTAGATTTCGTCAGGTATACTAGGTATATAGTGGAGTAAAATCAGTCCTCTAGGATGCCGTTTTTTTTTATCAAGGTATAACTAAATGGGACCTTCGCCATCATTTAGAGCATAGTTTTGGCCATTCATCATGTGAATTACAATTTTTTTTAGTAGGGACGAATTTTGCAAAATCATTTTTTCTTTGCCCGCGAAATAATTTGAAAAACACGTTTTTTAAAACATACATCGAGCTAGTAAATCAACGGCTCGGGATATGACCATGAAATTTTGGCTACTTATAGAAGAAATTACAGCGCTTCCGATGGCAAAAATTAAGTTTTTAAAATATGACACGTTTTTGAAAAAATTAGCCTTAAAGTCGCTACTAGCAAATCTGTGCACGGAAAACTTCACCCTGCGCAGAACTATGTTAATTATTAAGAATTTATATATGAATATATCGAATCAAATATGGACAAGACTATAGAAAAGTTTATAAAAAAAAAATCAGCACGCTAGGACTTATGGTTTTCGAGAAATTGAATTATTAATAGGCGTGTTAAGATAGGCGCGCTCGAACCCGTCTGCGTGCGTCGGTCGGTCAGTTTCCGCGTATAGCACGAGGGTGTTCTTACAATGCAATATAGATGTGACAAGTGTCAGTTCGAGTTATTGTATGCTAAAAATAGTTCGTGGGTTGCTGTGTTTTGATACTTTTTTAAAATATCATAAAAAAATTTAATATAAAATTGGTAAGCTGTTTTTTTTAAGTGCGGTATAATAATAATTGTTTGCAGTTTGGTGTATTCGTAAGATATTAACAATGGACAATAGATTGTGTTTAATTTGTGGGAAGTGGTTCAGAGGGAATGTTTCGAAGAATAGTTGCTGCAGCTAAATTTCAGTCGTTAGATTTGCATGACATTTTATGCTATGAGTTAACATCTGTACCAATGAGCTTATTTCATGAGGAAGAAACCATGAGGAAGACTACAAAATCAGATATAATAAAAAAAATTTAGCCATTGGGCCAAACCACTACTCCTTACAGTGTGAGTTCTTTCCTAATTGACGGCATGGTTTTACTACAAGAAATGAATGAAAAAACATTTAGTACCTTTGATGAACTTGCTTTCGCTTATTTTCGAAATGTCCTTGCTTCATCTCGAAAACATGGCGCCTCAAGAATTACAATTGTTTTCGACAATTATTGCTATCCTAATTCTATAAAATCCTTGGAGCGGCATCGCAGATGCGACTGCAGTCAGTCACAAAAATATGAGGTTTCCGGAAACAGAAAAGTTATAAAATTTCGAAATTTTTTACAAATATCAGAGAATAAACGTTCTTTATTAAAATTTTTGTGCAGTTATATCCTTGAAAATGCAAAGAAAGATCTGACACAGAACGAGACACTTATTATTGCTGGTGGATTTGAAAACCCTCATTTATGTTATTCGGTTAATAAAAGTGGTGTAACTGAATTGAACGACTTAAAATGTAACCACGAAGAAGCCGATACACGTTTAATTTTACGATTTAGAGAAAATAGCTTCTGTTCCTATAAAAGAAGCATTTGAAATAGCAACAAAATTTGTTTTAGCTCTTTATAGGAATAAGAATAAATCAATTAAAACATTAAATGAGTTAAGATACCATCTCAGTATGACATCTCAAAAATCTGCATCAGAATTGCCACCAACTGACGATTCTTTTCAGCAGCATATTTTAAGGTAAGTTTCTGTAGTTACCCGAATTTTAAGTATTAATTCCTGTCGCTTTAGATGTGTTTACCAACTTAAAATTTGGATGTCCAGTTATATACCAAATATACCAATAATTGATGCCACAAAATTTGGATGGACAACCAACGATGCTGGAAATTTGGTACCTGTTCTCTGCACCATTGAGCCTGTACCCATTGCAGTTAGAACATTGTTAATGATATTTTGTTCCGATAAACTGTGCAATACAGCAAAATGTATCTGTGTAAAAGAGGGGCTCAAATGTTGTCTAGAGTGCTCGTGCAAACATTGCAATAATTTGCAGAAACCCGAAGAGGCCGATACAGATACCGATGAAGATATACAATTTTAGCAGGTATTTGCTTTCTATCAGGTAGTCGAAAATGTCTAATTTGAAAGAGCTAACATTGAATTTTCATCTCTATGTGAAATTTAACATGCGTAAAATGTTGTTGTCCTAGCTTATAAACTAAATATATTACGAATAAATAATTTCGTTATTTAATTCTCTATTTTTATTATTATAAGTTTTTAGGAAACTTAACTTATGTTAAAACGACTGCTTCTAGATATAAGGATATCCCCTCCAGGGAGCTGTGAGACCTTGACGCAGGTGGAGGGGCTTAATCCGTCACGGTCTCGGGAGACATGCTGGTGGGAGCCCTGCTCTCGTAGGGTAGCAGGTCGTAGGGTCTCGTAGGTCACTTTGGGGTCCCGCGGGGCTCCCCGCCGGTTCGATCTCGGCACTGTGACGGAAACTAAGGACAGCTCAACCCTCAGGATCCATGTCGTAAGGCGTGGCTTCGGGAACTGGCGCACCCGAGGGTATCCGAGCCACGAGTGAGCCGTGCCACTCACTTGCTGAATACCGTAATCTCAGGCCATGCTTCAACGACCTTTGCGGAAAAGAAAAAAATGGCACCGCAAGGGAATGTTGCGTGGTAACTGGGACCGGGGAGCTTGCCTTGACCGGCTGACTCGCGAGGAGGCAACCTCTATAAAACAACCGACAGCGAAGTCGTATAAAACCTGTGGGGCACCTGGCGCACCCCACAGTAAAAATGCCTTACTCCCGGAACGGGCGTTACCCGGGAGCTGACCTATATTTCGACCCAACTCGTGGGAATCACATGGATTATAATGACAAACTTATTCAGGATGGAAATACCACAACGGACACGGATAAGAACAAGGACATTCTCAAGGATTTTTCTAATATGGACGAGAGAGCAGTCTTCATGGGAAGGAGCTCTCTGCCACGCAGCCCGACGAGGAGCATTAACTCCTCAATGAGCACCGCAACTACTGCGGACGGACCCTCCGGTGTGGATGCCGGCAAGGCTAACCCCCCTGCTGGCACACACATGGCAATAAACGACACTACTACGGAACACACCTCTAGTGCTAGTACAGCTCCACGTCACAGTAGGCTCAATATTGTGAGCCAATTACAGAGATGCAATTCGCTACATAGCAAAAAGAGGAAAGCGCTAGACACGTCATTCGGACAGGAAATCGAAGATGACGTCACAGAAATAGACCCGATGGTAACCATAATCGAGGAAACCATCAAGAGTCTAACTAAATCCAGCATGTACCTGGATCAGAAAATAACAGAAAACCCAAAAACCAAGCGGGAGATAAAGGATATAGTGACAAAATTGAAGAAAGGGGTCGCCACATTGGGCGGTCGTAACATCAAGGCTTGGCTTGACACGCACAAGGTGCCGGCCAAAGACACAACGAGAGACGATGTCTTCCTCCCGACGAAGCCCCTCACAAAGGAGGCTGGTACGCAGACAACTCCGTGGCATGGCAACAAGTCGTACCTGGGAACCCTAGATGAAATAAACACATACGAGGAATGGAAGAGTGCCGAAGGCAAGGAATGGGAAGATGAGATTTTCACTAACACCGAGGAGAGGAGTGGCCACCCTCTAGACACCAGCGACCAAGTGGTTAAAATAGCCCTTGTGGAACCGGACGACATAGAGATGGCAACTGGTTTTGCGAAAATATACAAAGATAGGTTCCCTGAACTAGCCAACGTAACTGAAGACTTTGAGGTCATGGAGCAATCCACCAGGGTGCGCTCCCAAACCCAAACGGTAACCAGGAAAATTGTCAGGGTGATGCTCGATGGTACGCCAGAGGACATGTGGACGAAAATAAAAATGGTTAAGGCCGAGACAGCCAACGTCGAGTGGGTGGCTCTCCACCACACCAATATAATGGGGACAAAAACCTTCCGCAAACTTGTAGAAACAATCTTCCACAACTCCACTACCAAGGTGGCTATATACTCGGGCAAACAGACCCGAACCACTGACAAAACCAAGAAAAGACTTAGAAACACATACGCCCTTGTAGTGGAACAGCAGGGCAAGCAGTATAAAGATGTACTTTCCAGCGTCAAAGTAAGCATCCAAGGGAGCACTGCCACCGAATCTATTAGAGCCATGAAGAGCACAAAAGAAGGCAAGCTCTTGATAACGCTGGACAGGAACGACGAAGCACTGGAGGCCATCCAGAAGGCCATTAAGACACCCAATGAAGGCATCAGCCTACGGACGATTGGACTGGATGCTGATATGGAGACACTCCATATCAGGGGCATCGACGCCAACGCCGACAGAGATGATGTAATTAAGGCGATAGAGGGAAAAGTCGGAAAACTCGACGCCAAGGCTTACAAGCTAAGCGAACTGCGAGCGAATGCTAGGGATACGCAGGCGATAACCCTGCGCATCAACAGAGACACTGCATCGAAGCTCCTGGCCGACAGAAATATTAGGATCGGGTACGTTAAGTGTACTATAGAAAAGAGGATGGCGGTGGCTAGGTGTAACAGATGTTGGGCCTACGACCACCTGGCCACAGACTGCAATGGTCCCGACAGGTCCAAGTTGTGTTACAAATGCGGAGAGGGCGGACATATAGTAAAACATTGCCCCAACACTGAGCGTTGCCCCATCTGCGACGAACAGGGGCACAAGACCGGGGACGGAACGTGTGCGGCCTTCCGCAGAGCGCTTACGCAAGCGCGTAGACGGGAAAAGCCCTTTCGTAACACCGGAGGGGCCACCAGCGGCAGAACCCTCACTGCCAGCCAGGCCGGAAAAGACGACCTGCTTCCTGCAGGTCAACTTGAACAGGAGTAGGGAAGCCCAGGACCTCCTCTACCATTCTAGGGAGGTCCATAAGGCCGATGTGCTCCTTGTTACTGAGCCAAACAAGAAACACATTAGTAACTCCGGTGCATGGATCAAAGACCTCAACTCGGACGCGGCAGTGCGAGTATATAACGTAAACCCCACCGATCCCGGGGGCTCTCACGGCATCGCTTGGTGCGCTGTTAACGGTGTTAGGATTTTTTCCTGCTACAAGACACCAAACTGTGCTATTGAGGAATTCTCGACCTTCCTCGATGAACTGACGACGTGCGTCAGGTCTAATGGACACACGCGAGGGGTTATAATTACGGGCGACTTTAACGCTAAAAACCCATTATGGGGGTCTGCAAGATTAGATAACCGAGGCCAAATGCTTGCTGAATGGCTGGCAGACCACGACCTTGTCGTGATAAACGAGGGTGAAGAAGCAACATTTCGAAGAGGCGATCAAACGAGTGTGATTGATGTCACATTCGCCAACGCTGGATTGGCGGATCGTGTCTGCGGCTGGCGCGTGCTCGAGGACGAGACCCTCAGCGACCACCATCTAATAACATTCCACCTACTTGAGGAGCCTCCACACACCGGCTCAGCACGGGATCCTCCCACCGAGCCTACTCGGTGGCGATACAAGCCCGAGAGAGAGATGGTGGTTGCCGAGCGTCTTGGCCACGAGTTTGGCCAGCTCCGTACCCGCGACGTAGATGGTACTATCGAGGCCTTAATTAGAGTCTGCAAGACCGCACTGCCAACCGCGTCCCACCCGCGGGGAAAACCAGTTTATTGGTGGACTCGCGAGATCGCGGAACAACGCAGAGCATGCCTCAGACTAAAAAGAACATGGACCAGGTCTAAATCCGCGCAACCAGCAGCCACAATCCTGGAGAACTACATGGCCTACCGCGAGGCCAGAAACGATCTACGCACCAAGATCAAGACGTCCAAGCGTAGATGCTGGGACGCGATCATCGACACGGTCGACAAAGACGTCTGGGGGGACGGGTATCGCATTGTCTGTAAAAGGACAGGTGTCCGCGAGCGGTTGATGCTTAATACCGATCAAAAACTGGCACTGGCCGAGGAGCTATTCCCAACACGGGAAGTTCTGAACTGGGAAAGACCAATCGGTGGGGACCGTCCACCACCACAAGTAACGTCCGAGGAGGTCGTCCAGGCTGCTACTAAGCTAAAGAGCAACAAAGCCCCAGGGCCCGATGGTATACCTCCGGAGGTGGCCAAGCTGGCGACCACCCTACATACTGCCCACTTCATTGCAATATATAACGACATTCTCGTTAAAGGCACAATACCCCGTCGTTGGAAACAAGCCGCATTAGTGCTGGTGCCCAAGCCTGGCAAGCCGCTGGGCACGGCACCACGTCCTATCTGCCTAATTGACACAACGGCTAAAATACTGGAAAGGATCATCGCGACGCGTATCACTGCAGAGATCGATGCGAGGGGGGGCCTCTCAAGCAGCCAATACGGCTTTAGAGAGGGCCTCTCTACGACCGATGCTGTCCAGGAGGTTATGCGCGTGGCACGCTCCGCGAACTCGGGTAACTGGCGTCAGAGGGAGATCTGCCTTGCTGTGGCGCTAGACGTGAAGAACGCCTTCAACACGGCCCCCTGGGGGCCAATTGTTGAGGCGTTACGACTCAAAGGGGTATCTCCGTACCTAGTACGAATAGTCCAGAGTTACTTCACCGAAAGATCTCTGATCATCGATGATCACATACGGGAAATCACGTGCGGCGTCCCACAGGGATCGGTCCTTGGGCCACTCCTGTGGAACGTCCTGTACGACGGCATTCTCGAGTCGGAAAGTCCCAACGTCACAAAGGATTGCCGTCTGGTGGCATTCGCTGATGACCTAATTGTGATCGCAATAGGTAAAACCGAAGAGTGTGCTATCACCAAAGCCGAAACCGCGATCGGTGAAGTTAACCAGTGGATGGCTAATAACGGCCTGGAAATAGCCCCAGAGAAATCCGAGGCTATTGCGTTAACCGGGCGAAAGCACGTAACTAATATGAGCGTGAATATCCGCGGCGCGCCCGTCACCGCCAAACCAGAAATTAAATACCTCGGGGTCTTCTTAGACCAGAAGCTGACGTGGAACCGGCACGTCCAGTATGCAACCGAGAGGACCGAGAAGTCAAGTATGGCATTACGGAAACTTATGCCGAGAATCGGAGGTCCCAAAACCAGCGCCAGAAAGCTGCTCTGGTCTGTGGCGAATTCAATTCTGCTCTATGCTGCCCCGGCGTGGGTCGACGCACTTAAAACCGCCAGAAATCGAGATCTATTGATCCGAACTCAGAGACATATGTTAATCAGGATAAGCTGTGCATACCGGACAACCTCCGCCTCGGCGCTGCAAGTGATAACGGCGGTCCCTCCCGCAGACCTGCTCGCCAAAGAACGGGCATACTGTCACGGAGCAGACAAAGCAGCTAAGGGCACCTATAGAAACCATCTTATGGACCGCTGGCAGGAGCGGTGGGATAGCTGTCAAGTTGGCAGGTGGACGTACCGACTAATTCCGGACATCAGGGTATGGGCGGCCCGTAAACACGGCGATCTCAATTATTACTTGACCCAGGCGCTCACCGGACACGGAAATTTTGGAACATACCTGCACCGTATAGGGAAAAAAGACACTAATATATGCGCATACTGTCCAATAGTTGATAGTCCCGAACACACGCTGTTCCAATGTCCAAGATGGCATGACGACAGGGAGACAACAAGTAGAGAAGTAGGCCAGACGCTAACCGCACAAAACTTCGTTGGCATCATGCTTGTTAACGCCACATGTTGGGCCACCATCAACACGATGTGTTGCTCCATACTTAGAAAGAAGGATGAAGATGAAAGGGTTCCATAAGCCAACAGAACTCCGAAGAAATGTTTGATTACAGTTCCGGAGAGAAGAGAGGGGTTTTTTAGTGAGTAAGAATCTCACATATCCCCACACGCCGGTCCATCAGTGTGGGGAACCTTATGAAGGTTTTTCCCCTCGAAAAAAAAAAAAAAAAAAGATATAAGGATATCTGATAAACTATTCTGTGAAATTAAAAAACTAAACACATATAAATTGTTAAAGGTATAAAAATATTGTAAACAATCAGGATGTAAATGAAACGCGTACGCTCGCTTCAACCGATATATTTATAATGCCTTGCCTAAATAGTTCTTATTTATACACAAGTCCTCCGACTCAGCATTACTTGAGTAACATAAACATTAAATAGTAATATCAAATAAACACGAACTAATATTAATCACTTCCTTGAGGCGGGTGGCATCTTAACAACAAAATATTGTTTCCATTTAATGAAACAATATTTGAAGTTAACCGCCGATATTACTGACATATTACTGACTGTTTTATTATTGACATTATTATATGTATGTACCTACTATGTAATTAAATACTGAATATATGTATATAATATCAGCTACTTGACATAACTACTTATATTGGGCCGCACAGTGCGTGCCACTCCGAATCGGACGAGCCGCACTTATTTCTCCACAAAAACGCAGCGCATTAATAATTCGATTTCTCGAAAACCATAAGTCCTAGCCTGCTGATTTTTTTTTTATAAACTTTTTTATAGTCTTGTCCATATTTGATTCGATATATTCATATATAAATTCTTAATAATTAACATAGCTCTTCGCAGGGTGAAGTTTTCCGTGCACAGATTTGCTAGTAGTGACTTTAAGGCTAATTTTTTCAAGAACGTCACATATTTTAAAAACTTAATTTTTGCCATCGGAAGCGGTGCAATTTCTTCTATAAGTAGCCAAAATTTCATGGTCATATCCCGAGCCGTTGATTTAGTAGCGCGATGTATGTTTTAAAAAACGTGTTTTTCAAATTATTTCGCGGGCAAGGAAAAAATGATTTTGCAAAATTCGTCCCTACTAAAAAAAGTTGTAATTCACATGATGAATGGCCAAAACTATGTTCTAAATGATGGCGAAGGTCCGAGTTAGTTATACCTAAAAAAAAAAAAACTGCCAGAAATAAGCGAGCTAGAGGAGCGATTTTCCTGCTCTAATAGTCCGTTAGTTGATGGCCGATCAGTCTCGTGGACAGTGGTGGGCATATTTTGATCTCTCTCGCTTAGAATAAATTAATAAACATGTCGGGGTAAAGAAAAGAAATACGAATTTTGCGACACCAACTGGTAAAGGGAAAATAATATATTTTGCTCTTTGAGAACAGGACAAAAAACAGAATAGGTCTAAGAAAAAACAGTATAGCAACAAAACTAAGCCAATAACATACTGTTGAACAGAAAATGAGTACTTATAACTAAGTATAAATTCGACCGTTTAAAATTTATTTAACGTCATTGGATAATCAAAACGTAACTATTGTTCTCTTTGAGGCCATTAAGATCAAAATCTGGCAGTTTCTTTGGTCTGTAAATGCATAATAGAAACAACTGTAGACACACAATACAGAATCCATTAAATTTCTCGCGATACAATGTTTCGATTTTTCGTGTGTGGGTGTGGTCTCGTGTAATCTAATTGAGTTGGCAAGAAGTAGTAATTCGTTGGCACTGTTTTCATGAACCCGTTTAAAAAAATACGTATCAATCGGCGCGATACACTTAACGAATTGTAAATGTTGTCGACTGTGGGATTGGCACTAGCGTCGAATCAGTATTTCTATTGCAAAAAGATTTGTGAATGTACGGATTTCAATACCGCTTCAAAAGCAAGGAAAACTTTAGATAGAAAGACAACTAAGTCGACGAGTCGGATTTTTTAAAACTTAGGAAAATCGGGATATAAATTATCACGGTTTTTAGGCAATCCAAAGGATCAAACTGAATCTAACCAACCCTAGTAGCACAAATATTGCATCAATATATAATCAATATAGGACCAATTTTTGAATATTGGTTCAATATCGGTCCAATATTTTGTGCTACTAGGGAAAGGTCCGAGAGGTTTTGACAGATATTAAATGATGAATACTATATTGTCTAAATGTTATTTGTGGCATTATCTTAATTTTTTTTCTTCTTCAATTCTTTGGGACTTCCTGCCACATTTATTTTTTCTTTTTAAGTGGTGCTCGGGGAATCTACAAAATATCACAATTAACCAATATGTTACTGACAAATAACCTCTACGACTTTTACGTCAAAGGATCAGTTGGAGGTTGCTTTTTTTAAATAAACAACACAAATAAGTATAAAAACTTGAAATTAAATATTTCGCCGACGTTTCGGAAATATAATCTGTTTCCTATTCCAAGGCTTTTTTGAAAAATCTGTTTTGCTGTGTAGGATAAATACACAGCTCTAAGAATGTTTGTTATATTCATTATCCATAGATACTTACTAAGTATTGACACCGTTGATATAGTTTACAGTTTTTTTTAGTTTTTATGCAATGTTAAGTTTGTGAAGTTCTTCTTTTAACATTGGCAACCAAGTTGTATAGACATCTACGGAACAATTCGACACGCATCTATCCTCATTCAATAATATTATCGCGGATTCTTTAATTTTTCTTTTTTTGCTATCTGCCCCTTTTGTCAAAATTTTTGCCGAGTTCCAGTTTAGTCTATGTCCGTTCTCCCAAGCGTGTTCGCAGATCTTGGATCTCTGAATTTCATTTTTTCTGAAATAATTTTGATGTTCGCCCAATCTTACACTAAAAGGTCTGGATGGCTCACCCACGTATTGTTTGTTGCACTCACACGGAATACTATAAATGCAGTTTTTTGAATTTTACTCGTGGTTCTTCGGTTTCGTCTTTGTCAGAATAGATCTTAAAGTGTTTTGAAATACCGTCCTAATATCAAATCTATCACCGATGCGGCGCAACTTTTCGGATAATCCGCATACATAAGGAATTAACGCTGTGTAACGTTTTTCAGGTTTTTGTCGTACCTGATTGTTATTTTCAATATTTATGAAGGTTTTATCGACAAAACCCCAGGGTATTGGTTATTTATAAGAACTTCCTTTATAAACCGCTTCTCATTGTTTAGTATTTTATATATACATACTTATATCATACAAACATTTTACAACACCCCTCTTAACGTGCATCGACTGATTTGAGTTGAAATTTAAATATCTGTTAGTATGTGTTGGTTTTATATAAACACTTGCTTCAAATGTACCATTTAGGTACTCTTTTAATTAAAACATCTAAAAATGGTAATTCATTTCTAATTTCCTTTTCTAATAAAGTGAATTTAATAGAAGGTTCTTTATTATTTAAATGTTCCAAAAAACTATCTAGTAACTCAATACCATGAGACCAGATTGCAAAGATATCATCTACGTATCTCCACCAAATAACTGGTTAGTTTTGACGTAGTTTGTTCACTAACGTCCCAGTAGACAAAACTTTAAAAATAATCAAAGACAAAGTGTTAAATGAGAATAATTTGGAAGCTAGAAACTAAATTGAGCGTAAATACCATAATGGAACTTTTAACTATGTGCATAAAAACAACTTATTTTCAATTGGAAAATGATTTCTATCACCAGGATTTCGGTATGGCAATTGTCACCGATTTTAAGCAATATATTTATGGAAGATTTTGAGACTAGACATGTTCAAAATTGTGCATACAAACCGGTTATCTGGTGGAGATACGTAGATGATATCTTTGCAATCTGGCCTCATGGTATTGAGTTACTAGATAGTTTTTTGGAACATTTAAATAATAAAGAACCTTCTATTAAATTCACTTTAGAAAAGGAAACTGGAAATGAATTACCATTTTTAGATGTTTTAATTAAAAGAGTACCTAAATGGTACATTTGAAACAAGTGTTTATAGAAAACCAACACATACCAACAGATATTTAAATTTCAACTCAAATCAGTCGATGCACGTTAAGAGGGGTGTTGTAAAATGTTTGTATGATATATGTATATATAAAATACTAAACAATGAGAAGCGGTTTATAAAGGAAGTTCTTATAAATAACAAATACCCTGGGGTTTAGTCGATAAAACCTTCATAAATATTGAAAATAACAATCAGGTACGACAAAAACCTGAAAAACGTTACACAGCGTTAATTCCTTATGTATGCGGATTATCCGAAAAGTTGCGCCGCATCGGTGATAGATTTGATATTAGGACGGTATTTCAAACAAACAACACTTTAAGATCTATTCTGACAAAGACGAAACCGAAGAACCACGAGCAAAATTCAAAAAACTGCATTTATAGTATTCTGTGTGAGTGCAATAAACAATACGTGGGTGAGTCATCCACACCTTTTAGTGTAAGATTGGGCGAACATCAAAATTATATCAGAAAAAATGAAATTCAGAGGTCCAAGATCTGCGAACACACTTGGGAGAACGGACATAGAATAAACCGGGATTCGGCAAAAATTTTAACAAGAGACAGGTAGCAAAAAAAGAAAAATTAAAGAATCCGCGATAATATTATTGAATGAGGATAGATGCGTGTCGAATTATTCCGTAGATGTCTGTACAACTTGGTTGCCAATGTTAAAAGAAGAACTTCACACAAACTTAACATTTTATAAAAAAACTAAAAAAAACTGTTAACTATATCAACAGTTCTATGTAAATAGTAAGTATCTATGGATATTGAATATAACAAACATTCTTAGAGCTGTGTATTTATCATACACAGCAAAAAAAATTTTTTTTTAAATCTTAAAAAAGGAAACAGATTAGATTTCCGAAGCGTCGACGAAATATTTAATTTCAAATTTTTATACTTATTTCTGCTATTTATTTAAAAAAGCAACCTCTAACTGATCCTTTGACGTAAAAGTCACAGGCGTAGGGGTTATTTACCAGTAACATACTGGTTAATTGTGATATTTTGTAGATTCCCGGAGCACTGCTTAAAAAGAAAAAATACATGTGGCAGGAAGTCCCAAAGAGTTGAAGAATAAAACAAAAATGAAGACTATGTGCCTGACAGTATAAAACTAAATTCAAACTGAAACAGGCAACTTCAAAGTGAGCACAGTAATTATTGTGAGGAAGATACAAGCATTGATTTTACTATTTAATCAATGATACAAGTATAACAATCTACTCGATCCGTTTTTATAAATCGCATTTCTGAAAACATTTCAGTCATGAACTTATCCATCTTTCATATTATATTCAAATCCTCCGTCAAGGCCTCGCACTCGACAAATTACGCTCCAGCTCTGTAGCCATCTGTTAACTAAAGTTAAAGTTGGGAGTGGTTACGGTTACCATGGCGTTTGAAAGACGAGGCTGATCGTTACTTTCCACACGATGCCCCCAGAAAATAAAGCACGGAGAAGAACTGCCCAGAATCTTCTGTTACCTCATAATAATACGAGGCAGCGATTCTTGCGCTAATAAAACGGAACGATGATAGCCCGATAACGGCCCAAGGTCGCTGCGTTTAACCTCTTGTTCCAATAGCGGGGCTATAGATAGCCGACTTGTCGATACCACGCGACAACAGTATTAACATTGTAATGTGTAATGTTAATGTTACTTACTTTAGCAGTGGCGTGGTGTATACTTGTGTGTGTTCACAATAGGAGTTCGAACAGATTGAATTAATTAGCAGTCTTATTCTCTGGGGCTGGAGTTACAATTTTATAATTTTTGTACAGTAGAAAATCGAAGTATTTTACGCTATTACGTTGAACGCTATTTCACAATCTATGAGGCGCACTAGACTGACGATGAGGACTGAAATTCCAGGATTTTACTCAAATGTTAGGGTTTAAAAGTGTTCAAGTTTTGTGGTCCAAGGTTGCTGGAAAAACTGATGGTACATAAAGCACAAAGCTTTAAAACCAGTGTAATTTTGTTCAGTAGGTCAAAGGAAATAAGTACATTATTTGGTTTTGTTCACCACAAGCAATTTTTTTTAAAACTGAACCATCAAAACTATTGCTTGCTTCTAAGACATATATACATACCGGGTGATTTTTTTATCCTGAAACTTTCAAATACCTCGAGTAACAAGCACTCTACGAAAAATGTTTCAAACAAAAGTTGTAGAATTGGATGGGGGCAGTTCGGTGGTATATGGCACTTTGACTTTGGGTGGAAGAGTTAAGGTCATTCAAGGTCAAATTCGTTTTTTTTTTTATGGGAACCCCTATTTTTATTACAAATTCGTATTGTCTGACTAAAAATAGACTACTTTTGTTCGAAACATTTTTTCTGACATTGTCATTTTTTTTTCATTTATTCGGCGAAGAAAAATATTCTAAATTTTTTCCGAACTGTTCAGTTAACAGTTTTTATCTTCGTCTAATTTCATCTCCTCTGTTTGTTTTACTAGCAGGTGGATGCGTTTCCTTCCGTTCGAAGATTGTAGTCGCGCAAATTCAATGGAGAATAAACCGAATAATTAGGGTGCAAAACACCTGTTCGACTCCACAGAGACATTGCCTCCTACTAAGACAATCGATAACATCGAAACGCAGGTATTACGTAAAACTAGAATACAAAACCTAGTCGCCACTATTAACTGAAATGATAAATAATAATAATAATACCTGTTTACTCATTAATTATTGTTAATTAGTTATAATTTTCAGCGGAATAAGCTTAATTACGTTTTTAATTTATACCTAGTTTTACACCAGATATCCTCGGTCGCAGTAATTATTGCGGCTTTCTAATATTAATAAAGCGGAACAGACCTCAGAACATCTACTGGGTGGCCCGGGATAATATATAATATAATTAATTTTAGTACAAAAAAAATGTATTTAAAGAATAGGTATTGAAACATTCTTTATAGGATTTTGCAAACAGCAGAAAAATTAACTATCTATAAAAGAAAAACTTTGTGTAGAAATATTAATGAAATCATTGCTTTCTTTCGATAACCTGAATTCTGGTTATGCTAGCAAGTTAAAATCCTAAAATGAATTTGTCTAATTTCTTATTTGACAATTCTCATTCTAACACTAGCATCCACACAGTCCCCTACGGCCATGCAGATTAAACTAGTATCCACATAACCCCCTACGATTATGTGGATGCTAGTGTTAGAATGAGAATTGTCAAATAAGAAATTAGACAAATTCATTTTAGGATTTTAACTTGCTAGCATAACCAGAATTCAGGTTATCGAAAGAAAGCAATGATTTCATTAATATTTCTACACAAAGTTTTTCTTTTATAGATAGTTAATTTTTCTGCTGTTTGCAAAATCCTATAAAGAATGTTTCAATACAATTATAAGCAAACAAATAATAATTCATTTTTAAACATAAAGAATAGGTATTTAAATTAGCTTTATCTTATGAATTTCACGAGTTATTTTCTTAATATCAAATACCGATTTTCAGACGAATTGGGCCATAAATTACAAAACTTATCTAATATGTTGACGTCACAATTTTGAATTTTTAAATTTCGATCAAATATTTATGATCTACAACCTCGATAATCCTCAGCTATCGATTTTCAGTCCGTGGCGCTATTTTGAATTTCTGAATTTTGATATTTAAAATCTACGATCTCAATAATCCCCAGATATCAATTTTTAGTTAAATCTGATATTAAGTAAATGACATGTCCGTCATTTTAGATTTTTCTATAGGATGTCAAAATGTCGCAAGTTTCTGTACTCTTACCAGCTGGCTTTGTTTATTTCCCCCTATTTTACCCCTTCAACGGAATCATCTCAAAATATAATCTAGTTCCAAATGTCGTTATAATACCCAATTTAATGTGAATATCCCAATTATATTTCATCGGCCTTGGCTTCTAGTACCTATATCATCAAGAGAATCATCTTAAAGTATAATCTAGTTCTAGATCGTTATTATATACAGGGTGATTCACGTAGGCCATTCATTAGAAGTTTTTCAACTTGCAGTTGGATTAGAAACTTGAAATTTGCTATGCAACCACAATCGATCATGTCCGTTCTCTCTAAAATATTTTCAGTCCTCCAACTATACAGGGTGTGCCAAAAATTGGTACCAACTTTCTTATTTTAAATGGAAACCTATATTTTTCTTTACATGGTTCGATTGGTCTTCTAATTCTGAGTTTAGAGAACCTAAGTTATGTTAACTTATCTATTACAATTTTTGACACATGTCCAATTTTTTGAACAAAATTGCCGCTGTAGTAGTTTACGAACAAATTTGTATCTCGCAAACCTTTCAAAATTATGAAACCAAATTTGTGAAGCAATTAGCTGGAAGTCCAGGCTAACTTTTGATGTCCCATCGGTGGTCCCATTTTGTACCATATGGGCGCAGTCGATTTTCAAATGTCGCAATCAAAAATTGTCAAAAAATCAATTTTTTCAAATGGCACCTACTATTTTTTTTTACACAATTCGAAAGAAAATGGAATTTTAGGGTGAGTTACTTAAGCATTCCCTATACCTAACTTCACCCCATATCGAGTAATTCAATAAAAATCAAGAAATACCTTATCTTGTCGAGAGATTCCTTACTTCATCAAGTATGCCATGGAAACAAAAGACAGTATGCTACAAAATGGGACCACCGATGGGACATCAAAAGTTAGCCTGGACTTCCAGCTAACTGCTTCACAAATTTGGTTTCATAATTTTGAAAGGTTTGCGAGATACAAATTGTTTCGTAAACTACTACAGCGGCAATTTTGTTCAAAAAATTGGACATATGTCAAAAATTGTAATAGATAAGTTAACATAACTTAGGTTCTCTAAACTCAGAATTAGAAGACCAATCGAACCATGTAAAGAAAAATATAGGTTTCCATTTAAAATAAGAAAGTTGATACCAATTTTTGGCACACCCTGTATAGTTGGAGGACTGAAAATATTTTAGATAGAACGGGTACGATCGATTATGGCTGAATATCAAATTTCAAGTTTCTAATCCAACTGCAAGTTGAAAAACTTCTAATGAATGGCCTACGTGAATCACCCTGTATATAGGTACCTATATACCTATGTGTAGCATATTTCAAGTGAATATCTCAGTTTTATTTTATGAACCCTTTTAATAATGGAGTGGGGGTGGTGGGAGAGATGGAAAATAAATAATTTGAAGTCTTGGCATCTTTTAGATACACCAGATCTCAAATTTTTCTCATACTCATACTAGCTTTACTTATTTTCCTCTTTATACCCCCCAACTCTTCGCCGAATACAAGTCAATATCATAAACCGTTCCAGAGAGAACGTATAGACACAAAAAATTTAGACAGACCGAAATTCTTTTTCTCTAACACCATTTCAGAAATTACAAATTCCACAACTAAAAATTGTGTCGGAACAAGTATTATTCCAACACACTGTTATGGTATAATACCGCACGGCTTTCGACGAGTCAGAAGCTGTTTGGTTGCTATGGTTAAGTCGAACAAAAGGTAACTTCGCATTTGACGTTTTGAACAGTCTTAAAGTTTTTTTTGTATGATTTCTAAAATCTTGTTAAAGAAAGTATAGTATACAACACGTTTGGAATGGCATATTCCATAACCTGTTATAGAATATACCATTTTGTTCAAATTTAAAATTGTAACAAAAAAATTTGAATTTTTTTTTTACAATTACCTACTATACTTCCACTCCACTATGTGAATGTGGAAGAAAAACGTTCTTAAAAACCTGCCCGAGTCCGCCCCTCGTAATTGTGAAATTGTACCGAGATACAGACTCTGTAAATAAGACAGCTGGATGCTTAGGAAAGGTTAGGTTTAAAGAAACGCCTGTAAAATACATACATAATTGTTATTCCTATTTATATCATGTAACTTTTGAAATGTTACTTATTTTATTCGCCCACTCTGTTTAAAAAGTACGCGAGGACAGGTCCCACTATAGCTTATTATGGTATCATAATAAACCACACTGAAAATTACACTAAAAATAACAAAACAATAGATCAATAACAAAAGAATACATCGATAGCGAAAACAATATAAACGTTTAAACTCTAATCTAGTAGGTATATACCTACATAAAAATATGGATAGAACTGGAATATCAAACAAAGCAACAACCATCGTCAACAGAGGCTGCAATCGCATTCTAATATTTTCGAAGTAGGCTAAACGCAGGCAGATCGGCCGCACTTTTGCCTAGGACTGTACACTCCTGTCACCAGCCGTGATAGCGCGGCGTTGCCGGCTCGTGCGCGCATACGTCAATGTCAAATGCAAGCGAGGCACCGCACCGGTTAGAAATATGCGGAAAATACACATCGCCTCTTATCTAGCTCACAGCTTGGATGCGGCTCGCAACCGAGGCTAAACGGATGTGCAAGGGCAAGAAAATACTGAAATGTTCAAATAGACGAAAAAAGACCAAAATGCGTCATATTGGGGTAGAACTTCTTCTTCTAGATTTTTAAAATGCTAGCTAGATTTTATCATTCTGAATAAATGGCAAATGAAAATTCTCTCTGCTTAATTTTGAAAAAACAGGTTTTTTTTGAAAAGTTGGAAAACAATGTTTGAAATAAAAGTTTGTAGATAATAAAGTTATCTATTAGTGTAGGCAAATTAGCATTTGTGACTAAAAAATTTACCAAATGAATAGATTTTCACGAAACTGGATTCTGTTCGTTTGATGTTCAGATCAAACTAAAAAAAAAAAAAAAACAAATTGCCGCTATTGCCCCGAAATTATTATAAACAATGACTTGCAAAATTAAGGTAAATTTAAAAAACAAAATGTATTTTCAGATAATTTCGAGGGGTCGACCACTGGCCCAAAATTTGTACAAGTATTCCAGGAATACTGCATTCCCCCAGTATTTCCGAGAATACTGAGTATTCCTGAGTATTCCCGAGTATTCCCGAGTATTTCACATTATTTCCGAGTATTCCAGAGTATTCCCGTGGTATTTCTGAACATTTGTACTTATATTTTCGGTAGTGGTTAACCCCTCAAACCTATCAAATTCACATTGATTAATATTTGTTAACCTGTTATAAGACAATTAATAATTACAAAACTAATGGTTCAAATCCAATACATTTATTATTTTTACCTCGATTTTAAAAAATATACAGGGTGCCCCAGATTTAAATGGGCATACTCTAGTGGAAGGTAGAGCACACTCAGCTGAGTTCAAAACACCCCTAGACTTACCGTTGAATATGAACCGTGTTTGAGATACGGGGTGTTTTATGGTTTTTGACCAGAACTTCAGTCCGCCATATTTTTGAAATGACTGCACTTATTTAGATAAAATTTGGTATACATATACTCTTTTAGGTTAATAAATAGCTTAATTGATTATGGAAAAATTCCAGGACCGACCTCCATTTTTTAAATATGGCTCTTAGGGTCGTTAACATCACACTGTATATTAATTTTTGGTAAATGTTAGTAAACTTTTAAAAAGCCTACGGGCCAGTTTATAAAATAATGTCATAATATTTGATGGCACGTTTATGGTTATTCTTCAATAAATTTTCAAAAGTATTGAAAGACCAAATTTTATTTTCTACAAATAACAATCCAGTTGATAACATCATTATTTTATTAATTTTAGCTAAATACCCCGTGAAATGGGTTGTTATTTGTTTTTGGTTTGAAATTCAGTGTTTCTAAGCTTTTTTTTGTTTAAATTTCATCCAATATAATACACATTCCATTTCTTTCATCAAAGAAAACTAATGCTAGTGAAGAGGCTTGAACTAACAAGCACAATTTAAAAAATATTAAATGCCTTTTGAGAATAACTTGAAAATATTAAAGACAAAAGTTTGCAATTTTATTTTGACAAAATAAATTTATTTAGAACTTTAAATAATTGAAGAAAAAAATTAAAAACAGTGCAATTAAAACTATAACAGGCCCCCAGCGTCAATACATTTTCGAGAACATTTTAATATGTTTTTCACTAACCTATCAATCACTTCCGGGTTATTTTATTATCACATACAGTAATAATATTTTCTAGAAGCTGTTCTCGTGTAGTGAACTCTTCATTGTACACCTCTGACTTGAGACGACCCCATAAAAAATAATCTAGAGGTGTAAGATCAGGAGACCTCGGCGGCTAGTTTACCGAACCACCGCGACCAATCCATCTGTTGATGTAATGCTGGTTCAGAAAAATGGGGTCCAGCACCATATTTTATTTTTAGCTCGAAAAAGAAACGCACGGAACCGAGCACAGAACACTGAGAAAGAACTGACTTTTAAAAGTCGTATATTTCGAGAACCACATCGGATTCATATAAAATTTTCAATATCGCCTAATTTTAAGTAACTAATACATTATGCACAACAACTACTAAATGAAATTTATTAAATGAGCCCATTAACGTAATACATATTGTTATACTAAAATACACAATACGTCATTGAAAAGTTAAAATAAATTTTATTTAATCCGACGTATTACACCAGAATAGTTTTTTTTATCTGCTGATTCCTATTTTAAGAAGTAATGGTCTATTGCGGCTGACATCCGCATATGAACTGAGGCGGTTTTATTATCTAGCGACGGTATTATATATTATACATAGGCACTAATCATACCATCTACAGGGTGTAATTAGTTTCATGTCATTAAAAAAACTGGTGGTAGGGAACAAGACAAAAAAAAAACTTATATAAGATGGGGTCTAAAGCTTATAGTTTTGGAGAAAAAAAATAAACAAAAATTTCGCAAATTTTCAATAAAATCTTTTGAGAACTGCTGGAATATTGAGGGTAGATTTAGATCGTCGCGCGTGTCTTTGCCTTATACTCTGACTGTCCCGTGTGCAATATTTTAGTTACTATGGGTGTTTCATTATGTACAAGTCCTTTGACCAAGAAAAGCAGTGGTTCTCAATTATTTTCTACATTAATATTAAAAAAATATTTAATATGTTAACCCAGGTCAGTTTCTTCAAAGTGCCCCTAGAGGGAAAAGTCATAAAGGTTTTTTGTTTGTCTAGTCTGTCCCCATTACCAATTTTTTTTAATGACATGAAACTGATTACACCCTGTATATAGACTATGAGCCGGTGCATATCCTTGACTATTTCCAAAGTATTCCGGAGCATTCCTGAGTATTTCCGGGGTATTCCAGAGTATTGCCGGGGATTCCTTAGTATTCCCGTGTATTGCTGAGTATTCCCGAGTATTCTCGTGGTATTCCTGAAAATTTGTACACGTATTTCCGGCAGTGGTTGACCCCTCGGATAATTTGATGAAAAATAACAACTTTTTACTCGTAAAATTTTCGAAAAAATGGGTATTTTCCGAGACGTAGAGGTTCGAATTTTTCCAGGTGGGAGGGAGAATAAAAAATGACGAGAAAGGAATCTCAAAAAATTTTATTGAAAATTTGCGAAATTTTTGTTTATTTTTTTTTCTCCAAAACCATGAGCTTTAGACCCCATGTTATATAAGGTTTTTTGTTTCTCTTGTCGTTCCTTACCACCAGTTTTTTTAATGACATGAAACTAATTACACCCTGTTTACACTATATCGACCGATGTCAGAACAATGAAATTTAACCTCAAAATAAAAAAAAAAAACATCTTACCCAAAAATCTTTTCGAAAAAAAGAGCAATTTATGTGAAAAATATAAGCAATTAGTGCTGAGCTATATGAGTCGTGTATAGGAAGGTATAAACGTTAAAGTGTAACAAATGTTCGGTTGTGACCGCTGGCCGCAGGGTTAGTTAGTAGGCTTGTGTCACATTAGTTCCTTGAAGGGAGCGCTCTTTTTGGTTCACTTGCCACAATTGAACTAGTTCCTTGATTTAGTTCACTAGTTCAGGCTTAAGACAATTCTCCGATTGGGAACGTAAACAAGTAGGAAGGTAAATTACAAATTAAAATAGTAAGGTCAAATACAAGCCTGACAAAAGAATAAAATAGTTTAAGAAATAAATAGAGTCATTTATATTAGTTATATTTACGTATTACTGTGTATAAATATTAATTTGGAAACTTTGTTAGATTTTAATAAAGTACGCCTTGCGCTTAAAATGTCTCCTGTGCTTGAAAATATTCTTTCGCATATGGTACAGACGTGGCTACAATACAAAATCTTTTTAAGACAAACGCATATAAATGTGGACATACGTTTTTTCTTTCTCCGTTTAGGTATTCTATTCCATGGTTCAAACGTGTGTCAATTGTCAAATATTCAAAGGAACTTTACTGGCGCTGAGATCGTCGCCACTTCACGTATCTGATAGTGAGAGAGAGAAGAAGCGAATCCGCGGACAACTCGAATATGGGCGTATTGTTCGTGTTGGGAGCCAGGAACCGGGAACTGTTCTTCTCGGAGAATGGAAACTAGTTCCTTTACTTCATTTGCTGAGCCGGTTCTTTGAATTAGTTCGCTCATGAACTACACAAGCCTATTAGTTAGAGTGCGGTTGGGCGGATTTCAGAGTTTTTTGGTAATTTAGGGGTGGGGGTGGAAATATGTATATGTGAATTTTCTTCATGTTTGCTTGGTGATGAACTCTGTATTTTGAGCCTGAGAACGTCTACACCGGTTATTCCCTAAAAGTTACACGATTTTACCGATTTTCACTCTTTAATTAAATTAAATGAATAAAGTTGGTTCTTGATTTCTGTGAAGTTTTAAGGTTGGATTACATTATTTTGACATTTGGTCAACAAATTTTTATTCGCCAATGTTCAGAATCGTAAAATTCAGCGATTAAAAAACCCAGTAGGTAACCTTCTACAGTTTACTACATATGAATATTTAATACACATAAAAAAACCTCAAAACTTTGCCCGTTACGTATAGATGGGAGAGCTCTATTTTTGTAGAAAATGGCACTTAAATCATAAATATTACTACACAGAACAACACTGTTTTAATTTTAAATTTATCACTGAACCAAATAACTATTTACTTACCAAAGACAATATTTCTAAATTTCTACTGTTATTGTGCAAAAAAAGTTTTGTTAAATGCGGCTCTGTGATATCTCTTATGCTAAGGAGACAGTGATTTATGGTCGGTTTTTATAGCTTTTTTTGTGCATTAAATATGTGTAGTCAACTAAACTCAAATCCAAAATATAAGGAGCATTTGCGGCTTCCTTTATTCTTTTTTTACTATTGTCTGGAGGTGTGACAAAAAATGACCACAAAGTAAATTAAGTAGTTTTATTTATAAACTACCGCCGAGGTAAGTAAATAAGTTACACCCACTAAATCTGATTGATGGCAAATTCTGCTACAGATCTACTGATTGGTCGAATTTTATTATGCGTATTAGTCTAGTATCTAGAGTCCACGTTGACTTGCAGAGCCGGAGTTAGAATTTCAGAGTTTGGCAAGTAATGAAACAATGAAAGTAAAATATTCCCTGCTTTCATAAATGTTGGATTTCACAGTTCTACCTATTATTAAATAAAAATACAACAACCCTACATTCGTTTTATTTAGGATTTAATTCTAGCATTATATTGAACCTACCTAACAATGGTTGTATAATTCTAATATATACATGTGTATTGCCAAAGCACGTGTAGCTAAAATACATTGTTGTTTCTTTTTTTGGTATATGTGACAAAAAAATCTTTCCTTTTGTATATTGTATAAGACAACATTATTATTGGTATCTAGATTAAACCTACTTACTGCAATGCATGCGCCAATAATTAAATTATTCTTCTTCCCCGGAAGATGACGATGATGAAGAATCATTGGGATTTATTATAATTGGTTGTTGTTGAGGAACTGTGGCAAAATATTGATTTTCAATTTTGTTTAATATGGTTCACGCATCCCGTCCAATGCTTTTCTATGGGCTTCCCACTGTCTAATAAGTTGTATCACATTACTCACAGTCTTAAAACTGTATGACCATATTGTTCCGCAAGTTCGTCAATTATAAATGTTTTTTTAATGTTTGCATTTTTCACCTTTTTTTTTTTAATTCGATTAATTCAAACTTTCGCGTCGAAGTAGTAGGTATTTTCTCAGCTATGACCGAATTTGGCTTTATGTTACGCAATAGTTTTTCTGCAAACCGTTTTTCAAAGTGGCGCTCATATCTTGGTGGTAATCGGCCGATGACTTTGCTATGTTTTTTGCGGAAAGCATTAAACACCCTTTTACAAATTCATCTTCATTACCCGCGTGTACTATTATTATACGTTTACTTCTCGAGGAAGGTACATTTGGAGAACATTTTAAAGTGTCATCCGACCAAAAAAAGTTTTGAATTTTTTTTTTCTGAAATAGATTTAGAATGCTATGAAACGTGGAAATTTTAAATTTGAGTAAAAAAAAATTTTCCCATTATTTATTCCATTTAGACGGTCCACCCTGTATATTTTCCAGTGAAAGTTTAACCATTTCATCGCTGACAGCAGCGTCAGCTACCTACCAAACTTGACTGCTCTACGTCAAGTAGTTTTTTAGATTATACACCAACATACAGACAGACAGACTAACAGAATTGAAAAACCTATATTTTCGTAATCTACGTGATCTGAAACGTGAAAATCCGAAAAAACCTCGGAGGGTGATTTTTTCTCGAATACAATACTTCCCTTTGGTATGCGAGGGAAGTAAAACATTTAAAAACAAACATATTTGACAGTAATAAAAGAAATGCTAAAAAGCTGAGTTCATATTTATAAAGCACATACGATGACTCCTTTGACGGCAATTTTTTATTCGCTGAATAAATATGAACCTAATGTTCTGTTATTTTTGTGGTGCGTGCCCTTTCTGTTGAAACTGCAGATAAGAAGAAAAAAAACTGTAGTGTAGTGCTAGTATTTTAATGAGATTAAGTTGGAAAATTTGCCAGTAGTGTTTTTTGTGGTGATAAATATTTAAATGGAGAGTTGTCATACGACAAGTAAAATACGAATGTAGTCATAAAAATCTTGATTCCGATTCTGAACGCATTAAGCAGGTGTTCGTTTGCAAGCGTGCGGCTCTCTGCGATGTAATTCTTAAGGGATTCCGCTTTGAATGTTATATTTTGGACACAACTTTACTTACAACTTGGATACGCTTCGCGGACGAGATGAGCGAATTCCCAAACGCAAGAAAATACTGAAGCGTTCAAGGAGACAACAAGCATCGTAGGCGAATATTTTTTAGGAAGATAGTAGGCCGGCTGTGAATAAAACAATAGCCGATCGGTAAAAACTGAATTAAGTAAGATAGAAAGTAACCAGAGAGTGGAAAGTGGGCAAAACGCGACGAAGAATTGTTAGTTATTTAAGCCGAGTTACATTTGAATAATTGTGGAAAGCGATTGTGCATCGGCTCGCATGATTTATTTGCTAATAAAAATGCGATACACATAAAATGTGGTATGTACGTATCTACGAGAATAGCTTTTTAGTGCAGCGGAAACAGCTGGAAATGTGCAAGACAATTCTTCCATGAAACCGTAGCACCAACTTCATATAATAAAATAGACTGCATGCTAGTTACATTGACATCGATGTTGGCCGTCCTGATACAAAATCGGCTTCGTTTTGTACAGGTCGTTTATATTTATATATTGGCTTAATGGTGGAATTAAAAGGTTTAAACCTTGTAGTAGTTGATATTTCTATTGGATCTTGCCAACATCAAATAATTTGCGACCTATCATGGCGACGATGATTGGGATTTCAAAAATTTAGTTTGGAAAACGTGCATTAACCGTTAAATGTACCGCAAAATTTGTAACCGTTCGTCTTTGACACACTTAACTTTTTTCACGATGTCGAATTTAGATTTCTTATTGCCTAGGTAGGTACCTGCCTACTTTGGAAAGATTTATCGCACAAAGACCATAACTTTTGTCAATACCACAGAATCTTGTTGTAAAACGAGATATATGGTTACAAGATGCCCAAGATTTCATATTATTCTACCCCAGAAAAATGTTCAGCCACGTTTTATGGCAGTATCCACTCCACTAGGCATTTTTAGAACGGAATAATCCAACGCCGAAATACATTTGCTAATTTGATTATGCATCGTTAAATTTAAAGCTGCGCTAATAAAAATGCCATGTAGGAATATTTTTTACCGAGAATGAGAGTATTTAAAGTAATGACAATGTGAAATTCGGTGCCACCTGGTAGATACATCGGGAAGTTACTTTAGGATTTTGTTTATATTGGAGGCGAGAGTCGAGGCCTCTGTTTACATGGTTATTTTTATTTTTTTATTACAAAATATGCCAGCTAAATGTTATGTGTGTGCGTAAAAATAGCGACATGAATGTATTCTTGGAGTTTCGTCAATATATACAGAGTTCAGGATGAAAGGAATACATTTTTACGGGCAAAGAAGAATAAAGGTACTCATGATGATGATTGATTTCGGAGACAGCATTCGCGGTGACAAGAGGAGTATGTAATTTATATCATGAAACATCTAGACCGACCTAAAATATCTGCTTTAAGTAACATAGAACATAAACGTAGAGCTTGGCTACGTTAAACATTATCCAAAGACCGACCACCAAAAGTACTTCAAAATGACGAGTTACACATCGTGTTAGAAACTGAACAAAATTCTTTTGTGACAGTTCGAAACGTCTCCAGTACGCGTAGTAATTAAGTCAAATAGGCATAAATACGTAATTTTTGTGGACCATAAAAACTAAATAAACCAGTTTCAAACCTGCCTGAATACCTTAATGAGAACGTAGGTTTGTTACTAAAAAATAAAAATATATACTTAAATATCTCTCGAAATATCTAACCTTGTTAAATGCTAAATAATGCACATTTGAAACAAAAATAAGTATAGTTCTCATTAAAAACAATGTTAATTTATTAATTCAACACCTTTCCTCATAAAAATGGCTAACTGGTGTACCTACCTTTAGGTAATCCAAATTTTTACTCTCCATTGCTGCTACTGTTTAGACAATAAGCAATACAGGTAGGCATGGTAATAATAAAAGGCAGTGTCAGGTTTGACAGTACGAATACGCCGAGGTAAGTGGGGTAATACCAAAATCAGATGAAAATGTGGGTTCAAACATAGCTTTATACAATTCTGAAAAATTTTCTACCTGACCTAAAACCAGGTGGCAAACCGATTAAAACATAAATAGTCTAGATACCTACCTAGGCGTACTGTTGTACAAAGTTTGCATAGATTATGATCATATCTGATATTATTCTCATGAAAGAAAGAAAGGATTTCAAGATTTTATTACGCTAGTAAAAATGTGCGTAAATCAATGTAAATAACTTCAAGGTTGCACGTTTCTCATTCTGTTTATCGTGGAAGCGCAACACCGTGTTTGCCGATTATGTATTATAATTATTAATAAATAATTTTCGTGGTACTACGGGAAATACAGCATGGATTTTTTAGCAGCTTTTCGAAGCGGTAACAAATACCCAACGTTTATCTTTTGAAACAAATACGTGACGTGAATCGACATTAAACTAGTTTCATATATTTTTAGACATTCTCTAAGCAGCTTATAAAATTTTAAAACAACTTATCGGTTGTTTTGCATTTTATTATCAAACATCCAAACTCTTTATCAAAACATTGTGGCATTTTTTACAAATAAAATATAAACAAGTAGGTAATACGACTATATAAGAAAATAGCACTTCTACAACACAACACAAGGTCGTTGTACATAAAAGACAGGTCTAGCAGGCTTAGAAAACGCAGAACAAGCGTGCGATCTAGATATCCATGGAAGAGAAACATTCAAGAATCGAGACCGTTACGTGCACGAACCGGCAACACCGCTATACCGGACTCTCGCGTTCGTTCACACGAGATTATGGAACACCCGCAATGTTCTCCGAGGTTTTCCACACAAATGCTTCAAGGAAACTCACTCAAGTATAGCTTAAATAAAGGATAAATCGCGTAGAAAGATACTACGAGTTGCTAAACATTCCACGGAAAGAGGAAACGACATAATTAATAAAGTCTCTTATCGGTCAAACGTTTTTAATCTAGTAAACAAAAGTCAAAAGTTACGTTGTCAGTTTCACATGTTTTTATTACGAAATACACGGTTGAGTATTTGATAAAGCTTTCAAAACTGATTTTATCGCGAGCGAAATAACTAGTCATAAGTTTGCTCAAAGCGATTTCGCGGTGTTATTTTTGAAATAGTTGACATACCTGATGAAAGTTTGATTCGCGTACAAACGGTTCAGAAATTGCGTGGACGGACCGCACAATTGTTAAAAATAATCCAGTACTGTGACATACATTTCAAATACGCCGTACATATTTGTTGTAACTCGACTTACCAAAGCAAAGAAATTAGTGTGGCAGTCTTCTAAACTAGCTCCGTTAGTTTGAAAGTTTGGATGCGTCATATCTGATCCATTATTAAAGGTTTTCCTTCACAACACAAAACTAGCACTGCACGTCACTTAAAACTTAAAACCGCACCAGAAAACCTTACATTTACCGAGATTTTCACCTTTCTATCGCAACTGCAAAATGGCGGACACCACGAAACAACAAGCCGAACTAAAATCAGCCTGGTAGAATACCAAGACAAATCCTTAGTACCGCATTAGTCTAGACACACGTCCGTTACAACATCTGCACATTTTTGTGTTCACCAGTAGCCGCGCACCATCTAGCCGTATGTCCTAGCTCTGTCCACGCGAGGATCCAGTAGAAAAATATGGCGGCGTTTATCAGGCATGGCGTTTTCAAAACAGGGCCACTTGTATCACCAAAAAACGTAAATATTACCACTCAATTAAATAACAAATTAGTCCAGACAACATAACAAATCCTCTCTGTTTAGTTTTCAAAGCACTTTATGCTGCAGTCTTTTTTAACAACACCATTATTAAGGAAACTGTCTTGCACTTGTTTTAACTCACTCGATTTTTACATTTTTAGGTCCTTACGAGCTCATATGCCACGAAAGCTGAGAAAAGGAAAGGAATCGACAGAAAAGTAGGCCCGAAAATAGACCCCACAGCACAATCCTTGGCAGCCAAAGGGTGTGTACTTCAGTTTAGATCACTTTAAACTGCGTCTGTCTGTCGAGGGGAGCCATTGCTTTCCCTTAGTTTAGGCTATTTCGTCGTTAAGGGGGCGACACCATCCAGAGTCAATAAATTTGATACTGCGCGTAGATACCAAAAACCGATATCTATTCGCTGTGGAATATTTATAAGTTTTCACTGTTTGAAATTGTAATGGATTTTATGCATTTTGTCTTGTTTCTAGAATTCCGCAATATTTGTTATGCAATTTTATGTTTCAATACCAGTTATGAATATACATTGTTGCATTCCAACGATGATTTAATTAAATCGTTTATGCAAAAGTAGCAGAAAATAGGAATTGGAAATAGTATCCAGCTTACATGATTCTGTTATCTCGGAAATTTGATCGGTTTTCATTTTAAATACTCTTTAGTTATTCTCTTCGTCATAATATAATAATAATAATCATTTTATAATTCAATTATAATTAATATACTTATTTATTTCATAAGTATAGGTATACCTACCCTGCATATCTGGTTATATAACTATATGTAAGTAAGTACCTACCTATGTAAATTTTAAAATGTTAATGCAAGCGACCACCTATAAGTAGTACTGCATTTAAATTACTGTTGTGGATTAAATTATATGAAGTAAAAGTTACCATGAATATTCTTTAATGCAAATATACCAAGTTCATTTAGATTTGGACTTGTATAATACCTATAAACTGTATTTGATATCTCAAGTTCTCTGCTTATAGGTAGGTAAGTACTCTAAATCAATAGTCTATTTTAGTACTTATCCATAATATTGGTATGTAATTTGTCCCCCTTTTTTCATGCATTATGTAAAATAGGAAACCAGAAATTTATGTACTTTCTAAATGTTCTTGGGTTAATAAAAGAACATTCTATGGAAAAACTCAGAGATTGGTGAGATACGGATGAACACTAGTTTACTAACAGTAGGTAACCTGTCAACTCTTTCCATAGTGATTAAAATAGCTATATCTGTTTATTTTGATAAGCAGGGGTGGTACCTACCAAAAACACTTATAGAAATATAATAGTATAAAATATAAATAATTTGAAGGTGTCGTGTTCCTCTTAAATGAAAAATGCTTTTGAACAAAATTGACAGAGTCTTTTTAATGCAATGATAAAAAATATAAACATTTTGTTTTTAACTTTTTTCAACAGCCAATGTTAATTTTAGTTTTAAATTTTAACACGTTGACTGACATTGACGTCATATCACGTCATTGTCCTTCGCTCCAGCAGGGCAATTAAAAATATTGAGATGTGCTGAAATTGACACCATGATTAAAATCATTATTAGTATACATAAGAAAATGCAACATATAGCTTTAAAATCAGAATTTTATGAAGAATTAAATATATTGGAAAAAAGTCTGCGTCATATGATGTCATGTCCTAGAAGAAACATAGCTTAGCTACATTAGGACACTGACGTCATATGCCGAATGTAAAAAAAAATAAAAACATTTGATTTTAGTATAAAAACTTTTAATAAATGAAATTACAACTACTTAATCATCATCACTACAATACATAAACGTGTATTCTGGATCCCCTATGGAAGCATCTGTATTATACGTATCGTGCACTTTTATCTGGCGGAATCTTCGTCCTCACTTTCAAACTCTTCATACCAACGAAGTAGTTGCTTTTCTTGCTTCTCTTCCATTTCGCATACGAATAAATTATAAAATATGCACAGGAATCAGGCAGAAACGCACCAAACATGGTCCCTAGATCACCAACAAACGTGGTGCCTAGTGGGACACTTCATACCCTATTACATGCAAAATTTACGTGATATGCCGATAAGCGTATCTAGAGCGCACTAAGTTTTTGCGGCATATAACGTCAGTGTCCCTAGGGGCACTGTGGGCGATGCGGCTTATGCCGGCAGTGTCACGTTAGGCACATATCAATAAAAATGAGTGTCCGTGAATGTGTTAATTATACCTGGAGGAAAAGCAAACTGCGGTTCTCAAGAATTGTTTTTTTTTGTCTTTCATTTATTTAACGTCGGCCTATTTCCGCTACTGAGGCTTATCACCGAGCCCAGGGGACGAGCTACCCCTAACCTGGAAATTTTACTGAATCTCTTCTCTATCAAAGAGTATGTGCTGAATTATTATTATTATTATTCGAGAAAAGAAACTTAACAGTGAAAATGAACAATACCATGTCTCAAGAATTAACAGCTGAACAGGGAGTCCCGCAGGGTTCCTCACTGTCCCAACGTTGAATTAGCTGTTCATGATTTTTGTGAAAAACTTTTTGCCATCTTTAATGATAACATTCCATCTTACAAGATGCATAAACGCAAGTATCCAACCTGGAATGACTCTAATATTATAAAAAATATAAAGCGAAAAGCCAGACTTTTCGAGAAATATAAGAAAACCCGTGGGGACAATATCTTACAAGAATTTCGAAGACTTCGATCAGTAATAAAAGAACAAATAACTGGTGCATATAATAATTATATGGAGAATGTTCAATCATCAATCTCTCATGACCCGCAGTTTATTTATTTATTTATTTATTTATTTATTTAATACATTTGTCCAACAGTACAAAAGAACCAATTACAGGACAAGAAAGCAAAATACAAAAATATATATATATATATATATATATATATATAAATACATAGCTTCTTACATACACATGAGTGACAATCTAAAATTAATTACAAGTGCACTACATGTTTGTGTTATTTAATACTATGGGATACTGCAATTCTTAAGAGAAGTATAAATTGTATGTATCGAACAGTCGAATATATCACAAGTATCACAAATTGAGTTGTAGGTAGAGCACATAACGAATATAGGAGACTTCAGCATTATATTGGTTCGTGCCGGTTGACAATAAAATGTGAGCGGTTTGCGACTAGCGGCTCTTGGAACCAAGAAGTTCAACTGGCTTAGTGCAGGAGGGCAATCGACCCTGTTGTGTATGAGCGAATACAGGAATTTTATAGCGTAGAATTGCCTTCTAAATTGTAGTGAGTCAAAGTCGAACCTATTTAACAGATACGTCTGGTCGCAGCCTCTGTTTGGATAATTACCATCAGTGCGAAAGCAGAGAAATTTTAAAAATTTCCTCAGAACAGACTCGATTGATTTAACTTGATAATCATAGATAGGGCTCCAGATAAGTGAGCAGTACTCGAGTTTAGACCGTATATAACAATAAAATAGTTTAATTATTACGTCATTGTTCCGGAAGACCTGACTTAGTCTTAAAATAAACCCTAAGGTTTTCATAGACGAGGAGACCGTTAACTCGATATGCTTGGCAAATGATAATTTGTCATCAAAAAAGACTCCTAGATCTCTAGTTGAGTCAGTACGTGGCAAAGATTGTGTGCCGATACGATAATCGTAGTCGATGGGTTCATCTTTTCGTGAGTAAGTTACAACCTTGCATTTGGTTATATTTAGAGCCAGAGAGTTTAAATGACACCACTGTGCCACTTTGTTAAGTTCCCTTTGTAGCACATGACAGTCGTCTTTGGAATTTATTGACGCAAAGATTTTCAGGTCATCTGAGAAAAAAAGCTTTTTGCAGCAAAGATTGTCATTGAGATCATTGACAAAAAGAGCGAAAAATAGCGGACCTAAATTGGAACCCTGTGGTACTCCTGATGTTATGGTATATGGGTTAGACGTGTAACCATTGTAAGCAACATAATTAAGACGGTTTGACAGGTAAGATGAGAAGAACTGAACAAGAGCGGTAGAGCAGCCATACTGTCGAAGTTTGGACAATAAAAGGCAATGATCAATGCGATCGAATGCCTTGGAGAAGTCCGTGTATATCACATCCACCTGACCTCGCATGTCAATGTTTTCGGAAAGATATTGAGTGAAACACAATAGATTGGTAGTGGTTGAGCGTTTTTCCATGAAGCCGTGTTGGTCCACAGAAATGAGATTTTTAACAAGGGGGTAGATGCGATTATACAGGGACATCTCAAAGACCTTTGCAAAGTTGCATAATAATGTAATTTGTCTGTAATTAGCAATGTCAGAGGAATCTCCCTGTTTGAGGATGGGGCAGACCCTAGCTTTTTTCCAAATATCTGGGAGAGTACCTAACTTAAGAGATAGGTTAAATAATATTCTCATCGGTTGACAAAGTACATAGGCACAATCTCTGATAAGGAAGCTAGGAATGCCATCCGGTCCACTTGTCATTTTATTCTTAAATTTTTTTATAGAATCAGTTATTTCCTCCTCTGATAAATTGATCACACTTAAACTTGGCAGGTTAACGCCAATATTGTGTTCGATGTCAATGGTGTCGTTAAGTTCGGAGTGAGGAAAAACTTGTTCAAAGAGTCGACTAAAGGCTTCAACAATGTCTTGAGGGTTGTGAAGCTCCTCATTATTATAGCGCATTGTCCCGGGTATCCTAGATTTGCCTTTTTTAGTATTAACAAAAGACCAAAACATAGTGGGGTTGGTTTTGATCGAGTGTTCCACTCTTTCGATATATTTTTTGTAATCACGAATACTAAGTGCCTTGGCTGAGGCCCTGGACTGTTTATAATTATTTAGAGATTCTTCACTATGGCACTTATTATATTGTTTGCGATGACGTTCCTTGGCGCGAATGGCAGCTCTTAATTCAGTGCTGTACCAAACTGGGTATTTATATTTAATAGATGCATAAACGCAAGTATCCAACCTGGAATGACTCTAATATTATAAAAAATATAAAGCGAAAAGCCAGACTTTTCGAGAAATATAAGAAAACCCGTGGGGACAATATCTTACAAGAATTTCGAAGACTTCGATCAGTAATAAAAGAACAAATAACTGGTGCATATAATAATTATATGGAGAATGTTCAATCATCAATCTCTCATGACCCGCAGTTATTCTGGTCATATTTTCATTCAAAAAGAGAAACTTCTAATATTCCTGGTAAAATGACATATAGGAATAGAATTTACGATAGATAGATAGATAGATAGATACATTTATTGGTCTTTGTGGCTACAATAATAGTAGATAAGATAAGTCAAAAGTATAAAGTTGGAACTTACATATTACAGTTTATAATATAATAATATAAAGTATAAGAGGTATTACAATATAATATAAAAAATGTTAAAAATACAAAAATAAAACACATTAAAAATATAGATACAATAAAAGCATATCACAAAGAATAAAAAATAATTATTTAGACTAGTCAACTGACTTCTCGGTTTCAATTTTTGAAATAAACTCACCAATGGTGTAAAATGAGTTGGAGGTTAGGAAACTTTTTATGGTTTTCTTAAACCATAAACCACAAGATATTGCAAATGTCTTTCGCGAGTTTTTTAAAAGCGTTTATTGGTTACCTATGGATGATGAAGTAAGTGTTAATCAAATTTATGATTTTTATGAGAACATTAATTTTGAAATTATATCTGAAAATGAAGTCATAAATGCCATAAGAAAATTAAAAAATGAGATGATCTCAGGTCCTGACAATATACCATCCTTTATTGTTAAGGATTGTGCTAGTGTTCTAGCTGGATCTTTGTGTATACTGTATAATCTCACTTTGAAAAAAAAGCTATTTCCTAGCTGCTGGAAGAAGGCCAAAGTTTGTGCAGTATTTAAGAACGGTGGTAGAGCAGCAGATAATTGCAGGGCTATTTCCATTCTTTCCAATTTTTCTAAAGTCTTTGAAATTATCCTGTATGATCGCATTTACTTGTCTGTTCGTAATCAGATATCAACTTACCAGCATGGATTTATGAGTAACAGATCAACTGTTACAAATTTAGCTGTTTCAGATGTGTCAAATGTATTGGATGAGAGGGGACAAGTAGATGTCATTTATACAGACTTTTCAAAGGCTTTTGATAGAATAGACCACCTCGTTTTGCTTAAAAAACTGACAAAATTTGGCTTTCATGCCCAAATGATAGAATTTCTTAAGTCTTATTTATGTAAGAGACAGCAGTATGTTACGTACAATGGTTTCAATTCACCTCAATATTATGTTACCTCTGGTGTCCCTCAAGGGTATAACCTTGGCCCTCTTTTGTTTCTTCTATTTATTAATTACTTAGATGATGTTATTGACTGTTCTAAACTCTTCTATGCTGATGATTTAAAAATATATTCAGTAATAACTTGCATTGATGACTGTAAAAAGTTGCAATGTGAACTGGACCATGTCCAATCTTGGTGTACAGATAATAAATTACATCTTAATATCTCGAAACATAAGATCATGAGCTTCACAAGGAAACAATTTACATATGAATACGCATACAATATCGATAACAAAATATTATCGCGCTGTAACTCTTATAAATATTTAGGTGTAACGTTTGATTGCAAGCTCTCTTTCAATGATCATATAACTTTAATAGTATCTGATGCTATGAGGTTTTATGGATTCATTGTAAGGAATTGTAAAGCCTTTACTGATATTGAAGCCTTAAAGGTTTTATATTTTACTTGTGTCCGATCCAGGCTTGAATATGGTGCTTTAATCTGGTATCCATATTATGCTTGTCAAAAGCTGAAAATCGAACAGGTTCAAAGAAAATTTTTAAAATATCTGACATTTAAAATGGATGGTATTTATCCCGAAAGAGGAATAAGTTATAACCACTTATCTGATAGATTTAATATTATTAGCCTAGATCTAAAGAGAACTTGTATGTCATTAATATTTTTGTTTAAGTTGTTAAATAATATGATTGACTGTCCTGACTTACTTCATGATATTAATTTTCAAGTGCCTAGGTCTAACATAAGACAGAATCTAACATTTAGATGTAACATATCTCAAACAAATATTCTAATGAAATCTCCTATACAGGTTATGTGTCAAAATTTTAACACTTTATGCAATTTATGTGACATTAACCATTGTTCGGTCATAAATTAGTAGAAGTGGCTATTGAACATCTTGATGACAGAAACCTGCATGATACTTAGTAATCTTTAAATTGTAAAATTATAAACTGCAACTATTTGAATAGTGGAATGTTCATATTTATACTTTTATAGTTCTCTTAGTGTTATTCACGTTGTCCTGTAAATGGGTTTTCTGTTGGGCAATAAAGCTATTATTATTACTATTATTATACAACATTTATCATTACGACATATTTACAAATGAACAATCTCAACAACTGTCATACATTTTACAATATGCCTTATATAGTGGGGTCGATCTGGATTTCAAAGTGACATAGTTTTTTTTTAACTTTTTTTTTTGTTATATTATAAAGTAGGACCTCTCAAACCTTGTGGTGACTAGTGTGGGCGACTCACGGGTGGTGGAGGGGGGTAAATTTACATGTAAAGATATGGGAAATCAGTTTTTCGGACATAACTCACTTAGTTTGATTCGGATCGAAAAATGTTATGAGGTAAAAATAAAGGGCTCACAAATGCGCGTAAACTGAATTTTGATTCGTCGAAATCGGTCCAACGGTACTGCAATTTGAAGGTCTGGATTTCCCCTCCCTCCCCTCCTAATTATCCGATCGCAATCTGGTCGGTCTCAAATCAAAGAGAAAAAAAACTTCGCATCTGATGGGGAAAAAATTTCTTCCCCCACCCCTTTCCTTCGTGGTGAAAAATGACTAATTCTAATAAAAAAATCGGTTTCTCCACAACCATTTGTTTATTTATGCCGAAAATTATAAACAAATGATAAAGTATTAAAGTAGAAACATTAATACACAATGTCGCGTTTGCTGAGTGATGTGTGATCAAAATTTTAATTTGACTCTTGTTTTCCCCTCCACCACCCCACCTAATCGATCTAGCAACTTGGAATTTGGACACAGTACTCTGGACCCGACTATCTGTAGGGGGAAAATGCGAAAACGTCTCTTGGTACGTTCTCGCCGCAGCGAAATATCCGTATACAAAACCGGACCTTCAAATTGCAATAACTCGAGAACCATTGGACCAATTTTGACGAGTTTCAGTTTATGCGAGCCCTTTATTTTTACCCCATACAATCTTTTGATCCGAATCAAACTGATTTCCCGTATCTTTACATGTAAATTTTCCCCCTCCACCACTCGTGAGCCCCCCAGACTATTTTCACCACAAGTTTCGGGAGGTCCGACTTTATAATATACGGTGTAATTAGTTTCATGTCATTAAAAAAAACTGGTGGTAGGGAACGACAAGGCAAACAAAAAAAACTTTATATAACATGAGGTCTAAAGCTCATAGTTTGGAGAAAAAAAATAAACAAAAATTTCCAAAATACTTAACATACTTAACATAGTTTGAGAACTGTTGGCATATTGGGGTAGGCTTTATTGCCTCGCGTGTTGTCCCACATGAAAATCATGCTGACGAAGCAGTTAAAAGTGACCGACAGAAGACACCGCCATGTTTTTTGCTTTTTCGCGACCAAATTATCTTATTATAAGTGATATAATCTCCCTTGTAATATTCTCAAGTAATAATTTTAGTTTGTGTTCTTAACTTGGTAAAGAACGTACACACAACGCGACCTACCTGTTCCTTGGTTTTGTCTGTTGCTTTTATTCTTTTTCAATTTTATGCTAAGATTATGTTAAGATTTATTTTATTGACTTATCGTTCAACTCGTTAGTACTTGGTTACGTAAGACACTATTTCTCGTTCGTGGTTTTTGTGTTACTTTTTAGATTTTGGACCAAGTTTTTCTTTTTGTTTTCTTTATTGATAACGTTAATTCACAGTTTAGTGTGGTGTTTTAAAACGCAGATTTTGGACATTATTGGAGATTATGTGTTTTAATGTACATAGAAACCATAGAACTATGTGCATAGAAACCATACAAATGATCCTAATTTACCAAAGGTGTTGAATGGAGTGCGTATGTCCTTAGTTCGACGTGCCGAAATGTGTATACATACGTGGAGATGGAGGTCATTTCGAACAATTTTTGTGAAAAATTCAAAAGGATTGTTCAGTTATTGGGTGTTACCTATTGGGCATTAAAGATATGATTATTAGTATTCGCTGTCTTGTTTTACAAATCCTATTTAAACCCCTGCGGCCATGCTATGCTTGCATTGTGCCGAAAGAGAAGGAATTATTTACATTTTCATAATTAGTGGTATAAATAGTTCGGTACAAGTAATCCCATCAAAGTGCCGCACTTCTTCCGACGGGAACACAAGTCGGGTATTGCAGTTTTTTTTATTTCTAATATTCGGAACTATAACATCCATTGACCCTGAAAAACAGTGGTTTTCAAATGTCTCCTACCTTAATATTCAAAATTTCGACCTAGGTCAGTTTTTTTTCAAAGTGCCAGTAGAGAAAAAAGTCAGAGGTTTTTTGTTTGTCTAGTCGGTCCCTATTACCAGTTTTTTTTTTAATGAAATGAAACTAATTGGGAAGAAAACTATATTAGTTTTTGATTTTAACTTTATTTCTTGTCAACATGACAATTGTTTCGCCACACAGTGGCTTCCTCGGATGTTGAGTACTGGTATACTAATTTTACAATGCACAAACTATATGGTTTTATACAATTTCGGTGTAATCCTAATCTTAATTGCTAAGCGGAAAACTACAATATAATTTTAATTACTAAATGGAAAGGTACATATATTTCTAGGTAATTTATTGAATCTAATTCTAATAATCTAAGTAAATAAATTTAGTAAGGGAGATGAGTTTGTTTCAATTTGGTCATTTAATAAAATATCAGACGACTTTAGTTTATTTATTTCTAGAGATTCTAGTAAATCTAGTTTTAACCCTTTTTTCTCAGTGTGTAAAATTTTAAACTCTTCGTTGAACACGTGACCTACTTCTATTAGGTGGTTAGCATAAGTTGAGTCTGTTTTATTACTGATGTAACTTCTTTTATGTTCTGATAACCGTTTACCAAAATTTCTTCCTGTTTGTCCAATATATACCTTAGGACAAGCACCACAAGTCAACTTATAGACGCCTGATTTATTTTCTGATGAAATTTTGTCTTTTGCATTTTTTAAATGTTTTCCTATTGTGTTATTAGTTTTGAAAGCTACATTAATATTAGGTTTTTTTAAAAAAGAGGAAGTTTTTTCTGTTGGGTAGCCGATGTAAGTGAGAACTTTGAAACTGTTATTTTGATCTTTTATTGTTGGATATACTTCTTTAATGGCTTTATTGAAAGATTTTTTCACAATGATATTGTCTATTACTTCGGGGTTGTAACCATTGTTGAATGCAATTTGTTTTATTATTTGTAGTTCTTTGATATAATTTTCCTCTGATAAGGGGACAGTCAAAAGCCTGTGTATCATGCTGTTGTATGCTGCTATTTTGTGTTGGCGAGGATGTGCTGAGGTGTCGACGGTGTCGTGTATTGTTATGTCAGTGTGGGATGGTTTATGAAAAATTGAAAAATCGTGTTTTTTATTGAGTCTTGTAATAGTCAAATCTAGAAAGTTAATAGCGTTTTCGGTTTCAGTTTCGAGAGTAAATTTAATTTTAGGGTGGAGTGAGTTTATGAAATTTAGGAAATTGTTGAGTTGTTGTTTAGTTCCTGTGAAACAAGTTGCGTGATTTTGTGTGCCAGATCGACCTCACTATTAATCTCATACCAATGTTCGATTACAAAGGCAAGGGTCAAACGTCAAATATTGTTGAACAATACTCTAGCATGAACAAACAAATGGAGACTGCAAATCAATCTGCTGAAATCGCAGGTCATTTTAGTCAATCACGCATTATCCAATAATTCTCCCTCTATCGAAATAAGTAATCACCAAATTCTTCCATTAACTAGTGTCTAAAATTCGGACGTTTTAGACAATAAATTAAACTTCACCATGCATTCTAAAATGGCAAAGAAAAAAATGCATATCTAGGAGCGTAACAGTTTAGACTATTAACATTAAAAAAAAAGGGAATAAAAACTATTTGTAGACTTATTCTAGAATATGGACATATGTTATACATGAAGAGCAGAAATCCAGCTAAAAATACTTTAAAGATTGCTGAAATAGCTGCACTAAGGAAAATTACAAAGATTCGGCACCCTCAAAATTAGGGACGTTCCTATACCTTAAATGTATCGACACTTGTATCGCTACTGGTATCAAATGAAAAGTATCAATACTGGTATCATATCGGGAGGGGTGACAACATTTTTAGTATCGGAACGTTCCTACTCACAATCCTTTACACAACCTTCCTAATGTAGTTGGTGTAAACACTTCATATCGCAGATCAAATAGCATAGAACTTCTCAATTTTTACCAGATGCTATTGATGTCAGGAGTACTGAAGTGCTGCGCCTCACATTAGTTATTTTTTTTTTACAATTTATCTGTGTAGTCAGTCAATCTTTTGTTTCCATCAATATTTTCTATGTAAAATGTTAAATATGATATTATTGTCTACTTGGCTGAAGGTCCTAAGTCGATGGCCTTTTGATTGTATTGTATTACATTTTATATTAATGCAATCAATAAAGAACTTTTAAGTATTATTTTTTTTTTTTTTTTTTTTCGCGTTAGCGATGCTGGACAGTTCTCCCGTGTCTCCGATATTCTCACATGGGAAGCGCCAGCGAATTATCTACAACCACTCCCCACATCCCGCAGGGTTAGTGGTTGTAGATTCCAGAATCGTGTGCCCTAAGTAGACGCAGGGACCCTAAGACGACTGCCTTCTGCATTTGGCCTGCCAACCATTCGGCTGATTTTTGGCAGGCCGGTATGGTCTTCAATGCTGAGAGCGGCGTAGGCCTCATCCCACCGAGAACGCCGATTATCAGGACGACCATCTTGACCGAGTAGTCTGGGTATAGCGCTCGGAGCTCATACCGGAGATCTCGGTATTTGGTCCGTTTCTCCTCCTCCTTCAAGGTGATGTTTGTCTCAGCAGGTGCCGAGAACTCGATGACATACATCACCTTGGTCTGGTGGTCGAGGAGGACTATGTCAGGCTTGTTGGCTTGAATCAGCCTGACGGTCGGGAACGAGTAGTTCCAATAAATTCGGCACTTCTCGTTCTCGACAACGGACTCGATCTCTCCGGGAACATAAGGCAGCACTGGTGTTTGGTCTACCTCGTAGGAGTGCCGAAGATGGTAATACAGCACTCGTAAAGCCGCGTTATGTCTGTGGATGTAGGCCGAAGTCGCGTAAATCGGACATGCAGATAGTAAATGCATGAGCGACTCCGGCGCCTGATGGCAGGTCCTACAATTTAGGTCAGGGACCTCTACACCCATAACACGACTGCGGTAGACCAAGGTGTTAATGACACCATCTTGGCAGGCCACAATGAATCCCTCGGTCTCCGACTTTAACCCTGCTGACCTCAGGAATGAGAAGGTCAGCTTTGTCGATAAACCCAGTGTCTCTATGTTGTTGTAGAACACTCCATGCATGGGTCTATCGACGTGCTGCCTGAACAGATTTCTCTGCTCGGCAGCTTTAATTTGGGTTGTCAGGCGATTTGGCGGAAGCTCAGTTACTGACTGTGCATCAGCACCTCGCCTGCCTCTTCGCCTGAAGTCGAAAACGAGACCGAGATCATCTGCGGCCCTGCGTGCTGCCTTAAATAAAAATCCGCCCACTCCTACGGTTTCATGATCTCTCACTAACCGCAGGAGTGGATCTGAGCTCCTCAAGATGTTACATGCCATACTCAGCGCTACTCTGCGATGCATGCACTCCAGACTCAAGAGTCCTCTGCCCCCCCGTTGACGTGGGAGGTACACTCGAGGAACGGACGATCTAGGATGAATGCTTCTGTGAATATGCATCATCTTGTGGGTATCCCTATATCCAATTGACGCAGCTCATCTACTGTCCACTTGACTACTCCAAAGGAGTAGAGCAGAATCGGAACGGCAAGTATATTAGTCGCAGACACCTTGTTCTTTCCCGAAAGTTCGGAAGACCAAATCTTTCGAAGTCGGTGTCTGTACTTGCCGCGGAGAGTGTCCTTAATTTGTTTTACGTCCTGGATGTGATGTTGTTGCACACCCAGGTACGTGTAGGTCTCTCCGGCATCCAGATGTCTTAGGATGCTTCCGTCTGCCAGCTACGCATCTTCAGGGAATAGCCCGCATCGTCCTCTCTTGAGGTGGACGACTGCACATTTTTCCAACCCAAATTCCATGCCAATAGCCCGCGTGTACTCTTGGACCACCCTAAGAGAGTTTTGGAGTTCGCCCTCTCCGGAGGCATACAGTTTTAGGTCATCCATATAGAATAAATGGGTGACCTTGTGCCTCCGGTTGCTGGGTGATCCACATTGGTATCCGCGGGTTTGACGTAGTTCTACAGACAACGGCAGCAGTGAGATGCAGAATAGGAGAGGACTGAGCGAGTCGCCCTGGAAAAGTCCTCTCCTAAATGATACCGGCTCTGTCGAAATCCGCTGAGCACCAGATGTTACGGTGAAGCGGGTTCTCCAGAGTGGTATCAGTTGTTCAATGCATCTCACTATTGGGGCAGGTACCACAAGGCATTGGAGCAGGTGTAACAATAATGCATGTGATGTTGTATCGAATGCCTTACGGTAATCAATCCACGCCATTGATAGATTACGCTTGTATTGCACAGAATCCTGAGCAATACAGCGGTCTATCAATAGGTTCTCTTTGCAGCCTGCCACACCTTTTTTACTGCCTCGCTGCTCGTGTATCTCTTGGAATACAGGCTCAACTGACCTCAAAGTCCTGGCGTACAAGATACGTGTAAATAACTTGTAGCAGGAATTGAGGCAAGTGATCGGTCTGTAGTTTTTCGGGTTGGACAGGTCCCCCTTTTTGGGGATCAGTACAGTTCGCCCTTCGGCAAACCAGTCCGGAATCTGCTGCCCTTCGTTCAACCACGAGTTGAAAACTCGAGCCAGACGGCGGTGAGTGGAAGGAAATTTCTTCCACCACCAGTTGTTTATGCCGTCTGGGCCCGGGGCAGCGAAGTTCTTAGTGCCAACAAGCGCCTGTTGGACTTCTTCCGTACTGATTGCCAGGCACACTTCGTCTTGCCCTTCTAAAAGTCTGTGACAGAGGGCCTCGAAGTGTGCTATCGCTGGAGTGTCATTGTCAAATGGACTCGTAGTCTCGTAGATTCCTTTCCAGAAGGCTTCGACATTCTCAACAGACGGCGGATTTTATTTTTTATTTATTATTATTATTATTATTTATTTCTTTCTCTCAGCTTATTACTGGTTCCCCATTAACCGGGACTCTACCTGAGTCCTAAGGTTTAGTGTTGGCTGTTGCGTGCCTATTCTATAGAAAGTACTTTACGAATAATGTGGGCAGTACCGAGTAGAGCTATTTTTTGTACTTGTGATGGACAGATTTTTCCTGGTAGCTTTTCGATATTATTCTGGAAACCTATTTTAACAGTTCCTAGTGCCCCTACTATAACTGGTATTACTTTGGTTTGAGTGCTCCACATACGCGATATCTCTATCTCAAGGTCTTTGTATTTGCTTATTTTCTCTGTCTCTTTGACAACGACATTAGCATCATCTGGTACCGATACATCAATCAGTAGGCATTGGTTCTTAATCTTGTCGTGGTAAATAATGTCAGGTCTGTTTGCCCTGATTGAGCGGTCCGTAATAACTGCTTTGTCAAAGAGAATAGTTACTTCATCTGTTTCGACGACTTTTTCGGGTTGATGTTCATACCAGTGGCCAGAAGTTGGTACGTTTATATGTTGAAGCATTGACCAATGGAGGTAATTTGCAACTTTATTATGTCGCTGCGTATATTCTGCTGGGGCTAGCATGGGACAACCAGATGTTATGTGGCTTATGTGTTCTTCATGTTGATGACACATTCTGCACTTGCTGTCAATGTTTTGACACAGAATTACTCGCTTGTGGTACCGAGTATTTAGTGCCTGATCTTGGGCGGCTATTATTAAGCTTTCCGTTTCTGCCTTTAATCCCGCGCTTCCCATCCATTTCATACTCATTTCCGCGTCCACGTTATTTTTATTAAGGTTATTATAGAATTGACCATGGAGTGGCTTGGATTTTAAGTTGCCGATGTTCACTTTATTCAGTGCTTTTTTGATTTTTTTTCTTTAAGCTTTCAGCTGTTGTGTTCTCGCTCTCTTGTTGCAGGTAGGTTCTTTGTATCTTTTCGCCATTTTTTATCACGGAGTACATTGCTTTAGATCGTTCATGCCTTTCCACAAGTTTAATGAACTTGTCCTTAGTTCGTTTAATGTAGTCACAAAGACCTACCACTGTACTTTTAAAAGCATTTTCTAATTGTACCAGACCACGGCCACCATTATTTCGGGGTATATAGAGTCTATCTACGTCTGCTTTTGGATGGTGAAATTTATAGGTGGTCAGTAGCTTTCTAGTTTTTCTATCTATTTTCTGGAGTTCTTGTTCTTTCCAGTCAATTATCCCAAAGCTATATTGTGGCACTGGTATTGCTAGGCTGTTGATAGCTAGGACTTTGTTCTTTGCATTTAGCTGTGTACCCAAGATAAGCCTTAATCGTCTATAATACTCTTTACGAATTTTTTGTTTCATGCTTTCATGATGAATGCCACCACTCTCTTCTACGCCTAGGTATTTATATACTTCATTTTGATCGAGATTCTCTATCTCTGTGCCGTCATTAAGTTGGGTCCTCGGCCCTTCATTTGTTTTCCCCCTATTTATTGTAACTTTCGAACATTTATCCAGGCCGAACTCCATATGTATGTCATCGCTGAACATTTTGACGGTATTGAGTTCTTGATCCAGCTGCCCGTTGTTTATCGCATAGAGCTTGAGGTCATCCATGTAAAGCAGATGACTTATGTGTGATCCTTTTTCTATTTCATATCCCCATTTCCCGCTGTTTAGCATGTTAGTAAGTGGCACCAAAGATAGACAGAAGAGTAACGGTGATAAGGAATCTCCCTGAAAAATGCCCCTCTTGATATTTATTTTTCCAGTTTTTATAGATCCCTCGGAATGATATAGCTGCATTTCGATTTTCCATTGCCTCATGGTCCTTTCTAGGAATGTAATTATTGTTGGGTTAGCTTTGTACATTTTGAGGGAAGCTATGATCCAACTGTGAGGCACACTGTCAAAAGCCTTTTTGTAGTCTATCCAGGCCATACTCAAGTTCTTTTTTCGTTTCCTTGCATCTTCTACGATCATTTTGTCTATTAGCAGTTGGTCTTTGCAGCCTTGGGTGGATCTACGGCATCCCTTCTGTTCTGGTGGTAATATATTATTATTTGATAGATGTTCATAAAGTCGGTTGGAAATCAAAGAAGTTAGGATCTTGTACATTGTAGGCAGGCATGTGATAGGGCGATAATTTTTTGGGTCCTTTGTGTCTTTTCCTTTGGAAAGCAGGTAGGTTGTGCCAGTGGTAAACCATTCTGGTACGGCGTTTGGATTAGAAGTGGCTTCGCTGAGTGCCCTTGCAAGATAGCAATGGAGAGAATCAAAGCTTTTTATCCAGAAATTTTGAAGTTTGTCGGGCCCTGGGGCCTTCCAGCTCTGAAGTGATTTAATAACGGTTTTTATCTCATTCATGGAATATTCTCTCCATTTCTCTGGTGTTACGGCTCTGTAATTGTGTTGCTCTCGAGCGATCCAGGGGGCTTCGCTGTTATGTGATTTCTCATCCTCAAGAATGTTTCGCCAGAATTGTTCGACTTCAATTTGTGTTGGTGGATCTTTTACACTAGTTTCTTTTTTGTTAAGGCGTCGATAGAATTTTTTTGCATCAGTTTGAAATATTCTGTTTTGATGGAACTGCTCCGATCTATTCGTATATCGTCGTAGCCTTTGTGCTTTAGCTTGGAGCTTCATTTTAAGGGTATTTATTAGATCGGTCAATGTAGTATATTTGTGGTTTCTTTTTATTCGGTCTGCCTTTTCATGCACAGATCTACTTGCAACTCCTTTATTTAGCTCACATAGCACTGAAATTTCTCCACGGAGTAGCATAATTTTGTTCTTTAGCCGAGTTTTCCATCTAGGGTCGCCTGATGAAGTGTTCCTGCGGGTTGGTTTCATTTCGATTTCTCCTGCTGTCACTGCTGCAGCTGCATACATTAGCTGGTTAAGTTCTGTAAGTGTTAGGTCTTTTCCGTTACATATGTTTGCCAGGGCTTCATTGGCAGCTTTGACTTTTTCATACCACTCTTTATTTATTTTTGGTTTATTTATACTCTTACGTTGTGAAATTTCTGTGAGGTGTACTTCTCGTAGCTTAGCTCTTATTTTTTCCTCCATGTCATTTGGTACATTATGTGGTTGCACCAGCACTTGAACAAATTCGTCAATGTGATTTTCCTGTGGCGCCTCCAGTTGTTTTGTTGGTTCAGCGACTTGGGGAAGGTCTGCATTATGTAGTCCAGATTGCCTTTTTACGTCGTCCATAATGTTGTGAATTTCAGTTTGGGTAAGGTTTCTCTCAACTACCCGTCTTTGGTTAGATAATTTTTTCTCATTCATTTCTGGAAACAATGATGGATTGCGCTCTCTCCATATTTGGAACGCTCCTCTTGTTTTCGCGGCAGGTATCTTATTTGTCACCGCATAGTAGTATGCCCACATTACTTCATAGTTTTCCTCCTTTGACCAGATATGCTTCTTATTTCCTAATATTTGCTCTGGTTCCGATCCAAGATTGCCCCGTTGAATTGAATCTATGGGGAGGTCTTCTTGTTCGGGAGGTACTTCTGGTTCAGGATTTCGCAGGGTGACGATCGAGGAGTACCTGGACCTTTGATCTTCTACTCCTCTACCGGACGCGACACCCATGTCAATAGGTTCATGGGTCTCGTTTACGTCGTTACCTTTATTTCCTTTATTCTCATTCATTTTATTATTTCGCTTTTTATACCTACAGCCAGGTTGATCGATATTAGCTTCACTCTGGTACTTAATTGATGTTGCATTTTACTTGTAGAATGGACGCCAGAGTTACTGAGCCCCCCCACCGCGCCAAGGTTCCGATCCCCGGGAGGGTTATTATTATTATTATTATTATTATTACGTGGCCATTCAATACCACTTTTGGTTATTGCAGAAGTGTCACCAACTTCGTTATTTTAAATACAAAACACTGTATACTTTTGCAGACTTGAATGGAAGACAAAAAACGTTAGACTTCGTCTATACACATATTTATTATGAATAGTTTCTGAAACATTTAGAAAAGAATTAATATAATTATTTAGTTAGTATCAAAGATGATGGATATTCTTTAATACAAATACTTTCAAACTGTTGCCCATTTAAATCGATTACTTACTTCTTCTTGGACGTTGTTTCATCTATTGAAATATATTATCGATTTCAAAGAAATCTAAGGAGACTAAATCAGGTGGCTTGGGTGAACACTTAATATCCCTTTTCCTTCGAATTCTTCTGTAGGAATGTTGCATCTACAAACTGTCGAACGAATATTGTCTAGCATGGAGGAGTGTCATCTTGTTGAAACCAGACTTGATTATTCAATCACCAAATAGGGAAGAGATGAAGAATGATGGAATGCATTTCCTTAATTCACTGTATAAACTATTTTTAAACATTTCACTTAAGCTACCACAGGGTAGCATTCTTGGACCAATATTATTTTTTATGTGTATTTTTAATCTACCCACCTGCATTAACCATTGCAATATACACTTATATGCAGACAATTTCCAATTATATAAATCATGTCCCACATCACAGTTAAGTTAAATTATCAACATCATCAATATAGACTTACATTCAATAACCGTTTGGTGCTCTAATAATGGTCTACAGATTAATCCCAACAAAACAAATGCAGTATGCATCTGGAACGAACGCCAAAGAAATGTTATCAAATGAAAAGAAGTTAATGATAAATAACGTGCAAATTGAGTGGATCGAATCAGGAAAAAATCTTGGGTTGTTTATTGATCAAAGTCTAAGTTTTAACAAACATGTCGATCACATCATCAGTATGTCTTACTTTAAGCTCAAAGCATTATGTCATTTAGAAAACCCATTAATCGAACAAACAAAACTGAAATTAGTAAAATCCCTTATTTATCCCCACACCTGTTATTACTGTTGAACTGTATTTTATCATTTTCTAACTAATTATAATAAAGTCAAATTACAAAAAATATAAAATTCGTGCATGAGATTTGTCTGTTGTATCCAATTTCGAAATCAGGTAACCCCTTATGTAAAGAACTTAACGTTGTCAATAGGACACATTTTCCTTACTACATATTCCTTTTCAAAGTCATAATATAAGAAAAACCTGAATATTTATATGATTTACTAGAAAAAAGATCTAATATTCATACCGTGAACATAAGAATAGATTTCTTTTGTGTCCCACGATATTCCACTAGTAAATTCGAGACTTCGTTTACGTTCCTGGCTCCTCATTTGCTAAATAAAGATTTAAATTTGTTGGATCTATTACATTATTCATTTACTCTGTGTATTAAAAATAGGTTATTAAATGACACGGAGTAATGGGTGCACAAATCCTATTTATATGTTAGTACTTATTTTGCATGCATCAACTTTATATTGTTCATTGTTTTTATAACTCTCTTTTGCATATCTATGTCCTTAGACTTACTGTGTTTATATTCTTATTGGGAGTGGAAGAACGGCTTTTCCGCACTCTTACCTTTTATATAATATTTTTGTATGTTATTTAATAAACGATTTTAATATTATTATTATTATTAATAAATAAATACATATATGACGGGTCTCGAACTTGGCAATTGTTTTAGTTCATTTTGTTTTCAGATTTTTGCGTACACAAAAAGAATACTATCCGCCGCCAGACCTTGACTCGAAATTAGAAAACATATTTAAGTCAGTCGTAGGATCCACGAATGATAAAACGGAAATAACCGATATCAACCAAAGATTTAAACTGTTTACTTCCTGTTCCAATGAATTAGGACATACAATACCGAACTCCGTATTACATAGCATAGAAACCCTGGGAGACGTTAAGTTTTTCTATAAAACACCCATAGACACTAGGACTCCTTTAGATAAGATGAGAAATATGGAACTGCCTGAAAATCTGCATGTACAATTCGAATATCATCGTTTCCACCCAGGTGAGAAGACTCTTTATTAAACGGAAGTATTTTTTTACAGATCGTTTTGTTTTAGATACCGATAAACTATTTGGGGGAATATCAGCGTTTAATGAGAGCAATACTCTTGTGACAGGTCTGAAATATAAAGAGAAGTACCCTGGATACATCCAAAAATTCAAAATACCAGACACGTAAATGCAATTAACCATGTTCTCTATTATAGAAATTAATAAATAGTTATTTGTATAAAAAGTTATTTCTTTTAATATCAGGCAACGCACAACCAACCTCTCCGCTTGAATATGTTGAATTTTATTTCAGCCGAATCATACGGCTGAACCGACAGTGTGTGGATTTATTTTGTTGCCCTCGTTTTGCGAAATTGTTAGTAAATATGGGTGAAAATTTTACTGCTGAAAACGGTGACGTTTTTATAGACTTGGTGAGACAACATCTAGCATTATGTACTGTTAATGCTAAAAGATGTAAAAAATAACACAAGGAAAGAAATATGAGATAAAATGAAAAAAAGCGTCCTCTTCTGACATTAAAAGTGCAACCAATTTAGTTTATTTCATACTGTCCGGTAAATGATTATTTCCCAGACTCATTCGCGGCCGGTAAATCGATCATTACAGTATCTGATACTGCAATGTTACATTACAGTATCTGATACTGTAATGTGTTACTTAGCAACACTATCATATTATTGTTATGAGCAAACTGTAATTTTTTAATTTTGACTTTTTGACTTAAAAATAGTGTTAATTTAGTGTAAAATATACTTTCTACCATCTTTAGTAAATGAAGGCTGTTACATATAACTCCAGATTAGATTTTACTACAAGATTTATAAAATTTGGCTCAAGTATAAAGTTAGTAATTTTAATTTACTAACTAATATTAATTCATATTGGTGCTATTGTGAAGTAGATATCTTGGCACCTACCCCTACTTACAGGCCCGTCGAGGAGGGCGGGATGTCGGGGGTGTTTCCCTCTGGGCCCGGCGGTTTTTCGAGGGAGCCCGGGTTTCACCCGAAGTTGAATTAGCATTTGCATTAGGTAAAATGAGAGAGATATGCTTTGAATTGATTAGCAATAATAACGAGTTCCGAATGACTCGTATTATACAGTAGATGCAGAAGTTCTTCAATCATAGGAAAGTTGAGCGCAGTTTACACTTACCTAATCTCACTATTGTAAATATCCAATGAGGTATCAAATTCATGTTTTTATGAATTTTATTTTTAACAATGAAATCACTATGTTTGGCTCATTTGCTTTTTTATCTTACCAACACGTAACTAAGAGTTGGGTTTTAAAAAATATAAATTGTTTGCATGATAAATGAAATAATCTGGCAACACTGATGCAGTAATACCTTGAAGGCTTGTTCTCTATTGAGCACGACAAGGACATCGAAACGTCGACCGAGAGGGTTGTCACTGCCGCTGCCCATCTAGGAGACAGGCAGCGTAGGAGTTTAGTAATGCAGGAAAGGTAAAGTGGGATGCACGTCTCTTCGCGAAATCTAATAAATTGCGAAAACAATTGGTTTTAAAAATATTATAAATGTTGGTACTATTATGGAAAAATTTTATAATTTGGAAACTAAAAAAGTAATTCTCAACACAAAAATAATTCTTAAAAATGGGTAAAACAAAATAACAATATTCTAAAAGTTTTTAAAAATGTATGGAGTTAAGGAAAACATTTATTACTTACTCCTAACAAGTTTAACGTAAGAAATGCTCAAACAGACTTTTCTGCTGAGCTGAGCAATATCCCAAACGATTCCAGAAGTAGATTCCAACAATTTTTTACACAAAAGACTTTCAAAGCCAGTAACACTTCAATAGTTAATGATCTACATATCTTGAATATAAATGTACGTAGTGTTAGAACTAAAACTGATATGCTGAGTATTTTCTTACACACACATAACAGTCCACAAGTAGTCTGCCTTACTGAAACATGGCTCTCAAATGCAGAAGCGAAAGTATTCAAATTACCTCATTACAACATGGCAAGCTATTTTTGCCGTACGGAAACAAGAGGAGGTGGAGTAGCAATACTAGTGAGAGATGATCTCCAATTTAGTGAAAAAAAAAATGTGCACTATTGATGTAACTGAGAAGCAGTTTGAAGCTGTTTCTATTAATATTAATTTTAATGAGGTAATAGTAAACATAAATTGTCTATATATATAGGTCTCCTAATGCAAATCATGATTATTTTATCAAATCTATGGAAAAAATGTTAGCATTATTATCGAAATCTAAAAGTAATAAATTTATTTGTGCTGATTTTAACTATAACTTTGCTGAAGTAAACAAAAAAGCGACAGATTTAACAAATGTGCTATCTTCATTTGGTTATAGTAAATGCTTTTCTGAATTTTCTCGCACCCAGGGTAACTCAAGTACTCTAATTGACAATATTTTTTCTGACACTAACACTGACCTATTAACAATTCAAACTCTAAACAACGCCATCTCTGATCATAATGCTCAGTTAGTAATATATAAACTACCTTTGGCGAAAAAGTGCCAAAGAATTGTTAAAAAAAGAACATTTTCTGATGAAAATATACATTATTTTAAATTCCTATTGTCAAAAGAAAATTGGAACGAGGTTTATACAGAAACAGATGATAATAGAAAATTTGCAGTATTTCAAGATATATTATCTAATATATTTAATACAGCTTTTCCTGTTAAAACAATAAAAACAAGTAAATTGGCAAATAAAAAATCAAACAAATGGGTAACTGAAAATATTATTAATGATGGTATTTTTATCAGGCAGTTACATAATCAAGTAAAAGTCTCTAATGATCCAGAACTTAGAGTTAGATATAATATCATTAAAAGAAATCATGAATTAAATATTAAGAATACAAAAAAAGCTTACTATCAACAAAAAATAAATAATGAACCGAACAAATCGAAAGCTATGTGGGATGTAATTAGGGAAAATACTCATGGAAAAAAAAGCTCTAGGCAAATACCAACAAAAATAAAAACGGTAGATGATGAATATTTAGAAAATACACAAGAGATTGCAAATGGTTTTAATAGCTATTTTGTTGATTCTGTTCACAAACTTACTTCCTCTCTTGATGTTGACACATCAACAACTCTAATTGGTAAATCTAATAAAAATACTATGTACCAACTCCCGTTACGGAGGAAGAAGTTTTATCCATTATTGGACTTGTTTGTAATAAAAAGTCATCAGGCAAGGATGAAGTACCTTGCTGCCTAATAAAAAATGTCTCAAACTACCTCCTCACTATTTTGACATACCTGATTAATGTTTCATTCGGAGTATTTCCAGACCAATTAAAAACTGCCCTAGTAATACCTGTTTACAAAAATAAAGATCCAAATAATATAAATAACTATAGGCCAATAGCCCTTTTGTCAGTTTTCTCTAAAATATTTGAAAAGGCGTTTCAAATTAGATTAACGTGTTTTCTTGATAAGTATGGGCTTCTAACAAAAAGGCAGTATGGCTTTTGTAAGAACCGGTCAACCCAGGATGCTATTCTCTCCTTCTATGAAAATATACTCAACAACTTTAATAGTAATTTAAAATCAGTCGGTATATATTTTGATCTCTCAAAAGCCTTTGATTGTATAAATCACAAACTATTATTGAAGAAACTTGAACTATATGGTATTCGTGATTTGGCACTGAACTGGATTAATTCCTACTTAGAGGAGAGAAAGCAAACTGTAAAAATTGTACAAAATGGTGTAATATGCTTTTCAGAAAATGTAAATGTACTGACTGGAGTACCGCAAGGAAGTGTACTAGGTCCTCTACTATTCATACTATTTATTAATGATATCGTTGATAATATAGATAATAGTAGTTTTATAACTCTTTTTGCCGATGACACCTCTGCTGTCATTTCTGCCAAAACTATTGATGCCCTCAGCAGAAATGCCACGAAATGTGTGGAAGAAATATCTAATTGGTGTAATAGGAATGGACTGGTACTAAACCAACAAAAAACTGATCTCCTATTCTTCACACCACTTGGTGTAAAAACAGACTTAAGCATACTAGTCAAATCCACTGGCAATTCTATTTGCCAAAATGATTGTGTAAAGTTTTTAGGCATCCAGATGGAAAAAAATCTTTCTTGGCAAAAACATACGGAATGTATAATAAAAAATTTAGCTAGTAAAAATTTCGCAATTTTACAAATTAGAGATTCAGTTAACATAAACACACTGAAAACATATTATTATGGTTGTATAAATTCGGTACTTTCTTATGGACTACTCTGCTGGGGTAATTGTTCAGGAATGCAAAAAGTCTTTACAATGCAGAAGAGAATTATTCGATGTATGTTTAAGCTTGATTACACCACATCATGTAGACCTTATTTTAGGCAGCATGGTATACTCACCATTTTCAGTATGTATATTTTACAGTCGGTGTACTTTGTCAGGAAAAATATAAATAAATTGCCAAAATGTAATGAAGTCAACAAGTATACCACTCGAAGTGCAAATAATCTATATGTCCCAGCACATAGATTAACACAAGTAAATAAAGGACCCTTTATCACATCAGTTAAATTATACAATTGCTTGCCTCAGAAATTTAAAGATATAAATAGCTTAGATTCTTTTAAATGCTCTGTTAGACAATTCCTTATAAACCAATGTTTTTACTCACAAAATGAATTTTACAACTTCTGTGATAATGTTTAGAATTGAACAGTGGATTGTTATGTGTATATTTTAATTGTTATGTGTATATTTTAATTGTTATAAGAGTTTATTTGACATATATTATATTATATAACTGACTTGACTATGTAAATATTCTTACATTTATGTATAATGTATAACCACTAGGTATTATTATTCAGACATAAATAGTAGGTATCCACCTACTATTTTACATCCTTACTTAAATATAATAATAGACACCATTTGACTTGTCCAATACTTGTACTAAGCAGGTCTAAAGGAAATAAAGTTATATTATTATTATTATTATTATTATTATAAAATCCTTGGCGAACATTACCCAACATAACAGGGGTAACAGTTAAGTAGGCGTTTTCAATATTTAATTGAAGTTCCTGCAAATTGTTGGGCCTATTTTCCTGAAAACCATAAATTTCCTATTCTAAGTAGCCCCACAAGAAAAAGTCACAAGGCGCAAGATCTGGTGACCTAGCTGGCCATAAGATATTACCATGTCCAGAAATAAGTCTATTCGGAAATGTTTCCTCCAAATACTGCCGAACGATAACTCTATTATGGGGAGGGCAACCATCTTGTTGGAACCAAATTTCATTTAACCTAGCACCTACTAGTTCCTGAATCCTAGGGACAATTTCGATACCATCGATATAAAATGGTCCAATAAATATGTTCACCCAGTATACCGACCCAAACATTTAGTTTTTGAGGATACTGAGTGTGAAGTTCGTAAAACTTATGTAAATTTTCTCACGACCAATATCGTGTCCAAGTAGAATTATGTTTACCAATTAATGGAAAAGTTGATTCATCGGTAAAAACAACGTTTCTAAGAAAATGTTCATCCGCATTCGCCTTTTCCATTAATTGCTTACAAAATTCCATTCTTCTGATATTGTCCGTCTCAAAAATTTCATGAGTTTTCCGAACCTTGTATGATTTGTACCCATTTTTTTTTTTTAAACCAACCTCACCGTTGATGGTGTAGAACCTACTTCAGCAGCAATATGGGAAGTAGTAACTACTGGGTTGTTGGTTGCCAGTGCACAAACCATATCTCTTTCATCTCGGGCTTCATTGGGAGGAATCGATTTTTTATGTTGTTTATAATCAACACAACCATGTATTTCAAAATTGTGAATAATATTATGAATTATGGATAAGACAGGTGAAGATCGGCCGGGAAATGCACCATTAAATGCGTTTTTAATTTGACGCCTTGACTTTCCTTGATAGTACCACTTAACCATCTGAACTTTTTCGGCCGTTTCAAACATTTTTAAGAATTAATTTAACGACAAGGTCATTCTTTCAGTTCCCAAATAGTACTAGCTTGAGTACGAGTTTGATGTGATGTGAGATTGCGGCGAGTCGATTACTAGTTACGCATGCGTATGCATTTATAATATACCATTCGTTGGAAGTTGTAAATTCGCCTGGTAGATCCTATGATCGAAGAACTTTTGCGTCTACTGTATATAATGAGATAGATAAGAAATTGCTAGGTAAAGGAATATACCAGCATCTGCTGTTTAAAATTTCTATTTCCTGATAAATATTGAATTCTAAGAAATATCACCTCCTTGCTCTTTAAAATTTCGATAGAGGTAAATATTGAAACCTCTATGTCTATGAATGTCCCAAAAATACTTCCCACCGCTCTTCGAAATTTTTGTAAAGAAAAAGTTTATTATTATGAATGCTAACCCCTGCTCTTCGAAAATTTATATTGAAGTTGGTGGGAGTTGTATGTTACTACCCACAGGCTCCGATCTCGACGGCCTTGCCTACTTACAAAACATACTTTTCAACCAACTTTAGTAAATGAACAATGTTAGATAACTATAGATTAGGCTTCTACATACAAAATTTTTAATATTCTGCTTAACTAAAATTAATAATTTTTATTTAAGTTAGAGCTATATTAATACTGTTAGCATTTATAGGTACCTACCTCTAGGGACGCAACGATGTATCGAAATAAAATAAACATCGTTGCATTAATCCTAAAACATGAATATATTCATATCGTTTTTTTGTTGAAATATGGGTTCAAATATCGATATTTTCTAATCATATTGAAAGGGAACTGTACTGCTAAACGCAATCTGCAACTGGCGGTGATGTCAAGAAGAAGAAAAGAATATCACCCCCCTCCCTCCCTGCTCCTCAAAATTTTATCAAATATATCAATATAAAAATATCGATACAGTTCACAAAGAGACATCAGGGAGGTCACAGCTCCCTAGACTAACTAGTGAATTATTAGTGAGTAAAAGCAGAAGAGAGACATATAAAAATATAAATAAAATGTCTGAAGTGTCATCTGAGGAAGAGTGTGATATGGAGTGGTTGATGGCAGAATATAGGAAGAGGAAAAAAAGAAGAACAGGTGACAGGATGGATTCAATGGAAATTAATGAAATAATTGGAATAAGACCACAATCAGAACAAGAGAAACAAAAAAGACCACTGGATAAAAACATAAATGATAACACACCCACAAAAAATAAAAATACAACAAATAATACAACAAAAAATTCCACAAAGAATTATTCACTAAGGATGAAAGAAATTGCAAACAAAAACTATACATCATTGTATTACATCAACACTGTAGAATCTCTGAATAGACTAGAGATGGTAAAAATCTGGGAGGCTGAGGGTGCCAATTCAGATGATATAATATTAAAAACATCTAAAGGATATTTATTGAAATCAAACACGGACAAATACAGACTGTTACCTAAGCTAGCAAAGTTAGCGGAGAATAAAAAAATTACTAGCTACAAGGAAACTTCTAATAAAAAAACACTAACAAAAGCAACCCCAGAATCCACATATTCGGTAGTAATTGGGTCCGTTGAACATTACATCAATGAAGATGAAATAAGTGAATTTCTAAAAACACAAAACATAAAACATAGGTACTGCAAAAGAATTGTATCACGTGCCACCGGTAAACCAACTTTGCTGATACGAATAATAACTGGATGCCACACCTCTTTTGAATATTTATTAAACAATGGTTTATTCTACAAATACCGTCACTACCCAGTGTACCCAAGCACCCCGCCGCAACCTGTACCTCTTCCGTGCATGAAATGTGGTCAATATAAACATATTACTGAAGAATGTGACGCACCGTTAAAATGCGAGAGATGCAATGAAAATCATCAAACCTCAAAGTGCAAAACAAACCTGCCAACAAAATGCCAAGCTTGTGGAGACGAGGGCCACAAGGCGTGGTCTAATAAATGTCCAAAAAGACCCACAAAACCAATCGACGGTATACCTAATGCAGCCATTAAACCTCTCAACAAAAAAAGCTACGAAATAAGCGAAGAAAAAACGAAAGGCAGCAAAATTCACACCAACATTACTATACACGACCTTATTCTTAATACGTATTTAACAAAAATTAACAAACCCAAATACATCAACAGAGACGAACTCTTACTAAAGCTAAGAAAGAGATACATTCAGCTCTACAATATAGACACAACAGTGGTTTTCTCTGGCAATCACATGTACATACTTATGTTCGATTTGGATAACCCCTCAAGCACATCACCTACTGAACCTCTACACGGAGAACAAAGAGTAAACACCAATGGCAATGCTTAATATAATTTATAACAACATAAACAGCTTTAACAACAGAAAACATCTCATCTATAACTACGTAGAAAACAACAACATAAACTGTATAATGTTAGTAGAAACGAAGATTAAAAAAAACTCCAACATCTCATATAGAAACTGGACTACCATTCAGCAAAATGGAAACCTAATAACGAATCATGCAAGGGGAGGCAGCCTAATACAGAGTCACCCAAGCTTGCAAATGGGGAAAGCCAATGCTCCAAAAATGAACAATTTGCTAAACGAATGTATTCACTTTACATTCCCCTTCTCAGGAGATCTCTTACATGTATTTTTAGTATATATACACCCAAGTTCTAAAATTGAAGAAAATGTGTTCGTTAAAGCATCTCTATACAAATATTCAATTATCATAGGTGATTTCAACATCAACCAAAGAAAACAAAAATGTTTAAAAAAATTTTTAGACAACAGTGATTTTGTAAAATTAGATACACCACCAACGTTTCTAATGCCAAACAACCAAGATACAACACCAGATGTTATCCTACACACAAAAAATATAGAGAAAAACTTCAAAAAAATAGAACTATTCCCAGACCTTGGTTCGGATCACCTGGCAATGAAAATCAGCTTCGAAACAAATGAACCCCCATCGGCGTGGCAACCTAAAGAAATTTACAACTTTAAGAAATGCAACATCGACAAATTAAATGAGGCGATGTGTTTGTACATAGAAGGCAGGGAAGACAAGATTGAAAGAATAGAAGATATAAAACAATTCAATGCGAAATTAACAGAGGAAATACAAAACAAAACTCCAACTTTCATAACACAATACTATTCCCATCAACTTCCACCATATATAATTAAAATGATAAAAACCAAAAGAAAAATGTTACGGGAATACTATACAAGCCCTGACCCCAGCATAAAACAAAAAATAAACGAATACAACAAAATCGTGCACAAAATGATACTTCAGTACAAGACACATTGTTGGCTGCAGACGTGTCAGGAAATCGAGGAATCAAGTGGACGGCTATTTTACCAGAAAATTAAAAAGTTATCAAAATACAAACCCAAACACAACACTCCAGAAATTGAAGAGAATGGGCAAATATTTAACAAAGATGAAGACAAGGCTACACTATTCGCAAAATATTACAAGCAACAATTTGCAGAGGGGCAAAATCCAGTATTTGATCAAAATAAATATGTAGAAGTAAACAGATGGTACCACGAGTACTTTAACACAGAAATTCCTAACAACTCTATAGAAATTGAGGAAGAATTATACTTCAACATTTTACATGGGCAAAAGAACACATCACCAGGAGTGGACAGAATACCATGGTCAATAATCAAACAACTAAATTACCGTGTTCACCATTACATTCTAAAAATCTTCAAATATTGTCTAAATCACCAGATATTTCCCGAAGACTGGAAAAGAGGGGAGATAATAAACGTACCAAAACTGAATACCAATCACAAAAAAATTAACAATTACCGACCAATTACTCTACTACCAGCACTTGGTAAACTATTCGAAAAAATTATAAGAAACAAATTACATGATAACACTATGAACATAATTCCTAATCATCAGTTTGGTTTTAGAGAAAAATGTGCAACCTTGCATCCACTAACGATTCTCACTTCAAACGTCCAGTCTGCCAAACTCGACAATTTAAAATCGGCAGCAATATATCTGGATATCAAAAAGGCGTTTGATAGCGTTTGGCACAAAGGGCTATTATACAAATTAAAAAAAGTAGGTACGCCTGATTATCTGATACACCTGTTAAGAAACTACCTGGAAAACAGAACACTACATGCAAAGGTTGGAAACGCAACTTCTGAAGAATTTAGGATGGAGCAGGGGGTCCCACAAGGATCACCACTTTCACCTCTATTATACAACTTATACAGCTATGACATCGCCACCCCACAAAATCCATTGGAAGACACAACATACATACTACAATATGCTGATGACACAACTCTGGTGGGACATGACAAATCACTACAGAGGTTAATCCCCAAGATGCAGGATAAGATGAACGAGATACAATTGTGGTTCAACAAATGGCGTCTGCTTCTAAATCCCAGCAAATCACAATTCGTTATATTTAACCACGCTCCCTCTCCATCCTCCCCTTCAATGAGCATTGCAAACGAGCATGTAAAGCCATCTCTCACGGCCAAATATTTGGGAATTACCATGGATCAAAAACTGAATTTTAATCAACACACATCAATTATTAAATCCAGAATAAAAAGCCGAGCAAAACACTTCAAAGCACTCACATATAAAAACGAAGGGATATCAACAAAAACAGCTACAAAAATTTACACATCAATATGCCGACCCTTACTTGAATATGGACACAATCTATATATCAATTGCCAAAAACCGGCCCTAAACAACTTAAAAGTTGCTGAAACCGCTTCGCTGCGCACTATAACTAAAATTCGGCACCCAAACAACAACCTCCATAACCCGCCAAATAATCTACTATATGAAAAAACCAGAATAACACCAATCCTGACCAGACTCCAAATGTTAACAGTTAAATTTGCCAATCGACCACACAACATACAATTGATGCGACCTCTCTGCCGGACAAGAAGCCCCAACACATCAAAATTCAAGCACCCCGAGATGACACTGATGGAAAAAATATCTTCGCTAACTCTAAACTAATTTAAACTTGTTTGTTTTTTTTTTTTTTACAACAAAATAAATTGTATTCATCTTAAAACAATACAAAGAATATTGTAATATCAATAAAAAAGCAGGAAATACAGGCTGAAGGACCCCGGTCGATAGCCGTTTGAATATGTAATTTTTCTCTTATATATTCAATAAAGAACTTTTATTATTATTATTATTAAAATATCGATAATTTTTTGTCGATATATCGAACATATCAATCTGTGTCTTGTGATGTATCAAATGATTCATATATCGATATATTAAATTTTTTTGCCATCCCTACCTACCTCTACTTGTAAAATATATTTTTCTACCAACTTTAGGAAAGAATGGTAAACAATGAAAAACCTGCCTACCGTTTATTAGATTAGTATTATTTTGATTAAATAATGTTAGTATTCTCTATTATAATTGGAACCAATATACAGATTATTTAGTGCATAGTTTTATTTAACAGTGACAAGTTAAAGTCGGTCATAATTAGCCATGAAAAACAATAGCTATAACATCGTTATGCTGAAGCGATTGTTAGATTACAGACTAAGTTTTTTAAATTCGAATAATTATAACTTTTTATTCATTTTAAAAAATACACGTCCGGTTGGTCTCATTACAGTACTTGTTTACAATCAGGACTCGGCTCCTGCGTCGCCTTGTCCGTAAACCAATTCGTACTGTAATAGATAGATAGATATCTTTATTGGTCACGACTACACACAACGGTGTTTTGACAAGTCAATACATATACTTATATATATAACAATGTATAAAACATACTAAATAAAACATACTAGGAATAACAGACATTAATGTAAGAACAGAGGTATAAAACATACAATGTATAAGAGAAAAACAAATATACATTATAAGAGTAAATAAAAAATCACAAAATTAAGCAAGAAAAATCACCCAATGAAGCGAATTGGTATCTGAAGAGTGATGTCTCAAACTAAAAATCATTTTTTCGGTCTTGCCTTTGTTTAAAATTAACTGGTTATTTACAAACCAATCTTGAACCATAGACGAATGACGAGCTTCATTTAGTAGATCACGGAGTTCTGTATTAGTATGAGCGAGTGTAGTGTCATCAGCAAAAAGAGTGAACTTCGACGAGGGACTACTATTGGGCAAATCGTTAACACAAATGAGGAACAAGACTGGTCCTAGATCTCAGCCTTGAGGAACGCCAAATTTAATGTCTATATCGAATTTGACTTTCCGTTATTGAAATTCACAAACTGAGAGCGATCAGTAAGATACGATTTAATCAGTTTTTGACTATTTACTGAAAATTTATAAAACCCTAATTTCATTATCAAACGGTCATGTGGTACACAATCGAAGGCTTTGCTTAAGTCTAAGAATTGGATATGTACGAACTCCTTGGCCTCAAAACCTTTGTTTATTATGTCGATTAAGTTAATTATCATTAAAGTCGTGGACAATTTAGACCTAGAACCATATTGACTTCTATTAAACAAGTTACGATATTCAAAATAATTAGTTATTTGAATTTTTAGTATTACCTCGATGATTTTTGCAAAAACTGGCACAATAGATATGTCACCTACCAGACTTCTAACGTTTACTAATCCATGCTCTGACCCAAGCAGAATGCAAACGCACAGGTCGAGGAATAAAAAGAAACTAGACGAACTGCCATTTCTAGCAAACCATTTGGAACCGAAGTCGCTATCCTTGTCGGTCGACAGACAGTCGGTTCTCCGAGACCAATTGTTGGAGGAAACTTAGGCTTAAATATAAGTTCTATTAAAAAATACCCCTAACAAAAGATTTTGTAGTATTTTTTGTTCTATTCAGTGATTTACTTTGACTTCCAACAGCTACTCTATTTTTAGAGATATGATATCGTCAGTTTTTTTAATGGGAGACTGTATATTTTTACATCTTCAGATAGACACTTTTTCATCAATTACAATGATATACCTATGGTTTGGTGGGTGTGCACCTTGTGATTCTTTAAGTATTAAATAAAATAAAGAGTAATAAATATTTATTCGTGAATGAAAACAAAATTTGTTATTACAAATATTGAGCACATTAATATTGAGAAAAAGAGAAACAGTCGTAGTAAATGTTCAAACTGGAGACCATCAGCAGCTTGACAATATCCTAATGGATCAGCGAAGGATCTTAAGATGTTTTGAATAGCATAGGTACTGTGATATTTCTTGAACAGTCATCCTAATTCTATCTCCAACTCTTCTAACGACAGGTTTGATCTTATAGACAACGGATTTCAAATGATACCAAAGAAAATAGTCTAAAGAACTTAAATCTGGGGATCACAGTGGCCATTCAATATGTCCTCTTCGACCTATATCCATCTCCGAGGAAGTATTTCAATTATGTATTGACTATTGGCGCACGTCAACTCCATAATGAGGCGAAGCTCCATCTTGCTGATACCAAGTTTCATCTGAAAGTCGTCCAGGACATATTGTGAATAGATATATCTTCTTTTTTTATCGATATTAAATCGCTCAATAATCAATTTAATTTTCAACTGATAAATATTTATATTGCTTTTTATTTAATATTTTATTCAATATTTAAAACACAAGTCGCACACCCATATCAAGCTCTATTTCATTACTATCGACGGAAAAGTGTCTATCTGAAAAACTGCGAAAATCTCGAAAAATAGTTACAAAAACTGTTGTTACGAATAGGTTTTAATCGCATCAGATGTTTCCACACATTTGCCTATTAATGCTTATATTTATTTGTACTTGTATTTAATTCATAGTTAATAGTTAATAAGTATATGATTTAATTCAAGTCTCCAATCAAAGAAACTCTGATCGGAGGTTCAAGCAGAGTTCAAGCCTTGAAGATGAAGAAGAACCACGCCCTAGGAATTGCAGATAAGTTCAAGTTGATTATTAGGATCGTAAGCAAAGTTTAGTGTTGCCATTCACTGATAGGTGGTGCCACAGATACACCCAAATAGTTAAATAAGGTTTGTTCACTTGTGTTGATTTAAAGCAGCTTCAAGCAGTTAAATAAAGATAGTGATATCACAAATAATGTGAGTGTGAGAGAGATAACGTGTTTCAAAATTGCTATAAATCAACAAAAATGAACAAACTGATAGAGTAGTATTATAATGAGATGCTTGCAAAAATTAATGCGCAGAAACGAGTTTGTGTACCTCCATCGTTTTAATTGCGTCATATTTGACGTCGAAGCCAGTGGCACCGTTATCGTGTCAACACGTAATAATTTTCGATTAAAATTAAAATTAAAATTTTCCTTCTTAAAAACACGAGCATATTTTGGAATGCTCTTTTGGTTCCCAATTTTCATCTCGACGACAAAAACGTATCCACTTATCCTTTAAATTTTCATCATTAGAAACTTAGGAAATGTTAGCAAATTTGTTCTTGGACGTATAATTTTTACATTTTTCAATAGAACATTTGGTTCTTGGTATCTGCCACAATTAATTCTAAGTTTGATTTGTTTTTTCAGTCACAAGAAATACTTGACCAAATTCAATATGTAAATATGTAAAATATACAGGTTGTGAAAAAATATTTATCACTATCCATAAGAGATGGCGCGATATTACGAAATAGGAAACTGTACTATGCTCATACATATACATGTATTATTTAACTACCAAGTTGTAATGTTGCTAGTTAGTAAGAGAGGGCGCCGCTCACAACAAAATTAACGATGACATTTTTTATTTTGCAAATATGCATTTGAACGTATTTTTACATTTCCATAGCACATTTAGTTCCTGGTATCTACCACAATTAATTAGAAGCTTGATTTGTTGTTTATTTAGCCACAGGGCTTCTTTTAAATCACGAACACTTCACTAAATTTGTAGTTATCTATCGTCAGTATGTAAAAATGCACAGGTTGACGAGCAATATTTATACATCTACTCACTAGTAGATGACGATGTAATGTTATAAAATAAATACCTGTATAATTGTTCAAGCTTCAAGCACATAAATTAACTATGTAATTACCAAATTGGAATGTTGCTACTTAGCAAAGGAGGGAGCAACCTACAACATTTCCTATTTTATCTCACTAAATTTCAAAACAAAATAAAAAACCAACAAACTCCAATTCGCTCCAATTTTTGTATTTTATCTATGCTCCAATTAGATGTCAAATAAAATGTAAACGTCAAGTGAAATAATTTATGGTCATTATAATTAAAATAAAGCAAAATGGGCTGGTTTTTGGCACTGATTATCATTATCTGCAGTTTATTTTTTGTCATTTCCTGGTAAATTGGGTGAATATTTACTCAGTTCCTTGTATTTAAGCTATAACCCTACTTTTAGGATTCTACCAATGATTATTTCCTGGCATTTTGAAAGAAAATATAAAGTATCTTTAAGGATAGGAAGGATAGGTCTACCATACCTAAAACTCTGTGATATACACTTATCGAAGAATGGATTTAGCATTGTAATTACTAAAATTATATGTTTCATGTTGATCGACTAATGTTTTGTTGCAGCACATAGATGAAGTAGGCGTCAAAAGTAGTTTTTTAAATTCTGAATTAACAAAACTGGTTACGCTAGTGGTTAGAGATGTTAGGATCAACAAGGATTTAAGTACAAAAAATGTGGACGAATTTGAGAGAAACCATACAATGCCTAGAGATTTGATAGATTTTAGGGATAAGAAAGTACCTCATTTTATCACCAGTTTTGCGCAAGTAAATCCATCCATTAGCTTAATTATTAATTGGTTATTGTTGCACCATGAGGGCAACGGAAACTCATTAAGTTTTATTACTTTTTAGTTTATGGCTGTGCACGTTTACAACATATCTGCCATGTTGCTCCGCTCAGAAACGCCTGGTTGCCTAGTTCACGCTACAGCAAGTGAGCTTCATTTAGACGGTAGCATATTAAAAAACGCCAAGTCGTTGTTGGTGACTGTGAATCTTATGGACGCCGAGACCAAAGTATTAAGGCATGCCGAGAATCAAGGAAAAGAAACCAGACTGGCAGAGTTTTGTTTCGGAATCTCTATGGAAACCATTTTGGTGGCACAAGGACCTCTGTCTGTCGAGGTATAACTGACCCCCAATCAAAGAACTTATCCTTAGATACGTAATATGTATTGCTTTGTTTGTCTAGGACACTTCAATTGCAAACATGCCTTAAGTTCCTAATTGGTTAGTCGATCTATTCGAGGCTTTTATTTGAAAAGAACTGTAATGTTTCGAACATGATCGGTTCGGTTCGATTAACATAATCTCTATTTCAGATCTGTTACCAACAAGCCTGTCAAGAATTTTTTTAAAAGTCATAAACCAGTTATAGATCTGTAGTAGTTTTCACAGGATTCCCTTTTTTAAAGAATGGTATAAATCAAATTCTGTACTTAGGGCCTGTTGAATTTTTTTGTTTTCTACTGGTGCCCCAAAAATGACTCAAACGTGTACAGTGAGTAATTATTTAGAAAAATTCCTAATGATTTTTTTCTGTTTAGAAACTTGATATAAAGATGTCCCACACTAGTGCTGTTATCAACGGAGGGTTTTATAACTTGGCGCAAGGTACAAAGAACCAGGAAAGCGCTCATGTTGGTCAGACAAAGGTATATTATAGAGAGGATGATATTTTTCAAAGAATTCTGCCTATAATTCCAAAAGTGAGTATTGTTATAGTTTAAAATTATATTTGTGTTTGTTGACAGTATCATCGAAAAATATAGGATGTTTTTAGAACATGTTGAAAATGTTTTAGTAGAGAACTACTTAAACGGTTGCCAAAAATTTATATTTTTATAATTTTTTTTGTATTTAATAAAATGACTGAAATTCACATTTAGTCGTCACTAAAGTACAAACTTTTTTCCAGAATTACTCTCTACATATCGACGATACATCACTGAAGGGAGCGAAAGAGAACAGCCAAATAGAATACATCTCATCATTAAAGTCCTTTGCTGTAAATTATAGATCTGTACAGCCCGAGGATAAAAATGGTTTGAACAGTAATTCTTCTGTACTATTCAACTTTTACGTGACCGATTTACTTCTGCAAAACAGCAGGGAAAAGCTCCTCGAATTGAAGCATATTAACGTAGATGCTAAGGTATTACATACATAGTAATAATAATAAAGGCACATTATTGTCAATTATGAGATCACTCCTCATAAATAAACTTACTCTCAACATTTTTCATTTTATGTATTCCTAAATAAACATACTCCGATAATGTTTTCTATATTATACACTCCTTGTAGAAACAGACCTACTTTCATAACATTTTTTATTTTATACACTCCTCGTATAAACAGACCTACTCTCAAAACCTGTTCTTTATTAATCACTCCTGGTATAAATAGAACTACCCTCAAATACTTTTATATACTTATATAAATAAACCTACTTTCAAAAGTAAGGTATGTTAATAGGAGGAATGTATAATACACAAAATGTTGAGGTCTATTTATACGAGGAGTGCATAATATAGAAAATGTTATGAGAGTAATTCTATTCATTTGAGGAGTATATAATATAGAAAATATAAAGAGTAGTTCTAATTGTGCGATGAGTGTATAATATAGAAAATGTGGTGAGTATAAAATTCCCGAGTCTTGTTCTTCAATCGTGTACTGACTTTCTTCTATATATTTCTTTATTGTGATATTTATTAACTTTTTCGATATCACATTTGTAAAAATTGATTAGTTCTTTTTTATCTCACTTATTCTTTTGTCAAGTTCTATGTTTACCTCTATTGCCAAATGATCAGATCCTATATAGGGTTGGTTTAGATTTTGTTTGTATTGTTTTACATTCATAATACCATTATTGATAAGATATGTACGTTGTACACCATGTAATTTTATTTTCAATCCATCTTGACTTTTATTCTGGCTTCCCAATTCATCAAATATGTTTACCTCTTTATGTACACCTTTGTCATATCCCCATAAAAATAAATCAAGAGGATTTAGATCAGGCGACTTAGTAGGCAATTCTATATTTGTTAAATATTTTCAAGAATTAGAATTTTTAATGCCTCCACACTTAAATGAGTAGATTTGCTGACTGAACCACATTTATTTTCCAGCTGAAAAATTACATAGTAAACATATATCTGCAACAAAATTCTCTGCTCCTGATGTACGACCACAACACTATCCACAAGTGGGTGTGCACGAACTTCCCAAAAAGCAAACAGAAAATCCCTCCCCTCAGGGTCGAGAACACCAAAAACGACAATGGCTCACTGAATGACTATTTAGCCACCAGGGAGACGAGTTCTGTGCTGGAAAAAATTATCGAGAAGCTGTGTATTAATTTTTGTGCCGAGCTGTGCCAAGTTCTGGCCATCGTTAAGCTGAATGAGCAGAATTCTTCTATAGGTTTTAACCGGATCAGGCTGATGCTGGATCAGTCACAAGATAAGAGAGGTAAGTTGCGTGCAAAATGAATCAATATATTAGTTGAAAGCAGGGCCTTGGTCTTCAGATCTTGCCTGATGTCTTGGTAATATTCTCTTACGACTTTACTCACTACTTTATTATTATTATTTTTATTGTTAAGATAATGTCGTTTGTGTTTGCAGGGTCTACATATAAATCCTACTTGGCGAATCTCTTTCTCAGCGATCGACATTGGACCATGGATTTTCTAGTGGAATCCTTCTGGTGGTCTTTCAAGGAGTGGAGCCAAGACACCAATGTTTCCAAGGTCATGCACATTTGGGGCACTCCTCTGTACCTCGGCATGGGTCTTGTTAAGTTTTGCACCGCCCAGAACGGAGAAATTAAGTTGGGATCCTTGTTGGATACGGTGCAATTAGAGTGGTCTCTGGAATTGGCGGACTATGTACTTTTAGCTCTCAGGTAGGGACAGAAAATTTTGATATTCGGCACAAAAAGTATATTACTTAAGGTAGTTATATCGCAATTTATGTTATTTAAGAAAGTCATGTAACTTTCAGCAAATTTAATTCACATGTCAATAAACATTCTGGTACAATATGAACTCCATTTAATGTACCGTTTCTGAGATTCATTCACTCAAAGTTTTTGACATTTAGCATTGCGTTTATGGACGACATGCGAAATAAATTGATGTCGTAACACTATTTTCCCTGTTACTGCTGATTCTTATTTAAGAATGATCTCAAAAACGAGGCAAGTTTGAATTAATTCCTGACGAAGCATGTGTATAAACATCAAGATGATTCACCATCTAATAACATAATAGCAGTTACCCGAAAATTAATGAAATAATTGAATGGGGACATGAGTAGTAGACGTGGCAACGTCGCTCTATTTCTAATACTTGGCGCGGATATTTGAAAATATTTTACGTTTATTTTAAATGCCGTTTCATATAAGTAAGTAGAAGATTTACAAATTTTCAATCCGATTTTATTTATTGTATGTGTAATAATATATTTTTTCATTAATTTATTAAAGGAGGTAAAAATATATTGACATTAGTGACGAGTCGATCAGCTGGCGTCAGAAATTATATGCGGCGTTGCCAAATCTTTCCCAATTCTCTCTATGTCTCTCACGTCTCAACTTTATCAATTCTTTAACAGATGTCGCACCTCTCGCGATGTAACTACCTAGGGAACGTAATTTTCAAAATTAAAATTCAATTGTTTCAATAAATCGTTTCCCATAGAGATGCAGACATTTTTGCTTTTTAAATAGTATACTTTGAAAATGCCAAGGACATTCATATCATATTCTTTTTCTCCTAACGTTGTCTCTTTTATGAATTATTAATCCTTAATTTTTAGATGCTTCAACCAATATGGAAAAATAAAATTTAGCAAATCTACAACTCCTAGTAGAGATACAGATGATTTCAAAAAGATCACGTTTAACCTTGTCGTGACTCACTTCAACTTTTTCTTACAGTCCCAGAGTAGAGGTAAACAATCGCTTCTTCATTAACAATCTTCGAGTTTCTAAATGCGTTATTCTTTTCAGAGTATTTTGTATCTCGGCTGAACACGATAAACTTGGACAAGAACTGCAATGTAACCAACGTGAAATTCGAGGAATTTAAAATGTTCAGTTTGAACAACACCGGCGATTACTACACGTGCATTCGCACGGAAGATATATCTAACTACAAGGTGTTCGTGAAGACCGTCCACCTGGAAATAATCAAGAAAAACGATAAACAAATCACTGAGACAACCATGACCTTGTTAGATGTGATAACGACTTACTGGTCAGCTAATTTTCACATGAAATCTTTGCTCTTAATTAGAGATATGAGGGACTTCTTGAATGGTGTTAAGGAAGAATTAGGAATCAAGGATGTTGCGAGGAGTGCAGAGAGATATGTTAATAATTTGAATATTCTAGGAAAATTTGAGTTTCATATTGAGATCAGTCAGGAGCATAATGCCAGGGTAGCATTAGGTAAGCAAGTAGTAGTAGTTCAAATGTCCCGCTCTTATAAATAGACTTGTACAAATAGTTTAGACAAGCACCAAAGAAAAAATACTCCGGACAGCCAGGTTAAGTAATCTTAAATGTATTTTTTTACTCTCAGTATACCGAGTGTCCCTGAGATCAGGTACATCACCACTTTTTTTTTGTATTCCGAGTAAAAAATTCGAAATTAGGGCACAGAATATGTGGCATCCAATTTCGTTTTTTCAAAGTCACTTCTGATTCGACTTTGATTGTGAAATAAATATTGTAAAGGAAATCCAATACAAATAATAATAATAATAATCATAATTTCTTAATTCTGTAGATTGTGCTGACCAAATTTAATATATTCTTCATTTTCATATTTGTAAAGAGTATAATAAATATTAATGTATTTTTAGAATGTAATAAGTACTTTACTTTGTAGAGGAACTAACGATTACCAGAAAGTGTGAGGACCTTACACAGCCTGTCGACATGTTCCTCAACACTTCCCTCATAATATCGATAGACGATGCTGACATTTTCACCATAAAAGGAATCGATTTTCACAAAATCACGAGCCATCCGGTGATATTCGCCGAAAGGTCTGATGTAGGCAGCTTTTCGATACCTTTCAACAAGACCTGGGGCATTTCCATCGACTTATTCAAGGCGATGTTCCCAAACGAACACAACTTCGCCGAGGCCGTTCAAAATCAGTTTGTGTCGGTATTTAAGTGGCTGAAGATTATTCATAATGTCAAGAAGGATAGATCCCACGATAGCCCATTGCCTAGCGACCTATTAATAAATGTACGTTTATTTATTTATTTTTTTGTTAGAAATGAATGATAATATTTATTCCTTTAGATAAAGGAGTTTTTGCTCGAAATGAGCGATGATCCGTTTGAGGTCAAATTGAGAGACAATTTTGAGCTGCTAGAGGACGAATACAATGAGAGCTTGAAGAGGCAGAAGATGCTAAAGGACAAGGTAAAAAATCTTATTTTAATGCTGCACTCAGTGGGCTAGAATTGGAAAAAGTTTCAAGAATCCAATTTTGCATTCATTGACTCTAGCACCTACATTGTGGCATTGCCACATTATTCCAATATTTACGATGAAAAATGTATTTGCATAGGTCAACAGTAAAATCTGCATTTTGATAAGTTTGACCATCATTTCACTTTGAATTACTTACACGTCGATATTCATTGTTATCTATTTTCTAGATATGATTCCATCAGTCATAGAGTCACACCACTGATTCCATACAAATTGAGTTTTTCTCTAAGAATTCACGCTCACGTGATCCACGCTCTCGAAGACTTTTAAAAGGTCCAGGCTGTTTGTAACAGGTTTCTTTTTATTTAAAGACTCAAGCGTTTTTACTATTGCTTGGTTTTCCTTTATTGTAGATTTTCCCTCCCTAAATTTGTTTTTACTATTGGACACTGTTTAGCCAAAAACTTTCCTTTATTATCAGGATTCGGATATCACTTACACCAAGGTAAAAAGCACTTTCAGATTATATAACAATGTTTGTTATCTTAGAACCTACTGTTTACTATTCTTCTTAAAGCTACACTATCTTTACAAAACCAAACAGGCAACCAAGAGTTTAAACTAAAGTTAGGCTACCGTAACAGAAGCTAGTGTTAGAAGGGCGATGACGGGCGGTTAATGAGACGGTAATATGGTAAAAGGTTAGTGAGTGGTGCTGATGGCCAAGAGCGATAAAACGGGCAGTAGTACAGACAGTGCACGAATGCCAGGAGTGAGTAGGCACTTACAAAGTTTACTTACTTCCTCCCGTTGCTGGTGGGCATGGTGCTGCTGGTACTTTCGGAGTCGACTGCTTACGGCGGACGATCGGTATGTACTGAATGCTGGCTTGTGGAAACTGAAATAGACTAAAGAGCTGCTAGAGTGGGGAACTGCGTAGCCGGAATGCACACCAGTTCTGGGACTTAGAAAATTCAAGCGGTCTTACTTTCAAGTTATCCTCACGGTCGGTCAGAACTAAACTCTCCTACAAACTGTGGACTGCTTGATGAGAAGCAGACTGGTTCTGCGCAGGTGCACGTTTGCAAGCAGAAGGAAAATTATTGGAAAATTCCTGATAGAATAAAATGAATTGCGATTTCAGCGGATTGATTTGCAATTGCAGTCTTCATTTGTTTGTCCATGCTAGATTATTGTTCAGCATTATTTGAAGTTTGTCACTTGCCTTTGTAATCGTACGTTCCTGTGAGATTAAGGCTGTATCATCAGCATTTTGTAAAATGTGTGACAGTTGTTGAGGTTATTGATTAGTAAATATGTCGTAACAATCAGTGTTATATAATAGTGGAGATAGTGAGGAACGTTTTTCTGTTTTCATTTTAGATTGCCGATCTACTGAAAACTCACCTTCACATGCCTGCTGGGAAAGTGGAAGAGTTGTATGCAACGTTGAAGAAGAAAAACGCCGAGATTTATGTTCAGAGGTCCAAGTTGATGTACAAGGCGGCACCACCTAGGACACGTTTATTTGCTTGGAACATGACAAACGTGGAAATATTGGTATACAGTTTAGTTTGATTTAGATCTGGAAGGGACACTGTCTATGAAGTGCTTTCCACAAATAATCTAACTTTAACACAATACACTTGAATACTGTTATGACACGCATTTCGTCAATAAAGTTGGTATCATCTGGAGATAATTAAAGTTAATGAAATGCACGTCGAGTAATAGTATGTTCGTATCTAGTGATCAAGTGTTTTAGAGTTTGTAGAAACTACTTCATAGGTGATTTGATTCTTCCAGATGAACCGAAATGATGAATTCCATTCTTATAGACGATTTCAAACCATTTAGTTTAAATATTTGTGTGGATAGAAATTTTCTGAAAATGCATATGTTAAGTTCACAAATATTTGTTGCATTGTTTGTTTTGCTAGATTCTGGCCGACACGACCATACACGGAGCAGAAAACGTCATAAAAGTAATGAGAGAAATAGACGGAGACAGCCCTTGGCCCGAGGAGCCCATAGAATTCTCCACCCTATGGTGCCGGGTTGTCTCGTTTCGTTGTGCCGAGTGGAAATTTCAACTTAGGGATTTTCCCCAACCCTTGCTCGGCATCAAGCAGTGCTATATTTGCGGACAGCTGGTTGGGGCGGAACAGGTGGCACCAAAAAGAGGTACGACTACTTATAATAATAATAGTAATAATCTTTATTGAAACACTTCTACATAGCGTCATCCTTTGCACATCCCTTGTGATCTATGCCTTGTATTAGTTAGCCTCCCTTTGTTGTATGACACGTCTAACAGCATGCTGTTTGTCGCGGTTGTCTATGACCGCCAAAATTCTCTACCATCAGCTTCTTGGTGTCGTAAGTTCAATGTTTTGGGGAACTATTATTATAACTTTCCCTGAACTATCAACCTAATGCCTGTAGTTTCTTAATAGCAAAATCAAATAAAATAGGAATTGGTACCACATAATAATAAAAAACAAACAGTTGTGCAGGGTGTTTCAATATAACTAATCCTCATCAGCACAGCAAAGCTCAGAGATGGATTGATCTGGGACATAAACTAAAAGATAGGTAAAAATCCAGCACTTTATTCATAAAAATAGACAAACTGTTAATATCTGTATATGACAGAAGTGTGATAAGGACATCAAATATAGTTTGTTTTAAGGTTAAATCCGATAAATCTTACATATCTTTTGTGCAGTTTTGAATTAAATACTCTCTTTTGATATATTATACTTTATTTAAATGCTGTATATGTGGCAACAGTGCTGGCGTTGGCAAGGACCTCTTTCTTCTGCCGATGATGGGCAATTCTGAGATGAACTCGTAGATGTCCGTGGCAAAGCCTATGATATCCATTATGTAGTCGAAAGCCACACCTATCAAGTCATCTGTCAGAGATAGATTGTTTGCTTTTCTTGCCGTTTTACCCTAGAAAAAAGACGTATATTTTTTAAACGATTTAAATGAAGTTACTTGACAGATGTATAGGCTTTTAACATTGCACTATAGAAAAGTTGCTAATAACATTCAAACATTAGTAAATTTTAGAATTTTCACTGTATAAGGTTGGTCAAACCTTGTAACATATGATTTCGGACTAAATTATAAGCTAGACTAGTGGATCTGTTTTTACTACAGCACTCAGGCGTTAAGGCCCATTGTGCTTGTAGGGATCTACAGTTTTGTGTGAACTCCAAACCACAGTCTTTGACTACCAACTTTAACCCACCCTCGGCCATCTCATCGCCTTTTTGAAGGGTCACTAGCCTTTCGAATCTTCTCTGGGGCGAAGACAGTTCCCTGTGCCCTCGACACCACTTTACTTAGTGGCTTAACGGTCCGAGACTGTCTCAGTTGATAGCCTACTGACTAATAAATGAGATACTTTGGTCACCTATCCAAATGTCAGACTTGACCAACGTGCCTTAACATCGCTGATCAAGTGCCGGAAATTGAATCGGTGACCGTACCTTGTCCCATTAAAAAAACTATAAGCTTGATTAAAAGATAACCTTTATTTGGGTTTTAGTAGGTTTTTTAGTCTGTTCAGTGATCATTGAAATAATGGAGCACTCTTGAATACTATGCTTTAGCAACAATTAAAGAAATGTAAATTCGCATATACGACTATAATCTATTGGCTCATGAAAGACAGAGGTCCCCAAACTTTTTATAGATAATTGTTCAAATTATTAACCTTGGTCAGTTTTTCCAAAATGCTCCTAGATAAAAAAAGTATAGGTTTTTGTGGTATAAATAGTAATAAAAATGACAAATCACTAACCGTTTTTTATTTCTATTGAATATTTTTTTTTTACATACGATTTATACACTTTATATCGTTTTTGGTAGTTTATTAGAAAAATATATCTTTTAAATAATAGAGCGTTATGTTTTATTCTTAATTATAATATTAAAAAAAATAACTTGTGCTTATACAATATACATATAGGGCAGTTTCTTGAATACATTTGTTCTATTTCTTTCTTCTACAGAATATAGGTTCGGTTTATGGTTTGTGTAAGAGTTGTTGGGTTTTCTTGATGATCTCCAGAGTAGCATCAAACACTTGCCCGTAAGAAGGCGTTGGTATTTGATATTGCGGTATTTGGGGTATATGTGGGATTTGGGGTATCTGAGGAATTTGAGGCAATTGGGGTACCGGTAGAGAGTAATAACGTTTAACCTAAAACAAAAATGATGAGATAATCTTGTATATAAAATTATACTTTTATCGGTTATGTGTTATTTTACAAACGAGGCAAAAGTGGTTAAAAACTTACATTAACATGCCCAGGCTTCGATGGTATACTTACTCGTTGGAATGTCGGAGTTATAAAAATACGGATGCCTTGTATTAATGGTTGACAGCCAGGCATGCCTATTCGCGTGGGGCATGCCATATGGAGGTGTTTCAGTTTTCTCAAGTTTTCTCTTGGTGTAAATGTAAACATAGTCAAGTGCTAGTAGAGTCAAAGAATTTGGTATAAGAGACGTTCTTAAGAGTGTACAGAAGATTTTAAGACCGTTAAAAAGGCAACAGGTGTATATGGATGGCAATCATACTACTACGTCCAATTGTGGAAGGTAGATATGTCCGAAGTTTATGTTGTTCCATCTGTCGTTTATCATGCACTAAACTATTTTTGTTAAAAGGCGAAAAACATAATTATTAACACTTCATTAGCAAGCTACTTATGAGATAATTGAAACAGGAAAAAATTAGATACTGATATCGTTTTTGATAAATTAGTCGTTTATATGATGAGGAAAGTTTTGCTGCAGGTCCTTAATGTTGTACTCTTGAGATATCCCCATGAGAAAAATCGAGTGGAGTAAGGTCTGCAGATCTCACCGGCCACTCAATTGAACTTCTTCCTCCAATCCATCCAAATGTAGTCACTCCGAATACCTTTGGAGGTTAATTTTCTGAATAATTGGCGAAACCCATTGACTATGTTTCTAAGGGGAACACATTTTTAGTATAATATTAGTATACTCATCTTCATCCCTCTACTCTTCACAGCCACCCTTTCAAAAACTCAAGTAGTAAAATTTTTTTTGTACAGGAAAGAAACCACTGTGCTATACCGTTAATGTTGATCATTTTTAAAAATTTGAATTTTTGCACTTTATTCATGAACAGACTATTTTATCAAATTAAACACTAACAGTATCTAATTTTTTTCAGTTCTGATACTTCGTTGTCTCTATTGACCAGCCTATAAATATTAGAAGAAAATATATTACCACAATATTATTTTGAAAACATTCTCACCCTTCTGTTCCTGCCATTTTGCCTTTGTTGGCAGTTTACAAAAACATCCGATACCAGCAACACGAAGAACAAACTCACGATTCTCGACGACATCTTCTAAGTTTTATAGTTGGCAAAGGAAAACAGCTTGAGGTGCACCTCTGATCAATATTCTCTCAGGACTATTTGCATTTGAATTATGATTCTGCACTATTTCCAGTAATTACTCCTATTTGTCCTTGTACGTGTCGGTATGGATATGGTGTATTAATATATCAGTGATCTTGATGAGATTAGGTGGCCTTTTTTGTAAAATAATTGCGGTGCCTGTTGTGAGTAATGTCACATTTAATGTTTATTACGGTTTGTTAGTGTGTGTAATGTGCTTGTGGGTAATTAAATAGTGATTAGTTGAGCTGTTATGGGTGGATGTTTTTGTTATTCTTTGATGTGGATCTGCTGGTTTTCTTTTATACCCTAAAATTTGTTTTATGACTTTAAACCAAATAAGTTATTAACAGAAATTTCATATTAAACAGAGTTACTTAAAAATAAATATAGAACATTTTTGTCTTCATAAAATGAAAAATTTTTGATATATTTTTGTTTAAAAATGGCCATTGAAAGAAAATATTTTGTTATCATATTCTTTTTCAAGTCGATTTAGGGGTGGTTTTACCCCCTAAAGGGTGAATATTTAGTATTTTTTTTTTTTTTAGTTATTAATACATTTAAAATACCGCTAATATGCAAAACATATTTCAAACTTAACTTTTTTATGGCACTTAAATTTAGGGGTTTTAAAGGATAATTAAGGCCAGTTTTACCCCCAAAAGTGGGTTAAAATAATCTCTTAAGTATTGTTTAAAAATGGCAATTGATTCGAATCGAAAGCAAATAGTAAAAAAAAAAATTAAACAGGCATTTGTTATTTTACATCATTTTAGGGGTAGTTTTCACCCTCTCCAATTAACCCCTTTTTATAGTGTTATTTAAGATTAATATTCAAATTATTGCAAAAAAATCCCAAAAAGGGTTGTTTTTTTTCATATTTCGGGAGTTGTCTCATATTTTAGGAGTTCGGAAACACGATTTTCGAATCAGCGACTCAAAAAACCCATATAGTAACAAAAAAATATATTTAGGATACATTTTTGTCATCATACAATAAAAATCTTTTAATTTTTCTGAACATTTTTCATACTTTTAATAGATTTCCTAATTTGAGAAAATTAATAATTAAAAAAATAGGAGGCTTACGTGACACCCTGATGGTTTCTGAATTTAAATGATTACTGACTATTGATATCGTAGTTCTCACCTATTATAGAAATGTGACCAAATAAATTATAATTAAATTCATAAATAGAGAAATCCCAAGAACTAACGACTAAAACAATTTTCGTTTTAATGTCCGAATGAAATATATCCTGAGTAATTTTATAGTTTATTATTCTAGGTGCATGTATTGTTACACCCATTTTAATATTAATGTACCACATGTGTACAACCTATTATGGTTTTTATTATTATTCGATGATCTGAAAGGAAGTGGACCTTGGATGTGACACTGACATTGAAATTATTTTTAGACCACAACCCTGATTATTGTTTTCGATGTTTGTGGAAATCATTTCAGTCTTCGGAGTTATCTTTTTGATCCCTGTTGATTATATCTAGATGATTTTTATTTTCCCATTTCATTTACCATTTTGAATTTTTAACATCAGATTCAGTATCAGCAGATGTTGGAAAAAATAAATGAAATAAATTATGATGTTCTGTCATTTGTAATTTTTAGGTTGATAACAAAATTTTCTTTATTGCATATTCTGAAGAAGCCTTACAAGTATAGTAACAATTAGATTAGATTAGAAAAGAAGAGTTGGCTGTTCGACCACTGCAACCTCTGTAGTTCATTGTGGCGCTCTTGTTCTAGTTTTCTTTCTATCCAGCTTTGTTTTTTGAAGCATGCCAAAGATTAAAATTTTTTGACTGCTTCTTCAGAAAAAAATTATTGATGTCGGAACTCTCAAAAACGTCAATTTTTTCTCAAGAGATTCTCTCGAAAACTGTTAATCCTAAAAAAAAAAAATTCAAATAAAAAAATCGCCTTTATCCTTCATTATTTATTTATTCTCGATGTACTTAGTGGAGAGATAAGAAAGTTTCTTGCCTCCTATATTTACTTAATAATAATAATAAATGTCTTTATTAAACAAACAGAGTTTGTTTTCACTGCAAATTTTCACATATTATTTTCAAAGCCTTAGGAAAATAATTCATATTTTGTTTAAGAAACTAGTATATCGTTAAATGATCTTACTAGTTTTCAGGGGCAAAAGACTTTTCAAGGGCATCTAGTCTCTTCATCCTCAGAAACCACTTGCAATATGTCTTACTCCATTTTCTCATATTTCTTCTCGAAATAATTGGTTCCTGAGGACATTTTTTACTTAATGATTATATTTTATATAGGAATTACTACAAAGTGCTACAAATATTTCCAATAGTTTTTGGACGGTGAGCAATTAAACTAGGAGATCGGGCCCTAATTGTCGTGAATGTATATATTGTGTCAAGTGTATTGCTGGATAGACTCTTACACCTTTACCTACATTATTATTATTATTATTAACCTTGAAATTTGATTATTTTTAATATATTTAGAGAATTGTTGGGAATTTCTTGTGTCTGTATGCTCCACAGATCTTATCAGTGAAATTAAATTTGTTTCTTATATTTCCCATGATATATCTATTCATGTGGATGATCCCCATTGAACTGGTAGATTCGTTAATTTGAATTTGGTGTATTGGCGCTGCTTTACTGTGTCGCTACTTCTAGTAGTAGGTAGTTGTATCCTACAGATGATCTACTTGAATTATCTCACATCTTCATTTCATCAATGCAAAATGAAAATTTTTTAATGAATCGTTTACTTAAAATGTTTCGGGTGTTGTATGAGAAAATTGTGTTAGTTGTGTCAATCATTTGTTATTTGTTGTCTCTTTCAGCTACGAGGACCGTCGAGGTGCACCTAGGGGAGCCTTTTGAACCATTTACCATAGAACGAGGTATGCTCCCCCTAAAATATTACCACGACTTCAACTGTGAAGTAGAATCTTACAGTTATGCCTTTGGACCTTGCTGGGAACCCGTGATAGCACAATGCAACTTAAGTAAGTAAACATTTTAAAAATAATAATAATAATAATAAAATATTACCTAATATTCTTAAAACTATGTCCGAAATTGTTGTACAGGTTTCAGTAATATATCGGCTCCATCACGTGATCCCTCTCCACCTCTGTCTTTTTGGGATAAAATGAGACTCTTGCTTCATGGTAGACTTACCATGGTTGTGCAGAAACTCAAAGTACTCCTGCATGCCTCTTTGGACCCATATAACACTACGGAAGAAATGGCTTTGACTTGGGAGAGAGTCGTCATGGACTGGACTAATGGTAAGTAGGTAAACGTCGAAAAATTAGTAGAATAGCTTGGTGAAAACAAGATATAAATTTTTATCTGTAAAAAGGATTCTCAAATGTAAATATATTTATTTTCTCTAAATTTGCAGAGAATACTCAGAGTAACATTTAACAGTATTTTAAAACACATTTATAAATATTCTTTTCTTATATCGACTTGCTAAAATTTGGTCAAGGATATTGAATACACCCTGTATTTGTGACTTTAAAAGTAATGTTTTATTTCAGCAAAATTCGTGTACAAGGGAGACTTGAACATTTTCGTGAGGACAGCTTCGAAGTACGATGATGTACAGCTCCTACGATTGCCCAACTTAAAACTAATTTTGGGAATTCACTGGGTGTGCCTGGGAGATCCCAACGATCACTATAACGTCATACAATGTGCTCCTGACAAAGTTCCTGAGTATTCAAGCAATCAGGTACGTTTGCAGTACACGTTATGGATCAAGATTAACCGGGTTTTCTTAGGTTCACGATTCCTTCAGAGCGTTCCGCTCACAGAATGTCAACTTGAGCATCGTCTTGGAGACCAGACCTGTCCCCAATGAGCCGACTTCTCGCCCTATTTTACTTCTCTACGGCAGTACGCTGCGATGGATAGAAAGCTTGAAGCTGATCTTGTCTGGTGTGACCAGACCTACGAAAAGAGGCAAGATATTCAACAATTTGAGAGCGAGGAAAATCCAGCTCAGCAGGCATTATAAAAAAGTAAGAGGTTGTAGACAACAGAGCGTATGCATCAAAGTCATTTGCATTCATTTTGTAGGCATTTAAAAACTCCAATAAAAGCAGTGCATAGGATCTATCAATATTGTTGATAAAATCAACCCGCTACTAATATGCTCAGTTTTCAATGTATTATTGACCAAAAGAACGAATAAATTTAATATTGTTATTATTATTATTATTTCTAATTAAAAAAAATTAATAACCAAAGATATTTTATACACTATCGTTTTTACTGGAGTTTTTAAGTATAACACTTGCTGAAACCAATCGCAAAATTGAATATAAACAAAAATACTTTCATTTTACAAAAGCTGAAACTTTGAGGTTATGCGTGCCATATGATGCATACGTGCCTGAAGATCTAACCGTTCTTTTCAAGCTTTACATCTATTTAAAGATTAAATTTGAACACTAGGTTTTCTTAAATAGATGCTTTTCTTAAATGTATTTACTATCACTATGGATATCAACACTTTCTTATTTCTATAAAAAATTGTCTGTTGTTTTTAATCTTGTGTCATTTTAGGTGCATCTGTTGATGGGGTTGCATACATTCGAGGTCTGCTATTGGATGTCTTTTGCAACGCAAAGAGGTTGCGAGCTGCATGGGGGACGATTATCATCCAGTTCAGGTAGATTTATAAGTAACTCGTTACATAACATAATCCGTCCACAGCTGGAAAATTATTGTGGGATGTCCTCCATCAAACTCGATACAAGTTGCAATGTTTGAGTGTTGAAATTAAATGTTGCTAACATGTTTTTATTACACAGTCAAAAACAGGGGCGGTTTTAACATGTTTGCCGCCCCCGGCACCATTTTAAGATGCCGCCCCTACTCTTTAAAAATATAACATAATATATATGCTACCCAAAAAATGTTTACAAAAAAAAATAATACTTACAAATTATTTTTTTTATTTTAAAAGAACAAAGGACACTACACATTAGAGGTGAGTGGTATATAAAATGACTTTTCTGTATGACACCTATTTATTACAAATAAAGAAGAGATAAAATAATTTTAAAAATAAAATAATTAAAAAAATATGTATACAAGGTAAAGACGAACTTTTCTTCCTTTTTACTTCCCTCGCATACCGAAGGGAAGTATTGTATTCGAGAAAAAATCACCCTCCGAGATTTTTTCGGATTCTGACGTTTCAGAACACGTAGATTCCGAAAATATAGGTTTTTCAATTCCGTCAGTCTGTCTGTCTGTCTGTCTGTCGGTCTGTCTGTCTGTCTGTCTGTCTGTTGGTGCATTAACTAAAAAACTACTTGACGGAGAGCAGTCAAATTTGGTAGGTAGTTAACCCTACTGTCAGCGAAGAACTGGTAGACTTTTCACTGAAAAATATACAGGGTGGACCGTCTAAACGGAATAAATAGTGAAAAAATGTATTTTTTGCTCAAATTTAAAATTTCCACGTTTCATGACGCGCTAAACCTATTTCAGAAAAAAAAATTGTTTGAAAATTTTTTTCAATCATTTTTGAAAAAATTTTTACCACTAAAAAAAATTTTTTTTTTGTTCAAACTTAAAATTTCCACGTTTCATGGCATTCTAAACCTATTTAAAAGAAAAAAAAATTTTGAAAATTTTTTACCAACATTTTTCAAAAAAAAATTTACCACCAAAATAGATGAATTTTTTTTTCTCAAAATTTAAAATTTCCACGTTTCATAGCGTTCTAAATCTATTTAAAGAAAAATTAAAAAAAATTTAAAAATTTTTGAAAAAATTTTACCACAAATAGATGGAATTTTTTTTTCCGATTGAAAATTTTCACGTTTCCATGGCATTCCAAATTTATTAAAACAAATTTAAAAATGTTTTAGAAAAATAAAAAAAATGAAAACATGTTTTAGTAATCTATTTATCACCATTATAGAATAGACGAAATATTTTTTTGCTCAAATTTAAAATCCACGTTTCATAACATTCTAAACCTATTTCGGAAAAAAAAATTTGCAACATATTTTCACCAATTTGGAAAAAAATTTAACACTAGAATAGACAGAAAACATTTTTGAAAATTTGTTCTATATTTTAATCACCACTATACTTCCACTCCATTACGTGAATGTGGGATTGAAAATGTGAGAGATAGCAATAATATTTGGCATATCCTATTATATACTTTTATTGAATAATGGCATCCCAAGAAATAATTGAGTCATGGTGGACATTTATAAAGGTATTTGCGCAAGCCTTCCATATTTGGCACCTGTTATTTAGTATATTGAACTTTTGCAGTTGGATGAACACTCTGTATATTTTTTTGACCAAAAGTTATCAGGTTTTCTTTGTAATAATACCAATAATTATATTCCGATTATTATTCCCAATGTCATTTCGTAATTAATATTTTTTTTTGAGTGACTGTCATGCACAAATAACGAGGGAAGTTCTGTGCAAATAACTTTACCGATTTTTTTACAGCAAAATCATTGATTATATCTCCTGTTTTCATAGTTTTTAAAATTTCATTTTCAATATTTAATAGTGTTAGTAAATTTAGCATTTCCTGCGTCATTGTGGACCGTAAGTAATTCTTTACCAGTCGCAAGGTCGAGAAACTCCTTCCCTCAGAACAGTTTGTAGCGGGAATTTATTTTCTAATGTAAATTAGATATGAAAGCAAGCCGCTTCTGGCTGCCATCCATATTACTCGATGCGTTGTTTTGGCTTCAATGGGACTGTCGCATTAGCGGAATCATAAAAACGACTAAAGCAATATTCAAAAGAAAAAATTCTGCCGCCCTTGAAATTTTGCCGCCCTGGGCACTCGCCCAGTGTGCCCAGTGGTAAAACCGCCACTGGTCAAAAATGTGATAGATGTCTGATTAAAATCATTTAATGGGATGTTCTAAATAGGTCTTACGATCTCTCATAGAGGACGCCTCTTCACAACTTGTGCTTATTATTTTTGTGAGGTTATGTCTTTGTTACTCTTGAAAAATTGGATTTTTTTTCCTTTTATATTTCTGACTTAAACAGGACTATATTTTCTTATGGTAAAATTGAGATATATGTTTTTCAAGAGTGACTCCACTAGATCTAACCTCAAAAATTAGAAGCAAAACTTTTCTATGTGACAGTTGCATATGTGACGCTTTCTATGATAGGACTATATTAATTCTATTCGATTTCTGAAACGTACTCTATACCTTATTTCTGTTCCAGTTTTGATATTGTAATAAAAAATGTTTTAAAAATATTGCATTTCAACACTCTCTAAAACTGTTGAATTAGAACATATATTTATTAGGTAAACTCCTCTAATTTTTACTACCTTAAAAATGTTCGTAAACTTTTTTAAAACGCTCTGTATAATAACTTATAAACGTGTGATTGTTCCAGAACACACGTTATCTTTGACCACCATCGATGATGGCCTGAAGCATCGACCCAAAGCGGAATGGTCGGTGGTCTACATGAACTCCGAGCTGAACGATTTCGAGATATGCCTAAAAAGTGCCCTACAAGATGAATCCGAGATAGAGGTACCTTCACCGGGTAAGCCCGTAGAGAAATACTACTGCTTGTCGGTGGCAAAAGTTTCGTACGGTAGGGAAACGGTCGTTCCCAATCAAAACATGAGTGAAAGGAACAAGGACATCCCTACGCATAGATTGGTGGTGTACGACCTGAGAGGGGCTTGGACAAAGAAGAATAGGAACATCGCGTTTGCTTTATTTGACACGTTCATGAAAATTACGGTGAGTCATAAGAATTTAATTCTATGAGGTTTGTCCATATTCATAGGAACTTTTTTTTTACTTTGAAAAGTTCTATGACAGAGCAATTTGATGTAAGCTATTTGGGACAACTGGTATAGCGTAAGTTTTCCTATAAAAATCTCTATGTGAGAACGGAGTTATACTTGACCGAATTATTTATTCTTCTACTTCATTATACCAGTATTCATATAAAACCTCAAATAATCATAAAAATATTCTTTTGTGTAGAGGATGAAGAAAAATTTATCTACCGAAGCCCTCAAGGGTTTCCGAAAGGACAACACATCAACGCCTCTTAAGAGAAGAAACACCGACCCTTCCAGCACACCTCCAAATGCTTCTATACAAGTAAGTCATCATTTTTATTAAACTATCGTTCTTTACCATTACTTTCTCCTAGGCAATTCAGTCGTCTTCTACAGTTCAAGACGCCCCCTCGCCAATTAGCAAGCTGCAGTCGGGCCACGCTGCCAACATGCTACAACAACTAATAGCCGAGGCAGACAACAACTCAGTGGTATACAGCGACGATCTCTCAGCTGTTTCTAGGCAGCAGCATTTACAAGGGCTGCAGGCGTGCCAGGAGGACGACGTACAACACAAAAATTGGCAAAGTACTTTTTTACGTTCAGCTAACGGCGTGTTTTAATCCGCGGCATTTCTTTTAGTTGCCCTGGTAAATGCCCAAGTATTGCTGAAAGGTTGCGAAACGAAAGGGTACGTGATATTAAGTGCTGCCAAGGCCGAGATCGGTCAGAGGATACACAGGCCTGCATGGAAGGACAGAACGTTGGTGTCTAAAACCACGTGGGTGGGGAGTTTGGAGTGTATGCAGTACTATGCCACTGTGAATGCTGGAGAGACTGACACTGTCAATGGTAACGAGTTAGGATTTTTGTAAAAATAAGTGCAGTTTGATATAGATAGAAAATAAATATTTATTTTTGCCTGTTTTTTTAAGAACCACTGGTTCTATTTTAGGAGCAAGGGTAATTTTTTGTTATATAAGTTACAACTATTTCATTACGGGTCATTGAGAAAGAAGCAAAATTGATTTGGCAAAATATCATTTTTGCTTCACACATGTCAGGCTGAATTTCCTATTTCACCGGTGCAGTTTATGATGCCGATAAAATGCCAATCTTTCTTTTTCCGCAGAAACATCATACCACCCTCCAGTCGATGTATTTTTTTAGTTATGAACAAATACTTAGGTGTTTCTTTCATAATTTTTCCTAAACAATCATGGTTAAATAAATGAATGTGCAAAATATTTATTGGTCACTAAAGTTGAATAAATTGTCTTTGAAATGCACCTTCAGCATAAATTTATCGCAAGTATAGCTTTCTATATAGCTTCTACCAAATCTTTTATTCCATATTTTGAGTATAAGGTGTTATGAAATGTATTTTGTAAAAAAATGTGATTATTAAAAATGTTTATGTGGTTGATTAAATCAAATAGATATACTAACCATTTGAATATAAACAAAACTTGCCCATAAGGTAAAAATGTTTATAATTTTCTCAATGAAAAAATGTACCCATTTGTCCTCATAGAAATGTGTATTTGAAATTTGCTTAATTTTTGCAATTTTTAAGGAAAAGCGACAAATTATTTTATTGCTAATATCATCGATTTCTGAAAGAGTAAATGAAAATAAACACCCTTACAGTCTCATTCATCCCAAAAAGTTTTCTTTCGTATGCAAATTTTAAGACATTTTTATTTGTAGTTTTGAACCATCTTGCCCCAACAGATAAGGTAAATATATGTTATTCTTTCCAGAAAATATAATGTGGCTGACGGTGGACAATATACAAGAGAAGGGTTCTGCAGAAATATCGGAGCCTTCGGAAGTGCCTAATATGGTGGGAAGCGGAGTATCCGTGGGAGCAGTCGTCAGTGACACGGTCGGGCCTAGCAGCTCAAGACAGGTACAACAATTGGATTACTTTTGTTCATCCAAAATTATGAGAGAGCTCATTTTATAAGCTCAAATCGTTGATTTTCTTAATATACTTTTGCCTCTATAGTATTTCTTTATCTGGAGTAGTTCAAATGTCCTTTTTCCCCCGACAGTGCCGAAAGCTGCTTCTGTTGTTTCTAACAGATATTTTCAAAGACTACAACACCCTTATATTATCTTCTAGTTACAAAGGATTGTGTCAAGATGCCGATGCGAGTTCTTCTACGCCGACTATGGCGATATTAGCGTCGACCCGGAAGGGATCGCGGAGATACCTCCTCCACCACAGGAGGAAGTAGGACCCTGGGACAGTAGGCAGTCAGCCGTGGATGCGTTCACCCTTATGCATCACGATCTCGACGTTTGTACCAACTCCTTACAGGTGAGTTTTCTCTAATTGGAGCCTCTAATAGTTTTTGCCTTTAGACACTTTTCTTACTGGAATTCAATGAAAGTTTTGCTTTTCAACATTACACTCACACATTTCGCAAATTCTGTCAGCATTATTTACTACTGATTAAAGAAAAATAAGTTTTATTTCCACCTGATGATGCCAACAAGGTTGACAAATTGTGTATTTGTAGAAACTACGGCATAAAGATTGCAACTTCCTCCAGGTCTAAGAATTGACTTTTTTTTTTTGCATTTTTCAGTATGCCATGTTGCTCGACATAGTGAACAATCTACTACTGTACGTGGAGCCACATAGGAAAGAGGCTCTGGAAAAGTTAGCTCGAATGAGGTTCAAGCTGCAGCTGCATACCGTGGAGGATCAAAGGAAGCCCATACAGAACCAACAGACGCTTGTTAGGAGTACACAGAGTAAACTGAGGAGGTTGGAGAAAGAAACGTATCTAGTCAATAAGGCGTTAGAGGAGAATCCTGAGGATATTGAACTAACGGAGGATTCACTGCGATTGGGGCGACTGGTAAGATTAAGCAACTATCTAACTGAGTGGGTAAATATTGGAAATTATACATAGAAAATGTATATAGACAGATTTATTTTAAAACAAATGTGTTATAAATGTTTAAAATAAACCAAAAGCATTTCATAAAGTAATAATTTTTATAGTTACTGCTTATAAAGGTACAAATCTTGAATCTAGCAATAAATTTCAGGCGTACACAAGTTAAAAGTATAAATAAAATACAATAATTTAAATACAGGGTCATCGAAAAATGTTGCACCAATTTCAAAAAATCAGTTAAAAGAATTTTTAAAATGTTCATAAAATGATAATTTTCTTTTATATACCATTAAAATAAGTCTCTGTACACGTCAAAGTAATAATCTATTTCCGCTCCCAGGTACGCTGAAATATGTCAGGTGTGACTGTGGCGAGTAGTGTGGCGGCAACAATCCGGTTCTGTAGCTGTTGTAAGTTCTGATAATATATGCTATGTTTTCTAAGTATTCCAATAAGAAGTCCATTGGTGTTAAGTCAGGACTTTAAGGAGGCCATTTTATCGAATCTTTCCTGCCAATCCATTGATTAGGGAGCCTTGCATGGAGGGGGCGTCAACTTCTAGGCTGCAGTGTGAGGATGCATTGTCTTTTTGGAAAATAGCAATAATGTTATGATCTATTTCAATTTTTGTGGAAAATCGTACTGTTCCAACATGTCTAAATATACAATGCCAGTTATGATGAGTTCTACAAAGAAAATCTCCTCTCCGTACAAATAATTCTTAATTTACTATATATTGCAGCTCTGCTTTGTTGCCATTCATTTATGTAGACTGAATATTAATTTATAATCATACATTGATCTAGAAATTATTTGGTCTTTATTATTGATTTTAGATGGATGAATGCAAAAATCAGCTAAACGCCCAAAGCGAAGAGTTGGACATGATGCTGTCATGCTACAAGGAAACGCAGCTGTTGGCGAATGCTCGGTTAGCCACCACGAGAAGCGATAAACCTTTGACGATAGTGAGGGCAAATGAAATCTGCTTCAAGCATGCACAGTGGAGACTTACCGAGGCCGATGGGCAAATCGGTATTGCAGATTTAGTACTAAGTAACTTTTTGTGAGTCGTTTTCAGACACTCGTACACAGTTTTAATTGCTCACATTGTAGGTATACTAAGAATTCCAAAAGTGACGATTCCGTGGAGCATTTGCTCGAGTTGGGTTACTTAAGGATGACGAATTTGTTGCCTAATGAAATTTATAAGGAGGTACTATGCCCCACGGAAATACAGTATGACATGCCAATAGAACATAAGGTACTTATTACATAATTTGTTGCTATTTTTAACAGATAATTTTTGCTTCATCAGTTTTTACTTCCCTCGCATACGTTGGCCTACACTGGCCGACTTGAGGGATATTCCCCTAGGCAGCATCACCACCTTCTTCACAAGATTAGGATGGTTGGAGGCCTAGGTGGAATCCTCTATCCCTCGGGAGAACGTACAAGAGGCCCAATGGGGCCTAGGTGCTGCGGTCACCTAAATGTGACTGCCCTCCCACAAACTCCAAACTCCCCAACTTCCCTCGCATACCGAAGGAAAGTATTGTATTCGAGAAAAAATCACCTTCCGAGATTTTTTTAGATTTTGACGTTTCAGATCACGTAGATTACGAAAATATAAGGTTTTCAATTCCGTCAGTCTGTCTGTCTGTTGGTGCATTTACTAAAAAACTACTTGACGGAGAGCAGTCAAATTTGGTAGGTAGTTGACGCTACTGTCAGCGAAGAAATGGTTAAACTTTCACTGGCAAATATACATGGTGGACCGTCTAATGGGAATAAATAAAGAAAAAAATATTTGTTTGCTCAACTTTAAAATTTCCACGTTTCATGACACTCTAAACCTATTTCGGAAAAAAAAATTTGAAATTTTTTTTCCACCAACATTTTTGAAAAAGTTTTTACCACTAAAATAGATGAAAAACATTTTTTTTCTTTGTTCAAATTTAAAATTTCCACGTTTCATGGCATTCTAAACCTATTTAAAAAAAAATTAGAATTATTTTTTAACATTTTTGAAAAAATATTACCTACCACTAAAATAGATGGAAATTTTTTTTTCATTGTTCAAATTTAAAATTTCCACGTTTCCATGGCATTCTAAACCTATTTCAACAAAAACAAATTAAAAAATTTTTTTGAAAAATTTTAAAATGTTTGAAATTTTTTTTAAATTTATCACTGTATAGATGAAAAAAATTTTTTGATCAAATTTAAAATGTCCATGTTTCATGACATTCCAAACCTATTTCGGAAAAAAAAAAAAAAAAATTGCAACATTTTTTTACCATTTTGGAAAAATATTTTACCACTAGAATAGTTGGAAAAATATTTTTTTTGTTCACATTTAAAATTTCCACGTTTCATGGCATTCTAAACCTATTTAAGAAGTTTTTCCATCTATTTTAGTGATAAAATTTTTTTCAAAAATGGAAAAAAAAAATTAAATTTTTTACCATTTTTGAAAAAAATTTTATCACAAAAATAGATGGAAAAACTTCTTTCTCTGTTCAAATTTAAAATTTCCACGTTTCGTGGCATTCTAAACCTAAAAAAAAAAAAAAAATTGAAATTTTTTTTACCAACATTTTTGCAAATTTTTTTCCCACTAAAATAGAACATTTTTTTCTTTGTTCAAATTTTAAATTTCCACTTTTCATAGCGTTCTAGGTTTAGAAAAAAATTAGAAAATTATTTTACCATTTTTGAAAAAAATTTTACCACTAAAATAGATGAAAATTTTTTTTCTTTGTTCAGATTTAAAATTTCCGCGTTTCCATGGCATTCTAAACCTATTTTAACAAAAACAAATTTAAAAATTTTTTTTACATTTAAAAATTTTTTAACCTATGTATATAGATAAAAAAATTTTTTTTGCTCAAATTTAAAGTTTCCACGTTTCATGACATTCCAAACCTATTTCGGAAAAAAAAATTTTGCAACAATTTTTACCACTTTGGAAAAATATTTTACCACTAGAATAGATGGAAAAAAATGTTTCTTTGCTCAAATTTAAAATTTTCATGTTTCATGGCATTCTACACTTATTTAAAAAAAAAAAAAAATTAATTTGTAATCTTCTTTTACCGCTATAGAATAGAAGGAAACTTTCCTTTTTGCTCAAATTTAAAATTTCCACGTTTCATGACATTCGAAACCTATTTCAGAAGAAAACAATTTTGAAAATTTTTTAACCAACATTTTTGAAAAATAAAAAAAAAAAAAGAATTTTTTGACCACTATGCTTCCAATTCATTACGTGAATGTGGAATTGAAAATGTGACAGATGGCAATAATATTTGGCATATGCACCTATTATACTTTTATTGAAAAATGTACAGGGTGGTCATCCCAAGAAATAATTCAGTCATGGTGGACATTTGCAAAGGTATTTGCGCAAGCCTTTCATATTTGGCACCTGTCATTTAGTATTGAACTTTTGCTGTTGGATGAGTACTCTATATATTTTTTTGACCAAAACTTATCAGGTTTTCTTTGTAATAATTCTATATTCCGATAATTATTTTCAATGTCATTTCGTAATTATTAATTTTTTAGAGTGACCGCCATGCACAAATGAAGAGGGAAGTTCTGTGTAAATACCTTTACCGATTTTTTTCATTAATACTTTACCTCCTCCAAATACATCTTTTTTAAAAATGTGATCAATATATTTCGCTGCATATTAGACAATGTAATTTTTCATTTTAAAGCAATATATATTTTTTTATCTTTTTTAGAAAGTTCTAAGGATCTTCTGTAGGGAAAAACCCCCAGTAGGAGGCATTTCAGTCAAAGAACATTTTGAAATTAACTTGGTTCCTTTAACTATAGGTAAGTACACGGTGGATACGTTTGCCTATAACTATACAGGATGTCCCGAATTACATAGGCCTCCCCTTAAACCGAACTTGACTCCCATTGATTTTTCTGTTTGGGGCTATTTCAAGCACAAAGTATATGCAATTATTGTAAACACTAGAGAACAGATAATTGTAAGATTAGAGAATGTGAAGATTTGTGGGCTAATCCTGATTTCATTTGAAAAGCCACACAGTTTGTAGGGCATAGGTGTCAAAAATGTGTTGAAATTGGCAGAATTCACTGTGAACAACTCGTGTTTTTTGCAATTTTTTATTTTTCAAGATGAAAATTTTAAATTAGGGCAGAGGGCATACTATATAATAAAAAATAATGTCCCCAACAGTCAACATTTTTTCTATTTTGTCAGAACATTCATAAAAAACTATTCCTGCATATTTATAGTTTAGATAATATTTACTTAAAAATGGATTATTTTGGAAAAAAAAAATGCGAGACCTTTTTGTGAAAGAAAATGTTACAAAAGTTAGTAGGTTTTTTATTGGAACATTCTGTATATGCATTTGTTTTCTTTAGGCCTGACGAAGAAGTTTTACAGTACGATGATGAAATTCTGCTTTCCCGAGCGAGAATCGGAAAGTAATGATTACAGTGACAGGGCTAGCGAGGACGGCGAGAGTGAGCAGAAAGGTAAAAAGATCAGGTCGAGGCGGAACCGCGATTCCAATTTCTACGTCCACATCGATGACGTTGAAAAAATGAAGGTATGGCATGATTCGCTTTCCTCTAAATTTTCAACTACAGTTCTTTTTGTAGGAACGAGCGGAGAAGAACAAACTTTTTGTCTACATCAAAATACCCGAGGTTCCGGTTAAAGTCAGTTATAAGGGTACGAAGGAGAAGAATTTAGAGGATCTGCGTGAATACTCTTTGATAATACCGACCTTGGAGTATCACAATATGACATGGACATGGCTGGATTTGCTTATGGCTATCAGGAATGACAGTAAAAGGGTTATATTGTCTCAGGTTAGAAATGGCTAAATTACTGAAGTACTTACTACAAACATCAAACTTAGAACACAACTATCAAATACGCGTTTCGTCAACCAAATTGGCATCATCGGGCGATTATAATTGTACTTGTACTTTAGTTATAATCATTTTGATTGGCGAAGTGCGCATCGCGTATCAGTATTCGAGTATTTTGGTGTTTATGAAAACTACTTTATGGGTTTCATAGATACAGACTCGTATTCTCATCATTTATTACCCCCGTTGAAGTGCAATTTTGATTTTTAGGCGATAAAGCAAAAACTTCAAATAAAAAGAAACACAGGATCGTCGGATGAGAGTTCTGCACCCCAAGAAGAAGACAAAGCCAGAATGCTCTTCGGTACAAGACACGTGAGTTCGAGAAAACCTGATATGAAATTATGAACAAATCTCGATATATGTTTTGTTTTTTAGGCTCCAGAGAACAAGAGCATCAGAAAGGGGGTTAGCGGGGTGTTCAGGTTCGGCAAGTGACTAAAGCCTACCAAATTTTAACTTTCTTTTACCTCGGGTGTTTAAAGTCTGCTTCTTCGCCTTCACTAAGTGTTAGAAAAACTACTTATTAGATAAGTATTGTAGGTTTAAAGTACTTTTATGTCAATTATTGTGATTTTAAGATAAATATGTTTACGTGTAAAAAAGCATGCAGATTAAGTATTTATTTACATTGTCCTTTATACACTTATTTTCATATATCAGCTCTTTATGTAAATATACAAATATATTTATTGCTTATTTTGGTAGTTTCTTGTGCTGCTTCTTCCAAAACCTGTTACTTGGCAGTGTTTGGCCTACATTCTAGACAACTTTAGGAATCCCCATTAATTAACCCTAAGAAATGGCACTTGTATATTTGTTGATGTGTTTGTCCTCAAGGTTTAATCCTAGGATATTTCTATGGTTCTCCTATGAAAATGTCAACCTCATCTTCAAATTTCTTGAAATAAAAACGCCAAACTCGTCATTTACTCATATTTTTAATTTGTTTCTATAAAAAACATTTGTATAAAATAAATAACAATTACTTATAATTGGAGTGTGAAAACGTCTATTAGGCACTGTACCACAGCTTTTTGTTTTAAATTCAAGTCGGTTTGTTCGGCTAGAGCGGAGAGAGTATAAGAAGCAGAGAATAACGTTGTGGACTTCTCAGGCACCAACCTCTCCAGAACTTTATGAGTGTGACATTTGAAGGTGTCTAAGTAAAGCTGAATGGTGTCTTCCAGTAGCAGTAAGTCGTCTTTTTCGAGTAACGTGGTAAGATGACCCAATGCCAAACACACCTGAAAGACGTTAATTTCAATACTTTAGTAGAGTCTGTGTTAGACAATAACATTTATTTAAAAAAATAATATCAAACAATTAACACTTTCGCTGCGGCAATTAATTAGAATACTATAGTAATGTAAACTTCATATTTCTAAGTCAGACAAAAAATTTCAAAGCTTTGCCGCCTATTACCACTAGGATAGAGCGGGGCATGGATTAAAATAAGAAATTAAGGGAAACTCGCCAGTATCAGTTATAATTTCTAATATTTCGCCACTCACTCCTAAAATATTTTACGATCTGACGGTCACTACTGTTTACTTAATTTTTTACACACATACATAATGCTGTAAAAGGGCAAACAGAACGGCACAGGTATTAAGCAGGGACCGACCACAGTCTTCCGTGATATTTTGAACAAGTTGTGTTATATTTAGAATATATAGGTTATGTGCTTCATACAATAATACAGTATGTGGTTCAATGTTTACATTTTATTTTGATTGTGAGTGCCTAGAATGTATAATACTTTAACAGATAAGTGAAATTGCTCTTTGTTTAAGAGTATTTTATGTAGTTGTGTAAAAATATTCCTGCGGATGGTGAAATATTCGAATGTGTTCCGTTTTTTAGTGGCTGTGGTAAAATAATATTGTGATAATGTTCAGGCCTTGGGATGATCCTGATCCTAGCACCAGCAGAGAATTTAACGAAAATATGGGAAATGGTAATGGCTCGCAAATTACAGAGAAAAGTTCTAGACAATATTTATGAGAACATACTAAAAAAGTAGTTTTAAACGTTTATAAAAATATAAAAGAAAGTGAAGGTGAAAAAGGAGCCATGGAAAAAACAGCCTACTTAACAGAAATTTCAGAACGGTCTATCTATAGAATAATTAAGGATGTGGTACCTAATCAAAAAGTTAGATCGGATAAAGGAGCAACACGAGCATTAGATTCATCTATGTTGAAATTGTTAAGAGATTTAATTTATAGCAAGTATATGGAAAATGAGGTACCAACGGTGGAATCAATACATATGGAACTGAAAACAAATGGTGCAGTGTCAGTTAGTCAAGCAACACTTCGGCGCTGGATAATAAAGATAGGATTTAGGTTCAAGATTATTAATAAACGGGCAGGTAGGACAAAAGAATATTTGGTATAATTTTAATTTAGACTATTAAAATTCATCAATGCTCCACCAATATATAAAATATTATTCCTATCTTAACACAAGCAAAACAGAATAATTTTTTTTAAATTTATCATTATCACTGTAACAAATAACTATTTGTTTATCAACCATACATTAAATTAATTAGATTGTAACTCACGGCACAATAATTTTAAGTACGGTCCTGAGCCACAATAAATTACGTCGGCTTTGACACTTTTATGGCCGAGTTTTATGGCTTTTTTTGGGTGTCTCGTCATGTCTCGCGCCGTGTTTACTCCTTTGTCGGGAATTTTTTATTTGACTTAGAAATATGAAGTTCACTTTATTATTATGAGAAGTTGCTTAGGGCGGAGCTAACGTGCGCGAATATTTTTACCAGTGATAGCATCATCTGGGGTTGAACATATAATAATTGTAATGAAATTTTCGAGGTCGAGAAGCTATGTAGATTTAAACTCGTCACATTGTGGTGTTCACAAAGAAGGCAGTTTCACTGAAAGTAAGGTTATATCACTTAGTTTAATCAGAAACGGCGAACACAACAACTATACTGCAGCACAGACCCTGTGACTGCAGATTGACGGTGCCACGATTTGACGTCAAACATGACGTAATTCGTTCTTATTGGCTTAGAATAATGGACACACACAAACTCGTTTCTGCGCATTTTTCGTTTTTAAGCATCTCACAGTAATACAACCCTAATACTCAGTGCGGAGGATTTTGAATCTACAATCCTTTTAACCATTACAATTTTTTGTTTAAAATTAGGTAAAAAATTCATAAATAACAACCCTTAAGTTTCTATAGATTCGAAGATACGGAACATGGTTTTTTATTGCATAGAAAGAGGAATTCTGTTTTTTCTTAAATATCTCGTGAAATACGCCTCTAATCGACTCGAGGCATACTGATCAAATTTGTTACTAAGAAAATTTCCTGCAAGGATAGGTTATTGCGAAAATTCGCGAAACTTGTTTACTATTGCAAAATTAGCAACAAAGGTGAAAGAAATGAAATATTTTCAAATTGCAATAACTAAAGTAATTGTCATTGAAACTCGATGGAATTTTGGGAGAAGATAGTCCTTGAGATGCCTAAATAGTGCGGGCAACCCCGACCCTTAAAACCAAAATGGCGGCCTATCACAAATCTCCATAGTTGAAAATTTGAAGTGCTGCAGTTTCGACAAAAAAAAAAAAAAAAAAAACTGATTGACATGAAACCAATTGGAATCGGTTGAATTTACCAGTATCTTCGAATGTACACTTGATTTCAAAAAAAAACTGGTACACTTTCTTTTAGCTATGTAAATCATTTGTTCTTTGATTGATATTAATAATCTTACAAATGTCACTTTGACGTTAATCAGTGAGGTCATTATTAAAAATGGTTCGACATCTAACAGATATTCAAAAATTTCGAATTGTTTCTAAATTTGAAGATGGTTGGTCCATAAGAAGACTTGCTGCTGAATACAATATGAGTAAAACCACGATAATGATTGTTAAAAAACAATGAGAAACCAACCAAAGTTGGTTCCGGTAGGTCCAGAAAGAGCAATAATCAAGAAGATGAAAATCTTATAAATTACCTAAGAGAAAACCCTTCTCAGACTGCAGCAAATGCAATTTCAGAGACAAATTTCCCTGCTTCGGTACCTACTGCTTGCAGAAGAATAAAACTACAAAGCGACTTGAAGAGTTGTTCAGCGGCTAAAAAATACACACTTTCAGAGGAAAAGAAGCAGGGTAGAATTATTTTTGCACTCAACTATATAATCAATGATGAAAACTTGTGCGGACAAGTTGTCTTTTCTGACGAAAAGGTTTTTTTTTGTAACGATGGACATGTTCGCGTATATAGGTCTCCTTCCACTAGATACGACGAAAAATATACTTTCGATCCACAAATATCAGGAAGGTTTTCAGTCAATGTCTGGGCTTGGATGAGCCTAAATGGGTTAGGTGCGTGTTGGAACAGTGGTGGTCATCTCAATTCCATTAAATATATTGAAATATTAGACAATATTATGTTGCCATCAGTAATAGAGGTGTTTCCAGAAAATAGTTTTATTTTCCAACAAGAAAACTGCTCCATACATACGGTCCATCGTGTCAGGCAATGGTTTCTTAATAAAAACTTAGAGTTGTTACCGTAGCCATCTAGAAGTCCGGATTTAAATCGAATTGAAAATGTTTGGGGACTAATGGTGAAACACAAAAGAAAATTAAATAACCATCCAAACAATACCCAAGAATTGGAAGGAATAATTGAAGACGCTTGGGAGAACTTGTCGCAAGAAGTTAACCGTGCAAGAAATCTGATTTTGTCCATGCCTGCAAGACTTCAGGCAGTTTTAGACGCTAATGGAGCAATGACAAAATGTTAGTTAATTCTGTATTACGTAGTTGAAGTTCATTTATTTTATTTTTTTATTGCATTTTTATGGTCAGTTCGCATTGTTTACATTTTTTTAAATCTCAAGTAGTATTTTTGTGTTCTTATTTTAAAAATAGAATTATCATTATTCAGTTAGTATTTTAATTACAACCATTAGTAGAATTATCCGTAACAAATATTATTTTTAAACAATAATATGGCAGGCGTGAAAATGTTTTGAAAAAGTTATTTTCTAATTATTTTTTAAAATTCCATTTGAATAAAATAAAAAAGAAAGGTTTAATAAGTTTAAAAACACTAAGAAAACCGGTCTCCTCAAAAAAAACCCAGGTCCGGGGTAAATCACTTCTTCTACACCCCCTCTCAACATGCCTGACCAGCCCTATTTACAGACATATGCACACAACTAAACTACTAAGATTTTCGATTACAAGAGTTGTACCAGTTTTTTTTTAAATCAAGTGTACCAAAACTCAGATTTTTTTATTAGCAAATAAATTTTTTATTGACAAAAAACGAAAATATTACCATTGCTGGGGATCGTATCTCCGCGAATTTTCAGTTTACAGATTTGCAACCAAGTGCATTGCACTTAAAAAACTTTAAAAAAAGTTTTTTATAGGACCAATGGGAGCCGAGATACGCTACTTTTACGTTTTTATCGATAACGACCGTTCTAATCAATATTTTTACTTGAAACTTGGTATGATGCAACTAGAATGCTTTATTTATAAGAACAATTTTTTTTCGATCCATTTGATCAATTCTTCATTGGAAAGTATCGATTAATGAGCGCGCAAAAGTGTACGGTCTGAAAGATAACCGAGAGAGAAGGTCGCTGTGATGTCACGACGCTGCAGCCTCGCTCGGCTTTCGTCCTCCATTTTGTACATAACTGTCGTATGTGAACATATGGTGCTCTATCGTCCACTGCTCCATAGCTACTGAAATGGCATCATATAACAAGGACAACACCCGGTTCACCCCCTTACCTCCTCTATGTGACGCGTACTACCCATTTCAAAAGTATCCGGTTCTTTTCGGTCACCCTGTATTAGCAGAGTTCATAAGCTTTTCCGTGTGAATTAATTGTGGTTCATTGAGCCCTTTATAATGAAATAGTCATTGAAAGCTCGAAAAAGCGTAAAAAATGTTAGAAAACTAACAAATATGCTCGGTTTGAGACATTCTTAATGCAACTTATTGTAGGATATCTTAGATCAATTTTACCTAAATGAAATATTGAATATGGTTCAAATAAAAAAAAAAACATTTCAAGATTGTGTAGGCAAAACAAGGCTGATCTTTACCTTTAATTTTTTTTAACAAGCTGCGCTTAGAATATATCTTCCAAATTAAATATACGACGAAATTAATATTTCCACTATTATATTTTACTCAACTTTACATTATTTTTTCAAGAAGTGAAACGGAGGAAGCCAGTGTTAGTGTAAACAAAAATTACTGGCAACTTTCCATATTAAACCTGTACAGAATCATTTTCATTGCGAGCCTTTAAAACAGGATGTACTGGTTTGTATTATGAAATAAAAAAAATTATAAAAACCTGTGAAAAATACATACTTGCTCTACGAGATGGTCCCTGTGCTTATATTCGCTGAAGTCCTCCATATTCTGGGAATGCTCTAAGGCGTTCAACAGCGCCACCCAAGCCGGCTGGAAAAACAGTCCATAATGTTCTCTCAGAGGTGGGGAAGATAAAGCCACAGCTGCGTTTATCCTGACTTTGAAATTGCGGAAACTCACCACCAGCTCCATTAAAGCATTGAACACGGGCGCCTATGAATTAAAATGTACGTAAGACACAAGAAACGATCGGAAAATCTTCTCCCACCACACTCTAGAAAACTCTATCTCTTTCCACAAGTTTCCAGTCACTATTAGTCATAGGCGTAACAATATTAATTTCAGTTTTGTTTGTTCGCTTAACTGATTCTTTACGTGGTATAATGATTTGAGCTTAAAGTACAACTTACTGATGATGTGATCGACATGTTTGTTAAAACTTAGACTTTGATCAATAAACAAGCCAAGATTTTTGGCTGATTCGACCCACTAAATTTGTCCATTATTTCTCATTAACTTCTTTTCATTGATGACATTTCTTTGACGTTTGTTCCCGATGCATAGTGCTTTTGTATTGCTGGGATCAATCTTTAAACCATTATTAGAGCACCAAACAGTTATTGACTGTAAGTCTATATTGATGATGTTGATAGTTTCATTTAACTGTGATGTGGGACAAGTTTATATAATATATCGCCTGCATATAATATTGCGATTGTTAATGCAGGTGGGTACATCAAACATATATATAGAAAATTATATTGGCCCGAGAATGCTACCCTGTGGTACCCCCTTATTAATTGGACCTAATTGTGATTTATTGTTACTTTCCAGTACAGATCTTGGAGTATGGTTTTTAAAATAGCTGCAAAATCATTCCAGTGCAGTAACATCGCAGCCCATATATTTTAATTTTGCTAGTAAGAAATCAAAGTCTACTAAGTCAAACGCCTTACTTTGATCCATTAGAATTAATATTGATGGAGCAGATTTATCCAACTCCAGAAATATGTTATGCTTTTAAAAGAGCTGTAGAAATACTATACTTTTCTCTGAATCCTGATAGAACAACAGGTAAAATGTTATAAGAGTTTGTTCACGATAGTACAAATATCATTATAATTAAAGATTAAATTCTTACCTGCCAACTGCGGTTTAGGTAACCGACATTATTTGTATACTCCTGATACAATGCAGAATTCTTCATGGCATTTCCTAAAGCATAGCAGGCATTCCACCGCACCTAAGAGAAATTGAGATAGTTTTAAATAGAATAGAATTTTCAAGACAGATCGAAGATGTTACGTTAAATTCTACTTTTCACCAAGTGTTCTTTTTTTGTTGAAGTCTGGATCTGTTTTAAGTAATACAAGGCTATCGACCATTCTTACCTTCATGTTTGATCCGGACGTACAATTTTTTACCAGAGCACCAAACGCTTGCTCAGCAATGTCAACAAATTCAGACCTCTTTATTAATTCTGGCGTGATAAGCTGTAAAAGATTCCCTATGGCACGTACGGCGTTCATTTTTATTTTATCATTATCTGATGAGCCGCTTATACTAGACTGTAGCAGTTTTAAAACCAAGGCGTCCGGGATCTCTTCGAAAATTTCACCGGACTTGCTACCAAGAAATATCATAAAATGAGCGAAATACATGAATAGTGTGTGCAAATGCAATTTTTACCTGTTCAAAACCAAGGCATCACTTAAATTTCCCAAAGACCAAGATGCCTTCACTCTAACCATCAAATTGTCGTCTTTCAAGGTACGGTAAATTGATTCTGCGGTGTCGACCACAAAACCGGGGTCCTGAAATAAAAAAAAAAAATCTAGCACACTGAGGGTCAACAAAGTCTACTCAAATGGGTATTTTCTATTTTGTATGCTTTGTCAAACAATAAACACATAAAAGACCTATAATTTTTCACCAAAACAAAATTACTTTTATAGATAGATAGATAGATTCTTTATTCATTCTTTACGCCAATTACAAAACATTGGATAGAACAAGTCCACTGGTGAGTTACAATAATTACGATTACATTACATGTAAAACAAACAAAGTATTTATATACATTTTAGTCACAAAAAACAGACGTATATATATAAAAAAATAATAAATAAAACATATGTACATATATATACTCACATATACACATATATATGAGAAAAATAAAATTATAAATGGGTATATATATAAAAAAATTTCCATTGAAAAATGGTAATATACATAGGAACAATATACGCATACATTATGTACACATATACATATACACACACATGTACATATACACAGAATATGAACTATATCTTGAAGTATTCGTCTAGTTTGTAAAAAGTTTCATTTAATAAATACAATTTTAAACGTTTCTTAAACAGAATCATGGAGTTACACTTTTTGATGTCTTGAGGTAAATGGTTATAGACTCTGAGTCCCAAACTGTTAGGCGAATTTAATGCAATATTTAAACTATGAAAAGGTATATGGAAATTATTTTTTTGTCTCGTATTAATACCATGCACATCTTTATTAGATTCGAATTTGTCCTTGTTAATATAAACATATCTACATAATTCATATATAAGAAGACATGGAAGTGTCAATATTCCGTACTCCTTAAAAACATTTTTACAGGTTTCAGTAATTGATAAACCTGCCATGCATCTTATAACACGTTTTTGCGCTATGAAAACATTACATGATAGGGTGGATCCACCCCAGAAGCATATTCCATATCTTAATCGTGAGTCCACTTCAGCATAGTATAATTTTTTTAATTGATCAATATTTAGTACAGTTTTAATGCTTCGAAATTGATAAACAATTGAATTCAGCTTGGAGATAAGGTTTTCACAATGACTTTTCCAAGTTAAACATTCATCTACATATAGACCTAAAAATTTAATATTTTTATTATTTTCGGGGATTGGTCTACTGTCTATTGTCATGCTCAGATTATTGCACATTTTCTGCCTATTATGAAATCTTAAAGCTATAGTTTTATCAATATTAAGATGAAGAGAGTTCTGGCGAAACCAATCGCTTAATTTCTGTAATAACATATTGCACTTTATTTTTAATGAATCTTCATTTTTTCCTGATATAATGATTGATGTATCGTCAGCATATAGAGCAAAACAAGCTGAGTTTGTTGAGTTTGTTAAGTCAACAATATCGTTCATGTAAAGCATAAAAAGCACAGGGCCCAGAATAGAGCCCTGCGGCACGCCTCTGTTAATTTCCGTGTATTCTGAATTAATCGTATCCACGGTACTAGTTTCATTATTTATCAGCGAGACATATTGTTTTCGTTTATAGAGAAAACTCTTAACCCAGTCCATTGAATTACCTCTTATGCCATATGTGTAAAGTTTGGAAAGCAACTTCTCATGATCGACGCAGTCGAAAGCCCTGCTAAGATCACAAAATATTCCAACAGGGCACTCTCCTGCTTCAATATAATTAATTACTTTTTCATAAAATGAATGAACAGCAGTTACTGTTGATCTACCAGATAAGAAACCGTGTTGACTATTTGATATTATGTCATTATCATTCACGAAACTTAATAGTCTGTTTAAAAAGCAGTATTCAATAATTTTTGAGAATCCAGTAGGAATGGTTATTGGTCTATAGTTTTCAAGAGCTTGGGTATCATTTTTTTTGTGTATCGGTATAACTTTACCAATTTTTAAATGTTCGGGAAATGTACCATTTGAAAATGATAAATTCACCAAATAAACCAGAGGCGGAGCTAATATATCCAAAATTCTCTTTAATAAAAAAACAGGTATTTCATCATATCCGTGGGACTTTTTGTTTTTGAGTTTATTATTTAATAATTCGCACATTTCCGTTACCGTATATGGTTTTAAGAAAATTGTGTTTTGTTGCGGTTTAATATTATTAGAAAATATATCTACGTTGCTATTGTTACTGCCACTTTGTGGAATTTGTTTCAAAATATTAATGGGAGCATTTATGAAATATGTATTAAATGCGGTAGCAACTTCTTGTTGATCTTCGATTAATTCGCCATTATTTATTATTGAAATGGATTTAGAATATTTTTTTCTGTTTGACAGCTCGGCTACTACCTTCCATGCCGATCTGGTTGGGTTATCGGAATTATTTATTTTATTTTGATAGTATAGTTTTTTTGTAGAATTGATTAAAATATTATGTTTCTTTTTTTCTATTTTGTATGCTGATTTAAGTTCCGGATATGTGTTTTTTAATACAAATAGATCTTTTAGTTTAAGACTAGATGCCTTAACCGAATCGTTAACCCAATTTTTATCGTGTTTATTGTTTTTGTCATACTTACGTTTAGGAAAATATACGTTAAAATAATACAAGAAAGTGTATAAAAAGTAGTCAAACGCAGAGTTTATGTCATTAATATGGTAGAGGTCAGACCAGTCTTCATTTTGAATACCTGTTCTGAAGTTGCTAATAGCAGTATCATTAAATGATCTTTTTATATAACATTTATTTCCAATATTCCTACTTTTTTCTAAGCCTAAGTCGAACAGAATTGTTCGGTGGTCCGATATGTAATTATCGAGTACACATGTTACCCCATTCATAGTATAGTTACTAAATATTTGATCAATTGTTGTGGACGTCGACGATGTTACTCTAGTGGGCCACCCTACCATATAATTTAAATTAAAAGTTGACAGAACGTTACTTAATTTTTTAAAATCATTGGACGGTTTATATGAGTCCACATTAAAATCACCACATAATAAAATATTCATATTAGGTTTAAACACAGAGTCCATAACTTCCACAATTCCATTAAGAAATATATTAATATCTCCTGAGGGAGATCTATAACAGGACAGAATTATAAACGTATTGCCTTTATCCGTTTTCCAGGAAACTGCACATATTTCTAAATGTTTTTCAATACAGTATTGATCCAAATTGATGTTTTTAAACTTTAAATTGTGTTTTACAAAAATTGCAACCCCGCCTCCTTTATAGGTAGGTCTACAATAGCTAGCCCCTAATTTATAATTAGGTATATGAAAAGACTTCAAAGAATCTGGATTGGCCCACGTTTCTGTTAAGCATACAAAATTAGGATTATTATAGTTAATTATATCTAGATGTAGATCATTACATTTTTCACTATTTAGACACCGTATATTTAATAAGAGAATATCCGGTTTAAACATTATTTTGCTGAACCCGTCACTTTCTTCCTCAAGTCTAAAAAATGGCTAATACAGGCACCGTATGGCCACACTTCCGGGTCCATTGCGTTTTTAAAATCATCTTCCAATATCGTAACTTTGAAAGACGAATACAGTTCAGGATGTTTGGATATTATTTTCTCACATGATACCTGTTGGAAACTTTTTTTTAAATGAGCTGTAAGTTCATCACTTGTCGTGCACTTGTCCACCCTGTATACATGTAATGCAGCAAGTTTTGGCACCCCTTTGATTATGTTCGATTCCTTATTGTTTCCCACAATTCCTTGGCGTTTTTTCTTTGTTTTTGTTACTACTTTCCAGTCATCATATTGAGATGAATTGGGTATCGCCTGTGTTGAGTGACGATTAGTCTCGTCATTTTTTGTTAAATTAATATATGTATTTAATTTGTTTTCGGTTTCTACCTTCATAATATTTAGAGCAACGTCGTCCTTCGTAATTAAGGAATTCCCCTGTATATTTACTTTAGGGGAATTGTTAGTCACAGTATTATTATTTGGTACAACAGAGTTTTTGTCCGTTCTGTTTTTATTTAGAGAAGTTTTTGTGTTATTGATACTTTTTATTTTATCTGTCTGTACCTCAATATTAGTTTTTTGTTGACTTATTATTTCTAATAGTTGCATTTGTTTATGCAGTAAATCGATTTTATCATGTAATTCCTGAATTATAAGGTCTTTTTGCTTAATGATATAACTAAAGATTTGAACATCTACCTTGTTTTCAGAGTTTAGTTCTTCTAAAGCGTCAAAAAATCCATTGTCGCATTCATTTACTGGTGAAGCCTCACAACAGATTATCTCACTATTGTTGGCGAATTTTACATTGGCACACAATTTTGCACAGCTGAGGTGATAACTGCTCTCACAATTTTTACACTTTACAGCATTAACAACATTAGATTTACATCTTTTACAAGTAGAGAGAACAACAGAGCTACCTTGCGCGGACGCCATCACAAACGTATGTATGATGATATTTTATCCAAATAGGTAGTTTTGTATTATTCGTAAATGTGTGATTTACAATGGCATTTTGTTGTCTCACCTAATAAACCAAGTTTTCAAGGCCAAAGAGCTAGAGGAGAAAAAAAAAACAAATTTTGCAAAAATAGTTTGAGCCTGATATAGTGTCTTTAAAAGACAGAAAGCAATTTATATCTTTCCACCAGAGAAAATTCTCAGTCACTGGAAGTTCAATATGAAGGGTGCCCCAAGGTTCAGTTCTGAAGCCAGTATTATCTCAAATTTATATCAATGACAGATATATGTTGTGATTTGACAAAAAGTTAAAGAGATCAGTAACAATAATTAGATAGTAGTGGGTTTAATAAGTGCCAAATGCTATTGGGAATCAAACACTCATTGTACACAACCTGAACATCCCTGAGTTAATATATTCAATGGCAGATGTGAACAAGCTAAAACATAATTTAAACTTACAAGAACCATCTCTAGGCAATTGTATCCTTTAGCCATAAAATAGCAAAATAGGCTCTATTGAGCAATTTATGGATGTGCTCTATTGTAATTCCCATGTTAATCTACTATCTATGTAGGTGCCAAGAAATTTTATTGATTTTGTAAAAGTTATGTTATCACTAGAGGTTAATGTTGTTTCAAAATTAAAATTTATAAAAACGGTTTTTATATTGTTCAAAATAAGCTTATTTCTCTGGCACCATGTGTCTACATCATCTAGTGTAACATTAATTTTATAACAAAGTTCCGCCTATGACAGCTGATACTAAAACAACGGTATTATCTGCATACACCATGGTAATACCATGTTGAATATAATTTGGTAAACGTAAGTGTAAATGTTTAAAAATGAATTATTATTTGTTTGCTTATAATTGTATTGAAACATTCTTTATAGGATTTTGCAAACAGCAGAAAAATTAACTATCTATAAAAGAAAAACTTAGGGGGTTATGTGGATACTAGTTTAATCTGCATGGCCGTAGGGGACTGTGTGGATGCTAGTGTTAGAATGAGAATTGTCAAATAAGAAATTAGACAAATTCATTTTAGGATTTTAACTTGCTAGCATAACCAGAATTCAGGTTATCGAAAGAAAGCAATGATTTCATTAATATTTCTACACAAAGTTTTTCTTTTATAGATAGTTAATTTTTCTGCTGTTTGGAAAATCCTATAAAGAATGTTTCAATGTAAGTGTAAACAAAAAATGACAGGAGGCCTAATATTGAACCTTGGGGAACACCCAGGGTTACATCATGGATATTCGATTAAAAATTATTGCATCTTACTAGTAATTTTCCATTTTTCATGTATACGTTAATGCAACTTTGATATCTTCGTATATTAGGTAAGCGAAAAATTGTCGTCGACCCATAACGTCTGTTTAAACTATTTAGGCTTACCATGAATGTGGTACATACCTCTCTCAAAGATGGATAAAGCACACATATGGCAAGCGCTCTTACAGCCGCACCTTTCACGCTATTCTCCTCGTCCCTGGTGCACGAAAACAACAAGGTCACACACAGGATCTGCTTGTCTCTCTGAAAAAACAAAATAATCTTATCAAGACATAGTTTCCATAAACACAAAAGTCAAACACAACATTTGACGTGCATTTCGTCAACTACGTTGGCATCATCAGGAGACGATGAAAACAGTTTTAATCATATCCCAATGATGTCTAAATGGTTGGTGAAAAGCACATTGAGTAATATGTTTGTAAGTGTTTAAGATTCCAGCCTCATTAAGGAAAAATAATCTTATAGCTATCTGTACATTTTCGTATGAGCTTACCGGTAACTGCTCAAAAATATGTGAGCCTATGCTTCCCAAACAGTCACAGCCTATGGCTCTCAGGATGGGATGCTGTTCGCACTGCAGCAGCTCAATTAGAGATCCATTCAGTAAAGTCTGCCAAAATAGCAAGCACTGGTCTACAGGAACCGAGTCTCTTGTATCTGGATTACAATAAATATGTTAGTAAGATTTTCTCTCGAATTCTGATAAGTCAACGAACATCAAAAGGTCATGTATTTAATTGAATTTACCTAACCAAGAGGTAGAGTTGCTCACTCCTTTCGTTTTGTCAAAAAAATTCTCACTATTGGTCCTTCGAGCCAGATGCATTTTATAATTTAATATATTCTTAGAACTTACACAAAATGAAGTATTGTAAAAATATGTAAGATGTACAGCGGCTCAACCCCGTAGGCTTGTGATAGGGAATTCGAAGACGAATAAGAAAAGGACTTGACAACTCTAAATTTCAAAAAGTTAATAAAAATTATATTCCCCACCAAGTATGCAAACATTCAATCTCCGTGGAATTATTGTAATTTTCAATCTTCCAAGTTAACTACATCGAAAAGATAGTATACAATACCTTCATTGCTGATGTATTTATTGATAGCCTGGCCGATGAAGTCAACAGCACGACCAGCATGCAGCCTCAGATCCGTGTATCTATCAGACAGGGAGATAGTGAGAGCCCTTATAATGTAAATGATGTGTGGCGCCATTAGGACATCAAAATAATTGCGACTCATAGCGGACAACACTTGTAGAGATTCTAGTTTCACTGGCGCAGGCACCACGAGGTTGTTTTGGTCGACCATCTTCGAAGAACTCTAAAACAATAAACTTATTTATGTACTACAATATCCTACAGACCAATGCATATTTACAGGATAGAGTGTGCTAATAAAAATAGGCATCTAAGAACAACTTTGACAATAACCAATACAAGCAATCCAAATGACAAAACTGAAATAAATTATTGTGATGATTCCAGTTTTAAATATGTTGGGCAAACACAATATTATATTATAACTAGATTTAAAGAGCATATGGCTAGTAAATAAAATCATAGCTTTCTATTACTAAGACCCATTTCACAAGTGTACCAATCAAAGGCAAAAACAGTGTACCATTTTTTACTCACCTGTGCAATTTCCAAAAAGTTCACCCCTAAATTATTGAGGCACCTTTTAAGTAGCCAGGGAATTACAACGTTCTCCACATTTTCCTCTTCATCAGATTCAGAAAACTCAGCAAAATCAAAGCTATCGTCTAACGAACGATCTTTCTCCTTTTTGAGTTTCCGTTCCTTGTCCAATTCGTTATCATGGCCTCGTTTCAATCTTATCATTACTTCCCTCGTTTCCGGTATGACTGGTTCAGAGGCGAGGGTACATCCCAGAACGATCAACGCCGTTACTTGGACGGACGCATCTGAAAGTTACGAATCATGTCGTTTTTCCATGTTCTAATGTAACACCACAACGTTATCTCACCTTTATAATAAATGAAGCGCCTGACGTTTCCTATAACGTTGGTAATAATTCCCGGCGACATCCTGTGATAAGGAGTAGCCTGCACCAAGGCCGCGAAACATTTCAACACTTGCGTTAGCACCGGAACGGACATTTCGTTCAAGGCCAAACTGAGGCCTCTGTGGAGCTCTTGCAGCATGAGGCCAAGCACTACGGAGAATGGGGTGAAGGAGGTGCTCTTTTCACTGTAATTACAAATGGGGAATGTGAGCGTTTCAACTAAAATAGGATATAGCGGTAAAAAAATCAAAGTATATACTTTGATTAGAGGGTTCTTGGTCAGAGGTTACATGTAAAAACAAAAAACGTACCTCGATTCTGCCTGCGACAAAAACAACTTGGAAGTAGTCAACAGTTGCAGAAGCACGTTTAATGCAGCCATCCTGCCTCTGGCCGAGGAATCTTTCAAGATACATGTGATCAAATTATGTTGACCCGACGTGGGCCCCTCTGGTATGAAGCTTGACCAATACGAGAACATTGTCGATTTCTCAGTTTGCTAAAAGCAATTCATATTATGTCATATTCACATATTTGAGTAATTCCTAAAAGTTAAACAAGAGACAAAAACGTTAAGTTAGGTTAGGTATAACACCGTGTCCAACAGAAAAGATGTCAATGTAAAAAAGAATGATTTTCATATACTCCCATAGGAAACAAGAATGCAGCTATAGCCTCGTGTTTCAAAGTTATTAGTCCTCATCGGCGTAGCGTAGCTTAGAGACTTATAAGTTGGGATCAAAACCAACAAAGGTAAGAAAGTACACAGTATTTTGCACCTTCGCACCTCATATGGCATGTATAGGGCCACAGGCAGTCATAAGTCAGTGTCCTGAGTGTCATCAGATTCATATGCTAAGAGCCTTGGTGAACTACAGCTGGTAATGTAAACCTATAAAAAAAAATCTATTTACCTTAACGACACTACAGAATAAATTCAGTGCTGCTTGGCGTATCCTTCCTTGGACCTGGCCGATGTTTGCCACCCTCCCAGCCTCGGTATCCGACATATCTGAGTCGCTGGTTTTTAATCGAACTCCCAGCGTACTACAACTGAAAACATTCAATTTTTACCAGGTACTGTGAACATACTCACATGTCTGTTTTTACCAAAATATATTAATCAATGACATTGTAGAATTTAAATTTGTGAAAAATAAATTTCGACTTTTTTTTTGGTCTCCTCGATTTGTTCGAAACCCACAAAATTTTTTTTTTCCAACTGACCAGAAAATACACCTTTTCTGGAGAAATTTTCAGACAGAAATTAACGTTTCCCAGGCTAGACCGGAAAGTGGGCATCAGAGATCGGCAAAAGCTTTTCCGATCCCTGTTATTCTCTTTTCCGATCCGATGAAGGTAAAAAAATCCTGTCGATTTTTGGTATAGGTGGCTTTGCTTTCTTGTTGCTATGGAAACGAACTTGTGTTAATTAGGGATAAGTGTCAAATAGATAAATACACTTAAATTTTACGAATTTTCAAAAGTCAATTCGCAAGTTATGGAAAATTTGGATTCAGAAAATTTACTTAAAAATAATAATCTTGTACCAGTCAGTTGGAAAAAAAAACTGCATGTTACATGACTGAAAAACAGTGTTTTGCAGGTCTCCCCAAGCTTCCGGAACTCGCCTGCGGCGAGCCCTGGATTTGCTTGGGTCTCCAACACCACTTACGCCTTCTCTCGCAGAGTTGTCCTGTGAAGAAGTATTAATTCCTTTTTAAACTAAACCCTCATAAGACCCTTTTATAGAACCCCATGAGAGAGTCCTGCAGATTTCGAACAAATCCGAAGGGGTGGGATTTTTTTTTATACTACATTATTAGGGCTACCTTTTCATACATTCCTTATGAAAAGTGGTCCTCAGTTAACACCTCATGGCCACAAAGCACGAAAGTTTATATTTTTTCTCTGTCGAAAAGCACTGTAATGACAGTAGCGCCCCCTAGGTGCTGGTAACATGAACAGCACAGATTAATTAAGTAGCAGGGACTGCGGTCACTGTATTACTATTATTGCCCCCAACCCCTCTACTTCCTAATATATAGCAGCTCTCTTATATTCTGATGCTATGGTTCAACTGTCTTTTCAGAGGTGGCGCCGGGGAATAAATAGTTCTCTATATTTAAATTATGGATTTCTAAGAAAGCGGATTGAGACTTTGCTAGATTGTTCCAGATACCTATACTGAAAGGTTATGGAAAGAGGTGGGCTTTCAGGAATTTTCTAGAGGCATCTTGTAGTGTATATAAGGCGACTGATAAAGTAGACAGTAAAATGAAGTATCAAATAGTAAACATTATTTAAGGTTATATCAATGACTAGCTTTCTGAAGTCATTGGGTTATATATGTCTAGTGAACGCTTTCTGAGTTTTAGTCAATAATTGTGTTATAGGCCAGGCAAATGAACAGAAACCGGACAGAATTTTTTGGTGTTTTCCCCCGGGCCCGGAGTTCTTTAAAGGGTCCGGATTCCACCTAAATGTCTTAAATCCGGGAAAAGTTAAAGTTGCACATGCAAATCTTGATTGTGAATGTCATACAAAATTTTTAGTCACTTAACCAATGACCACTTTCTATAAGGAATGTGTAGGGTCCGTTAGATCAATAAAATTACATACTTGGTGCCATAGTCTGAAGTATACTCGAATGAGATACTAGCTGGTGTATACCCTGCACTATTTTTATTATCAAAAATAAATTCCTCGGTAGTTCTGTGGTCTTTCTTGTTAGCCGGAGATGATCTATGTTTCCTCTGCTTTGTAAGCTGAAAGAAAAAAAAACTGTGATATCTGGATGAGTCGGCAGGTGTGCTTGCCACAAAAAGGCGCCAGCGACAGATGGCAGGATGTCAGATAGGATAATTCACGCACCATAAAATATTGTGAATAAGAACTGATTTTTATGTAGTGGGTAGTCCTTCCCACGTGAAATAATATTTTAAGTTTTGAAAATTAATAGCTATAAAGCAGAACAATATTCATAAAAGAATCCAACATCCCCATTCCTATATTTAATTATAATTCTTCGTTATTTACACTCACCTTTCCTCCTTTTTTCTCCCTCAAGGCACTGTCAGGCATCTCTGGAATGCTCAAAGTAGACGGCAATACTTTCTGCGGAGCCATGAATTCGACAGCTTTGATCCCATATAGCATAAATGCTTTAATAACACCCAGAATATTTCCCAATTCCCGTCTCAGGTATTCTGGATATTGAATTATCACATTTTGGAGCCCATTTAAGCAAATCTTTAATATCTGTAAAGTAAAAGTTTTTTCTATTATAAGTATCCACGGCAGTAATTTCTGTTAGTAATTATTTTACCAAATACTAATTTGTTTATTACTGCACCGCATATCATGTCTACATTACATATAGGGTATTTGTTAGGTTAATCGCAAAATTTAAAAATCGTTCCCTACGTGTGTAACTGGATTTTTATCGTAAATCGGTTAATTTTATTAAAAATGTGGGAATGGAAAGCACACATACTTTATTATATACGACGTCGTCGAAACCGACGCTCTTCGTAGTTAATTGAAGCATAAATATTTCTGCACATAAGTCAAACTGCGCAAAAATATCTTCTCGGTTCTGAGATTTATAATCATTTGGGACCATCGTACAAGCCTCTAAGCATTGTAAGGCTAACATGGCAATTTCCTGCGAACAAGTTTCCTTCTTGTTTTCCAGCAAAAGTTTAATTTCCTTGGTGACATTGTTAATTAACTAAAACATACATTTGGAAAGATTTCTCTATAAATATTATACTTTATGATATACCAGCGGTATACTATCAACATTGCTCCTTAACAAGGCATCTAAAGCTCGCAAAATATCCAGAATCACGGCTTCATCCTTTATTTTCAGGCCATTTAAACACCACAGTACCGAAATGGTAAAGGTTCGTCCCTCCACAACAATATTTTGTCTGCTCACTAGATTCGATAATAATTTACTACATTTCTGGACCAAAATTTTATCATCCGTTGGAATAAAACTACAGCACTGGTTCACCAAGAGCACCGCTTTCTAAAACAAATACATAGTTATTTATAAAAGTTGGGTTAGAATATTAATTACTATTAATTACCGTTGGACTTGTAATCACGGTATACCTATAATTAATCGAATTTAGTTCGTCTAGGATCTTGCATAGTATATTTCGGTCACCTTCTGTACGCCCATAAAGTAAATTACCAATTCTTGAGGACAGATTGCCAAAAACCTCAGTACCATCAACACTCACAGCCATTTTTAATTTTGATTTTTGACATTCTCATGACAAGTGCGAAGTGTTGCCAACACAGGGAAACGTACAAGGCAAATTAGGTATGTCAATTTTCAAGCAGTCTTGCGAACGGAGAAGCAATACGAGTTTTTTTCAAAGATTTGAACTAAAGTAGGTTGCTTTATTTGGTTTTAACAAGAAGTTGGCGTTAAATTTGGCAGCGGGTATTTTCTGTGAAAGGGTTGGTGTAGTGGGAATCAGCTGTCTTCGATAAACAGCTGTTTTCCGAAAACCGTCGATCTGCGTCGTAGGAATCCGCAAGTTCTCCACCAAAATCAGTCGGTGTTGAATTTTCGTAACCTCTGTGTCGGATGAACGTCAAATTTCTTGATGATCCAGGGTCGGAACTTTAAAAATTTGAAAGTGACAGACTCCCAATTGACTCTCACTTGTTTATTATGTAATTTTATGGCTGCCTTGTTATTATAATGACCGGTAGACGCGTGTGATCAGTGGTGGTGTAGTGTAGGGTGTAAAAATAATGTATATTTGAGCTGAAAAGTGAAGTGAAACTGCAAAATGGCGGACCTGGAAGCTGTTTTAGCTGATGTCAGCTATCTTATGGCTATGGAAAAAAGCAAATGCACCCCAGCTGCGAGGGCTAGCAAAAAAATTGTTTTGCCCGATCCTAGGTGAGTTCCTAGGTCAATCACCCTTTGAATGACAGATCATAATCATAGTATACATTAAGACAACTACACCTACTACTGTTTAGGTGCTAACTAGGCCTAATTTATTCCTAATTTGTTTGATTTCTGCTCTTTGTTGTCATAATTTAAAGTCATGACACACTTTTTAATTTAGTTTCATCGTTATTGGATTAAGGACGCTTAAGTACCTAGATTGACATTGTTGATACAATAGATAAAAGGTGCCATGTCTCAACGAGAAAATTAATGTGCGATGGTTTAAAACACATTAACTGGGGGGCAAAACAAAATTCCACGTTGATAACGGTTGTTTTGGTGATTTCATGCATTATTCACTAAACAAATTCATAAATAGTCTTACTTTGTACACATATGTCTAGAACAAAAGTTTTACCAAGTAAAACACTGTTATAAAGTAAATAGGTATGTTGACATTTACTCTAGGATTATTTCCTCTTTGGAGCCATACCTATATCCAATATAAATTAATAGTACAAAGTAAAATGTTTAGGGGTGAGAATAATGGGGTATTGTATGCTTACTTAGGTAATAACAGGGTAGTAATTTAAGGGAGTCATATAAATTAAAGGTATCACAACTAAAACGTTTAACGGGAATTAAGAAGCGGGTACCTACGACCTAGTCATTGATTTTTTTTGAAGTAGGTACCTACCTACTTACTTATTTCTTTTCTTATTTCAACGTGAGGAATACTTGGAGGTTTTCGATCCACTATTATGTCTACAACAGGTTTATTTTCAATGAAAATGAAGTGTAAAATATTAACCAAGTAGGTACCAAAAATTAATATTTCAAGAATTTAAATATTTTTGATCTTTTTAAACGGCATTTCATGAATATTTTGGTACGTTTGCATGGCTTATGTATTTTTGTGATACCGGGAATGCATGGTTATGCCTAATGTAATCAATAAATAGGCAATATTGATTCTAAACTGCTAGAATAACTTCCGAGATAACTTCTCCAAAGTAGGCTGTGGAGTAACAAGTTTACGATTTGTAATGAAATCATGTTTAAAAGTGAATTATTTTTTGTTTGCATATACTTACTTAATTGTAATAAAATATGTTCTTTATGGAATTTTTGGTAAACAACTTAAAAAATAGTCTGTGAGAATTGTGAAATTAGAAATAGGTAAATTCATTTTAGGGCTGATATTTTTATAGATAATTTTTCTTTTTGTTTGTCATAGACTACTTTTTCTACTGTTTACATAAAGAATGTTTTATTACAACTAAATCATGTTTGTGTACAATTGTTGCGTACTTATTTTAGTGTTAACCAGTGAAAAATGTTTATTGTGTACGCCATCACGTTGTTTGAAGGGTAGTTGATAGCTGACATATTATGGGTAAGCATTCTGTACAATAATTGAAAATTATATAGAGTCAACTTAGATGCATGTCTCATATTCTAAGAGCCAGTGACTCCCGAAAATTTCTTGCTTGTAAACTGATAGCCATTCATATAAGCCGATTCAGAAAGGTATCGAGATTATAGCGTTCCCTGTCAGTGTTTCCTTATAGTGGGGATTATTTCAAAGTCTACTTTTTATGCAAACCCCAACTGATTGCTAGTAGGCCAGTCGCCGCGGACTCCCATAATGCAAAGTTAGACAAAAATTGCGGAAGTCTAATCTTTGAGATAATATTGGAGGGGGTGAAAAAATCATGTATCCGGTTTTGCACCCTTTTCCGCCCTCCGGAACATTGTTAAATTAACAAAGAACGTAAATTTGCAAATAACTTTTTGAAAAAAAATCCGATAATTAGGTAAGTAAGTCAGTAAATTTTAGAGAAAATTTTAATAATTATTACACGTATTCTATCAAGTTGCACCCTGCTACGATGACCGGAACATTGAAAATAGTTGTTTTTTAACTTTATAATGAAATATTTTGTGGAAAAAAATGCGATAGTTATGCAAATGATTGTTTATGCAACAGAGAAGGGTCACAAACCCGTTTGTAATTTTGCATAACTTTCTTTACCCCGGAAGATTTTTTTCACAATTTTTTTATCTGGCACGGACACGATTTTGACGTTTTAAACAATAAGTGGGGATCTAAATAATTGCGAAAGTCTTAAAATCGGGTTGCAAATGTTTGTAACACCAATTAATGATACAATCTGAATTTGCTACCTCGTAAATGTCCCGGAAGTTAATGAAATTACCTATTTTTTAAGTAACGAAGCTATGCTTGTCTCGAAAAAATTGTAAAATAGGTGCAAATTTCATATAGCATTTTAATATTGGATATAAATACTCATGTGAATTCACAACCTCGCAAAATATCCGGAATATAATTTATCCATCTTCGCTTTCCTTCTGAGATATTTCGCAATTTCATTAAAATTTCATCAGCATAAAAATAATTCCAGAAAAAAATTGTTTTAATTATGTGGGTAAGTAGGTATATAGCTTAACATCAAATTGCAATCTATTTATTATGTGGAACATGATTTAAATAAATAAAATCTCCTTGAAAGAGGGTGACAATAGCATACGAAAATACAAAAAACCAACTATCCTGCCTTTCCTCGCCATACCATGCCCCTAAAACACCCTAAAAAAATATTTTCACATGTAAAAAAAAAACTCTAAAAATTATCCCCCGTCTTATCTTATCCCCCGATTATTTTTGTTCCGCCCAGCCACGCACTAACTATTATGCGTTAAGCCGTTAAGCGGCCCTCAGTACTTGTGTTTATGTATCAATAAAATAGTCTGTAATCTTGTTATATGATTTATATGTGCACTTTATATACACCTAGGCAATAAGTTTGAAATGTAGGATAGCTAAAAATAAAAAGAAAGTTTGAAATGGTAAAAATCTTTATGTAAAAACCCTCCTTACCGAGGGGTAAACCGCCGGCAAAAATCGTGTACACCTACTTCCACACTTTAAAAAACCTCCACATACTTCCACCAAACTTCCACATACTTCCACCAAACTTCCACGTACTTCCATCTTCAGAATAGCCATTAATTTCTCTCTGCACATCACTTAAGATTTTTTATACTATCAGTCTTTTCATCCAGTATCACAGACGGATTTGGCATTGAAAATCTGTAATATGTGATGTTATAAAACTCATGTCGAGACGACGAGGACTTAGTTAATTTTCCGTCGTTTTGAATGGTATATACCAAGTACACAAGCATCCTATTCCCTTTGCTTCCGATTCTACCGAAGTAGTTTTTTTTTTACCAGAGCCTTTAAAATGGAGAATTCGACCACAAGCGTAATGATGAAGTCTGGATTTGTCGCAATTTATTTTTTGATTGGGCATTTTACTCCTGGTATTTTTGGAAATGTGGAATATGCACCAGTCACCAATTCTTAGATCATCCCTTTTTTCTAATTTTCCAACGGGATCAACCATACGATTCATCGACATTTCGATCGCAGACTTACTATCACAAAAAAGGTGTCCTATTATTTATTGTCCACAACAGTATTTAGTTTCCAAGCTATCAGGAAAAAAATATTTTCAAAGATTAAGCTTTAAGGGTGAACAGGTAGTTCCAAAAGGGGGCACCCTAGGAACAAACATTATAGGTACTATTAGTATTATTTTAACCCAAACTATACTCTTCTGAAGTATTGCCCTATATGCCTGGGACACCCGGCATAATAGAAAGAAATTATTAATAAGTCGACTATCTTTTTTGCGGATTTGCATTTACCTATTATAATGAGCTTTAATTAGACCTCCTCATTTCCAAACTGACTATAAACGTGGATTCACAAGCGGGTTACCTTCCAGAATGTTTACTAATTATATCGAAAAACGTAGGCGTTTCGGCTATTTGTAATTAATATCCGAAATATGTACACGCTCGCATTTCCACTGCAGGAGAAACTACTCAACTCTCCCAAACTAACCCAATTTCCTCACTCATTAACAGTTTTATGGAGAAATTGTGTAGCGGTATCTGGAAGTTGATGATGGGTATCGTCGGCCTGGGTTGGCATTTTAAAAGTTTTTTATCCGAGTTCATAAAATAATAATCAACTGCAAAATGTAAGCGTCTAGGCTGACGCATTCGCCTTTTGATATTAATACATTTCGTGTAAAAACGTTTTAGAGAGCTTTAACTCATCCCGAAGTTCATTAAAACTTTAGACCGAGCTTTCGGCATATTAATGAATAAGTAATAGTAAAACTTAGGGATGGGCACTAGCGAACTTTCAGAACTTACGATAGATGAGTGCCTAAATGGAAATACATGTACCTCTGGGATATGAGTCATAATCATAATGGAAAAGAATTAAACGTTTATTTTACTAGAGAAAACTATACAGTTGTTCAAATCACGAATTTTGCCGTTCACATTATCATCTTTTAATTTTCGAATTAAATCGACTCAAGGTCACCGATAGTATCGCTCGTAGGGAAAAAAATCATATCGATCGAATTCTGAACAACTTTCATCTGTCTGTCTCTCCGTCAGTCTCTTGTAAGCACGATAACGTAAGAATTAAAAGTCCGATTGTATTAAAGTTTGGACAGTAAGTTAGTGTTAGCTACAAGTAGAACCCTTGTTGATCAACTTGACATTGGATTGACGGTTCTTGATGATTTTTGCGGATTTGGAATCCTTATTTCACGTAGATTTTCTATGGTCTAAGCATTTTATTTGAGGGTTGAAATTTACACATTATACCGGGTCGATAATAAACAAAAACGTAGGGTACGACGCGCTCTAAAGTTTGGCATTATTTAAGTTTTTGTAAAAATAAATTCTCACCTCAAGTTGTTTTTATTTAATGTTCTTCTCACTGTTCTGTCCGAAACTCACACCCCAGTTTGTTGTCTCAAAGAATCATTCAGTTTTACAGAGTTCTTTGTCCACCCCCATGCCCATAATTATGATCGGGTGTAATTTCTACGCGACGCGTCAATTTCAAAGTAGGCATTGGAAAAACAAATTTGTTGCTATGGAATTAAAAACTGTTTACATTATTTTAGAAATAATCTGACATATTTCAATGTTATAATTTTGTAAAGTTTAATTAATATGAGGCGTTTAACCACGGCAGAAAGGGAAAATTGCATACGACTTCTCAACGAAGGAATGTCAAAACAGCAAGTTGCGCACATTTACAATGTCAGCCGAAAAACAATTTATAATTTGAACCGCCGCGTCGAAACTACTGGTGATCATAATTATGGGCATGGGGGTGGACATACAAAAAAAATAAACCAAAGAACCGAAAGAATTTTAATGAGAGAAACTATGCGGAATAGAACAAAGAACTCTAGAAAACTAAATGACTCTTTAAGACAACAAACTGGGGTGAGAGTTTCGGACAGAACAGTGAGAAGAACATTAAATAAAAACAACTTGAGATGAGATTTTTTTTTTTTAAAACATAACATAATGCCAAACATTTTAAATTATAGAGCCCGTCGCAGAGCAAAATGTGTGCGGTTATTACAACGCCATAGAGCGAATAGGCAGGCATGGGCAAATCGGCATGCGAATTGGGGTAATACAGAGTGGAGCCATTGTTTATTTACTGACGAAACAAGATTTAATTTGTTTCACTCCGGTGGCCGAATGTTAGTTTGGAGAAGGCCAAATCAGCGATATTTGCAAGAAAATATGGCCCCTCAAGAAGCATTTGGTGGCGGAGGTGTTACAGTGTGGGGAGGTATCATAAGAAATGGTAAAACCGAGCTATTCATTACCAACCAAACCATTAATGCTACTGTTTATCAGGAGGAAATTTTGGAACCTATTGTTATTCCTTTTGCTCGACATTACGGCCCAGAAATTCTATTGGTGGATGACAACGCTCGACCTCACAGAGCGCGAAGGATCACAGAGTTTTTGCAGGCACAAAACATCAATAGGATGGACTGGCCTGCAAAGTCTCCGGATCTTAATGTCATCGAACACGTTTGGTCTTATTTAAAACTTAAAGTAAGATCTCTTGATGTACCCCCTGAAACCTTAGAAACGCTCAGTCAGGCCATTCGTGAAGAATGGGAGAATACTCCACAACATTTTATAAATAATCTTGTGGATACTCTACCAAATCGATGTCGGGAAGTAATATTCCGAGCAGGAGGACCAACAAAATATTAGCTTCTCTTTTTTTTAATTAATGTACCTACCTAATTTTAATTAGGTAATTTTAATTTAAGTTTAAATTAAATTAATTTTTTAGTTAATTTTTTTTTCAGTTATTAAAAATTACCAGAATTAGAATTATAAATTTTTTAAGAATTGACTTTTGGTCGTTGTTAAGCAATGTTGTATATTGTAGAATTTAATGTAATAAACTTGTTCTTGTCGCTACGTTTTTGTTTATTATCGACCCGGTATAATGTGTAAATTTCAACCCTCAAATAAAATGCTTAGACCATAGAAAATCTACGTGAAATAAGGATTCCAAATCCGCAAAAATCATCAAGAACCGTCAATCCAATGTCAAGTTATAGCATTTTAAAGATTTCGGTATCCAAATTTTATGTTGAGTAGTGTGTACAAGGCCTAAGGGCCTTAATCCAAGAACTGACAAAACCGTCTAGAGATATTGATGTTACCTTAGTAAGGAACCATATTGCAACGACCAAAAAAATTTTTTGCGGAAATTTCACTCATACAAACTTTTTGATTTTTTGCATGACTTCATTGATCACCCCGTATATAATAAACTTATGGTCCTACGATAAATATACGTCATGCAGCTTAATCCGAAAAAAACTAGCTCTTAAAATTTGCAAGCCGCGTTCAAAAACTTGCATTCCTGTTGAAAATATTGAACTTTAAATTTTGCCTAAAAGTCTCTGTGTAAGTTCGAGTGGCCAGCAGTGTAGTTATCACTATTATTACAAAGAAAATCTGATAACTTTTGGTCAAAAAAATATACAGAGTGCTCATCCAACAGCAAAAATTCAATACTAAGTAAATGACAGGTACCAAATATGGAAGGCTTGCGCAAATACCTTTACATATGTCCACCATGACTGAATTATTTCTTGGGATGACCACCCTGTACATTTTTCAATAAAAGTATAATAGGTGCATATGCCAGTAGAGTGTTTATACCGGAGCTGGACCTCCCCCCACCACTTTCCGTGACGTCATAGGTGGGCGGGGCCTGTGGGTGGTAGGGTGGGGGGTAATTAGAGTGGTGGGGGGTAATTAGAGTGGTGGGGGGTAATTAGAGTGGTGGGGGTAATTAGAGTGGTGGGGGTAATTAGAGTGGTGGGGGTACTTAGAGTGGTGGGGGGTAATTAGAGTGGTGGGGGGTAATTAGAGTGGTGGGAGGTAATTACAGTGGTGGGGAATAATTTGAGTGGTGGGGGTAATTAGAGTGGTGGGGGATAATTTGAGTGGTGGGGGGCAATTAATGTGGTAATTGCTGTGTTAACTGCAAAGGTAGTAGGGGATAATTAGGACGTTACATACACTGGTGGTGGAGGGGCAATGCATGGTGGGTGGTCATAAGAGTAATTGCATATGTGTAATTACGGTAGTGTAATTGCATAATTAGAGTACTTACTATAATTATTGTGGTGGTGGGGGTAATAATGAGAGTACTTAGTGTAATTGCATAATTAGAGTACTTACTATAATTATTGTGGTGGAGGGGGGTAATAACGGTAATTGCATAACGAGCGTACTTACTGTAATTATTGCAGTGGAGGGGGGTAATAAGAGTAATTGCATAACGAGAGTACTTACTGTAATTATTGCAGTGGAGGGGGGTAATAACAGTAATTGCATAACGAGAGCACTTACTCTAATTATTGTGGTGGAGGGGGGTAATAACAGTAATTGCATAACGAGAGTACTTAGTGTAATTGCATAACGAGAGTACTTACTGTAATTGTTGTGGTGGAGGGGGTAATAACAGTAATTGCGTAACTAGAGTACTTACTGCAATTATTGCAGTGGAGGGGAGTAATAAGAGTAATTGCATAACGAAAGTACTTACTGTAATTATTATGATGGAGGGGGGTAATGAGAGTAATTGCGTAACTAGAGTACTTACTGCAATTATTGTGGTGGAGGGGATAATACCAGTAATTGCGTAACTAGAGTACTTACTGCAATTATTGCAGTGGAGGGGGGTAATAAAAGTAATTGCATAACGAGAGTACTTACTGTAATTATTGTGGTGGAGGGGGGTAATAAGAGCAATTGCATAACGAGAGTACTTACTGTAATTATTGTGGTGGAGGGGGTAATAAGTGTAATTGCATAACGAGAGTACTTACTGTAATTATTGTGGTGGAGGGGGGTAATAAGAGCAATTGCATAACGAGAGTACTTAGCGTAATTATTGTTGTGGAAGGGGGTAATTTGTGTGGTAAGTAGAACATAATGCTGTGACGCTGTAATCTTATTCACGGGAGTGGGGGTAACCCTATCCGTATAAAGGCAAAAGAGGAGTTAACATTTGATCATTGAATAGGCTAGGCTCCTATAGTAAATATTATTATGCATTCGTGTACGTCTTGTGGTAAAAGTTTTACGCGTGTCGACAATTTACGTCGTCATGAAAGACAATCATGTGGGAATGATGGACCTTTCGCCAAGCGGCCCAGAATCGATTCAACTCCTTCAACATCCTCTACTAATATGCAAACATGTGATTGCTGTAATGTGACTCTAACAGCAGCTCAGATGAAATCACATAGAAGAACACTGCAACATAGGACAAATTCATGTGCCCCTATGGTAGATGGTGTAGCTATTGTCCAAACGGCTTTTAAGAACAGAATCATAACATATCGAGTGCATTGTGAAAATAATTATCTAGATTACACAATGTTTTTCAATGAAATCAGACCAAAGATTCTAAATCTGTTGGAAGAAGTGTTGAGAATCCATAAAACAGTGAAAGTAAATATGGAAACATTCGCCAAGTACATTTTACCGGCTCAAGATCTAACTGAAATGAAATCATTTAATACCTCCAATAGCATTTTGGATGGATCCATGAATTTAAATGATGCTTTGGATAGTTTTGTGGGTTCTATGGTTATGCAAAGTACTGAGTTTCAAGAGCGTGAATCAGGTATGTTAATATTTATTAAATTAAAAAAATAATGACTAATCATTATCTATTTTTAGGTTGGGCTCTCCAACGAATTGCTTTTGTTGAAATTAATGTTAACAAGTACAGTCCTTTGAGTGGTTCATCATACATAAAATTACCGAAATACATCGAAAATAAGAAGGCGGTGGTGAATGTACAGAATCAAGATCAATGTTGCTTTGCTTGGGCTGTGACGTCAGCATTATATCCCGCAAATCGCCAGGTATCGTACACAACATCATATCCACATTATTCGAGAGTATTAAATGTAACAGGTATGAATTTTCCGATAAAATTACGAGATATATCGAAATTTGAGGAAATGAATAACATTTCTATTAACGTGTACGGTTTAGAAGAGACATTTGAAAATAATAGGATTAAGTATGAAGTTGTTGGACCTTTACGTTACTCGGGCAGAAAATTGTATACTCACGTAAATTTATTGCTAATTTCGAACGAATGTGTTGGGGATGAGAATCACCGCTGTAACAACGACTGTGCTAATAGTCACTATTGTTGGATAAAGGATTTATCTAAGTTAGTTTCCACCCAAGTTTCCGGTAGCGATCATAAGAAACACTTTTGTGACGGTTGCTTACTGTACTTTAATAATGAACGTCACTTACTTCAACACCAGCGAAATGACTGTAATCATATTTACGCTACAACACCCACAACAAAATATCGAATTAATAAATTTGGGAAAGAAATTGCTGAGAACATATTAAAATTTGAAAACATCGAGAAACAAATGCGAGTACCATTCGTAGTATATGCTGACTTTGAGTCTATTTTGAAACCAATCAATACGTGTGAGCCAAACCCCGAACGCTCTTTCACGAATAAGACCTTTAAACATGAGCCTTACTCTTTCGCATATTACATTAAGTGCTCCTTTGACAATTCTCTATCTAAGTTTAATTTGTATCGGGGATGTGATGCAGCTCAAGTTTTTGTAGCGCATATAGAGGCGGACTTAAGGAATATATATAATACACATATGAAAAATATAGTCCCAATGGTTGAACTCACAGCGCAAGAAAACGAAGACTTTCAGAATGCGACCGTGTGCGGTATATGTGGGGGGCTTTTCGAGGGAGAGGATGTTAAAGTTCGGGACCATTGTCACTTAACGGGTAAAGTAAGATTCGGTGCTGCACATTCTGTCTGTAACTTAAATTACAAGTTACCCAATTTCATACCTATTATATTTCACAATATGAGCGGATACGATAGTCACCTATTCATCAAAGAGTTGTGCAAATACAAGGATAAGGTTGATGTTATAGCACAAAATAAAGAAAAATATATATCCTTTACGAAACACCTTTATATGCATGATTATGTTGATAAGAAGGGGGTTACGAAGAAGAAATATTTACAGTTACGATTTATCGATAGTTTTAAATTTTTGTCGGCTTCATTACAAAATTTAGGCGCGAATTTAGATGACGATCAGTTGAGAACAACGCGTAGTTTTTATAGTGATAACGATAAATTTAAATTAATGAGACAGAAGGGGGTATTTCCATATAGCTTTATGGATAGTTTAGAGAAATTAAACGGAACTGAATTACCATCTAAAGAGAACTTCTATGATAATTTAAATAAAGAGCCCATATCAGATGCAGATTATTTGCGGGCTAGGGATGTTTGGAGATTGTTTGAGTGTCGTAGTCTTGGCGATTATTCAGATATTTATTTGAAATCAGACGTGCTTCTTCTATGCGATGTGTTTGAAAATTTTAGGAGAATTTCTTTAGACAAGTATAAACTGGATCCTGCCCAGTATTATACAGCGCCGGGACTATCATGGGACGCAATGTTAAAATTAACCGGAATAGAGTTAGAGTTGTTAACAGATATCGATATGATTCATTTCTTTAAAAGGGGCATAAGGGGTGGAGTAAGTCAGTGTTCAGAAAGAAAACACATAGCAAATAATAAGTTTCTGCCTGATTACGATCCCAATGAGCCATCATCATATATCACATATCTAGACGCCACGAATTTATACGGACATAGTATGTCACAGATGTTGCCCACGGGTGGATTTACGTGGCTGTCTGAGAGGGAAATCGGTGATTTGGAAATTATGGATATCTCGGATAACAACCCCCACGGGTACGTCTTTGAAGTGGACATTCATTATCCAGAGCACTTACACGATTTGCACTCAGACCTTCCCTTTTTAGTTGAAAATATTGTGCCCCCCGAATCAAAATTAAAATTAACAAAGTTAATACCAAATTTGAATGATAAAAAAAACTATGTGGTGCACTACGTAAATTTAAAGCAGGCTATTAATAACGGGTTGGTGGTTACGAAAATACATAGAGTTCTTAAATTTGATCAATCTAGGTGGTTAAAGAAATATATCGACTTAAACACCGAGATGAGAAATAAAGCGACAAATAAATTTGAAAAAGATCAATATAAATTAATGAATAACGCGGCATTTGGCAAGACGATGGAAAATGTGGAAAACAGAACAGATATAAAGTTGGTTACTCATTGGGAGAGTATTAGACGCAGTATGGGTGCAAATGCATTAATAGCTCGTCCAAATTTTAAAACATGTTCGATATTCACTGAAGATTTTGTAGCAATCCATATGGGCAAACAAAAGATAGAATACAGCAAACCAATTTTTGTTGGTTTCTGCGTCTTGGAATTGTCTAAAACGGTGCTGTACAGTTTTTTTTATAATGTAATTAAAAGAGAGTTTGGTGATAAGGCTTCATTATTGTATACTGATACTGATAGTCTGATTATTAAAATTTTAACAGAAAATTTTTATGATTTTATGATAGATAACCATGACAAATTTGATACTTCGAATTATCAGCATGGTAATACATTTAATGTACCTAAAGGTCCGCCAATTTTAGGCAATTTTAAAGATGAGTTCCCTGCGGATCCAATAATTAGTTTTTATGGCACTGGAGCAAAAGCTTATTGCGTGCAATCAGTGGATAATGAGCTAAAAAAAGCAAAAGGTGTGAAGAGATCCGTTATTCAAAAAGAGTTGTCAATAGATGACTACAGACAAATCGTTGAACAGGGTGGCTTAATATTCAGAAAAATGAATACATTTAAAAGTCAATTGCATGATATCTTTACCGAAGTAAAGAACAAAGTGGCTTTGTCTCATCGTGATGATAAGCGCTTTGTGATTCCCAACACAGCAAAGACATTACCGTGGGGTCACTCTGACATACAATTTTTTCAAACTGAGCAGGAACAAAATGTTCGGTGGTTAATGGCTGCTATTAATGATGTCCAAAGTAGTTCTGTTGAAATAAACAAGATGGATGAATTACTTGCGGCAATAGCGGAGTTAAGCCAGTAATGTGATTAAAAGACGAACGTTCGTTTAACGTGAAGGTCCAGAATATTTTAAATTAGGTTTGTATATGTATTTTTTCATAGAGATATTGTAAACTAAGTTTTGTTAGGCAAGTAATTTAACATTAAATCGTATTTATTTAACGTTCAGTTCCAAAGTGTTATAAGTTGTTACCTTTATGTATGTAAAAAAACATCATAAGTTAATTTCACATTTAACATGTAATTGAAATTATATAATGTGTGTGTACTTATATGTAATTAAAAATAAATGGGAACCCTGTTTTAATTTCTGTAACTATTATTGTAATAAAGTATTCGTAAAATAATTATGTGTTGTTATTATACTTTACACCGGAATTCCTGTTTGAAAGTAAATTATAGCCAGCGTGGTGCTTGACTTACGATGACGCGGCACTTGGCTTGGTGGTGTGATACATTTCAACCAATGAGCAGGAAACACAATTTCCCCTACTCTAAGAGTGGTGAAAATGGAGGGGCGAGCGTGGTGTATTTATACTTTCTGCACGCTTCCAAAGTTCTCTTTGCCTTCAACTATTGACTGGTTCAATTGTGTGATCTGTGTTGTTGTGTTCTGTGCCAAGTTTCACTTGAAATTTTAAATTGTAAGTACATTTATTTGTTTCAATTCCGATAATTTATCTCATAATGGTGAGAAATACTGTTTCTGGTGGTAGCTGTAAAAAGATCAATGAGTCTGAGGCTAGTAATGCTCAGAGGATGCTACAGGGTGTGGCATTCTTAACAAACTTCGTATCGGGCCCTGCTACCACAGTAGGTGCTTCGGTAACTACGTCGACAAATGTAATATATGCTGCGGCTCCGGCGGCACAATTCATTGTGGCCGGGGCTTCTAAAAATAATGTACCGACACCAAGTGGTAGCGTCACAGGTCCGACACCCCTAGGACCTGGTGCTGGAAGTATGGGCCCGACTTATAGTATAGCAGGTAGGCCGGGATTAGGGATAAATATAATTTCCGACATTAGAATCCCGGCTCCAAATGCATCATCTTCAAAAGCCACACCTAATGCAACCTCTAGCGCTAGTACTAGCACTGGTATTCATTGGTCAGTTCATGGCAGTCAACAGAGGCACGCTGTAAACCAACCTGACGCGGACATTCATCCTGTAATCCATATCTCCGACGACGATGCTAGAGGAATTCATTCTGATAGCATTGAAGTCGCAGATTTACAGGATCATGAAAACGATTTCCTCGATGCCGAGGAGCTTATTCGTTTAGATGCAAAAGTGAAAGCATCTAAAAGGACAGCTTCTGCATCGAGGAGTCAGGATGGGCGTCGCGTTACCTTCCAACCCTCTTGTGCATCTATATCGTTGGTTACTAGTGATGACTCTGAGGACGACTTTGTGAAACCGTCAGAAATCAAAAAGCCCAAAAGGGGTGCTATTCATAACGATGACTCCGATAATGACTTTGTTGTTAAGCCTAAAGTTAATGCAAAAAATAATAAAGTAGAGAAATCTAATAGCCGTAAAACAAAGTCATCATCGACGGCATCGGGGGGTGGTAGGGGCAGGGGTCGACGTGGTGCAAACCCCAACACAAAGTCGTTGTCATCGGCATCAGGGCGTGGTCAAAGAAAGGTGGCTACTCCACTAACACCGGACTTTTCCGACGCTTCACGTAATATTATTCAATACAATATGGTTGCTTTAAATACAAATTTACCCGAACCGTTAATCCCTATCCTCAACGATCCTCCTAGGCCTGTGATAAAAACTGTAGGCAGAGGTGTAGGAGGAAAGGGTAGATTAATGAGCCTTAATGGTGAGGTAAATCGCGACGTGGCCAATAGTCCGGTTTTAGGCGGTAGATTTGACGACGCCGCATTAGAACAACCAAGCTGTTCTAATGCGGTGCCGCCACAACCATCCTCAGGTGGCAACGACGCGTTAGAAGAAGCTGGCACTTCTAACGCATCGGTGCCATCACCACTCCGAGCACCAAGTCAGAATTCTACACATTCTGACATAATGTTCGGGGTGGTACCACAGCTCGAACCTGTGGAGGAAATCGCAGAACTGGATGATATTCAAATTGGAGCATTATTAAATATCCTTTCACCAGTTCCACCTATTCAGAATCCCTTAGATTCTGATTCGGATTGTGATTTTCTTTCGCAGGTGGCGGACCGGCATTTGTTTAGAAGTGCCTTTAAAAATCTCAAAGATTTAAGGGCACAAAAAAAACAAAAGTACGATGAAGATGTAGCGGCGTGCGCTAATGATGATTTGTTGCAACAGCAGGCTAAGGCACAGGAAGCCAACGTCGAAGAGCGGCTTCAGCAAGCTGAAAATTTAAACTTGGAAATTGAGAGGTTGCAATCTCAAATTACACGATTAAGTTTAGAAAGGGAACAAATTATCATTAGCGCAAATGCAGAGAGGATTGATGCCCAACATATAATGGAGGGCGTCAATAATCGCCGCAACGCTGCGGCTAAGTCCCGTCGAGAGCTGGAAGGTCTTGACAATAAATTAAAAGTTCTTGGCCAGAACATATAAATAAAGGCAGAGAGGTTATATTTTATAATTCTATAAAAAAAAAATTGTACATGTAGTAATTATTAGGTTTATTTTTTTTTTATTAGATAGTGGTACATCTTTTATAAAAATTATATATAATTTTGTCAAAAGAAATCTGTTTAGTTATAAGTATCATTAGTGTAAGTTCTTATATCTGTTTAATTGTAAGCAATATCAGTGTGTGAAAATGTCTTTTTTTAAATATTAAAAAAATAATAAAAGAGAAAAAAATTAATGACCATAGAAAAATAAAAAACCCAACAAAATCTATTTAGTTGTGAGTATCATTACTTTATCTATTCATTTATTATTAATGTGTGTAAAATAATTAAAATTGTCAATAAATTAATTTTTAAAATATGTATTTTCTTGTTACTGTAGTCATTCACCCCTCCCTTCACCACCCCTTCCCAAAATGTTTCCTTGTTACAGAGTTACATATTAAATGCAGAAACTCAAATGAAGAGAAGTATACTAGTTTCTCATCCACTTTATTTTACACTTAAAATAGAAAGTAAAAAAAAAATAAACATTTTCATAAATAGATATATTTATTTGCAAATAAAAAAAAAAAAACATTTATATAAATTATGTACAAGAGAAATAACCTAAGAACTAATCTATATATTTATTTACTTACAACTCTAATATAGTAAATAATTTATAACACAAATTCGCCCAGTTCTTCCTCTTCGGGAGAATCTTCATCAGTCTCGTAATCCGAGTCACTGGCACTCATCAACTCCGTCTCCAGCGACCAAGCTGATGGAGAAGAGGGTCTGCTTGGTGGCTCCACTTCCATGGATGGGCCATTCGGCGGCTCTGCATCCATTGGTGGTAATGTCCCCCACCAATCGCTACTATCTGGACCCTCTTCGTGTTCCAGATCTTCCAGATAGTGCGTTTGTACCACCCAATTGCTACTATCTGGGCCCTGTCCGTTATATGATAGCCCCAACATCACATCGTATTCCCAAAAAGGTGTTGTTGACTCTGTGGAATCGCTGGAACTAACTGCATTGTCTTGGGAAGCCATTTGTTTTACTGAGGTTCAAGAGACGAGGAGTTTCTTATATTACGACAATCACTTGACTTGGGAACCACAGATTACCTTTTTAGCAAACAAACTAAATAAAGCATACTATGCTATTAATCAGCTAAAGAATAAATTAAACCAAGACGCTCTATTGCCGGCTTATTACGCTCTGTGTTACTCAGCCATAAGCTACAATATTATAGTCTGGGGTCAGTCTGTTCATGTTAAAAGAGTCTTTATCCTACAGAAACGGATTATCAGGCTGATTTATAACCTTGATATTCATACCTCGTGCAGAGATACTTTTAAAAATAAAAAAATTTTACCTCTAGCATGTATCTACATATTAAAAACATTATTATTCTGTCATGAAAATAAGAAAAAATTTTTAACACACGCAGATGTACATAGTTATGATACGAGACATAAAAATAATTTTTACTCAAATCAACACCGTCTCACTTGCTACGAGAAATCTCCCTTCTATAGTGGATCTCACTTGTACAATCTACTACCAACAAACCTTAAAGACTTACCTGTCCATGCTTTTAAGAAAACCATAAAAAGTTTCCTAACCTCCAACTCATTTTACACCATTGGTGAGTTTATTTCAAAAATTGAAACCGAGAAGTCAGTTGACTAGTCTAAATAATTATTTTTTATTCTTTGTGATATGCTTTTATTGTAACTATATTTTTAATGTGTTTTATTTTTGTATTTTTAACATTTTTTATATTATATTGTAATACCTCTTATACTTTATATTATTATATTATAAACTGTAATATGTAAGTTCCAACTTTATACTTTTGACTTATCTACTATTATTGTAGCCACAAAGACCAATAAATGTATCTATCTATCTATCTATCTATTAACGCACCCCACTCCAACAAACCCTACATTAACAAGAGTAGGGTAGTAAGTTTCTTACAGACGATTTTTTAAAGTATCAGTCATCAACAAGATAAACAAGAGTACATGAGGCTGTAAGTGGATTTACCCTCACTTCCCTCAGCGGGTCACAATAGAAAATGCTGGGTGTGTAATCAAGAAATTCAGTTTTTGAGGTAGGGATTTAATTAGGGTGTTTGATCGTTATTGTATTATTGTTGTTCCAAATAAAATATATTTCAATAATGAATATTAAACACTTAAATAAAGCACATTAGTGTAGTATACATATTTTTATTTCTGTATTACTGATACATAAGTAAATAACATGATTATGCATATTTTACATTATTTAAAGTTTAATAAATTATACAACATCCAATTTGTCAATCCAAGAATTGTGTTCTTTGGAAAGTCCAAGCCATTTGACAAATATTTTGTTTCCTTTTCTTCTTAAAACTTTCTCTACTAGATATATATCGGGATATTTAGTTTTTTGTAACTCCATTTCATAAAAACATCCTTTAATTGGTTGTCCATACATATCTTCAAGCTGGTAAGTTGTTGGGTTAGTTATGTTTATTTTGACAATTTTGAAAAGTTCGGTTGAATAATTAACTGTAAAACCTTTTTCAAATATGCCTTTGTATGCACTTATTCGAACTACATCACCAATATGAAACTTGGGTTTTAAAGCAATCCTAATGTGATTATATGCATCCAAACGTGTAGTTGGCTTAACATCAGCAGGTTTCATGCCAATAGTTCGATGTGTTTTATTGTTGTACTTGTTTGTAATGTTGGATAGAATATCGAGCCATTTGTATTTACCTCTGGCTGAGAATTCTTTATATAACCAATTTTTTAGTGTTCGTATCACTCTCTCCACAATTGCAGCTTTTTTTGTACTATATGTAGAGTAATGATTAATGGCATACTTTTTCATTAAAGTGGAAAAGTTTTTATTGTAAAATTCCGTACCCTGGTCGCTTTGAAGATTCTTAGGTGAGTAGTTCGATTTTTGCAAAATGCTCCTCATACCCTTCGTAATTTCTATACCCGTTTTATTTCTTAAGGGTCTTGTCCACACATATTTCGAATAGCAGTCGATCACTACGAGGATATATCGATAACCTTTATTAAGGTTCGCAAATGGCTGCATTTCAGCCAAATCCATTTGCCATAAATCGCCATAGCCCTTGATAATTGTTCTTCTTCTACGAAAATTTTTTCGGGGTAACCTGTGCAGTTCCTGCACAACGGCCTTCTTTGTAGCACTAATTTCCATGTTAACTTATTGGATCCAATGGGTGTGCAGAGAATACACTAAGCTGTTACATGCTTGCCGATAGACTAATTTCTAATAAGTTAATTCTTCTAATTTATTAATTTTGTCAATTATTTTCTGAAGCTCTCTAGCTTGCTGAGAAATTGAATTTTCCACTGTTTTATGTTCCTTATCAATATCCGCTCGTATTTGTTCATTAATATACTTTTTCATCTCTGCAACAACCCGTACATTTCCTTTATCAATTTTTTTCGGAATTTCCTCATTTACATAAGTTTTTGCAGTAGCAACAGCTAACAAAACTTGACCATTAACGTACTTTTCCATTGCCGTAATAATTAAGTTAGTGGCCTCATCCATAGCCTTGCGGATGTCTGCAAAGAAGGTAGTAAGTCGCTCTTCAACATAGTTACGTGTTACACCATCCTGACTATCCACCGGTTCTCCAATGTTCTTTAAACGTTTATTCTGAATATCGAAGTGATTATCTGCAGTGAGCTTAAAGCCAAGACCTGGTGGACCGCGCACGACTAATGATTTATTAGCGCCGCCTCTTCTGCGTCCAAATTTATCAATTGTGTTGTGACCAGGTAGCATTTCTAATTACATCTGATCTGATTTAAGCATTTCACAGTATATTATACTTCCCCATTATAATTTTGTTAATAGATTATTTTTTCTTCTCTCATTTCCTCCAACAAACTAATTATTTCATTATTAACACCACTGTTACCTGCCATTTTTGAGCTATACAGCAGACGTAGACGATCTACCAGCTCTTTTGGCTTATTCCAATAAACATAATCGACACCTCTACTATTGTATATTTTCTGAAGTGGCATTTGTGGAAAACCCAAACCGGTTCTCGATCTCGTCACTATTGTAGAAGATGTTAGTGGTTTTATAATATCACTGAATTTCCTCCATTTAGTTTTATTCAAACCATTTTTTGCATCATAATTCTTATATGCCGCTCTTGTCTTTTTTAATATTTCACCATATATTTGATACTCTTCGTCACCAATAGATACTTCATCACTGCGTAGTATTGACGGATACTTCATAAATATTACATCATACAACTTAGGACTGCCAGGATACGTTCCCAATGCCTTAGTACCATACCACAATGTAATGTCCCCATTAGAAAAGCGCACCTCGGCGTTACCCATTCGTAGTTTGCCTGTATGGGGATCTAGACGTACACCGTATACAGTGTCATATTTATAGTGACCGGACTTTAAATTATCTAAATGTTGTTTGATCACGTCACATTTCTTTTCTGCACTACCAACGGATCTTTCTGAACCTGGGGTACTCATTAATGACGATCTTGGTGGTGTTTCCATATAATATGCTTCAGTTGCACTATTCTCCCCATCTTCACTGCTACCTTCAGATGTCGCGTTAAGCGTACTGGTACTAGCTTTTGCACTGCCTTGAGATTGCGTTGATTTTTGTGTCGGTGTTGGCGGCGCCTGGTTATGTGATTTTACCTGTGAGGCAGATATTACTTTTAAAGGTTTTGTTATGGGTTCATAAACCTTTTCAAGTGCTAATTGACTCTCAACATTTCTACGCTTCAGTGAATTAAATTTTTTACGCACAGAATCAGTAGCTTCAACTAGTTGTCGTTTGAGGTTTACTTCCCTTGCCATGTCTCCATCGATATTGCTATTGTGTTTAATCTTCATTTCCAGTGTCTAACCTCACCGATGTAATCTCGATGCTGTCTACAGGCCGATTGAATCTTTAATTCTAATACTTTACGGATATATGAAACTATCAAGTCCTTTCCTGTATCTACCCTCATTCACCTCTCTATCCTTATCAATTACAAGAAACCCATATTTGTCTTTCCAACACTCCGCACACATTTCTTGAAATTGCTTAAAAGATATGTCTGGTGAGACATGGTCGGAGAAAATGTGATGTAAGTTCATATCATCCTGTCTGAACATCGCTATAAAATTAGCGTTGTCCCTAACAAGTTGCTTAGGTATGCGAGAATATGTTTGTGCCAAATAAAAACAGTCTACATTTCTATGGCGACCCATTGAGAAAAAGGTGCGAATTATGTCTTGCTTTTCACATATAACATCATCGAATATAAATATAGAATCAGGCTTGGCTTCAGATGGTTGCACTATTTCCGCATTATTATTAAAGGTGTAAAACCCCAATCCCTTAACTGGTGTTAATATGTTGCGCAAGTACTCATACTTGGGTTGATTTAAAGACTTTGAATATAGGTATATATTTGCGAAACGTAATCCAAGGGGGTGAGTAATTAGAGATATCATTAAGTTCGTCTTGCCACAATTACTTGGACCAATTAGAAGTCCACGAACAGTTGACGGAAGTAGTGACCCATGGCGCGATTCGATTTGTAATCCACATCCTACTTTTTCGTCTAAATTGTCTATAGGAAACTTCTGTCTCTGCTTTACAATACGCATTGTACCACGGTTGAAGACTATATAAATAGATCTATGCATTACAATTGTTATTTAAATGTTGTCAGTCAAGCAGCGCACAAGTAAGAACCGCCGTTTTTTAAAGGTCGGTAAGGGGGTAGTAAATTCCCTAATAAATAAGCTTCCATTTGAACTGCATTTACCCGGTGGTTACCAGTATTGTGGTCCAGGCACCAAATTAAAAAAAAGATTAGCGCGAGGCGATCCAGGTATAAACAAGCTCGACGCTGCATGCAAGCAGCACGATATTGCATACGACCAAAACTCGGGCGATTTATCAGCTCGACATAGAGCAGACTATCAACTTGAACAAGCTGCGTGGAATCGAGTTAAATCCAAAGAAGCAAGTTTAAAAGAAAAGGCTGCCGCGTGGTTGGTTACGACTATAATGAAGGGAAAACAGCGTCTTGGAATGGGATGTAGATCAACAAAATCTCGTAGTACAAAAAGAAAAAATATAATTAAAAAGAAGAATAAAAACAGGAAGAACGTTAGAAAGGTAGCCTTTGGTGCTGGGATAGTACGCAAGGTTCGTGATGATCTGCGTAAAACTGGTGGTAAGCGATCTGCAGCTAAGGATACTAGAAAAGTTATGCAAATAGCGCTTCAAGCTGCACGGCGACACATGAGATCAGTTGGTGGAAAACGAAATATTCGTACGCCTCGCATAATACCGATTCCGAAAGTTGGTGGAATTCTACCTTTAATACCTATTTTTGCGGGTTTATCGGCGTTAGGTAGCTTGGCAGGATCTGCAGCGGGTATAGCTAAAGCTGTAAATGATGTGAAAACTAGCAGAGAAGAATTGGCAGAAAAAAGCCGCCATAATAGACATATGGAGGCAATTGCTATAGGGAAAAGTGGTAAAGGGCTTTATTTGAAACCATATCGTAAAGGACTGGGTCTCTATCTAAAATCACAAAGTTCAAAAAACTACTAGACACCCTACCTCGAAAGCCTCTCACCAACATCGATCTCAAATATTATGTTGAGAAGATGAAGGTGCCCCATTTTCGAGGTATATTTATGCGCGACACTTTACCAAATTCCGGACCGCATCGTAATGAATCCGCCATCATAAATTTGGATACTATAGATGGTCCGGGAACGCATTGGGTGGCATATAAAAAACGAGGTAGTTTGGTCACATATTTCGACAGTTTTGGAGATTTGCCCCCACCAAGAGAATTAGTCCTGTACTTGCGCAACGGTTCAAGGTTTACGGATAAAATCTACTATAATTATGAGCGCCAACAAAATTTCAACACAGTGTGGTGTGGCCATTTGTGCTTAAAGTTTCTTTCTTCAAAAGTTAAATAAAACTCTTCAAATGGCATGTGTGACCCCATCAATGGATCGAGAAGCAATTAAACGGATGGGCCACTCGTTGATTGCTTTCTCTAGACTACGCAGCTTGCTGAAGATGAGTAAACAGCAACTTTCAGATATGCCTAAAGAAGTAATAATTGCATGTGTCCCTTATGAAATTGCATTAGTTTGGGATAAATTACCCAAACATCTTCAGGATGACATTGATATTTTAAAATATCAGTACTGTCAAGAACACTATTCTAATCAAGACGAAAATAATATTGATGTTAACGATGGTCCATCGCCTCGAAAAATATTTTGCTGCTACTGTAAAGTGGACGAGGTGAACGTGGCGTCAAAAAATGATGTGAGTATATCTCCATCACCGCCCAAAAAAAGAAGATTAATCCACGACTATTGCTGCAAATCGCAATAAAGACATGCAACAATCTCCAAAAAACGTCAGTCATGTCACACACTTTCACTTTATCAAGCCGCTCAAGCGTGCTCAGTGCAGAGTTTTATCCACCGATTGAACTAGATATAGGCAGTCGATATGGTCTGGGATTAACCGGATTTTATTCATACAACTCTATATTTAATATAGACGAGACGAACAATGGTTTCTGTTATAGGACTTCACCGAAAGCAGCTCCCACATTTCTCCACATACCGTACGGAGTCTATGAAATTGATGAAATATATAATGCAATACTGAAAGCTATGCCAACTAACAAAAATGAAGAAAAAGAAAAATTATTTCGACTGCGAGCAAACAATAACACAATGAAATGCGAGATAAGATCAAAATACGAAATTGACTTTACACAAGCAAACTCTATTGGTAGTCTGTTGGGATTTCAGCCGACATATTTAGAACCAAACAAGACTCATGAGTCAACACTCCCCATTGATATAATGAAAGTAAGAATGATACGTGTAGATTGCAACATTATTTCCGGAGCGTATCTGAACGCTCTTAAATCCCACACACTCTTTGAGTTTGATATTGATGTTGAACCTGGATACAAACTTACCAGGGAGCCAGCTAACATAATATATTTACCTGTTAGACCTGAAGGACGTCAGTTTATCGACAACATTACTCTACGCATATTGGATGACAACGGAGATTTAATTAATTTTCGAGGTGAAAAGATTATTGTGAAGCTAGAATTGAAACAATTTTAATATTAAGAGCAAAAAAAAAAAAAATGGGTTTTCGATATAATCAGGAACGATTAGCACACTGCCGATATAAAGTGTTTAACGATAAAAAGAAGAGTGATTGTAGAAACCCATTCATTCAGCGTATATCTCTTAAACAGTTAAGACATAGATTGTCGGTAAAGGACCGCGCATTTCTTCAATCTATTGGATTAGAACTGAGAGAAAATTAAATAATAATGACAGCTACTACATCTAGTGAAAAACTTGAAGTGTTCGACGAGCCTGTGTTTGATCAGTCACTTATCAGTTTACATGAGCATACGTATAAACCATATGGGTCACCATATTATAGAAATTCTGATGAAATACGAATCCCTATCAATTTTCATGACCTTATACTCGACATTGCAGAAAGCTACATCTATATAGAAGGGAAATTTACACCTAGCGATGTTACCAAGCGGTGTTATTTATCCAATAATGCTCTAGCTTTCCTCTTCGAAGAGATTAGGTATGAAATGGGTGGCGAGCAAGTGGCTGTAGTTAGGAAGCCTGGCATCACTACCACAATGAAGACTATGGTATCATATGGACAGACACATCTGCGATCACTATTAACTACGGGTTGGGGCCTCAACGAACAGAAACAAGATATTTTAGATAGTACTAGTCATGTGTTTAGTGGTAGACTACCCCTTAAATACCTTATGGGTTTTGCAGAAGACTACACCAAAGGTATTTTAAATGTCAAGCAGGAATTAATTTTAATAATAGCTCGCTCATTCAAAGATTCCTACATTGGGGAAGTTGATGCAGATTTAGAAATTAACAAAATTGAATGGAAGATTAGACATATTGTGCCTGAGGATAGACAAAAGCTTAAACTACTAAACAGAATTAATAAAAGTAGTAATAATGCTAAAGTTAAGATGGCTTATCGTATGTGGGATCTCTATGAGCTACCTACTCTGCGCGATACTGCTTCTGATGTTTGGGCCGTTAAAACCACTAACAGTCTTGAGAGACCTAGATACATAATTATTGGATTTCAAAACAATAGTCACTCCAATGATAGAAGCAAAGATGTGACAAATTTTATACATGCAGATATTAATAATATTCGATTATATCTAAATGCCGAAGTATTTCCTTATGAGCGCTGGAACTTAGATTTTGATAAGAAATTGGACTCTGCAGCTTACTATGCCTATGAGAACTTCCAGCGTAGTTATTATGATAAAGATATGAGTGAACCTATGATGGATCTTGCAGAATTCAGAAAATCTCCATTATTTGTCATAGATTGCTCCCACCAACCGGATGCAATGAAATCATCCACCGTCGACATAAAGATAGAATTTGAAACCCGAAAGACGAAGTTCCCCGAACAAACTCGTGTATATGCACTTATACTTCACGATACATATTTAAGCTACAGTGCATTGGATGGTTCAGTTCAAAACGGTTTTCTTGCTGCTAAGTAAAAAAAATATTTATTATGGAGCAAACAAAAAATACAGTTCCTATGCTGATAGTTGACTTACAAGGTTTTCAATGTAAAAACAGTGAGTTCATAGTGAAGGAATTGGCTGCTGTGTGCTGTAATACTGAACAACAGGCACATTACTTTTTCAAACCACCATATCCATTATCATCACTTGCACGTGACAGGAAGATGCAATACCAATGGTTGGAGAAAAAATACCATGGTTTAAAATGGAGCCACGGATACATTCAACTGACAGAATTACCACTGATCCTTCAGCGACTTTGCCAGAATGTAGTTAATAATTATCAATGTCAATTACTATTAGAGGATGTCGTAATTGTATGCAAAGGCAGAATGAAGAGGTATTTCCTACTGCAACATCTAAGATGGAATAAGATTATAGACTTAGATGACTATTTGCCACATCTGCCCAGCCTTAAATCATTGAACATACCAAAATGTCTAGAACATTTTCAGTATAATAATATTACCCATTGTGCTCTTGCAAACGCTCATTTTCTTAATAGAAGTATTATAGATTTAAATATAAAATTACAATGAGACTGTTTAAGTGTAAGGTATAATTTTCTAGATATGTAATAAAAATAGGTAATAAAATAATATAATATAATCTTTTAATGTGGTTTTTATTTATTCAACATCATATAATTGTAAAAATAATAAATATCAATAAGATATTATACTGTTTATTACACAATTATTTATTTAAAATAGTATAACTTAAAATAAATATTATTTATCTTCATCATCAAGTTGATATTTTTCAATAAGTCCCACTGGTAGGTACTTCACTAGGTCATACAGGAAGCGTTTTAATTTCATTCTAATCATAGACTCACAAAATTCATCTAAACTTAAAATGCCTCGAGAATATTTGTCACATAAATTTGCTCCAGTTTCATATGTATTACAAGCTTCTTCAACACGTCGAACTTCTTCAAAATCCCAGCAGATATTTATATCGTAGACTAATGAATGATGTGCATCCTTCCTTAAGTCCCATAGTTCGCAAGACAAGCTTTCAATGGCTGATTTAATGTCTTCTGCCCTCACCCATCGTTGAGCTGAATATTGCATCCACATATTTTGTTGGGATCGGTTAAACTAAAGGCAAACAGATATATTAGACATGCATATAAAAACTCTGAATTATTCACTTACTTAGGTAGGGTGTAAGCGCTGTTTAAAATTGATCGAGTTGTATTGTGCAAATCAATTAACCAAAATAATAACGTTCCCATATTTTCAAATGAGATAGCAATATTACGTTTTATAGTACTCCTACCATTCTTTCTAACTGTATTTTATTATCTAGTAGAAAATTAAAACTATGAACTAAAAAGTAACTAGTACAATTATTGTTTTTAAATTAATAACCTAAACGTATCATTGCACTGGATTTCGCTCCCACATATACTGGAGGACGCTGACCTAAATATGTCAACGTGTATTTACCACCCGATGAATTAATCTTATTGATTACATCTTCACTTATATTTTCTACAACTCGTTTGGGTAAAAATGATTTGAATGTTGTTATTGTACTTTCCTCAAACAAATTTACGATGATTGATTTTCCAAACCGCGTATTGACCACTGACATTTTCTTTATGACATAGGCTTTGTCCTTAATTAATGATGTAATAGGCTTTTGCTCCAAAACCTCAGTACTCTCACTAATTATTGCATTAAGTGCCAATAAATCTTGTTCCGAAATTTCCATGGTTAAAATGGATGTGTACAGTGAAAGAACCGCAAAAAGTAATATAAAACTATTGCTCACTTGAAATAATTGAGGTGGTTGCACTACACTCACTTGTTAACTATTGAGTAATCAGAGATAGATTTGACTTTTGTCATACTATCACAGGTCATTTATAGTAATAGATCCTCCCCACTACAATAATTTTCCTTTCCCCCACCACATTAATTGCCTCCCACCACTGTAATTACACTTATACAATTACTCTTATTACCACCCACTATGCGATGCCCCCACCACCAGTGTATGTAACGCTCTAATTACCCCCACTACCATGCCAATTATCCATCCCCACCACAATAATTACACTAAGTACTCTCGTTATGCAATTACACTTATTACCCCCTCCACCACAATAATTACAGTAAGTACTCTCGTTATGCAATTGCTCTTATTACCCCCCTCCACCACAATAATTACAGTAAGTACTCTCGTTATGCAATTACACTTATTACCCCCTCCACCACAATAATTACAGTAAGTACTCTCGTTATGCAATTGCTCTTATTACCCCCCTCCACCACAATAATTACAGTAAGTACTCTCGTTATGCAATTACTTTTATTACCCCCCTCCACTGCAATAATTGCAGTAAGTACTCTAGTTACGCAATTACTCTCATTACCCCCCTCCATCATAATAATTACAGTAAGTACTTTCGTTATGCAATTACTCTTATTACTCCCCTCCACTGCAATAATTGCAGTAAGTACTCTAGTTACGCAATTACTGTTATTACCCCCTCCACCACAACAATTACAGTAAGTACTCTCGTTATGCAATTACTTTTATTACCCCCCTCCACTGCAATAATTGCAGTAAGTACTCTAGTTACGCAATTACTGGTATTATCCCCTCCACCACAATAATTGCAGTAAGTACTCTAGTTACGCAATTACTCTCATTACCCCCCTCCATCATAATAATTACAGTAAGTACTTTCGTTATGCAATTACTCTTATTACTCCCCTCCACTGCAATAATTGCAGTAAGTACTCTAGTTACGCAATTACTGTTATTACCCCCTCCACCACAACAATTACAGTAAGTACTCTCGTTATGCAATTACACTAAGTACTCTCGTTATGCAATTACTGTTATTACCCCCCTCCACCACAATAATTAGAGTAAGTGCTCTCGTTATGCAATTACTGTTATTACCCCCCTCCACTGCAATAATTACAGTAAGTACTCTCGTTATGCAATTACTCTTATTACCCCCCTCCACTGCAATAATTACAGTAAGTACGCTCGTTATGCAATTACCGTTATTACCCCCCTCCACCACAATAATTATAGTAAGTACTCTAATTATGCAATTACACTAAGTACTCTCATTATTACCCCCACCACCACAATAATTATAGTAAGTACTCTAATTATGCAATTACACTACCGTAATTACACATATGCAATTACTCTTATGACCACCCACCATGCATTGCCCCTCCACCACCAGTGTATGTAACGTCCTAATTATCCCCTACTACCTTTGCAGTTAACACAGCAATTACCACATTAATTGCCCCCCACCACTCAAATTATCCCCCACCACTCTAATTACCCCCACCACTCAAATTATTCCCCACCACTGTAATTACCTCCCACCACTCTAATTACCCCCCACCACTCTAATTACCCCCCACCACTCTAAGTACCCCCACCACTCTAATTACCCCCACCACTCTAATTACCCCCACCACTCTAATTACCCCCCACCACTCTAATTACCCCCCACCACTCTAATTACCCCCCACCCTACCACCCACAGGCCCCGCCCACCTATGACGTCACGGAAAGTGGTGGGGGGAGGTCCAGCTCCGGTATAAACACTCTACTTATGCCAAATATTATTGCCGTCTGTCACATTTTCAATTCCTCATTCACGTGGAGTGGAAGTATAGTGGTGGTTAAAAAATTTCTATTTTTTTTTAAATTTTTCAAAAATGTTGGTAAAAAAATTTTCAATTTTTTTTCTTCTGAAATATGTTTAGAATGTCATGAAACGTGGAAATTTTAAATTTGTGCAAAAAGAATTTTTTTCATCTATTCTATAGTAGTGATTAAACTCGTTAAAACTTTTTTCAAAACATTTTTAAAATTTTTCAAAAATATTTTTAAATTTGTTTTTCTTGAAATAGGTTTACAATGCCATGGAAACATTTAAATTTGAACAAGGAAAAAAAAATCTATCTATTTTAGTGGTAAAATTTTGTCACAAATTGCAAAAGAATTTTCTAAAATGTTTTTTTCTTAAATAGGTTTAGAACGGTATGAAACGTGAAAATTTTAAATTTGAAAAAAGAAAAAAAAATTTCCATCTGTGGGAAAAATTTTTTCGAAAAATTCCAAAAATTTTTTTTTTTAATAGGTTTATAATGCCATGAAACGTGGACATTTTTAATTTGAACAAAGAAAATTTTTTTCATCTTTGTAAAAAATTTTCCAAATCGAAAAAAAATTTCAATTTTTTTTTTCTGAAATAGGTTTAGCGTGTCATGAAACGTGGAAATTTTAAATTTGAGCAAAACAAATTTTTTTCATTATTTATTCCCTTTAGACGGCCCACCCTGTATATTTTCTGGTGAAATTTTAACCATTTCTTCGCTGAACTACCTACCAAATTTGACTGCTCTCCGTCAAGTAGTTTTTTCGGTAATGCACCAACAGACAGACTGACGGAATTGAAAAACCTATATTTTCGTAATCTACGTGTTCTGGCTTGTCAAAATCCGAAAAAATCTCGGAGGGTGATTTTTTTCTCGAATACAATACCTCCCTTCGGTATGCGAGGGAAGTAAAACGTAATATGCCTATACTAATTATTGAAATGGGTAGACGCATGGTGCACGCCATATTTTTGCACATTTTAAAATTTTTTTATTTTATTTATTTAACCGTCTTATTTATATTAACGCCCTGATGGAGTTTAGCTATTGCTGCTCTACCACTCAACCAGGATACGTACACGTAGACATCAACACACAACCATTTCCTGTGATATTGCCCTCGAACTCAGGAGAGATAACAGCAACAAGACATGTTGTGCCACCCAACAGCTGTCTAGTCTACTGCTACCATCTCGGTAATATATTAAAAACGCCACTAAACATCCATACCCTGACCAGGATTCGAACCCGGGACTTCGTGGTCGAACGCCAAACACCTTAGCACTGAGCCGAGTGGAGTACAGTTATTTTTCAACCGATACCTATAAATTTGTATATCGTTGGGAAAAAATATTCATTTTAGTATTTCATTGATTCAAATAGTTAAAATATCAATTAAAAAGTGTTACTTGGACTGATATTTTATCTAGGCGTTTTATTTCATCCACGAAAGAAACGCTTCAGTGTTATATTCTCCATTATACACGTTACACTAACGGTTCTCCAATAACAATTATCCTCCTGTAAAATAAATAGCAAGCACCATCTATTTCGATACAAAAACACGAAATTGTTTATGTTATAAATTAAGTAATTTCACTGGCGTGGGCGAGGCGCATTTTTCTCGACACAACCGCGAGCAGAACTGTTACTTGAAAAGATAATCAGTGCCTCGCATCTCGACTCACATTTTATAATTAGAAACAAAAACAATTTAAAAAGTTTAAATATTTACAGTAGGGTTAGACAGAGGGCTATTACAAGATTTACATCCGAGTCGTACAGTTTTTAAAGTTGCCGATTTAAACGCGCATTTTTTAAATGTTGATGGATGGGTCTGTTCTCGGGTCGTGCATATGAAGTTATTTTCATGAATCGTGTCCGCGATATGCGATATGCCATATAGTGAAGTATATCTAAAATTTCTTTATGAACTCGCAGAAGTGCCATGCTCTTATTGCCGTGCTCCCTCGGAATTCACAATTTTTTAAGTCGGAATTTACATACGATGAAGTAATTTGTAGAAATGAATATCAGAACTCGAATAGTATAAAGTTTGTTCCAACGGCTTTTTGCCATAATCTGATAACAGAATAATTAACAGCATTTAAAACTTAAATACTCTTGAATATGCTGTATATATAATAATAAGACCAATCTTATAAATTGTTTGTTTATAAAACTGTTTCAAGTTTTAATGAATTATCTAAAGTCGACGGCTGGAAATAAAATGGCGGCTGTATGTAAATCCCTACGTCTAAGCTGTGAATAATTATTTCAAACATGTTTTGTCTTAAAATGTCTATTACGTTACCAATTGCTCTTTAAGTATGTCCATTTATTGTTGTAAAAGTATATTTAAGCCTCATTGGTCTTAATATATTTTATAAAACTTGTAGGCTTATCTTAAAACCAATTTTAAACCATTTGAGCATATAACACAAACCTATAGAATTTATGGTGCTCGGTATAACCTAAAAAGTCAGTTTGCCGAGAAAGATATTTTCACTACAATGGGCTTGTTCCATGATATTCTTTTTATATGGTTTTTATACTTTTTCATATAGTACTCGATATTCTCATTACACACCTAAAATTTCGTATTATTAACTTTTTCCGTTCTCGAGATATAAGGAGTTGAAATTGGTAATAGTTGCAAAAAACCGAGCCTTCATATGTGACGTCACTATACGTAAGTGACGTATGAAAAATGGCTTTCTGGGACCTTTCAAATTTAACCTGAAAAGTCGAAAAACATGGAATTTTTAAACGCTGGTAACTAAATAAATACGTCGAGTAAAAGTTCGTTCTATGTCTCTAAAGAAAGGAGAAGGTCGGCGATCAATTCTAATCGTAAATTGTATAGTCAAAATCGAAAATTCGTCCCGGCAGAAGCGATAGAAAATTGTAATTTTTTGACATTTCACCAAATTGTACTTCCCACTGTCAAGTAGTAAACAAAACAAACAATACTTTGAAAACACTGATAGTTATAACAAATAAGGAGCATCAAGTCTACTGAGATCGCCGAGTCTATGCGTATAGTGACGTAGCGCCTGGCCACGCCCCATTTTCGTGAGATGGAGATTTGTGATAGTTTTTAAGATACTAAACGTGCGAATAAGATTCTAATTTTTTGCAGATCCATTAATTTATACTTGCACTTTCGATTTATGAAATAAAAAAAAAATGCTGAACAAGCTCATTTGCCATTATTATAAATTCACCCACAGGCACCTAATACACAAACAAAATGTCGACGAATATGTATATATCTTATCACAGTTTTAAAACTACCTATCTTAAATCATTATAGTCTGGGCAAATGTAAACCAAATCCTTTTATGGTTTAAGACTGATTTATTACAGAAGTTTGTTTGCTTCATTAAAATTCAATCAAGCAGTTGGTTTTATGAAGGTTCGACCTGAAACTTAGTGATTTCAAAGCATATTAGATTTATAGCCCAGCATTAACAACCACCTCAAATTAATTTTATAAACCTAACTTGAACTTAACAGCTATATAGTTTTATTGAAGGCTTGACAAATGCCTTGATAAGTCAATTATAAGCCAATAAAGACTAAAAAATAATTTAGTTTTAATGTAGGTTCTTGAAGGCCTTTTTAAAACTTGCTTTAAGACAAAACTATCTTTAAAAGTGCATTTGGTATTTAATAAATCGGGCATAAATCGGCAGTTTATGAGGTAGCCATTATAGAACACCGATGAAACCTAAATAAATCTAAAAAGTATTTAAATTGTTACTTTGGTAATTACTTTGGAAGATTGAGATTGTGTGCCCTCCAATGTCAGCAGCTGTCAAATTGCGCACGCACGCTATAGAACGCATTTAAGTATTAAAGTGGCTGTTTCGGGTACATAATATTCTCCATGACAGTATGCTTAAAACATTTTTACTTCCCTCGCATACCGAAGGGAAATATTGTATTCGAGAAAACATCACCCTTCGAGATTTTTTCGGATTTTCACGTTTCAGATCACGTAGATTACGAAAATACAGGTTTTTCAATTCCGTATGTCTGTTTGTCTGTCTGTCTGTTGGTGCATTAACTAAAAAAACTACTTGACGGAGAGCAGTCAAATTTGGTAGGTAGTTGACGCTACTGTCAGCGAAGAAATGGTTAAACTTTCACTGGAAAATATACAGGGTGAACCGTCTAAAGAGAATAAATAATGAAAAAAAATTTTTTTGCTCAAATTAAAAATTTCCACGTTTCATGACACTCTAAAGCTATTTCAGAAAAAAAATTGAAAATTGAAAATTTTTTTCACCAACATTTTTGAAAAATTTTTTGCCACTAAAATAGTTGAAATTTTTTTTCCTTTGTATAAATTTAAAATTTCCACGTTTCATTACATTCTGAACCTATTAAAAATTTTTATTTTTTTTTAAATTTTTTTTTCCATTTTTGAAATAATTTTACCACTAAAATATATAGAATTCTTTGTTCAGATTTAAAATTTCCACGTTTCCATGGCATTCTAATCCTATTTCAACAAAAACACATTTAAACATTTTTTTGAAAAATTTTAAAAAAATTTTGAAAAAATTTTAAATTTATCACTAATATAGAATAGATAAAAACATTTTTTTTTGTCAAATTTAAAATTTCCACGTTTCATGACATTCCAAACCTATTTCGGAAAAAAAATTGCAACATTTTTTACAATTTTGGAAAAATATTTTACTTCTAGAATAGATGTAAAAAAAATTTTTAGTTCAAATATACAATTTTTACGTTTCATGACATTCTAAACCTATTAAAAAAAAAAAATTGAAACTTTTTTTCACCAACATTTTTGGAAAATTTTTTATCACTAATAGATGGAAAACAAATTTTTCTTTGTTCAAATTTAAAATTTCTACGTTTCGTAGCATTCTAAACCTATTTAAAAAAAATATGTATATATTTTTTTACCATTTTTGAAAAAATGTTACCACTAAAATAGATGGAAATTTTTTTTTCTTTGTTCAAATTTAAAATTTTCACGTTTCCATGGCATTCTAAACCCATTAAAAAAAAATTCAATTTGTAATCTTTTCTTACCACTACTTACTATAGAATAGAAGGAAACTTTCCTTTTTGCTTAAATTTAAAATTTCCACGTTTCATGACATTCTAAACCTATTTCAGAAAAAAAATGTTGAAAATTTTATTACCAACGTTTTTGAAAAATAAAAAAAAAAATGAAATTTTTTAACCACCACTATACTTCCACTCCACTACGTGAATGTGGAATTGAAAATGTGACAGATGGCAATAATATTTGGCATATGCACCTATTATACTTTTATTGAAAAATGTACAGGGTGGTCATCCCAAGAAATAATTCAGTCATGGTGGACATTTGTAAAGGTATTCACGCAAACCTTCCATATTTGGCACCTGTCATTTGGTATTGAAATTTTGTTCTTGGATGAGCACTCTGTATATTTTTTTGACCAAAACTTGCTTATCAGGTTTTCTTTGTAATAATAGTGATAACTATATTCCGATTATTATTTTCAATGTCACTTCGTAATTATTAATTTTTTAGAGTGACCGTCATGCACAAATAAAGAGGGAAGTTCTGTGTAAATACCTTTACCGATTTTTTTATGTTTAGAATATGCTTTACACAAACGAAACATGTTTTTGTTTTATTTTTAAAAACCATTTTGTTTTGCAACTGTTTTTACTATTCTATGAATATTCCCAAAAATACGTTTCATCGGTTGTTAAGTGGGGGAAATAACTAAAATGGATTTTTTTTACCACGGCGTACATTTTTAATCATCTGGGAAAAGAAACATGTTAGAGAAAAACTCTTAAAGACGATCTAACTATACTCACAGAATATCTTCGTTTTAAAATATGAAAAAAATGTTGTTTTCAAGGGATTCCAGCGCTGCATATAACAAACTTTTTCAAAATCGCTTCTAATTGGTGTTAAAACATATTATTTCGACTAATCATTCGTTTGAGTTAATTAATAGTTAAAAATAGTTAATAAATGAAAAATTCTCAAATTTTGGACTTGTCTTTTATATGTACAAATAAATCCCTAAAATTTCGTTGTACAAAATGCGTGGGCAGCTGTCTCATGTTTACCTTGTAACGTCCTTTCACAGCAAATTCCTTCAATATATCACCGACTACAACACCGTCATAATGTCTTGGTATCGGTATTTAATATCTTTGACGTATTCACCGGCCGAAACGATTGTTGCAAATGAAATACGGTGCGAGTAACTAACTCAATGCTATCTTTGACGTCATGCGAATATCATACGTGTGTGTAAAGGTAAAATTTCGTCGTACAACACGATACCAGTCCCCCAAACCAGAAATATTTATGTTACATTGTCTACGTCTACCGATGAAATAAATTTTAATGGGTCGAAAAATTGTTAATAAACATAAATATTTGGATTGGTGGGCCCGCTCTGTTGCCCAATACTCACTTTATTAATAACATTTTGTGTAATATGTCTTACTTTTTTGTTCCTAACCTAATGAGTATCCTTGTTAATAGTTAGCAGTCAAGTTGTTATAAAACATACGTTGATTCAAAGAAATGATGTAATATATCGCTCTTAGTTTTTTTAATAGGTATCATCAGCAATAAGGTACCTAACAATATTCTTAGAAAAATATAATATGTTATCAAATTCCCAACATTGGTTCAGAAAGGGTAAATCAGTTGAGAATGCGTCATCTGAATTCTTTGATTTTATTTATTAGGAATTTGATTGTGGTATGTATATTGTGTCAATTCTATCGACCTCTCAAAAGCATTCGACTCTGTTAACAAAGATATATTAGCTGATAAGTTACAGGCTATTGGTATTCGAGGTAAGTTACAGGAGTGCCTGATTTCATTCATGCAAAATAGAATTCTACCTCTAAATTGCAATTATCAAGAGCTTTGCCTGGCCTTCACGCTCTTACGGGATGTCATTGTGATTACAACCCTTCATTTTTCCGTAATGGGAAAAGCAAGCCATTAAAATTATTGAAGGCGTTAGATGAGTATCAAAAAGCATTCAAAGGCCTTAGCAAAGAAAACGTTAATGCCTCAGCAGTATTTCCAGTTTTGGAAGAATTTATTTTCCGGATGTATGGTGTTAAAAATGCAGATACTGTCAATGAAGCTCCCTTCCTTTGGAGCTCTTCAACGAAGGCTATAAAACAGCACATATAACATACTGAAGATTCATTTTCAAAACGCGTCCGCAGTTGTGATGCATCAAACCTGCCACCATGCTATACTGAACTTCAACAACAGCTACTGCGAAGCTCATACATTGCCAGCATCTGGCTAAATGCAAATTTGCACGAGCCACCAAACACAAGCGTCTAGCCCCCGGGAAGCAACTTTTATTCCCAGAGAGAAAAATGCGACAATAAATTTCGCAAGTCGAGAAGTTGGAACATTTCGTGTTATTTTGTGAAAAAAAGGCTGGGGGATACCCCCCGCACCCCCCTTTTTTTTGTTTGCGACGCTAATTCTGCCTGCGGCGCTAATAATTATTAACAATTAAATATCAGAATAAATACCTACTAACCTAACCTAAAGAAATCGCACGAAGGAATGAAATTATTTTAAATAACATAAAAACCTACTAACCTAACCAAAAGAAATTGTAAAAGTGGTATAAAAGGCAAAAAATATGAATAAAATTGGTTTTACGGGAAAATTATTAACTAAAAAACCCATAAAATCATAAGCGAAAGCGTTACCCATGTGCCAACCATTCGGTTGACAGCGAACACTTGGGCACGGAATAAATACACAAATGATATTACACGCGCCTTGAACGCACTGCTGGGAATAAAAGTTGCTTCCCTGGGGCTAGACGCTTTTCACCAAACAAGCACCAGATCATCATGGCTGGTGTACGCGTTTTATCTGGTTTGTAGGAGATCAATTGTTTGAATTGGTTGATGTTCTCGTTGGCAATTCCAATGAAATTGTGTGCCATAACGGCACTAAACGTAATCCGATCTCAATCAAAATCTTTTCTGATCTTCTGGAGCACAAAAGGAACCCTCGTGCAAAGTTTCATCCAAATCCGTTTAGTAGTTTCGCTGCTATCGTGCTAACACACATACACTCACACACAGATATTTTTTAAAAACCACTTTTTTGGGTTCCTGGGACCTCAAAACGTAAAGCTTGATGTTATCTGATTCTCAGTTTTATGATTTTTGCCAGTTTTAATAACCTCCCACAATTTTGAACTAGAGAATCTTATAGGGTATTGTCAATATATCGCTTTACATTGAATGGGAGAGCACACAATTTTACAGATTAATATTCAGCACTCATCGTCTACAGTCCACTTGGACTTGATCCGCCTGTCACATAGAAATATAGGTGGGATTAGATGTTTAGCGAATTTCATTTGTCAACACCAACCTTGTTCATAGTTTTTGCATGCCATAATATATAAAACAAAAAATATCTATGAACTATTTGTATCGTATGATCTGTACGAGACAATGATGTACAGCAGCGTTATAAATTACTTAATTCTAGTAATCGATGTGAAATCATCCACAGCCACACTTTAAGATAGGACTATAATCGATAAAGTCGTAGCCATGGAAAAAATTACCTTATTGAGAGTACACACAGTTAATGAATTATAAATAAATTAATGTAGACGTATGACAAATAATAGGATTCATTGTGTCTAACCACTGAAATCATTGTCAGCAAGGACAAGGGGTGCGAGGAGGGTTAAAATATTTAAAAAATCATCACTTTCTAACTAGGTAGCTGTTGAACTACAAAAATTTTAACGCAAATGTGTGACAAATAATAAGATTCATTGTTTCTAACCACTGAAAGCAATGTCAGCCGGGTCTTAAGGGGTGCCGGGAGGGTTGAAATATTAAAAAAATCATAACTTTTTTATTTGCTATTGACCTAAAAAAAATTTAACGCAGATATGTGACAAATAATAAGATTCATTGTTTCTAACCACTGAAAGCAATGTCAGCCGGGTCTTAAGGGGTGCGGGGTGGGTTGAAATATTTAAAAAATCATAACTTCTTTTATTTGCTATTGAACTAAAGAAATTTTGACGCAGATGTGTGACAAATAATAAGATTCATTGTTTCAAACCAATGAAAGCAATGTCAGCCGGGTCAAGGGGTGCGGGGAGGGTTGGAATAAGTAAAAAATCTTGACTTTTTTTTTATTAACTATTGAACTAAAAAATTTTTAAAGATGGTTCAATAGGGTATTTGCATCTACAATGAAGAGATTTTTTTGAATATGAAGTCTTTTACATAGTCCTATTATTTGTTACACATTTTCGTTAAAATTTTTTTAGGTCAATAGCTAATAAAAAAGTTATGATTTTTTAAATATTTCAACCCTCCCGGCACCCCTTAAGACCCGGCTGACATTGCTTTCAGTGATTAGAAACAATGAATCTTATTATTTGTGCCACATCTGCGTTAATTTCTTTTTAGGTCAATAGCAAATAAAAAAATTATGATTTTTTAAATATTTCAACCCTCCCGGCATCCCTCAAGACCCGGCTGACATTACTATCAGTGGTTAGAAACAATGAGTCTTATTATTTGTCGCACATTTGCGTTAAAAAAATTTTAGGTCAATAACTAATAAAAAAGTTATGATTTTTTTAATATTTCAACCCTCCCGGCACCCCTTAAGACCCGGCTGACATTGCTTTCAGTTGTTAGAAACAATGAGTCTTACTATTTGTCACACATTTGCGTTAAAATTTTTTTAGGTCAATAGCAAATAAAAAAGTTATGATTTTTTAAATATTTCAACCCTCCCGGCACCCCTTAAGACCCGGCTGACATTGCTTTCAGTGGTTAGAAACAATGAATCTTATTATTTGTCACACATTTGCGTTAAAAAATTTTTAGGTCAATGGCTAATAAAAAAGTTATGATATTTTAAATATTTCAACCCTCCCGGCACCCCTTAAGACCCGGCTGACATTGCTTTCAGTGGTTAGAAACAATGAGTCTTATTATTTGTCGCACATTTGCATTAAAAATTTTTTAGGTCGATAGCTAATAAAAATGTTATATTTTTTAACTATTTCAACCCTCCTGGTACCCCTTAAGACCCGGCTGACATTGCTTTCAGTGGTTAGAAACAATGAATCTTATTATTTGTCACACATTTGCGTTAAAAAATTTTTAGGTCAATAGCTAATAAAAAAGTTATGATTTTTTTAATATTTCAACCCTCCCGGCACCCCTTAAGACCCGGCTGACATTGCTTTCAGTTGTTAGAAACAATGAGTCTTACTATTTGTCACACATTTGCGTTAAAATTTTTTTAGGTCAATAGCAAATAAAAAAGTTATGATTTTTTAAATATTTCAACCCTCCCGGCACCCCTTAAGACCCGGCTGACATTGCTTTCAGTGGTTAGAAACAATGAATCTTATTATTTGTCACACAATATTGAAGCTGCACAGGCAACAATCCCTGGAAAAATATCAAAAAGTTTATCGAGAATTTGAAAACTTGTGCCAACCAAAAACGTGAAATACTTGATAGATAGCACGCTCATCTGAAGAAATAGTCCAATAATTATAAATATTTCCAAAACAAAAAATGTTATCTGACATTTTCCTTCAGTAACTGTTAGTAGAGGGATTATACATCACAAAATCACAAAAATCAGTTCTGGGAGTGCCGCGCAACCCCCTCCAAAAACCAACTCTTCGGTGAAAGAAGCCTTATTTTACCGATAACTCGTTAACCGTTGAAGATATAAAAAATTTGCTCATCATAAAAGAAAGCTGGAGTAATTTCCTAAAAAAGGTCCTCTTGTAATGTTCTTGTATATGCCATGATTTTCGAGAAAATCGATATCAAAAAAATTGCAACATTTGTGTTTTTAATTCGTACGAATTTTCTTTTATTTGAAATTTTTTGCACGCGGCCTATAGACAATGCTGAATTGCTGGAAAACCAAACAAGCTAGGAAGAAAAATCAAAATGGGTTTTAAAGAGGATATAAAATACTCTCTTGTGTTTCCATTTTTGATGGCTTTTGATATCTGTTAGTATATAAAAATAACAATATAATATAGTTACCTCTTCATTTTTTGCTCTCTTAACTATTCACAAGCCCGTATAAAATAACTGACCTATAAGTTACAAATGACATTATCTTTTAGTTCAAGGTAGTACTTCAATGCAGAAAAAGTTAGGAATAAAAATATTCACATTTACAAATTTACCAGCAAGTTGAAATTAGCCAAATTTTGGCCAATTTTTTATTGTTTCCTAAAAATAAAAAAATACCAAACATCTTTAAAACAGCTCAAAATTTTTTTTTCCAGTTTATATATCATGTATTGTAACTATTGTTTTTAATCATTTAATAGTTAAAAAAATGCATTAAAAAATAACATCAAAAAATTGAATATGCAGCCTTTCTTGGATTTTTTTGGCTAACTTCAACATGCTGGTAAATTTGTAAATATGAATATTTTTATTCCTAACTTCTGCATTGAAGTACTACCTTGAACTAAAAGATAATGCATTTATAACTTATATTAAAGTCAATTATTTTTTATAGGCCTGTGAATAGTTAGATGTACAAAAAATCAAGAGATAACAAACTATATTATATTGTTATTTTTATATACTAATAAATATCAATAGCCATCAAAAATGGCAACATAAGGCAGTATTTTATATGCCCTTTAAAACCCATTTTGATTTTTCTTCCTAGCTTGTTTGGAAAATCTCAGATAACATTTGTTTGCGAGCTGCTGGTGTATTTTTTATTTTACCGATTGGACTAAATCCAATATTAAAAACAAAGTACAATGAAATTTAAAAAGTTTGTCAGGATAGGGTAGCAGCATTATCCTGATAATCACTAAATAAAAGGATAATCAATGTACACGACTCCATTTTTTAATATATTAGAGGGTCTAGTACTAGTAGGAGTGTGTCAACATGAGTTGGCAAAAATCACTCCAAACAACAATAATGATAGGGCAAGAATGTTAATTTGCCCTAATCTAGAATTCATTGGATATCGTTATATTATTAGCCAGAACTGGTGCTAAAACTAAAAACTGACGTGCATTATGAATTACGTTATCGCTAAAAACCTCAATCGGTATCGCTCGTTACAATTATTTATATACACTTTAGCAATAATAAATAATAATACAAATATTATACATCAACTGAAGAGTATATTGACGCACGTTGGTTGAAAATTAAGATACTAGTAAACATTCCGTACGAAGATACACGTTAAAAATAAATCAATATCATTAATATTGATTTATAGACACGTTCATTTAAAAATAAGTCGCGTATATAAAGTGAGTGTTTATTTTTGTCGTCGACAAAAAATTTATTCGAATTATTTAATTGAGATAATATAATTTGACAATAGAAACGTAATTGTATTGATAGTAACGGTACTGCTATTATTATTACATGATATAAATACAGCGCCGTCCATATACAGGGTGGTTCTTAATGACGTGCTAATATTTCAGGGTGCGATTTCTTAATCATTTTATAATATTATTATTATAAGCACATTATGTTTTATTTTTCAAAATAAAGCGTAAATAGGTGCGTGAATTGAAATAATGTTACTAATACACTTTTTTAGATAATTAATTTTTTGCAATGCAGGTTTTCACGGCCGTTGTCCAATGAAGTAGTTTCTTCCGGGTTTTGCCGCGGTCGTCGAACTTGACTTGACGTTTTGCTGATCATGCTGTCAGCTTCTTCAGAAGGGTTCCAAAAACTGAAGTTGTTGAGTTGGGCTCCTCGTTATATACCTGGGCGCTGCTACGCTTGGTTGCACATTCGTCGTGCTCCATTGATCGTGACCGATTACATTACTGGTACTTGGCTAAGCTAGTCTCCATGTATTGCTTAATCGATACCCATCTTCTCTGTTGAATAATTCTTGGGTAATAGCGTGCACTTCTGTCCAATATTCTAACGTTCTCGTATTTGATCTTATGGTTCTCATTATGATGAACATGTTCTGCTACAGCCGACTTATCTGTGTATCCGAGTCTAGTAGGTATATCTCTGATGTTCCTTGATTCTGCTCTGGATACTTCGCCCTGTTTGTCCGATGTAACTTTTTCCGCATGTACAATCTAACTGGTAAACACCTTTTGTCAACAGTTTAGGGATGGGGTCCTTGTTTGAGGGAAGCAACTGTTGTATTTTCTTCACTGTTCGAAAGCGTACACCTGTTTTCTTTTTTGAGAGAATTCTTCTTAGCCTATCCGTGACTCCGGCAACGAATGGTAAGCACGCATATGTTGTAGGTTGTTCCTTTTCTTCAGTTATTGTTCTCATCTGTCTATTAATAATTCGTTGCATATCTCTTTGCTTGTAACCATTCTTTTCTAGTGCTTGTTGGACTTTTTAAGTTCCTCGCGCTTACTCTTTTCGTCACATATTCTTGCAGCTCTGTGGAACAAAGTTCTGTGTTCTTTTATGGGACATTGGCGGCGGCGGTAGAAATGTAAAAATGCTTTAAATACTAAATAATTATTTTTTAATTGTTAAAGAAAGAAATTTCTATAATACCTTTACTCAATAGAAGTGGTTAATGAAAAAATATGTTTCACATTTGATAAGTCACATAAATGATATATTAAGACTACGTCTATTGTCTAGTGACCTACCTCTCGTTCTATCTTCTAGCGGCAAAGTTATGTAATCTTAGGCGGGAGTTGCATAGATGGGGCGTAAAGCAGCGACTGTCTTGTTTATTAAATGTTAGGCCATGATACTATGAACTTTGCAGTATCATGATGTTAGGCAGGTAGAAAGTTTCTAATATTCTACACATTGTCCTGTAAATGGGTTTTCTGTTGGGAAGTAAAGCTAAATACCATCATGCAAGAATTCATAACATGGTGCCAGGGTAAAAGGCTCTTGCTAAATACTGAAAAAACTGTATGTGTTAATTTTTATAACAGACGTCCCATAGAGCATATAAACATTGAAATAAATGGCTCTAACATCCCTCTCTCTGATAGTGTTAATACTTAGGCACAACAATTGATTCAAACCTCTCCTGGAATACATGTATCGACATCTTATGCAACAGGCTTAGGTCTTCTTACTTTGCCATTCTAAATTTAAAAGATAGTTTTGACGAACAAACACTTATCAGCACCTACTACAACCTCTGTTATGCACACATCTCATACAACATCGTACTATGGGGGAAAACTCATAACGCAAATCGAGTATTAGTCCTGCAAAAAAGGATCATGAGGCTAATGTTCAATATCCCTTGTAGGGAATCCTGCCGCCAATATTTTGTTAAATACAAACTAATGACTGTACCCTGTGTGTACATTTATAAAACACTATTATACATAAGGAAAAACATAGCCAAATTCACAACTACCTCTGAACAACATCGTTATCCCACAAGACACGGGCATCTGCTCAAAAGCAGCCCTCATAGTACGACCCTATATGAAAGATCGCCTACCCACTCTGGCATTTCATTATATAACAAGTTGCCCAGGCACATAACTGATACTAGCAACTTCAATGCCTTCAAATATAAGATAAAAAAAGTCCTACAACAGAATTGCTTTTACAGCATCCAGGAATACTTAAATTGCGCCATCTAGTCAATTAGTACTTGTTAATTCTATTATATTTATTTATTTTATTATGTGTATCTTTTAATGTAATACGTTATGTGCTTATTGTCGTTACTTCTATATATGTAAGTATACTATTGTACTAAAATGCATTTGTATGACGATTCCAATCCACTTGTATGGCTTACTGGATAATAAATAAATTATTATTATTATTATTATTATTGTTATTATTATTATTATTACTAACGGAAAGACTCGGCAACAGGGGGAACTCGTTTCCTGGAATCGGTAATTGGTCTCAGTAGCGGAAATAGGTCGACGTTAAATAAACAAATTTCAAAAAAGCTTTGTCTATGAACTTTAAATAAACAATATTTCATTCGTCACTATCCGAGTTTTCAGAACTTGAATCGGTAGGTATTTACATTAATAGTAATTGGATTAATAGGTGGTAATACATATATTTATTTTCCTTTTTTATCACATGAGATACACACTTCCTCCATATATCGCTTTTGCCTATTTCGTCTACTATTATCTTTATATTCTTTAAGACAAATTCACTTAATTGTGGGGATTTATTATATTGACGTAGTCTTGTTTTTACATCAGCCCATACCATTTCAATGGGGTTGAAAACGCAATAATATAGAGGCAGACGTAGAATAGTATGGTCGTGTGCTTAAAAATTTTTTTCAACGGCGTATTACTTTTTAAAATTTTGTTTTCCAATCAGTTCTAATAAAGACTTTTTTATGTTTTTTTTTCTGGTATTTTCAAATCTTTAACTTTAACATAAATTTAACGATATCACCTTTTCTTGTGTTGGTGTTCGGAATTTTTGTGTGTTGCTGCGAATGATACGACGCATTGTCCATAACAATTACAGAATTTGGTGGGATATTTGGTAACAGCTGTTCTTTTGCCCACTTCTCAAATAATTCGGCTGTCATATCCTCGTGGTAGTTGACAGAGGATCGCTTGATATTTTTAGCAGAAAACAACGACGCATTTGGAATAAAACCGTTTTTACTTCCAGCAAGTAGAATCATAATTCTTTTTCCCTTAGAACATGGAGCACTTAAATTACACTTTTTGGTGTTATCTACCCAATCGCATTGAACTGCATCATGGGTGTGAAACCATGTTTCGTCAAGATAAATTATGTCTCTATTTGCATCTCGGTATTCTTTTATTTTACGCAGGTACTCGTGTCGATGATCAACGATGCGTGCTGATTCGATAACTACCATTCGTTTGTACAATTTTTTGTACCTAAAACCGCAATCGAGCAAAACGTTTCGCAAAGTATCTAATGATTTATAGTTATAATCTGGATAGTCGCGTAACTAATCCCTAATCATTTCTAATGTGGGCACCTTCTGTTCATTGTTAAAGTCATACACAAATCGACGAATGACATCTTTGGACGCGTTATCAAGTTTTTAAAGTTTTTGTCCAACTCTTTTCCGTTTAATAGAATGATCAACTACATCCCCGGCTCTAATAACCCTATAAATTGTAGTACGGCTAAATTTGGTTAATTCACAAATCCTCTATACAATCTGATTATATGAAGAATCAATATTTTCTCGCCTTTTAAACACCAGTAAATATTTCAAAATAATCCTTTGAGTTTGAACGTGTAAGTCTATTTTCAAATTCCCCTTGTATAGGCGCTGTATCAAAATCGTCCGTTTCGATGTCACTGCTATCGAAAGGCCTGCAAAATGCCATTTTAAACAATTAATTGCAAAAATCACTTAAACAGTAATAAAACTAATAATTTGTAGAATTAAGTAATTTATGACGCTGCCTGGCTGTACTGCACTGCCTCGTACAGATCATACGATACAAATAGTTCATACGTATTTTTTGTTTTATATATTATGGCATGCAAAAACTCTGAACAAGGTTGATGTTGGCGAATCAAATTCGCTAAACATCTAATCCCACCTATATTTCTATATGACAGGCGGATCAAGTCCACGTGGTCTGTAGACGAGGAGTGGTGAATATAAATCTGTAAAATTCTGTACTATCTCATTCAATGTGAAGCGATATATCGACAATGCCCTATAAGATCCCCTAGTTCCGTGCTGATCTAATTGAGTTCGTAAATACTATTCCGAAATTTGCCTGTAAAAATACCCTTTTCGGACTTAAATAAATAAAGCGTACTATTTAAATTATTTAAGACTTTTGATTAAATGTATACCGGTTTATTCTCAAATATATTCTTATAAACCCTCTAAAGGAATCTGTAATTTTGGTAATTCTATTTATATCCACAAAAAAATAGATAATCGAAAGTGATAAATATGCAGCGCGTAACTGAAATATTAATCAAACTTCGGCAGGGTGCTCAGTGCATTATTAATGAACGGACTTTGAAAGAAACGAAAATCGTAAAAAGTTATTTAATAATTCAAAACTAGCTGTACGGCTCCATTTCCTTGCTCGGAATTTTAAGTTACTGATGAGAGTTTTCTAATATTCTTTTAAATTACATCTCTTGAACAATATATAGATATTTAGTGAGTCATTTTAGGCGTTAAAACAGGCAGTCTGTAATTGAATTTTTAAGTGCTTAACGTCATTGGAGACATGAGACTTCGGCCAGGGATATCGGGGTAGGATTCTCTGCTGACGACTAGCAGTCTTTTTTTGAAGAGAATAAAGGCATCTGGCCGACTGGCCGAAGTTTCGATCGATCAAGATCATCCCCAGAACTCGCAGAATCGATCATTTACTTACATCATTCGGTGACACGACAAGAATATTATATTAAATAGGCCGTAGCCGTGCCATCGCAATGATATCTAGCAACTCTACTCACAATTGGGATTGCAGTTTCCCTTGAGACTCCCCAAGACGAAAATAAATAAAATTATACTTACTGTGACTGCTTCAGTCTGCTCTCTCCGTCGTAATCTGATGTCGAGCGGTGCACTTCTAATGAATATAGCTTATAACTAGCACTTTCTCAGAAATACTTCTTAATAAATTAAGATCGTCGATGGATTCTATGAGTATTCGGATCGCGACACAAACTTGGCGGGATCGGAGGTGACCCGTAGTAAGTAGTTATTCGACTCACGCCACAGAATCTCACACAGGTCGTCAATCTTATAATTAGTGAATCAATAAGAAATCGAATTCAAAATATATTTTCATTTATTGAAATAATTTTCATAAAATATAGAAAATATAAATAGTGAATGTTTAACTAGTGTATATAAGGCAAACATCAGAGAGCACTGCCACTTGGCAAGACGTTACTTTCCGTAGGATCGCAACTCATCCAGCGTCGAGAAAACTATACCAATCGACTGTACAAAAAGATTCAGAGACTCCCAGTTAATTATGATTGTAAGATGTATGTCGAACTTATTGAAAATTGTTCACTTTTAATTTTGCACTGAAATTTTCGAATTGCTTGTAATATTTATTAGGATGCTTCAAGTAGCTATATACAGGGTGTAATTAGTTTCATGTCTTTAAAAAAAGCTGGTAATAGGGACCGACTAGACAAACAAAAAACCTATATGACTTTTTTCCCTAGGGGCACTTTGGAAAAAACTGACCTAGGTTTAAAATTTGAATGTTAAGGTAGGAAACATTTGAGAACCGCTGTTTTTCAGGGTCAATGGATGTTGTAGTTATAGTTCCAAATAATAAAAAACTGTAATACCCGACTTGTGTTCCCGCCGGAAGAAGTGCGACACTTTGATGGGATTACTTGTACCGAACTTTTTATACCACTCATGAAAATGTAAATAATTCCTTCTCTTTCAGTACAACGCAATCATAGTATGGCCGCAGGTGTTTGAATAGGATTTGTTTACATGTGTTTTTTAATTTCGAACAAAGTTATTGTAGCTTTTATTGTTGTTTATAAGAATTTATAAAATTTAAAAGTGGTCTATTAACATTTGTAATATTAAAAGCTTAAAAAGTTAGTAAATATTTTATGAAATTGGAAAACAAACAGTTAGACGTCCGAGATACGATAACAGAAAATAGTTGTGTATTTTAACTTAGGAAAAAATCAGATTTTTTTAACGAATTGAGCTCATAATTTTTCCGTATTAGGTACCGAAAACTAAAAATCGAGTCATTGGTCTCTATGAAAATCTATGTAAACAATAATAAACAGATCAAAAGAAGACAGCGAATACTAATAATATAATAATAATAACAAGCATGCCTTTAATGCCCAATAGATAACACATAATAGCTGGACAATTGTTTTGAATTTTTCACAAAAATTGTTCGAAACGACCTCCATCTCCACGTATACACATTTCGGCACGTCAAACTAAGGACATACGCGCTCGGTTCAACATATTTTGTAAATTAGGATCATTTTTTATGATTTCTATGCACATTAAAATACGTTGTTGCAATTGTTCTAAAGTGCCAATTGGATCACGGTAAACCAGAGATTTAAAATGCTCCCTAAAATAAAAGTCCATCGGATTTAAGTCGGGCGATCTAGCAGGCCATGGTACTGGTCCGCCACGTCCAATCCATGGTCGATGAAACTTTCTGTTCAAAAAATTTCGAACAGCCAGACTAAAATGGACTGGCGCGCCATCGTGCAAATACCATATTTTTCTGCGCGTAGCCAAGGGTATATCTTCCAGCAAATTTGGCAATGTTGTTTGCAAAAAAATTAAGTATACATCACCATTTAATCTAGCGGGTAATTGTATAGGTCCAATTATTTCATTACCGCAAATTCCTGCCCACAAATTAACGCTGAACCGTTGTTGAAAATGCGCCCTTCTTATTACTCGTTAATTTACGTCTGCCCGATAGTGCATATTTTTTAAATTCAATACTCCATTTCTGGTAAAACACGACTCATCGGAGAAACACAGAACGTTTAAAAAATCCTCATTTGCCGCGTGTTTTCTTAAAATCCACCTACAAAATTGCATTCGCTCTGCAAAATCTCGAGGTTCTAATGCTTGGACACGTTGATAGTGATAGGGATGTAAGTTTATATCTCTCAATGTCCTTCATACCACAAAATAGGATACTCCCACATGGTTCGCGATATCGCGGCTGCTTAAAGTTGGATCCTCTTCTACAATTACAGACAATATCTCTTCTACAAGTTCCAAAATTTGAACCTCTGCATCAATTACCCTTTCCTCACGTTATGGACCTTGTACTCCTCCATGTCCATCGAGACGACCTGTTTCTCGAAGACGCTGGTCAATACTAACAAATGTACGAGCATAAGGATGACATCGATTAGGGAACCTAAACGATAAACCTCTTCCGCACCAGCTCCATTTCCACCACTTTCTCCATACATCAAATGCATATCCGCGAGCTCTGGATAAGTGTAATCTCCCATAATGTCCAAAATCTGCGTTTTAGAACACCACACTAAACTGTGACTTAACGTTATCAATAAAGGAAACAAAATCAAAACTTTATCCAAAATCCAAAAAGTAACACAAAACGATTTAAACTTAAACGATAAGTCAATAAAATAACATAAGTGGCACAAAATTCAAAAAGAACAAAAGCAACAGACAAAACCAAGGAACGGGTAGGTCGCGTCGTGTGTACGTTGTTTACCAAGTAAAGACACAAACTGAAATTATTACTTGAGAATATTACAAGGAAGAGTATAACACGCGTAATAAGATAATTTGGCCGCGAAGAAGCAAAAAACATGGCGGTGTTCTCTGTCGGTCGCTTTTAACTGCTTTGTCGGCCGCTTTTAACTGCTTTGTCGGCATGCTTTTCGATGACCCACGTTGCGGCCTAATTATCAATTAGGCTCACCATACTTATTTGCATGAATGTCAGAGTATCATGTGCGACAAGACGCGAGGCAATAAAGCCTACCCCAATATGCCAGCAGTTCTCAAACTATGTTATTAAGTATTTTGGAAATTTTTGTTTATTTTTTTTTCTTAAAAACTATGAGCTTTAGACCCCATGTTATATAAGATTTTTTTGTTTGTCTTGTCGTTCCCCACCACCAGTTTTTTTAATGACATGAAATAATTACACCCTGTATATGAATTCAATGGTTTTCCAGCTTGAAAAAACGTACTAACGGCATTAAACCCAAGGATACCTTTTTGGCGCCGACTCGCATTCGAGCGACTACTATGGCGATTCCCGCCTGGACCTGGATTAAGGATATTTTGGGTCCGTCGGAAACGTATCTCCGACTTAGAGTTCTTGGGTTATTTTTGATGGACGTTCTTGTGGTTCGGACATGGAGTATTCTCCACCACTTGCTATTTATTTTTCGAACGACGGCACCCAAAGGCGTCGTCCTCGTGCTGAAAAATGTTTGTCAGTTTTTAGGGCATTTTTTGTGAAATAATTTTTTATGCAGATTTCAACAAAAGACGATCCCAAAGGCGGTTATCTGTCTTTTGTGAAGTGATGATGTTTCAAAGTCGATTTTTTCATGGAAATTTTGGACCAAATTTAATTTTTTTTTAAATTGCATCATTTTAAAAAGGATCATTTTACAGGGTTCAATAACAGCCACAAGTCGGTGGTTACAATAACCCACGCTTGTTCAATGTGATTAAGGTCTGGTTGCATCGGTGGAGCTTTAACATGATCCTAAGGTTTTTCCAGGATGTTGATTACTCACAATACAAATATTAATCTGAGTCAGATATGCTTTTGTCAACCGTTTGCTTGTTTGTCCTTCTGGGATAACATTCCAGCCCGTAACAATTCTCTTATAAATTTGTCTTTTCATTCACTTTATCAGGTAGTAGCGGTAAGAAATTGAATAAGACTCATGCGTCTAATTGGTAAATTATACGCTATTATTATGGGTTTTTATGGTGTGGTCGTTGGAATTAAGATACCGTGAACAGTTCACGCGTCATGTCCATTGTTTTTTTAAAACGATTACATGGCGCATTAAAAATCTAGGAAATGGAGGTACACGTTAAAGTAAATGAACCAGGGTACCAGTATTATTTGATATTCGCGCATATATAGTTTTTCCAAGGCCGCCTAAGACTAACTATTGCAAGTAAACAATTAATTAATGTAGTCATTTGCAAAAATCTATCCTGCGATGCTATTAATTAAAGTAGAATTGCAAATAAACAAATATGCGTGCTGTAATAACATACATTAATTAGATGCCTAATCAATTTTAATTCGACTAAGCATGTTTGTTTATTACAAAATAGTAGAGGGTTCAGTACGTTTGAAAACGTCCATTTAAAACATTTTGCTAGTAAAAGTTTCCACACAACGTGTTGAAATTGCCTTTCAGTCGAATCGGCCGAAAATTTAGTATAAAAGGCGTCAAACCTTCCTGATTAAGTCTCCACAGGCAATAGGCATGCCTTATTTTCCAGTCGCAAAAAATTGTAAAAAGTCAATGGCAACTGAATGACATGCTAATCGCCAATTCTCTTTATCATCATAACTTTATAATCGAAAACAAAAATTTCGTATAGACTAACAAACGAATGAATTTGATAAATTACATAGTTTTTGAGTTTCATTGTAGGATTACCCATTGCCGATTTGATTTATCGACAGTTTTGAATACCGAAACCAATTAAATGAAGCGCTCAAACTCGCCATAATGCAGTGCGTGCATCTCGTCATCGCTGGGACAATGGCACTGTACAATTGTACATACATCCAGTTGATGTAATGATAATTGTCAAGGATCCATTAATTAATTTGTGCCAACTCCACACGTTTACAGCATGGTTTGTCCGCAAACGAACGCGTATTCGGTAAATATTTATTACTGCGGTTTATAGCCTAGTCAATGTAGACGTAAAAAGCGGCTTACCTTGCAAAATCCTGGAATTTTGAAACTTGACAGATATGTGTAATTATGTCTCCCTAGCAATACCCTGAATTTTCGACCAAGTGCCGGAGCCGCCATATTGTAAAGATGGCGGCGAAATTAAGTTGTTCTACAATATCTTGTTTCCAATACGATAAAAATATAAAAAATGTAGACCAAAGCTATTTGTCTTAGATCTATAATAGTTTTCGAGTCAGAGCGAGATAAATTGCAGCGTGTTTATACTAATTAGGTATTCACTAATAATTCACTTACTACTCGTGATTACTCGTTTTCCTACCACCATGCGATTTGTTAGGAAAGATTAGATTAGATTTATTTGACCAAGTTACAAAATCGTTTTTGGCAAGTCAAAGCACAATAGAGAAAGTATTACAAGGTAATCTATAAAATAAACGAGAAATAAAGGATTGAGCAACAATTAAAAAAAATCGGTAAAGGTATTTACACAGAACTTCCCTCGTTATTTGTGTATGGCGGTCACTCTAAAAAATTAATAGTTACGAAATGACATTGAGAATAATAATCGGAATATAGTTATTGCTATTATTACAAAGAAAACTTGATAAGCTTTGGTCAAAAAAATATACAGATTGTTCATCCAACAGCAAAAGTTCAATACTAAATAGCAGGTGCCACATATGGCAGGTTTGCGCAAATACCTTTATAAATGTCCACCATGACTGAATTATTTCTTGGGATGACCACCCTGTATATTTTTCAATCAAAGTATAATAGGTGCATATGCCAGATATTTTTGCCGTCTGTTATATTTTCAATCCAACATTCACGTAATGGAGTGGAAGTATAGTGGTTTCAATTTTTTTAAATTTTTCAAAAATATTGGTAAAAAAATTTTCAAATTGTTTTCTTCTAATATAGGTTTAAAATGTCAAACGTAGAAATTTTAAATTAGAGCAAAAAGGAAAGTTTCCTTCTATTCTATAGTAGTGGTAAAAAAAGGTTAGAATTTAAAAATTATATATATATATTTTTAAATAGGTTTAGAATGCTATGAAACGTGAAAATTTTAAATTTGAGCAAAAAAAAATGTTTCCATCTATCCTAGTGTTAATTTTTTTTCCAAATTTATAACAAAATGTTGCAAAATTTTTTTTCCGATATTGGTTTGGAATGTCATGAACGTGAAAATTTTAAATTTGAGCAAAAACATTTTTTCGTCTATTCTATAGTAGTGATAAATAGATTAAAAATGTTTTCAATATTTTTTTTTTTTCAAAAACATTTTTAAATTTGTTTGAATAGTTTTAGAATGCCATGGAAACGTGGATAGTTTAAATCTGAACAAAGAAAAAAAAATCTATCTTCGTGGTAAAATTTTCTAAAAATAGTAAGTAAAAAAAATTCTAATTTTTCTTTTAAATAGATTTAGAACGCTATGAAACGTGGAAATTTTAAATTTGACGAAATAAAAAAAATTTCCATCTATTTTAATGGTAAAAAAAATTTCAAAAATGGTAAAAAAAAATTTCAAAAAATTTTTGTTTGAAACAGATTTAGAATGCCATGAAACGTGGAAATTTTAAATTTGAAGAAAGAAAAAACATTTTTTCATCTATTTTAGTAGTAAAAATGTTTTCAAGTGGTAAAAAAATTTTGAATTTTTTTTTTTTTTAATTAGGCTTAGAATGCCATGAACCGTGGAAATTTTAAATTTGAAGAAATAAAACAAATTTTCAATTATTTTAGTAGTAAAAAATTTTTCGTGTTGGTGAAAAGAATGTTCAAAATTTTTTTTTCCCGAAATAGGATTAGCGTGTCATGAAACGTGGAAATTTTAAATTTGAGCAAAAAAAAATTTTTTCATCTTGGTAACATTTTTTTCAAAAATGGTGAAAAAGATTTTCAATTTTTTTTTTTCCCGAAATAGGATTAGCGCGTCATGAAACGTGGAAATTTTAAATTTGAGCGAAAAAATTTTTTTTTCACTATTTATTCCGTTTAGACGGTCCACCCTGTATATTTTCCAGTGAAATTTCTACCATTTCTACGCTGACAATAGCGTCAAACCCACCAAATTTGACTGCTCTCCGTCAAGTAATTTTTTAGTAAATGCACCAACAGACAGACAGACAGACATACAGACAGACAGACCGACCGACAGACAGACAGACGGAATTGAAAAACCTATATTTTCGTAATCTCCGTGATCTGAAACGTCAGAATCCGAAAAAATCTCGGAGGGTGATTTTTTCTCGAATACAATACTTCCCTTCGGTATGCGAGGGAAGTAAAATATGTACTTAAATATGCTCCAGTATCTTACCGATAACTTAAATATTTCATATAAAGACGTTTTTCATATTTAGAGTGGTTTTAGTTCACGGAAATAAATAATATTCGTCGTCAGAATCGCTGAGCCTGTGACTATGTTTCTCACTCCTCAGTGTACATTTCATATTTCCGTCTCAAAAGAAGTGGGAAAGAATCTTGGTAGACATACATTGACATATTGACAATGTCTTTAGGCTATTGCTTTAAGTTTGTGTGCAAGAGATAGTGAAAACTTATGCGCAATATTAATTCATACATCGGTCATTTTAAACTAGACCCGACTCTAGCATTAACTAAACGCAAACAATACAGTGGAATATATTCGAACAAATAAAACCAAGTAGCACGTTTACATTGCCGATTTCTATTAATAATTCGATTCAATACGCGACACACAATTCTACGAAGCCCTGGAAGGGACACCTAAAATAAAATAATTTCTGTTTTTAAAATTCCGTGTTATAACTGGGAATTTTACATAAAAATTCCGAGTTATATCTCAGAATTTTAAAATTCCGACTTATAAGTCGAAATTTTATTTCAAAATTCCGAATTAGAAATCGGAATTTTAAAATTCCGAGATATAACTCAGAATTTTAAAGTAAAATTCTTAGTTATAACTCGAAATTCTAAAATTCCGACTTATAACTCGAAATTTTAAAATTCCGACTTATAACTCGGAATTTTAAAATTCCGACTTATAACTCGGAATTTTAAAATTCCGAATTATAACTCGGAATTTTAATATTCTGAGTTATACAGTGTCCGCCAAGAAGTCTGTACCATATGGAAATTTTTTTAATTCAATTGTTTTTTAAACTGGTTTTAACATAATTAATAACCTTAAAAGTGAATAATATGAATTTATTTAATAACTTTCGAAAGGTAATCAAATACGTTTTGAAAACAAATGCTAGGCTTTTGACGTGTCGATGCTTATTAATGTCTCTAATAAAATCAATTTTTTTCTATTTGTTGATCGTTTAAAAAATTCGAACTAAAGAAAAAATTGAAATTATTTTAATTCGAATATAGAACCAACAGGGGACGCCTGATATTTTTATCCAAAAATATTCCCAAAAATCTGTTTCCCATTCAGCAGTTGGGCGTACTTACTAAAAATTCAAAACAACCGGCTCAATTGAAAATCTTTACAAAAAGCCACACACGAATTATTGTAAAGTTGATAAATGTAAAGAAAACGTTTGCTTGAAGTAGTAGAACATAAACAAACTTTGATTGCCACAATTTCCGACAGAACTGACGCAGGAGGAACTACTAATAGTGTAAGGAGAATTTTGAAGAAACCCAAATTTCGTCCCTACAAGCCAAAGTTTATTAACAAGCTTAAAGGACGAGATCTATCTGTTGCTACACAGATTCTATTCACAGACGAGGCAACTTTGTCCTCAAATGGGGTAGTAAGTTCCCAAAATTGCAGGTGGTGGGCTGACGAAAACCCAGGATTTATGATTAAATGTAAAGACCAGTACTCTTTAAAAACCAATGTTTGGTGCGGTATTTTTAATGGCAGACTAATTAGCCCCTTTTTTCGGCATAATCTCAATTTGGAATTTGAACTTTCTATGAATGAAATTACTGAACTAATTGACATGTGGTTGGACGAAAGAGCCGTTTTGTGGTTTCAACAAGACAGCGCTTCAATTTACAGAGCTATTAATGTTAATGTATCCTATCGTTTTTACAAAAAACGATAGGATAATTGTGGACTATTTTCAGTAATTCTGAACACTTATTGTGTGTGTGAATTTTGCACGATAATAGGCTTAAATATTAAAGCAACGATTGTTAATTTAAATCAAATTTAGATCAGATAAATAAAACCAAAAATTCAAATTAAATATACTTCAATAATCTAAAAGGCGAATAATACAATTAACCTTAAACCATGTTTATGTCTTCCTTCTCTTTCCATGCACATTATTATCGTATTGCAAAATTCTCAAAATTCTTGGGGCTATTTCAAGGCAGATATCCCTGATGGTATATTCTAAATGATCGATATTTTGGAAGCGTCATCTATGGTAAACTCTATTTTTTTAAGTAACCCCATAAAAATAAATTAGAGGCGTTATGTCCAGTGATCTTGCTGGCCATGGGTATTGTGAATATCTGCCAATCCATTTACCTCTAAACAAGTTGTCCAGATAATTTCTTACATTAATAGCACTGTCTTGTTGAAAGCACAAAACGGCTCTTTCCTCCAACCACATGTCGTCAATTAGTTCAGTAATTTCATTCATAGAAAGTTCAAATTCCAAATTGAGATTATGCCGAAAAAAGGGGCCAATTAGTCTGCCATTAAAAATACCGCACCAAACATTGGTTTTTAAAGAGTACTGGTCTTTACATTTAATCATAAATCCTGGGTTTTCGTCAGCCCACCACCTGCAATTTTGGGAACTTACTACCCCATTTGAGGACAAAGTTGCTTCGTCTGTGAATAGAATCTGTGTAGCAACAGATAGATCTCGTCCATTAAGCTTGTTAATAAAGTTTGGCTTGTAGGGACGAAATTTGGGTTTCTTCAAAATTCTCCTTACACTATTAGTAGTTCCTCCTACGTCAGTTCTGTCGGAAATTGTGGCAATCAAAGTTTGTTTATGTTCTACTACTTCAAGCAAAACGTTTTCTTTATATTTATCAACTTTACAATAATTCGTGTGTGGCTTTTTGTAAAGATTTTCAATTGAGCCGGTTGTTTTGAATTTTTAGTAAGTACGCCCAACTGCTGAATGGGAAACATATTTTTGGGAATATTTTTGGATAAAGGCGTCCCCTGTTGGTTCTATATTCGAATTAAAATAATTTCAATTTTTTCTTTAGTTTGAATTTTTTAAACGATCAACAAATAGAAAAAAATTGATTTTATTAGAGACATTAATAAGGCATCGACACGTCAAAAGCCTAGCATTTGTTTTCAAAACGTATTTGATTACCTTTCGAAAGTTATTAAATAAATTCATATTATTCACTTTTAAGGTTATTAATTATGTTAAAACCAGTTTAAAAAACAATTGAATTAAAAATTTTTCCATATGGTACAGACTTCTTGGCGGACACTGTATAACTCAGAATATTAAAATTCCGAGTTATAATTCGGAATTTTAAAATTCCGAGTTATAAGTCGGAATTTTAAAATTCCGAGTTATAAGTCGGAATTTTAAAATTCCGAGTTATAAGTCGGAATTTTAAAATTCCGAGTTATAAGTCGGAATTTTAAAATTTCGAGTTATAACTAAGAATTTTACTTTAAAATTCTGAGTTATATCTCGGAATTTTAAAATTCCGATTTCTAATTCAGAATTTTGAATTAAAATTCCGATTTATAAGTCGGAATTTTAAAATTCTGTGATATAATTCGGAATTTTTATGTAAAATTCCCAGTTATAACACGGAATTTTAAAAATAGAAATTATTTTATTTTAGGTGTCCCTTCCAGAGCTTCGTACAATTCATATTACCATTCAAAATTTATATTATTCTCTATCGAGTTCTCTATTAATAAGGTATGAGTGACTTACGAAAATATTTATGAAATCCGATTTATGATTCGCTATTTAGCAAGTGTTTGATTTAGTTAGCACCTGATTTTGCACGCACCGAGACGTTAACTTGAAGTATTTATATAAATAAATAGCGTTCAGATCAAAGCCAGCATCGGTGTATTATAAATTGGCCATGGAACTTGACTTAATTTTAAAAAACGTAAATAAGTTTTATTCGATATCCGTTAATCTGTTCAATTCAGTTTTAATCGCTCTCCGCACGGCGCCCTGTGGTCCTAAAAACGAAAAAGCTCCACTACAATCGGGAAAAAATTCTAATTCATCTGGGGTGAATTTTACGGGTAGGTACTTAAAGAGTGAGTGGACATTAATGTTTATTTTTTTTCTATTGTGCTTTTTCAGAATACATTTTATAGGTATTAAGTACTTTAAAGGGCAAAAAGAAACCATTCATCGTACAGAAATAAACATTTTTAAATTCTGCATAGTTTTCTGACTCCAACGATGCCAAATAAGCGACATTTCATACATCAGTTTTTTTTTTATGATATAATTTTTAGTTTTCCATTTAAATGTGCCATGACGGTTCCGATTTATTCTAAATGACACTACAAAAATCGAAATCCCGTTAAAAACATTAAATTACGTGATTTATGAGCAAAAAAAGTCACCAAAATTGTTTTTTGGGGCAAACCTCATTTTTTTCAAATGGTACCATATCGGTGCCGTGGTACCATTTATTAGTACTGTCAATAAGGAATTTTTTCATATGTCGTATTAAAATGTGCTATAAATACAAACAAAATTACAGCTAAAAGAAAATAAGAAAATACAATTTTATTCTAATTACCACCATATGGTGGTTTTGGAATACAAAAAATTAACACAAAACATTACAGCAGTTGCTGAAAATGCTGTCCATTAACGTCAATGTACTTCTGAAATCGCATAGCCGTTTCTCGAAGAACGTTCGCCAATTGCTGGGCCGTTATGCTATTAATTGCTCGTCTTACTCATAGCTCCAGGTCTTCACGGGTTATAACGGCGGTTGCATAGACAATATTTTATAAATGACCCCAAACTAAGAAATCAAGGGGCGTTAAATCGGGTGACCTTGGAGGTCATCTCACAGGACCATTCATCGATATTACGTTTCCTCCGAATCTTCGTTGAAGGTAATCAATTACTATCCTTGAATTATGGGTAGGAGCGCCATCTTGTTAGAAATACATTCCCTGTCCTAAATCTAAAGATAACTCATCTAAAATGTCCTTAATCTCATTTTCCAGGAATCTCAAGTATCTGGCACCAGTCAGAGGTCCTTCAAATATTATTGGACCGATGCTTCTACTACTGATTATTCCAATCCAAACATTGAAACCGAACCGCCCTTGAAAGGTACCCTCCCGTAATGAATTTTGATTTTCTTGTGACCAATATTTTGTATTTTGTCGGTTAAATAATCCCAAATCTGTAAACCTTGACTTGTCCGAAAATAAAATCAGTCCCAAAAAATCATTGTTTGGCTGCACGTTATTATGCAAAATTCAGTTGCAATATTCCATCCTACGTTCGTAATCACTTTCGTACAGATGCTGGTGCAATTGGTATTTAAAAGATTTATAGTGGTAATTGTGCAAAATTCGGCTTACTGTTTGGTGACTGATGTTCAATTCAAATCCAATTTACCTTAAAGAAAGTCTTATCAACTTCTGTTTGAGCCAAAACATTAATTTCCGTTCCTTCATCAATAATGAAGTTTTCTTCGGGATCATTGTTGGGCTCTCTTCGGAATTGGTTTTCACCATGTTTAAAATAATTTTTCGCTGGACATTGTCTATCAGGATATCCTCGGCCATAAAGGTCCATAGCTGCAATTGCATTTTTTTTACTTTCCCCATAAATAATTAATATGTCCACTTTTTCATCTTTTGTATTTTGCGGCATTTTAAACAATTTTTAAAGACAGTAAAAACACCGTTAAACCAACAAATGTTTGACAAGCTAAATATTTCATTGTTTTCAAAGCCATCTTAGTTACTTCTTAACATTTAATTAGAACAAAATTGTACTTTCTTATTTTCTTTTAGCTGTAATTTTGTTTGTATTTATCGCACATTTTAATAAGACATGTGAATACATTTCTTATTAATAGTACTAATAAATGGTATCACGGTACCGATATGGTTCCATTTGACTCTTGCCCCAAAAGCAATTTTGGTGAATTTTATTTGCTCATAAATCACGTAATTTTGTGTTTTTAACGGGATTTCGATTTTTGTAGCATTACACGGGTCATTTAGAATAAATCGGAACCGTCATGGCACACTTAAATGGAAAACTAAAAATTATATAATAAAAAAAAATGATGTTTGAAATGTCACTTATTTGGCATCGTTGGATTCAGAAAATTATGTAGAATTCAAAAATGCAATAATATGTAGGGTGTGCCATTTAAAAATCAATTGTATGTCAAAAAGTGCCGCTTATTATGTATGCAGTATATCCTAAATTTCAATCAATTAACTTCAAAACTGAAGGAGAAAAGGAGGGTATACCATGATCATGTTACACCCGGTATGGTTTGTTGTACTGTTTTTTTTTATAAAAAAGATGCAGGGGGCGAACACCAAACTGAATCACCCGGTATACTAAAAATGTGTTTTAGCATGAGTTGAAAATTTTCCATGTGAACTTCCCCTTTATTATTTGAAAGGTTCTAATTTATTTTCTTACGTGAATAATCTCTGCCATTGGAATATGCGCTCGATAAGTAATATCATTTTTATATGCGCTATCAAATACTCTAGGTACTATATTTTAATAGAAATTTTCGCCTGCCAAACCTCACAAAATAAATCGTACCTATTTACATTGACATAGATAAAATAATGTTGTTTGCTTAGCCAATATTTCTTATCTTCAGATATATTTTTTATCGAACATATCGATAAGTGGCATGAAAGGAATTCGAGATTGGCTGTGAATAATTACATGCATACGTGCGAATTAATCTCGAAATTAATTATTGTTTATATCTAATGCAACATAGGAAACAAATGGAGGGACTTTAAATACATCCTTGCATTCATCTCAGGCATTTTTTTTTCAAGGTCGCTTGCATAAGATGAGTTTTCTTTCAAACGTTATATTACGGAAATGCTTGCTACTATCTATGTTTTGAAATCAGTGCAGTTTAAATCTAGTCATTATGTACCGTTAGTTTGGTCCAAGGCTGTTTTCTATGGGTGATTTGATTTTCATTGTTGCAGTTGGTGGCTTTGGTGGAACGAATCGCTTTCAGTTTATTTTTTTCAACTTTATTTATTCAACATCAGCTTATATCCGCAACTAAGGCTAATCACCGACGCCACAGTGTGGCATTTGCGAGTTTTTAGGTCAAAATTCGACTCCTCCTTTGTATTCAACCAAAATCAATGTATTTGGGCTCAAAATTTTCGTAATACTGAAGAACTTGGGAAAATTACAATCCAGCTAATTTTTGACATATGACCGCTGTCAAAAGCCTGTAAAATATCAGAAAACCCAATAAAAGCAGAATCTAGACACTGTTATGTCCTATATAACTCCTTGGAAGTCCATCACTGTCACATTTTACCATGATTTTTGACGGAATCTGAATTTCAAGAGTCTAAAACCATATACGTAAATAATTTTAGAAATGACCATTTTTTGGACGAAGTTGGTAATTTTTGGGCCCAATACTTTTAAAAGCTATAGAAGTTCAAAGAAAAGCACAATTTATAAATGTTTTTTCTTAAAAAGAAAAAAAAAACAATGGTTAGTTACATTTAGTCAAGGTTTTTTTCTCTAATTATTCTAATATCCAATCTGGATATTTTTATATACCGCCGGACAGGCTACATACGCTGGATTGCCAGCAGCGAGATCCACATAACACATAGAGTAGGAATATAGGATGGGAAGTGCAGGTGTTTGTGAGATGCTTCTTCTTAGTTTCCAAGCTTCGTTTAATACTTGTTCTGAGGCTTGTTCCTTGCTTGCCTCCAGGGGCCCTATTCTTGACGGCGATAGAAAGGAGCGTTCCCCGGGGAACAATCCCTCATCGCCTTCTCTCGGGAGAATTATTTGTTGGTATTCTTGAACACGAGTGAACGATACGACACAATAGTAAACGTTGCCATGAAAACAACAGTCAAAAAAATTATAGTAAATTTTGACAACTTAAATTCAACAATAATTGTCATTGATAGTTCATGTTTGTTCTTTGCATTTATTTTTAACAAGTTGAGTGGTAGTGAAATAACTTCTAATAATCTTCCATTTCTTGTATATTATCTGGAAAACAAACCAATCTATTTAAAATTTCTGGGGGGGAAAGTGCAGCACATAAGTCACCTACATTACGACTCGCACTTAACTGATCGGCCAGTGCAGATACCTTTTAAAAAGGCAAAAAATCAAAAATTAATAACAGCATGAAAACTGTTGAAAAAAAAAGGAAACACAGCGGAACCAATGGAAAAAATAAATTAAAGTTGATCCGAGTTACGAGGGTGGAATGGAGTGAACTTTAGGGTGGAAAATGGTTATTCACGACTTCCAGCGAAATTAGACCTTTTATCGAAAAAAGTTAAATGTAAAAGTTGTAGGTAATGAAAAGGTCTATAACTTTTGTATGAACCAGTTTTTCACATAACCTACAATTTTCCTATAAACATCGAAAAAACCGGTTTTTTCGTTTTTGATTTTAATCTCCCACAAAAATATTTTTTCGTTTCACGAAATTTCGTGGAAACTGACCTTTAAATCCCAAGCACGCTGTAATTTTTTGGATCAAAATATTTATTTTTTCATATTATTGTGATTCTAAACCAAAAAGGAGACCTCATTTTCATCCGAAAATACCCATGTGCTGGAAAAAATTTAAAAAAAAACAGTGGTCCTTACTTTCGTTGAAACGTCTACTTTTACATGGTGTAAAAAAATAAACATTACTGTGGGAAAATTTGCTAGGAAATGCGAAAAACTGAAAAAACTAGATTTTAAAAAGTTATTTTTCAATCATTGTTTAAAATTATTCATTATTTATTAAAATTCACAGTTGAAATCCTTAAAAAATGTAAGATAGAAAATAAGAAATGAAAACAAAAAACAACAGTAAAATCATTAGTAGCCGATAAAAATTTGTGAAGTTGGGCCAATATTTTTTACAAAAAAGATGCAGACGAAAAAGATATCGCTGAAAATGGATTGCAATTAATAGTCAATTTATAAATGTAAGAATAAAAATGTGACTTTGAATTAATTAAGATTCCAGAAGTATCAAGTAGTAACAACAAAATCATTTAAATTGGAAAAACTTCCACCAACTGAAGACGCAGCAGAACAACATTGTTATAGGGCATACTATCAGCTTCAAACTTAGCTCGGTAACTAACTAACAGCAACGGATTGGGGCTGGAAGAAACACCAACATGGAATTATGCCCGAATTGACAGATAAAGAATTGATTCTGAAATATTGTTTAAAACTATTTGTTGCAACTGTGAAAGTGTGTGTAACAGTCAAAAATGCGGCTGTCGAAAACACGGTTTCAAATGCACAAATTTATGTTCAAACTGCCATTCTGAAAAATGCTCTAATATTGAAAAAGAAATCTACGAGGAAGTAAGTGATTCAGAAGAAATCATAAACGATCAGCCGATAAATATTAGGCAAAATATTGGATCTGAAGACGATGGCGGTATTGAAGATTTCAAAGATCCACCAGAATCCGAAAGTTTTATCGAATCTGACGATGAAGAACTGCCATCAAAGAGGCAAAGAATAATGGACAATTGATTGTATTTCTAATTAGTGTGATAAATGTAAATAAAAATATTGTAAAAATGATAGTAATAATTTTCATGAATATTTAATTTGTATAGTTACAATCCTAGGTATAAATTTCTAGGTACATTTAAATGTAAACACTGTACACATATATTTTTTTATTATAAAATTTTCTATTCCATAAATGTCACTTGAATCTAATTAACAGACTTTTTTATATTAAAAAATATGGTAGTAATCACTTTTTTCTGGCTGAAACCATTTCACACCTAACATTGAATACTTGGAAAATAACATTTTCGCATGTTTTTTGCAAACCCCATACTTCAACGATTACTGATTACTTAATTTATTAACGTTACATTATATCTTACATTTTTCAAGGATTTCAACTGTGAATTTTAATAAATAATGAAAAATTTTAACCAATGATTGAAAAATAATTTCTTAAAATCTAGTTTTTTTAGTTTTTCGCATTTCCTAGCAAATTTTCCTATAGTAATGTTTATTTTCTTATACCATCTAAAAGTAGACGTTTCAACGAAAATAAAGACCACCGTTTCTTTTGAAAAAACGGGTGAAAATGAGGTCTCTTTTTTGGTTTGGAATCACAATAATATGTAAAAATAAATTTATCGATTCAAAAAAATTACAATGTGTTTGGGACTTAAAAAGGTAAGTTTCCACTAAATTTCGTGGAAAGAAAATTTTTTTTGTGGGAGATAAAAATCAAAAACGAAAAAACAGGTTTTTTCGATTTTTCTCGAAAAATTTTAGGTTATGTGAAAGCACGGTTCATACAAAGTTATAGACCTTTTCACTACCTACAACTTTTGCATTTAACTTTTTTCGATAGAAGGTCTAGTTTCGCTGGAAATGGTGAAAAACGATTTTCCGCCCCTAAACTTCACCGTATTTCACCCTCGTAACTCGGATCGACTTTAATTTATTTTTTCCGTTGGTTGCGCTATAAGTATTTCCTTCCTTTTCCAACAATTCTTATGATGTTATTAATTTTTTTTTCCAAAAATTATTTGCACTGGTCTATGACCTATACCAACAAAATTATTCGATCCTGTAATTTCTTGGTAACTACCAAACCCAAGAATCTAAGAGTAGCGAAAACCTTAAATAAGCCTATTTTAAAAAAGATATTTATGATACCCATCTACTATGTACTTTTGTTTGAACAGTTAAAGCCTATTATCTACGGGTCGATGCGCGTTGCTTGTAAATGTGGAGTAAGCATTTCACTTATTTCTCGAACTGGTGGTACATTAATACATACATGTATAAATGTATAAATTTGTCTCCGCATCCTCTATCCTCTATATCTTGCAGAATTTGGTCTGCTAACAAAATTTTATGCACGTCCATTTAAAAAAAAAACCTTTAATAATTAATTAAGCAACGAATTTAACAAAAAATCGCTTGCACAAAAATTTGAGATCTCATGTCAAAACGGATGTGATAGATAAAATAGTCTAATTCAGTCAGGGAGTGACTGTTCCCTTGCAAATTTGCAAGAGATGAAACCGGGGAGCGCGTTCTCCTACCTACCGAGAGAAGTATTATTTAAGAATACGATTCTCTATTCCCCAAGAGAACCACGCCCACTTTCTCTCGGCTGTTCTACTCCCCGGAATTCAAGAATAGAGTCCCTGAATAAAATTTTCTATTCCCCGAGAGAACCACGCCCACTTTCTCTCAGCCGTTCTACTCCCTGGAATTCAAGAATAGGGCCCCAGATATGTTTCATGCTTCTCAGAAACTTGTGCTTTCGCTTCAACGTCCCGCATCAGTGCGTCCATTTTGTTTGTTTGCCAAGCCATACATTAGCTCGCTGTAAGAAGCCCCCATTTATTTACTGTTCCACAGGTAAACAGCCATTCGCGGTGGAAATGCAGGAAGAGCCCCGAGAGAACCTTTGACACACTATGTTTATCGATCTGCCGAGGTAAAGCAAAATAAAAAGTGAAACCTACAAAACGTAGGAAATAGATCTAGGAGAACATTTGGGAGTATGTCAAGCAGACCCCCAACTACTTTGACCTGAGAAATATTTTTGCATTCGCATATAAGCCCATTACATGGACCACGTGACAACTGCCAGTCGAAACCCTCCTGTTGTGGGACCTGCTCTATGTTTAATACATTTTCAGTTTTAAGAAATTCAATTAGGTTCAACGATTAATAAGGGTTCATGAACTCATACACTAATAAACTAATACTACTAATTAGAGCTTATCTTTTTCGTCTGTAACGAAAATTTAGTATTCAGCCTTCTTTACCAGTAACCGTCCACTTGAAAGGATCCCAGGTATAAATATATGGATCGGTCTGTTTTCGTCGACGACGCTCAGTGGGGATGAAATCAGGGGCGGTTTTAACATGCTTGCCGCCCCCGGCACTATTTTAAGATGCCGCCCCTACTCTTAAAAAATATAACATAATATATATGCTACCCAAAAAATGTTTACCAAAAGAAAATAATACTTACTAAACATTTTTTTGTATATTTTAAAGAACAAAGGACACTACACATTAGAGGTGATATACAGACTGTCTATTTTACGAGGGCCACACCAAATATCTCGCTTAATATCTATTGTAGAAGAATAAAGTTTTAGAAACAGTTATCCCATTTTTTGTGAGCTATATTTCAGTAAAAAGAAATTTTAAATCCATAGCCTACTTTATGAGATATATTACAAAAACCTGAAAAATAGGAAAACCACAAACGGTTATAGCTTCCTTATTTGAGGAGATACGAAAAAAGTTAAAGGAATGAAAGTTGACGGCAAAGACAATAAGAATAATAACGTGTAACAAAAAAATCGAAAAATACAGTTGGCTTTGACATACGCTATTGTGCAAAAATGAAAAATACATATCTCAAAGTAGGCCATGACGCCATTAATTCCGTTATTTTTTTCTCATTCCAACGATATAAAACATGTCACAGAAATTTTAACCGATAGTGTCAATATTTAATATTTTATGAATACCACAATTCATATAATTAAATCGTAGCAATCAGCTGTGCCATAATAGTAAAAATTCACTTTATAATAATTATAATTCTGTAATTATTTATTACAATTTAATACAAACCAATAAATATCTCATAAATAAAAATACAAGTACAAGACGAACATCCAAAGAAAAAAACGAAAAACTATGTATAACAGTACTACCTACTACTATATTGAAAAGAAATTGTGTGTATTTATTTTTCTAACTACAAATGCTCAAATTGTGCACCATGCATTCTGACACATAAACGTGCTCTACGAGACACGTCACGCATTACATTTTGGAGCATTTCAGGAGTAATTGGCTCATATGCGTTTCGAATTCTGGTTTTGATGTCCTCAATATTTTCAGGGGCAGTTTGAAATACCTTGTCTTTAATGTAACCCCAGACGAAAAAATCCAAGGGAGTAATATCTGGTGATCGAGCTGGCCATAGAATGGGTCCATAGGTGCCTATCCAGCTATCTGGCATAACTTGATTTAAATAATTTGTACATATTACAGCAGTGTGAGGTGGAGCCCCATCTTGTTGAAAATATGAATAATTTAATCTTTCTGCCACTGTTAATTCATAAAGAAAATCTTGAAATTCGTTTTGCAGGAAATTAAGGTATCTACGATCGGTTAATTTGCCATCATAAAAATAAGGTCCAATTACTTTAGTCCCTAAAAGACCCAACCAAACATTCGTAGAAAATCTTTCTTGGAAAGCAGTCTCTCTGCACCAATGTGTATTTTCTCGTGTCCACTTATAATGCATATTTCTATTGAAAAATCCATTATTAGAAAAATTTGATTCGTCCGACCAAAGAATTTTGCTACATATCAGCGCGTCATTCCTTTTCTTATTTAATAACCATCTACAAAATCTTACTCTCCTTGGCTTATCTCCCTCATTTAAATGTTGAACTTTCCTCATTTTGTAGCATCGAAATCCGTTTTTTTTCAATATTTTTCTTGCACTGTCTTTTTTTATGCGACAGTTTCTCTGAATTTGTCTCAAAGAGGTTTCCTCATTTTGGTTAACATAATTCATTCTATTCACTTTTCTTACATTATCTGCAACATGCGCTCGCCTTACTACTTTTTTTGAAAATGAACCGTGCGTTTTTAGATTTTGAACTAACATCCTAAACATAGTTCGATTTGGCTGCGGAGCATCTGGAAATTTATCTCCGTAAACCGTGACTGCCATCTCAGCGTCAAAATTGCACTGACAATAAATGCTAATCATATCGAATTTGTTATTATTGGTGTACACCATAATTACTGATATAAAATTTGTCTTAGAACTCGACAACGCAACATACTACATACAACAGTCACAATCTGTCTGTTTTTCACTAATTATGGCACAGCTGATTGTTACGATTCAATTATATGAATTGTGGTATTCGTAAAATATTAAATATTGACACTATCGGTTAAAATTTCTGTGACATGTTTTATATCGTTGGAATGAGAAAAAAATAACGGAATTAATGGCGTCATGGCCTACTTTGAGATATGTATTTTTCATTTTTGCACAATAGCGTATGTCAAAGCCAATTGCATTTTTCGATTTTTTTGTTACACGTTATTATTCTTATTGTCTTTGCCGTCAACTTTCATTCCTTTAACTTTTTTCGTATCTCCTCAAATAAGGAAGCTATAACCGTTTGTGGTTTTCCTATTTTTCAGGTTTTTGTAATATATCTCATAAAGTAGGCTACGGATTTCAAATTTCTTTTTATTGAAATATAGCTCACAAAAAATGGGATAACTGTTTCTAAAACTTTATTCTTCTACAATAGATATTAAGCGAGATATTTGGTGTGGCCCTCGTAAAATACACAGTCTGTATATAATGGTATATAAAATGACTTTTCTGTATAACACCTATTATTTATTAAAAATAAAGAAGAGATAAAATAATTTTAAAAATAAAAGAATTAAAAAAAATATTATACAAGATAAAGACGAACTTTTCTTGCTTTTTTTACAGTAATATCATTGATTATATCGCCTGTTTTCATAGTTTTTAAAATTTCATTTTCAATATTTAATACTGCTAGTGAATTTAGCCTTTCCTGCGTCATTGTGGAGCGTAAGTAATTCTTTACCCATCGCAAGGCCGAGAAACTCCTTTTACCAGAAAAGTGTGTAGCGGGTATTTATTTTCTAATAATATAAATTAGATATGAAAGAAAGCCGCTTCTGACTGCCATCCATATTGCTCGATGCGTTGTTTTGGCTTCAATAGAACTGTCGCATTAGCGGAATCATAAAAACGACTAAAGCAATATTCAAAAGAAAAAAATTCTGCCGCCCTTGAAATTTTGCCGCCCTGGGCACTCGCCCAGTGTGCCCAGTGGTAAAACCCCCACTGGATGAAATAAAATTTACCATTCAGAATTTTCTACAGTCTTTAATTTTTGTCCAATCGCAATATTCTTTTTTACTTCCCTCGCACACCGAAGGGAAGTATTGTATTCGAGAAAAAATCACCCTCCGAGATTTTTCCGGATTTTCACGTTGCAGATCATGTAGATTACGAAAATAAAGGTTTTTCCAATTCCGTCAGTCTGTCTGTCTGTCGGTGCATTAACTAAAAAGCTACTTGACGGAGAACAGTCAAATTTCGTAGGTAGCTGACGTTACTGTCAGCGAAGAAATGGTTAAACTTTCACTGGAAAATATACAGGGTGGACCGGGAATAAATAATGAAAACATGTTTTTTTGCTCAAATTTAAAATTTCCACGTTTCGTGACATTCTAAACCTATTTCAGAAAAAAAAATTATTTTTTTTTTAACATTTTTGAAAAAATTTTTATTTACTACTAAAATAGATGGAAAACAAAATTTTTTGCTCAACTCTAAAATTTCCACGTTTCATGACATTCTAATTTCAGAAAAAAAATCATGGCATTCTAAACGTATGTCAAAAAAAAATTGGAACATTTTTGAAAAAATATTTACCACTAAAATAGGTAGGTGGACATTTTTTGTTCTTTGTTCAAATTTAAAATTTCCACGTTTCATGGCATTCTAAACGTATGTCATTTTGGAAAAAAAATTTACCACTAGAATAGATGGAAACATTTTTTTTTGCTCAAATTTAAAATCTTCACGTGTCATTGCATACTAAATGTGTTTAAAAAAATATTTGAATATTTTTTGAAAAACATTTGTAATCTTTTTTTACCACTAGTTACTAGAATAGATGAAAAAACATTTTTTTTGCTCAAATTTAAAATTTCCACGTTTCATGACATTCTAAACCCATTTAAGAACAAAAAAATGTAACATTTTTTTACCATTTTGGAAAAAAAAATTACCACTAGAATAGATGGAAAAAGTTTTTTTCGCACAAATTTAAAATTTCCACGTTTCATGACATTCTAAATCTATTTAAAAAAAATGTGGTTCTTTTACCACTATTACAGAATACAAGGAAACATTCCTTTTTGCTCAAATTTAAAATTTCCACGCGTCATGACATTCTAATTTTGAAAATTTTTGCCAACATTTTTTAAAAATTAAAAAAAAAATCGGTAAAGTTATTTACACAGAACTTCCCTCTTTATTTGTGCATGGCGGTCACTCTAAAAAATTAATAATTACGAAGAGACATTGAAAATAATAATCGGAATATAGTTATCACTATTATTACAAAGAAAACCTGATAAGTAAGTTTTGGTCAAAAAAATATACAGAGTGCTCATCCAAGAACAAAAGATCAATACCAAATGATAGGTGTCAAATATGGAAGGCTTACGTAAATACCTTTACAAATATCCACCATGACTGAATTATTTCTTGGGATGACCACCCTGTACATTTTTCGATAAAAGTATAATAGTTGCATATGCCAAATATTATTGCCATCTGTCACATTTTCAATTCCACATTCACGTGGTGGAGTGGAAGTATAGTGGTGGTTAAAAAATTTCATTTTTTTTTTTATTTTTCAAAAATGTTGGTAATAAAATTTTCAAAATTTTTTTCTGAAATAGGTTTACTTAAAATGTCATGAAAAGTGGAAATTTCAAATTTGAGCAAAAAGGAAAGTTTCCTTCTATTCTATAGTACTTAGTGGTAAGAATAGATTACAAATTGAATTTTTTTTTAATGGGTTTACAATGCCATGGAAACGTGAAAATTTTAAATTTGAACAAAGAAAAAAAAATTTCCATTTATTTTAGTGGTAAAATTTTTTCAAAAAATCGGTAAAAGTATTTACACAGAACTTCCCTCGTTATTTGTGCATGGCGGTCACTAAAAAATTATTAAATATGAAATGACGTTGAGAATAATAATGGAAATATAGTTATTGTAATTATTACAAAGAAGTCCTGATAACTTTTGGTCAAAAAAATTGTGCTCATCCAACAGCAAAAGTTCAATACTAAATAACAGGTCTACCATGAATTATTTCTTGGGATGACCACCCTGTATATTTTCCATTAAGTATAATAGCATATGCCAAATATTATTGCCATTAGACACATTTCCAGTTCCACTTTCACGCAGTGAAGTGAAAGTATAGTGGTGGTTAAAAATTTCATTTTTTTTTTGAAATTTTTCAAAACTGTTGGTTAAAAATTTTCAGTCTTTTTTCTTCTGCAATAGGTTCAGAATGTCATGAAACACGGAAATTTTAAAATTGAGCCAAGAAAAATAATTTTCCATCTGTTTTAGTGGTAAATTTTTTTTCTGAAATATGTTTAGAATGTCATGAAACGTGAAAATTTTAAATTTCAGCAAAAACAAATTTTTCCATCTATTCTAATTATTTTTTTTCCAAAATGGTAAAAAATTATGCAATTTATTTTTTCCGAAATAGGTTTGGAATGTCATGAAACGTGGAAATTTTAAATTTAAACAAAAAAATTTTTTTTATCTATTCTATAGTAAGTAGTGAAATAGATTTTATCATTTTTTTTTTAAATTTGTTTGAATAGGTTTAGAATGCCATGGAAACGTTGAAATTTTAAATTTGAACAAGGAAAAAAAAAAATTTTTTTGAAATTTTTCCAAAATGTTGGTTAAAAAGTTAGGTTTAGAATGTCATGAAACGGGTATATTTGAAATTTGAGCAAAACATTTTTTCCAACTATTCTAGTGGTATTTTTTTTCCAAAATCGTAAAAAAATGTTACAATTTTTTTTCTTCCGAAGTAGTTTTGGAATGTCATAAAGCGTGGAAATCATAAATTTGAGAAAAAAAATATTTTCTTCTATTCTATAGTAAGACTCAATGATGAATACAAAAATGTTTTCAAGAAAATTTTTCAGAAAAATTTCTAAATTTGTTTTATACGTTTAGAATGCCATGGAAACGTGGAAATTTTAAATTTGAACAAAAAAAAATTCCACCTATTTTAGTGGTAAATTTTTTTTCAAAAATGGAAAAAAATTTTCAATATATTTTTTTTGAAATACGTTTAGAATGCCATGAAACGTGAAAATTTTAAATTTGAAGAAAAAAAAAATTTTTTCTTCCTATATTTTAGTGGTAAAATTTTTTTCAAAAATGAAAAAAATTTTCAAAAAATTTTTTTTTTAGAAATAGGTTTAGCGCGTCATGAAACGTGGAAATTTTAAATTTGAGAAAAAAAAATTTGTTTCACTATTTATTCCGTTTAGACGGTCCACCCTGTATATTTTTCAGTGAAACTTCTACCAGTTCTTCGCTGACAGTAGCGTCAACTACCTACCAAATTTGACTGCTCTCCGTCAAGTAGTTTTTTAGTAAATGCACCAACAGACAGACAGACTGACGGAATTGAGAAACCTATATTTTCGGAATCTATGTGTTCTGAAACGTCAGAATCCGAAAAAATCTCGGAGGGTGATTTTTTCCCGAATACAATACTTCCCTTCGGTATGCGAGGGAAGTAAAAATGAAATTTTTTAACCACTACTATACTTCCACTACGTGAATGTGGAATTGAAAATGTGACAGAGGGCAATAATATTTGGCATATGCATATCCATATACTTTTATTGAGAAATGTACAGGGTGGTCATCCCAAGAAGTAATTCAACCATGGTGGACATTTGTAAAGGTATTTGCGCAAGCCTTCCATTTTTGGCACCTGTTATTTAGTATTGAATTTTTGCTGTTGGATGAGCACTCTGTATATTTTTTTGACCAAAAGTTATCAGATTTTCTTTGTAATAATAGTGATAATCATATTCCGATTATTATTCTCTGTGTCATTTCGTAATTAATAATTTTTTTGAGTAACAGCCATGCACAAATAAAGAGGGAAGTTCTGTGTAAATAAATACCTTTACCGATTTAAAAAAAAAATAATTGTCAGACTTCTGGCTACAAAACTATCGAGGCAGATTTTTGAAAAAAAACTCGAAATGGAACTTACATACGTCGTTATAGTTGATCAAAATTGGTCGAGTAAGCAGAAAAATTAAAATAATTACGTAAGTTAACCAAATTATTTTGGTGAAAAACTTTAGGACACTTTTTTTTAGAGTATATTCTTATTTATTCACTCAAAACCGACTAAGAAAAGAATAATGTAAACGTAATTTGGTCAATATATGTAATTGTTTTGATTTTTCTGCTTATTCACACTTTGATCAACTATAACGACGCATGTAAGTTCAATTTCGATTTTTTTGAAAAATTCGCCTCGGCAATTTTGTAGCCAGAAAGAAGTCTAACGATTATTTAAAAAACAAAGAATATTGCGATTGAATGAAAATTAAACGCTGTAGAGAACTTTTAATGGTAATTTTTTTTTCAACCCCACTGTGCTACGGCCCAGCTAGGCACTGCATTAGACACGTGTTTACTTTATTTTTGGTACTATTAACAAACATTTTACCGGTAATTTTCAATTATTAACTCGGTATGTACTTTGTTCTTTTATTATTACACTTCACTTTACGCAGAGTTTTTTAACCTATCGGTGACTTAAATTGTATCGAGTTTAACCGAGTTATAACCAATTCTTTTTCGGCTACTCATTACATATTCAAATAAAGTTAGCTTCACACTAGGAAAAACAGTAAATTGCCCTATTACTTATTGTCCGCGACAGTACTTGAAGTTTCGAACGGGCACTTGAACGAATTTCATATAAGGAAAAGTTGATAATGAAATTTGCTCAAGTGAATGTTCGAAACTTTAGGTACACTATTATTAGCCCCCCTACAAAAGTGTGGCAAGTTTCTAAAATTGGTCACAAATCGAAAATTGAGATAACATCAAATCTGTACGTTTTGAAGTCCCAGGAATCCAAAAAAGTGGTTTTAAAAAAATATCTTTGTGTGTTTGTGTGTATGTATGTGTGTTAGCACGATAGCGGCGAAACTACTAAACGGATTTGGATGAAACTTTGCATGAGGGTTTCTTTAATGCTCCAGAAGATCTGAAAAGGTTTTGGTTGAGATCGAATTACGTTTAGTGTCGTTTGGCACAACAAGTTATCTATTTTATAATTATTTACAATTTGTAATCAGATCATTGAAAAGCAGTTAACATTCCGATTTCAATAATATATCACACTTGCACCCTATTGATTTTTATATACATTTTTTGATACAAATTATTGATTGATTGATTGATTGATTTGCCAGCGTAAGGTGGGCATTGCTGCCAATTCCGGTGCAGGGAGATTTGTTCCACCACGCAGCCCGATCGCCCACCGATCATCCCACCGTGTGCCAGAACAAACCCCCAGTGCTTTTATATACCGCCGGACCAGCTGCATACGCTGGATTGGACATTGGACATGCTTGTTGTCAGCAGCGAGAGCCGCATGACGCATGGGGTAGGAGTATAGGATGGAGCGTGTAGGTGTTTGTCAGATGTTTCTTCTTGTTTTCCTTCTGTCTTCATCGGATGGAAAGTGTAGGCGTTTGTGAGATGCTTCTTTTAGGTTTTCGTGCTTCTTTTCACCTTCAGGTTTTTGTGATATGCTTCTTCTTAGTTTCTGTCTGTGATCATCTTCTCTCCTATTCTACTTCTGAGTTTTCTGTTTCTTCTGTTTCTGAGTCTGGCAGTGTGTATATCCTTGATATTTCTTTATTGTATTCCATTTTTTGTTGTGCCAGCTTTTCCCAGTGTGTATAATCCTTTCCTAGCTTATTCATAATCCTCTCGATTGTTGTTATCCATGTGTAGCATGGCCTCCCTATTTTCAGTTTGTTGCTGTTCATTCGCAGCGCTTTCTTTAGTAGGTGTGTCGAGTCCCGTCTTTGGACGTGTCCCCAGTATTTCATTGCGTATGATTCTATTCTTTTGATTACTGTTCTTCCCTCTAGTAATGTTGACGTTTTCTGTCGTTTTTGTGGTTTTCCTGTTTTTGCTAGTAGTTGGATAATGTCCCTTTCAGCTCTTCTCAGGCTTCTTCTGTTGGCCTTTGTCGTTGCTGCGTTTTGACTCCATATATCATCGTAGGCATTATGATGGTCGTGTATATTTTTTTGGTTAGGCACCATGGTGGTTTGTTGTCCTCAATGAAGGGTAGTAGAGCTCTTGTGACAATGTAGGCTGTTTTGATTCTTTCCCTTACTGTTTCCCTCCTTTTTAGTTGATTCGTTAGGTATGTTCCTAGGTATTTCATTCTATTCGTGGTTCTCAGGGTGTAGTCTCCTATTTTGTATTCTTCCCCACTTGTTGGACTTGTTTTTGTCAATGGGTCTCGGACCATTATAAGGCTCTTCTTGAAGTTTATTTTCATTCCAGAGGAATCCAGATGTGGTGTCATGTTTCTTAGAAATTTAACGATGTCTTGTTCTTCCTCGGTGATGATGAGTATATCGTCGGCGTATGCAAGTACGATGGGGGGCTTTATCGTTCCATCGTTTCCATTGAAATTCTGATTCTCCTTTATTGTGCTTTCTATCACTTGGTCCAGGACTGTGGTGAATAGTCGGGGGGATAGGGGACATCCTTGTTTGACTCCTATATTCTTCATTTTTGATTCCGTCGTCTGTCCAAACCATTGTATTGCAGTGTTTTCGTGTAGGCATGCTTTTATTATTCTGTTTATTAAGTAGTGCGGTACTCCCCTGTTGAGCAAAGTGTTGACTATAGCCTCATGCCTTATGGTATCAAATGCCTTTTGGAGGTCAATTGAGACTATATATAGTTTTGTTCCTTCTTTCCACTTTTCTTCCAGGATCCGTCTGGTGGTGTACATATGGTCGTCTGTTGATCTACCCTTGATAAATGCTGTTTGATAATCTGGTAGTTCGCCGATGTATTTTTCCATTTCTCTGAGGAGGAATTGTGCGTAGTATTTGTACCCTACACTGCAGAGTGTTATTCTTCTGTAATCGTCCACGTTTTGTGGTGATTTGATTTTAGGGAGCGGTATCTGTATGGTTGTGTTCCACTCCTCAGGCAGGGGTGTGGTTTCCGCCCATGCGTTGGTGATGATTTCTAGGGTTAGCTGTTTTATGTTGTCCGGTCCATAGTATACTAGTTCGTTATTTATTTTATCTATTCCCGGGGCCGTGTTTCTTTTAGCTCTGGCCATTATTTCTAGTAGTTCGTCTTTTGACGGTGGCTTTCCCAGTGGCCAGTGGTCCATTTCTTGTATTGGTTCTATTTGACTTCTCTCCGCGTTTCCTTCTTCTAGTTTCCTGACCCAATGCTGCAGTGGTATGTATTTTCTTGGCTGCGTATTGTTGTTTCTCCTGTATGTTTTAAGGTGTCTAAAAGTTTGGTTTAATCTCTGTTCTGCTGGAGTGGATTCTATGTTTTCGAAGAATTCCCTGCATTTTTTCTGTTCGTGCCTCCTCTCTGCGTCTCTTTTTTCTTTCCCCGCTTCTATTATCTTTTTGTCTATGTTCGGTGTATATTGTTTTCCTGTGGCCTTCATTTTCTTTAGTTTTTCGTAATTTCTTTTCATGTCTTTTCTTGTTGGGCTCATAGGGGATTTGTTCCTTTTCAACGTTTTCCTCGCCGCTATTTTCATTTTTAAACCCATTGTTGACCAATTTAGTTCTTTTCCTGTTAACTGTTTTTCTATCTCCTCCTGGTATTTCTTTTTTATTTCTTCGTTCTGTAGCAGTGAGATGTTCCATGTGTCATTTGATGTTTCGTTGTATCTTTTTTTTGCTTCTTGTTTCTTTATTACTAGTGTTCCATATAATATTTTGTGATCTGTTTTGACGTTTGTTGCTTGTTTTGCCTTAATGTTTTTGACCCTGTCCCTTATTTTTCTATCCACTAGGATATGGTCTATTTGAGAGTTGATGTTTCCTTTACTCCAGGTATTAAGGCAGGTTAGGTTCTTGCTCCATGTGTTTCTAACTGTTAGATCGAACAGATGTGCCAAGTTTTTTAGCGAGCTTCCATTATCGTTTGTCCATGTGTGAAGTAAGGTTTTTCCTATGATATTCTTGTCTTCATGTGTTTGGTCGTCCTTTCCTATATGCGCGTTGAAGTCTCCTTAGTATTATTATGTTCATTTTTCTATTCCTATTTCTTCTAGTCTCTTGGGTGATCTGTCTGAATACTCGTCCTGCCCGTTTGCAAATTATTGTATTAAAAACAGACAATTCAATGTCTATACTATCATCATAAGTGAAACTATGGCGCAACTCTTCTGTGATCGAGTAGGCTAAGGCGTTGACTTACAAATCAAGAGATCGACAGATCGATCCCAACACAGTACAGACTTTCTTTTTCGTTATAAACTCTATTAATAATGGGCCTTTTCAGCATATTTTTTTTATTGCGGAATCATAAATTTTATGAAAAATTAAAATACCCGTATTTTTTCAATTTCTATTTTGATGCAGATTAGAGCCAGAAAAAAATAATTAAAATCACCTATTTACAAGTCCCATTTAAACGATTATCCGTAACGCGCCATTAATACGTCAGCAATCCCAAGCCAATAGTGTAAGAGGCGACTCGGCAACGTTGTACAAAATCAGCATTCAATTGACGTTTGTAGTGATGGGCGATATCGCGATTTTCCAATCATTCCTTAACGGCGACTTATATTTTTCACTTCCGGTGGTTTTAAACCAACGCCATCACAATCTGCAAGCTGATATGTTTACCGTTCGCCGTAATTTGTTTGTGTGAATGTATGGCTGCATTAAGCAGCACTGGACAAGTACGAATTGAAAGTAAAACGATGTAAATTACACTTTATATTAATATTTTATATAATCACGGTGATTTAATCACCGGAGTGACATATCGCTCATGACTAGACGTTTGACAGCTTGTTGATGTTAACATTTTGGTTTTGAGGTTAGCGTAAATTGAAAGCCTTCCGAGGCTCAGGTGCACTTTAGTTCGTAATAAGGTATTTGTTGTTTTCACTTCAATTCCATAACAATGAAGTACAAGTTCACTTACGAGTCTATTTAGGTGAGGATGAGGATCACAATTAATGGTTGAAATATACAAATTTTATATATTTTCACAATGTTTTTATATGTTGAATACGACTTCCATGTTGACATTTGACATTGTAACAGATTGCACCAGTTCGGAAATGTTCGTTGGTTATTTCGGATATTGTCGTTATTTCTATCTTGATATTTGCTAGGATAACTTAGATTGTATTTGTTCGGATATTTACATATTTCAGAGAAATATACCTTTTAAATTACATTTTTCTTGCTTTTTTATAATAAAGAACGGGGGGTGCGGGGGGTGTCCCCCCGCCTTCGTTCACAAAATAATTTGAAATTAATTTCATTCTTTTCTGTGATTTCTTTACGTTTTTATTGGGATATCTAACTGTTCATATTTATTTGCGCTGCAGGCACTATTACCGCCGCAGATAAAGAAAAGGGGGGTGCGGGGGTTTTCCCCCGCCTTTTTTTCACTAAATCGTTCGAAATATTTCCGACATTTGCTATGAATATATAGATTGTTGCGCGATTTTGTATTGCCTCTCGGGTTTTTTTTTCTCTTAAATTTATGGTTCATCCAACAATTTTTTTTTTTTTATATATTCTATTCATCTTATACTCTTCATTACCATTTAGAAAATTTTCAAAATCACGACGAACTAAAGTGCACCAGACCCAGCCTCCGATTTCGATTAAAATGTCTAGCAAGCAGTGTTTTGTTCCATTCTGTGAAAATACGACCGAAAATGCCCCAGAAAAGACAACAGCTCAAATGAAAGTTTAAGGTTATCCGCTATCCGCATGCTCAGTGATCGCAGTGTTGTCGGTTTGCAAGTTCTTCTGTTGTGTCCTCGATGTTGATTGGTGGGATTACGTGTGCAACCAAGGCGCGTGAAACTCGATCGTTTGAAATACCCCGTAAAAGTTGTTGTATTTCCCTAATTTATTTCTCAGAGATTGCTGTTCTAAGACGCCTCATTTTTAGATAAAAAATTATTTTATTTTCCCCAAATAACACCCACCATATTTAAATGTCAAAATTCAAATGTACTGTAAAGGCCCATTGCGGAAAATGGTACATCATATATTAGGTGTTTATAATTATTCAGAGTTTGAGGATTGGTCACTAGTTTTATATGAAATATAAATTATTCTATTGCTGTTTTGACGGTGAACACATTCGACGTCGCAAATTAGATAAATGTAGGTGGGTCATATTACAATAATATACTTATTTGATTTAAAGTCATGACGACTGATTTGACTGACAGATTCTTACGTAAACTATAAGTACTATAAATTAACATGCTTTACTTTTTGGAAACAAAAGATAAAATGTGTTACAGGTTTGTTGGAATTTTACTTGCAGTGTAAGTAGGTATCAATATAATTACTGTGGTCGCGGTAGGCCGTAGAAAAATAAAGCAAAATTCGTTAACGGAGTGTGTCGATGTGCCTATAGCAGTCGGCCGGCGGCCGGCCTCCATCACCCTTATCAAAAAAGGATTAATTTTTGGGCCGACACGGCCTGCTTGTGTTGCTGTATGGGCGCGTTGGCATATTCAGCAAGTAATTTCAACCCGCTATAAAATGGCAGCTACTCATCAGAGCTCGTAGCAGTTACTACTGCGACTAACCAAATTACAGTAGTAGACTGCTGTTTAGTAGCCCATCACTAATTTCAACCGGGTGGTGAGGTTCCAGCTGCTTCAAGTAGCTGCCGATTTTTATAATAAGGAACATATCTCTCATATATGAATTTGAAAAATTATTATACCTCGGTATGTTCTGATTCATGTATCAACAATGGATAAATACAATTACAAAAAATCATTAACTGTCACAAAGAGAACGTTTAATTGTCATAAGTATTGGCATCATTAAAATTAGCAAGTAAAAAACTGCGTGTGTCTGCACATGCTTCCAATTTTATTTCTTCTATAAACTGAGAATAGTAATTTAAACCATTCATGTTTTGTACACATGTTTCTGGGATTGCAACCTGAGGCAAGAACTCTGGATGACTCTTGAGAGGTGGCTCATTTACCACGAGACATCCGCATTTTAATTTTAGATTCTAAGTACATCCTGTGAGCACAAACAAATCAGTTTGTATGCCACCTAAAACCTAATAAATTTTCTTGGGCCATTTAATAAAATTTATGCGGTCGTTAAAATACGGCAAAAAATAAATGCAAAATAAGAACTATGAAAACACAAACGAAGATTATAACAGTCAGGGGCGTGGGGCGGTGTAAAATTTATAAGCACATAAATAATGAGGTTTTCCAATCATCGAACGAAATTCTATGAAATAATGGTTTGTTGATTTACCCAATTAAATGTGGCTTCTACTTACATCTGCGTTTAAACTCAATATTTACCTACGTTTTTATTGTTTTCCATTCGAACGGAAACATAAAAACTTTGAAACTAGTACGTAGTTGATAAAGTCGATAACATTCTGAAAAAAATGTTGTTCTACGACTTGATGCACTTAAACAATGGACGATTCAACGTTTGACTTTTGTTATTGTTTTTTAGGCGTTGTGTTGTTATAAACAATTCGTCTTGAAAGTTCCCATAATGATTCAAGTCTGTCATCGAATTGTCGTCTATACCTGTAACAAACTTCACTCTATTTTTACACGGTAAAAACAGATCTGTTAGTTTAAGTAAAATTATTTTGTTGATTTTTTTTGGTCAACTTTAAAAAAATATCGTTCATTCAAAATATTACTTGTGCATAGGTCGAAAGTACCTGTCGGATATCTGAACAGAACAAATATAGAAAACATTTTGGTTAATAACAAAGAAAAACTAAATAAAACGGATAAATCTGGTGTATATAAAATTAATTGTAAAGATTGAAATGCTGTCTATATCGGTCAGAGTGGTAGAAGCGTTGTAAACAGGGTAAAAGAACATAAATATCTATCTTAAATAACAATAAAAATACAGGAATGTCAACACACTGTATTGAAAACAACCATTTCATAGATACTGATAACATAAATTGACTTCATTCAGAAAGAAAAGGTAAACGTTTAGATCTGCTACAACAACTAGAAATCAAAAAATCTTTTAAGTACAACCCTTGTACCACGAATGACCAACAAAATTTCTTGAATACCCCTATAATAAACAAATTGCTAAGAACTATCCATTGATTTATATAATCAGTTTAGGTCCACTCCAAACATTCCCATAATTAAGGATGTTAAATTAAGTCTTAAATTTAAATAGATTAAGATATAAACACTTTTAGGTATAAATTAGAATAAGCACGTCGGAAACTTTAGTATTCACTATGTATTACTCTTGAAAAAGGCCTAATAAGCCGAAACATATGTAGAGTATTTATAATATATAGATTGATTCATCTAAAAGTAGTGTTTAATTTATAATTGACAATTATGTAAATACAAAGTGTAAATATCAAGTAGTAAACATTGTTAATGATTATTTTAGTCCAGTAAAAGTGTATTTTAATTAAAAGTATTGTGAAGTTTCCAGTAAGCCAATCATTGAAAAGTGTTAATCTTTATTTCTTGTTATAATTTTTGGCACCCACGGATTCTTGCAGGGTGTTTCCTGGGGGCGGAAATGCGCGACCATATTTATGTTCTCATTTTATACATCATTATATTTTCAATTTGTTTAATTTATGTACTTGCTTACCAATCTTTGAACATTCTTTTTTGTGTATTAATGTAAACATAAAAATAAAGACATGTTATTATTATTATTATTTTATCAGCGTTGATGACTTGACCTAAAAGCTTGTGATAAAATTTTTTGTCATGGGCAGGTATTAAAAAAATCACCCAGAAATCTATTGTAACTTACAAGCGTTTATGATTTACTGGCCTGCCACCTGAGCGCTTTCTGTGTCACATTTCATCGAGTCTACATCAAATTATTGACGCTATAAAAATATCCAAGCAAGCGGTATTTTATTATAAATTCCCTTTTATAGCATTATTGCATTATTAATGTTTAATTTATGACTTTGTAAATTAATTTTAAACATTCTGGCGACACGGTACAGGTATTCTACGACCTTATTTGTGCGTCAACTACATGGCCGGGGAAGCAAAGGGGTGTGATAATTACGTGAGCGGGAATTAGGTAAACATTTTACTGTAATAGTTATAATATGCAAAGGTGGGCTGTTCCATTTCTATATCTTTATACAGGGAGACTCAAAACACTTTTACGTACATTAGTTCCATTAGTAACATTTTTCACGTGAGATTCTTCGCAAAGCAGCTAACCCTAGAAAAAAGTTTTAAATAAAAACGTCGCCCCCACCCTTTACTTCTTCCCAACATACCTACTTAGTGTATATTTCGAAACATAAAAAGTTCTTCGCTTCGCCTCGTCCGGAAACAATACTTGTTACAAAAATAACTAAACAAGCGAGGGGACGCCCCCCGTACCCCCTCTTTTTTAGCCTGCGACGCTAATATTGCCTGCGGCGCTAATTATTAACAATCAGATATCAGAATAAAAACCTACTAACATAACCTAAAGAAATCACACGAAAAAATTGATTTATTTTAAGCAGAAAAAAAACCTACTAACCTAACCTAAAGATATCATAGAAAAGAATTTGTGAAAAAATATGTTAATTGTCATAAAATTAAAAAAAAAAATTCAACAGGCATAGGAGTTTGAACCCGGGACTTTTCACACCGTAAGCGAGAACATTACCTATGCACCAACCGTACAGCTGATGATGAACACTAGGGCAAGGAATATATAGTGTGATAAATGATATCACGCGTCTTTATTCATCCGCCGCAGTAGCACTAATGCGTTCCGGCTCGATGCTACAAAATTTGCTCTTTCCGTACCGCCTTTTATTGAGCAGGCCTCACAATATCGATCGGCGCTGACCGACTACACCGCATCGCTTCCCACATAGTAACAGGCTCTCGCTCAGTATTACGTCATCTGACCTTGACACTTCCATGTCGACGACCTTGGAAAAATCTCGTAACTTTTGTCCTATACGCTACTCGAGAACATTAACATTTCCAATATATCCACTTCACTATTTTTTTATGGAAAATCCGTGGCATTAGTCGAAATTTTTGTAGATACATTTGTTGTGTGAAAATGTATGTTCTTTCTAAAAGTGTTTTTAATTTTGTCCTACCTCGACTCATTTTCGAAATTTTGGGATAATACCCGAAGAACAAAGTGTTTGAGTTTTTTTTAATGTTGCTGATCTGGAAATCATGCAAGCATCACGTGAAGTTATTGCTTGCCATCCAAATAACTCATTAAAAAAAATCATCCCGTGACTGGGTTAAAGCATCTTGTCGAGTGCTACAACTTGAAGAAAATAAATGAATTAATTCAGATGATTAAAATACGGGGATATCTGCGCAAAATGAAACATGCTGTCTTTTAGGAATGTGTTAGAAGTATTTTCACAACACTGAAACTTTTTTACTGAAAGATGATTTCTACGCACAAACGGCAAATTCTAATTCCCTGCGACCTTCTCGAAATCCCCAGCGGGCAAGTAATAACGAAAAAGTTGTCTGAAACCGACCTGGCGTTCGCGTGGGAAATTCCACTAACATGTGGTGCCTCACGTGTACAGAGCCCTGTGACCTAACGATTATTATCCTCGGGGTGCACCTGAATAGGAAAAACAAATGAACTTTGTATGACACAAGAGCACGTTGTTCAGAATTCGATCAGCGACACAGTGATATGATTTTTTTTCTCGACGAGCGATATTACAGGTTTTAGAAATGTGCCTATGAAATGCAATGTACACCTACCCTTCGTTTTGTATTTGCGCAGAGTATATAAGTTAAATTAAAAACTTTCAAAACCACCAACGCAAAAAATAAACCTTTAAAATGAAACAAATAATTTGTATTCATTGAATAGGAAACACTGGCGGAGGTCGAGTTCGGACGGCGATGAAGGCAGGCGCGTTTTTAAGTGCCTCCTACAAAATCTAGAACAAAATCGGTTAAAACTGTGAGAAATCGTGCGAAATAGTGTTGAACTAAAGCGTGGACAATTCTACATTAATTGATATAAATTAGCACAAGTCTGAATATTTCATATAGCTGATATTTGATATTTCATTATAGAAGCATTAAAAGCGTATATAAACAACTTTAAAAAGGGATAAAAACATTAGTAATGTAATAAGAAAACACGTGCAATCGGACCGACCCGACTCAGTCCTAGATACCAAAGCGGCCCGGGTCATAAACTCATAAATTACCCTGCAACAACAATCTATAGGAAGCATATTACCGGAAGTAATGTTTAATATTATTTTTTTAAACCCTCTTTCAAACACCGACACGTAAATATTCTCTATATTTAACTATACTCTTTAAAGGCTGATAGCTTACTAATACTGAAATTAAATTAAAGTTTTATCAGAATTTGAATTAAATTATTTACAACCTTTCATGGCCTTTTGGGGGTCAAATACATAAAAGCTCACTTTACATTGTACACATATTGGTTCCTCATATTCACTGTCCACATCTGTACTCCATGTTTTATGATTTTTATCTTAAAATGTTGAATTATCATGTGTATGCAAAATTTCAAGGCAATGTATCAGTTTGAAGTGGTTCAAAATTGACTTGTAAGATTTGAAGTAAACTAACTCACTGACAAACATGTAAAGGTGAATAAAAGTTCCTAATAAGAATACTAGTGGTTCTTTAAAAGCATATTTAAATAATAATAAGTCATTGCAAGATATATTGAACAACAGTGAACATATATTTTATAGTATTTCACAAATAGCAGAGAAGTAATATATGAAAAATCAAAAAGAAATCAATCTACGAAAATAATGGCCACCTATCATTAACTATTAATGCCTGCGCCTTCACCATAATTACAAAATATTATTACGCACCAGTGATAGATACAGTGTGAATCTAAGGAAACGCACAACATTCATATCTTTGGTATGTGTCATTTTTCAGAAAAATCCTCGAACAGCTCGATTTTAGTTTTGCAAATGCTACATTTTGTCACTATACTATGATATAAAAAAAATGATATTACCTGAGCTATTCTTTTAGAAAAATGACATTTTATGTAAAAATAGCTTATCTTTCGCAAATTCACGAGTAATGTTCCACTTTCTTATGGACTGATAAATCTTGTTGCCTACATTTTTGTTTTAACTAGCATGAAAACATTTGACATAAAAACAAAACAAAGAATATAATAAAAAAACAATCACCTTAACAACAGAGAGATACAGGCCTTTTTGTGTAAAGTTTCGATAATTTTTTTATTCTTGGCACGTGTGGAACCTCAGTTTTGTGACACTTCTGAGACAGTGTAAAACTAGTGAATGCAATGCCACGTTTAAGTGAAAGAGAACGCGTAGAACTTTTGATGATGGTTGGATATGGTGAGAACTCAGGAAGCAGGTGATGTTTTCAATGCCAAGTATCCCGAAACGCAAATGTCTAGATCCACTGTAAGTAGATTGGTGGCTAGATATAATGAATCAGGCAGTGTAGCTGATCTCCCTCGATCTGATCGCCCTAGCACAAGCAACAAAACCAAATTAAATATTCTTCTAGAAAGTGAGGAAAACCACCATCTTTCGATAGGGCAGCTGGCTTTAAATCATAACGTGAGTCAAACTTGTGTTGTACGTCTATTGAAAAAAGAAAAATACCATCCATACAAAGTGCAATTAATCCACGAATTGAATGAAGATGATCCAGATAGCCGCTAACAGTTTTGTGAACAATTGATGACCTTGTGCGATCAAAACCCAACATTTTTAAAGAACATTGTTTTTTCTGATGAAGCTACATTTTCTTTAAAGGGATTGTACATCGGCATAACTGTAGGTATTGGTCACGCGAAAATCCTCATTGGACTCAAGAAGCCCATACACAGCAACGAGGCAAAGTAAACGTGTGGGCAGGTATGATTGGTGATCGTTTATTGGGACCTTTTTTTTTAAAGAAAATCTTACGGCCGCAAGATATTTACAGTTTTTGCGAGTTGAGTTAATGCCAGCCTTAGCAGTTATGTTTCCGAACACTGAAGATGAAGATATTCTTGCTGAAAACGTCTAGTTTCAGCAAGACGAGGCCCCACCTCATTTTGGGATAGCAGTGCGTCAATTTTTAGATGACACTTTTACTGGAAGGTGGATAGGTCGTCGAGGTCCGATTGAGTGGCCCTCGCGTTCACCGGATTTAACCCCCTTAGACTTTTTTCTTTGGAGTTACTTAAAGTCAAAGGTGTATTTTAACAAACCGGATACCATAGAAGAATTGAAAGACAGAATTGTCTTGGAGATGAGACGAATTGCCCATGATTCAGAATAGCGTGCAAAGTGTCTACACCCGTCTTGGTCAATGACAAATGGTTGGAGGGTCGCAATTTGAGCAATGGAGATGATTAATTTAACATGTCAAATAACACCGGATTCTTCGCCATTTCTTAGAAAAGGACGTCCGTTACACTGAGTGTTTAACAATAAAACTTGAAAATCTTGAAAACAACATACCCAACATGGCTAAGAATCATCTCGCAAATACAGCTTTTGACACAAGAAAACCACATTCAGTACAGAAGTCTTGGAGCTAGGATGCCATAGACAGACACAGACACTCCTACTTTTTGCGTCAGGGGTTTATAAATATACTCTAAAACGTATGAACCTTGATTTTAGTAGTTTATAAAATATCCTATTCGCACGCTCATGACGGCGCGGCGCTTGCCTCACTAATTAACGTACTTTATGAAATACTTACATACATTAGAGAATTTCTCTTTATATACCTACACAAAGTAATCCGAGTATTATCGCAGGAAAAGTAAAGTGGATTTAAGGACCCTCGTTCTTAAGGGTAACTTTCATGTTAGAAAGCGATTCAGGATGCGGGTAAATATTTGTGATGATGTTAAAATAATTCGCCTCCGCCCTCTTTGGTCCTTCGAAAATTTTGTTTATTTTATTGTTTTACGCAGGAAACAATGAGGGTATGGCAAATATTGTTCCGTGGAGGTTGTAAATATTGTAAATAGAGAAATCTGTTTTGTTGGAGTGCGTATAACCCCATTTTCCTCTTGGTACAGGACGGGACTTTTTATGTTTTGCACAGGGGTTCAGATAATAAATAATAATAGTAATAAACAAATATAAACACAAATTATATAGTGGATAACTTCCCAATTTCAAAGCCTAGGTTGTCCGAAAGGGGGATTCACATTTGAAAAAACGCAGACAACCTCTATTGCCTAACGGCATTATTGTGTAGGAGTTGGGTACCCAGTACACAATAGACGGCCTAACCAATTGTGTTCGCCACTAACCCGTCTTTATTATTTCTAATTAAAAGAGAAAAATGCAGTTATATATTAATATACACGTTGTTGGAGATAAGGGACGAAGTTCAATTTGGTAAAGAAAAGTGCTAAAAAATTGCTGTCTCAAACTAGCTACACAATGTTAAAAAGTAAAAAAAGTAAGAACTGCCGAGATTTGCATTGTACATTAGGCAGAATGCACATACACCTATTTGCATTGCTGTAATAACACAGGTTTACAAAAAGAAAAAAAATTTCTGGATTTGGGGTCAGACCATACGTTTCTTATGTATTTTTCGACGCTGAATTCGAATCTGTTTTTAGTTTTGTTCTATCACGTCGGGATTTTGAGATATTCTAACCTAAAAGTTGGACATATTTGAGGTTATGTAGCTTTGAGATTTTTGTTCTGAAGAAACCATGTATGGGATCTTAAAGTACAAGTCTTCACCTTTAAAATGCCATTGAGTTTGCTCAAATATCTTTTTTTTTCGCCGAGATATTGCAATTTAAATAATGACCCTAAGGTTTCCGTACTAATTAAATGTATTGGGAAAAATATGATATGAACAGACAATTTTAAAAATTCGATATCTCAGCGAAAAAAAGACATTTGAGCAAACTCTACGGCATTTTAAGGAGGAAGATTTGTAGTTTAAGATCCCATACATAGTTTCTTGAAAAAAAAATCTCAAAACTGCATAACCTCAAATATGTCTAACTTTTAGGTTAGAATATCTCAAAATCCTGACGTGATAGAGCAAAACTAAAAACAGATTCGACTTCAGCGTCGAAAAATACATAAGAAACGTATGGTCTGACCCCAGATTCAGACAACTTTTTTTTTGCAAACCTGTGTAATTAATAATAACATACTACCCCAATGTCAAAAACTATCTTGGTCAGAGATGAATGGAATAGAAATTTATTCATGCTGTACATACGTAAATAATGTTTGCACACGTCATTGGTAAATAACTACTTAATTTAAAAACAACTAAAATGTTTAAAAAAATTAATAATAAGACCACAAAAACACAATGTAAAATAATCTGTAATAATAAATACAGTAGAGGAAAAACGTAAATATAAAATAGTTTAAAAACACAAAAAATGCAAAAATGCTAATTATAGCGATGACTATAATGATCTAATTATTAGACAGACGATAAATTAGGTAAGGAGCCAAAACAATCTAAATATTTATCATATGGATAAAAGTCATTCTGTAAAAGAATGTTTTATTTTTTGCTTAAACGTATTTACGCCCATTTCAGGATTTTGTAAATCTCTAGGTAACACATTAAAATTTTTGTAGATAAATATAAGTAAGATTTTTGAGATTTACTTAGTCTGTATTTTGGTAATCCTAATTTTTTTTCGTTCTAGTGTCATGGTTATGTATGCCCTCTTGCTTGGTAACTTTATCACTTTTTATTTTCTTTATATAACACAAGCATTCATATATACAGGGTGTTTCATGAGGAACTGTACATACTTCCAGGGGCGGTGGAGATACAGGGTGATAAACTGACTTTGGTCTAAATTTATTTTGTCCAGAACGTCCTTACTATTGATCGTATTTTGTTTGAATTTTAGACACTTTATAATCTTTATACAGATTGCTATTTTCAAAATTCCAGTGCCGTACTTTTTTAATTTGATTTTTCCTAATCCTTTAAAAAAGATCACCCTGTAATATTTTTTTTAACATTCAAGTGCCAGTTATAAAAGTCCATACATCACTAAACATAAACATGTAATTAGATTTTGGTCGCACCTTTGTTGATTTATTTACAAGCAATTGAATTTGGCAAAAGGGGGAATTTGAAGAAAAACAGCTTTATTTGCTTACATTAATTGTCACTTGTAGTCTCCCAAATGCTTGAATTATTGCTGGAAATTTTTCGAGTACATATGTATGAGAACAAATTCCTGCAATTAATTCAAGTACGCGGGGAATTCGGTAAGAAAATTTCACACGAAAATAAATTAAAATTAACTCTAATTTCAACTGACATTAAGATTATTCTAAGGCATACTTAACAAGGTATAAGATTAGTAGGCCATGAATGGATCTTGTTGACAAAGTGACAGAAACGCATCGGAATTAGTAAGTAGTGTGTCAAAATTTAAAGTTATACCTAAGTTATTTGAAAACGGAATACATACAGGGTGTCTCACCGGGAACTAAATCGATCGATATAGAGAAAAGTACAGGTCAGAAATTTTTGAAAATTTAGGTAGTTACTAATGTCGGAGTGGCGAATCCAACTAAAATAATTAAAAGCATGGGGTACTTCCGGTTATACCGGAAGTCGATACAAACTTTCTTATTTTAAATGGAACACCCTATATATTTTCGACTTTTCGAGACGACAATAAAATTCTGAGTTGAGGCATGTAGCACACCCTATATCTAAACCCAGTAGTTTCGAAGATATTTGACATTTTATAAAAAATTTGACAGGTGCAACGGCTTGCAAGAACCGTTATAACTTTTTCTATGTAGGACATCCTCATTTGCTCTTTGGGACGGAGAAAGAACACAAGGAGAACTACGTTCTACAACTGAAATAAATTCAATAATATCATACCAAGTGTTCCGTTTTTCGCGTTACATTTTGTCAACTTCAAACTGCGAAAACTTGTTTAGGTCAAATGGAACACCATGTATTTTTTTACGTCAATTTGTGTAAAATTGAATTCCCTTTTTTCTGATATTAGCATTGAGGGGTTAAAGTTTCCAACTTTTTGAAATATTTGCGATTTTATTAGAAATTCATGAATTGTTGTAATCATTTCATCAAAATAGCCACGATTAGAAACAATCAGTCATTATCTTATGTCAAAAATTGCCAGCACGTTTAAATTACACCCACGAAGACGTTTTAAATTTGTTTATTATTTATGGAGAATGTGATAAGGTAATATTAAGAATTTGCAGCACATCTGCTTACTCAATATCCAGAAAAACGGAAACCGTCACCAAACACTGTAAAACTGGAAAATTTTAAAAATGGATTTACTGCAATATCCAGAAAAACGGAAACCGTCACCAAACACTGTAAAACTGGAAAATTTTAAAAATGGATTTACTGCATTGCATAGTACATAAGAATATTTTATCATTTGTTGTTATATTGTTCGAGAATGGTTTCACAGTTTCACGTATGTTCCATTATACAATTGTTTATACGTAAAAGTTTCTGGAATTGATCGCTGCCTCCCGATATCTAGTAATTACTGGAAATCGATCGATATCGTGTAAAAAACCTTGCCTTCTGACTGACAAAGTGTGCATATTTATATAAATGTATGAATGAAATAATCGTAAATAAACAACTATTAAACACATATTTACCATTCTTGCTGTCCAGAAATTTTCCTAGAAATATATTTAAATATTTAACCAATCGACTTCTTTTAAAAATAGCACTGAAGACGTCATCCATGTTTGCGGTCAGAGTTGATTAAAATTTTTAATTAAAGACCGGACATGACGTTTGAGTCTAGGTCAAGAGTTTTATCAGTAAGGATACGCAACAATGAGATAAGATTTTTTTGGTTACTGTGCACGATGCACATCTCGCCAAATCAAGGAAAATATTGTACAAAACACGTAATTGTTTATATACACCGTGTCCCATTTTGCTTGGAACCGCTCATATAAAAAGTTTATTGAATGTTTTGTAAAATTTAATATAACACAAAGATGCGCTTTTCAAAGATCTAAATTTAAAAAAAAATCTAAATCAGACGTTAAATAAACTTTTTATATGGGTGGTTCCAAGCAAAATGGGACACGCTGTATAATGAAAACTAAACTTAAAACTATTTATTTCAATAGCTAATAGCACAGGACAGTTAAAAAACAAACGAATTTCACGTTAATTACTTTGGAAGATTGAGGTTGTGTGCCTTCCAATCTCGGCAGCTACCAAATTGTGCACGGGCCCTATAATAAGAGAATACGATTTTCACTGCTTCAAGAAAAGCATTCTGCTGCACGCCGATGATTGCAGCCAGTAATAAATAACCAGGCTTGTAGCCAGGGGGGTGCAGGAGGGTGCTCGGTACCCCCTGGGAACAATGAGCAAAATGCATAATTTTTTTAAACATCACAGATGAATAGATCACTAAAAAACATTATTTTTCCAGTATTTTATTTTTGTTTTATGTTCTAATTAAAGGTTAAAACGTTATTTACTGCAGCTGTCAATTTAACTGCGTTTAAATGGAGAAGTTTCCGCGCTATTTGTGTGTGACGTCATCGGGCACATCGCACCGACGGAAAACGTATTGTGATTGCGAATGTGTACATATTATTTATGTTGTGTTATGGAAAATACAAAGAAAAGTAGCTATAAATATTGTATTGTGCCCAAATGTACAAATACTACAATAAAAACTCCAAAAAAGTTATTTTTTAATGTGCCTAGACGCGATAAAGTTAGGAAGAAATGGTGCAGAGCTATGAGACGAGACGACCGAAATGCAGAATTATCGTCATCCTCAAGATTATATTGCTGCCAGGATCATTTTGATGTAAATTTACCTATTAAAACTAATTATTTTACAATAATATTATGAAAAATATGTACCTAACCCTAATATTATTGTGATAATTTGTTTACATATCATGGTGAATTTGGTCACTTTCCTATTTATAGGAATACAAAAGTTTACTAACTTCTGTTAATAGGAACCTTGAATTAAAATGTATAAATGTATAAGAACGGTGGGAATAATGTAACTTCTCGACATTCTACATATTATCCAGTTATATATTTATATATACCTATGTATGTCAACAGTTATTTTTACTATTAATGTACGTACTTAGTAAGTGACGGGAGGTATTTATTATATAAAAAAGTAAAGCATTCTAAGATGAAAAACATTAATTAATATAACATTAAAACATTGCCTTGTTTACCTATTTTGAGGTTAGGTACATAAATAATTTGTTATATTTAACTACAGTAAAAGGATAAAAATGGGCACAATTGAATTAATGTTTAGAATAATGAATAACACATACCTTGTTGCTTTAGTACCTCCAATTTCTGCACTAATAAAATTAGTATTAGTAGCAAAAAAGTTTGTCATCATAAACATATCAACAACAGGCAAATTATCACTCTGGCCACGTAAAAACCCACTGTCCGTCATTTTTTACAACTTAATAATTAAAATAAATAAATAAATGAATGATTTCTTTTATGAAAATATCAATACACATTTACAAAACACAAAACAATTTACGATTTAACCCCTTGGCAGATAGACGACCATTAGACATTATGCTGAATGACGTCAGACCAATAGCGTGGTGTTTTCAGTCACGTGGATATGTTCCCATAAAATTTTGAATTTGAAAGTCGTTTATTTAGGCTACACATTTTTTTAAAACCTTTTCTTCATTACTTTCTCAACTTATATAACATATATAACGAAAAAATAATAAATTATTGCATTTCTAAAATTCATGCATGTTGCTCATTGAGCAGCCCCTGGAAAAATCCCATCATTACATGTGTTAGATTATTTTGCATCTTTTTATAGATTATAAAGGAATTGTCACCCCCTGAAATCCGATGAGTACACATTAAAAAAGCATACCTACCGTTCGAATTTTCTTTTCAAGTTAGTTAAAAATTAGACTCAAATTGAGATTATTGCTCCTCTGGTCCACGAATAGTTCTTAGTTTTTAGAAAAATGCCCCGAATTGTTACGATAACAGGTGTAATAAATAGACTTTTTAAACTGCAAAGAAGTAGACTTTGCTACACCGGGCATGAATGTGGTGACTGCGCGAAAATTTAGATATTTTACTTATGCCCTAGTTACATCCGTCGACGTCGAGCGGTCCTTCTCTCAATACAAATGGATTTTCAACGAAAGACCGAAGTTTAACTTAAAAACATTTAAAACAGATATTAGTAATATATTTTTATTCTTGTGATCGGCATTGAAAAATACTTGTGTGTGTTAATTTAGCGTTAAGTACGTCCCCTTATACTTCCAGTTCTCTTCGAGTGAGTGTTTATAATAAATTGAATTTATCAGCTTTGGATAATATAGAATTCGCTAAAAAAAATTCAAGGAAAGATATTATTTCACACATGCATGCAAATATTGATGCGCTGACACATAACCACCTAAAGCCAACCCTGGTTTCACGTCATATCCGATAGGTAATTCCGATCTCTGCACTCATCACCATAGGCGCCACAGGCATTAATTCAGTGAAATATAACAGGTTGGATGTGTTTGTGTGTGTGCTTCATTCCCGTTCAGCGCGCCGGCGATCAATTTCGCTTATAAAAGTAATTCTTTAATAGGCACCTGCTTGTTTTTAAACGAAATCGTATATCATATTGATTTTTTGACAGTGGCCCTTTTACGGAATTTAATTACAGAATCGAAGTTCGTAGTTCTGTTTATATTGTGCGTCTTTTTATGCAAATTAAATACCAAAAGTTTAATTAATTTTCAAGAACTGATTGATTAAACGGAGATTATTGCGCCTCGCGGCATCGTATCGCTTTGCCTTTATCTGATAGGCGCTATCAATCACATGAGACAAGGCAAAGGTATCCTGGCAGGCACTTTAAATGATGTTCAGGAAAAAAATCGCAATTTTAAATTTAAGCATTATTTATTGTATATATGGGTAATTTATTCGCTGTTTTCGATTGGATAAGACGACATACAATTTAAAACTGTATACAGATTTGGAAAATGCAGTTTAGGGTATAGGAAAAACGATGTAATTGACCACGCCCTGCTAGTTCCATAAATCGTGAAAGCAGAGGCACACAATGAATTGAATTTAGTACGACATGAACTAAGGATGGGTGCGGACGTAGGTAATAATTTCTAATACGAAACGAGACAATATCTCTTCGTCAAAAGCGAAGAAGTTGTTTGTCACATTTTTGACAAATAATTTCTTCTATTGAGAGCATTTCTGCAGTTTCTTTTTTAGCCGTAAGTGCTATGGGAATAAAATAATAATTCTTATTAAAACCGAAATGAAAATAGAACATTAAAATAAAATTAAATAGTTTTTCCCGTAATTCAACTAAATTATTGGCTCGTTCAAACGCATGTTTGTACGCGGTTTCCTTTAAAAAGTCCCAAAGAAAGAAATCATGGGGTGCTAGATCAGGTGACCTGGGGGGCCATTTTATCATTCCCCTCGTAGCTATTAAACGATTGGGAAATGTTCTTTCCAGAAAATTAATAACAGTTAAGGTATTGTGACTTGGGCAGCCGTCTTGTTGAAACCAAATATCGTCAAAGTTGACAGGAAGATTTTGAACTGCAGGAATTATTTGGTTTTGTAAAAGCTCTAAATATTTATTGCCATTTAAATTGCCATCGATTAGCAGTGGGCCTATAATATGATTGTCTAAAATTCCCGTCCAAACGTTCAACTTTTGAGGATACTGACTTCGCACAGCAACACTCAAATGTTTATTTTATCGAGACCAATATCGTACTACCGATGGATTGTGTTTCCTATGTAATGAAAAGGATGATTCATCTGTGAACAATATATTCTTTAAGAAGTTTTCATTTTCATTCACTTTATTTATCATGATTTCACAAAATTCCATCCGTTTGAAATTGTCCTCGGGAAATATTTCTTGCGTTGTTTGAACTTTAAAACAACTGTACCCATTTCTTTTCAAAATATTTCTTACAGTTCTTTCCTTCATGTCAACTTCATTAGCAGTTTGTCTGCTAGAACAAGGTTCACTAGTTTCTACAAGTGCACAGACATTAGAGTTTCGCGAATTTCACGTTCTTCGCTCATTTGTTGATGACGGGGTTCGGGTTGACAGCATTTTTTACAATAATACACGACACACCCGAAATTCTCAAATTTTTTAATAATGTATGAAATTATGCTAGCTGAGGGCTGATTGGTCTGTCTTGATATGCCACAGTAAATAAATTTATTGTGTCATCAGTGGAATGGCCCCCGAAGTATCACTTCACAATATGCACTTTTTCTGCAATTGTATAAACACACGGCATTTTAATAACGAAATTAAGATTAATTTATCTTATTCCCATACGTCTAAACAGCTACGCTATTAAAAGCAGAATGGGTGCGCTCGCGCTGTTCTCAACTTGTCGCTGTCAAGCGATGGCGCTATTGTTTTATTCCAATGTCCTGCATTGTTCTACGACAAGGTGTGGTTTATCTGCGCAGAAACAAGTTTACGTACCTAAAACTAAATTTGCTGAATCTGTATACATTTAAAATTAAACTTATATAGAAAAACGATTAAATAAACTTTTATTTCAAGAAATGTACTAAAATGTAACAAATATAATTTTTTAAATTCAATCATCTAGAAACCAAAAGCTTTGGGAGCGGTTAGTTGAGCAAAGTAACTGGGCAATAGTGTTACATGACAGCCCCCAAAACTTTTTTGGTTTCCAGATGTATGAATTGAAAAAAATACTTTTTAGTACATTTATTTTATTTTTTATTTTATTTTATTTATTGCATACACTGTTCAACAGGTAAGATACCCAATTACAGAACAGGAATAAAGGCACACAAAGCATTAATTACATAATATACAACAACATAGAAAGAAAGGAAAATGAAGAAAAAAATTACTTAAATGTACGAACTATGAATAACTAATGATACGAAGAAAGAGAAAAAAATAACATGGGAAATGTTTAAATATAAAAACTATATATACATATATACACATATGTGATTCAAAGCAAATTAAGAAAAACAAAGACACTCACAGGTTATTTAATTTAGAACATTTTGTTTTATGTCACTAAGGTTGCAATTAAAAATATCGAAGTCGTTACATAATTTGTTAGAAGTACTGCAAATCGTATATAAAGGTGAATTATTTAGTACGTTATTACGCGGCGTAGGTAAATAGAAAACTTGGTGATTACGGGAGGTTAATCTGGGAACGTGAAAATTAAGCTTACTAATTATTTCGGGTGCGTCAAAATCATTGTGTAGTAATTTAAACAAAAATACTTGAGAAAAGTACGTACGCCTATCCTCAAGAGTAGTCATAGAATATCTTTCAAGCAAGTTACTTTGCGGAAAACCAATCACTGGATAGGTACCGTCGGATTTGAACCACAGTAATTTAAGAAATCTACGTTGAACTGCCTCCAAGTTATTCTTGTGAACATCATAACTGGAACTCCAAATTAGCGATGCGTACTCAAGTTTCGATCTGACGAAGGATTGATAAAGAATTTTCAGAGTATCAGTATTAGTGAACTCTCGACTAGTACGAACGATGAATCCAAGGGCTTTGGAGGCTTCGGACACAATGGTATCGATATGATCAGTGAAGGATAATTTACTATCAAAAGTTACGCCGAGGTCGCGAAATGTTATAGGTCTTTGAAGTATGACATTATCTAACCTGTAATCAAAAATAAAAGGTGATGTTTTTAAAGAAAAGGACATTACGTTACATTTACTAGGATTCATGAATAATTTATTTACTATACACCAGGTGTTTATTTTGTCAAGAGAAGTCTGAAGTTGAAAACAGTCATCGATTTCATCAATTACTGTGAAAATTTTTTAGATCGTCGGCATATAAAAGGTGAGGCAAATTAATTTCGTTCACTATGTCGTTAATAAATATGTTAAAAAACAAGGGCCCCAGAATAGATCCCAGGGGAACTTCAGATGTGGCAGCAAATTCGATCGATTTGAACCCATTTAATGCAACGTACTGACTCCTATTCATTAAATAAGATTTAAACAAAAGGAGCCAAGAATATGAGAAGCCGATTTTTTCTAATTTATTAAGTAACAACTGGTGATCAAGTCTATCAAACGCTTTGGAGAAATCGGTATATATGACATCTACCTGCCCACGTTCATCTAAGGGTTCAGAAATATATTGAGTTACACAGAATAAATTTGTTGTTGTTGAACGCCCTTTCATAAATCCATGTTGATTAATAGAGATTTTGGTGTTAATCGAATGATATATTCTATCATGAAGTAATATTTCTAAGACTTTACAGAAGTTGCAAATTACAGAGATTGGTCTAAAGTTCTCAATATCTAGTTTGTTTCCCTTTTTGAAGATGGGACATACTTTGGAATATTTCCATAGGTCAGGAAATAGGCAGTTTTTTAAGATTAAGTTAAAAATTAGAGTTAGAGGATATCCAAAGATGATAGCGCAATCATTTAATAAAAAAGCTGGAATGGAATCAGGACCAGTCGTCATTTTGGGTTTAATTCGTTTTAGAGCCCAAATAACCTCATCTTCACTGAAAGAGTTTACGCTAACAATAGGGTTATTGTTAGGTATATCGGTCTCAATGCGATGTTCCTATTTTTCTAAATAAGAGCTTTTTTAAAATATCTTTTTATATAATTTCGTTTTTTACTTTTTAGTCTACTAATTTTACAAACAGACAAAAAACTTTTTCATTTGATACCCATGTCAAGGGAGTTGTGAAGAAAAGGTAATCTGTTATCCTAGAGTGTCCGCCATATTGCATTTACGTCCGAATATAAAGTTATGACTAATAATTGATACTTTAAAGAGAAAATTCGGTATTAGTGATTTTTTAATAACAACGAATAAGATTATGAAATTGTTTTACAGTTAAAACATTGCCTAATATCTTTTTTTTAATTAGGGTAATTTTCCTTCATAACGAGGAACGCCGCTGGTGGATTTTTCAATATTTTACTTTGACAAAATCTCCTGATGCGTAAGTAACCCCCACCCAAATTGAAAAAAAATCTCATTGTTAATAAAGGAGCTGTGATATGGGAGTCATGAATAGTGAGACATACTGTATATGCAATTATTGAAAAGTTTCGCGATTTTACTGGAATTATTATTTTTTTCTGTAAATCCCGTTGGAATTCGGGCCAGCAAATCCCGAAATGTCCCTGTAGCCTAGATAATCGATTCGCAAGGCACGTCTTCCACACGGAGAGAAATCGCTTTGGAACATTTTGCACAATGTTGTGGAACAACGTCTTGTTGCATTTTTTAAAACAATTGTAAGATTTTAAGGCACAACGTTATAAAGTTTTATACATTTTAATTGTGCATAATTCTTGTGCGTTTTATTTATCCAATATAAAGATTTAGTTACGATGAATTTATTGGAAACTTCGACCAACAAATTGACGAAATTTAGAGTTCAATTTATTTATTTTTTCTCAACAAATCATAGCAAATTTAACTTAATTAATTGTTTATAGTATCCTCAAACTATATATTCTGTTGCCATTCTATTTACAATTAGTTTTAAGGAATTGTTTGAAGGATTTGCACAACTTGTGTGTAACATAAAAATGTGATTTTATTTTATAAACCGTTGTGAAAGTAGGAGTCCCAATATATTTATTTCCGCTGAACAATAATAGTAATCTATGCCGCCCGCACAAACTGCACAATTTAATGACATACTATTCACAATCAGTTTGGTGATATTGTTTTAAAATTTTGTATAATTGTTTAATTTGTTTCACGTAAAGTTTATTGGTTCAAAATTGTACTGACCGCGTCGGTCACGCTACGCATATACGCGCAGGCAATTACGCATCAGATTCAGGTGGTATTTCGTTAAGTGAAGACGTACACTTCCGAATTATACAAGTACTTACATTTGTGATGGAATTTGTTGAAAACTTATTAACCGAGTGGGGTTTCCTAGATCTAATTCCAGCATTCACATAGGTAAGTACTTCACACAGAGTTACAGATTTGCATATATGTTCTCTTAAATTAATTTCGTTAACATATAAATATAAAAATGGTTTCTTGTTTATATGCGAAGAATGCATGATACCTATCTTGTAATACTTGATTTCGTTTACAGCTAGAGAGTAATTTCGTTTTCTTATGCGAAGCGACAGAAAGCTGTTCCTAAACAACTAAACCCAAAAGGCAAACTTGTAAAAGAACTGCTTCAAAATGAAGATAACACTTCTGATGGTAAGCAATACATTTGATTTTGGTGATGAACTGATAAATGTTGTTTTTTTTTTAGAATATGACGTGACTACGACATAAGCTTTATTACTACAAACTGCGTTAATAGAAGTTAAAGAGAAGAAGCACTGGAAGCCTTCCAATTTAGAATTATTAAATGGATTTATTTTAAGCATAAATGTAAGTCACCTACTTCTTTTTAACTAGAACTTTATGCATATAAAATTTATTTGTATTTAATAAAAGAGAAATGTTTTCATTTACCATATGATAATATATAAATGCATGCTCTTTTATGTATTGTTGTTCCGTTGAAATAAAATATTTATTCTTTATTTTTTTTTATTAAAATCCTTTAGGAATACCTCCAATTTTAGAAATAATATTTCACAATCTGTGTTACAGAATAATACAATTAAAATGAAGTGGGTACATATAGTGTGTGAAACAAACGGTGAACCAAAAAATATATACATAATTTGGAGATTATAGAGTAATAAATTGTGCAAAACTAACCCCAGTTCATACATACTGAAATTGTGGAAAACTAAAAACACATTCTCTTAAAGAACTATAAACATTGTGTCACTTAAGAGCACAGTTTTTTGTAAATATGTTTTACAAATGAAGAGGTTTAGATGTGAATGTTTGTTTGGGAAACCTTCAGAATATATTTAAAAATTTCACACAAATTGTAGAAACTAACTTAATCTGTTCAGAGATTTGTTCCACAAGTGGAATAAAATTATATATTTTTATGCAACCATAATTCAAATTTGTAAAGAATTCAATTTATGTGATTTTTAAGTTTGTACAAAAATTTCAAACAATGTTAATACATAAACTGTACAAAATCATTGCCCCAAAAATGTATTATTTATTTGCACAAATTGTTCCTGTCACCATTTTAAGACCAATTTGGAGTACAATTTTCTACAATTGTGGTAAAATATCATACACATTTTTCTCTGTGCAGAAACAACTTTTACGTCCCCCTGCGACGAGTCGACACCCAGAAACCAGAGTAGGTATATTTTTCCCCTCGAACATCCTCCCGTGGCAAATGTACCGCTGGCTGGCACTCTGCCTGCGAAATTCATATCGCCAAGTGGCGACCTGGTGCGCTATTAATTTCAGGGCTGCCTGAAATTGCAAATTATCCCGCCTACACGGTTGCATGTTAATGCGACGCCGAGAAAATAACTCCTGGACGGCCGACGCGTCTTCCGTTTCCCGATACTTGTTGTTGGTGTCGCCATGTTTATGCTTTCCGAGACGATTAATGTTTTTAAGTAATTAGTGTATTCTGTATGCGACATCGTATCCTTCAAGGTGAAGTGAATAATTTGTTAGTTTCCACTTCTCATAAAAAACAGTCGAGATCTCGTTGCATATCAAACGAATAATTGCTCGGATCGTTAAGTGCATTTTTTTGCATTCATGCTGATAAAATGCAGGAGCTATTTTAGTCAGATTCGCATGCAAAATCATTTTACACGCAGTTTAATAATGCAGTAAAATTACTTCCACATCCACGTAGTGGATTGGAAGTATAGTAATCGCAAAAAAAAATTCAAAAATTTTTATTCGTGAAATAGGTTTAGAATGTCATGAAACGTCGAGATTTTAAATTTGAGCGAAAACAATTTTTCTGTCTGTCTGTCGGTCTGTCTGTCTGTAACTTTTTTTGTCCGCACGCTTTCTCCGGAACGGTTTAAGATATTGACCTGAAATTTTGTACACGTATATATTATAACGAGATCTGGAACTGGATTGTTTTTTGAGGAAATCCGGTGAAGGGTTGGGGGTTAAATAGGGGTAAATAGGGGGAAATAAGTAAAGCAAGCTTGTAAGAGTACAGAAACTTGATTTTCGGTGTATGTACTAGAAGTTAAGGCCTCAGATTTTTTTATAATATTTTTCAACCCCCCACCACCCCTACCCCATTAATGGGGTTGATAAAATAAAGTTGAGATACTCATTTGAAATTTCGTACACATATGTATTATAACGATGTCTAGAATTAGATTATATTTTGGGATGATTCATTGAAGGGTTGGGGGTTAATTTGGGGTAAATAGAGGAATATAAGTAAAACAAGTTGCTAAGAGTACAGAAACTTGAAATTCGGTGTATGTACTAGAAGCCAAGGTCTCAGATTATTTATAATATTTTTCAACCCCCACCACCCCTACTTCATTATTAAAAGGGTTGATAAAATAAAATCGAGATATTCATTTGAAATTTGGTACACGTATGAATTATAACATCTGGAACTAGATTATACTTTGAGATGATTCCATTGAAGGGTTGGGGGTTATTTAGGGGTCAATAGGGGGAAATAAGTAAAGCAAGCTGGTATGAGTACAGAACCTTGAAATTCGGTGTATGTACAAGAGGTTAAGGCCTCAGATTTTTTTACAATATTTTTCAACCCCCGCACCACCCCTACCCCATTTATTTATTTATTTATTGATTTTTCCAGGAGACCATAAAACATGGTATAGGAGACGTCAGAACATTACAAGTGAACAAAATGCAAAATTACATAAAAATATAGAATAAAAATATAAGGATACAGTAATATAAAAGTGTATAGACAGAATGTGAATAAGGTAAATATTAAAAGAATATAAAATAAATAAAATACAAAATCATTGTAGAAAATATAAAATATAAAGTAGACATACAATATTTATTAAAATAACAATTAAAAAAGGCATGTGCAATGTAAAATGAGTTAAGAGTAACTAAAATCCTAAATATTCTTGGGTACTATAAAAACATTTGTCAAGGAGAAAAGATTTAAGTTTATTTTTGAACAAATTGATATTTTCTATGTATTTTATTTCTGGCAATAATTTGTTATAAAATTTAATTCCTACGTACATAGGACTTTTCTCGTATACGGACAAACCATGTGCAGGAATTGACAACATAGATCTTTGTCTCGTTTCATAATGGTGAAAATCGCCATTAATTGTAAATGTCTCCAAGTTAGTTTTAACGTATATTAAAATTTCATAAATATATATACAAGGAAGTGTTAACAGCTTTAAATCTCTGAAATAATTTCTACATGATACTCTTGCGGATATTCCTACAATGTTTCTTATCGCCTTTTTTTGAATTTTAAATAATCTGTTGAAGTGGCATGAGAGTCCCCAAAATATTATTCCATAACGTAAGCGAGATGCAAATTGGGCATGATAAAAAGATATCAAAGTAGCGTTATTACTAACATTTTTTAATCTGTACAAAGCGTAACAAAACGATGCAAGCTTTTTCGAGAGATAATCTATATGCATGTCAAAGTTCAAGGTGTTATCTATATGTATACCAAGAAATTTTGTATTCTCTACTTGAGCAATGGACTTTCCTTCAACTTTTAACAAATAACTTTTATCCATTGATGTATTCCGTGATGAGAAATTCATAAACACAGTTTTAGTTTCATTTAAACACAACTTGTTCATATCAAACCAGTTTTTAAATTTTGCAATTATATTTTGCATTTTTAAAGTTACCTCGGTTATATTTGAACCAGAGCATAAATATGTATTATCATCTGCAAACATCGTTAAAGAATTTTCACAGCTAGCTACGTTAGGAAGATCATTAATAAAAATTAAGAACAAATAGGGTCCTAAAATGGAGCCCTGTGGGACTCCTATGTTAACGTTTGTCACATCTGAATATACACCATTAATATCCACAATCTGGTTTCTGTCGTGAAGGTAAGATGTTAGCCACTCCGAAATTTTTCCCCTGAGACCATATAAATTAAGTTTTTCTTTAAGTAAGTCATGATCGACTAAATCGAATGCCTTACTTAAGTCCATAAAGAGACCAAAAGATCTTTTACCTTTTACCCATTAATGGGGTTGACAAAATAAAGTTGAGATATTTATTTGAAATTTCGTACACGTATGTATTATAACGACGTCTGGAATTAGTTTATATTTTGAGATGATTCCGTTGAAGGGTTGGGGGTTAATTTGGGGTAAATAGAGGAATATAAGTAAAACATTGGTAAGACTACAGAAACTTGAAATTCGGTGTATGTACTAGAAGCCACAGCGTCAGATTTTCTTATAATATTTTTCAACCCAACCACCCCTACTCCAATATGAAAAGGGTTGATAAAATAAAATTGAGATATTCATTTGAAATTTGGTACACGTATGTATTATAACGAGGTCTGAAACTAGATCATAATTTGAGATGATGCCGTTGAAGGGTTGGAGGTTAAATAGGGGCAAATAGGGGAAAATAAGTAAAGCAAGCTGGTAAAACTACAGAAATTTGGGATTCGGTGTATATACTAGAAACCAAGGCCTCAGATTTCTTTCTAATATTTTTCAAACTCTACCATCTCCGCTTCTTTATTAATGGGATTGATAACATCAAATTGAGATATTCACTTGAAAGTTAGTACACGTATGTATTGTAGTGACATCTGATTGAGATGACTCCATTGAGGTGGTAGGTTGTAAATAGTGGAAAATAAGTACGGTAAACTAGAAACTTCATTTTTAACGTATATGGTAGAAACCAACTCCTCAAACTTTTCTATGACATCTACCCCAAATATTATTAAAATTCTATGACCAATAATTTCCACTTACTAGAGTGCAAATATAGTCAAGATGTTTCCTTTAAACTGACTTGGACGAATAATCTGGATGTGGAAGTAGTGATTCCTTAGGCAGCGGTTTTTAATATGGTTTCGGAATTCCGTGTAACAGGTAATATCGTCTCCAAACTTTTTTAAAATTGTTGTAAATGCTCTTCGTATAAAAGTCCACGCATTAAAACATGTCGCTGCTTTCTTATTGTTGTAATTATAAACAATTTTTGCAATTTTCGCACTCGATGATGGTCACTTTCACACCGAAAATGAAATTGCACAAAACATGTCCACACGAAAACCTATGAATAATGACTCTCGAATTATGAATATTAGAAGAGAAAATTCATAGAAAAAATAAGAAAATTATTAAGAACGCACCTATTACGTGGTAGAGGAAGGATCTGAGCAAGCATACATAAAAAGATATAAGCCTCAGTGACAATTTTTTGTGTTGAAACGTAAATTATGCTCTATTTTACATGTAAATCCACATTTTTTACAAAATAATGGTATAAGCAATAGCTAACCAATTATTTAAAAAATCGGTAAAGGTATTTACACAGAACTTCCCTCGTTATTTGTGCGTGGCGGTCACTCTAAAAAATTAATAATTACGAAATGACATTGAGAATAATAATCGAAATATAGTTATTGCTATTATTACAAAGAAAACTTGATAAGTTTTGGTCAAAAAAATATACATATTGCTCATCCAACAGCAAAAGTTCAATACTAAATAGCAGGTGCCACATATGGCAGGCTTGCGCAAATACCTTTACAAATGTCCACCATGACTGAATTATTTCTTGGGATGACCACCCCGTACATTTTTCAATAAAAGTATAATAGGTGCATATGCCAGATATTATTGCCATCTGTCACATTTTCAATCCAACATTTACGTAATGGATTGGAAGTATAGTGGTGGTTAAAATATTTCATTTTTTTTTAAATTTTTCAAAAATGTTGGTAAAAAAATTTTCAAATTTTTTCTTCTGAAATAGGTTTAAAATGTCAAACGTAGAAATTTTAAATTTGAGCAAAAAGGAAAGTTTCCTTCTATTCTACACTAGTGATAAAAAAGTTTAAAATTTAAAAATTATATATATTTTTTAAATAGGTTTAGAATGCTATGAAACGTGAACATTTTAAATTTGAGCAAATAAAAAAAAAATCGATCTATTTTAGTGGTAAAAACTTTTTGAAAAATGTTGTTGGTGAAAAAAATGTACAAATTTTTTTTTTCTGAAATAGGTTTAGAAAGTCATGAAACGTGACACTTTTAAATTTGAGCAAAAAAAGTTTCCATCTATTCTAGTGTTAAATTTTTTTCCAAACTGGTAAAATGTTGCAAAAATTTTTTTCCCGCAATTGGTTTGGAATGTCATGAAACGTGGAAATTTTAAATTTGAATAAAACAAATTTTTCGTCTATTCTATAGTAGTGATAAATAGATTAAACGTTTAAATTTTTTATTTTTATTTTTTAAAAACATTTTTAAATTTGTTTGAATAGTTTTAGAATGCCATGGAAACGTGGATAGTTTAAATCTGAACTAAGAAAAAATATCTTTAAAATTTTTTAAAAATAGTAAAAAAAAATTCTAATTTTTCTTCTACATAGATTTAGAACGCTATGAAACGTGGAAATTTTAAATTTGAAGAAATAAAAAAATTTCCATCTATTTTGGTGGTAAAGAAATTTTCAAAAATGTTAGAAAAAAATTTCGATTTTTTTTTAATCAGGCTTAGAATGCCATGAAACGTGGAAATTTTAAATTTGAAGAAAGGAAAAAAAAATTTTTCATCTATTTTAGTATTAAAATTTTTTTCAAAAACGGTAAAAAAGTTAAAAATTTTTTTTTTTAATTAGGCTTAGAATGCCATGAAACATGAAAATTTTAAATTTGAAGAAAGAAATTTATTTTTCATTTTGGTAAAAAAAATTTCAAAAATATTGAGAAAAATTTTCAATTTTTTTTTTTTTAAATAGTTTAAGCGTGTCACGAAACGTGGAAATTTTAAATGTGAGCAAAAAAAAATGTTTTTCATCTTGGTAAAAGAATTTTCAAAAATGTTGGTGAAAAAAATTTTCCAAATTTTTTTTTCTGAAATAGGTTAAGCGTGTCATGAAACGTGGAAATTTTAAATTTGAGCAAAAAAAATTTTTTTCTTGGTAAAACATTTTTCAAAAATGTTGGTGAAAAAAATTTTCAAGATTTTTTTTTCCCGAAATAGGTTAAGCATGTCATAAAACGTGGAAATTTTAAATTTGAGCAAAAACAAATTTTTTTCATCGTTTATTCCCTGTCCACCCTGTATATTTTCCAGTGAAATTTCTACCATTTCTTCGCTGACAGTAGCGTCAACTACCTACCAAATTTGACTGCTCTCCGTCAAGTAGTTTTTTAGTTAATACACCAACAGACAGACAGACTGACGTAATCTACGTAATCTGAAACGTCAAAATCCGAAAAAATCTCGGAGGGTGATTTTTTCTCGAATACAATACTTCTCTTTGGTATGCGAGGGAAGTAAAAATAAAAAAAAAACACATTTTGAAAGATATGGATCTCTGCTATAACCTCTATGCATTTAGAACATTTATAAAAAAAAATTGTTTAATAACTGAAATATGCAAGCAATATTTTCAATGAATAATAATTTTTTTTATTGGTATTTCATCAATAAATCATTAAAATTTTTATGTTTTAATAAAGTAAATTATTCGATCGTAAAGTATGGATTTTCTGTTGTAAATTGATCATCTGCTGAATGTCAATAAGAGTAGTACACCTATTGTTATTATGCTCTTCGCAAATAAAAAATGAAGAGTTTATTGCATTCGATCGGCACATTTCTAAAACCGGTAATATTGCACGTAGAGAAAAAAATTTCATGTCACTGTTTTGGATCGAATTCTGAACAACTTTCAAAATGTCCGTCTGTCCGTCTTTTTACTTTGTTTACAACAGTTAGGGTTTTATCTAATATCTTTTGTTTTATATTTTCTTGACACTTTATATTTTTTTCATTAGAAAAACATATTACCGTACATTTTCCAATATTTAATTTAAATTATGAGAATTAAAATAGCGCTCGACAGAGGTTAGGTCATGATTTATGTTATCAGATGTGTTTTTTATATTATTTGGTTCAAAAGAACTTGATAACTGTGTGTCAACCGCATAACATTGAATTTGTGTGTAGTTTCCCAACTAGCACAATTAGTCGTGGGAACGTAGCAATGACTATTGTAGGCACTTTAAAGTGTTTTGGTACTAGTCACAGGCACGTAATAGGAACGTTCCTAATACGTGTTTATGACCAAAATGGGGAATATTTTTTGGTGACGATAACGTTCCAGCCACGTTCCCGGAACTTGTCTGGCTACGTTCCAATGACGTTGTTGCTCCGGAGCGGCGACGTGGCGGCGTAGACGCCGCAACTTTCAGAAAACTTTACCACTCTCCACTCTTTCAAATCGATGTTGCCCCTTCTTTGTCTTGCAACCGATTTTATTATATTTATGTTTCATTCTTACATATGATTCTTGTTCTTGTTCATTTCTCTAACTAAGAAATTTAATAGAATATCAGAAGGTAATATTAGACAGCAAAACTTGTGCTATTTTCCAATGGTCAAAGGGTCACAATTAAAACGAATGCAATTTTACTGACAAACATAATGATGAAACGTCCGAATCTAACCATGCGCCTTTAAAATTTGCATTTTTTAATGAAAATATTGTTTTTATGTAATGTCATGCGAGAATATGACACACTAGATGCCGAAACCTATTTTTTATTGTTCTTCGGAACTTAACACTACTTTGTATGTATTCATTTGTTGTATTTGGTGAAGAAATGGCGATAAATTAAATTTGTTAGTCAATTGTGAAATTATAGTTCATGTGTTATAACAATGGCGTCGATAATTTTGGCCATCAACATGGCGTATTTCAGAAAATATGACTTTAAGGTCGTTTTCACCAAGTGCTACTTGAAAGTAATTGCTACTTGGCGATAGTGACGAAAACTGCAAATACCTAACTTTAAAGTTATATTTACCACAAATCTGCGAATGGAACTGTACCATCACTTCAAAGTCGTAGCAAAGTTGTGACTACCACAAATTACCTCTTCAAAGTTGCCGCTGCTACTTCATGGTTACATTTTTCCCGATATTGATACGGAACGTACGTGTTAGCCGTACGTTGAGGTCTAGACTGAACGCGTTCCTAGCTTTTTCTGTTTATCATTTACCTAGCTTTACATTGAAAAACCTATCAGCTGTCGCAATTTACTTGTATGCAGCCATATATCAACGACTTAATAAACATAAACCTTGTTTAAATTTTGTTGCCTTATTTTGAATATAAAATGTTGCATAGCATAATATAGCAGCATATAATTCTAGTCTAGATTAGGCACACATATTATATAGGTTAGGTTTGTTGCATTAACTTTATCTATGGTCAACATTGGGAACTAGATTTTGAAATTTACTTCATGGTGAATTTCAGAGGTGATGTGCACTTTGTAGTAGCCGTACACAGTTCTGTAGGTAACAGTAACGTCATTAACACCTATGAATATTACTTACAAGTTCCACTACTTTAAAGAAATTGTGAAGGTTCCCAGAACTATTAAAGCTACTTGAAGATGATTGCAACTTTGAAGTCACATTTCAGTGATGCGAGTTAGTCGCTGCTACTATAGTTTACCACTTTCAAGTTATGAAAACCCGAATGTCGTCCCACTGGTAACTACCACGTTCCCATGTACCACGAAAGCTACGTAGAAGTTGCATAACTATAAAGTAATCATTAGTGGTAGAAACTACGAGGCAGGAACTGTAGACTTGTCAAATGAAGTTATTTTTACACTAAAGTCGTAAATTTAGTCGCAATTACGTAATGGTTACTCATACGAAGTTCCTATCTCAGTTACTGTCACTTTGGTGCTAGTTGGGTTACACTATTGAAAATGTCAGCTGTATATATTAAGAATAGAATAGGCCCGGGAGCAGAGCCCTGGAAAACACCTGAGGTAATTTTGATGATATTTGAATCATTCATTTTGACAGTGTGAAATCTACCGCTCAAGTAGGACCTGACAAACTTAATGCAATTTTCATTAAATCTAAAGTAGGTAAGCTTAGCACATAATAAAGTGTGATCTAGAGTGTTAAATGCTGTTGAGAAATCCAAAAGCAGTAACAATGATGTAAAACCGCTATCAATCAAGGGATTTTAAAATGTCATCGGTAATGTTTGCCAATACACTTACAGTACTATGACCCTTTCGAAATCCAAACTGTAGAAGGGAAATGATATTATTACTTGTGATATATTCATAAATTTGGGGTTGGATACATTTTTCTAAAATTTCTGATAGTGTCATTATACAACTGGGCCATAAATCGGAGTGTTTCTTAGGAGTTCTAACTGTAATAAGGGTCAGATTCAAAATTTGCCGCTTCTAAAACGAAGATCACGAGACAACTGTAAACTAGATAATTCTATTGCTTACAGCTTTTTTTGTAACATTGTTTTGTATTATTTAAAAAAAAGTATCTTAAAAAACTGTTTTTCCAAAATTTTTTCGACTGTAAAAAACCAAGCAGAAATAATTTTTAATCGCCAATCTAAACATGTTCTGAATAATATAATCTATTAAAAAAAACAGCAACCTCCTGTCTCAAAATGACGCATTTTATATTTTTTTCGTCACTGACCCCTAGTCTATTATTTGCTGTACCACATACGAGCTCGTTATTAATGATCAAGCAAACATACCGAGTTGTAATGAGACGTTTTACAGGTGATACATCGACCGTCTAGATGGTGCACATTCTAAATAGCTGAGAGCTCATAATATTAATCATGTTTACATTTCTGCATCAAAATAGACGGTCTCTATGTATACAGACATGTGAAGAAGAATGATTTGAAAATAGATCATCGCGTATGCGTCATACTAGAAGGCAAAAAGGTGAGAGATATCAACTGCATACAAACGAAGTATTTCTGACAAGTCTTTTTAGTTCCACTTAGTTATGAGAAAAATATAGACAGTTACAAGAGAAATATTAAATCGAGAAATGGATTGAAATTTAGTAAATTATGCAGGATAAATGGTTCACATGAAGGTAAATCTGTTAAAATAATCAGATTTACAAGTTATTTTTTGTTTGTTTCCTCATGAGGCAAAAATAAGAGTCATGAAAAGATGTGGCCAATAAAATTTAAAAACTATACAATTCAGAGGGTTTGTTGAATGTTTATCCATCTATTATTTGATCTAACTGCCGTGACGCGCAGAGGAACAAAACTGTAGTGTTCCACCTCAACTTATAAATCGTAAAATTTAAGATTTTAAGGTGGCCATTCTCTAGAAAGAGACATCCGATAGGGAAATATTTATTATTTTTGCCCATAACCTTTTTTTCTTAGTACGTATATTTAAAAAAAATATAAAAGTACCTAAGTAGAACTATAACAAGACTATTACTATGAATTTTCACTCAATAATTTCAGTGGTTTGCAAAATAGCCCGATTTAAAACTACGAAATAGGAAGATTAACACAATTTTTAAATTTAAATCGAGCTATTTTGCAAACCACTAAAATTATTGAATGAAAATTCATAGCAATAGTCTTGTTATGATTCTACTTAGGTACTCTTATAGTTTTTTAAATATACGTACTAAGAAAAAAAAGTTATAACTAAAAATAATAAATATTTCCCTATCGGATGTCTCTTTCTAGAGAATGGCCACCTTAATATTGTTATGAATTACACCCCCTTGGAACTGGAGATGATACGCCTATGCCTACTAATAGTGACTGGAAGCTTGTAGAAGGAGCTATGGATTTTTCTAGAGTGTGGTTGGAGAAGATTCTGGTTTAATCTAGAGGTAATTTCAGCGTATATAAGGCGCGATTACCAGCGCGGAATAGAACGTTTATTAAGAAGGCAGTTTATAAAAGTGAACAAGTTGAAAAGTGAAAAGTGAGGTTAAATATCAAGTAAACAAAGTGTAAAGGTTATTTTGAATTTGAAGTATTGTATAGTCAGTAAATTGTTAAATAAAGTGTTAGTGGTGTTTATCTCTTGTTGAAATTATTTCGAACCCACGGATTCATACAGGGTGTTTCCTAAACGGTGGAAAACACGTAACAATAAATGTTCGTTATGAAATTCTCTATCAATGCCTCCGGCCGGATTTTCGAATTTCGTTCCCAATTTTTTATAATTCTCATCTAAGAACATATTTTTACTAAAACAATACGAGTTTTACCAATGAGAATCGGTGTCAAGGTCACAAGTTTATAAATATTTTCTGTCTTAATTTTAAATTTTCATTTTACAAATAATAAGCAAATGTGACAGATCATTTGCATAATACATAATAATTTTAAACTGTATCTTCTGTTATGTATAGAAAATAATGTAAGATTTTAAAGAAAATAAATATAAAATACGTTTAAGACTGTCTAGTTAAGTAATTGATACCTGTTAAATTTGACAGCTGGTAAAATTTCTGTTAACTTAAAATGCCATTTGTTAAATTTTTGTGAAAGTTAAAGTGCTAAATAGATATTTTTCTACATATTTTGGAGATACTTGTTGGAAAATTTAGTATATTAATGTTAGTTGTCAGCTGTGAAAACTTCTGTCAAAATTTTAAAAAAAGGCCTATTAATAGGCGCCATTTTAACATGAAAAATCTGAAAACCTCTAAAAATCGGTAAAGGTATTTACACAGAACTTCCCTCTTTATTTGTGCATGGCGGTCACTCTAAAAAATTATTAATTACTAAATGACATTGAGAATAAAAATCGGAATATAGTCATCACTATTATTACAAAGAAATCCAGATCACTTTTGGTCAAAAAAATATAGTGCTCATCCAACAGCAAAAATTCAATACTAAATAACAGGTGCCTAATATGGAAGGCTTGCGCAAATACCTCTATAAATGTCCACCATGGTTGAATTATTTCTTGAGATGTATAATAGTTGCATATGCCAAATATTATTGCCATCCGTCACATTTTCAATTCCACATTCACGTAGTGGAGTGAAAGTATTAGTAGTGGTTATTTTGAAATTTTTCAAAAATGTTGGTAAAAAAATTTTCAAATTTTTTTTCTTCAGAAATGGGCTTAGAATGTCATAAAACGTGGAAGCTTTAACTTTGAAAAAAAAATGTTTCCTTCTATAGTAGTGGTAAAAGAACATTACAAATTTTTTCAAAAACATTTTTTTTAAATAGATTTAGAATGCCATGAAACGAGGAAATTTTAAATTTTAGCAAAAAAAAAAATTTCCATCTATTCTAGTGGTACCTAATAAATTTTTCCAAAATGGTAAAAAAAATGATCATTTTTTTTCTGAAATAGATTTAGAATGCCACGAAACGTGAACATTTTAAATTTGACCAAAAAAAACTTTTTTCCGTCTATTCTAGTGGTAAATTTTTTTTTCCAAAATAGCAAACTATCCCTTCGGACCTTTTTGCTCATAACGCGCAAAAAAATAATAATGGTGATAATAATAATAATGTTACCGCGAGATAGAGCCTTCCCCAGCAACTCCACCGTAGATGGTTATTTACTTGTGGAGCGGTTAATAAATAAAAAAAAAAGAAAAGGAAAAAAGGAAAAAAAATAAAATAAAATAAAAAATTAAAGCTGCTAGATACAGAGACACAAGAAGCAGAAAACTTAGAAGAAGAAAAATAAGGAGATGTTATATAAAACATCCGAGATTTGGTTCCGGCACGCGGTTTGGCCGTCCGTTGGGCGTATTCGACGGACGACCAGGCTGCGTGTTGGAACGAACTTCCATGGATGCCCGGAATTGGCAGCAATGCCCACCATACGCTGGCAAATCAATCAAAAATGGTAAAAAATGTTCCAAATTTTTTTTTCGAAATAGGTTTAGAATGTCATGAACTGTAGAAATTTTAAATGTGAGCAAAAAAAAATTTTTCATCTATTCTATAGCAGTGATGGAAATTTTTCAAAAAAATTTTCAATTTTTTTTAAAATGTTTTTAGAATGCCATGAAACGTGGAAATTTTAAATTTCAACAAAAAAGAATTTCACCCATTTTAGTGTTAAAAAATTTTTCAGTGTTGGTAAAAAAAACTTCAAATCTTTTTTTCCCTGAAATAGGCGTGGAATGTCATGAAACGTGTAAATTTTAATTTTGAGCAAAAAAAATTTTTTTCATTATTTATTCCCTTTAGACGGTCCACCCTATATATTTTCCAGTGAAAGTTTAACCATTTCTTCGCTGACAGTAGCGTGAGCTACCTACCAAATTTGTCTGTTCTCCGTCAAGTAGTCTTTTAGTTAATACACCTACAGACAGACAGACTGACGGAATTGAAAAACCCATATTTTCTTAATCTACATAATCTGAAACGTGAAAATCCGAAAAATCTCGCAGGGTGATTTTTACTCGAATACAATGCTTCCCTTCGGTATGCGAGGGAAGTAAAAGGAGTCAATTGACTTAATTCTTTGCAAAGAGTTCTGAGAGGCATTTAGAAAAAACCGTACCTTTTATTTTTTGGCGGAAATGTTTGGTTTCATTTTTTTTCCAATAATTGGTCAATTTTAATGGCCAAATTAATTGAAAAATTTGTTATCATACACAATATGCCATAAAATTATATGAAAATGGTTACTTTGGGGTTTTTGGGGTCGCTGAGCATGAATCTGAAGTCCAATTTGTGACATTCAAAATGGCGGACCGAACATCGGGCCACTTTCCAGAAATAATGAGAATGGATATCATGGCCTTGAAAATCTGTACTCGAGGGTTTTCGTGGCCGCTTATTACGAATTCGAGGTCTAATTTGGTAAATTCAAGATGGCGGACTGGCAGTAGAATCAATTTGTTAGGAAAAACTTGTATTTTTTTCTTTCTTGGGCTAAAAGTGCAAACTCAGGGGGTTTTCGTGGTCGCTGATAACGAATTCGATGTCCAAATTCAAAATAGCTGACCGGAAGTACAGCCAGATCCTCAGAGAAACCTCGTATTTTTTTCTTTGGGCTCAAAGTATGAAAAATGCGAATTATTTTTTAAAAATATACCACTTCCGGTCTGCCGTTTTGAATTTTTCACGATTCGACATCGGATTCGTTATCAGCGATAACGAAAACCCCCCGAGTTCGCCCTTTCAGCCCAAGAGAGAAAAGAATGCGAGTTTTTCTGGATAAATTAACTGTTCTTCCGGTCCGCCATATAGAAATTCGTAAACTGGACCTCTGATTCGTGATCAGCCAACTCAAAAACCTCTGAACACTAATTTTCAGCCCAAAAACGAAAAAAATACGAGGTTTTCCTGAGAAATTGACTCTACTTGCGGTCAGCCATTTTGAATTTACCAAATTAGCCTCGAATTCGTAATTGGCGACCTCGAACACTCTCGAGTACAGATTTTCAAGGCCAAGATATCCATTCTCATTTTTTCTGCAAAATGGCCCGATTTCCGGTCCGCCATTTTGAATCTCCCAAATTGGTATTATGTGTAGGTATATACTAAAAATGCATACTTTCTGAGTTATAGTTAAAAATCTTAAAAGTGGACTAGTTCACTCCGTTCTCAAAAACCCAAGCCTAAATTTAATAGTACTTTTGGATTTATCCTTGTTCGGGTACAATGGAACATATGAAACAATAAAATACCTTTAACCAATAAGTTCCTTTTACGTTTCCTTTTTTTTTACATAATCAATAGCCTATAGGGGGGGTCAGTGTAAGTATAAAACTTGGTTTTCGGGATTGAAAGTCCCCCAATTTGGCAGCCATCTTGAAAAAGGAGGTGTAAACTCCAATTACTTATAATTGTCAATAGAATTTTCCTAAATTGGAGCTTCATGCATCGCCAAAGAAACAGTATTCCAATATCTATTGTTATAGGGACTGGTATTAACAGCAAAAGTATTTAGTCTCTCGTATACGCTTCAATATTGACCTATTTAACTCTTTCTTTGCAACAAAGGTTTTTGCGTATTCGCTACAAGTTCCATATTCTAACAGTTCGGCGTGAAACATGTAAATTAAAACTTGTATTTACATCATGCGTGTATAAGCAAATGCTATTTTAAAACTTAGTTCAATAATCAGAAACCCCAGCTAATTATATCTTTGAAACATTCGACCGGCTATAAAATAACGGTTTCAACATTTCGATATTGGGATGACTGTTAGAGTTTTATTACTGCCAAAATAAACACGACGGCCGACGGCGCACCTTCCGGTATGTATTTCTTTTAATTGCTACCGAATGTTATCGCTTCCGTATCTTATTTCCCGTAACAAATTATAATCGTTCTTTCTGCTGATAAATTATTCGGGAAATTATTCATTATCGTGTTGATAATAGTATACATGCATTATTTCAAATCAAAATAATTTTCTTGATTGAGGGTTTGAAGTTAGTTTCTATCTATGTGCAGAGTTCTTAGCATGTCTGTATAAAGAGGTATAGCTCCTTATATCGTTGTATATAGTATAAATTAAGATGTTTTACATTGCAAATGTTTATGTTCGTGTATGGGGGTCGAGTTACCAGTTTTCGTTCAAGGTCAAAAGACAGCAGTGTCGCGGTCGAGTGAGACTGTCGTATATGCAACGGCTGATATATGCAAATGTAATGTGGGTTGCATATATCACAGGAGATCAAGTTACCAGTTTTCATTTAAGGTCGAAATACAGCGGTGTCGCAATCGAGAGTGGATCGTAAGTTTATGTTTTACGTATGGTGTTATCATTTCCAATGTCCCGATGGTTGCAAGAATTGCGAAATCTGTGAATTTGTTTTTATTATAAGGGTATCTTAAGTAGAGGGAGAAAGATAAACGTGGGAAACTATATAAAGTGTCTTTAAAATAACACTATATAAAGTCTAAGGAACTGGTGAGACCATAGCGATGAGAAATAACTCCGTGAACCAAAGAGTGGCCGCAATAACGTTTGAAATATCGTGTTTTTTCGCCCTGGCAAGTTTCAAATAGAGTGTATTTTTAGTTGCTGGGTTATAAGACCTTAAAGTTGCTGTTCAGCCTCATTGTCTGATTAGTTTAGTAAAAGCTAAAAAAGGAGGTCGAAAGATCGTCTGCTATGTCCAGAATATTTTAACTTCATGTGACATATAAAATAAATTTCTATTTATAGAGGACAAGAGTATTTACAGAAGTGATATGTCCACCAAAAACCTCTATATCGACATCTAGATGGCGCCTGCTGTGTTTCGTGGTCTCTTAAATTATGACATGTAACGTATAGACTCTGAGAGCTTGTGTCGGCTAATGCATACCTGTCTTGCACTGAAGAGAGCTAACAGCTCGAAACTACAGTCTGCAAATGGTTTGGAATGGCTGGCACGGGTGCACCTGTGTCTGTTGCTATCGAAGCTAGTGTTGGTAATATGTAAATATTATCTTAACGCATAAGTCTTGTAACTATCTGGTTTCGTCCTTATGCAATTAAGGAAATTATAGAGGTTTTGGACACAAATATAGTGTAATTATTCGATATTATTTCATAATTTTTAAGGTTTATTTATTTTTCAGTGTTTTTGAATTGGGTTTCTAATTTAATTTTTAATAAGGCAGTTACTTCAAAACTTGTTAAAGTTGAAGTCGGGCGTTGCCCACTGGCATTATATATTCGATTACCGATTTGAGCTTTTAGTTTAACTCTGATATATGTACCAAAGTTGTAAGATTAATAAATCTCTCGAGATTAAAAAACGACAGTATGCGTCCAGTTTAGGACCGCCCATCGAGTTTTATCTCTAATCTAACTTTTTCTTGTTCCAGTGTGCGGAGCGTGATGCACAAATACCTGGAGAAGAAGAACGAAGTGAACTTTGACAAAATCTTCCATCAAACGTTAGGTAAGTGCCTACTGGCCCGAATTTAATCCACGAACAGTATAAATTTCGACCTAAACTCGCGCGCTAATGAATTTCATCTAATGACTAACTTGTCATTCGGGCCCTTCCTGGTTGTTTTTATCGAGGAATGCCCGCTCGACAGGGTAAAAATTGAGTTACAAGCGAGAGCGACACGTGACCCGGCCTGAGGCCATACAGGCCTGTTGATAGAATGTCTAATATTTTCTTTGGCTAATTTATTTAATTAAGCGATTTGTTAATTTATTAATCGAGTAATTAAGTTTAGTATCTGACATAATTCATAAGGTATTGAAATTTGATAGAAGAATTAGGAAATGCACCAAAATCGCAATGAAGGAAAGCTTCCTTCCAGCCATAACGTGGTGCAACCCCTTAAAATAGCCAAAATCTATACGGTTTACCCCTTTATTTGTTAAACTGTTTATTTTTTGACATACAGTGTGTCCCAGGATAGATATAACAAGAGGTGTAATGGATCAAAAATTTTGGAATGGTGTTTGGGGATTGAGTCCTGCTTTTCCTTGCCTTTTATAAGCAAAGTTGTAAAAATCACCACTAATAAAGTACCTTTATTTTTCAAAATATGAAAAAAATCCACTAAGAAAAGTTATTTAGAATGCAATTTTATATCTCTGTACCAAATTTCAGGAATATCAAATTATTTTTTTGAAATTTTTTGCGAATTAAGAGTTGAATTCATATTTACAGTTGTATAGGAGCAAATGTTAATCATCTCAACAAGTAGGCTATCGGTAAATAAAAAATTGAATATACGAGATGTAAGAAAATATAATGTTAATCGAACTAATTGTAAAACAAGAAACAATTACTAACAGAAGATTAATGAAGTTTAAAAATTATAGCAAGTAATAAATGTTAAAAACATAACAGATTCACAAACAAATTAATTATTGACCAATACAAAACAATGTTTACAATTTTTTTTATTATTCGACGAAGCTACCATCCACATCCACACACATTTCGATCCTTCACCTGAAGTCCTTAAAACTGTTTCGAATATGATCTAACGGTATGGAGTTTACGGCATTTGTAATTCTCTGCTTTAATACTGCTACATCGTTAGGAAGTGGCTCAGCGTAAACCAACTGCTTGAGGCGACCCCATAATAAGAAATCCAATATTGATAGGTCTGGTGATCTCGCCGGCCACTTAATCGGTCCATTCCTGGCAATCCTATTTTCTCCAAAATTTAAATTCAATCACCGATTAACCATTTCTGTGTAGTGGCCAGGGCAACCATCATGTTGAAAATGAACTAAAGGCATATCTCTGAATATATTTAAATGTTCTTTAGAAAATCTTTCAAGAAGCTGTAAATAAGTGTGCTGGTTTAACCTTCCCTCAATGAAATAAGGTCCAATAACTCCAACGTGATAAGAAACGGCACACCACACATTCACTTTTTTATAATATTGTCTTCTACAATGAATTCTAAAATTTGGATTTTCAGAAGCCCAAAACCGACAATTGTGAGATGAAACAACACCATTGGTTCTGAATGTGGATTCATCTGAGAAAATTATGAAATGATGAAAAAATCTCTCTTCCATGATTTTTTCTCCAATGGTCAAACAAAAATCCAACCGACGGCCGTCATCTCCCTCCTAGATTTTTCTATAACAGAGGCATGAGCTATAATAGCCCCAACATTGTCTTCATCATATGCTTTTATTTTTCTTTTCATGTTAAGAGCACTACCAGTAGTCAGAAACTTTTTAATTCTCATAGCCTGAGTACGTGACAAAGCAGTGTTTGAAAATTTAAAATTAAATTGGCTTACCACTTCTCTTAGCCAGTTTTCACCGCCAATTCCATAGCATTGCACAATATAAATTTTTTCAAGCACTGTGAGTACCATTTTCACTTAATTTTTTATGCTTGGTTCGTTAATTTGAAACAGAAATTAAGGATAATATTGACTACGTTTGACAGATATGTCAATAATAAATGAAAAATGTGTATAGACTACTTTTCTCATAGCCTACTTTTAGCTTCTACATAACTTTAAATATTCATTCACAAAAAATAATATCTATGCAGTTTTAATTGAATGGTTCAAAATAAAATACTAATTTATTGAAAAAATGGGAAGTTTCAAAAAAATTATTTTATGTTCCTGAAATTAGGTATAGAGATATGAAATTGCATTCTAAATGACTTTCCTTTGTGGAATTTTTTCATATTTTGAAAAATAAAGGTACTTTATTAGTGGTGATTTTTACAACTTCGCTTATAAAACACCCTGTAGAACACCAAATCAACTCATTTTTGGTATACTTCAGTTTTACAACAAGCAGGACTCAATCCCCAAATACCATTCCAAAATCCAAAATTTTTGGTCCATTACACCTCTTGTTACATCTATCCTGGAACACACTGTATGTACCTCCATACGAAAATGTCCCTTATAACATTTACAAAAAAAAAAAATGAATGGTACTCGCCCAAGTAACAATTATTGTAGTTAAAGTGATCTGTGTTATCATAAAAACTTATTTCCAATACTACTTATAAACGTAAATAGTTTGGAAGAACTCTATGAAGGCGATTTAAAACCTTTATAAGAATACAGAGGCCCATCTAGAGAAGGACCTACATGTCTCTTTTTAAAACTACTATTAAAAATTTTCAAGTTTTAATGAATTATCTAAAGCTTTACTCGGAGAGTATCTGTAGAGTATTATAAAACCATACTTGGTTTAGGATAGGCGCTATATAATAACTTAAAAGTCACACACAAATGCTTTGAGCGGACTTTTTGTGTTTAATGTAGTAAAAATAAATCTATTCTACAGGCACTATGGGCCGCTATAGTTATATATAGGTTATAAAATGGACAATTGGCGACTACTAAGAACAGTTCAGAAAAACAGTTAAAGATGAACTACTTGTAATGAATTGATGGAACTACTTATATTGGGCTAAAATTTTCAAGGAGGTTAAGTTTACTATAAAACATGTACTATATAGTTCTTACAAATTCGTGCGCTCCCCAAATACACAATTTTTTTTAAATATATGTATTTTTTTGTGACTTAAAAACTAAAGAAAGCATCTGCCCATAATATGGTTTAGTAAGTAAGTAAATGTTTTGTATAAAACACATCTATTAGATGCAAATTACGTTTTTCTGTTCATTCTGGGACATTCCCAATATGGCTGACCGTTATATTCCTCGACGACTGAAAATAAAATGGTGGCTGTGTGAATAATTCTACTTCAAACATGTTTTGTCTTAAAATGCCTCTTACATTACCAATTGCTCTTTAAGTATATCGGTTTATTTTTATAAAAGTATATTTTAAGCCTCATTAGTCATAATATATTTTTTTAAACTTGTAGGCTTATCTTAAAACCAATTTTAAACCATTTAAGCACATACCATAACCGCTTTAAAACCTATAGAATTTATGGTGCTCGGATAATATAACCTAGAAAGTCAGTTCGCCAAGAAAGTTATGTTCACTACAACTTGCCATTATTATAAATTCACCCACAGGCACGTCATATACAAACAAAATCCTATCACAGTTTTAAAACTACTTATTTTGAAACATTATAGGTAAAAGGTAAACTAAATCCTTTTATGTTTAATACTGATTTATTGCAGATGTTTTCATTAAAACTCTAGCAAGCAGTTGGTTTTATGAAGGTCCGACCTGAAACTTGGTGATATCAAAGCATATTAGATTTATAACCCAGCATTAACGACCACCCCAAATTAATTGTATAAAGCAGTGATAAAACCACAACATTTACTTAGCCTCCCTAAAACTTGATCCTCCTAACTTGAACTTAACAGCTATAAAGTTTTATTAAAGGCTTGACAAATACCTTGATACGTCAATCATAAGCCAATAAAGACTAAAAGATAATTAAATTTTATTGTAAGATCTTGAAGGCCTTTTTAAAACTTGCTTTAAGACAAAGCTATCTTAAATGCATTTGGCATTTAATAATTCTGGCATAAATCAGTGGTTTATGAGATGGCCATTATAAAACACTGATAAAACCTAAATAAATCTAAAAGCATTTAAATTGCTACTTGGGTATCTTATCACAATTTTAGAATTATTTGTATTAAAACAATGGTGGCAAAGGTAAACCAAATATTTGTATGTTTAAGAGTGATTTATTATAGATGTTTATTTGCTTCATTAAAACTCTAGCAAGCAGTCGGTTTTATGAAGGTTCGACCTGAAACTTAGTGATTTCAAAGCATATTAGATTTATAGCCCAGCATTAACAACCACCCCGAAAACCACAACATGTACTTAATCTCCATAAAACTTGATCCTCCTAACTTGAACCTAACTATAAAGTTTTGACAAATACCTTGATAAGTCAATCATAAGCCTATAAAGACTAAAAGATAATTTAGTTTTAATGTAAGTTCTTGAACGCCTTTTTAAAACTTGCTTTAAGACAAAGCTATCTTAAATGCATTTGGCATTTAATAATTCTGGCATAAATCAGTGGTTTATGAGATGGCCGTTATAAAACACTGATAAAACCTAAAAAAAAGAAGCATTTAAATTGTTACTTGGGCGTGCACATGTGACGATGTGAGATGTGAGCCTGTTGTTGGGCTTATTTTCTTCCTAAATGATTTTAATGCGCTTAGGTTTATTTTGTAGATATTTTTAATACCCACAACTTTTTCCAGGGACGTATTTTCGTAAAATCTAAAGATATTGTGCAAGCCAGAAACTCGTTTTCCTTAACTTTACTTGTTAATTAAACATAGCCCCTCTAATTTTCAGCTGTTGGTGTTAGACACAATGGTTATACATACCGAGAGGTACATATTTCCGCTGAAAAACCCCTGTTTGCGTTTTTTTGTTTAACCAGACCTTTTCTGGCTTTTATGTCTAGGCTAATTATGGTGAAGTATACAGTTTCTGGAATTGCCTTTGATTCATATCTAATTTATAAGCGAACAGACTACAAACAGATGTGCGGGAGCCGTGCGAACATTTTCCACGAATTCATATCAGATAAATATATGGTATTTTCCCATTTCCCAAAAAGCAGCTATAATTATTTCTCAGAATAGTACCAATTAATATTTTTGTAAGTGTTCAAGTAGGAATACAAAAATGCCGATTCGAAGTAAACAATATTCAGTGATTTATTTGATTTTGCGCTCTAATATTTGTCGATAGACGGTTGATTTCGATATTATTTCGATCACGTATAGTAGTGGAGTGGAAGTATAGAAGTATCTAATCGGAAAAAAAAACAACAATTTTTTGTATTTTCGAAATAGGTTTAGTCATGAAAAGAGATCGGGAAGTTTATCTTGGTGCCAGTAATAGAAAATTGTAAGACTTAGTGGTTTGACATTGTTCGTTTAACGGATGAATATCCACTATTTACCACTAAAAATAACTTAAATATTTCATGTAAAGACTTTTTCATATTTAGAGTACTGTTGGTTCACGGAAATAAATAATATTCGTCGTCAAATCAAGCAGTTTGAGAATCGCTGAGCTTATGACTATGTTTCTCACTCAGTGTACATTTCATATTTCCGTCTCGAAAGAAGTGGAAAAACATCTTAGTAGACATACATTGACAATGTCTTTAGACTATTGCTTTAAGTTTGCGTGCAAGAGATAGTGAAAACGTATGTGCAATATTAGTTCATACATCGGTCATTTTAAACTGGACCCGACTCTATGTATTATTGTGATATTGGGATAGTTTATAATTAAGCTAAACTTTGCAACAGAAAGGTCTAAATTACAAAATAATTGATTCATAATGACAGCAATAAAGTGTTCATTAATAAAGATTTGCCAAAATAGCAACACATCACGTAAATTAAAAATAGTAAATTAGAACGTTTAAGCCAGAGACTACCTCATCGCAGAACATGAGAGGAAGCACGTGGCCTCGTAGAGGTGATTCAGAATCTCATGAGCCGCGAAATGCGCAAAATGCAAAGTTTAATCTGAGTAATAAGTATGTTTTTGAAGACACTGGAGGCTGCCTTGCTGTATACATAAACAAGAGCTCAGGATAAATTGTAAACAATAAATATAATATTTTTAAGAAGTGTAACTGAGTCAACAGGACGGATTATGTCTCTGCGCATATGAAGGTCACAGCTCATGAGGTTTTAAAACACCTTCTACAACGGTACTAAGTTTCAATATGGTAAGGTGAAATGGTAAAAAGAAGGGCTCATACAAAATGTATAGGCAATAGTAACGCGTAGTAGTAATATTTGAATTGTACTGAATACCAATTAATTTTAATTTTATTATTTTAAATATTTAACATACCTGATATTAAAAAAGAATATTGGTACATCGTTTAACTTACAAAATGCTTATGGAACAATATTAAGTAGTTAAACATAGGTAGTATCCTACCAGAGTGCATAGATGTAGTTGGAACTCAGCGTAGAACCTACAAAATACAAAATAAACATTTTAAAAAGAATGTATTCACAAAGAAACTTAAAATACAAATGTAATAGGCTATGAAAGTGCTTAATTAATAACATTTTAACTATAAAAATCAAATGGGAGACCTAAACTCAGTGACTTTATAAGATAGTGAAAAACTCTCCCGCAGCTAACGTAAAGTTATATAAAATACAAATTTCAAGCCTCGTAATGAGTAAAATCAGTGATAAGATTATAAAGACTTACCAAGTGCACGTAACCACACATCAAGCACTGGAATGTGTTGATTTTTAAATAGTAGATATTTTATAAAATGGTTGGTAGTAATCTTTGGTTAGGACTTTCTCCATAAAAGTTGCATAAAACATTTCAAATAAAGAGTTTGTGTAAGTTTATTCATTTTGTAATTATAGAGACCACTTTGTAGTTTGATCTGATGTAATAGCATATTTCGAATACCATACCCAAGGACATAGCATTGCATCGTAGGCATACCTGAAAAATGCCAGATTATTATTATTATTGTTACAATGTTAAAAACGGTGTTTATATGATTGAAAACGATAGTAGGTGATTAGATTTTAAGTTAAAATGGGAAAGTTAAGTATTTTTAGCAGTTTTAAGCAATTGTGAACAATTTTACGAAAAGTTATCGAAATTACTAATAAGACTCCTAGAGACATGTATGGGGTATCAAAATGTTCAGAAGAAGGTCAGAAAGATTAAAACATAATCAGAGTAAAGATTTATTCAGTAAATTGCTAGGAAATTCAATATAAAAAATATAAATTTTAAAAATGTCAAAACTAAATTGCTTTGGTTTTAGAAATGTCACATCTAAGCCAATAGAATTTAAGGATTAAGAAAAAAAGAGGGTTGTTGAAGCGTGGGTAGAGAAGAGACGCCGTTTATTGAGCTCCACAAAAGTTTACAAAATAAACTAAATTTAAATAAAATGTTCTTAAATCAAATGTAAAGTGAATGTTTAAAAGTATCCATAAAGTACGTGGAATACGTCAAATATAAAATTAGGAGCAAAAAGGCATCCAAAGGTAATCAAATACCCTTTCGTAAATTTTGAAGACATAACCCTACTTTTTATAAATAATTTATGTAAATCTTATACAAGTGAGCAGTTTCTCACACAATATTGGTAATTTGTTACTTACCTTAACAAATAAAGTAAAGTTCGGAAGTGTATCCGTTAAAACACAGCACAAAAACGCACGAAATCAAGCAGCCATTCACAGATTTGCAGTATTGACAGAGTAGCGGGTCTACATCTCAGGCCGGAAAGTTGGAAGCAGCGATCTCTACATCCAGGACGGAGTAAGAATAAAAACATTGATCAAATTTAAGCTTAAATTCGCAAGTAAAAGGGAAAACTAAATTTAGTAAAAGTTGCAACAAATAGCTTTTCAAATCAAAAAGGCCTATTAGTTTTAATTCCTAGAATAGTTTTTGTCTCATATTTTCATTTATACTTTTCCCATATTATTTTATTTATTAAATTTGTAATTTTGAATGGGCCTTTCCTTTTTTTAAAAATATCGAGACTAACCTTTATTTCAGAGCACCGTAGAACTTACTCCTGAGGTGAGAGACAGGCGAGCGGTAGGTTTCTCATGTTCTGAAGTGAGCTAGCGAATAATACCTTGTCGCGGGGTTAAGCGTGACTGGCGCCCAGGCAAAATTAAGTATAAATAATAATAAATAAAAAAATTATAATATCATAATAGTATATTGTATTGTATATGCATATTATTATTATTGCTACTAATATGATTACTGCTATGTATGTACCATCTACGTATCTATGTTTATGTTTGCCATATTTGATTATTACTGAAACTTTTCAAATCTTTCAGAAGTTACATCTCCGAACTCCGAACCTGTTGTTACATGCTGGCTTGCACTCGTATGCTGTTTCATTTGTGAATATACAAAATGGTAATATGCGACAACCGGATAAAACTATACGTCTACTATGTTATTCTGTTCCGGGGTAAACTTTTCCTATTATGCGCCCATGTCCGCTTTGTTTTTGCCAACGGATTTTTCTCCGGTTCTCTATTTACTTCTAGAAATACATTAAAAAGTTCTCACAGCGCGCCGTGTTCGGAACTTATTCGCATTTTAAATCCACGACTTTCATAATGGCTGCGTGACATTAAGACTGACGGGAATATGTTTGGTGTATTTTGCATATATTCTGTGTTCAGATCCGTACTGAGGGTTTCAGTGCGATCTTAAAAATAGTTCATTAAATCCAAAATAATCTGTAAAGTGAACTTTTAGCACCACCTTCAGAGTTTCATAGCCTCATAGAATCCTGAGAAAGATTTTCCGACCACACATCTGTGGAAACTGTGAAAGTATTATTTAATTAAAGTTAAACACACTTCAATTTCCACAACCAGTGGATTAGCACCTTAAAAAAGCATTTTTTCTAAAATTGAACTGAAATTATACCGCCAAATAGACTAGTCAATAATGTGATTTATGTACCTACTAGTGACGTGAAAAGCGAAGAAGTTATTTGTCACATTTTTTACAAACATTTCTTCTATTGAAAGCATTTCTGCAGTTTCTAATAATTAATCAAAAATTAAATTATTCTTATTAAATTACAAAAATAGAACATTAAAATAAAATTAAATAACCCTCAGAAACTAAAATCAACTAATAATTATCAAACAATAAATTAATGAAGTAAGGATTCAAACAAACCACCTTCTTGTGCTAAACAATAGCCAAACCGATTATACAATGAACCTTTCATATCATTGAGTTGATTTGGAGTAATGCTTGCACAAAGTTGGATAAGTTTTTCCCGTAATTTAACTAAATTGTTGGCTCGTTCAAACGCATGTTTGTACGCGGTTTCCTTTAAAAAGTCCCACAGAAAGAAATCATGGGGTGCTAGAGCAGGCAATCTGGGGGGCCATTTTATCATTCCCCTCGTAGCTATTAAACGATTGGGAAATGTTCTCTCCAGAAAATTAATAACAGTTAAGGTATTGTGACTTGGGCAGCCGTCTTGTTGAAACCAAATGTCGTCAAAGTTGACAGGAAGATTTTGAATTGCAGGAATTATTTGGTTTTGTAAACGCTCTAAATATTTATTGCCATTTAAATTGCCATCGATTAGCAGTGGGCCTATAATATGATTGTCTAAAATTCCCGTCCAAACGTTCAACATTTGAGGATACTGAATGTACACTCAAATGTTTATTTTTTCGAGACCACTATCGTACTACGGATGGATTGTGTTTCCTATGTAATGAAAATGATGATTCATCTGTAAACAATATATTCTTTAAGAAGTTTTCATTCTCATTCACTTTATCATGATTTCCACAAAATTCCATCCGTTTGAAATTGTCCTCGGGAAATATTTCTTGCGTTGTTTGAACTTTAAAACAACTTTACCCATTTCTTTTCAAAATAGTTCTTACAGTTCTTTCCTTCATGTCAACTTCATCAGCAATTTGTCTGCTAGAACAATGTTCACTAGTTTCAGCAAGTGCACAGACATTGGTTTCGCGAATTTCACGTTCTTCGCGCATTTGTTGATGACGGGGTTCAGGTTGACAGCATTTTTTACAATAATTCACGACACACCCGAAATTCTCAAATTTTTTAATAATGTATGAAGTTATGCTAGCTGAGGGGATTGGTCTGTCTTGATATGCCACAATAAATAAATTTATTGTGTCATCAGTGGAATGACCCCCGAAGTACCACTTTACAATTTGCACTTTTTCTGCAGTTGTATAAACACGGCATTTTAATAACGAAATTGAGATTTATTTATTTTATTCTCACACGTCTAAACAGCTACGCTATTAAAAGCAGAATGGGTGCGCTCGCGCTGTTCTCAACTCGTCGCGGTCAAGAGATGGACCAATGCCCTGCTTTGTTCTACGACAAGGCGTGGTTTATCTGCGCAGAAACAAGTTTACGTACCTAAAACTAAATTTGCTGAATCTATATAATAAATACAAGTTATTTTGTCAATCTATATATGAGTATGTTCGAAATCAATGTAAAGAAGGAACTCGAGAATTTCCTTAGGGTGTGGTTGATATATATGGAGGATATTGTGAAACGTTAAACTTTCTCAAGTGGAAATAAAACTAATCATTGAATTTAACTTACTTTAATAGTTTACTGAAAAATACACAAACAAAGATAGAGCAATTGACTTCAGGGTGTAGGTAAAGTTCAAAAACTTTCGTCAGAATAATAATATAAAATAAAATAAAATTCTTATGGCCTACACGGCCAACCGCCTCTACACCATCTTTTTTATGCTCATTTACTATTGGCCAAACTTGATCGTATAAGCTACTACGCTATTGGTCAAGCATTTGTCAGGATTAGCCGATAAGATTTAAACGCGTATAATTTAAGTTTAAATAATAAATAGAATAATGGCGCTTTATCGTATCGACACACGTAATTGAAATTTGCAAATTAACCTATAGTGTGTTTCAAAACGTGAGCGTTAGCCTGAATTAAGTAGCAATTGTGATAGGCAACTGCAAGACCGGCATATCTCCACAACTGCATTCATTCACTTCATAGAAACCTGTAATGTGCTACCTCTGCACACCATCTCTGAGGTACTAGTGTAGGATGATTTGTAGACTAGATTAGAAACTTGTAGAAAACGGATCCAGTCTTTGCTGGGCGATTCTAGAATCATAGGTGTCCGATTTTACTAGAAATGTATGAAAGGTTGCGGAAAAGTTCGAGATGCATTTTGTAGAGTATATAAGGCAATGTAGACACGCGGGAATAAAGTTTTTAAGTTAATTGAGGTAAGCATGATGACTTAAGAATAATAAATTCGATTGTATCGAAATCTGGACAGTAAGTTGGTGGTTGGTTCGTTAGTGTCTATTTTGAAATAAAATTGATCATTAAATAAAAAAGTTATTAATTATTTGAATTTGAAAAAGGAATCAATTTTTGTATGTTTTGTAAGTAAACAATTAATGTCTAAAACTAATATCACTTAAAAAAAATCGGTGAAGATGTTTACACAGAACTTCCCTCTTTATGTACATGGCTGTCGCTCTAAAAAAAATATTAATTGCGAATGACATTGAGAATAATAATGGGAATGTAGTTATCACTATTATTACAAAGAGAAGGTAATAACTTTTGGTTAAACAAATATACAGGGTGGCCATCCGATAGCAAAAATTTAGTATTAAATAAAAGGTGCCACATATAGAAGGCGTGCGTAAATATCTTTACAAATGTCCACTATGGTTGAATTATTTCTTAGGGTGAACACCCTGTATATTTTCCCACGTAGTTGAGTGGTCAAAAAATTATAATAATTTTTTTTAAAATAAGCGTGGAAATTGTAAATTTGACGAAAGTTTTTTTTCCATCAGTTTTATAAATAGTAAAAAAAAAATCTTTTAAATTGTCAAAACAACATTTTTTAAAATAGGTTTAGAATGTCATGAAACGTGAAAATTTTTAATTTGTAAAAATATAGCCCCATCTAATCTAGTAGTGATGTTTAAAACAATTTTGAAGAATTTTTTTTTAACATGTTTAAAATGTCATGAAACGTGGACATTTGAGCAACATAATGTTTTCTGTTCTATAATAGTGGTAAAAAAATAAACAACAATTCTTTCAAAAAACTTTGAAAATGAAATTTCTTCCAGAAAATGTTGATAGAAATTTTTTGTTGATTTTTGCTTCCCTCACATACCGAAGGGAAGTATTCTATTCGAGAAAAAATCACCCTCCGAGATTTTTTCGGTTTCTGAAGTTTCAGATCACGTATTACGAAAATACAGGTTTTTCAATTCCGTCAGTCTGTCTGCCTGTCTGTCTGTCTGTCTATTGGTTACTAAAAAACTACTTGACGGAGAGCAGTGAAATTTGGTAGGTAGTTGACCCTACTGTCAGCGATGAAATGGTAGAACTTTCACTAGAAAATATACAGGGTGGACCGTTTAAAGGGAATAAATAATGAACAATTTTTTTTTACTCAAATTTGAAGTTTCCACCTTTCATGGCAAGCTAAACCTATTTCAGAAAAAAAAATTGAAAATTTTTTTCACCATTTTTGAAAAATATTTTACCAATAAAAAAATTGTTTTTCTTTGTTCAATTTTAAATTTTTCACGTTTCATGGCATTCTAAACCTATTAAAAAAACAATTTTTTTTGAAAAATTATTTTACCAATATTTTTTACCACTAAAATAGATGGATTTTTTTTTCTTTCTCCAAATTTAAAATTTCCACGTTTCATAGCGTTATAAATCTATAAAAAAAAATGGAAATTTTTTAAAACATTTTTGAAAAAATTTTACCACTAAAATAGATGGAATTTTTTTTTCTTTGTTCAGATTTAAAATTTCCATGTTTCCATGGAATTCTAAAATTATTCAAACAAATTTAAAAATGTTTTTGAAAAATTTTAAAAAAATTTTTAAAACATGTTTAGGTAATCTATTTACTTATCACTACTATAGAATAGACGAAATATTTTTTTTGCTCAAATTTAAAATTTCCTCGTTTCGTGACATTGCAAACCTATTTCGGAAAAAAAAATTGCAACGTCTTTTCACCATTTTGGAAAAAAATGTAACACTAGAAATGGGAAAAATTTTTTTTTGCTCAAATTTTAAATTTTCACGTTTCATGACATTCTAAACCCATTTCAGAAAAAAAAAAAAAATTCACCAACTTTTTTGAAAAAATTTTTTAACCACCACTATACTTCCACTCCATTACGTGAATGTGGGATTGAAATTGTGACAGATGGCAATAATATTTGGCATATGCACCTATTATGCTTTTATTGCATAATGTCATCCCAAGAAATAATTCAGTCATGGTGGACATTTGTAAAGGTATTTGCGCAAGCCTGCCATATGTGGCACCTGCTATTTAGTATTGAGCTTTTGCTGTTGGATGAGCAATCTGTATATTTTTTTGACCAAAACTTATTAAGTTTTCTTTGTAATAATAGCAATAACTATATTCCGATTATTATTCTCAATGTCATTTCGTAATTAATAATTTTTTAGAGTGACCGCCATGCACAAATAAAGAGGGAAGTTCTGTGTAAATACCTTTACCGATTTTTTTTTTTTTTGAGATAGATTTAGAATGCCATGAAACGTGGAAATTTTAAATTTGAGCAAAAAAAAAATGTTTCCATCTATTCTAGTGGTAAACAAATTTTTCAAAAATGTTGGTAAACAAAATTTGCTTTTTTTTTCGGAAATAGGTTTAGAATGTCATGAATCGTGAAAATTTTAAATTTGAGCAAAAAAAATTGTTTCCATTATTTATTCCCTTTAGACGATCCACCCTGTATATATTTTCCAGTGAAAGTTTAACCATTTCTTCGCTGACAGTAGCATCAGCTACCTACCAAATCTGACTGTTCTTCGTCAAGTAGTTTTTTAGTTAATGCACCGACAGACAGACAGGCAGACTGGCGGAATTGAAGAACCTATATTTTCGTAATCTACGTGATCTGAAACGTGAAAATCCGAAAAAATCTCGGAGGGTGATTTTTTCTCGAATACAATACTTCCCTTCGGTATGTGAGGGAAGTAAAAAAGTGCGAAAAGTATCCTATAGAATATGCAACACTTACCTATATACAAAGTGCAGTAAACCGGCGAAGAGTATTTATAATGGTTAGCTTGTTTCACTTTCCATTTAATGTACGGTACGTATTTTAGAACAAGCTTGTGGTATAATGCAGGATGTAGCCGACATGGGCGTCAACTCACGATAAGTATATCTAATGAATTATTTATCTCCGTTTGCGACCATCCATTTACAATAATTCTCCATAAATTTAAACTCGAAAAACATACCTAGAATAATACGGCAGAGAAGAAGTTAAAGCCTCCATCGAAATAAACCATCAAGGATACCAGACAGTCGAGTCCTTTTAGCGATATTAAACCCCGTGCCCTATTTCTCCGGTTTCTCGAAAACTAACTTAAATAACTTTAATAAAAAGATGTAAACGTCAGATTATGAGGAAATATGGTATCTATAATTTATCCTGGATTGCAGAAGTAAAAAGAGGCCCAGAATAAGAATTCATCGCCCTGGAGTGTATAAAACGAATTTTTATTTTGGAGTGGGTAGATGTTCGCTTCGAGTGGTGTTTTATGTGGAAGCGGAAGAGATTTATTTATTATGTTTAGAAACTATTATAAATTCACATTTCATCATACTTTACTGAAAAGAGGATTTAACTTGCAATTTTTGTTATCCCACTTCTGACGGAGAGGGTACTTAGTAGGCGAAACATGGGTTTTCTCGACGTAATTTATGCCCGTGTAAAAAAGATAAAGTATTTTGTTGAAGCTGGATTGCCTATTGTAATGCTTTCTGACATACGTACGTATTTACGCAAGAATCAGTGGCGTTACTAATAATTATATAAATAAGGTTTTGGAAAATTTAAAACTGAGTTTAATTGTAAATTTAAAGACACTCGACATTTACGATTCCATAATAAGATGACTGAGGTCCGGTATCTTTCAATCCTCCGATCAAAGAACAAGTCTGGATACATAGCAGCTCTTCAGTACATACTTTGTTTGCTCCTAACATAGTCACATTATGCCATAGCCATAAAAAAGGATTGATAATCATAACATTCCGTAAGCAATAGTGGCGGGTATGTGTAGAATGGTAAATATTTTCATCAAAATCAATCTTTGTAATTCCTGCGTTACCTGTAGTAGAGTTCAAAACGAGATCTACCTCGTCTTCCGTGGAACATTGAAAGGTAAAAATGTATGGATTACGTTGTTGCATAGTATTTGGCTTGTGTGTACACCCCCTAAATTCGTCTGGCGATATCGGTGTCCAAACAACCCCTAGGGGTGAAAAAGCGAAAAAAATAGACAATTAGATTTTTCCATAGTCTTTCTGAGTTTCCAAATTTTTGTTTTACTGTGTATAATAATAAAGTTATAGCAATTTATATGTGAAGAAATTACATTAGTTGAAGCGGATAATGGTTGTTATAAACCTATGTAATTATGTATTATGTATTATGCATATATTCATTTTACTATTTTCGCAAATTCATTACACTCTTAATTGTAGGTAGACGAACGAAAATTTTAGAAAATTGATAACAATAAAAGTTGTAGCCTGTACTATCTAGATTATAATCATTTTTTGATTTTTATATTCCGCTTATAAATAAGAAAGTTATAAAAGAAATACTAACCTATTAACGGAATTCCCGCAGAACCCCTGTTGCAACTATCGCAAGATCTGTCTATTTCCCTCTCTCTCTCACTCGCTGCTCGCATAGTCGTAAAAGTATTGCCATTTAAATTATTCATTAGAAATTAGCCTGGATAATGTGATATAACATAACAATAATTTAGGACGTAATTGACCTAACAAAAATAAGTTAAAAATACATTAACGTAGACACTAATGACCTAAGTTACATAGTTTTTAAATTATAGAATGATGAATTTTGGGAGGAAAAACTACTTTTATAATTAATGATTATTTACCCACATCCTTTACTTGTCTTAATAATATTAATAATAATAATAATAATAGTGCTAATAATATAATAATAATAGGAGGAGTGTGAAATGCCACAATAATAATAAGAAATATTGTTATTTATAAACCAATTAAGAATAATACTAAACAAATAAAATTGATGAAAGTAATACATTTTCATATTAATTGAAAAATGCACATTATAATAATAGTATATTATGTAACAAGTTTTATAAACGTCATTTTAGTCACGAGTTTTATTAATCGCGAGCGACGCGTAGCGGAGCGAGTGTTTAATAAAATGAGTAACTAACAAGTTTATAAAACGTGTTGCATACTATACTTTTTCTACGACAGCAAATATCTAAATAAAAAATGTGAAAGTTATTTTAATATTTCATTTATTAACGTATCAATAACATGGTAACAGTAAAACAAAATTACTTGTCTCTTGTCGATTTATTTTGACAGATTGATGACAAGAATTACGGAAAACTAACTTGATTTTTGCCATTAAAATATCTAGAATTAACCTCAGCCGTGACTAATATCTCGTTGCTAAGTTCAGCCTGTGACTAAAATGCACGAAGTCACGGTTTGTCGAAAGCGTGTTTAAAGGATTATTTAGCGTCATGGAAACGTATACGATAAACGCCATTTTAAAGATGGAAGTAGAAAAAATACAAAAGTAACTATCTCCGAAATTATCATTTTGTTAATATAATTCATCGTCCATTTCTTCATCTACAACTGTAACTTTGTCTGTGTAATCATTTTGGCAAGCGTTCCCACCCGAACAACACCAGTTTCCCAAACACGACAATTTATATTTTTGCACTGGCACTTGGTTGCGCATCCTGAAATGACATTTATTAGAAAAACGTAGTTTAAACTATTCGCGATACTTTTACCTGTTTGGCATTGGCGATTTATTTGTCCATATAGGTGAATAAGAATTATCTTCATTTATTCTCCACCCGTATTCCAAAAGATTCGGCATATTAATAACTGGGTTTAAAGCACTGCTCCATATAATAAATTGGTAAAATGCTCTCAAACAGTGTTGATTCAAGGCGTCACTTATAGGGGCAATTTGTCTATACTGATTTGAGATGCCATCTTCGCCCTCAAATCATTAATATTATCGCAATTAATGGAAGAGTAGTTCCAACTCCTTAAATTTTGTTACTTCTAAAGAAACAGATTTTTCACATGAACGCGATAGCAGACTGAAGTTTGTTTCAAAGATTTTCCACACACTTTTTTTCCCAATTCCATTAAATTGGCTAGTTAGTGTGTGAAATAATAATATATTTTGTTTTAAAATGTTATCAAGATTGATAGCATTTATATCAATTATTTTCATTTGTGCTGTCTGCGTGTAGACATTTACGTCAAAACTTTCTATAAAATAAAGTAAGTATCCTTACAGCTTATAATGCATTCTGTAAAACCTTCAGATTTGGCTGATATGTGCAGCAATATTCTAGTATCTGCCTCTTCATGATTAAAAGATAATAATTTTCTTGAATTAAGTAATTTTCGACTTTTAATCGGCAATTTAAATTCCGCATTTAATTCGTTTTCGGTATTACTTGATGAAGACTCCATATTTCACAATAATGTTATAAATATATAACAATATCTAATTAAACACCACTAAAAACATGTAATGAATCAATATTCTACACAGGAGTATGCATGCATTCATCATATGTGAGCATATAGAAGAGTTTTGCGGGCCGAGGTGACGAGCGGGAAGACGTGTTAGAGGTGTTTCAAAATCTCATGAGCTGTGACCTTCATATGCGCAAAGACATAATCCCTCTAGTTGACTCAGTTACACTTCTTAAAAATATTATATTTATTGTTTACAATTCATCCCGAGCTCTTGTTTATGTATACAGCAAGGCAGCCTTCAGTGTTTTCAAAATACACTTATAACCCAGGACAAATTTTGCCTTTTGCGCATCTCGCGGTTCATAAGATTCTGAAACATCTCTAAAGTGCGAGGGAAAACGACAGAGTAGAGATAGTTACAACTGGGGGTTGAATTACATTTTTAACAAGTAACTATTTTCTTCGTAACTTGCTTATTTATAATCCAAAACTAAAACCGAACAAACTAGTCTAATCCAGATAGTATAGACTACAACTTTTATTCTTTTCAATTTTTCCAAATTTTCGCTCGTCTGCCTACGATCACAAGTGGAATGAATTTACGAAAATAGCAAAATAAATATTTGCGCGATAAGAGAACTATGCTAGGTTTTAGGAGACAGTGTACGCTTTAAACAATACATTTCTCTTACTTATAAATAGCCATAACTTTGTTATAATGTATAATTTATCAAAAATAAAAAAATTTGCAGAAAGATGAGACAAATACCTAATTTTTCGTTTTTTTTTCTGTTTTCCACCCCTGGGGGGTGCTGGGACACCGGTATCGCCAGACGAATTTAGGGGGTGTATATACATGTTAAGTACTATATAATAAAGTACTCAGTACATTTTTACCTTTCAGTGTTCAACGGAACATGTTTCTAGACGACTTTTTCTTATTCTGAGTCTCTACTACTGCTCTTTATATAACAATGTGACGTAGACATGCAAAACTACAGGAAGATAATGCTTAATATATTTCAGATTTAACTAGCAGAATCTTTCAAATATATCTATTGACACAAATCTCTAAAATGTCTCATCATTCATAGAGGCGAAAAATTACATTTCTCTGCTTTTTCCGAAAGCTTGTCCATAATAAGAGAGTAAACTATACACATTCGCATGGCTAAATTGTTAATATTGAATGTTGGTCACTATAAATTTATATTATATATCTGCACTATTGAATGTCATATTTAATAAACACACCACAAATTATAAACTGTATAAAACATCACTTCTTCACCACTAAACCACTCTGAAATACTAAAAACACCTGTTACCATTAAGGGCGGACACGTAAATAGAGATATTCGTCATTACGGTAAACAAACCGCCCCAATCGTGTCCGAAACGTTATGAATTTTTGTCAAATAAAAGCCGCGAACAGATCGACCAGCCAATCAGGAACTTAGGGAATGTTTGCAATTGAAGTATTTTAGACTGTTATCATCACAGCAACAAACAAGCCAATACACGTTATGTATCTATGGATAAGTTTTTTGATCGGAGTTTCTACCCCAGAAAAACACTTTTTATACATTTTAAGACTTTGCTCGCTACACTATAACCAGCTTAGCGCTATAACTGACATGGCAACGATTTTTCCTCCCGAGAATATACACTGCGCTAACTAACCCATCTCAGCGTCTGGGTTTTTATACTACACGAACCCTCCGAATCCTGATTAATCCGACTTTGTCCTCCGATTCTACATTTCAGCTTAAAGAGAAATATTACACGAGAGTGAATGCTTTTAGTTAACAATGAATTACACAAACAACCGCCAATTCAAACTAACGGCAAGGAAACCCGATAGAACTTTCCGCACAGCAGAATGTGGTCTAATTTGGGGTGTTTAAAGCGACCACCGCTAATAAATGGCTCTCTCGGGTTTCAGCAAGTACAGAAATGCATCGTTGCAAGAGGCAACTTCTTAGAACGTATTATCTCAATGGATAAAATAGAGGTCGATGAATTAAATAGTAGAGCTATCGATTTGATAAAAAAAAACCGTCAGTTTTATTGGCCGTTGTATGGGCTTCACTACACATTTCGTGGCGTTTTATAGTTGAATAAGTATCTTGTAAATTTTAAGGGATAGACCAAAGGGATCCCAGGATGTTTCGATTTGGAAAGTTATATTGCGGTTATGCCCTTGTGTCCATGCGATTTGTTTGTGGATTATTGCAATTTTCTGAATTTTCAAGTCGTTTCAACTATTGAATCAAAAGAGCCACGGCTAATTCAGAGCTACAGCTCTAAATTATATTTCAAGATTTTAAATTTTGTCATAATGGTCCAGGAAAATAAATGCCCCACTTGCGAATTATTAAACCGACAGATTTTACAGTGAAATGTACTTAAAAGAGGATTGCTTTAACTGTGTCAAAATGTGTGGAAAACATGGCCACCTTTGTTTCTCGTAAATATCTTAAAAAGTTATCAAAAAAATCAAGGAACTTGAAGAATTCTCTACAGTATGATTTTATTTAAAATTTTTGCCCAGAACATTTATAAACAGTTCGTTGTCTAACGTATGTGATATTGTGGGTGCTTTTACCACGGTCGTAGATCGCATATTGCAGAAAATAAATAAATAAATAACCAAAACAAATTTTGTACAAACGCACCGCCTTTGGATCAATTTTTCACTATTCCACATCCACATATTGTCCACGGAAATTAACGTTTGACCTGGACAAAATTAGTAAAAAACAAATACACATAAATCATAAATTAAAATACTGGTAAGGGTTAAAACTTTATATGACCTAAATACTTCTCTGCATGAACAAGCCTTCGAGATCCCTGCTATAATTCTTAAAATACGTTTTTGTACAATAAAAACATCCGATGATGAAAAGAGATTCCATATCTTAATCTTGATCCCACTTGAGCATGATATCGATTTAATAATTGATCTTTTAATAAGACAAGTTTCAAGCTTCTCATTAAATAAGAGATAGAATTTAATTTTGATATAAGCTGCTCACAGTGTCCTTTCCAATTGAGACACTCATCTAATGTAAGTCCCAGAAATTTCACATTTTTACTGTTTGATAGACTGGTATCATTAATTTTAATATTTAAATCTGTGCAAATTTTTTGTCGATTATGAAATCTCATAAATGTCGTCTTCTCAGCATTTAAGTGTTGTTTATACAAACAGTACCAGTTATAAAAATTCATTAAAGAATTATTACATTTATTCTCAAGTAAGGCATCATGTTTATCAGATATAATTAAAGATTGGTCATCCGCATACATTATCAAATGAGCGTCATTTGTCAAGGTATCAAGTTCGTTTGTATAAACAGAGAATAAAATTGGCCCCAAAACTGAGCCCTGGGGAACTCCCATATTAATTACCTTATACTCCGAATTGGCACTTCCAACATTTCCATCGAAGGAATGTGTGACAGCAACATATTGTTTCCTATTTCTGAGGAAAGAGGAAATCCAGTCTAATGCCACACCACGAATACCACAGGCATATAGTTTCCCTAGCAGTTTGTCATGATCGACACAGTCGAATGCCCTACTGAGATCACAAAAGATCCCAACAGGGCACTCACCCGCTTCGATATATTCAATAACTTTCTCATAGAAGTCGTACATAGCTGTTTGTGTAGATTGAAATGGAAACAAAGGCCTAAAATGGATTCATTTACCTACCTTTTCTTAAAATTGTTTTCATTCATAAGCGCCAACAAATCATTTTAATAAGGTACTCTAAATATCTACATTTAAATCCAAAATTGCAGATAGCCATGAAAATGACAGACATTCGCAATGATTGAATTAGTCTTGACTAACTGACTAATTTTCTGAAGCAAGTATATTAAAGTTGTTATAAACAAGAAAATTAATATAAAATGACTGAAAATGATTCAAGAGATGAAAAAGTTGACATGATCATTACTTATGGAAAGACTCGACGTAATGCAACTAGAGCACAAAGTCTGTATGGACGGAGATATCCAGAAAGAAAACAACCTCCGAGAAACTATTTCGCCCGGTTGGAGCAACAATTTAGAACTGAACCTAATGTAGAAATTGAAGAAAGATTTATTGTGGATGAAGAAACTGAAATTAATGTATTAGCTTTAGTGCATGTTGACCCAACCATTTCGATAAGACAAATTGAACATGAATTACCAGTTTCCAAAGAATCAGCCAGAAAATTTTTAAAGAAACACGGCTATCGTTTTTATAAATATCATTTGCATCGATTTTTGTATGAGAATGATTATTAACGAAGAATAACCTTTTGTAATTGGTTACATTTACGCCAATTAAGAAATGAGAATTTTCCAAAAACATTTTGTTCACTGATGAATCGAGATTTACAAACCTTGGGTTATTTAATCGAAACAACACTCGATATTGGGCAATTGATAATCCTCACATTGTGAGACAGGGGCGGTTTCAGGAGCGGTTTGGCTTCAATGTTTGGTTAGGCGTACTGGGCGACCATATCATAGGTCCAATAATTTTTAACGAAACTCTAATTGGACCAAGATATCTAGAATTTCTCCAAAATATAATAGTTCCACAGATTAATCAAATTCCCAATACCAATAGTGACGAGGTTTACTTCCAACAAGATGGGGCTGGACCACACAATGCTATTATCGTTAGGGATTACTTAAATCAATTATTTCCAGATCGTCGGATTGTGACCCATGGTTCAGTCAGATGGCCTGCAAGGTCGCCTGACTTAACCCCACTCAATATTTGTATTTGGGCGCATTTGAAAAATAGAGTCTACATGACTGCTCCAACCACAAGGCAAGATCTGGAAGAAAGAGTTCGACACGAAATTGCACAAATAACACCTCAACAATTACAGAATGTTAGACGTGCAACGATAAGTCGCGCTACTCTGTGTATTAATCATAACGGTGAACAGTTTGAACAATTTTTATAATTTTTTATAATGGTTTATTATAATTTAGTTTTGTTATTCTTGGTAATTTATTCATGGTTGTAACGTTATACCTATTAAAATGATTTTTTGTTTAATTTGTGTTTACTTTTTAAAAATACTTCTATTATTAAGAAGGATATCGTTAAGAAATGATTAGGCGAAAAAATTATAGTTTATGAATCATTATTTTTGATTAATAAACGAAATACCACAATTCCATTAAAAAAAAATCCATAGGACCCCTACGGAAGTGAAAACGTTTAAAAAAAAAACTAAAAATACTGGTACCTATCAGTAATTCAAACAACTATTTTCTTCTTTACAGACAAGTCTACAACCTTACTCATAATTTCCATAGCCTACTTAGTAATTTTCTTACATCGCATTCATCTGACGCGACCATTTTGAACAAATTAAAAAATTGTTCGTATCTCACTTATTTTTTGGAATTTTTTACATGTGAAAAAACGGTTGCACTTAGAAATTTATGTTTAATGAGGAACCATAAAAAAAATATAGTCATTCCATTTAAGAAAAAAAAATTGATGTCACTTCCGGTTCAACCAGACTTCTTTAGAATATTTTCAACCTCCCACCATCTCCACTCCATTATCAAGGGGGTTGATAAAATAAAATTGAGATCTTCACTTGAAATTTGGTACAAGTATGTATTGTAATGACATCTGATTAAGATGATTTCGTTGAAGGGGTGGGGTAAATAGGGATTAATAAGTAAAGCAAACTAATGAGAGTTGAGAAATTTCTATTTTGGCGTAATTTTTTTTTATGGCATTGCCTCAAATATTATTTTATTAAAATTCTATGACCGATTATTTCCACATACTAGAGTGCAGATGTGGTGAAGATGTTTTTCTTTAAAAAGGTGATGGGAAATCTGGATGTGGAAGTAGTGATTTCTTAGACACGGGTTTTTTTAAACTGACCATAGTTCCATATACATTTTTTTTTCTTTTCAGTACATTTATAAAAACCTTGTTTATAGAAAACTTTTATATATTTTTTATCTTTTTAAACGGAATATTATTTTATTATATTTAATGAATTTATTTGCAAAAAAGAATTCCTAGCCCTACCATGAACAACCAAAGTCGCCTAAATGGCATTGGCTGTTGCAATTCAACCAATAAACATATTTGACGATTCATTTTATTGAGTAACGAATGATGACATTGAAACAGACATAACGCCTGACGTGGGAATGTTCCAAACCGACACCGGCCACATACATTTCTCGGTGCCAATATGGCCTAGGTTGTACATATTCGAAATTGTTTCCATGCGATCCGTTAAATTATCAATAGAGCCAGAGACATGAATTCCAGCCAGATTGAATTACGGTCTAATCAGTGAGATTGCATGCCGGATATTTCCATATTGCGAAATTCATATACAGCTTTCCGCTGTCGCTCTCTTTTAAATGAAAGTTATGGGATGGCCTTTTTTCGCTGGGGTGTAATACGACAATTAATAAAAACCGTTGGTGAGAGCAAAAGCACTCACCCCACACACTATTTTATCCAATACGTATTATTCGTATAACATTTGTTCATTGGTCAAATTGTCCAATTTATCTGTTTTTAAGTTAGAGCTATTTAAACGATTTCATTTCTTATCCAATAGATGCCACGAACGAGAGAAACGTTTCTTCAAAACTCATGACGGTGTTCAACAGGGTTCTGTTCTGATAGTATATGATCACCAACTGACTGAGACATGTGGCAATTTTCAATAGAGATTTTAAAACTTAATGAAAATCTGTTTCAATCTGAAAATTATAGGTGTAATTAAAATGTATTCCTTCGAGAATTAACCAATTAAAAACGACGTTTATTAGCGCAACTGAACGCTGAAGAAGAATGGAGCACACTCCTAACAGGATGTGCAATATTTCTATTTGCAGAATATTAACCCTGCGAAATCTGAAAAAAATCCACTGCCTAAGGAATCAGTACTTCCATATCCAGAATTTCCATTCAAGTTACTTTCAAGGAAAACATCTTGACTATATTTGCACTCTAGTGGAAATTATTGGTCATAGAATTTTAATAATATTTGGGGCAGTGATGAAAAGTTTGACGAGTTGGTTTCTACCATATACGTTAAAAATGAAGTTTCTAATGAAGTAGTTTCTTCCGGGTTTTGCCGCGGTCGTCGAACTTGACTTGACGTTTCGCTGATCATGCCGTCAGCTTCTTCAGAAGGGTTCCAAAGAATGAAGTTGTTGAGTTCGGCTCCTCGTTATATACCTGAAGTTTCTAGTTTACCCTACTTATTTTGCCCTATTCACAACCTACCACCTCCCACCCCTTCAATGGAGTCATCTCAATCAGATATTACTACAATACATACATGTACTAAGTTTCAAGTGAATATCTCAATTTTATGTTATCAATCCCATTAATAGTGGAGCGGAGGTGGTGGAGTTTGAAAAATATTAGAAAGAAATCTGAGGCCTTGGCTTCTAGTACATACACCGAATTTCAAGTTTCTGCAGTCTTACCAGCTTGCTTTACTTATTTTCCCCTATTTACTTACTTCTCTTTAACCCCCAACCCTTCAACAGAATCATCTCAAAATATAATTTAGTTCTAGATGTCGTTATAATACATACGTGTACCAAATGAATATCTCAATTCTATTTTATCAGCCCTTTTCATAATGGAGTAGGTAGGGGTGGTGGGGGGATGAAAAATATTATAAAAAAATCTGACGCTTTTACTTCTAGTACATACACCGAATTTCAAGTGTATGTACTGTTACCAACTTGTTTTACTTATATTCCCCTATTTACCCCTAAATAACCCCCAACCCTTCAACGGAATCATCTCAAAATATAATCTAATTCCAGACGTCGTTATAATACATACGTGTACGAAATTTCAAATGAATATCTCAATTTTATTTTATCAACCTCTTTAATAATGGGGTAGGGGTGGTGGGGGGTTGAAAAATATTAATAAAAAATCTGAGACCTTAACTTCTAGTACATACACTGAATTTCAAGTTTCTGTACTCTTACCGGCTTGCTTTACTTATTTTCCCATATTTACCCCTATTTAACCCCCAACCCTTCACCGAATATCCCCAAAAAACAATCCAGTTCCAGATCTCGTTATAATACATACGTGTAGAAAATTTCAAGTCAGTATCTTAAACCCTTCCGGAGAAAACGTGCAGACAAAAAATGTTACAGACAGACAGATAGACCAGTTTATTATTTTTAATTCCTTTGTGTTTTAGAGTAAATTTTTGATTAATTCAATTTTTTGTTTTTGTTTTAAGATTTATAGACAGACAGACAGACAGAATTTTCTCTCTCAAATTTAAAATCTCGACGTTTCATAAAATTCTAAAATTATTTCAAGAAAAAAAAATTGAAATTTTTTTTGCGATTACTATACTTTCAATCCACTACAAGGATGTGGAAGTAATATTAGAAAGAAATCTGAGGCCTTGGCTTCTAGTATATACACCAAATCCCAAGTTCCTGTACTCCTACCGACTTGCTTTACTTATTTCTCCCTATTTACCTCTACTTACTCCTCACTTTTTCAACGGCATCATCTCAAAATATAGTCTAGTTGTAGATGTCGCACAGTGGGCCATATAGCAATTCTAGTAAATAAAAAATGAAAATACTCAAGGCAGCGTTTTATATTTCTTCTTTGCAATGAAGAATTATAAACGTATAATGCGCCAACATTCTTGACTAAAGATGACGGTCTCGGATGATTAGGGGTCGACCTTGAGCTCTTAACCCCAAAAACGTATAATGAACATGGTAAAAACGATACACTTTCGCATATAAAAATTATATAAGTGCACATTTGGGGAAGAAAGTCAATTAGTTTACTTCATATTCAATCAAAATTAAAATACATACTTTTAAGCGAAGTTTTTCGTATATTACAACATTTATTTTGATCCCAACCTATATCGGAGTCCTGAGAAAATCAAAGTCATCGTCAACATCATAATCGGAGTCAGAATCGATAATTACAGGTGAATGCATCAGAAGTGCTGGATCTGCTAATAACTTATGGACATCCTTCGGTAGTGCATTTTCTTCCCTCCAGATTGGTGAAGTGCTTTTTGGTAACTTGGGAGATTATAGGATCTGAAGAATACAGTAAAGCGTGAAATATATCTTCCATAGTTTTTTCTCTGGATGTTTTCTATGTAAGTATGTAATTCCCTGAATTTCCAAACATCTTTGTTTCTACATTCTAAAGCTTCCTCTGACAACATTCCTGTGGAAAGAACATCTTCGACAGTCAACATATAGAGCCAAGGCTTCTTCTGGCGTCTATTTCGTAGCCACCGATTTTGAAGAACTATGGACCTTTCTTAATCCTAGCCACTCGCTTTGGAGAGTTTGCTGTGACAGTTTGTACTATTAGCGCAGCATCTCTTTTACCAGACATTCTTAAACTGGTGCTAGTCGCAAATGATAACTAATGTGTAGTATACGTTTCGAGTAAAGGTAAAACATTTTGCATTTTTGACTGATCAGTGATCACCCAACTCAACAAATTTCTTTGATGATCGAACTTTTGTTCGTCCTTTTGGGTTTTCAGTGGGTATCACAACCACAACGTCATTGAGTCATTCATGATGTCACCTGCAGAGATCGATTACATTTCCGCTTGTTGGCAAAGTTATTGTTTATATTTTTGATAATTATTTTGATTGTGTCCTCCTCATGTTCCATTAATTTAAAGTGCAGGACTTAAGCCAAAACTGCAGCATTTATGTTTGTTATGTTGGGTTCTTGTCGTCAATTATCAAAAAGTTATTTGCAGACCTTTGCAGCTAAGCTAATAGGGAAACGAATTAAGATGAAATACAATAATTGGAAAAAAATTAACAGAACAAATCTCTTCAAATCTGAGAATTGCGGGTCTTTCAAATTCATAAAATATTATTAGTTGGTATAATATGTCTATAATGACAATTAAACAGTGTTACTTAGACTTGACAACAAAATTATTAAAATGAAATGCGTAATTTTGAGTATTCCGAGAAAATTCTTACATTAGGGCATTAGATGTTGATACTTGGAAGATGAACAACTATCTGGAACCTAAATTAAGTAGAATGTTTACGATTTTGAGAATACTGGTTTTGCGATTTATTATTTCCTAGAGTTGCTATCTGGCCCACTGTGTGTCGTTTTGATACATACGTGTACCAAATTTGAAGTGAAAATTTCAATTTTATTTTATCAACCCTTTTAATAACGGAGTGAAAGTGTGATTAGTTGGTTAAAAATCTGAGGGCTTCGCTTCGAGTATATAGGTACACCAAATCCCAAGTTGATGCCCTTTTACCAGTTTGCTTTACTTATTTTTCCTTATTTATCCCAATTTAACCCCCAACCCTTCAACGGAATCATCTCAAAATATAATCTGGTTCTAGATGTCGTTATAATACACATTTCAAGTGAATATCTCAATTATATCTTATCAACCCCTTTATGAAAACTGGTAACTTGATCCTCCCGTGATATATGCAACCCATATTGCATTTGCGTATATCAGCCGTTGCATACGATAGTCTCAGTCGACCGCGACACCGCTGTCTTTTGACCTTGAACAAAAACTGGTAACTCTACCCCATATACGAGAACATAAACATTTCCAATGTTAAAAAGTTACAGACCGACATACAGACAGAAAGTTTTTTCTTTCAAATTTAAAATCTCGACGTTTTGTGATATTCTAAACCTATAGTTGGGTCATTATCTTTTTACAAAACCAGACAGCAGAATTTCTTGACTTACTTCCTCTTGCCTATTTACAAAATCTGTTTTTCCAACAAGATGGTGCTCCCCCACATAATTCCAGAAGAGTGATGGAATATTTAAACAACTTGCATGGTGAACGCCTTATCGCAAATCAAGGTCATATCAGGTGGCCTCCTAGGTCACCTGACTTAACACCCCTCGACTATTATGTATGGGGCACTCTCAAAAATAAAGTTTATAAAACTTCTTCAAATACCCGTGAAGAGCTGCAATATAAAGTTGTACGGGCTCTTAATGAAATAACGCCGGCTGAATTGCGTAGAGCCATTCAAGCAACTGTACGCAGAGCCGAATTGTGTATAGAAAAAAATGGTGGACATTTTGAACAATATCTATAAATGTCAAGTTATGGTTTAATTATATTAATTATTTTAAAGATACCTACTGTTACCTAGTTTAAGTTTAATTGTTCAAACGGAATTGATTTTTTTTTATTTATAGGCCCGATATGTATGTTCATTTAAATAAAACTCTGAAAACCGAACTGATGTCGCATTCTATTGCAAATGGCCCTGTGCATGTAATTGTGTTTACCTCCACATACCTATGCTAAACTTAATTGTAACGTTCTTTGCGCTCACAATTATTAAATGTTTGATAGCTCAAGATTGCCTATAACTACACGAGTCTGTCTGACAGCTGATATTGTTTTATTACATTCAATGGCTACTATGATTTTTCCAGTGTTATTAGGTTACCAGATTTACACAGAAATGTGCCATTTTAGTTTCCAAAGCCCACTAATCTATTATCTATTAGCCGCATGTTTCTCAAAGCTTGGTTGCATTGTATTTTGGCTGAAATCTCAAATATTTCTGAGCGGATTTTCAAAATTTTGGTATCATTATCATTTTTAATAAAATTTTTAATGTTTATCAAAAAGTGACCAAAATGGATGTATTGTATTCAAAATTTCCTCTAGATTCCAAAAATGTAAAAATATATAGGGTGTTCCATTTAAAAATCGAAAGTTGTGGGCATTTCCGGTCAAACCGGATGTGCACCAAGCTTGATTTTTTATTGAAAAGATGGCATTTTAATCGTGTAATAAGGCCTCCAAATTTCAATTTTCTATTCCAAATATTTTAGGAAATATCGGGGCGAGCGTAATTCGTGACTCACCCGCTATTGTAAAATTCAAAGTAGTATCACCTATAATTTTTAACATTTAAGGCATGGTTTTAGCAAGAGTTAATTGTCAAAATTAGGCACAAAATAAGTAAAATGGCTACTTTGAGGTTATTAGAATACACATACCTGGAATTAGGACATCCATGGTAATGTTTTTTGGAAGTTTTTTCTTGTAGAGAAACGAATATTTCAAAAATCAAAAGTACAGATGCAGCCGAATGTTGTAGACTTTATGGGCAACAATATAGTATATTATTCTGTCTCTAAAATTGATGCGAGTAAATGCTTAGGTGCGAGGACAACAGAATTGCTCCTATTTTGATAATGACCCGTTTATAGGTTTTATAATCTGTTAACTTCATATTACAATACAATACAAAAATCACACATCAATTTTTGAGGGATTGAAAAATTTTGGTACATATTTTAATAAGGGTGCCCCCCCACTACTACACTACTACACTACTACTAGCAAACAATGTATAGAACCGCCCTTATACTTTGACAACAAAAAGTATTGGATGATTTTGGAGGACTAATGTCTCATCATAAACTATCATTTAACACCAAATTAATTTGAAGGCGACGAAACAGGCGATTCCTGTAGTCACTCTTTAATTTAGTATTCTAAATTGGTGACAAGATGAAACTATTTTTTATTTCCACAAATAGACCCGCTGTAGTTAATATGCATCGAAATTACATGCCGGAACAAAACGCCAGTGTTCACACAAAGAGATTCCAATTTAAAGGTGTCCGATGACATGACCTTCCTCTTTTCTAGCATGTAAATAAATGAGCCTTGCCCAATATATCTTCCAGTAGTCGCTTCCAAGACGTGCTTTAGCATAGTAATTGCTTTAAATTATGTCATACGAGCGGATATGCGAGTAAGGCAAGCCACGATTCTTTTTATTTAGTTTCGAATATTCCGAGGTTCGTAGTGCTTTTCAGAGTACCTATAACACACTTTTCTTTACGGGATTCACAAATTGAATTCGAAGTGAACCCGAGGGGACCGCGTTTTGCACAGTCTATCATAGGAAATTGGAAAGTTGGTCTATGGAGATGGAGCAAGCGAGCTCGGGGAATGAGTATCGTGACTATAAAAACTAATGTTTGATGTAGTGAATTTTATTACTGCGTACATGCGAGATTGTACTCCGATGGAATACATCAAATACGGCCGTATAATAAGTGTGAAAATTTACTGTATCTAATAAAATTAAATATTGGCAATGGTGACATAATAAAATAATTATTAAGTCTATGATTTACTGTCTTATTATTTGTACAGTATGTCCTATTTGGTTTATTTGCAGTGGTTGGTCTAGTCAGTGTAGATTTTCGGAGCTACAGAATCGTGAAGTTTGTTTATTGACGGTTCTATTAAGGCAAAATGTAGAATACGATTATTGAGGTGGACTCCCTATAAAAGAAATTCATCATAACCTGACAAAATTCCAATTTTTTATAAGTATCGTTTGCCAGTTCTTGGATTACATTGACTTTATATGGATGTCATTTTTGACTCCGTACAGTTCGGTGAACTGAGAATTTTGCTATACTAAAATAGGCTCCAGTAGAACGAACTATGAGTATTTTCAGTTAGCGCCAATATCCATTGTGTTTATCATTTTCACTTACAGTTTTTCGCCTTCCTGTTCTAGGTAGGTCTTTCACACTTCCTCTTTCTTCAAACTTGCAACAAAGTTTACTTATCCTTGATTGGTTGATAGTGTGATGTGAATATTTTCGTTAAATACCTTTGCTCCATCTTGACTACGAATTTTATTAACATATCCAATCATAATTCACATTGAGGCAGATATTCCGAATAATAACCCTATTGTTAGCAGAAACTCTTTCAGTGAAGATTATTCGGGCTTTGAAACAAATTAAACCCAAATTGACGAACGGTCCTGATTCCATTCCAGCTTTTTTATTAAAGGATTGCGCTATCATCCTTGCGTATCCTCTAAACTTAATCTTAAAAAACTGCATATTTCCTGACTTATGGAAATATTCCAAAGTATGTCCCATCTTCAAAAAGGGAAACAAACTAGAAATTGAGGATTTTAGACCAATCTCTGTAATTTGTAGCTTCTGTAAAGTTTTAAAAATATTACTGCATGATAGAATATATCATTCAATTAACACCAAAATCTCTATTAACCAACATGAAAGGGTGTTCAAGAACAACAAATTTATTCTGTGCAACTCATTATATTTCCGAATCCTTAGATGAACGTGGGCAGTCAGATGTAGATGTCATATACACCAATTTCTCCAAAGCGCAATAAATTATTCATGAATCCTAGTAAATGTAACGTAATATCCTTTTCTTTAAATACATCACCCATTATTACAGGCTAGATAATGTCATACTTCAAAGACCTATAACATTTCTCGACCCCGACGTAACTTTTGGTAGTAAATTATCCTTCCCTAATCATATCGATACCATTGTGTCTGAAGCCTCCAAAGCCCTTGGATTCATCGTTCGTATTAGTCGAGAGTTTACTAATACTGATACTCTGAAAATTCTTTATAATCCTTCGTCAGATCGAAATTTGAGTATGAATCGCTAATTTGGTGTTCCAGTTATGATGTTCAAAAGAATAACTTGGAGGCGGTTTAACGTAGATTTCTGAAATTACTGTGGTTCAAATCCGACGGTATATACCTATCCAGTGATTGGGTTTTCTGCTTGAAAGATACTCTGTGACCACTCTTGAGGAGAGACGTACATACTTTTCTCAAGTATTTTATTAATATTTACTTATTATTACACAATGATTTTGACACACCTGAAATAATTAGCAAGCTTAATGTTTACGTTCCCACATTAACGTTCGTATATATGTGTCAACTTTTAGTTTATTTCACTTTCTTTCTATTTTGTTGTGTATCTTGTATTTTACTTAAATAGCGCTTTGTGTACCTTTATGCCTGTTCTGTAATTGGGTATCTTACCTGTTGAACAGTATATGCGATAAATAAATAAATAAATAAAACTTCTATTAGTTGTTCTTCACATAGTGGAAATTGAGAAATTTTAAAATTTAGTCAGAATTTTACGTGAGACAAAACGAATTGAAATATTGATAATGATTGGCTATGGAGACAACACAAACTATGGTTTGTGTATTATTTAATGGTAAAAACCCTAATCGACCTATTACACAATCAACTGTTAGCAAAATAGAAAAGAAGTTCCGGGGTTGTGGTCATGTAAGAGATAATTTCACGAAAGGTCGTCCTACAATTTCAGAAAATAAACAGTTAGATGTTTTACTGGCAATGGAGGAGAATCCTCACAAACCAAGTCGCGAAGTCGCAGTAGAACAGTCAATTAGTCAGTCGACTGTTTAAAATATTTGAAGAAGAATAAATGGAATCCATATAAAGTGAATTTAGATCAATAGTTTAACGAAGATGATTTCGGCCGCAGAGTAGATTTTTACGAAACCATGATGGAACGATGGTATATCAATCCACATTTCTTAAGTCGTGTACTTTTCTCTGACGAGTCCACCTTCTGTTTAAATGGCACTATGAATGGGCAAAATTGTCGATATTGGTCACGTGGAAATCCACACTGGATGGTGGAGGCCCATACTCAGTTTCCACAGAAAGTTAACGTGTGGGTTGGAATTGTTGGGACTACAATATTGGGTCCATTTTTATTCAAGGTTCATTAGATGACGAAAAATATTCGGAGCTGCTCCAACAAAACATAATTCCAGAACTTGCCGCACTGTATCCAAATGGTGAAAACCCTAATGTACCGGATAACTCCATATGGTTTCAACAGGATGGCGCACCGCCACATTATTTGGTAATAGTGCGTAATTATTCAAACGAAATTTTCCCACGCAGATGGATTGGTAGACGCGGATCAATAGAATGGCCAGCTAGATCTTCGGACCTAACCCCATTGTATTATTTTTTATGGGGTTACCTTAAGTCCAAAGTTTATTTTAATAGACCGAACAATATTGAGGACTTAAGGTGGCCATTCCCTAGAAAGAGACATCCGATAGAGAAATATTTATTATTTTTAGCTATAACTTTTTTTTCTTAGTATGTATATTTAAAAAAAATATAAGAGTACCTAATTAGAACTATAACAAGACTATCGCTATGAACTTTCACTCAATAATTTCAGTGGTTTGCAAAATAGCTCGATTTAAAACTACGAAATAAGAAGATTAACACAATTTTTAAATTTAAATCGAGCTATTTTGCAAACCGCTAAAATTATTCAGTGAAAATTCATAGTAATAGTCTTGTTATGGTTCTACTTAGGTACTCTTATAGTTTTTTTAAATATACGTACTAAGAAAAAAAAGTTATGGCTAAAAATAATAAATATTTCCCTATCGAATGTCTCTTTCTAGGGAATGGCCACCTTAAAAGACAGAATCACTTACGAAATTGGAAGAATTGGACCCGAAACAATTATTAACGTTTTGCGAGAATTTCAGTTTCAACTTGGACATTGTCAAGAAGCAAATGGCGCGCAATTTGAACATTTAATCTAATTATTTTTTGCTGTGTTCTGAAATTCTTGCATTTTTTTAATTACATTGTTATAAGTAGTTAAGATTTTTTTATCGATAATTTCGTCATGCAATACTTCCGAGAATTTAACGTACTGTATGCAGAAAAATGTGCTCTTTCAAATGACATTTTAAAAAATGGGGGTTGCCATTTAAAAAAAATGGCGATGACGTCATAACATTTAAAAAAATATTTGCAGCACTTTTTTTTTAATAAACAGATTGAGAAATGTATTTAAAAATCGACGGGTCTGAGCGAATTTTTGTCACTTGTTTTGTAACTATTTTAATGAATTTATTCCAACCTTTACGTACTCACTGTATATACCATCGATTTCTTTTGTATAGCAGCCTACAGCCATAAAATACCTAAGAAACATTTAGTTTAAAATACCAAGTTCCTACCATATAAATATGTCAAAGCATGCGATATTTAAATTTTATCTTGTCCAGCAACTCTAAGCTCTCGCCCGATTAGTCTTATTCTTTTTTAATATCTTTTAGTGAAATCCTGCGGGATTACGTTACGCTACGCCCGCCAAAGAGCATACTAGAGGCACGAGATAAAATGCGACCGATATTAGAACCCCCAAGGAGCTCATGCATGGGGTGAGTTCTAAGAGGGAATTAGGTTTCAGCTTCAAATGGCAGTGTCATAGATTATAGTACTCTTATAACGGCTGGCACGGAATGTCGGATAACAAAGCTCTGAAAATAAATCACTGTAAGGTATTAAGTACGTTATATCCCGTAAAACTTTCAATTTTCTGGAAATTTTCAAATCGTAATTTTCGGTACAGTTCTTATATGTGTTGTTGGAATGCCCTTTTTCGTTTTGTGCAGTTTTCTACGGTCGAACTAACTTTTATAATGAGGAGATTTTGTATTTTTTGAGGCAGAAATAAAGGCATTTGTTGCTCAACCATTCCAGTAGCTTCTGAAAAACGGCGTGTGTGTTAGCAAACGACGTATTTCAAATAGAAAGTTGTAACCACAAAATTTTTTTTTTGAATTCTCGTTTCTTTATTTTGTAATAAATAAAGAATTCAGTATATTATATTCATATTTATACTTTGATTTGAGCCCAATGAACTAATGAACGCTACGACTTGTGTTGTATCCACGGATATCCCATTAACATTGCATACCGGGTGAGTCACGAATTGCGCTCGCCCCGATATTTCCTAAAATATTTGGAATAGAAAATGGAAATTTGGAGGCCTTATTACACGACTAAAATGCCATCTTTTCAATAAAAAATCAAGTTTGGTGCACATCCGGTTTGACCGGAAATGTCCACAACTTTCGATTTTTAAATGGAATACCCTATATATTTTTACATTTTTGGAATCTAGAGGAAATTTTGAATACAATACATCCATTTTGGTCACTTTTTGATAAACATTAAAAATTTTATTAAAAAATCTATTTCTGAATCCAGAGTGCTGTGGTGCACAAAATATATTTTAGTTTGTGTGCTACGTTACTATAAAAATAAAAAGAGCAATATGATTGCATTACTTAATTCTCTAGAGGCGTTTAAAATTTTTAAATGTGATTTTTACCCACTAACTCGGTTTTTTTAAATGGGAATTTAATCGTTCACCAACATTTTTAAATACCTCATTTTCATACGAATCTAATGATACCAACATTTTGAAAATCCGCTCAGAAATATTTGAGATTTCAGCCAAAATACAATGCATGCAAGCTTTTAGAAACATGCGGCTAATAGATAATAGATTAGTGGACTTTGGAAACTAAAATGGCACATTTCTGTGTAAATCTGGTAACCTAATAACATTGGAAAAATCATAGTAGCCATTGAATGTAATAAAACAATAGCAGATGTCAGACAGATACAAAATAAAGCGTTGCGGAAATCTCTTTGAGTGAAAATTAAAGAAAATGAATAATTTTAGTAGAAATGAAAAGGTCGATATGTTACTGATATATGGAGAGCGTCTCAAAAATTCAACTGCAGCTGCAGAACTGTATCAGCAACGATATCCCAACAGACGTCATCCAAGCAGACACTTATTTGCCAGAGTGGAACAAGAATTAAGAAACGAACCCAATCAACAAGATGACCATCAAACATTTATTGTAAGTGAGGACAAAGAAATTGATGTATTAGGATTTGTGATGGTACACCCAACAACATCAACAAGGGAATTGTCAATAGAATGCGACATTAATCAGTCTTCGGTTTGCAGAATTTTAAAGAAACATAAGTTTCGGTCTTATAAATACCAAATACACCAACATCTTTATGGAGATGATAACGACAGGAGGCTAGTATATTGCAACTGGTTCTTAAATGCAGTACAACAAAACCCAGGTTTTCCTTTTCATATTTTATATTCAGATGAAAGTAGATTTACGAACCAAGGTATGTTTAACATAAATAATACTAGGTACTGTGCTCAAGAAAATCCGAGGTTGGTAGGGCGGGGGAATATTCAGGAAAGATTTGGGTTTAACTGTTGGCTTGGAGTACTTGGAGATCGAATAATTGGACCCATATTTTTTTATGGAACACTTACTGGCGAACGATATTTATTCTTTTTACAAAACCAGACAACAGAATTTCTTGACTTACTTCCTCTTGCCTATTTACAAAATCTGTTTTTCCAACAAGATGGTGCTCCCCCACATAATTCCAGAAGATTGATGGAATATTTAAACAACTTGCATGGTGAACGCCTTATCGCAAATCAAGCAACTGTACGCAGAGCCGAATTGTGTATAGAAAAAAATGGTGGACATTTTGAACAATATCTATAAGTGTCAATTTATGGTTTAATTATATTAATTATTTTAAAGATACCTACTGTTACCTAGTTTAAGTTTAATTGTTCAAACGGAATTGATTTTTATTTATTTATAGGCCCGATATGTATGTTCATTTAAATAAAACTCTGAAACCGAACTGATGTCGCATTCTATTGCAAATGTCCTTGTGGATGTAATTGTGTTTACCTCCACATACATATGCTAAACTTAATTGTAACGTTCTTTGCGCTCACAATTATTAAATGTTTGATAGCTCAAGATTGCCTATAACTACACGAGTCTGTCTGACAGCTGATATTGTTTTATTACATTCAATGGCTACTATGATTTTTCCAATGTTATTAGGTTACCAGATTTACCCAGAAATGTGCCATTTTAGTTTCCAAAGCCCACTAATCTATTATCTATTAGCCGCATGTTTCTAAAAGCTTGGTTGCATTTTCTTTTGGCTGAAATCTCAAATATTTCTGAGCGGATTTTCAAAATTTTGGTATCATTAGATTCGTATGAAAATGAGGTATTTAAAAATGTTGGTGAACGATTAAATTCTCATTAAAAAAAACCGAGTTAGTGGGTAAAAACCACATTTAAAAATTTTAAACGCCTCTAGAGAATTAAGCAATGCAATCATATTGCTCTTTTTATTTTTATAGTAACGTAGCACACAAACTAAAATATATTTTGGGCACCACAGCACTGTGGATTCAGAAATAGATTTTTTAATAAAATTTTTAATGTTTATCCAAAAGTGACCAAAATGGATGTATTGTATTCAAAATTTCCTCTAGATTCCAAAAATGTAAAAATATATAGGATGTTCCATTTAAAAATCGAAAGTTGTGGGCATTTCCGGTCAAACCGGATGTGCACCAAACTTGATTTTTTATTGAAAAGATGGCATTTTAGTCGTGTAATAAGGCCTTCAAATTTCAATTTTCTATTCCAAATATTTTAGGAATTATTGGGGCGAGCGCAATTCGTGACTCACCCGGTATATTGATATATTGATATATTAATTGATTGATTAGTCAGTACGGTAGGCATTGCTGCCCCTTCCGAATATCCAATCTGAATATTTTTATATACCGCCGCGCGCCGGGTAGGAATATAGGATGGGAAGTGTAGGTGTTTGTGAGATGTTCCTTTTAAGTTTCCATGCTTCTTTTAAATCTCCTAAGTCTTCTGTTTCTTCTATTTGTGAATCTAGCAGTGTGCATCTGCACCTGCCCGCTTGCGTCCAGATATGATTTCATGCTTCTCAGAAATTTGTGTTTTCGTTTCAGCATCAGTGCATCCATTGTGTTTGTCAAGACATACATTAGCGCGCTGTAAGAAGCTTTGATTCATTTACCGTTCCACAGGTAAGTAGCCAGTTACAGTGGAGGTGCAAGGAAGAGTCCCGAGAGAATCTTTGTTTCACCCGATCGGTCAGGGTAAAGCAAAAAAAAAAGTAAAATGTGCGAAAAATTTAAAAGCGAAATCTACGAGAACCTTTAGGACGCTCTATGTATCAAGCAGACTCCCAACAACTACTTTGACCTGAGAAATATTTTTGTATTCGTAAATAAGCCCAATATATGAACCCTGTGACAGCGACCAGTCGAAACCCTCCTGTAATTCCCTATAATTAATAAGGGTTAATAAAGGAATACTAATAGTATAGCTTATCTTTTTCGTCTATATGTATATTGGCAGCTTCCCTCTCTGTTCTGTAGGATTCCCACTTTCCAAAAACAGTTCTAGTTGGAGTTTTATTACTTTAAAGTTACAACATAGCTAATGAATATATTGCTTTATAAACACATGTTGCTCATTTGATACTAAACAACATTTAGCATTCAGCTTTCTTTACGAATAACCAACCACTTGTGAGGGTGTGAAGGTGTTTCTGTCGACGATATGTTTACTTTATTTTTGGTACTATTAACAAACACTTTACCGGTAATTTTCAATTATTAATTCGGCATGTACTTTGTTCTTCCATTATGACAGTTCACTTTACGCACAACTCTTTATTGTACATGGGCGGAGGTAAATAGAAATGCTTGTCATAAGAAAATGTATTAATTTTGATTAATTTTTGTTTATTAGATAGGCCATTTTTGTTCATTTATTCAATAACATATTTTTGAAGTATTATATCAGTTTTAGAAATAAAGTCTAAATATTTAAATGTATTGGGTTTAGTTTTAAAGTTATCCCATACTATATTGAAATATGTTATTGCTCAGCAAGGACCAACGAGAAGGTATGAACATATCCTTGCCGGGATGAGGGGATGGGACAGGTTAGATTGGCGAGGGGCAAGGATGTTAAATAGTAAAAATAAAATGTAAGTTTCTTCTAAAATAAAAATAAAAATGTAAGTTTCTTAACCAAAGCAAAGAATTAGTACAACAAAAATAAATATTTCTATAGATAAAACATAAATAAAAACAAAATTAAAACATGTCTCTAGAATAAAGTAACTTGTCAACTAAATAAAATATATTCCAAGAAATGTAACAATAAAAAAGTGAACTTCATACCTAATATAATAGCTAAATATTTTGTTCTGAAAATATATATTAAAAAAGTTAAATGCTAAAAGTTGACGCGTCCGAATCTTCACTTTCTGAAGCGGAATCATTATTCGGTTGAATTATAATCCGCAATGGGGGGTAGTGTTGGATATTGATTTTCTTTTTTAATTACATGCTTAACGCAATTTTTCCATAAATCAGTATTGTCGAGGTCATTTATTACTTCTCGTATATGATCAACTACTACCGCGGTTAACGTTGGAGAGTCATTACATTTTCGCAAACGATCCTTTAAAGTTCCTCTAACCATCTCGATAGGATTAAATATGCAATAGTACGGAGGTAACCGCAAAAGTGTATGACCGTGTATATTGGATAAGTTATCAATAACATATTCCCTTTTGAAATTCTGTTCTTTTATTCATTTCAGTAATTCGCGCTTTATTGGAACTTTTACAGGAATTTCCATATTTTTTTCTCTCATGAATTTTAAAATGCCTTCCTTGTACTGATGTTTGATATTTTATTTAATACTCGCGAGTGATAAGAAGCATTATCTAATACAATCGCCGAATTAAGCGGAATATTTGGTAAAAGCTGTTCTGAAAACCATTTTTCGCACTGCACTGGAGAAATGTTATAAAGAACTAGGTGATATATCGAGTCCACGTTGACTAATAAATGATATAACTCAAACACCGACCGACCAATCGGACTGAGGAATACCCGGGTCCCAGCCAATCGTCGCCATCTGTCCTTAAACCCAGGCCAATGACAGCACATCTCACATGTCCACGTTGACTGCTGAGAAACGATTTGCAAATTTTTTTATGCTAGTCGACCTGTCCGTTTTATTATCTTTAAACCAGTGCAGTCGTAGATGGTTCATTCAGGCTGATTACATTGCTAGTCTCGGACTCGTCTGCACAGTTTCAACTACTATTCGATTCTCGATACCATTGTTAAATACATAGGACAAAATATCAAGTTAAGTGCGCACGGTCATGTGCTTTAACACTGACCAGTTTCAATTGACTTCTTAAACACTTTACAGTTTTGTCCCACTCTGTGGCACCCCCTAGGTGCGAGTCGCATAAATTAGTAAGTAGGGATTACGCCCGACTGTATGCATTAGCATGCCTCTACACTCTGCTCTACAGAAGCCCATGTTGTGCTTTACTGGAGTTCAATTGACAGACGCTGACGGATATGACACTAAGAGTATGGTTTCTAGAAAAAAACGGATTGAGATTATTGGAATATGGGGAAATATTCCAGAAGACCTGAATGTTCAGTGACCGTTTTGGGAGGTATCTAAGGACCCAGTAAATGGTGGAGGAGTCGGTTTTAAGTCTGTTCAACTCCTATTAAGTTCAGATAATTTCCAAGTATAAAGTAATAAATACGTGGAAAGTATCATTAAATAAGATTGTGAGAGATATTTCTTGAAGAATTTGAAGCGTCTAATCAAGTTAGCGTAAACAGCCGAGAATAATGAGAGCGAGAAACACAGGGCGTTTTGCTGCGCGCTAAACGAGGACAGAGCGGAATCTGCAGTAAAGGGGCACACGGTCGTTAGCTCCAGGGGTGTATTAGGACAAAGACAGGAGCAAACGACTGTTTGTTTTGATATATAAGGAATAAATGTTGTGTCACGTTTTTTAGGCTTTAGTCCTACCCAGTTGTTATTTTCAATATTCATGAAAGTTCTATGACTTTAGGGTATTGAGTGTTTAAAATTTAAATATCTCTTGGTATGTGTTGGATTTCTACAAACTGTTGTTTCAGCTGTACTATTTACTCTTTGAATTAAAACGTAAAAGCGGTAGTTCATTTCTCTGTTCTACTTCTAATATAAATGGCTGACAGCCTTCCATCTGCTCTAAGAAAGTCGACCGTTTTGCCTACGTGATTTTTTAATCAAAACTTTTTATTGTATAATAAATATTCTCATGAAATCATATGAATAAAACGGAAGCCTGGCAGCTGGCCGCGGGGGCGTTTGGTGGCGGTGGGTTTCTAACTCCCGGTTTCGGGGGCGGCCGGTGGGGGTGGGGTATAAACCCCCACGCTCTCGTAGTCCTCTGCCAGACTTTCGTTTCATTCATCTGCTACGACAAAAGAATGTTATTTTTTTTACTACTTATCACGTTTTAGTACACGAAATCTACAGCATAAAAAGCAGGCAGATAAGTTCAAACGACTTATTCACGATATTATCCATCGTGTCTGGATTCATTCTGGCTAGTTTACCTTCCCTTTAGACTATATGTATAACAGCTCGAGACATCAAGATCAAATAATTGTATTTCATTAAAGAAGGACGTTATACGCTTGATAATTTTGTTCTAATTTTATACAGTGTGTCTCACTGTCTGTATGTGCATTAACTAAAAAAACCACTTGACGGAGAGCAGTCAAATTTGGTAGGTAGTAGACTCTACTGTCAGCGAAGAAATGGTTAAACATTCACTGGAAAATATACAGGGTGAACCGTCTAAAGGGAATAAATAATGAAAACATTTTTTTTTGCTCACATTTTAAATTTCCACGTTTCATGACACGCTGAACCTAATTCAGAAAAAAAAATTGGAAATTGTTTTCACCAACATTTTTGAAAAATTCCTTACCACTAAAATAGATGAAATTTTTTTTTCTTTGTTCAAATTTGAAATTCCCACGTTTCATGGCATTCCAAACGTATTTTAAAAAAATTGAAATTTTTTTTACCAACATTTTTGAAAAAAAAATTACCTCTAAATTAGATGGATTTTTTTTTTAATTTCAACGTTTCATAGCGTTCTAAACCTGTTAAAAAAGAAATTAGCTATTTTTTTTACCATTTTTGAAATTATTTTGCCACTAAAATAGATGGATTTTTTTTTGTCCAAATTTAAAATATCCACGTTTCCATGACATTCTAAACCTAATCAAACAAATTTAAAAAAAAAATAATTTATTTATCACCACTTACTATAGAATAGAATAGATTTTTTTTCCTCAAAATTAAAACTTTCACGTTTCATGACATTCTAGACCCATTTCAGAAGAAGAAATAAATTGAAAATTTTTTTACCAACATTTTTCAAAAATTTCAACAAATGGATGGGTAGACATGAACTTATAATGTGGCCAGCTAGAAGTCCCGATCTCACGCCGCTTGACTTTTTTTGAAGGGCTATATAAAAAATTTCCAGAAATTTTATTCCGACGAGTAGAGCCAATTAAAATAATTGAAAAATGCTCCATCATTGTCAATGCCTACTTAACATTTTCCGGTCAGTTTGTAATTTATAAATTATCGACGTTTTAATAAATATTAGAAAAACTATAGAAGATAGCCATGTGAAATATTATATTCTAAAAATCAGAGGGAAATGAGGATTATGATTCTCGAGTTAGATATAGGGCGTTCTATTTAAAAAATCAAGTAACACCCTAAAATCTAATCTCTAACACCCTGTTAGATTTAGACGTCATTATTTTCTCAACATGACGCGTAAAAACTTGCTAAAAAGTTATTTAATTTGGTTTTTGAAATTCTCGAAAAACCAAGTTAGAGGCGGGACATTTACGATGAATCGCCCTGTACAGGGCGATTGAGATCTTATATAACAAGATCTAATTAAATTGAATTTAAATTTTAAGTGACCTTTTTTGGGGATGGATTAGTAAAAGATTTTATTGTATATTCATCGTCGATCATGTCTAGTGGTGCGGTGCAGTCAGGGAGAAAAGGAATAAATCAAGTTTGTAAAAATGAGCGAGAGATAAAAATAATAAATTATTGCGAGAACTGGATCTGAAGATTCCATTATCGAAATTAAAGAACTTACTCGATTTAGTCATTTTATAAAAATCAAATCGAATTGTCAAGCGGCTCAATATCCGGACTAACACCGATATAAAACATATTTTTTATTTCCCATTATCCCCCAATAATATTTCTCGGGCCACACAAATTCGGCGTATAGAAATTCAATACGGCTTCGGGACTGTGTAGCGGTGAAGCAAGGCGATGTTCTGGACTAAATAATGCGGAAAGGAGGGTCGATTACATAAGAATCGAATTTCCGGAGTTGCCTGTATAACAGAGTACTTCATTTTACCGAAAATTTGGTAATTGTTAGGTGCTATAACGTCGCTAACAAACACCCACAGCAATTGGTCAGTATCGGTATACTTAAATATAATATATGTTTTTTTACGAGAATTTATAGACAGTAAAGTTTGTTTTTCTTGATATCAATCTGGGAAATTCACACGGAGTGATCGCCAGTGGCGAGTAAACTGTTATGTTTTATGTAAATTATATTATATTGCAATTTTAGAGTTAAATGTCGCCAATGCTAGTCGAAGACACAAAAATATGAAGATGTGCAATGAAACTAGATGTAGATTGTTGACAGGTTGCTCGACTCTTTAGTCCTTCGACCTAAACGATCTTTTGTGAATTACCCTGCATTTAGTTATTACTCAGGATTCAAGCTCAACCTTTTTACAAAGCTTGTGATTTTCCTGTGAGCTCATTTTTCTATGTCTTCAGGTGTTAATTCCAACGCACCTATGATTTTTTTTTGAAATAATGATGATATCCGTAGTAAAACAAATATGTACCCACCTAACTAAAAACTATTAATCCACGGCCCAACAATAAATTTGCAAAAAAAGAAATTGCCATTGGTTTTAAGCCAGTGAATATAACGGGTGAGTCACGAATTGCGCTCGCCCCGATATTTCCTAAAATATTTGGAATAGAAAATTGAAATTTGGAGGCCTTATTACACGACTAAAATGCCATCTCTTCAATAAAAAATCAAGTTTGGTGCACATCCGGTTTGACCGGAAATGCCCACAACGTTCGATGTTTAAATGGAACACCCTATATATTTTTACATTTTTGGAATCTAGACGAAATTTTGAATACAATACACCCATTTTGGTCACTTTTTGATAAACATTAAAAATTTTATTAAAAAATCTATTTCTAAATCCAGAGTACTGTGGTGCCCAAAATATATTTTAGTTTGTGTGCTACGTTACTATAAAAATAAAAAGAGCAATATGATTGCATTACTTAATTCTCTAGAGGCGTTTAAAATTTTTAAATGTGATTTTTACCCACTAACTCGGTTTTTTTAAATGGGAATTTAATCGTTCACCAACATTTTTAAATACCTCATTTTCATACGAATCTAATGATACCAAAATTTTGAAAATCCGCTCAGAAATATTTGAGATTACAGCCAAAATACAATGCAACGAAGCTTTTAGAAACATGCGGCTAATAGATAATAGATTAGTGGGCTTTGGAAACTAAAATGGCACATTTCTGTGTAAATCTGGTAACCTAATAACATTGGAAAAATCATAGTAGCCATTGAATGTAATAAAACAATATCAGCTGTCAGACAGATACAAAATAAAGCGTTGCGGAAATCTCTTTGAGTAAAAATTAAAGAAAATGAATCATTTTAGTAGAAATGAAAATGTCGATATGTTACTGATATATGGAGAGCGTCTCAAAAATTCAACTGCAGCTGCAGAACTGTATCACCAACGATATCCCAACAGACGTCATCCAAGCAGACACTTATTTGCCAAAGTGGAACAAGAATTAAGAAACGAACCCAATCAACAAGATGACCATCAAACATTTATTGTAAGTGAGGACAAAGAAATTGATGTATTAGGATTTGTGATGGTACACCCAACAACATCAACAAGGGAATTGTCAATGGAATGCGACATTAGTCAGTCTTCGGTTTGCAGAATTTTGAAGAAACATAAGTTTCGGTCTTATAAATACCAAATACACCAACATCTTTATGGAGATGATAACGACAGGAGGCTAGTATATTGCAACTGGTTCTTAGATGCAGTACAACAAAACCCAGGTTTTCCTTTTTATATTTTATATTCAGATGAAAGTTGATTTACGAACCAAGGTATGTTTAACAGAAATAATACTAGGTACTGTACTCAAGAAAATCCGAGGTTGGTAGGGCGGGGGAATATTCAGGAAAGATTTGGGTTTAACTGTTGGCTTGGAGTGCTTGGAGATCGAATAATTGGACCCATATTTTTTTATGGAACACTTACTGGCGAACGATATTTATTCTTTTTACAAAACCAGACAGCAGAATTTCTTGACTTACTTCCTCTTGCCTATTTACAAAATCTGTTTTTCTAACAAGATGGTGCTCCCCCACATAATTCCAGAAGAGTGATGGAATATTTAAACAACTTGCATGGTAACCGCCTTATCGCAAGTCAAGGTCATATCAGGTGGCCTCCTAGGTCACCTGAATAACACCCCTCGACTATTATGTATGGGGCACTCTCAAAAATAAAGTTTATAAAACTTCTTCAAATACCCGTGAAGAGCTGCAAAATAAAGTTGTACGGGCTCTTAATGAAATAACGCCGGCTGAATTGCGTAGAGCCATTCAAGCAACTGTACGCAGAGCCGAATTGTGTATAGAAAAAAATGGTGAACATTTCGAACAATATCTATAAATGTCAATTTATGGTTTAATTATATTAATTATTTTAAAGATACCTACTGTTACCTAGTTTAAGTTTAATTGTTCAAACGAAATTGATTTTTATTTTTTTATAGGCCCGATATTTATGTTCATTTAAATAAAACTCCGAAAACCGAACTGATGTCGCATTCTATTGCAAATGTCCTTGTGGATGTAATTGTGTTTACCTCCACATACCTATGCTAAACTTAATTGTAACGTTCTTTGCGCTCACAATTATTAAATGTTTGATAGCTCAAGATTGCCTATAACTACACGAGTTTGTCTGACAGCTGATATTGTTTTATTACATTCAATGGCTACTATGATTTTTCCAATGTTATTAGGTTACCAGATTTACACAGAAATGTGCCATTTTAGTTTCCAAAGCCCACTAATCTATTATCTATTAGCCGCATGTTTCTAAAAGCTTGGTTGCATTGTATTTTGGCTGAAATCTCAAATATTTCTGAGCAGATTTTCAAAATTTTGGTATCATTAAATTCGTATGAAAATGAGGTATTTAAAAATGTTGGTGAACGATTAAATTCCCATTTAAAAAAACCGAGTTAGTGGGTAAAAATCACATTTAAAAATTTTAAACGCCTCTAGAGAATTAAGTAATGCAATCATATTGTTTTTTTTTTATTTTTATAGTATCGTAGCACACAAACCAAAATATATTTTGGGCACCACAGCACTCTGGATTCAGAAATAGATTTTTTAATAAAATTTTTAACGTTTATCAAAAAGTGACCAAAATGGATGTATTGTATTCAAAATTTCCTCTAGATTCCAAAAATGTAAAAATATATAGGGTGTTCCATTTAAAAATCGAAAGTTGTGGGCATTTCCGGTCAAACCGGATGTGCACCAAACTTGATTTTTTATTGAAAAGATGGCAAATTTCAATTTTCTATTCCAAATATTTTAGAAAATATCGGGGCGAGCGCAATTCGTGACTCACCCGGTATACATTCTGAGAAAGAACTGTATTAAATTCAGTAAATAAGTTTAAAAGTACCTCATTTAAATATTGTTAACAAAGCAGGAACATACAGATAATATTTGTTGAGGTAAATTCGACATCAAATGTTGCTACCGCAACCGTTACAGTTAGAAACATTCCCGGAATGCCCGATAAAATTCGTTTACCGTCGGGACCGTTTTGAGGAGATAAAATACCTACTCCACTGACAAAGACAAAACTAAGTGATGAAACAAGAAGCGCTTATCTTGAGAATGCGGCAAATGTTGTCTAGAGGAGACATTATACCCTTAGACACTCGTGCAGGATTAAAGGAGCGCGTCTCATTAGTGGCAAGACAACTGCGAGATAATAAGCATAAAATAGACACAAGCAAGACACTCCAACAAACTAAGGATGCTATTATACCAAAGAGTTACTGTGATGTGATACTAAACGGCGCGGCGTGCAATTGCGAGGCAATTGATGAGTATTGGATCCGATGTATCGGATGATCTTCCTTAGGTATGCTTTTGAACTAAGCTGACAAAATCTCACGTTAACATGATATCTAATAGCCGCGTCATTTTAGCATTTTACTTCTAAAATTTAAGGTACATGGTCAATTGACTTCATTTTTGTCGCAAAGAGTTCAGAAAGATATTTAGAAAAAACAGTACCCTTTATTTTTTGACGGAAATGTTTGGTTTCATTTTTTTTGTCCAATAATTGGCCAATTCAATTAAATTAATTGAAAAATTTGTTATCATACACAATATAAGATTATACGAAAATGGTTACTCGGAGTTTCGTGGGGTCGCTGATCACGAATCTGACGTCCAATTTGGAAAATTCAAAATGGTGGACGGGACCGGAAATCGGGCCATTTTCCAGTAAAAATGAGAATGGATATCTTGGCTTAAAAATCTGTACTCGGGGATTTTTTCGAGGTCGCCGATTACGAATTCGAGGCCTAGTTTGGTAAATTCAAAATGGCGGACCGGAAATAGAGTCAATTTCTCAGGAAAAAGTCGTATTTGTTTCGTTTTTGGGCTGAAAATGAATACTCGGAGGTGTTTGAGATCGCTGATCTCGAATCAGAGGTTCAGTTTACGAAATTCAATATGCCGGACCGGAAGAACAGCCAATTTCTCTGGAAAAACTCGTATTCTTTTATTTTTTGGGCTGAAAGTGGGAACTCGGGAGTTTTCGTTATTGCTGATAAAGAATATGATGTCCAGTTAGGGAAAATTCAAAATGGCTTACCGGAAGTACTGTTTTTCAGGAAAAACTCAAATTTTTCATATTTTCAGCCCAAAAAAGAAAAAAATACAAGGTTTTGCTGAGAATCTGGCTCTACTTCCGGTCCGCCATTTTGAATTCTCTCTAACTGGGCATCGGATTCGTTATCAGCGACCACGATAACCCCCAAGTTTCCATTTTCAGCCGAAAAACGAAAAAAATACGAGATTTTCCTGAAGAATCCAACACAATTTCGCGCGATTTCCCACAGTTCTAACCGAGTTTATTTGAGATTTCCTAGGGGCCACTTAAACGCGTCTGCCTTCGTCCCCGACCGAACTCGAACTACGACTAACTGCAGATAGCAATTATCTAAACAAAATAATCCTATTCATTAAAATACCAAGTCAGTACGGCAATTGTTTTGTCCGTAGGTGCCGGTTTTACAGATTAATGGTGTAAGTATTGAATTGTGATTTTTAGATGTTTAGAAATATTGAAATTACTAAAGTGAATCTGTATTGTTTACATTTTTTTCATGAAATTTCATTTGGCTGTCCCAACGTGGGGTCAGTCCCGTGCTGGGACAACAAAATGAAGTATAATTTAAAAAAGATGAAATAAATGAGATTTAGAACAGTAATGTTTAAATAAATTTGGTTTTATTGATTTTAATTTTAAAACTGGTTGTTATTGATATGACCTCTAGTGGGCGCCACACACCGAATTATTATGAAAATTATATCTCACTCCGACGACTCGGCCAGCCATCTGGCACTTGACTGCTTATTCACAGTGTGACTTGAAATTTACACTTTCTAATACAACTCACAGGAATTATGGAATTAAAATATGATATATCTATTGTTATTAATCAAATTGAGCTGACATTTTTCTGGCTGTAATAACGTTACACTTTATAATCAGAAATAAATGATGGAAACAGCCATATCGCTAAATGACTCTAAATTGTGTTTTAGTGACATATTAATTGTAATTGATATATTTTGGGACATAAAAACTTACTATTTTATTTTTGGTAGGTAGTGAGTGGACTACCCACCGTACGCTTATGTACCGCTGACGCCTCCGGGCTAATACGAAACTAAATGCTCCTTCTATTCGCACAGTATTACATCTCAGGTGTTGTTAGACAGACACAAGACTTAACTAGTCGGTTTAACTTGTTGTTCCATTGCATAAACTAGAGTTTAATTTTGTCAAAGTTTGCATTCTAGATTGTGGCAGGCCTCGCTCGATGCGCGCCGGGATGCTGCATATATCTCTGAGAGAAGTTTGTTCTAATTTTCCTTCCTAAAACTTTCGCAATATTTCATGTTGTTCCGCATATAATGGATACGTAGTTTGCTTGCACGCTAAGAGCTTTGTACACGACATGGGATGCAGTTTCAGCAACTTCATTGTTAGTTGAAGCGAAACGTTTCAGAAAGTCATTTCATTCGATTGCGAGATTATACATGATGAGAGATATGCTGATCGCTGATGGTTACTTAGCTTTTAAAGAATATATACAGAGATTGATTTGAAAAAAATGTAAATCACCTGTAACCCAGTCAAAATAGACAAAAAAAAGTTGATTGAAACTTCGTAATAATTCGCATAGAGTTGGAAATTGGTACAGACGTTAAATACACTAATAGAGATGAAATGTTAAAAGTTCCCACCGATCCTATGTCAGTAAGATGTCAACAAGCTGTCAAGTATCACCCAGATGTGAAAAGTTGATATTAATTACATATTTATTCAACCTGGCCATTAAATCTAACATATTCCCCGATTCACTCAAATGTTCTAAGATAATTCCTGTATATAAATAAGGTGAAAAAAACAATATTGAGAATTACAGACCCATAACGATTATTAACAATTTCTCCAAAGCTTTCGAAACTTTGCTGTATGAGCCAACATTTTCTTATGCAAAGGATCGCATTACTGAATACCAGCACGGTTTCTTCAAGGGACGATCTACCTCAATCATTTTTTTTTGGATTAGCCAATTTATAACTGGTGCTATCGACGCAAACTCACAAGTTGACGTAATTTATACAGACTTCACTAAAGCATTTGACAGACTTAACCACAGTATTTTTTATTCAAAATTTCAACAATTTGGTTTCTCAAAAAATCTGCTATCATTCTTCAAATCATATCTTGAAAACAGACACCACCACATTAAATGCTGTGGTCAGCGGTCTCTAGAATTTGTTTCCACTTCAGGCGTACCCCAGGGTTCAGTGTTAGGTCTTGTATTTTTCAATATTTTCATTAATGACATCACAGTAGAACTGGGTGTCAATTGTCTCTTATACGCAGACGATATGAAGTTGTACAATAAAGTAAATGATGTTACTGATTGTGTCGCTCTACAAACGGCCCTTGATAAAGTAAATGAATGATGTAATTTGAACAAACTGCAGTTGAACGCAAGAAAGTGCAATGTTCTAACTTTTACCAATAAACATCAGCTGGTCGAATTTAATTATTGTTTAGAAGATTCAGTGCTTACACGTCCATCAACCTTCCGCGATCTCGGTGTAACATTTGATAATAAACTAAACTTTAATTATCAAAATATAAACACCATAACCAATGAAAGTTTTAGAACACTGGGATTTATAACACGATGTTCTCATGATTTTAACGACAGTAACACGCTGAAACTACTATATCAGTCTTTTGTTCGATCAAAATTAGAATACTCGTCAATTATTTGGTCTCCTTACTACAATATACATATACAAAATATAGAGAGAATTCAGAGACGTTTCTTAAAAACTCCAAGTTACAAGGAGGACGGTGTCTATCCTGCTATTGGTTTTCCCCAGACTGCACTTTTAAACAGATTTTCGCTTTCGAGTTTGGAGACTCGCCGAACTATTTCACAACAAATATTTCTTTTTAAAGTAATACATAATATAACGGATTGTAGTGCTATCTTAAGTTTACTAAATTTTCGAACACCTAGACCAGGTTCCAGACAAAACTCTTTATTCTATCTGCCGACCCCCAGAACTAACGTACAGAAATTTTCGCCATTGTACAAAATGTGTGAGAACTATAATAGTCTTCAAGACCAGTTTGATATATTCCACTGCAATGTAGCTGAGATAAAGAGATTAACTGTATAAATTAAAACACGTTACCACATTTCTGTTTATATTCTTTTAATATTTTTTAATATATCTGTATGTACTTATCATCTCCTGCCCTGTAATTGGAATGCCTTGTTGGGCAGTGTATTGTTAAATATATAAATAAATCGCGGTACTGATACAAAAGGTCTCTTTTGAGGAAGAAACTGCGGATGTCACTTGATTCTCTCATGTCAACATCCTATGTGAAGAATACTAGAGCTTAGATGTAACGTATTTGGATATTCTCCTTGGCTAAGTTAGCATTTAACTCCTATAAAATCTACAAAAATGATGCGGTTTTAGAGCCATTTTTTACTAAAGAATTTTGTGCAGTTTCACACGTTCGTCCATTTTTACACACTAACTTTTTTTTTTGAGGATCACTTTTTTTTTTTTGGTGGGCCCTTTTGTTGCTTAATCATAATCGATCGTGGATTATGCCTACTGGGTAAACTACCTTAAAAGAATTTGCCAAGTATACTACCTCATAGGTGGCGCGGAAATGAGTGCATGTTATGGAGAATACTACGTTTCCTACTTTCGAAATCGCGATATCTCGTGAATGATGATTCGTACGAAAAAGTATTGAAACAGTATAAATAATGAAAATACAGAAAAAAGTTTTCAACAAAATTTGTAGCTCGTTTCTTTCTACATAATAGGTCTTTACAAATTTTTGTCTTACTTATGCCGTTTAGGAAATAAATCCAGTTTTCCACTTACAGTTTTGAGCCTCTCAGAAATGCGCGGAAAATGAGAATTCTCTGGGAGTTTCGTACGACCGGACATATCGATCGATAATTATTACTATTCAGAGCCGCTAAAAAAATGAAAATAACGTAAAATGTAGTCTCAGCTTTAATGTGGAACTAATCACAAAATTCATATAAATTTTTATCATAGAGAAAGAAGTGTTAGAAGATGGCTTAGTTAACTTTATACAGTTGATTTATTCACATCTTTGAGTTTTATGCATCCTGCCTATTTCCCCTGCAACAATGGGTGCTTTTTCACTGCATGGATTCGATTCCAGGCACTTTAATTTATATTTAGTGAAAATTTCATTGAAGAATGTTAAGAAACAAATAAGTTGTATATGTTTTACTGTATAATTGTGCATTTTCTGAACGTGTATGAATAATGCAGACAAATTCAAAAGGTACTGCGCGCATTTAAAAAACTCTAAAAGTCGTTCGAAAGAATATGTTTTATTGTACTTATAATCCAAAAATTAAGACTGTTCTATTATTATTACTTAAGATAGCGAATTGAACTCCAAAATTTGGAGATAATTGGTCGATGAGAAATATACCCTCTACTTTAATCGCAAGGCATATTTTTCCAAAAAAAGTAATTGCAATAAAATGTTAATTGGATTAATATATCATTATATAAGAATATATAAGCAAAATGAATTATCATTCTAACGACTCCCGGCAAAGATATGAATAAATCTGTGGATCAACTGTAAAAAGTTCACTAAGCCATCTTCTGACACTTTCTCTCTTTGATAAATTTTTTTATGAATTTTGTGATTAGTTCCACATTAAAGCTGAGACTTTTCTCTACATTTTATGTTATTTTCATTCTTAGGGGCTCTGAATAGTAAGAATTATCGATAGATGAGCCCGGTCGTACGACACTCCTGGAGAATTCTCATTTTTCACGCATTTCGAAGCGGATTAAAACTATAAGTGGAAAACCCGATTTATCTTCTAAACGGCTTAAGTAACACAAAAATTTGTAGAGACCTTTTTTGCAGAGACAAGTACGAGTTACAACTTTTGTTTGGAACTTCTTTCTCTATTTTCATTATTTTGGCCGCTAGAGCAAAAATACCGAAAATCAAAAAGTTTTTCCTAATTTTTTTGAATTTTCCCGGAACTTGGAAGTGCAAAGAATGCATCATCTCATTCTCCAGGTTATTACCTACTTAAATCTCAGAGATGATCCTTTTATTAATTTTTGTTACCCTAAATTGTTAATTTGCCTGTACTATATCGTTCACGAGGAGTATACGAAAAACTGATATTTGTAACATTTGACCTTGAATAGAATGCTTAACCGACATGGGATCGGTAGGGACTTTTGATATTTCATTTCTAACTGTGTATTCAAAGTCTGTTTGACTGGATTACTGGTCTGACATAAATATTTTTAAATAGAGTTGAACATTTTTTTGTATTTTTTTCCCACTATCGTATTTATACGAATCTGTGGTACATTCCCTAACAGTTTTTCAAATAAGACCTGATGTACCCTGCATAATCAATTGCACTCCATTGCAAGACAGTTAACGAATTTTCTGATCGTAAAGAAACATCACTAGGTATACGGTATACAAAGATCTTACTCTTTCCTCATCTGTGTTTGTCATAAATATCTCGAGTGATTGGGATTATAACGCCGAACTTTAAATTACTTGGGGGGTTCGATGAAAGGAAGTCCCTTTAACAAAAATAAGCGCTGGCATTTAGTGACCCGATCAATTATACATATGAGAACCCAGCAGAGGTCTCGAACTTCCAACGCGGACTACAAAAGGGAATCTTATTGACTTTGTAGGGAGAAGACTAAGTAAGATTTCCAACGTAGAGCGCCAGTGCCAGTGTCGTAGGCAAAGGTCTCCTCACAAACCTAATGGGGACTTGGTTTCGGCGGAATTGTCTGAATATTTGGTATATTGCAGCTTTTGTCATCCCGAACAAAAGTCTCTATGACCACGATGCTCCATATTATTTAGTATTTTGGCTTCAATGGAGCACTATAGCTCCATGGCTCCACCATAAGTTACTATTTTGAGTAGTTTTATAACATTTTTACAACGCAATTTTTGATTATTGAAATATCTAACTTTGTATTGAAACACATTCTTTATAGGATTTTGCAAACAGCAGAGAAAATAACTATCTATGAGAACTAAAAGAAAAGCTATGTGTAAAAATATTAATGAAATCTTTGCATTCTTTCGATAACCTGAATTCTGGGTGTGCTAGCAAACTAAAATCCTAAAATAAAATATAATTTCTTATTTGAAAATTCTCATTTAACACCTAGCATCCACAGAGTCCCATACGCCTATGCAGATTAAACTAGCATCTACATAACCACCTACAGTAATGAAGATTTAGTTAGAAATGAGAACAAAGGCCTAAAATAAATTTATTTATTACGAATACGAATACTATAATGTTTTAAAACTACCTATTTTAAAACATTGTAATCTGAGCAAAGGTAAACCATGTATGTATGAGACTGATTTATTACAGGTGTTTGTTTGCTTCGTTAAAACTCTAGCAAGCAGTTGATTTTATGAAGGTTCGACCCGAAACTTAGTGATTTCAAAGCATATTAGATTTATAGCCCATTAACAACTACCTCACATTAATTCCATAAAGCAATGGTAAAACCACAACATTTGCTTAGTTTCTATAAAACTTGAACTTAACAGCTATAAAGTTTTATAGAAGGCCTGACAAATACCTTGATAAGTCAATTGTAAGCCATTAAAGACTAAAAGAGAATTTAGTTTTAATGTAAGTTCTTGAAGGCCTTTTTAAAACTATTTCTAAGTGCATTTGGCATTTAATAAGTCAGGCATATAACAGTGGTTTATGAGCTAGCCATTATAAAGCACTGATAAAACCTAAATAAATCTAAACAGCATTTAAATTGTTACTTGGGTTCGTTTCCATTCCAGTAGAGTTAATTTACAAACAAAACAAAAAAGTTGTTAAACTTAGACAAACTATTTAAAAAAAAAACAATTTCAGTTCAATAATTTTGTCCATAACTGTATATTGATTTTCTTTGATTTTTTTTTTGGCAAATATTTTCTGTTTGACTTTCATAGGAGCCATAACAGTTTCCAGTGTCGTTTTCACATTTAAATACAAAAGTTTTAGTAAAAATCGGTAAAGTTATTTACACAGAACTTCCCTCGTTATTTGTGCATGGCGGTCACTCTAAAAAATTATTAATTACGAAATGACATTGAGAATAATAATCGGAATATAGTTATTGCTATTATTACAAAAAAACCTGATAACTTTTGGTCAAAAAAATATACAGAGTGCTCATCCAACAGCAAAAGTTCAATACTAAATAACAGGTGCCAAATATGGAAGGCTTGCACAAATACCTTTACAAATGTCCACCATGACTGAATTATTTCTTGGGATGCCATTATTCAATAAAAGTATATAATAGGTGCATATGCCAAATATTATTGCCATCTGTCACATTTTCAATCCCACATTCACGTAATGGAGTGGAAGTAGTGGTGATTAAAAAATATAGAAAATTTTCAAAACTTTTTTTTCGAAATAGGTTTGGAATGTCATGAAACGTGGAAATTTTAAATTTGAGCAAAAAAAAATATTTCGTCTATTCTATAATAGCGATAAATAGATTACCTAAACATGTTTTCAAATTTTTTAAAAAAATTTTCAAAAACATTTTAAAATTTGTTTGAATAATTTTAGAATGCCATGGACACGTGGAAATTTTAAATCTGAACAAAGAAAAAAAAATTCCGTCTATTTTAGTGGTAATTTTTTTTTAATTTTTAAAAAAATTTCATTTTTTTTAAATAGATTTAGAATGTTATGAAACGTGGAAATTTTAAATTTGAAGAAAGAAAAAAAATTTCAAAAATGTTGGTGAAAAAAATTTTCAATTTTTTTTTTCAGAAATAGGTTTAGCGTGTCATGAAACGTGGAAATTTTAAATTTGAGCAAAAAAAAATGTTTTCACCATTTATTTTGTTTAGACCCTGTATATTTTCCAGTGAAAATTCTACCATTTCTTCGCTGACAGTAGGGTGAACTACCTACCAAATTTGACTGCTCTCCGTCAAGTAGTTTTTTAGTTAATGCACCAACAGACAGACAGACAGACTGACGGAATTGAAAAACCTATATTTTCGTAATCTACGTGATCTGAAACGTCAGAATCCGAAAAAATCTCGGAGGGTGATTTTTTCTCGAATACAATACTTCCCTTCGGTATGCGAGGGAAGTAAAAATGCAACCTTTTAGGCGTCTTGATCCACGACAGTCTCCGACAGCCTAAAACGGTAAGGGTAAATCTTAAAGTTGGGATAAGTAATCATCATGAATTTTTAATACGCCTGCCTACAGTTTCTTTACTTTTTCTTTGGCCCTAATGAAACTGTACACGTGTACACTTTACATTACGTATTATAATGTTATTAGAAAGAAAAACTTGAGTATTCCTAGTGGTCCGTAATAAGTCGAGGCAATCCGTGGCCACGCAAGTACAAGACACCGAGCAAGGGTCTCGGAAAATCAATAATTCGTCTGCCAGTGGCGCACAGCGTGGGGCAACGAATCGTGCGAACTAAAAAATACTTTATGGTCTAGACGTCAGTATAAATCTGTGCCTTCCGGGTGCATATTATGTTTTTATCTACTGACATATTATATTATGATAGTTGTGTTCGTGTTCTAGATACTATGTAAGGATAATAGTAGAGTGCTTGCGTTGACAAAAGTCGCTTAGTTTTTCATCCCATTGACACGTTTGGAGTAAAATGTATGACTTTGGCTATACCCTGTAGATTAGGAATCCACGCGTAAAAAATCGTCGTGAATATAAGGACACAAATAAGAATGTTCTAACTAACCACGCCATGAACCTTATTATATCCAAAAATCATTAAGTTCTCTGTAGAATTTCTATTTTAAAAAGAAATAAAGAAACGAACGTTCACATAGGCTTATATGGCAGTTAAAACCAAATATCCTCATTTCCTCCTTTCGGCTACGGCTGAAAATTAATTATTTTTCGTGTACTTTTCTCTTCACACGACGATATCTCCTAAACGATTATAAAATATTTGCCATATTTTCAAGATTACAATAGTTCTTATATCAGATTTTTCGAGAATCTAATAACCATGATATTTAATAATGTGTAACGTGATATCATTTTCGAAGCTTATCAGCGGTATAGTTCCTTGCAGATTCTCGCTTTCCCACTACTTTAAGACTATTTCAACAACCCGCACTACCCACCCGCAATGGCCCGTCGTTAAATAGATGAAAGTACTGTAACACTCGTGGTTTACAATATTTTGAAATTTGTGTCTTGAAAATGATTACTATGGAATAAATATATTTGTTGAATATTAATTCAGTGTTATATGGACCTACATAAAATTATTGTGTAATAAGATGAACACATAAGAAACTCCCTAGTTCACTGTTTGCTAGATATATGTGTTTTTTCAATAAACTTTATTATTATTATTTATTATTTGTGGCATTATCTTAATTTTTTTCCTTCTTCAATTCTTTGGGACTTCCTGCCACATGTATGTTTTCTTTTTAAGCGGTGCTAGGGAAATCTACAAAATATATCACAATTAACCAGTATGTTACTGGTAAATAACCTCTGCGCCTGTGACGTTTACGTCGAAGGATCAGTTAGAGGTTGGTTTTTTAAATAAACAACACAAATAAGTATAAAAACTTGAAATTAAATATTTCGCCGACGTTTCGGAAATCTAATCTGTTTCCTTTTTCAAGGCTTTTTTTGAAAAATCTTTTTTTTTGCTGCGTATGACAAATACACAGCTCTAAGAATGTTTGTTATATTCAATATCCATAGATATACTTACTATTTACATAGAACTGTTGATATAGTTAACAGTTTTTTAGTTTTTGTACAATGTTAAGTTTGTGAAGTTCTTCTTTTAACATTGGCAGCCTAGTTGTACAGACATCTACGGAACAATTCGACACGCAACTATCCTCATTCAATAATGTTATCGCGGATTCGTTAATTTTTCTTTTTTTGCTATCTGCCTCTTTTGTTAAAATTTTTGTCGAGTCCCAGTTCATTCTATGTCCGTTCTCCCACGCGTGTTCACAGATCTTGGACCTCTGAATTTCATTGTTTCTGATATAATTTTGATGTTCGCCCAATCTTACACTAAAACGTCTAGTTGACTCACCCACGTATTGTTTGTTGCACTCACACGGAATACTATAAATGCAGTTTTTTGAATTTTGCTCGTGGTTCTTCGGTTTCGTCTTTTTCAGAATAGATAAGTGTTGCTTGCTTACTTGTTTGAAATACCGTGCTAACCTGAAAAACGTTACACACCGTTAATTCCTTATGTATGCGGATTATTCGAAAAGTTGCGCCGCATCGGTGATATATTTGATATTAGGACGGTATTTCAAAACACTTTAAGATCTATTCTGACAAAGACGAAACCGAAGAACCACGAGCAAAATTCAAAAAACTGCATTTATAGTATTCCGTGTGAGTGCAACAAACAATACGTGGGTGAGTCATCCAGACCTTTTAGTGTAAGATTAGGCGAACATCAAAATTATATCAGAAAAAATGAAATTCAGAGGTCCAAGATCTGCGAACACGCGTGGGAAAACGGACATAGAATAAACTGGGACTCGGCAAAAATTTTAACAAAAGATGCAGATGGCAAAAAAAAAGAAAAATTAAAGAATCTGCCATAATATTATTGAATGAGGATAGTTGCGTGTCCAATTGTTCCGTAGATGTCTGTACAACTTGGCTGCCAATGTTAAAAGAAGAACTTCACAAACTTAACATTGTACAAAAACTAAAAAACTGTTAACTATATTTACATAGAAATAGTAAGTATCTATGGATATTGAATATAACAAACATTCTTAGAGCTGTGTATTTGTCATACACAGCAAAACATATTTTTCAAAAAAAGCCTTGAAAAAGGAAACAGATTAGATTTCCGAAACGTCGGCGAAATATTTAATTTCAAGTTTTTATACTTATTTGTGTTGTTTATTACAAAAAAACCAACCTCTAACTGATCCTTTGACGTAAACGTCACAGGCGTATAGGTTATTTACCAGTAACATACTGGTTAATTGTGATATATTATGTAGATTCCCCTAGCACCGCTTAAAAAGAAAACATGCATGTGGCAGGAAGTCCCAAAGAATTGAAGAAGGAAAAAAATGTAATAAGTTATTTTGTGATATTTTGATAGAACGTTACGAATAAATAGTATGTTGTAATATAATAGCAACAGCAATACTTTATGAGCATCTTTTTCATCATCATTTTGTAATTTAGTCACCGAATAAAACTTATTTTCTACTTTTTAGTGCAATTCAGTTTTAAGAGAAAACCATTGTTTAAAAAAAATACTTTATTTAATTAAATTATGGATAATATAATACAAAATATGTGTAAAAATTCATACAATCACATAAATCAAACCAATTAAGGAATTTAATTAAAAAACGTCTATGGGTTCTTGAGTAGATAAAGAAAAACTAGTTCCGAGGCTCGTTAATCCAGCGGTATTATTGCTGCTTCGCTGTAGACAGGCTAGATTAATTCGTTATTTAAAATTCATTTCGCAACCAACAAAAAAAATATGTACAACGTTAACAATGAATTCCGCTCGATTCGTCTGCTTTTGACGTATTAATTTGTTGCTACGGACGCCTCCCTAAATTGTTAACATTTCACTTCACTTTTTTCCACATATGAAACTGAAAACAATTAAAAGTTATATTTTAATCCAAAGAAGTGGGACTGGGAGAAGGGAAGATGGTTAGATGTATAAAAGTTGTCTGTAGAATAACGAAAGAATGCTTTTCTCAATGAAGTTACTGATTGATTAGACAGAGTATGGTAGGCATTGCTGCCACTTCCGGATATCCAATCTGGATATTTTTATATATCGCCGGATTGGACATGGGACATGCTTGTTGAGAGCAGCGAGACCCACATGACGCATGGGGTAGGAATATAGGATGGGAAGTGTTTATGAGATGCTCCTTTTAAGCTTCCATGCTTCTTTTAATTCTTCTTCTGAATCTTCTGTTTCTGAATCTAGCAGAGTGCATCTCCCCCTACCCGCTTGCGTCCAGATATGGTTTCTCAGAAATTTGTGTTTTTGTTTCAACGTCCTGTATCAGTGCATCCATTTTGTTTATTTGCCAAGACATACATTGGCTCGCTACAAGAAACTTTTATTTATTAACCGTTCCAGAGGTAAATAGCCATTTACAGTGAAAGTGCAAGGTAGAGCCCCGAGAGAACCATTGAGACACCCTGTATACCGATCTGGGTAAAGCAAAATAAAAAGTAAAATCTGCAAAAAAGGAAAAAAGAGATGTAGGGGAACATTTGGGACGCTCTATATATCTAGCAGACCTCCAACTTCTTTTTCCTGAGAAATATTTTTGTATTCGCAAATAAGCCCAATATATGGACCATGTGCAGTTGCCTGTCGAAACCTTCCTGTTGTAGGACCTGCCTTATGTTTAGTGTATTTTTAATTTCAAGAAATCCAATTAGGTTCAATAGTTAATAAGGGTTAATAAACTAATACTACTAATTAGAACTTATCTTTTTCGTCCGTGTGTATGTATGAAGCTTCCATCTCTATTCTGTAGGATAATTACACTCCAGTTTCCAAGAACAGTTCTGGTGGGAGTTTTATTATATTTAAGTCGCAGCACAGCTAATATGTCTATATTGCTTTATAAACACATGTTGCTCACTTGACACTAAACGTCATTTAGCATTCGACCTTACCAATACCCAACCACATAAAAGGGTCCCAAGTATAAACGGCCCAACTGGGCACTACACGTGTATACTTTATTTTTCGTACTATTAACAAACGCTTAACCAGTAATTTTCAATAATTAATTCGGTATGAACTTTGTTCTTCTATTATGACAATTCACTTTACGCAGAATTTTTTGATCTACCAATGACTTAAATTTTATCAAGTTTAACGGAGTTTTAACCGATTCATTTTGCGTTTTCTTCGGGAAAGTCCCACGGCGCGTGCACGCCAGTCACTCACGTCTCCCAATGCTTTTCTCAATGAAGTTGTGCAGAAATAATAGATATTTCAATTAACCTGTAACTGGTGAGGTGGATATATATCGCACTCTTGTTTACGTGGAGTCCACCAAACAAGCGTTTCCTAAATCAATAGTATATAAAGACTTGTTTTAGTTATTTAGAATATATTTGAACCGATTTATTGTGCTTTTGTCGAGACATGACAAATACACAATAATACCATAATTAATAATAGACAAAACTAAAGATTCACACAGTTTTTTTCCTTAGTTTATAATTAATTATATGTATATTGGCATAAAGAAGTTTCAGCACAACGATTGTTTTTTGAACCAATTTGTTAACAATGACATGTCTTTTAAATCTGAGTTTTGTTTCAAAGAGGATACCTAAATTTTTTGAACTTTCTGCTTTTGGGAGCCTACTATTAGCTAATAAAATGTTTATATTTTCACATAGCATTTGGTGATACATATTTTGATTAAAAAGCATCATTGTCGATATATTTGGGTTAATTTTTAAATTGTTTTGTAGCAAACTTATAAATCAATATTTATTAAATTTGTAGTTGTGCGGTAATTGCTAGGACCGAATGAGAAAAGTAGTTGTGTATCATTGGCATATGCTTGCACAGAACGGTACTGTATGTTTACAAACATATCTGCTGTGTAGACGAGATAAAGAAGAGGTCCCAATACAGAGCCTTGAGGCACACCATATGATTTTAACATATGTGTACCAAATTTCTTCTTGAAGAAACATGCGCACAATAAAGTTGCAGACTTTCCGACTAACATGCAAAAATTTAAAATCTCGACGTTTTATGACATTCTAAGCCTATTTCAAGAAAAGAATTTTTTTAAATTTTGTTAACGATTATTATACCTACTTCCACTCCATCACGTGCATGTGGAAGTAATTGCTGTATAGTACGACAATTGCCTAAAAAAATAATTTTACTCGACTATAAAAAGCCTGTCCCACATATTTTTTCCGGTAGGCATATAGATGTACCAGTCTTTTGTTTCCGTCTCCGGTCTCCTTACTTCTTTTGTCCCAATAGCAGAGCCTTCATAAAGCCAGAAATATACGCCTATTCATCATGCGCATATGCACCGCTGAAAATATGCATGTATACTGCATTAATTTCGAAATTTACAGCTCTTTAATGCCCGCCCGCCGCCTTCCTGAAATTCATTTCAGCATGTTGTTTCAGCTGGAACTTTAATATTCCGCGGTGTATCGTGTTTTTATGTGTCGGAAGTATGTCGGGAATGCTTTCGTACCGTGAAATACATCCACTTATGTGACATGTCTGTTGTCCGAAATACGAGGAGAGAATGTATCTTTATGAAAAATAAGGATGACGTAATGTCGCTCTTTGTGTGTGTCGAATAAATGGAGCAGGCTGCGACAGTATCCAATGATGGAAAAATTTTGCTAGACTTGTCAACACTTGGAATGCAACTTTGTGTAATTCGAAAGTCAATGAAGAAAAGGCTCAAAATCTAGTATTTTCTACCAGTCATAATACAACTAAAGGAAATAGCGCAAAACTGCTCGGTGTCACTATTACCGATAGAATAAATCAGAAGTAGGGCACTTAAGGTTGTTATATTGCAATTTACGTTATTTAAGAAAGTCACGAAACTTTCAGCAAACTTAATTCACATATCAATAATTATTCTGGTAAAATACTCCATTTACCGTATCGTTTCCGGGGTTCACTCTCTCAAAGTTCACAGTTTTTGACATTTTGACAATTTATTTCGCATAGCGTCCATAAACGCATGTTTATGGACGCTACGCGAAATAAATTGATGTGACACTATTTTCCCTCTTACGACTGATCCTTATTTAAGAATGATCTCAAAAACGAGACAAACTTAAATTGATTTCTGAGGAAGCACGTGTATAAATATCGAGATGATTCGCCATCTAGTAACGTAATGGCAGCTACCCGAAAATTATTCAAATTATTGAATGGGGACATGAGTAGTAGACGTGGCAACGTCGCACTATTTTTAATAATTGGCGCGGATATTTGAAAATACTTTGCGTTTATTTTAAATGCAGTATCATAGAAGAATGTAGAAAATTTACAGATTTTCATGCCGATTTTATTTATTGTATGTATAATAATATACATTTCCATTAATTTATTAACAGAGGTAAAAATATTTTTTTAAATTTGTCAAAAATAGTATAGATACCTGACTCTTATAGCCCGGCAGGCAGCGACAGTTTTCGTGAAATCATTTTTATAAAGCTAGATTTTTTCCAAAGAGAGTTTAGATAGTAGAAGGTGCAATTCTACCAAACCCTTAGTGGTACATAAATAAGTAAAAAAATTAAACATCATGTTACAAAAAAATAGATGAACAAAAATTTCGTATTTCGAATTGTCACGAATTGTCAAAAGTGACGATTAGCCTTCGCTCTTGCCGGCCCCAATTTTCGATTGTCACCTCGCGATTCACTTTGTACGGTCATTGCCGACCTTCTCCTCGCCATCGAGACATAGAACCGGGTCTCCGATCGCCATATTTATTCAGTTCTTACGTTTGAAAAATTGACTTGCGGTCGTGCTAATTGGCGACTATTTTTAAGTGATTTACCGAGTTCGAATCCCGCCCGGAGATCCTTTTTTTAAATTCTGTAATTATTATTCGCTCCGTTCTATTGCATTTCTTGGAGAAGTTTTGCATTTTACTATATCTCTCTATCTCTCGCGTCTCAAGTTTATCGATTCGCTAACAGATGTCGCACCTCTCGCGATATAACTACCTTAAATACGATATATCACAACACGATTTTTAGATCCATCTGTAGTAGGGACACACACTCACTTTTTTCAATTCCTTTCTTGTTCAAAGGATGACGCAATCTGCCATATTTGAATTTTTCGCGTTAGTTTTGACACGTATACTGAGGTGTTTTGTGTAATTTGTTATCAGAGTAGAAGAAATATATAAGCTTTTAAAAGGTATACGGCGTGGTTTCTTATTAGGAATATGTGTTTGTACAAATTTCATGTACTTTAATTTCCGACAGAGTGACTACCCGAATGAGGCCTTGTTGTGTTCCAGAGAATCAAGACCGAAATGAGTGAAATTATTTGTGAGAGTCATGGGAATTTAAAAAACATTTCTGTGGATATCACTTTTAATATGTATGTGTATATTAACATTGTTAATAAAATTGTCAATGGTAAAATTACTCGCCGTAAAGTTTACCCCGTATGTAAAATTGCATACAAAAATCTTGTACAAAAAAGAAAGAAGAAAAATCTCCATGTAAATTAAATAAAAATTCAACAAAATAATTTTACTTAAACTATAGTGTCCCGCTATTCATAAATCCACCCTAATAACTCAGTTAATAATGCGATTTTCTTCAAATTTTGATGATAGTTATATGTTGGAAAAATGAATTATTTGGCATAGAAACATTTTCATTTTTCATTGGCGTGCGGTTTTAGGGGTAAAGTTTTTTTGGCAAAAGGATATTAGGGCTTATTTTAGACAAATTTTATTAAATATAGTAGTTAAAGGCATATTATTTTTTTTACCTTCGTAGGGGTAGTAGGGGGGTTAAAATGTTTACCGTGTAATATACTCTATAAACTGCATCATCTGGAAGCCATTTTAACTAAATAAGTACGGGGGCACATTTCCCTAACTTATCCGGCTATACCCTTTGAGTGGTAATTATATGTTGGAAAATGAATTGTTTGGCATAGTAAACATTTTCATTTTTCATTGGCGTGCGGTTTTAAGGGGTAAAATAGGTCGATTTTACGGCAAAAAACATTGGGCTTATTTTAGACGAATTTTTCTATCATATTTGGATTTAGCATATTCAAAAACTCCTTAATCCATATTCTCCATGATCTCAAAAACGGATTATGGCAGAAACGAAAACTTAATTAATTTAAACATTTTTTTTGCTTTTTTATGACTTTATTTAATTGTTATAACAAACCTAAAAACAACTTTTTTTAAAATTCTGGTCTCTTCAACATAACCACCTTCCAATAAAATACACTTTTCAAAAACCCTTCTTAACCGTTCAATCACTTTCCTTAAAGTTTGGGGAGTAATTTCTTGACACGCTTGCTTAATCCTACGGCAAAGCTCTTGTCTGTTACGCGGCCGAGTAGCAAACACTTTATTTTTCAAGTACCCCCATAGAAAGAAGTCACAAGGGGTAATAGCAGACGATCTAGGGGGCCACGGTTCAAAAGGGCTATTTCTACCTATCCATTTCATAGGGAAATTTGCATTTAAAAAATTTCTAACTATCAGAGAATTGTGCGCCTGGGCACCATCTAACTGAAAGTATACATTTTCTATCTGTGCTAAAGACATTTCCATTAAAAAATCATCTAAACCATTTTGTAAAAAATTTTGAAAATTTTCTGCGTTGAGGTTATCCAGGAAAAAGGGACCAACAATTTGTTCGTTTAATATGCCACACCACACGTTAACTTATTCTGTGTATTGGTTTTTACAGTCAATGGGCTTGTTCGGCATTTTTTTATTATTTCATAAATCGAAAGTGCAAGTATAAATTAATGGATCTGCAAAAAATCAGAATCTTATTCGCACGTTTAGTATCTTAAAAACTATTACAAATCTCCATCTCGCGAAAATGGGGCGTGGCCAGGCGCTACGTCACTATACGCATAGACTCGGCGATCTCAATAGACTTGATGTCCCTTACTTGTTAAAATTATAAGTGTTTTCGAAGTATTGTTTGTTTTTGTTACTACTTGACAGTAGGGGAGTACAATTTGGTGAAATGTGAAAAAATCTCGCTCCTGCCGGGACGAATTTTCGATATTGACCGTGCAATTTACGATTAGAATTCATCGCCGACCTTCTCCTTTCCTTAGAGACATAGAACGAACTTCCACTCGACGTATTTATTTAGTTACCAGCGTTTAAAAATTCCATGTTTTTCGACTTTTCAGATTAAATTTGAAAGGTCCCAGAAAGCCATTTTTCTTACGACACTTGCGTATAGTGACGTCACAAATGAGCGCTCTGTTTTTGGCAACTATTGCTAATTTCAACTCCTTATATCTCGAGAACGGAGAAAGTTAATAATACGAAATTTTAAGTGTATAATGAGAATATCGAGTACTATATGAAAAAGTAGAAAAATCATATAAAAAGAATATCATGGAACAAGCCCACTAAACAGTATGTTCTTTAAAAAAAAAATCTGTCGTTAAGATAGTTACCTTGCAACCATAGGCAAAATTCAAACCGCCGTTCAAAATCACCTTCTAAGAGAGTTTTGGTTTAGATGCCCTAATCCTATTGCGTTTCAAACACCTCCATATTTTATTTTTGGTTAAATTTAGTGTTCTCGCAACTGCCCTTATATTACCATTTGAATTGTTCCGAAATTCTGTTAAAATGCGTTCGTCGTCTGGATATTGTCGTAAATTTAAATTGTACCATCTTTGTCTTTTCTTGGAAATGGCTCCGGTTCTTGCAAACAGTTTGTTGATGTCACCAACGGTTTTGTGCCAAACTGATGCTCGATCACGATGACGTTGATGAAATGTTCGAGCAACCTGATGCGTAGATCTCTCATTATCACCATTTAAGCGGATAATTTCACCTTTTTCTTGAATTGTAAGAACTGCTCTCCGATTTTCTGCCATTATCAGTAAGATTGATAAAGGAAATAATACTATTTAACTTTTGACAATTCTTATGAATCGCCAAATATCAAATAAAAACTTGTTGTTCAAAGCACTGTTGATTTATGCCTATGGTTGCAAGTTAACCATCTTAACGACAGATTTTTTTAAAGAACGTAATATTTAGTTACGAGGTAACATTTACGACAAACGGTGTGGTATCATTGGAAGGTGGTTATGTTGAGGAGACCAGAATTTATCAACAAAAAATTGTTTTTAGGTTTGTTATAGCAAAAAATTATTTTTTTTAAAGAAACTAATTAATATTTCGTTTCTGTCATAATCCGTTTTTGAGATGATGGAGAATATGGATTAAGGGGTTGTTAGACATGCTGAATCTAAATATGATAGAAAAATTTGTCTAAAATAAGCCCAATATCTTTTGCCGAAAAATCGACCTATTTTTACCCCCTAAAACCGCACGCCGATGAAAAATGAAAGTGTTTACTCTGCCAAGTAATTCATTTTCCAACATATAATTACCACCCAAATTTGAAGAAAATCGCATTATTAACAATTGAGATATTAGGGTGGATTTATGAAAATTGGGACACCCTATAAAAAATCTGTTTTTACCATGATGCTAACTTAATACAGCAGGCAAGGAACTTGATGCTTCCCTTTTACTGTGGTGGACAAAGAAAGAAAACCATCATTCATCACTGAACACAGAGACCGAAGGATAAGGATGTCCTGAAGGGCTGCATTTGTAAACAGAGAGCCTACTTCGAGAGCCGAGCAAGTGGTATAAGAGTGAAGGGAAACGTCCGCTGTTTATAAATATGCAAAATATATCCGTACTTAGCAGATCGGTTGACATCGTATCCCACCCTTGAATTTTGCAAGCCCTTCAGATGTATAGAGAAACGCTAAGATCCCTTAGCGTCCCTGTAACGATTTAAAAGTTGTTCAAGTATAATATATAATGTGTCTCACTTAAGAGTGTAACAGCGTAATCATTGTTTTTTGTCCGATTTGAATCAAACTGATCTTAAAAGATAGAGGCCAAAGGTAGAGGTTAAGACCACATAATCACTTTCCATCTGTAACGCTCACATTTTGAGACACTATAATTTAATTTGTAAATCTCAATTATGTGTGCTAAAGCGATAAAGCGCGCGATTATTCCTTTTACTATTTAAATTTAAATTATAAGATATTGATCTTAGCATTATACGCGTTTAAATTTTATCGGCTAGGCATGACAAATGCTTGACAAATAGCGTGGTAGCTTGTACGACCAAGTTTAGCCAATAGTAAGCAGACATATTTCTACGCCAAGTCGGGAAAGACGCTAAAAAGATGACGTAGAGGCGCTTGGTTGACCACGATGAAGAAAATGTTAACTCAAATACTGGTTAAATGGGATTCTGCAGGAAGACAAGGAAAGCCAAGCGGGGGTATTAAATGTTACAATTGTGGCAGAGCATGGCATATCAAACGAGACTGTCGATAGCGGAACTCGAGGAAAGTGAATGCTGGAAACATGGAAGACACAAAATAAACAAAATAGTGGAAGGCCAAGTGGACGGCCTATGAAATGTTACAGGTGTGGAGAACTGGGACATATCCAGCTAGATTGTCCACGGAAGAGCTTGGAGAGAGTAGAGGCCGACGCTGTGAAGCTGAGGGGAAAATCAGAGGAAGCTGGTACCAGAGAGACTGTGACAGATAGGGAACGTGGGACCCCGAGAGTAGTAAAAATTTCCCAGCTTCGAAGCATTCCGAGAAGTCCACTGCTACCAGAATGTGAAAATAAATCGAAACCCCAGAAAGATGCTGATATTTCATCAGGAAGAAGGTGCAAGGAAGATTGCAAGTACTACCACCAGGAGAAACTGCAGGTCACAGGAGCAGTCAACACTGTCAAGGTGGAGGTGCCGGATGACAGGACAGATGAAGCGCTCAGACAAGAGCAACTGAACGATGAGGAAACTGGGCCTATATTGAGAGCCAAAGAAAGGGGAACTTGTCCAAAATGGAAGGATGTTTCAGGCAAAAGAATGGGACTGAAGGCACTATAGGCGCAGTGGGATTCACTGAAAGTCATGGCTGTTGCGGAGAGCATGGGAAAGCCCGGATGGAAAGCAGGTGGTTATGCGTCTAGTGATTCCCAGGTGTCGAGTAGCGAAGGTGCTTCAGGAAGTGCACAATGGAACATCCGATGGACACTTCGGTGTTAACAAGACCCTGAAGAAAATACAAGAACGATTTTATTGGATAAGAAGTCGTCAGGATATGGAGGCTTGGTGTCGCAAATGCAAGATTTGTGCAGCCAGTAAGGGACCACAGACTGGAAGTAAGGGTGAAAAAAAGCAGTTCAGCTCCGGAGCTCCTTTCAAGAGGTTGGCTAACAATATAGCGGAGCCATCACCAGCCAGTGACCGAATGAAGGCTCGATATGACCAAAAGGGTGGTTTAAAAGGGTTAATCAAGGCGAGAGAGCTGGTTTGGCTGTACAACCCGCAGCGAAAGAAAGTCACCGAAATCGCCTTGGGATGGACCGTACAGTGTTATTACCCGAATTAATGATGTCGTCTATCGGATTCAGCAAAGCAGAAAGTCCAAGATGAAGATCGTTCATTTGGATAAACTGGCGAAATACATCGATGATTCTGAGTTGCCTGATCGGGAAGATAAGGCTTAAGGGGGGGGGGGGGGCAGTGTTATGAATTACACCCCCTTGAAACTGGAGATTGATACGCCTATGCCTAATAGTGAGTGACTGGAAAGTTGTAGAAAGAGATAGATTTTTCTAGAGTGTGATAGGAGAAGATTCTTGATTGAGCTAGAAACAATTTCAGAATATATAAGGCGCGATTACCGGCGCAGAGGAGGAAGTGTTATAAAAGTGAAGAAGTTTTAGGAAAGTGACGTTCGGTAACGAAAGTGAGGTTAAATATCAAGTAAACAAAGTGTAAAGGTTATTTTGAAGTATTGTATAGTCAGTAAATTATTAAATAAAGTGTTAGTGGTTTACCCCTTGTTAAAATTATTTAGAACCCGCAGATTCATACAGGGTGTTTCCTAAAAAGGTGAAAAACACGCAACAATAATATTTCTTTCTTTTGGTTATATTTATTATTCATTTGTGTAAATTGTTTCAAAATAATTTTAGAAATAACTTTTATTTATTAAATACCTCAAAAGGATGTTTTTCATCATGACCGTATTTTTTTAGAATTTAACTAAACTTCGGATTCAGGGTTTTTGAATGATTTCGAACAAGTTTTGTTAACAAAATGTTTTGACTAAAAAACGCCTACCATGATTTTTTAATTTTTTTCATACAATTTAGCGTAGATGGCCTTGCATTTAAAGATGGAAAGTGGTGGTCTTAAATAGACTTTGGTGACCTCTATCTTTTAGGATCAGTTTGATTCAAATCGGACAAAAAACAGAAGAATTATTACGCCGTTACACTCTTAAATGAGACACATTGTAGAACGTGTATATGCTATTTCAAGGATTTTTCGTGTTAACGCTCAGGGACGTGAAGTAAATGAATCGGTTTATCGCAAGTTTTTATTTTATAATTGGACTGTAGCCGTACTTCTCCATGGGAGTATCGTGAGGTAAAAATTGATTTATCAAGAAGAAAATTTCATATCCTGGAATACACACACGTTCCAGCTTTATGACGTTATTACAAGCTTGACGTTTGTAGGTTTTTCTGTCGCTACAACGCCGTAATAAAAACTGGATGGTCCCCAACTTTCATCATTTAATAATTCCATCCGGGAACAGGAAAGTTATAAGTCTCGAAAAATTGAACGAAACAAACGAGTATCGATGCGAATAAATGTGAGCAATTTTTTTTACGTCCACGGGCGTTATTGTTTTTTTTATTTCGTCATAAAAGAAAACTAGATCGTTCGTGTGTGCATCATACATTGTAAAACGTACGGGAATGTCATGAATGCGGCACCAAATTAATAAGAATTAGTTCAAATATATATCAAATTAAAATCTATGAAAGAGAGTAATGAAAGTTTATTATAAATGCAAAACCTATAAAAAAAACAGTAAAAGTGCTTATAAGTAATTTATTTACATTTTACAGGGTGTTTCAAGTATGCGGTCATTAATTTCTAGGGGAATTTTACATAAAAAATATGAAAAAAAAGTTCGTATAAACGTGGGTCCGGAAATACCTCGTAAGGGCTCTGTGGACCTCTGAAGGGGGCACCCAAATTTAGTGAAATGTATTTAGTATTTTTAGTATTTTTCCCTAGAGTAAATTAAGAAAAAATAACAAATTGAAGGACTCAAACGGGTTTTAAAGATTAAAAATTAAGTGTTCATCATGGGCGCCTATCATTTTCACACAAGCTGCTAGACTAGAAAAAATTCTTTAGTCTCAAAGGAGGAGGGTCGATTTGGGCGGTTTTTGTCCACTAACAATAATAACTCGATTTTACCCTAAACAGACGATCCCCCCCCTAGCCTCCCCTTCCCTCAATCCTGAATATGCCATCATTTGCTAACAGCGTTCTTGGGGAGATATATCGCTTTCATACTTATATTTGTTTAAAACTGAATTATTATTTGTTTGCTTATAATTGTATTGAAACATACCCTTTATAGGATTTCGCAAACAGCAGAAAAATAACTATCTATAACTAAAAGAAAAACTTTGTGTAAAAATATTAATGAAATCTTCGCATTATTTCGATAACCTGACTTCTGGTTATGCTAGCAAATTAAAATCCTAAAATGAATTGGTCTAATTTCTTATTTGACAAGTCTCATTCGAACACTAGCATTCACACAGTCCCTACGGCCATGCACATTAAACTAATATCTACATAACCCCTTACGATTATGAAGATTTAGTTAAAAATGAGAACGAAGGCCTAAAATGAATTTATTTATCTACCTTGTCTTAAAACAATTTTTTCCTCGAAGAACGTTCGCCAATTGCTGGGCCGTTATGCTATTAACGGCGGTTACATAGACAATAATTTTTAAATGACCCCAAACAAAGAAATCAAGGGGCGTTAAATCAGGCAACTTTGGAGGCCACCTCACAGGACCATTCGTCGAAATTACGTTTTCTCCGAATCTCCGTTGAAGGTAATCAATTACTATCATTGAATTATGTGGAAAATATGGGGAAAGTGTTGGAAATACATTCCCTGTCCTAAATCTAAAGGTAACTCATATAAAATGTCCTCAATCTCATTTTCCAGGAATCTCCAGTATCTGGCACCAGTCAGAGGTCCTTCAAATATTATTGGACCAATGATTCTACTACCGATTATTCTAAGCCAAACATTGTCAAGCCAACAATATTTTGTATTTTGTCGGTTAAATAATCCCAAATTTGTAAACCTTGATTTGTCCGAAATTAAAATCAGTCCCAAAAAATCATTGTTTGGCTGCACGTTATTATACAAAATCCAATTGCAATATTCCATCCTACGTTTGTAATCACTTTCGTACAAATGCTTGTGCAATTGGTATGTAAAAGATTTATAGTGGTATTTGTGCAAAATTCGGCTTACTCTCTGATGACTGATGTTCAATTCAAACCCAACTTACCTTAAAGAAACAGTCTTATCAACTTCTATTCGAGCCAAAACATTAATTTCCGTTCCTAGGTCAAAAATGAAGTTTTCTTCGGGATCTTTGTTGGGCTCTCTTCGGAATTGGCTTTCAACACGTTCAAAATAATTTTTCGCTGGACATTGTTTATCAGGATATCGTCGGCCATAAAGGTCCATAGCTGCAATTGCAATTTTTTTAACTTTCCCCATAATTAACATGCCCACTTTTTCATCTCTTGTATAAATTTGCGGCATTTTGAACACAATTAACAAGAATTTTAACAAATTTTTAACCCTTTTTCGACGGGAGCCGCAAAAACGCGCAAATTTCTGATTGACATATCTGCGGGAGACGCATATTTTCGAACGCCGTGAATAGCACTTAAAATCGGGAGGCGCACGATTGCGGTCTGATATATGTTTAAAGCATTTTAATGAGTAGTAGCTTGTTAGTTGCAGAGAAGCTGTGGTCCGAAAAACGGTTGTACACCCGCAGTTTATTCTTGAGTGTCTCGGACAATATATTATGTGTAAACAGCTGCAAATTTGCCTTAAAATAAATCATATTTTTTACAAAATGAGCTTATAAATACTTAACAGATAACGAGCTTGGAAGAATCTGGGAAGAATCAGATAATGATGATGTACACGAACAATTGGATTTTGACCCAGAAAGTGATTCAGAGAGTGATTATGAACACGATAACCACAATATGACATCAGTATTGTCTCTGAAGAAGCAACAAGCGAAAATGACACAGATATAGAAAACAATCTAAAGGAAGACAATCCAATACTTTGTGGTTCCAAGGAGTCCAGTCAAGCTGGTAAATATTTGTTCAAATTAACCTTAAAATTGTAAATATGCCAAATATTGATTTACTTTTGCATTAGTTTGGGCCTGTTTTATGTTAATGTTCTATCTCACAAATGGGTGGAAATGATATTTTAAAAAATTGTATAAATGGTAAGTTGCGCGGGAGACGCACGATTGCGCGAGCGCAAAAAAATCCTCGTTTATGGGGCCAGTAGCCTAAAAAAACGCCCGATGTGAAAGGGTTTTAAAGATACAATAAAAACATCGTTAAACCAACAAATGTTTGACAAGCTAAATATTTCATTGTTTTCAAAGCCACCTTAGTTACTTCTTAACATTTAATTAGAACAAAATTGTATTTTCTTATTTTCTTTTAGCTGCAATTTTGTTTGTATTTATCGCACATTTTAATACGACATATGAATAAATTCTCCGTATTATTAGTACTAATAAATGGTACCACGGTACCGATATGGTTCCATTTGAAAATATTAAGTTTTGCTCCAAAAACAATTTTGGTGAATTTCATTTGCTCGTAAATCACATAACTTAGTGTTTTTAACGGGATTTCGATTTTTGTAGCATTACACGTGTCATTTAGAATAAATCGGAACCGTCATGGCACACTTAAATGGAAAACTAAAAATGATGTTATAAAAAAAATGATGTTTGAAATGTCACAGATTTGGCATCGTTGGATTAAGAAAATTATGCAGAATCCAAAAATGCAATAATATGAAGGGTGTTCCATTTAAAAATCGAAAGTTAGTGTCACTTCCGGCGAAACCGGAAGTGAAAAAATCTGTTGTATGTCAAAAAGTGTCGCTTATTATGTATATCCTAAATTTCAATCAATTGTCGTTAAAAATAAAGGAGAAAAGGGGGGTATACCATGATCCTATTACATCCGGTATGCAGTCTAAACATGGTATTGATTGTTCCTGACATATTTGATATTTAAACATTATATCTCGACTGATAAACGTTCGAGCGCCATTTTTAAATTATCATATTTTTAGAACTATTCATCATACAGAAATAAACAAGAAATAAAATGTACTTGTAATTTCATAATCTTTTTTTTTATATCATACCACTTTTTCCATAAATGTAAGAATTTTGTGTTATTTGCGAAAGAAAGTCTCATCAATTTTTTTTAAGCTAAAATCGTAATCCTCAAATCGTTATAACTTAGAAAATATAAATGTTCATGAACCGTTATAAACCATCTTTTTCTCTTACAATATGGCTGTGTATCAGATTCGGTGGTTACTATTTTACTTTTTTGCCCATCCCTCTAGAAGGGGTGGGAACCACGCCTAAGTAAAAAGTGGCAATTTTTGAAGGTTAAACTTTTTCGTACTTATTATTAGAAAGACAATGTAAAAAGACTCATTCAAATTCGTTCATTATAGCTAGGTTCCGTAATTTTTCATTTTTAATGAATAATTGCATTGCACTATTATCGTTTTGGTCACATAATCTCTATAAATGTGAAGAAATATGGTAGTTGCAAGCCCATGCCCGGTTGTTTTCTGAAAGTTTTATTATTCTCTTCAATTTTTAAATAGACTATAGCAGTGCATCGTATTGTGGCCACGTTGTCTGCTCAATTGAATCTAGATATACCAGCTACATAACCGTATATTTTCTGTTGTAAAGTAATCCGAATACCTCAAGGCTGCTTTAACTTTAAAATGTCTAAGGCGATATCTTTTCGGATTAGAATAAAGACAAGCTTTGGCTTTAAACGCAAAAGTTTCCACTGCATTTCATCCGCTCCCGAGAAAAATGCCAAGGGGAATGTTGCTGTTATACTATGATATTTTCTTTTTATTAGTAACCGCAAGTCGAGCTTCAAACCGTTTCCCTCAGAATATGAACTTTTAATAAAAATACTTCACCTCTGTAATGTATAGCGTAAAATAATTTCAAAGAAACTTATAATTTCTTGTATAAAGTTTGTGTACTTTTTGTTACACGCTATTGGATTTCTTGGATATATGTTAACCTACTTCGACGAAACTTGTAGGCGTCGATTGTTGCAATTTCTAAATAAATTGATACAAAGAAAACCAGAATTAAAACGTACCCACATGATCAACACAAAGTGGAAAACTACTAGTAATTTTACCATTTGATAGTATAATTTGTTTGAGAGAAAACCATAAAGTAAAATAAAATACTACTATAATAAAATACTACTTTACAAAATTACAGCATCGAGATTGAAGTTCTAGCGCTGTAAATCACGCCATAGTCACTGATAGATGTCATGTTTAATTTAGGAAAATATTTTCCTCAAATATCACTTGTGATTTTAAATTTTATCCTTATATTTTTTTGAGCTTGTTGCTCGAATATAACTCGTGCAAATTGTAATTATGTAGAGTATACATAACTGCCCCTTGTTGATCTGTAAATATTCCAATTTTCCTGCTTTTATATCCAGAATCCAAGTATTTGCTGGGCTTTTACAATTTAATCACAGAGAAATTCCTTCAGGTAGAAATTACATGTAAAGGTTGTAATATGTCATCTAATCAAGCAAATCAATTATTACATGTACAAATGACATGTAGTTACATAAATACACTCTCAGAGAAGATGCTAGATGAAAATGTGCCTGCTTACAGTAATCCATCAAGAAATATCAACATGTTGATAATTCGGGAAATCTGAACTATGCAATTATTCATTACAATTATTCGTAATAGCACTTATACTTCAATCGATTGCTTCAGTGAAAGTGAAGTATTTAACGCTCTAAAAAAATTAAAACCTAAATTAACAGCTGGGCCGGATGATATCCCATCCTTTCTGATTAAAGATTGTGCCGCTATTTTTTCATTTCCACTTTCCATACTTTTTAACTTATGTATTCGCAATGGCCAGCTTCCAGATATTTGGAAATATTCAAAAGTATGCCCAATTTTTAAGAAAGGCGATAAAAACAATATTGCCAATTTCAAGCCTATATCGATTATATGTAATTTTTGCAAGGGTTTTGAAATTTTATTGACTGATAAAAAACAAGTCAATGTCAAATATAAATATTTCTTAACTTATTCATGGATATTGTCTTAGTTTTGCATGGAACATCGTTATGAGTGGCTTTGGACTTTTCTGATGAGTCCACAATAAGGACGAAAAACGTTTCAGAAGCTAAGCATTTCCAAGAAACTGAATGAGATTTTATGAAAATGTAATTCATTAGAATGAAAAAAAAATTTAAAGACATGGTACGTAAATAAATTAATTTCAGGCCTTTGTTCTCATTTTTACTGAATTTACATATCGTAGGGGATCATGTAGATACTAGTTTAACCTGCCTAGCCGTAGGGGACTAGGTTGGATGCTAGTGTTAAAATGAGAATGGCAAATCAGAATTTTTACTTGTTAGCATAACCAGAAGTCAGGTTATCGAAAGAATGCAAAGATTTCATTAATATTTTTATATATAGTTTTTCCTTTAGTTCTCATAGATAGTTTTCCTTTCCGCTGTTTGCAAAATCCTATAAAGAGTATGTTTCATTATTATAAGCAAACAAATAGTAAATAATAATTCACTTTTAAATACCCATCAATTAGTTTTCCACATCTAGAAGCCTTGAGTAGATTCTCTATGGACACTCTTGAGAACATTCGCTACCTTCTCACCACAAGCATTGGTGGTTTCGTCCACACTAAACCGGATGTATTTCCCAGTAAGCTAAAATAAAAATTTTTGTCCAACAATATCACACGTTAATAAATATTTTCTTCTGAGTATCGTGTCTGACGGCATCTGAACATTGTTATATTTGCCACTAATACACTTTTCAAAAAATTGTCTAAACAGTGGACTATCTAGTTTTGACCACGGTATACCACCATCACTTCCACTAAATCTAAATTAAAACTACGTTGACTGTCACTATCAGTAGAGCCACTAGAAGTAATATGCTTTTGTGGGGAAATATATGTATTAACATATGTTTTGGATGTCCAAGAAATTGTTTTGTTGCAACTACTACAATAGATATATGTTCCATCAAAGTGCAGTTCTGGGAAATCGCGAATCCGCAAGTCTATGCAGCATGAGAAGCACTAGACATTTTTGTATACCGCCGATTCTGTATAATTTCACACTAAGCTTGTAGATACATATGCACACACATATGGTTAGATTTATAACGGTTTGCAAAACTGCGATCTGGAATGGTCTACCATTTCCCTTCATTAAATGTTGACGTAAATTGCCACAGTGTAGATAAAAAGCGATTTCGAAATGTATCACAATTTTGGCGGGGCCGTAGAAGTAAAGGAGATAAAACCGCATAAGTAAAAAACATAAACGTACCTCCGTACACTGGAATTTAATGTTGACACTTGGTCTGGGTCAAATGCCTTTAACACTGCAAATATAAAAAATTAACTCGTTCAGATTTGGATATCGATCCATGAGACCAATATGACTTCATACTGCATTTCCTTAATAAGTGAAAATATAAATAAAAAGTGTACAGGATAATTCTACATTACTAATAATTTTTTTGTTTCAGGTGAGTGAAAAGAATGCCAAAGATTAAAGTGAATGGTAATAACTTTATTATTATTATTTTCTTGACCTTGGTTTCCGATATATAGTGATTAATACAAACTAACTTAATTGCGGTTGTCCTAACAACATCAATTATATTTTTTACGTCATAGTACAGAAGAACATTTGACCTAGACTGAAATTTTCGTCTGAAACCTTTATTTTTACAGTTCCCGTAAACTACTGATGTCACTAATTTCATGTCGTTTTTATATTTATTTTAAATCATTTTATACAGGGTGTAATTAGTTTCATGTCATTAAACTGGCGGTAGGGAACGACAAGACAAACAAAAAAACCTTATATAACATGGGGTCTAAAGCTCGTAGTTTTGGAGAAAAAAAATAAACAAAAATTTCGCAAATTTTCAATAAATTTTTTTGAGAACTGCTGGAATATTGAGGTAGGTTTAGATCTAGATCTGATTTGAAGAAAACTATACTCTAACTCTCCCTTGTGCAATATGTTAGTTACTGTCATGTCGGTGTTTCGTTATGTACACACGTCCGGCCCGCCGTTCGTTGTTTTTGTTATTTTTGAATTTCGCGTCATTGTGTATTTATAGTTAAGATTTATTTTATTGACTTACCGTTCAAGTTGTCAAATTCTTGATTACGTACAGACACAACTTACTTGCTCGTTCTTTTTGTATTCCTCTTTGGCTTTTGTACCAAGTTTTTATTTTATTTTTCTTTATTGAGAACGTTAGTTGATAGTTTAGTGTTTAGTGTTGAACGAAGTGCGTATGTACTTAATTCGACGTACCGAACTGTGTATTGATACAGATGCAGAGATTTTTAATCATTTAGGTAGGTAGTAAGCCTTTAACCCAGGACACTCATTTATGTTACAATTGTTAATAAACCACATTTAAATTTTCTAAATTATAATCAATCCAATAATTTGTTCCAAATTAAAAAACACACATGTAAAGAAATGCTTTGTTTAAACCTCTGTGGCCATTATTTGCTTGCAATTGTGCACGAAGAGAGAACGAATTATTTACCTCTTTATACTTGCCTCAGTTCAGTTGCGGCGGTACATCAAAGGCGGTCGATGATCCTTTGAGACCGCGTGTGCCGGCCAGCACTTTTTTATGACAATTTAAAAGTTGCATAATTGGAAAGTACAAGTCCATCGACCAAGAAAAGCAGTGGTTCTCAATAGTTGTCTACCATAATATTAAATATGTTAACCTAGATCAATGTTTTTCAAAGTACCCCTAGAGGGAAAAGTCATAAAGGTTTTTTGTTTGTCTAGTCGGTCCCCATTACCAGTTTTTTTAATGACATGAAACTGACTACACCCTGTATATTGCGTTGATTATAAGTTTGCAATGTACAGTACGCCTTGTTATAGAATATATGCTTTAGGCAGTTAAAAAAATACCTATTATATTTTACACCAGCGGTTTTTTCACGTCATTTTAATTTATTTAATGGATAAAAAATACGTTGATAATTTATTATGTTTTTTTTATATACATTTAAATAGCCACACCTTCGGTTGGTGCGGTTTTGAATTAATGCAAAAACGAAGTATTTAATGCTCTGTGACGTACTTAGTTACATCATTTAATGTTTTGTTGTAGGTATTCGTAATTCTATAAGTAGATTTGAAGAAACTTAGCTTTTAAGGTCTTCGAGAGGCTGACGCAAAGAGGATTTCAATTCTCAGTTAATAATGGAGTGGGCCCCCGCTTAACTTATGTTTTTATAATGTGCTTGTCGGATAAAAGAAGTTTCAGTTTAATGCTTGCTAACTTTCTATGAAAGCTTGATGCTTAGATGAATTGTTTATGTTTATGTTTATTTATATCTAGGACAGTGAAGTCGTACGATGAAATGCTTTTTGAGAAATAATTACGGTATGACTTCATTTAAACCAATATTTTCTGAGTAATATCTACAAAATTCGAGAAAAAAGTCGAAATTCTTTTGTATTTCGAAAATATATTCAGAATTTTTTTTTATTAAATTCTGAGATAAAAGCCACGCATAGTTCATCTGTGTTACGGGAATTTTTGTCCACTTTTTGTTTTAGTAATCCACATAAATAAAAATCCAGTGGCGCCAGGTCTGGAGATCGGGGCGGCCAGTTTACTAATGATCTGCCATTCCTATCCAGTGGGGAGAACAGTATTCGTTTAATCAGGTGCGAATTGACTTAACAATGGGTGACCTATCCAATTGTAGATTAAGTCCCTTAGTACGGGTAATGCTAATGCACCAAGAACCTCTCTTGCACTTTGGTATTTACAACATTTTAAAACATTTCAGATTTCAAATTATTTTCAAAAGGAAAAGGTCCAATAATGGTTTCGTTGAATATTCCGCATCATTAGGATTATTTTATGCTCACCATCTGCAGTTCTGTGAGGAAACAGTACCACTTGTAGTAAATGTTGCTTTATCACTCAAAATTATTCCGTAAAATCAAAATTTAATAAACAAAACTTACAGGACCGCATTCGGGCAACCTGCTTTATCAATTAAGTAATGGTTTAAATGCAATGAATCGTTGGAAAGTATTTTATGTGCGATATATCATTGAATCATATTAAAAAATGCTTTCCAAAAATAATGTAAAAATTCCAGGTCCGTGTTTAAAGTTTTGAAGTTAATGATGGGCCTGAGGCGAAGTAACAATAGAACGGATACTACATAGTGTAGCCAATGAAGCAAAAAAAGTTCCTTGAGTTCAGAAAACTTTCTATCAGATTGAAATCGAATGAAAAATCTTTTATTATATTTTTTAAGCCAAAAATACAAAGGTCTATATTATTAGAGGACTTGATTTTACCCTGAGAATTAGGGAAATTGAAAACAATTTTCGTAAAATTCTCAAATTTCATAAGTAAATATTCTTCTTTTTTGTATAAACTTAAAAATGCGACAAAATTGAATTGGAAGGTTCCCTTTAAGTATTTAGGGGATTTCGGGGTGTCGCTGAATATGATCCAATGTCAAAATATTTTTTTCAAAATGGCGGATTGAACATGGCCAACTTATATTGATTAGGGGTGGCTTAAAATGATAACAGTTGTAAAAATCGAGGTATTCAGACCAAATTCTGTACTTGGGGGTTTTTGGGGTCGCTGATTACGAATTTGTTGACGAAACTTCAAAAATTCAAGATGGCGGATCCAATATGGCGGATATATGGCGGACATAAAATTGTAATAGTTGTAAAAATCAAGGTATTCAGACCAAATTCAGTACTCGGGGGTTTTCGGGGTCGCTGATTACGAATCTGAAAGCTGAGAACTGAAAAAAATTGAACTTTATCTTTTACGAGGCTAATAAATAAGTAACCATATTTCACATTGCAAAATAGTTTATTGAATTTCAAAAACAGAACAATTACAGAATTTAAATCAAAAGTTTTTCTTATTTTTTGTTGGGTATTTTGCCACTGAAAAATATTTAAACATTTTTAATGAAAAAACCTCTGCGCCAAACGGATCAGACAGAGGTTGGTTCTTGAATACTTGACTGTTTCAAAAAGTCTCACACCTAAAAATATATAAACTAGAACAATCTTATAAACTAAAAAATGAAAATGAAAACTATAGCCAGTTAACGTTTCGGAAGAAAATCTACTTCCGTTCTCAAAACTTTTTTGGTCGTCAACCATGGCAGTTCTTTGTTTATGTATTTCCATAGTCACGTGAGACATAAAAATATATTTATCTTATTTTTACTTACTTCGTCTCTAAGGATGGGCAACCAACTAGTACAAAAATCTATTGAATAATTAGAAACGCATCTATCCTCGTTTAATAAAATAATCGCGGATTCTTTAAGTTTTCTTTTAGTTTCGTTGCTCTCCTTTTCCAAAATCTTCGCCGAGTCCCAGTTAATCCTGTGATTATTATCCCACGCGTGTTCACAAATTTTGGATTTTTCAAATTTTCCCCTTCTAGCGTAATTTCTGTGTTCGCCAAGCCTTACGTCGAAAGGTCTAGATGATTCACCTACGTAATGTTTTCCGCACTCACACGCAACACTATAAATACAATTTTTTGAATTTTGAACAATATTTAGAGGTTTGGTTTTTGATAAAACCGATCTTAACGTGGAGCCCGTTTGAAAAACCGTTCGTACGGAAAACCTATTCCCAATTTTTCGTAATTTATCCGATAAACCATGTATATATGGAATTACTGCCATTGACCTAAATACCTCAGGTTGTGATAATATATTCTCTCTACTACTAATGTTTAATAACTGACTATCAACAACACTCTCAGGATATTGATTATTTAATGAGACAGTTTTTATAAATTGCTTTTCGTTTCTTAATGTTACATAATTTGAAGAACTAATTTTGGCTCTGTCATACAAGCACTTAACAACACCTTTCTTACCATAAATATGTTGATTTGAATTGAAATTTAAGTATCTGTTTGTGTGTGTTTGTTTATTATACATAAACCAAACCAGTTTGTATAGAAAACAAACAAACACAAACATATACTTAAATTTCAATTCAAATCAAGATATTAGTGTTAAGAAAGGTGTTGTTAAGTGCTTGTAAGACAGAGCCAAAATTATTTCCTCAAATGATGTAATATTAAGGAACGAAAAGCAATTTATAAAAACTGTCTTATTAAATAATCAATATCCTGAGAGTTTTGTTGATAGTCAGTTATTGAACATTAGTAGTGGAGAGAATATACTATCACAACCTGAGGTATTTAGGTCAATGGCAGTAATTCTATATATACATGGTTTATCGGAAAAATTACGAAAAATTGGGAATAGGTTTTCCGTACGAACGGTTTTTCAAACGGGCTCCACGTTAAGATCGGTTTTATCAAAAACCAAACCTCTAAATAGTGTTCAAAATTCAAAAAATTGTATTTATAGTGTTCCGTGTGAGTGCGGAAAACATTACGTAGGTGAATCATCTAGACCTTTCAACGTAAGGCTTGGTGAACATAGAAATTACGCTAGAAGGGGAGAATTTGAAAAATCCAAAATTTGTGAACACGCGTGGGGTAATAATCACAGAATTAAATGGGAGTCGGCGAAGATTTTAGAAAAAGAGACTAACGGAACTAAAAGAAAACTTAAAGAATCCGCGATTATTTTATTAAACGAGGATAGTTGCGTTTCAAATTATTCAATAGATTTTTGTACTAGTTGTTTGTCCATCCTTAGAGACGAAGTAAGTAAAAATAAGATAAATATAAATTAATGTCTCACGTGACTATGGAAATACATAAACAAAGAACTGTCATGGTTGACGGCCAAAAAAGTTTTGAGAACGGAAGTAAATTTTCTTCCGAATTCCAGGTTCGTATGTAAAATTTTGATGTTAATGATGTTCCTGAGGTGACGTACATTTGCCAAAAAGAACATGAATGTATAGGCGAGTTGAGCATTAAAGTGATCTAAGAAAGCATTCTTGGATTTTCAATATATTCAATAATAACGGAAATATTTCAAAGACTTGCAGGAGTATTTCGGATTTTTTATGCCATATTACTGAGTGCTACATTGCGCAATTTTTAACCGACCATTAACCGATTGTCTATCTCTTGCGGTTTCCAAAATGCCAATGGTCAGCTCTAATATGAACCAGCCTGTAGAGGCTAAGTTTGCAATTCTTCTTAATTTCGATTTAACAAAGCCTACTGTATATTTTTAATCGTTCTCAGTTAGCATGATCGAGGAAGTTTCTGGAAATTTATAAAATAAAACTAATAGTGGCTCCTCCACGCTTTGGTAAAAATCGGGAGCTGATAATTTTAAAATTTTGTAAATTTGTATCTTTAGTATCTGTATAGATATAATTTCAACTGCATGTTTTTTTGCTGCAAATGTACATTCTAAAAAGTAAACTTGCAGACAGATTTCTCGTCGCGCCTACGCCACTCGCAGATACAATAATCCGCAGAAATTCTAAACGCCACAAAATAAATTTATTCCAACAAGTGGGACGCGCTGGGAACGTTTTTATTAAACGGACGAATAGATAAGACATGTCACTAACGAATCTAATTATCATTATTGAACCAATTATACCTCCTTTATGTTTTGTTTTGCGTCGAGGCTGCTGGAGAAAAAATAAATGGATGGAAATTCGCTAGGGAGATAGAAGCTACATTTCCCGTCGTAAAAATACATTTAGTCTAGTGTTTTAAGATCATTAGGATTTAAGAATGTTCCGTCGCTTCTTTCAGTCAGATTCGTTAGTTTTAATGACCAGTTGGTTCGATAAAAATATGAAATGTATGGGAAAAAATTGGAGGATTAACGAACTTTGCATAGCTGGTGAACTGAACATTTATGCAACATTTTACTTATTCTTTTAGAAATTAATGAGTCTAATGGTATGGGAGCCAGTGTGTAATTACCTGACACATTTGTGTAAGTTAGATACATGACCAGTGCATTGCCTTAGAGCATAGCAGACAAGATAAGTGATACGATATTTTTTTTAGTGGTGGAAATTTAATTTATAAATTAAATTAATACTGAAAATTGTCAAGGCTGTTCTCGGCCTCACACTGAACGTGCAAAAATGCAATGTGATAACATTTTCCACGAATAATTAATTATACATTTAACTACTCTCAAGAAAACGAACCTTTAACTCAACCGTCCTCGCTTTGACAAAAAACTCAGCTTTGTTATTCATATAGACACGTTAATTCGCGAAGTAAATATAACTCTTAATTTTATTATACGCAATGCGCGTGGTTTTTCAAATGTCTCAACGTTAAGACTATTTTATATTTTTCTTTTTTGCGATCTGAGCTAGAGTTTACATCTCTTGTTTGGCAGCCCTGTTATAACAGTTTTAAATTAGAAAGTTTTGCAACGCCAAAAATTCTATATCCGACTCACTTAGGTAGAAATTCTAGCTCACATACTGTATCATTGATAAATATATTAAACAAGAATGGCCCTAGAACAGATCCGTGAGGTACACCGGAACAAGATACGTAATCAGTAGACCGAATCCATTGTACGTGACGTACTGTTTTCTATCTGATATACAGGGTGTTGCATCATGAGAGGGACATAGCTTAAGAGGAGGTAGAGAACATCAGTGGTAACCGGAACCTCCCATAGAAATGTCTCATTGGGCCTTCACTACGAAATTACAGGGTGTTAAATAATTTTTGGCCAAACCTGTTTTTTGCCATAACTTTGACAGGAAATGAAATAACGGATTCATATTTGGTACGGCTAATGTACAAACGAGCCCCAAGAGGTACATGTATAAAAAAAATATATCCAGGTCCGGACTCACTATAATTTATGTTTCTTCTTTGCATCAATAAAACATCACCCTGTATATATTTTTTTGAAATTTCGATACGATATTCGAAAAGAGCAAGAAAAAACAAACAAAATGGCCTATTTCATTTTTTTGTTACACCTTCGTGGTTATTTAAATACGTTGTTAAATGTGCAAGAAAATGGATTACAGAACCCTATGAAATGAGAGGCACGTGAAATAAATAGTTTTATAACTAAAATTTGCAAAAATTCTATTGAGCCTAGGTGGTCTGGTGAATCCTAATTCCGGCACGTTTTAAAGGTCCATTTTGGTAAAAAACTGTGGTCCTAATAAGTAATCGGGAATGAAATAACAAAATTTTTAATCAATCACAGTAGGCTTGTTCAAAGTGACAGATAATAAAAAGAAATCTCCTAAACAGTTGAATAATTGTTTGTTAGTAATTTAATGTGTCAATAATCCGCATTTAGTTAGTGAAAACTTGTGAAAATATTTAACTATGCCAGTAAAATTTACAAACGGGGAATATGCTGACATAATATGCATCTATGGTTTCTGTAATGGAAATGGTAGGTCGGCGGAAAGAGAATATCGGCTGCGTTTTCCTGGTCGTCGATGCCCTAATCATAAAACCTTTAGTACGGTGTTCCAGTATGCAAGACAACACGGAAAGTTTCCTACTTCTGCAGTTGTGGAGCGTGTTTTACAACAAGGTGTGCAGGAACAAAACAATATTATAAACGTAGTTCAAGAAAACCCAAATATGAGCACTAGACGAATCAGTTTGGCAACTGGTATTCCTCATTGGCGAGTATGGAGAACCCTAAAAAGAGAACGTTACCATCCATATTATATCCAGCAGGTACAGCGTCTTCAACAAGGCGACGATATCCCCCGCCTGGCATTTTGTCGTTGGTTGTCTAATCATCGCCCAGTCATTTACAGAACCTTATTTACGGATGAGGCACAATTTACAAGGGGTGGAGTAAACAATTCACGAAATAATCATAAATGGGCACAGGAAAACCCACATGCGGTACGCCAACGCCGTTCGCAACACAGGTTTTCTGTAAATGTTTGGGTCGGACTTGTGAATAGACATTTGATAGGGCCACATTTTTTTGAAGAAAGATTGAATGGTGAAATTTACTTTGATTTTCTTCAAAACATTTTACCGAATATGTTAGAAAATATCGGTATAAGAGGCATGTTGTTTCAGCATGATGGGGCCCCACCACATTTTAACCTTCAAGTAAGAGAACACTTAAACAATGTGTATCCTAATAGATGGATTGGACGCGGGGGTCCACATGAATGGCCACCAAGATCTCCTGATTGTAACCCTTGTGATTACTTTTTATGGGGCCACTTAAAAAACGAGGTTTATAGCATTGAAATTGAAAGTAGACAACATTTAATCCAGCGCATCGTTACAACCTGCGACGAAATACGGAATAATCCAGGAATGATACGTCGAGCAATTGGTGACCTTTCTAAACGCGCAAGAAAATGCACAGAATTTGGGGGAGGACATTTTGAAAATTTACTTTAGTGTCAATTACGTTTTATTTTTAAACACATTTAGTTATTGTTTTGTTATTTATTGTTAATTGAATGGAAAATATTTTATTTATTTAGATTTTAGTTTGTTCTCTTCCAATTTTTATTAAGTATAAAATGTTGATGATTTTCTTGATCAAATTAACTGGTTGCTTAGGCCTAAATGGTTTAAATTATCTGTCACTTTTATTCTTTGAACAAGCCTACTGTGATTGATTAAAAATTTTGTTATTTCATACCCGATTACTTATTAGGACCACAGTTTTTTACCAAAATGGACCTTTAAAACGTGCCGGAATTAGGATTCACCCAGACCACCTAGGCTCAATAGAATTTTTGCAAATTTTAGTTATAAAACTATTTATTTCACGTGCCTCTCATTTAATAGGGTTCTGTAATCCATTTTCTTGCACATTTAACAACGTATTTAAATAACCACGAAGGTGTAACAAAAAAATGTAATAGGCCATTTTGTTTGTTTTTTCTTGCTCTTTTCGAATATCGTATCGAAATTTCAAAAAAATATATACAGGGTGATGTTTTATTGATGCAAAGAAGAAACATAAATTATAGTGAGTCCGGACCTGGATATATTTTTTTTTATACATGTACCTCTTGGGGCTCGTTTGTACATTAGCCGTACCAAATATGAATCCGTTATTTCATTTCCTGTCAAAGTTATGACAAAAAACAGGTTTGGCCAAAAATTATTTAACACCCTGTAATTTCGTAGTGAAGGCCCAATGAGACATTTCTATGGGAGGTTCCGGTTACCACTGATGTTCTCTACCTCCTATTAAGCTATGTCCCTCTCATGATGCAACACCCTGTATATGGTACTGTGTAAAATTATGTGAAAGAATGTACACCTGATCCTAAACTTTCGTTATAGTAATTTACTTTATAAGTCCAGTAGGTGACATTACAGTACGAGTTGTTTTACGAACGAGGCGACGCAGGAGCCGAGTCCAGAATATAAACGAGTAAACCGCAGCTCTGTGTCTCGTTTTGTTTTAGAGATATATGCTGTAAAAAAATTCAATTTTCACCTTCCGGCGACTTCGAGCGGCCATATCTTGATAACCAAGGCGCGCACCAACCTCCAATTTGCGCCAAACGATTTCTTACGTCTTTCTACGTACCCCTGAATTTTTCCAGATTTTTGCAAACTTTCGTTTGGCTGAAATAGCGCTGAGTTATTAGATGGGCCGTGTCACTCGAGAATCGAAATTCGAATTTCTCACTTTAGCGGCCGATATCTCACTTAAAAAGCTCCGGAAAAAGAGGTGGTGATTTTTGTCTAGAAAAAGTTACAGCGATGTATGTAAAGAGATATCGAAATCGCTTAAATTATGGTTTTTTTGAGGTTATGGCAAAATCCTGATGTGATGGAGTGAAATGGACCTCCGCTTCGGTTTCAGCGACCCCAAAAACATAAAGTGAGCGTGGTCAGATCCCCAGGCCAGATTTTTTTTTTGTGTGTGGCTATGTAATCATTGTCTTTTACTTGTCACTGTCAAATAGAAGTAAATAAAAGTGTAAACTAAATAATCTGTATATTGGCTCCAATTAAAATAGAGAATATTAACCTCATTTATTCAATAATAATAATAATAATAATAATTATTATTATTATTATTATAATTTATTCATGTTGGAAACCAGGTTTTACACAAGTCAAAATTACAGATATTGTAAATATTAACATAAGAACCGAAATACAAGATTGTGTATTAAAACATACAGTGGTAAACAAACGTTGAAAATAATTTAACACATGAAAACATCACATAAATACTCATCAAATGAATAGTACCCATACAGCACAAGGACATCCTCAGAACATACTGGGGACAATGGGATATCCTGGGAAGATCCCATTATCACCTTAGGATGTCCGTAGGATATCCAAATGGGACAGTTCGGGCTTTGCTGATGACGTCCTTAGGACATCAGTACGGGTGTGTACAGGACATCATCAGCTCTTATATGGGTTATGCCTGGGCTTTACTATGAACAACCTGAGGACCTTGATTGGACTTTATATATGACATCCCCAGTTCTTTTAGGGTTTATTGGATATTTCTAAAGACAGCAAAAAATACATATTATTTTATAACATAGTAGATCATTACTTTTAAACTGAGCCAATAAGCAAAGACAAAGGAATACAAGTTTATATAATTGCAGAGGTAAAATGACTAATAAAAATGTGATACATATATCCAATGAAATAGGTCGACATATCAAAATTTTGAGGTAAATACTTGAATTTTTTTATATAAGTTACTTTGAAGATTTTGAACATGATTAATGAAAGAAATATTTTTTTCGACCCCGAGAAAGGGTGAAAAAAAATATAACAAAGCGTTTTTCCAAAATTACTCAAAATGTGTAAAAGCTACTAGAAAAGTTTCAAATAAAAATTGTAAAAGCATGAAATATTACATAAAAATGATTGCCTTTTTTTGGTATTATTAAAATCAACAGAATTTAGGGTGGTTAGAAGTTATAAGGGATGATATGTACAACTTTAAAAAATCATAGTTTGTTGCAAAGTTATAATGAATTAAAAAAAAATTATTCACTCAGAAAAATATAAAGGATTACGTATCTGACAACAACAGCTGCGGACAATAACCAATCACATTTTCCTCTTTTAGATAATATAATAAATACAAAGATATAACATAGCAGCATTATATTTATGAAATATTTAACGTAATCTTATTTGTCGAAAGAACTTTAAAGTGAACGTGGAAAAAACATCGACGCCCGGCGGATTTCTTACAACTTTCGACTTGTCACAAAAAGGCGGCTAATTCAGAACACAGTTAATGTATTAAAAACAATTATAAATAACTGCTATTTAAATAAGATATACATTTTTAATGAATTATTTGTACTGGAGGGGATTATCAAATAGAACAAACAAATAAGTTTTTAGAAACAAATTTTACAAACCAATAAAAGACACAATAAATAGCCTCAAAATAATATATATACTTTTCGTTATTTTTGTTGTTGAAATCTCCTAAATAATAATACTTTTAATAGGACGACTCTAGGACTTGCCCAGGATATTCCCACAGTGGATATTTTAATATCTTTGCAGGATATTACTAGGACATCCTGCCAGGATTTGTCTAGGATATCCCCATTTGGGATATTCTCAGGTTGTATATATTTTATTGGGATATCCTAAGGATATCCTGAGGAATGTTGTCCTCGATTCTGATATACAGGACGTAATGAGGATATCCTAGGGATGTCACGTGCTGTGTGGGTTAATAATGGAGTACTTAGTGGTGGTGGGGGTTGAAAATAATTAAAAAAAAAATTGAGGCCTTGGCTTGTAGTACATACATCAAATTTCAAGTTTCTGTACTCTTACCGGCTGGCTTTACATATTTCCCCCTAATTACCCCTATTTACCCTTCAACCCTTCACTGGATATCCAGTTCCAGATCTCGTTATAATATATACGTGTATAAAATTTCAAGTCAATATCTTAAACCGTTCCGAAGAAAACGTGCGGACAAAAAAAAGCGCAGTGTATGTACTTTTCGACTGCTTTTTTAATTTTCGAGTAATTTCGTAGTATGTAGTTTTAAAAAATATATATTTTTGACAGAAAACAGCTTTTTTTGGAAAATAAGTTACCATATCAATGTCGTTGATTTTCTCTATCAGGGAAATAACTTAAGAAATCAGTGGCTGTTGAAATATAGAAAACTTTTAAAAACCTCGTAAATCCATTCCGGGACGATAAAATTAAAACCCATATTTACAGTTATTTATTACGCTAATTATCTTTTTATTATTTCATGTAAGTGCCCTTGTGTATGACGCATCGACTTGGTAATTAGCAAATAAAGACTGTACTACTCTGAATTCAACTTTAATTTAGAGGTCGTTTAACTTCTCGATGTGTTATTTATAAATGTTTGTTCAATAATTCTTGGTTTTAACGATCCCCGATTGAAAGATCGAAGCAATATGTGATTCCCGGATTTTAGTGTAGTATTTCAGAGTAGTCCCATTTAAACGATGGAGTACCTGCTCGGACCTATTTCGTTTAATAAATATATTAAAACTAGATAGTCCAAGCAAATGGGTAGGTTAAGTCGCAAAAATGTGACTGGAGGGTGATCTCCATGGGAAAAGTTGTATTGAGCTGAGATGTAAAAAATGTCTTAATATTCCCACCCTTTCCTTAAGGGTAGGAAAATAATGAAATAGTTTATTTTTGCGTATAAATCGAGAACGAGAGAGATATGGAAAAGGTTTCAGATAAAAATTTTGCATACAAAGGTCATATATGCGTTTACACTCTATGTCTAATGGTCTGGCTGTAAAACCTGTATGACGTTTAGGTGATGAATGGAAAAATAAAGAAATCTTACAAACCGAAAAATCTCAACTTTCTTTGCAGAGATAAAGTTTCTTTGTCTGTTTGTTTATATAAAAGTTATGAACACGATTTTTCAGGGTTAAACGTGGCGAAGACATTTTTTCAAGCAACATTGTCTTTCCTGAAAAAAAAGTACTTTACAGTTTTTTCATCTCATACATCGATCCGGTCAGTAGTGATTAGGTAGACAAGTTGTATTTTTGATAGGTCTTACTTTATTTATTATTTCTGTACATACAGTGAGCACCTAAAGGTTGGAATAAATTCATTAAAATAGTTACAAAACAAGTGACAAAAATTCGCTCAGACCCATCGATTTTTAATTACATTTCTCAATCTGTTTATTTAAAAAAAAAGTGCTGCAATATATTATTTTTAAGTTATGATGTCATTGCCATTTTTTTTAAATGAAAACCCCCATTTTTTAAAAGAGCACATTTTTCTGCATACTACAGTACGTTAAATTCTAGGGAGTATTGCATGACATAATTATCGAGAAAAAAATCTTAACTACTTATAACAATGTAATAAAACAAAAATACAAGAATTTAAGAATACAGCAAAAAATAATTAGATTAATTGTTCGCCATTTGCTTCTTGACAATGTCCAAGTCGAAACTGAAATTCTCACAAAACGTTAATAATTTTTTCGGGTTCAGTTCTTCCAATTTCGTAAGTAATTCTGTCTTTTAAGTCCTCAGTATTGTTCGGTATTAAAATAAACTTTGGACTTAAGGTAACCCCATAAAAAATATCCAATGAGATTAAGTCCGGAGATCTAGCTGGCCATTCTATTGAACGGCGTCTACCAATCCATCTGCGTGGGAAAATTTCGTTTAAATAATTACGCACTATTACCGAATAATGTGGCGGTGTGCCATCCTGTTGAAACCATATGGAGTTTTTCGGTATATTAGGGTATGGAATTATGTTTTGTTGGAGCAGCTCCAAATATTTTTCGCCATCTAATGAACCTTGAATAAAAAATGGACCCAATATTGTAGTCCCAACAATTCCAGCCCACACGTTAACTTTCTGTGGAGACTGAGTATGGGCCTACACTATCCAGTGTGGATTTTCACGTGACCAATATCGACTATTTTGCCTATTCACAGTGCCATTTAAACAGAAGGTGGCCTCGTCAGAGAAAAGTACTCGACCTAAGAAATGTGGATTGATATTACATCGTTCCATCATGGTTTCGCAAAAATCTACTCTGCCGTCGAAATCATCTTCGTTAAGCTCTTGAACAAAATTCACTTTATATGGGTGCCATTTATTCTTCTTCAAATATTTTAAAACAGTCGACTGACTAATTGACTGTTCTGTTGCGACTTCGCGACTTGGTTTGTGAGGATTCTCCTCCATTGTCAGTAAAACATCTAACTATTTTCTGAAATTGTAGGACGACCTTTCGTGAAATTATCTCTTATATGACCACAATCTCGAAACTTCTTTTCTATTTTGCTAACAGTGGATTGTGTAATAGGTCGATTAGGGTATTTACCATTAAATAATTCACAAACCATAGTTTGTGTTCGGGACTTGTCACATAGCCAATCATTATCAAAATTTCAATTCGTTCTATCTCACTTAAACGTTGCATTATCAGCACTTTCAATACGATATCACAAGTAAAGACTAATGATTGGGCCTACCCCTTTCAGCTTGCCGAGGCTAATATAATTTAGTGAACTGTATTTAGGTATAATAAAAAAAAGAATGTGTCGGAAACCTACACAGTAGGTTTGATGGATTCTTCATCGTCGATGTCGGCCCAGGCAATAGGAGGGACAAAGGGGGGCCAAAAGGAAAAGGAACAAATCTCCGACAAACACAATTAACGTAACAATTATTAAATTAATTTAAGAAAGGACAATTATAATTCACTTATCACTGATAAATAAGTATAGCGTTCTGCGGCGTAAGTGACTATTGTGTTACTATCATACTAGTGTCTCTATGCGGGTCGCGCTCGACCCACACGGCGTTGAAAAACTAGCTAAAAAAACTTCTTAGTATTACCATAAAGAATTCAAAACATATATTTTTCTAGGTTTAATACTACAAGGCGCGTAACCAACTAATCTGTTAGAGCCAGGTCCGCGTTGCTAAATAAATGAAAAAAAGCGTAAACACAAAAAAGTGTAAGTTGTAAAAAGGTTCGACGTATAAGTAATGGGAATATGTTCTATTAATGTTAAATGTTTTTCTCGATAATTTCGTCATGCAATACTCCCTAGAATTTAACGTACCTACTGTATGCATAAAAATGTGCTCTTTCAAATGACATTTAAAAAAATGGGGGTTGTTGCCATTTAAAAAAAATGACGATGACGTCATAACTTAAAAAATATATTTGCAACACTTTTTTTTAAATAAACAGATTGAGAAATGTATTTAAAAATCGACGGGTCTGAGTTATTTTTTGTCACTTGTTTTGTAACCATTTTAATGCATTTATTCCAACCTTTACGTGCTCACTGTATATCTATAATAAATTTATCTTTTGAATGCCTTTTATCTCTTTTTATTCCACAATGTTAACAATATATAATTTTTTTGAATATTTTTTTAAAAACATTGATTAAACAATTTTTTGAACTCTTACATATCACTCCCAAGTATTTAAAAATATTTTTCTCATAAATACCTGCAAGTGCAATCAACACGTATGCCTAGTTTGAAAGAAATCGTGGAATATTTATATTTTCAACCCTTATAACTCAGCCCCAGGGAATCATAATTTTTTGTCCTTATTTTTCTCATAGAAATTTAGGTATATTAAGTACGTAAACTGAGTTTCAAAAGTATCGAAGGTTGTTTATATTTTCAACCCCTATATTGTGGCGTTGTTTTGGAAGGTATTATGTTGCCCAAGTTGTTCAAGTGTGGGTCACCCTACGAGCGACGTGGTTAGCGTTACTGGTGTAACCTGGCTAGCACAGTAAAGATACGGAGAGCAAAAGGGCGTCGAGTTCAAGGCTTGGGCGCCATTGATTACTTAGTGTAATCAAGGAAAATTAAAGATAAAGATAAACAAAAGACAAAAGTTACATATATACAATAGTACTATATTACAAAAATATTATATTACAAAAAAATAAACTATCACAGCATCAGCGATACTGTATGGCAAAATATCATCAGAAATATATACAAAAGAAACTATATTACAAAATATACTATATTACAAGATACTCTATATTACAATTTGCTCAACAGCAAAATAAATTTGAGGCGTATACGAGAACCAAAAATATTACAAAAGATACGTCTCGTAACTTTTACCTCAATACTAAAATCATATATTACACAAATTAGATATACTTGAGATCCTTTACGAGAGACAAAATAACTATATTACAGAAGATAAGTCTCGTACATTTATCTCAAAATTAAAAATCATATATTACGACAAAATTAGGAACTTGAGATCCTTTACGAGAGAAAAAATAACTATATCACAACAAATATGTCTCGTAACATTATCTCAAAGTTCATAAACCTTAAACACTCTCGTTACCATCAAAATGAACCACGACTTACTATGTTACCAACAGAAATGCATTACAATACTACGATAAAATATTTACAGAAAGAAATCACGATAAAATTAACCACGAAATTAATACTACGATGAAATATGTGCGACAATGAATTTAAGATATAGGTAACTATGAATTAATGTACGACAACGGATTAATTATAACAGCGTATTTAAAATATAATCTAACAAAAATTATAATAGATTTAGCTTGAATCTCATATTTTAAATTTAAACACTTGGCTTTTATGATCCAAAACTACAATCATGTGAAAACATTCCCTTGTACATGTAGTAATCAAAAGTACTTATCTTTTATTTGGTTATCCCGATTAAGGAAATTCCTAAATGTGATCCTGTTCTCCGATGATTATGGATTATAAAGTTGTTTCACATGTGGCTGCTTTAATTCCATTTTGAGGTTATGAAATCGTAAAAACGTCCGTACAAGATTTGTCGCCAAGACAAAATGAAGAAAATCTCATCGCTCGGAATGTTTTCGTATATCCAAATTCAAAATGTAGTATAGAAAAGTTGACTTCATATGAATATTGTTTGCTTAGTGGAAAACGTAGTAGGTATCGCTAATTGAATGTAGATAATCTCAAATCTTGCTTAAAGCAAATAATATAACGTTGAAATACTTCTACGTTAAATCATTAGACGTGAATAAGTTTTGTTATTAAGAAATTAATTCTTAATTTATAAGAATATAAGAAAAACCTAAAACAATATTTCAAATGTTAGATGGCATTTACCGGTATAATAATTAAAACCTTACCTCATGTGATCATCACGAGGTTTTTCAAATTCTAACATCCCCATTACAGGTCAAACAAAATACGTCTAACTAGTTCAATGGTTCAACGAGAAAGAGTTTCACCCGGCGTTATTTAGTTGAAATATCATTCCTAGTGCGCTATCTAGTATTCGCGAACTTTAACTGCTGACAGATGACGTATGTTCATCATAGTCTAAGGAGTAAGGGCACTCTATTAGTACTAAAGTTTGTGGGAATAATATTTCCGATAACTTATAATTTTTCTAATAAATATTAACAGTGTAACGAAGGATGCTATTGAGCATTCCGCATGTTACAATATCTCACTTCCAGAGGGTTTCATTTTTTTTTTACTGTTTTTCTCCTATGCACAATAAGTACATTTGCAGAGTTTCAGAATTTTGGCCAGAAATTTTGGATTCTGGCCCACTGTGCGCTGTAGCATTAAAAAATGATCTTTTTTACTGCCTACCATGTTAATGAGTGAAACGACCTATCGGGTCGATTTACCCCTGAATAAATTGTTTCCTAAAATTTTATTCTTTTGTTTCTTAGTGTAAGAATCTGCGTTTCGTAATAGCACGAGGATATTTTACCAGTTGTAGACACAGCCGTTATAATAAGCGACGTTCTATACGATCCTATCATTTTAAACGTAAACCGCGCAGATAAATAATGAAAACCTGACTTGGAAGCAGATCTCGGGTTGAGTTTTTGCTTGTTTGGGCGCCTTACGTAAATGGATGCCATCACTTAAATGTATCCTGACCCAAGTTCGGTAACGAAGCGTGGCACGGCAGCCCTGCAAGTCCCACTTTGCGATGTCGGGGGCAAGGATTAATTTAAACATTTTTTTTTTTATTAAAAAACATCGCGTAACTTTTCATTTGCCAAACGTTCTCTTTACATTTTCCCGAACGTCGAGGAATTTCTAAATTAAGTTTTCGCGTATAAAAACAAATACAAGAAAGCGACAGGGTCGAAGATAGATGGCGAGGGTAGGATATAGTCCGACAGATTTATGCGGGATAAAAATGTTTGAATACAAAAATTTGTCAGGTTCTGCAGTTTAAGTGAAATGTCGGGCAGGGCCCACTACGAATACACATTTAAACATTTTGATCGAAGACGGCATAACTCTTTTATTTTGTGCCATCGATATTGAGTACGCAGTAGGGTGGCCCTTAGCTATATAGGCGAGTCTGCCTGGGGTAAAAAAGAGGGGATTCTACAAATTTTGTATACCATTTGAGTTAGCAACGGATTCTTTTAGGAAGAATTTCGCTGAACAAGATTTTCTTATGAACAATTTTCCTAAACCGCGAGCTTCATGGTCAGATAATTGTTTAAATTTTTTTTTTCTTTCTTATGTAATAAAATGAAAACGGTTTGACGAATCCAAAAAAATTTAGATTCAGTCGAAAGATATTTTCAATACGCGTCGTTTGGCGTCAGGCACAACTCATTTTGTCAACCATTTGTTATAGCCAAAATAAATTTCTTAATTAACAAATTGATTACTCCGAAACTAATGAGGTCAGCATATTGTTTTTTTTCAAAAAACATGCCTTTTATACTAGAGAATATTCCATATTTTTTTGGCCCGATATCTTCAATACTTTTTGATTGTTTAAACAATTGGCATAATTTGTTATTTAGCAAATAACATCTTTTTCGACAGTTTGATCGACTTCAAACCAACTTTAAACGATACATGTTGATGTCAGGCCTAACCCACATAGAAGTCTGCACGAGTGCCACTTCTTGCTTTTATTTCTTTAAAGTTTAAATTAATTTTGCAAATTAACAAATGGAATACCTCGGCTGTGAGTACGCGTATCGAAATGGGCTTTTGTGCATATGAAAGTGCTTGGAAAACGGAAAATTTTGAGACTAGAAAGAACTTGATCGGATAACCGGAACCGGAAATAAAAGTGATATTGCGTGAGAGGCTCTAATTTGTTTGTTAACAACTTTTTGGACACGAGGTTCGGTGTAAATGAAAGTTAACAAGTTTTTCCATCAACCACAAAAAGTTCTACAAAAATATTCAATCCCTGAAGAGTTATACGCGTTTTTGACCCTTAAAAAAATCTCTCCCGCAACGTGAAAATAGTAAGATTGGACGCGTAATGGGGTGGCGGGTTCGATCCTCGGCGTGGGAAATTTTTTTCCCGTCAAATTTGTTTTTTTTTATGTAACCAAGTATTTTTTATAATAATAAATGTTTTTACTTTCTGAGAAATTTGAAAAACGTCGTAAATAATGTTTTTTGGCAATTTTCATTATATACATGGCTATCTTGCAACAAACATATGATTGTTCTTGTCCAACGAGGGTTTGTCGGTAGTTTTTGGTTTTTTTTACTACCTTTTGTGAAAGAGAAGGCTTGTTTTACTTTATTTGAGGGGGTTTCCTGTCGAAAAAAGACCAAAAATAACAAGGAAACGAATTTTTTTTCACTTTTTTCTTATAAAAAAAAGTTCACGTCTCATGAAAAGAACACACACTTTGTTATTTGTAAATGAGAAATAATCAAAAGACGCGTATTTTAATGGCATTATTATAAAAACCGCTCCACCACTCACAACGTTCCATAATTTCGCAGCATCAGCTCGAGAGTTACGGATTTAATGAAGTTCTCAAGAATAAATAATTATTTATAGCGTGTTTTACAATTTAAACATTATTTTATTATATTATATATTTATATTGTACGAAAAAAAGTGAATTTGACAAAAAAAAATTGCCCACACCGAGAATCGAACCCGCCACCCCATTGCGCGTCAAATCTTACCATTTTCACGTTGCGGGAGAGATTTTTTAAGGGTCAAAAACGCGTATAACTCTTCAGGGATTGAATATTTTTTGTAAAACTTTTTGTGGTTGATGTAAAAACTTGTTAGCTTCCATTTCCACCAAACCTCGTGTCCAAAAAGTTGTTCATAAATAAATTAGAGTCTCTTACGTAATATAACTTTTATTTCCGGTTCCAGTTATCCGATCAAGTTCTTTCTGGTCTCAAAATTTTCCATTTCCAAGCACTTTCATATGCGCAAAACCCCATTTCGATACGCTAAGCCAGAGTCGAGATATTTCATTTGTTAATTTGCAAAATTAATTTAAACTTTAAACAAACAAAAGCAAAAAGTTGCACTCGTGCAGGCTTCTATGGGGGTTATGCCCGACATCAATATTTATCATTTAAAGTTGGTTTGAAGTCGATCAAACTGTCGAAAGAAAGTTATTTGCTAATAAGCAAATTATACCAATTGTTTAAAGACTCAAAAAGTATTGAAGATGTCGAGCCAAAAAAATATGGTATATTCTTTGGTATAAAAGGTATGTATTTTGAAAAAAAACAATATCCTGACCTCATTAGTTTCGGAGTAATCAATTTGTTAATTAAGAAATTTATTTTGGCTATAACAAATGAACGGGTTGACAAAATGAGTTGTGCCTGGCCGCCAAACGACGCGTATTGAAAATATCTTTCGATTGAATCAAGATTATTTCGGATCCGTCAAACCGTTTTCATGTTACTAAAACCAACTTTTACATATTTGGCACTTTTCTCCGACTTATTTACTGGAGTAATAATAACATATCAGTCAACTGTAGTTGAATTACTGAGATCTACATTAAAAAATTACTCGTTCAAGCAAAAGAAAACTTCGTGCCAGTTAAAATAGACTTTTAATTGTCTCTTGACCCCGTCTGCGTCTGCGTTTCGTGTAAGATTAAAATGCAGGCGGCATTTCCAACGTAATTTCAGCTTCTATGCAGAAGTCGTCTCTCGACTGCCTGGCAATTAAAGACGAAAATTGATTTAAGCCGAGTTAATTAGAAAAGTGCATCCCTCTTTATTAGTTTCTCTAGAATTGTCGTTGAATTAAGATCAGACTTGGAATGAAAACTCAATCATCCGCCACGAATCTATTCTATTTAATTTCACTCAAGGATGTTATTTCATCCAGGAGAAAATTGAAAAGGAGAAAATTTATTAAAATAAATCAAGAAACTAAATTGCTGACGTTGTTATTAAGGACTATACTTCTCATCTATCTGGACGGTATGAAAAGTATTGGCGCCTTTGACGGTGCGAAAAGATCAAAGACTCCGACACTTTTTATACCGACAATAAGTCTGCAGTAAACCTATCCCAAGAAACAAGTATCTTCTTTAATTTTTTTTTGAGGAAATAAATTTTATCACAATGGTTTTTGGGACAAGATACAATATTTCAAATGTGACCATATTGGTATCGTGGTACCATTTTTGGTATTATTCATAGGCCTTATTAAAAATTATGAATTCTTCATTAAAATACATAATCAGATTGGCCCTGATGGCCTGAAAATTCCCTCGGTTTTAGAGATTAGGCCTTAAAATATAGTACTATTCGCACAATTTCTGTGTAACCTTAGTACAGTTCAAATCACGTATGGTGCAATTCATAAACATAAACACCACACATAGTAGACAACCCCTAAATTCAAAGTCTCTCATAGGCTGTCTGGAAGAGGGTTACACATTTGAAAAAACGAAGACAACATCCATTACCCGCGAACATTGACAGTGCCGGTGCTGGGGATCAAACTCAGTACACTTTAAGTAGTCTGACCAAGCGCGCTGGCCATTAAGACACTTAGCCGACTGAGCTTTCGCGCCGATTTACGTCATCATATTTTAATTTCCGAATCAAATCATCTCAAGGTCACACAGAATGGCACGCATGGACGTACCATTTGAAAGTAGTTTTCTGTAAAATAACAATTATTTCTTCATACAGTTTTAATATTATCTGTAATTGTTTATTTGTGGCATATTCAGATTTTCTTAATTTTTATTGGGTATTTTGCCACTGAAAAATATTTAAAAATTTTAGTGAAAAAACCTCAGCGCCAAACGGATCAGACAGAGGTTGGTTCTTGAATACTTGACTGTTTCAAAAAGTCTCACACCTAAAAATATATAAACTAGAACAATGTTGTAAACTAAAAACTGAAAATCAAAGCTATAGGTAGTTAACGTTTCGGAAGAGAATCTACTTCCGTTCTCAAAACTCTTTTGGTCGTCAACCATGACAGTTCTTTGTTTATGTATTTCCATAGTAACGTGGGACATTAAATTATATTTATCTTATTTTTACTTACTTCGTCTCTAAGGATGGGCAACCAACTAGTACAAAAATCTATTGAATAATTCGAAACGCATCTATCCTCGTTTAATAAAATAATCGCGGATTCTTTAAGTTTAGTTCCGTTGCTCTCTCTCTTTCCAAAATCTTCGCCAGGTCCCATTTAATCCTGTGATTATTATCCCACGCGTGTTCACAAATTGTGGATTTTTCAAATTCTCCCCTTCTGGCGTAATTTCTATGTTCACCAAGCCTTATGTTGAAAGGTCTAGATGATTCACCTACGTAATGTTTTCCGCACTCACACGGAACACTATAAATACAATTTTTTGAATTTTGAACAATATTTAGAAATTTGGTTTTTTATAAAACCGATCTTAGCGTGGAGCCCGTTTGAAAAACCGTTCGTACGGAAAACCTATTCCCAATTTTTCGTAATTTATCCGATAAACCGTGTATATATGGAATTACTGCCATTGACCTAAATACATCAGGTTGTGATAGTATATTTTCTCTACTACCAATGTTCAATAACTGACTATCAACAAAACTCTCAGGATATTGATTATTTAATAAGACAGTTTTTATAAATTGCTTTTCGTTCCTTAATATTACATCATTTGAAAAAATAATTTTGGCTCTGTCATACAAACACTTAACAACACCTTTCTTAACACTAATATGTTGATTTGAATTCAAATTTAAGTATCTGTTTGTGTGTGTTTGTTTTTTATACATTAGAATATATTATTATTATTATTAGAATATATTAGAATATAATCTTGCCAAACGACAACACTATAGTGTTTAAAGGCTTTTTAGATTTATTTAGATTTTATCAGTGTTTTATAATGGCCAACTCATAAACCACTGAAAATTTTAAGAGTAGTTTTAAAAATAGGCATGTAGGCCTTTCTCTAGATTGGGCTATTTTTATAAGGGTTTTAAATTGGCTTCATAGAGTCCTTCCAAACTATTTACGTTTACAGGTAGTCTTGGAAATAAGTTTTTAGGTTAACTTATAGATTATTTTAAAACTAAAATTGCTACTTGGGTACTTCAGTGGTCGGATACACTTAACTAAAGAAACTACAATATCAACTAAGCCACAGTTACTTTCGGAATTCATATTACAAATTGTATCCCTTAATCCATCTTCCTTTCCTCTACCAGGTCTTTAGTTTTGTTCTTCTTTCTGGGTCCATATTTTGTCACAGTAATATTTGGTGCTTTGATAAATTAAATTACTGTGAAAAATGGGTACCAATCCTTACGATGAATTTGCGATTTACTAAGAATGAATCCATTCCAAAATATGCAATATATTAAATATTGTTTAATTGACTTGACTTCTTGCAAGGGAAAAATGGCTGCAATTATTAATCATATTGCTCAAGTAATCAGGGTTTATTTGTGATTTATTGTCGAAATCAAATAAAATATGTATTTAAATCACTCGGATTGTTTAAAAGGGGAGGTATTACTCGCTTCCACGACCAAACCCACCGTCTCAATGCCAATTAAGCGAGACTTTAACTGCCTGTTTGATGTGCTAATTAGGTGTTTTCACTATGTGCAAATTTGCTTTTTTGATATTATTGAAATGAAGTACTTGTTATACTGAATCACTTATTGATATTTAAACAGCATTTAAATTTAAATTTCAACAAATAAATAACATAAAGTTTTAGTAATTGAACGAGTACGCAAAACACGCGGTGACGTCATCGGTTATATTAGTTTCTTAAATCGCATATAAACATTGTTAAACACAACATTTTATTTACGTTTTACATGTGATTAAATAAGTAACGCCTACCTAATACGGGATTTGTAAAAGCTACTTTAGGAAATTTATTTGCAAAATAACGCGTTTATAACACAAAATGACACTGACAATATAACTGATGGCGCCATAAGTGCGTAGTGAATTGATGTAGTGTTTTTGGCGAAAAAATTTCAATACAAAATTCAAATGGCTTATTTTAAGGTATTATTCGACTGTCTCTCAAAATTCAAGTGCTTTTAACTATAATAAAGCATTATCTTCACAGTGAAAGTGAATTTAAAATTTGCGAAAACACCTAATTGAGAACCTTCAGACGAGCAGAGTCGAAGCCCTGCAGTTGGAGAGGGGTACTCATCTGGTATACAAATGTATTGAAGATGACTGAAGGGGTTTGCGTGGGCGTAGCGGGGCGTAATTGCAGGCTATCCAGAGCCATAGGGGCAAGACCCCAACCATCTTCCAAGTAGAAATCTATGCTATAGATCTATGTGTCCAGGAATGCATAAATAAAGGCATTCAAGGAGTAAAGATCTATGTACCTTCAGATAGCCAGGCAGGGTAAAAAGTCTATTCTTCAGGTTCTATACCTTTGAGTCCAGAATTGCCTGGAAATGCAGACAATGCCTGGAGCAACTGGCAAAAGTGGTTACCTTGATGTGGGTGCTAGGGCATGAGGTATTAGTAAGAAAATGAATTAAAACACTGAACTGAACTTGTGGTAGGTACCTTGTGAAACATCTTGAAAATAATTGTTAATTATAAATTAAACACTGCTTTTAGATGAATCAATCTACGAATCAATCTATATATTATAAATACTCTACATATGTTTCGGCTTATTAGGCCTTTATCAAGAGTATTACATAGTGAATACTAAAGTAATTTATACCTAAAAGTATTTAAATTTTAATCTATTTATGACTTAATCTATTTAAGACAATTTAAAATCCTTAATTATGGCAATGAAAATGAATTAGCTGACGCCCTTGCAAGAAAGGTGCAGAAACCCCATTTTTTGGACCCGGACCGTTTTGTGGCTTATCCAAGGGACACATAATGGAGAAGATCCTAAAATGAAAAAAGAAACACAAAGACTCCCCTACTGGAGGAATACACCAGGCCGAAGACATGCAGAACAGTTCATCACTTATTCGACAAAGAATGCAAAATCTGACTTAATGCTGATAACAGGCCTCTTGACAGGCTATTGCCCCTTAAGATATCATCTTAAGAAAATAGCCAAGGCAGACAATGATTGTGTAAATACTGTGATACTGCAGTAGAAACTGCGGAACCTATTCTTTGCGAATGCAAGACATTAGTCCACACTAGGCTAACGTACCTAGAAAAGGTGGAATTAACGCCTGAAGGCATAGGGACAGTAGCCCCCAGCAAAATCACAAGCTTTGTAAAGAGCTTGAGAGTCCTGGGCAACAACTAATTGTAGGGTAATTCACAAAAGATCTTTTAGGTTGACGTGAGGAAGAGCCGAGCGACCCCCTAAACAAACTACAATTATTTACCCGCTTCTTAACCCTATTAATGACGTTCATTCCATCAAGAGTTGTCCAAAGTGTCATAGAATTAATTAAAATTAGCTTTGAAGAAGTACTGCAATTGGAGTTTTTATTGTTACGCGCTGGCGCCCCCCAGGGGCTATAGACTGATGCTCATGAGTGATGTGGTGGCAATCATGGTTAGGCAACTGTAAAGCCTGCATTGCACGCCATCTCTGAGACACTGGTAGTAGTATGTTTTCTAGGAACTAATAGAAGATGAGGGAGATCTCCACATTATACGAATATGCTGACAATACCTTCTCATAAAAAAGAAATTTATAAAAGGTCTTTTTCATATAATGTAGCAACCTTTGGCGAAATCCTGGATGTGCCGAGTTTTGTACTTTCACATGGTGTTTTCAAAAATCGAATAAAATGTTATTTGTTTGATAGGCAATAGTTAAGTAATAGAGTGTAAATGTTGTATATTCTAAGAAATTATTTACTTATAAGGTTAATGTTCAAAAATGGGTAAATGGGTAAAAAAAAGTGTATTTGTGTGTTTATCTACGGTTCAGGCAGCTGTGGAAGAATTGGTTATTGAACCTAACAGACTGCCTTTTATTTGCCATATTATAATGTAAACTACTTTGTAATGTTATGTATTGTTGGTATATATATGGTGAATAATAAATGTATTATTATTATTATTATTATTATGTATTATTATACTAGAACTGTATGGAAAGTTGATGGAAGATTTCTGGAACCCATTTTGTGCGATATATCAGCGGAATGTAAACACAAGAGAGACGAATTTTTGAAATGTCAAGTGAGAAGTTAGAAATACGAAGTAAATACAAGTAGTCGCGTCATTTTGGCATTTTACTTCAAAAAAAGAGGTACAGGCACAATTGACTTCATTTTTGTTGCAAAGAGTTCAGAAAGGCATTTAGAAAAAACAGTATGTTTTATTTTTTGGCAGAAATGTTTGGTTTAAATTGTGGGCCAATAATTGGCCAATATTAATGGCCAATTTAATTTAATTAATTGAAAAATTTGTTATCATATACAATATGCCATAGAATTAGACGAAAGTGGTTACTCGAAGGTTTTTGAGGTCGCTGATCACCAATCTGAAGTCCAATTTGGAAAATTCATACTGGCGAACCGGAAATCGAGCGATTTTCCATAAGAAATGAGAATGGATATCTTGGCCTTGAAAATCTGTGCTAGGAGGTTTTTGAGGTCGCTGATTACGAGTCTGAGGTCTGGTTTGGTAAATTCAAAATGGCGGACCGGAAGTAGAGTCAATTTATCAAGAAAAACTCGTATCTTTTTCGTTTTTGGACTGAAAATGAGTACTCGGGAGTTTCTGAGGTCACTGATCACGAATCAAAGGTCTGATTTACGAAATACAAAATGGCGGACCGGAATAACAGTCCATCTCTCCGAAACACTCGTATTCTTTTCTTTTTTGGGCTGAAAGTGGGAACTCGGGGGTTCTCGTTATCGCTGATAACGAATCTGGTGTCCAGTTAGGGAAAATTCAAAATGGCGGACCGGAAGTAGTATAATTTTCAGAAAATACTCGTATTTTTCCTACTTTCAGCCCAAGAAAATAAAAAATACGAGGTTTTCCGGAGAAATTGACTGTTCTTTCGGTCCGCTATTTTGAATCGTAAATTGGACCTCTGATTCGTAATCAGTGACCTCAAAAACCTCCGAGTACTCATTTTCAGCCCAATAACGAAAAAAATACGAATTTTTCCTGATAAATTGACTCCACTTCCGGTCCGCCATTTTGAATTTACCAAATCAGGCCTCGCATTCGCAATCAGCGACCCCGAAAACTCTCGAGTACAGATAATCGAGACCAAGATATCTATTCTAATTTCTTATGGAAAATGGCCCAATTTCCGGTCCGCCATTTTGAATTTCCCAAATTGGACTTCAGATTGATGGTCAGCGACGCCAAAAACCCTGGAGTAACCATTTTCGTCTAATTTTATAGCATATTGTCAGGTCTATTCTGTAATTTTTTGGTTAAAAATAAACGACCTGCTAAAATTTTAATTTTAACGGAATGCTAAAAATAATAACTGATTTTTCTATTCTGTATGTGACCATTTAACGGACCTGTTAAAGTCATAGTTTTTAACGACCGGTTATTTTTTTCCCTTATATGCTCAAAGTCAAATTAAAAACAAACCTAATGAGAGCAGGGAAGTCTTTGAATGAGAGTAGTTAAGACAATGAGTAGAGTATTAAGTTAAGACGGACAATAATCCCACAAAATATATAATACACGAAGAAAAAATTGAATACCTTCCGCATTAAATTATCGTCAAACAGGACCCGCGTTATGATCACGATTATTTGAAGGCGGAAAAAAAAAATTACTGGATATAAATGAGAAAACGGGTCGCCAAAAGAATCTCAAACTCATTGACAAACATTTTATTCTAGCGAAAAGTCAAAAAATTTCTGATTATGTTGTCTTCGGAGTTATGCATAAAAATTTGTCGGTTGGCAAATCAATTCAAATGTTAGATTAAATATTTTGTTTCTGTATTTTGAATGCTCCTGCCAGTTACTTATTAAATAAAGTGCCATTTACTGAATGATATTATACAAACTTTTATGAACCAAAAAATAAAATACGGTGTTTTTGCCTCTTTAACGGCACCGTTAAATTTTAGTGGCAGGTCCAAAGTCGCCTCTAATTTTAAACGATGTTGGTTAAATTTAACCTTAAAAAAGTATACAGAATACCACTGACTGTTAACTTCATTCCACTAATTATTTTAACAGTGACCTTGCCGTTAAAGCTTAACAAAAATGTTACAGAATAGACCTGTGTGTATGATAACAAATTTTTCAATTAATTCAATTAAATTGGCCGTTAATACCGACCCGGTGATGCAATGCTACGGTGTTTTGCTTGCGACCAAGCAGTCCCGGGTTCGAATCCTGGCCAGGGTATGGATGTTTAGTGGCGTTTTTAATGTGTTATCGAGATGGCAGCAGTGAGCTAGACCACTGTTGGGTGGCACAACAGGTCTAGTCGCTGTTATCTACCTGAGTTCGAGTCTCAGCTGGGGTAGATGGCAATATCGCAGGGAATGGATGTTGTGTTGATGTCTATGTATGCGTGTCGTCTTGGTTGAGTGGTGGAGTAGCATTAGCTAAACTCCGCCAGGACGTTAATATAAATAAGACGATTAAATAAAAGAAATAATAAATAAATAATATTGGTCAATTATCAGATAAAAAATGAAACTAAACATTTCCGCCAAAAAATAAAAGGTACTGTTTTTTTTAATGCCTTTCTGAACTCTTTGCAACAAAAATTAAGTCAATTGACCCTGTACCTTTTATTTGAGGTTTTCAGATTTTCCATGCTAAAATGACGCGACTAAAGGTGTAAATCTCAAGTAATAAACATCGTTAAAGGTTATTTTTGTTATTAAAAGTGTATTTTAGTTAAAGAAAGTATTGTTAAGTTCCAGTAAGTTATTATATAAAGTTTTAGTGTTTATCTCTTGTTATAATTTGTTTAGATGAAGGGTGGTTTCCCAAAGGGGCGGAAACGCTAACATTATTATAATAATACTTATAATAATTATGATGTAGCATCACCTACATACTTCTGTACCAAGGTCTTGCAGCTATCTAATAACTATTTGCACCTTTCAATATCTCGTTCAAATATTTGTATCAGGTGGGACTTTCCCAAACTGTTTTTCTTTTATCTCTGCAATTAACCGACATGTTTTTACGAGTATTTTCTACGATTTTCCGTTATTATTAACATTAGTGCAAGTGCCCGTGGAATGAATTTTAAATGAGCTTTTCCATACAAACATACAGTGAGGTCCATATACTTTATCCATTACTTTGGATAAATTCATTAGGTTTGTTCTGGTTTTGAGAAATACAAGTCCTCGGATGTCAGGCACATGCGCAGTTAGTAAGCCTAGAACACGTTTTACTAACTGCGCACTAACTCCCTGACATCCGAGGACAATTTTTAGTTCTAAAATGACATTTTTTGAGGATAATTTTACACCTCTCCCTTCAACCCCCTTGGAGTGACAGCTACCCCTTTATAATTTTTAAATGTAACGAGGGTGCGTGTGATAGCTCATTTGGAAGGGTTTTTAATTCTCTATACAGCAATATAAGATTTTTTGAATTTCTCTATTTTTCTCAGAGGCGCCTTTAGGCCTAGGCGCACTAGGCGCGCGCCTAGGGCCCCACTTTTCCAGGGACCCCCATTTCCCGATTTATTGAGGTAAAAAAGCGATGTAAAAATTTTATTTCTTTGTTATGTCGTTATTTATTTTCGCTTTACTGACAGCAATAATGATGTTTACAACTATCATGAAATACATGTCTTCCCTTTTCCATATCATCCTCATCAGATCTCAGTTGCAACAAAAATGACAAAATAAGAATGGTTCATGCGAGAATGTGTTCACAAATATTTGTCGTTTATTTACATTTTATATCATTTGAACTTGAAATCATTTTATAGTTCTTCCTTTGCATTTCAATTTTTTTCATATTTCAATGTAGAAGTCTATAGGAATTTATTGTTTGTGTTTATCGTGTTTGAATATTCTTGAATATTCATTTTTTTAATCTTTATTCACTGTATCACACTGAAAAAAATATGTTCGTAATATTAATGAATCGGTTCATCGACTGAAAAGTGATGAATCCGTTTATTAATATAACGTACGTTTACATAGTAACAATAAATGTGTACATTGTATTAATGAACATATACATTATATCAATAAACAGATTCATAAATTCTCAATGAACTTTCATTCATTGATTTCTCGAACATATTTCTTTCAGTGTATTAAAAAAGATGCAATCAATTAACAGACCAATTTGGCAATTCCTCAGACGTTACTATTTAAGTTTCGGCAGTCAGCACGTGCCAGATGCCGAATCAGCTTTTCGGTCTATTTCACATTAATGAAAATAAATCTACTGATAATGATGATGCGAAACTTCAAGAACCTGAGACAAACAATATAGAAAACCCGAGAAAATAACTGAGAAAATTTTGATTTTGAAACCAGTGATGAGGACTGCGAACAGAAAGAACCATTAGGAAACGATTCTAGTGAATCTGGCGATGATGAACAAATAGAAAAAGAATCTGAAAATAAAGAAAATTTGGAAAAAGAGTATGAGGATGCAAAACAAGCTAATAATCAGTGCACTGCAATGATCAATGCATTAGTATCAAACTATAGAGGCGACATAGATTCCAAGCTATCTCCAGATAAATTGCATCAATTTTTGATATATGTCGGCTTAGGTCGCCTGCTGAAATATATAAAGGACCAGTCGATAGTTCCGAAACTTGGGGAAAATGTTGTCCTGGGCCCCCTGATTAAAATTCCCTTTGACCGAATTCGATTTTTGACCTAGAGACGATTGAAACTGTGAACATCTGCGAAGGTCTGCTTAAATGTTCCATAAAAATTCTGAAAATATTCACTCATTTTTTAGAGAAAATAAACATCTTTTGTTTCTTGTTTTTTTTTTCAAAATGCTTCCTTCTCCCGGAAAAAAATAAAACAGGAAAAAATATTTTTTTTGCAATATTTTTACGGGAAAAGGAAGCATTTGAAGAAAAAGTTGAAGGGGCATAAGCTGATTATTTTTACCTAAAGAACTTACCTGAATATTGAATATTTTGGGATTTTTCTGAAGTAGAAAAAAATAAAATTTTAGGGAAATTCTTGGTCGAAATTATTTTTGTCTAAGAAATTCTGAAAACCGGTAGGCGTGTTCTTTGAACAAAAATAAGCATCTTTTGTCTCTTGGTGTTTATCTTCAAAGTGCATCCTTTTCCCGTAAAAAAATACAAAAAATATTTTTGTTTGTTTGTTATTTTTTTCCGGGAGAAGGAAGAACTTTGAAAAAAATGCCAAGAGACAAAAGATGCTTATTTTTCTTCAAGAAATGAGCATGAATATTTTCAGAATTTTTATGGAACATTTACGCAGACCTTCGAAGATGTTCACAGTTTCAGTCGCCTCTAGATCAAAAAATCGAATTCGGTTCAGTGGTCAGAGAGAATTTTAATCAGGGGATCCAGGAGAATATTTTCCCGAAGTTTCAGAACATTCGACTGAAACCTATTCTTACTATAAAAAACTGCGGAGTCCTTTATTCTCAGGCGACATTTTTTAATGTTGAAACCCTTTTGTGTATTTACTTGACCATTCCTGTCAGTAATCCCCCATGTAAACGCACTTTTTCGACGCTCAAAATAATTAATAACTACCTACGAAGTACTTCGGGGCAACAGCGACTTAAAAATTTGTCTCTTCTGGATACTGTATCAGAGGAAACACAAAACTGTGATATCAAACGTTCAAATTGACAAGTTTGCTAACATATAAAGCCGGAAAAAAATAATATGATATGTAGAATTGAGGAAATGAATATATTACTAGCAAAAATACTCGTAATTATTTCAAACTCTTACTAAAGACCTATCATAGATACTTAAGTACAAAAACATATATCTACATGCCACGAACAACATTGAATTATAAGAAAGAAATATGGCCATTACGTACAGAAAACTGTCACAATAATGTTAGTTTTAATTTTAAATTATCCTGTTCAACAAAACCAAAGACAAAAACACTTACCAAAAACTTTAAAAACTTTCACAGACACGTGTTTCTGTATCCTACACAAGGGTACTTCTTCAGTGCTACTTCTTTCAAAGTTGAAAATGAACTAAACAGTCACTTACCAGGTAATAGGTATTTATGCAGTAATTGTTTATGGTTCTAACGAACAGGATAATCCAAAACAGATTTCGGAGAATTACCAGTACAGGTATAATCATAAAACATAATCAAATGCAAAATTTGTAAAAATACCTTCAAATCTTGCATAATATTTTTTTAATCGAGGGGCCCTCAAATCTCACAGCGCCTAGGGCCCCAATTTACCTAAACGCGCCCCTGATTTTTCTTATTAAAAAATATTACATTTTTAATTTTACTAAGTAAACAAGAGAACATGGAACAGTTTAAATCAAATGTTCAAACTGAGCGTCCGCTCCTGTTGCTTCGTAACAATAATGAAGACGTTGCTGAAATTCTTTTAAAAGGGTTTGTATAGTTTCCGGGATGATTTGATTAATTTCTTGCCTTATTCTGTCTTTTAATTCATCGACGTTATTTGGTCTGTTGAAGTAGTCTTTTGATTTTAAGTAATAGAGATAAAATTAGACGAAAATGGTTACTCGGGGCTTTTGGGGTCTCTGATGACGAATCTGAAATTGAAAATGGCGGACCGGAAATCGGGCCATTTTCCCAAAAAAATTACAAATCCGAGGTATAATTTGGTACATTCAAAATGGCGGACCGGAAATAGAGCCAGATCCTCAGGAAAACCTCTTATTTTTGCTCTTTTGGGCTAAAAATGGGAACTCGGGGGTTTTTGTGGTCGCTGATTCGATGTACAATAGAGAAAATTCAAAATGGCGGATCGGAAATAGAGCCAGATTCTTAGGAAAACCTCATATTTTTGCTCTTTTGGGCTGAAAATATGAAAAATACGAGTTTTTCCTGAAAAAAACATTTTGAATTTTCCCTAATTGGAATCTGCATAACGATAACCACCGAGTTCCCACTTTCAGCCCAATAAAGAAAAGAATACGAGTTCTTCCGGAGAAATGAACTGTTCTTTCGGCCCGCCATTTTGAATTTCGTAAATAGGACCTCTGATTCGTGGTCAGCGACCTCAAAAACCCCCGCGTACTCATTTTCAGCCCAAAAACGAAAAGAATACGAGTTTTTCCTGAGAAATTGACTCTACTTCCGGTCCGCCATTTTGAATTTACCAAATTAGGCCTCGAATTCCTAATCGGCGACCTCGAAAACTCCCAAGTTCAGATTTTCAAGATTTCCATTTTCATTTTTTCTAGAAAATGGTCCGATTTCCGGTCCGCCATTTTGAATTTTCCAAATGGAACTTCAGATTCGTTATCAGCAACCCCAAAAACCTGTCAGTAACCATTTTCGTCTAATTTTATGGGATATTGTGTATGATAACAAATATTTCAATTAACTTGGACAAAAATGAAACCAAACATTTTCGCCAAAAAATAAAACGTGCTGTTTTTTCTAAATGTCTTTCTAAAAACCCTTTGCAACAAAAATGAAGTAAATTGACCCTGTACTTTCAATTTTAGAAGTAAAATTCCAAAATGACGCGACTACATCTATTTAAAGATTACATTACCCATTACAACAAATACAAAACGTTTTAAATGGTCGGCATTTTTTCACGTCGAAAATGCCGCATAATCGGCTTGTAACAACATTGTTAGATTAACTATTGAATGTATTTGAATAATAGCTTGTTTGTAATATAATGCATATTGATCCCACTTACCTAGATTAGCATAGCTTTTTCATGCGCGTACGTAAATCGTAAAAAATATGTTTAAATTGTTATTTCTCGTAATTGGTTGGTTTATTCATGAACCGAAGTATTTTTAGTTGTATATTTGAATTATGATAATGTATTCAGATTGGAAACATTATTTGTAATCGTATACAACGTACGCATGCATATTGATAGAACATGTGCAATTAAAAAAATATTTTTAAAACAAACCATTTAGTTAGAAAAAAATGTACTAAATAGTAAAAAACAATTTTTAAATTCATATGTCTGGAAACTGGAAGCTTTAGGGGCGGTCACATAACACTATTGTATAGTAGACGTAAGAGATACAGTGACGCCATCAAAAAGCATGCCGATAAAGGAATTAAAGCCGACAAAGCGACCGACGAAGGACACCGTCGCGCCAATATTCTTGACTAAAGATGTCGGTTTCGGATGATTAGGGGTCGAGTTTGAGCGGTGTAGGTGATGTTAGCAGACCTCCCCTTGTCCTGGCTGTTGGACCCTGGGAGCTGGGTCGTTTCTTTTGGCACTTTGCACTTTCTTTTGGCACTTTGACACTTTGGCACTTTTGGCACTCTTCTTGGTCTTCTTTCTTCGCTGGCATGTCGGCTCCCGGGAGCGTTTTTAGTCTATCGTGAGACGGCTGTTACCGAGCTCTCTCAGAGTTTGGAGATTGTTGACTAGTCGGAAGCCCAGGGTGCCGATTGGCATCATGTGCTCCGATTTCGTCGGAAGGATGTGTGAACTGTCTAGCTCAAGGATTGTGTTCGGCCAAAGACGCTTATTTTAGCGTCAGAGGCCGGCATGGGCTAGGGTAAGGGTACCGAGCTGGTTGTTTGCTTGTTGCCTTCGGGACCGGGTGATTTGGATGTTTTTGGTCATTGTCTTCTTGCAGCGTGGCTTGAAGGCTGGGCTGAAACAGAAAAACGATTAAGTTATACTTACCCATTATCCAGGATCTGGAGCTTCCGCCTCTTGTGCCTCGGAGCGTCGTTGGTGTCGTAGTCAGTCTCCTGTCTGGCCAGCGGTTTCCTATGCTCTGCTGCACGGGCGTATTGATTCTTCGCTCTGTCCCGGATGGCTTTAGTTACCGGGGTGTATTATGGTCGTATCGTCAGCGTAGAGCGCCAAAGAGGTCCTTGCTGTTTTTGGCATGTCGGAGGTCTAGATGGTGAACAGGTGGGGAGAGAGTACCGATCCCTGCGGTATGCTTGCTTCCATGGGTGTGTAGTTCTACAGCTTGTCGGCAATCTTCACACGGGGTTGCCTCCGTTGAAGGTAGGATCTCACAAGCTTGAATATGCCGACAGGGTAACCCATGGACAACATCTTCGCCAGTAGACCTTCCTGGCAAACCCTGTCGATTGCCTTGACTACGTCTGAGAAGATTGCTCCTGTTTCGTGGCGGTGGGTGAAACCCTCCGTGTGATGTACTCCGTTAGATGAAGTACTTGGAGCTCGGTGGAATGCTCGGTTCTATAGGCGAACTGCTCATCTGGGATGATCTGGAGCTCATCGGTCAGGGTTTTAAGTCTCTTCAGGGTGATCCTCTACTTACTCATCGCCGGTAGAAGATGATGGGCCTGTAATTTGACACCGTCGCTCACTTTACTCCTTCATTTCACTATATGTATTTCGTTTACTGTACTTCTAATATTTTTCAAGCCCCGCCACCTCCGCTCCATTATTAATGGGATAGATAACATAGAATTGAGATATTCACTTGAAAGTTATGACAATTATTATGTATTGTAATGACATCAGATTGAGATGGTTTCATTGAAGGGGTGGGAGGTGGCAGGTTGTGAATAGGGGAAAATAAGTAGGGTAAACTAGAAACGTCATTTTTATCGTACATAGCGGAAACCAACGCCTCAAACTTTTCTATGACATCTGCTCCAAATATTATTAAAATTTTATGATCAATAATTTCCACATACTAGAGTGCAAATCTAGTCAAGATGTTTCCTCTAAAGTGATTCCTTAGGCAGCGGTTTTTTTCCGTGTCATGAAAACTTGAAATAAATCGGTAACGCCCCTCTTAGGTTAAATCTGCGTAATTCACTCCGTCAAATACACCTATGAATTTCAAATTTATAGCTAAAACTGTTTCTGATGTTCGATAAAACCCTCTCCACGAGTCTGACGGTTTTTTTAGAGCAGTATAAATATAAAAGGCACTTCGGGACGTATGTTTATGTAGACTTTCTTAACTTAGCTGACGCCTCCTGTAGTTGCTCTTTTACCAGTTCACCGCCAAATATGAATTTATATCCAATTAGGTATAAATTGAGATCGTTATCGATACAGCTCACCTCGTCAAACGTCGATATTGTCGTTTTTATACCTATTTGATTTAATCAAATACAACACAGAGACAGATGTGGATAACTTTTTATTCCAGTTGTAAAAGATTAAGTTCCAAATTGGTCTTAAAATTATTAAACAAAAGAATAATTTTGAAAAGTAAATTTAAATATTATCTTTCTCCACTAGTGCTCCATCAATTCTGATATATTTTTCAATTCTGTTCTTATTATTTTTACTTTTCTTAATTCTGTAACTGTTACTTCATTACATGCTTCTCTAATTCTGTCACATAGTTTCGCTCTATTTCGTGGCCTATTTTTATAGGCTTTATTTTTTATGGTACCCCAAAAATAAATATCCATAGAGGTGACGACTGGCGATCTAGGTGGCCACCCAGTTAAATGACTATTTCTTCCAATCCAACACAGGAAAGTCGTTATACATCTAATTTTTAACTATTGCCGTATTATGAATGGAAGCCCCATGTAGTTGGAAATAGATAAGAGGTTTTGTTGTACGGCTAAAAGGTAAATTTTGAACGGCATCTTGAAATTCATGTGTTAAAAAATGTTGGAATCTCACACTATTTAAAGTGTAATCAACGAAAAATGGTCCAATCAAGGTCTCATGTAAAATTCCATACCAGACATTTACTTTTTCGGAGTATTGCCGTTTACATTTTATATCCCAGTGTGGGTTTGCCGTTGACCAAATACCTTGAGTTTTGCGATGACACCCCGCCATTTGTAGCAATCATCACTATAAATATTTTTTTTTCAAAAAAGTTGTCATTTAAAAACATACCGTGCCCAGAAGCAATATTCCAATCTCCTCTCTGCGACTACTTTTTCCATAGCGTGTAAAAACTTGAACTTATATGGTTTTAAATTATGACTTTTAAGGCACCTCCAAATTTTATTTATATCTACATTTAAGTTTAGAGATAAATCTCTGTTACTAATACATGGTTCAGCATTAATAGCATCTAATATTATTTGATCCAATGGACGATCTGCAACGTTGTATTTTTTAGCTCTTGGATACATCTGCAGTTCTATTAAAAATGTTCTATTAATTGATCCAACCGTGGTGTGTAGTGAATCTGGATATCTCAAATTGAAGATACTGGCTGCATCTCGATAAGAGTGCACACTATCACCAACAATTCTTATTATTTCAATTTTATCAGCAATACTTAATTGTTGTGCAGCTATGTTTATGTTTAATTTGATATTAGATGCAATTGTCAAATCCATTCCAAAGCACACCATGTTAACAAAGATATTGGTATGCCGAGTTCTAAGTATTATAAAAAAACCCGAACCCTTCAAAGGAATCATCTTAAAGAATAATCTAGTTCCAGATGTCGTTATAATTCATACGTGTATCAAATTTCAAATGAATATCTCAATTTTATTTTATCAACACTTGTAATAATGAAGTAGGGGTGGTGGGGGTTGAAAAATATTATAAATAATCTGAGACCTTGGCTTCTAGTATATACACCGAATTTAAAGTTTCTGTAGTCTTACCAGCTTGCTTTACTTATTTTCCCCTATTTACCCCTATTTAACCCCCAACCCTTCAACGGAATCATCTCAAATTATGATCTAGTTCCAGATGTCGTTATAATACATACGTGTACCTAATTTCAAATGAATATCTCAATTTTATTTAATCAACCCTTTTCATATTGGAGTAGGGGTGGTGGGGGTTGAAAAATATTATTAAAAAATCTGACGCTTTGGCTTCTAGTACATACACCGAATTTCAAGTTTCTGTGGTCTTACCAGCTTGCTTTACTTATTTTCCCATATTTACCCCTATTTAACCCCCAACTCTTCAACGGAATCATCTCAAATTATAATCTAGTTCCAGATGTCGTCATAATACATACGTGTACCAAACTTCAAATGAATATCTCAATTTTATTTAATCAACCCTTTTCATATTGGAGTAGGGATGGTGGGGGTGGAAAAATATTATAAAAAAATCTGACTCCTTGGCTTCTAGTACGTATACCGAATTTCAAGTTTCTGTACTCTTACCAACTTGTTTTACTTATATTCCCCTATTTACCCCAAATTAACCCCCAACCCTTCAACGGAATCATCTCAAAATATAATCTAATTTCAGACGTCGTTATAATACATACGTGTACGAAATTTCAAATGAAAATCTCAACTTTATTTTATCAACCCCATTAATCGGGTAGGTTTGGTGGGGGGGTTGAAAGATGTTATAAAAAAATCTTAGGCCTTAACTTCTAGTACATACACCAAATTTCAAGTGTCTGTTCTCTTACAAGCTTGCTTTACTTATTTTTCCCTATTTTCCCCTATTTAACCCCTAACCCTTCACCGGATTTCCTCAAAAAACAATCCAGTTCCAGATCTCGTCATAATATATACGTGTACAAAATTTCAAGTCAATATCTCAAACCGTTCCGGAGAAAACGTGCGGACAAAAAAAAGTTACAGACAGACCGACAGACAGACAGAAATTTTTTTTTCGCTCAAATTTAAAATCTCGACGTTTCATGACATTCTAAACCTATTTCACGAATAAAAATTTTTGAAAATTTTTTTGCAATTACTATACTTCTAATCCACTACGTGGATGTGGAAGTAAAACAGCAGCAATTTTCAAATATTCATTTCATAATTATAAGGTTCAGACTTTGCGAAGCTGAAAAAATTACCTGAATTTTCCAGGTTTTCCATAATTAAAAATATTAATTTCCGTATATTTTTTAGTGAAGTAAGTTTTTATTTGACATAAAATAATTCCTGAAATCGAATTGAATCAGTGAAAATTCTTAAAAACTATGATTTTCCATATCGAGATGTAGAATTCCCTAATTTTTATACAATTTATAAAATTTCCTGATATTTCCAGATTGTTTTAAAAGAATTTTAAATTTCCTGAGTTTTTCAGGTTCTCCGGGTTTTTCATGAGTCCTTGTAATAGTGTTTTGGTTAAAAAAGAAGTGTCCTAATGCTTTATTAGCGTCATTATTACACGACTACTAAGTTATGTAAATATCCGACAGTAAATAACTCGAATGGTAGGTTGATGATTATTGAAATCTTAGATATGATTTTTATGTAGAGGAATGAATATTTTTTAACGATATTTGGTATACAGAGGTTTTAGGTTATGCCGAACAAGATTCTGTAAAAACAAAAACCCTATCTCAATCGCTGATATAAATTCCTAATTTTTGCCAATTTCTTTTGATCACAGTAGGCGTATTTAATTTCGAAAAAACATTCTTTAAATAACTTTTTAATCATAATCTAAAACAAAACAACGCACTGTATATTAGAAGCCAAGGCCTCAGATTTTTTATAATAATTTTCATCTCGCCACCACCACCACCACCACCACCACTCCATTATTAAAAGGGTTGATAAAATAAAATTGAAATATTCACTTGAAATTTGATATATGTATACAGGGTGATTCACGTAGGCCATTCATTAGAAGTTTTTCAACTTGCAGTTGGATTATAAACTTGAAATTTGGTACACAGACATAATCGATCATGCCCGTTCTATCTAAAATTATTTTCAGTCCTCCAACTATATTTCGTCAACATTGTTCTTGTTCGTAAATAATAATTTGTTGGTGTTGTGTGTAATTAAATAAGAATCCATATTTTTCTTTAAAAATTATTACAACTGTCTTTTGTTTCCATGGCATACTTGATGAAGTAAGGAATCTCTCGGCAAGATAAGGTATTTCTTGATTTTTATTGAATAACTCGATATGGGGTAAAGTTAGGTATAGGGAATGCTTAAGTAACTCACCCTAAAATTCAATTTTCTTTCGAATGGTGTGAAAAAAAATAGTAGGTGCCATTTGAAAAAATTGACTTTTTGACAATTTTTGATTGCGACATTTGAAAATCGACTGCGCCCATATGACACAAAATGGGACCACCGATGGGACATCAAAAGTTAGCCTGGACTTCCAGCTAACTGCTTCACAAATTCGGTTTCATAATTTTGAAAGGTTTGCGAAATACAAATTTGTTCGTAAACTACTACAGCGGCAATTTTTTTCAAAAAATTGGACATATGTCAAAAATTGTAATAGATAAGTTAACATAACTTAGGTTCTCTAAACTCAGAATTAGAAGACCAATCGAACCATGCAAAGAAAAATATAGATTTCCATTTAAAATAAGAAAGTTGATACCAATTTTTGGCACACCCTATATAGTTGGAGGACTGAAAATATTTTAGATAGAACGGGCATGATTGATTATGGCTGCATACCAAATTTCAAGTTTCTAATTCAACTGCAAGTTGAAAAATTCTAATGAATGGCCTACGTGAATCACCCTGTATATTATAACGATATCTAGAACTAGATTACATTTTGAGATGATTCCGTTGAAGGGTTGGGGGTTAAATAGTAGTCACTGTTTAAGTCGACTATAGGTCGCAAAAGGCCGACTGTAGTGCGTCGCGTTTTGACCAATGAGAGGATGGGAAAAGCTTATTTAATAAAAATGCTTTATACTTAAACTGAATGAAGTATAGTTGTTTTACTAATTATAATGACTGCTTGGTGCAGAGATCTCAAAAAATAGCCTTTCATTTGCTAACATGTTAATAAAGTGGTGTACCTTCTTATGTAAATAATTTAAAAAATTATTATTGTTGTTATTGTAAAAATTAAATCTATATTTTCACATTGAAAATATTGAAACGAGTTAAAATTATATATATTGTTTCGACGATTGAGTTCTGTTAAAATGGAGTTTTCGGCCGAATGGCCATATGAGCCAGATATCCGCACTGCCTCTTTCAACTCTTCAGTATAAATTGTCACTGCCCTGGATTTGAAATGGAATATTTTGCACGTAATCAAGGAGAGCTTTAATTTCAGATAGTTGATTTTGAAAGTATATGAATAATGACATCCCGACTAATCAATATCCAGGACAACTGATGCCAGTGGAGTGACGAAAGGGCGCTCATCCAAATATACTACTTTTTGTTTTTTTTTTAAATAAGCAGTCAGCGTGCACTTACCTGACACATAAGTGTGAGCTAGAGATATGATCATCCTTTGTGTTATAGTCTAGTATTTGACGGTCAAAATAGGTTAACCACAGAATTCTTTCGGATAACACCGACTGACGTAAAATTTGGACAGTAAGTAGTGAATGGCTCAAGGAACAAAAGTTATATAGTGTCGATATGCGCCTTTACTCTGGGGGTAGATGCCACCCCCTTGACGGGGGGGTCATTCGCAACTGAAAATGTTGATTTTTCATCTAAAAATGCATGTTTTAGAGCGATTCTTTACAAATAACTCGAAACCCTTACGTTTTAGCAAAAACATCAACAGGAGCAAAAATGAAGCTCATAAAACAACAAACAGATTGTTTTTTATTTTAATTTCTATAGTTGCAATGTGAACCGAGTTATGGCTCGTTGGAGGTGACTGTTTGTTCGCCGAAAACTGGTTTTAGGAGCGATTAGAGATATTAAACATGAAGATAGTTATAGTGGAGTCAAATACTGAAAAAAAAGGTCGGATTGGCAAATTTTTGAAAATGGAACGCGACACTGTGGAAAGTGTTTGTTTTGGTAAGAATTATAAAATTCCGAAATTTCTCCCTCCGCGAAGGGGTGCAACAATGCTTTTTGGCCAAAAAGGGGTATTTTGGATATTTTTGGGGGTGAATTAAAAAAAAATGTTTTTCACCAGTTCCATAATGAGTTAAGGAACCAGAATGGTATCCTTTTGTTGTCAATGTTGAGGGAGCTTCCAGTTCAAATTTGGCGACGATCCGACCATCCCCCCTACTGATATAGATGTATATACACTGTGTCCCATTTTTCATGGAGCCACCCTCATATCTCGCTCACCTGATATCCGCATGTTTTGAAATTTTGGTGGTGAATATATACCTATGGAGTGAGTCTTAGACGTAACCACATTCGACTGAAGTCAGTGGCGTTCGATTCTATCATGGAAAAAGAGGGTCGATTTTTGAAAAAAAAGTATTAGCGATTTTGTTAGAGAAAAACTAGTAAAATATTCCTAATCAGCACCTTTAGAAAGCCGGTTGTACAAGATTACATTACATCGAGATATGGGCCCTTAAAAATAAATTTTTTTCAACTTAAAATAATAATTTGTATCTGTAAAACGGATTGTCATATGAAAAAAATGTATTCTTTATTTTTTGTTCAGAATAATGTATTGTACTAGTATGAAATGGTTCTACAAAAAAATTACTATTTTTTTAATAAGGCAGAAATTCTAAGTTGTACATACCTACCATGTTTTTAACAAATAATCTCTAATAAAGACCTAAGTAAGCCATGAAAACAAAAGTTATTGCAAGTGTCAATGTGTTGTTGAAAGTCAATAAGTTAATACGTTAAAAATGTAATGAATGATGGATTAATGTTACATAATAAGTGAACTGATTTTTTTTTATGAAAATGGCTAAACGTTTAACAATGCAGAAAAAGTGAAATTGGTTCGTTTAGTCGGAGATAATGCCAGATCATTTAGAGAAGCTGCTGATGAATTTAATTTGCGGCATCCTGGCCGTCAGCCTCCCATTCGCCATAAATTGGTAACAACCATTAATACAAATTTTAACAATGGAGGAAATGTATGTAAGTTAAGACCAAAGAATTATAATTTACAAAATCGGCAAATTCAAAACGAGGAACGCCTTTTACAATATTTTAGAGAACATCCAAGATCTAGCATCAGGCAAGTAGCATTAAATCTAAATGTTAGTAAAAACATCGTTTGGCGTTGCCTGAAAAAACATAGAAAAAGAGCATTCAATCCAAAATTTCTACATACCCTAGAAGATGGAGATACATACAGAAGATTAGATTTCTGTTTTTGGGCCCAGGGTGAATTTTTAAACAATGTTAATTTTCTGAAAAACATCATATTTACTGATGAAGCAACATTCACTACCAATGGGGTAGTATGATCTCAGAATTGCCGTTTTTAGGCTGACGAAAATCCCCACTGGTTTGTCAATACTAAAAGCCAATATGTGTCAAAAGTTAACGTTTGGTGGTTTATGGAAGGATCAGATTATTGGGCCTTTTTTCATTCCAAGATTAAATGGAGAAGCTTATTTAAATTTGTTGCAAAGAGAAATTGAACCCTTTCTCAATAATCTGCCTCAAGATGTCAGAAGATAATTGTATTATCAACTTGATGGTGCCCCAGCTCATAATGTTGCAAGTGGTTGGCTAGAAGATACTTTTCCAGGTAGATGGATAGGTTTAAGAAGTCAAGTCCAGGAGTTTCCCCCGAGGTCTCCAGACCTGACACCACTTGGTTTTTATTTGTGGGGTCGTCTAAAAAGTATAGTGTATAATAACAGACCAAGTAGCCAAGATGAGTTAATGATCAGAATTAGACAGGCATGTGTTGAAATCACTCCAGCCGAGATTAGAAAAGTTGTACGGCATGTAAGAAAACGGATTGAGCAATGTATTCGGAATGATGGTGGTTACATAGAAACTCAAAGAATTGTATAATTAAAGTATTTGTGTAGATTATTTGTTAGAAACATGGTAGGTATGGTATGTACAAATTACAATTTTTGCCTTATTAAAAAAATAGTAATTTTTTGTAGAATCATTTCATACTAGTACAATACATTATTCTAAACAAAAAATAAAGAATACATTTTTTTCATATGACAATCCGTTTCACAGATACAAATTATTTTAAGTTGAAAAAAAAATGATTTTTAAGGGCCCATATCTCAAACGACTTTGAACACACAACGATGTAGTCTTGTACAGCGGGGTTTCTAAAGGTGCTGATTAGAAATATTTTACTAGTTTTTCTCTAAAAAAAACGCTAATACTTTTTATTAAAAAATCGACCCCCTTTTTCCATGATAGAATCGAACGCCACTGACTACAGTCAAATACGTCTAAAGACTCACTTCATAGGTATATATTCACCACCAAAATTTCAAAACATTCGAATATCAGGTAAGCGAGATATGAGGGTGGCTCCATGAAAAGTGGAACACACTATACTTATATAAAAAAAATAGAAAAAAAAAATAAATTTCAGCTAGTTTGACCGATTTGGCTGAAATTTAGAGAGAAAAACTGCCCTTCAAATTTCAGCTAAAAATATTGAATGGTTTTGCTGAAATTCCAGTTTCAGTCAAATTTTCTGAAATTTTCAAATCCAAATATCTCATGTCCTACAAGTCGAGTCGAAACGTGCTTGGCGGCAAAAGATAGCTTATTTTATTTACTTTTATATGAAATTAGTCAAGATTATTATTTTTTTAACATTCGACAGTTTTTTAACCATTCACGGTATATACAGGGTGGCTACTTTTTATATTGAACAGTATTGCTATCTCGTAAACCACAGCAATTATAAAGTCGGTTAAATGGGAAAAATTTCGTATTTTGAGGGTCAATAAAATAGGTTATAAAAATTAAGAATATTCCGACTGGTTCCGGAGATATCACGATAAAACCTGAAATAGCTCATATCCGGTTTTTTCTCTAGTGCTGTTATTGCGAAAAAAAAATGAAAAAAAATAATTTGAATATTTTGTTATAAATTGACTTTGCAACTGGTCGTATTTAAATTTTTATTACAACGTTTCGTCTCTCCAAGGCCACCGTCAAAAATATTTTTTGTAAATACGGACCTGTCTTTTTTATTTAAAATGTTTAAAGCATTTGAAATGCTAAATTCGTGGGTATGTCACACCTGACAAATTTTACAACGTTTCGTCAGAAAAATAATCACCTTTCACTTTATTGGCATTGCCCTTCACAAAACTGTTTTGCTTGTTAAGCAAATTTTAACAATGGAGGAAATGTTGACTCATCATTTGAAACTTTAAAAGATTATTTTATGAACAGTCCAATGTATTGACTAACTTTACTAGTCTAGTTCTGCTCAATATCATTGTGGAAAATGGGCACGAAATAAAAAATCATTATCAACTTAACAATTGTATTTCTTTAAACAATAGATAACATTTATAAAAGTTAGGTACCTAAATGAAATGTAAAAAACCGCTGCCTAAGGAATCACTACTTCCACATCCAGATTCTTCGTCCAAGTCGTTTTAAAGGAAACATCTTGACTATATTTGCACTCTAGTATGTGGAAATTATTGGTCATAGAATTTTAATAATATTTGGGGCAGATGTCATAGAAAAGTTTGAGGAGTTGGTTTCTACCATATACGTTAAAAATGAAGTTTTTAGTTCACCCTACTTATTTTCTACTATTCACCTCCCACCCCTTCAATGGAGGCATCTCAATCAGATGTCACTACAATACATACGTGTACTAATCTCAAGTGAATATCTCAATTTGATGTTATCAATCCCATTAATAATGAAGCGGAGGTGGTGGAGTTTGAAAAATATTAGAAAGAAATCTGAGGCCTTGGTTTCTAGTATATACACCGAATCCCAAATTTCTGTACTCTTATCACCTTGATTTACTTATTTTCCCCTAGTCACTCCTATTAACCCTAACCCTTCTACGGAATCATCCCAAAATATAATCTAGTTCCAGATGTCGTTATAATACATACGTCTACCAAATTACAAGTGAATATCTCAATTTTATTTTATCAACCCCTTTAATAATGTAGTAAGGGTAGTGGAAGGGTTGAAACATATTGTTAATTTGAGGTTTTGGCTTCTAGGACATACACCGAATTTCAAGTTGCAATACTCTTACCAGCTTGCTTTACTTATTTTTCCTTATTTACCTCTACTTACCCCCACTCCTTCAGCGCAATCATGTCAAAATATAATCTACTTTCAGATATAATTATAATATATAAATGTACCAAATTTCAAGTGAAAATTTAAATTTAATTTTATCAACTCTTAATAAGGGAGTGGGGGTAGTGGGGAGAAATAGAAAATACTAATAAAAAAAACCTGAGACCTTCGCTTCTAGTACATACACCGAATTTCTAGTTTCTGTAGTCTTACCAGCTTGCTTTACTTATTTTCCCCTATTTACCCCTATTTAACCTCCAACCCTTCAACGGAATCATCTCAAAATATAATCTAGTTCCAGATGTCGTTATGATACATATGCGTACTAAATTTCATGTGAATATCTCAATTTTATTTTATCAACCCCTTGAATAATGGAGTAGGGGTGTGGGGGCTGAAATAAATTATCAAAAAATCTGGGGCCTTTGCCTCTTGTACATACACTGAATTTCAAGTTTCTGTAGTCATACCTGCTTGCTTTACTTATTTCCCCCTATTTACCCCTAAATAACCCCGAACCCTTCAAAGGAATCATCTCAAAGAATAATCTAGTTCCAGATGTCGTTATAATTCATACGTGTATCAAATTTCAAATGAATATCTCAATTTTATTTTATCAACCCTTGTAATAATGAAGTAGGGGTGGTGGGGGTTGGAAAATATTATAAATAATCTGAGACCTTGGCTTCTAGTATATACACCGAATTTAAAGTTTCTGTAGTCTTACCAGCTTGCTTTACTTATTTTCCCCTATTTACCCCTATTTAACCCCCAACCCTTCAACGGAATCATCTTAAATTATAATCTAGTTCCAGATGTCGTTATAATACATACGTGTACCAAATTTCAAATGAATATCTCAATTTTATTTAATCAACCCTTTTCATATTGGAGTAGGGGTGGTGGGGGTTGAAAAATATTATAAAAAAATCTGACGCTTTGGCTTCTAGTACATACACCGAATTTCAAGTTTCTGTGGTCTTACCAGCTTGCTTTACTTATTTTCCCCTATTTACCCCTATTTAACCCCCAACTCTTCAACGGAATCATCTCAAATTATAATCTAGTTCCAGATGTCGTCATAATACATACGTGTACCAAACTTCAAATGAATATCTCAATTTTATTTAATCAACCCTTTTCATATTGGAGTAGGGGTGGTGGGGGTTGAAAAATATTATAAAAAAATCTGACTCCTTGGCTTCTAGTACGTATACCGAATTTCAAGTTTCTGTACTCTTACCAACTTGTTTTACTTATATTCCCCTATTTACCCCAAATTAACCCCCAACCCTTCAACGGAATCATCTCAAAATATAATCTAATTTCAGACGTCGTTATAATACATACGTGTACCAAATTTCAAATGAAAATCTCAACTTTATTTTATCAACCCCATTAATGGGGTAGGGGTGGTGGGGGGTTGAAAGATGTTATAAATAAATCTTAGGCCTTAACTTCTAGTACATACACCAAATTTCAAGTGTCTGTTCTCTTACAAGCTTGCTTTACTTATTTTTCCCTATTTTCCCCTATTTAACCCCCAACCCTTCACCGGATTTCCTCAAAAAACAATCCAGTTCCAGATCTCGTCATAATATATACGTGTACAAAATTTCATGTCAATATCTCAAACCGTTCCGGAGAAAACGTGCGGACAAAAAAAGTTACAGACAGACAGACAGACAGACCGACAGACAGACCGACAGACAGACCGACAGACAGACCGACAGACAGACAGAAATTTTTTTTCCGCTCAAATTTAAAATCTCGATGTTTCATGACATTCTAAACCTATTTCACGAATAAAAATTTTTGAAAATTTTTTTGCGATTACTATACTTCCAATCCACTACGTGGATGTGGAAGTAATTATTGGTACATGATTTGATTTAAACAGAATATAATTTTTTTCTGAATATCCTTCCGCGTTCTCTAACAAATCTCATTACAGTTTTCGTTTTCTACGTACGTTGGTGATCACGTCACTTCCATTGACAAGTGACATATTTTGTTATAAAAGGAAATTCAATTTGCTATTCCCAGCTACTTTTAATGGAGAAAGATCGTGAATGAATTATATTATCCGGTGATATTGTTATATTTTTAGAGGATATGATATAAAACAAACAGCTTCTCCTAGCCTGGTTTATCAGGAAACTTTCTTTGATGGTATAAAGACACAAACACATTGGAACTGCACTAGGAATGCGAAGAATGTGAAAACTATCGACCAAATTGTATATTTTTTTAAATGGAAATTTATTTTTTTGAACAGTTTTTGCGAGGTCGATAAGAATTTTTTATACACATAGTTTGTTGCATTTCATATTTTAAAAATAGTAACTTTCATTTTTAGTTTTGACTCATCGAATGTATGTATCCTTGGAATGCGTGTCCGTTAATAGAATTAGTGGAATTATTATTACTCACGAATTATGGATTAAAGCAAATTCGTTAAACCTGACATGTCTTTGTCACAAGCTTAGAAATAGTCGGTTTGCATAGGCTGTTTATACGAATATTTTGAATAACTACTTGTAACTGAAAATTACTTAAAAGCCGGCATCATCGGGAATAAAATGTTTAAATATCAAACATGTGTATTAATGTACTTGTACTATTATTAAAATTTATGTTAGCAAATGTGTCGATTTGCGCTTTAATACTCATATTGTATAAAGGCAACCCACACCTCCATATCGTGAAATTTTCATTGTTTGCGAAGAAGTCATAGATGTTTTATCGCATGACAGCTTTGTGTAGAAATTCCATAAAAATAGGTCGAATTGGGGCTTTCCAATAAAGTTCAAAATATACCTTAAATATTCCATAATTATATACAGGGTGAGTGCCAATCAAACCGGGACTTTGACTGTCCGTTTGATGGTAATTGAGAGCCGTCAAACGAGAAGTCGAAGCTTTGTGGTTGGAGAAAGAATCACTCATCTGGTACACGGATGGATCGAAAATGGTTGACGAGGTCAGAGCTTAATATGGGCTATCCTTAGCCTTGGGTAACACCTCAACTATCATCCAAGCAGAAATCTATAGTATAGATCTGCATTAAGGTGGAAATCTGTTTTTTCATTCAGTCAATGTCAAACATTAATGTCAAAAAATTTGTTGTTGTCTTGGTTTTTGCATGAAACGTCGCGTGAGTGGCTTTGTGCCTTTCGGATGAGCTCCAAAATAAAGGCGAAAAACGTTTCAAAGACTAAGCATTTCGAAGAAACAGAATTATAGATTTCATGAAAATGTAATCAATTTGAATACAAATTTTTCAAAAGACGAGGTATGTAAATAAATTCATCAATATCAATAATTTTACAGATAGTTTTTCTTTTAGTTCTCATAGATAGTTTTTTTTGCTGTTTGCAAAATTTTATAAAGAATATGTTTCATTCCTTTACCAGTAATATTTAATTATTAATTCAGTATGCACGTTGTTTGTCTATTCTGACACTTCACTTTACGCAGAATATTTTGACCTACCGATGACTTAAATTTTATCGACGTTTTAACCGACTCTTTTTCCGTTTTCTTCGGGAGCGTTCTACCAGGAATATTCCAAGTCAAAGACCAGCGAAAAGTTACTATTCGACAAAGAATACCACAAAGCTTCTCGAACTCGAATAGTTAGGTCCGACTTAAGGCTGATGGCTGGCCTTCTAACAGGTAATTTCTCCTTGAGATATCATCTTAAGAATATGCAGATACTGTGATACTGCAATGAAGACTACAGAACGTAGTCTTTCCCTAGTAGCACCAATGTTGTACCAATATATAATCCATATATTACCAATATTCATATATTGGTCCCATATGGATTACATATTGAGGCAATATTGGTGCTACTAGGGTTGGAGATGCAAAATGTTACTCCGTAATAGGCTAACGAATAGAAGAGAAGGAATTAAGACAGGGAAATTAGCTTCTAAAAAAATCACAAGCTCTGTAAAACTTGGAAGTCCTGGGCAACAACTAATTGTAGCGTAATTCACATGAGATCTTTTAGGTCGATGTGAAGAAGGGTTGAAAATTGCGAGCGACCCCTTAATAACCTTCAACAATCTAGAACATGATCAGTAATGCCTGACCAGTTAATATCTCCCTAACCAGTTAATATCTCTCTAACCATTAAATTGAGATAAAAATTGTAGATCAAGGGCCGCATAAATTATTCATGCTGTCTAAGTAAGTATAGGTATACTTTTTGAATTAAAAAATCACTAGAAATGTTTGTATTTTTATAAATAATCCGCTCCCATGAGGCACTCCGTTGCCCTGTATTGAACAAAACGTTGACACTCCATGAAGGACTGTAAATATTGTATACCTAAAAAACTTATACAATTTAGCTCAGCCAAATTATCATTCCTTAAGAAACCTTCTCTGTGACGCAAGCTCCCACAAATAATTTGTTTTCATTGTTTTGTTTAATTCTGACAGCGTTTAATGAAAATATCATGAATTGCTTCTTTGGAAAATACATCCCCTAAGAATCATCTCTAGAACGGCAATATTTTCCCCATGTGATGCATGTTATTCTACAATAATTAAATTCGAAATCAAATTTTTCACCACTTGGAATTTCTGACCTTAGTGAAAAAACTGTCCATGACCAACTACGATATCGCATGTTTTACGTTTTACGTCAATGTTTTAATTTTTACGTCAATGTTTTACCTCTATGCGTATTTTTTTTAACCGTTCATCGTATTTTAAGTGCATATAGATAATAAGAATGTACTCGAAATAACTACATCTAATAGATATCGTGTTTATGAAACCAAAATGTATATTACTTAATGCTTCCATTATATAAATGAATGCGATAACATAAAAATATAATTATTGGCATAATTAACAACGCACTTTAAATAAAAAACATGCTTTTATCTGAATAATAATTGTATTTTTAAACAATCGAGTTTTCTGAATAAATGCAATTACTGAATGAGATAAAATAAAAATCGAGATTTTTCTCGGCTTAAGTTAGATATTTATCAAATAATTTAAAAATATAGTAGGATTTCTTTACAGGACACTCGTTGGTATCCACCTCACTATACTCTTTCTGTGGCAAAATACCTAATAAATAGTAAGAAAATTTAAACATACCACAATAGTCAATATTGTAGTGGGAAAACATATCGAGAAATTCGGGACAGACGCGATGGTTCAGGGTGTTTTTCAGAAGAACTGAACGAGAGAAAAATGAAACTCCTGAAAACGGGCAAATATGTAGGCTTGAGTGAGTACAACTTCGAGCATCCATTTTTTCCCCCAAACTAATCTACGCTGCAGTGGACACTTTCAGGGTATAATTTTCAGGATTCAATATCGTTCATGTAGTGTTTGTAATCGGGCAAATAAATAATCTTATCACAAATGATCTTGGATTATGGAATATATATTCAACCAAATAAAATGTGACTCTAACAGGGGAGAAAGGAACTTATTGAAGAGCATAAAAGAAAAATTGGAGGACAATAATTTGATACTCTGTAAAGCGGATAAAGGTAACACAATAACAATTTTAAATAAATTAGAATATCATGAAAAGTTAAAAGCAATTTTAAATTGCGATGACTTTGAAAAAATTAACAAAAATCCTACCAATAAATATCAATCAGAAATTGTCTCTAGTTTAAAAAAATGCACTACAATTTTCCAAAACAATGAATTGTATAGATTAAAAGTTATGAACCCCTTACCACCTTTACTCTACGGCCTCCCAAAAATTCACAAGGAGAATATACCTATACGACCAGTAGTATCGTATATTAATGCACCTTCTTATAAAGTTTGCAAAGAAATAAATTACATCCTACCGAAGTTAACCAATTTCAAATCTATATATTCAATCAAAAACTCCTTCGAATTTATTAAAAACACAGAAAATCTTATCTTACCGGACAACGCTAAATTAATCTCATTTGATGTTAAAAGTTTATTTACCTCTATCCCGCTTACGGAACTAAAATTAATTCTAAGTAATTTAATAGATAATTCACAGATTGATATAACAGAAAAAATAGAATTAAAAAATATATTAAGAATTTGCATTGAACAAAATTATTTTCAATTTGACGGTGAATTTTATAAACAAAAAGACGGCTTACCAATGGGTTCCCCTATTTCTCCGTTGTTAGCAGAGATATTTATGGCAAACTTTGAAAATGTAATTTTTAGTAGTAATAGCAACCTAAATGTACATGTTTTCTATTGGACTCGTTATGTTGATGATATTTTTTGCATATGGACCGGTACAGAACGGAATTTAAGTAGTTTCCTTAATTTATTGAATTCATTTAATAGTAAAATACAGTTCACATTAGAGAAAGAAAAAAATGGTCAATTAAACTTTTTAGATATGAATATTAAAAAACATCGTAATCAATTAAAATTTAGTATTTATCGAAAACCCACTACAACAGACACAGTCATACATTAAAAATTCACAACAATCTTGGCAAATTAAACTCTCTCCCTTTCATAGCCTAATACATAGACTCACAAATTTCCCCTTAGACGAATATGAGTTTAATAAAGAATTAAACATAATCAAACAGATTGCAATAAATAATGGATATAAGGAGTCACTAATAGAGAACATGGTTAAAAACAAACAGCGAAAATTACTTCAAAAGGAATTTTTTACTGTAACCAACAAAACAACAAAGTACAATTTTATTAATTATATTCCTAGGTTTAGTGATAAAATAAGTAGAAAACTAAATAAGTTAGGCATCTCCACAATAAGTGTAAACAAAACAAATTTAGGAAGTATTTTAGTTAACAATAAAGAAAAAAAAAGTAAAGTATATATTGGCCAAAGTGGTAGAAGTATAGCTAATCGGGTAAAAGAACATAAACAATCCATTTTAAATAACACCAAAAACACAGGAATGTCAACACATTGCATTGAAAATAATCATTTTATTGATACAGAGAATATTAATTTAATCCATTCAGAAAGAAAAGGAAAACTCTTAAACTTCCTTGAACAATTAGAAATAAAAAAATCCCTTAAAAGCAATACTTGTACCACCAATGACCAATTAAATTTCATAAACACTCCTATAATAGACAAGGTTCTAAGAATAGCCCATTGAATTATTCCGAGTAGGTAGATCCTTAGTTTTATTACTTGAAATCCCCGTAATTCCACATGTTTGGGTATTACTGCATTTATTTTATTTTTAGAACAACCACCCTCATAGCTTTAGTATTCATCTGTAATGCTCTTGAGAAAGGCCTAACAAGCCGAAACATATGTAGAGTGTATAAAAATACAGTTTTTATTTGAAACATCTAAAAGCATTGTTTTTCCCTTTTCTAAAAATAATTATTCTAAAGATGTTTCACAAGGAACCTACCACATACTCAATCCAGTGTATATATATTGTATATTCCATCTAAAAATTATACCCGGTGTGTCTCTATAAACATAAACAATTTCCTTCACGTATCCGAGAAATCCATTATTGTAAGATCTGGGGATCTGGCAGGCCATTTAGTGGGTCCATTTCTTCCAATCCGTTGATGAGGGTAGATATTATTTAAGTGGTCTCTAACTGCATTTAAATAATGTGATGGAGCACCATCTTGCCAAAACCACATCCTATTTCGAATTCTTTCAAGGAGATTTACCAATAATTGTGGCAGATTGTTTTCCAAAAAATGAAGATAAATAGCTCCAGTCAGTGTACCATCAATGAAATGCGGCCCTATTACATGTTCTCCAATAATTCCTCCCCAAACGTTTATAGACCATCTGTGTTGGTTATCAACTTGCATAAAAAAGTGAGGATTTTCCGAAGCATAATAATGGAAATTGTGGTATTAACAAATCCATTTTTATGAAAAGTTGCCTCATCAGTGAATAAAACATTATTGAAGAAGTTGACATCATCTTGCATTTTTCTTCTGGCCCAATTACAAAATTGTAGGCGCTTTTGAAAATCGTCATCAGGTAATTCTTGGTGCATTTGAATATGATATGCATGCAACTTATTTGTTTTTAAGATTCGACCCACAGGCCGTCTACTTATTCCTACTAATGAGCTCACTTCTCTTTGACTAACATTGGAATTCTCAACCGTTGCCAGCCCCACAGAAAACTAATTTTCTTCGTTCACAACACGTTTTATTCTTTCACTTTTTTTATATTCGTCATTTCCATTTCCCAGAAATCTATCGAAAAGGTTTTGGAAGCTGCTAACATCAGGAATCCTTCTTTCAGGATAACGTTGGTGATAAATTCTATTGGCAAGTAAACAATTTATGTCTGACTCGCCCAAGACAAAAGTCATGTCTATAAGTTCCGCTTTGTTAAAATTCATACTTATTATAAAATTGCAAATATTTTAAATTCAATACAAATTGTAATTAACGACCGATAAGGGTGATAAATGATCCGTTGTGCACGACAATTTATACCAAACTGAGGTTTTATTGCTTGTCGAATCACGAAAACGGCAAGAAAATGTACAAAAAAACATTACAGTAAAGGACCTGTTAAATACTATTACTCATTTCAATGGATTGGAAGAAATGGTCCCATTTCAAAATTGCATAAAGAGGTGTGTCAATCAAAATAGGCAACACGTCGAACACCTATTATAAATTGTTCTAATAAATTATTTGAGGGAACCTCTTTTTAAGTTTATTCTTGAATTTGACACTTATTTATTTATAAAACGAAAATGGTTGCAATTAGCCATAGAGAAGTACTTACAAAAAATGTTTGTTAACAAATATACAGAGTGTTCCATTTGAAAAAAAATGAGAAAATTCAATTTAAAAAGTTCTTGAAAAATAATTTTTGGCCACCCTGTACAGTTTTAGGAAATGAAAATGATTCAAAAACATTAATTAGATGTCTCGTAACTGGTGTTCACTTAAGTTTTTCTTAAAACCCATAATTGTGACTCTGGTGATATTTTGATATCATCTGCACAAATAATACCTAACTGAAAACTATTAATCCAAGGTCCAACAATTTTACAAAAACGGAAATAGTCAAGGTTCCTAGCCAGTCTGTTGTCTGTTGTTTTTTTTTTGCGTAGAAGGTTTTTAAAAATTATGAATTTAACGTTATTTTCAATTTTTTTTTCCATTACTAGATTAGTTTAAACCTATTAAGTGCAACAAACTGTTTAAATACAGGGTGCGCCAAAGTTCTGATTTTGGTCGATTACGGCTGTATTTGAAATGGTGGAAATATATTGTCTATAGATTATTTTCTTGATTTTCAATTCTGAATAACCAGAAAATATGTACAATTATACAGGGTACTCCGTTTTCGTTGTCCGAGCAACAACTTCGTTATTTTAAATGGAACACCCTATATTTTTTTCCTTTATCGAGTTACCCATCTAATTATATTCATAATTCTATTAAGGTGGTAGGTACTTAAAATGAACCGTTTACGATATAAAAAAGATTTTTTGACAAAAAGTGAGGTTTGCGGATAAGTTTTTGAGTACCTCTGATTTCATAGACAAGAGAGTTTTCAAAATTCTGCTTATACTGTTATGTTGAGCATATTAAGGGCTAGTAGGGCAGAAACATTATTAATATTAATCTTATACAGAGTGCTGAAAAAAATTGAGTTTAATGTTTCGCTAATAAAAAAGGCCGTAATTCAATTTTTTCAAATGGGACGTACTATTTTCAGTTCTGTCATCTAATGAAGTGTTAAATTATCTTTCCATTGATATATCATAGTAGGTATTTATCTTTAGGAGTTGCATAGATATTAAGGTTAATTGTCTGGATCAGTCATTTTTCTTGCTGGAACTTCATGAGGTTTGTACTGCACTTCACCAGTTTCGATAAATCTGTCTCTAAGATTACTAAATGCAGGTTCTAAAGGGTGTCTCCTTTCAGGATATCTGGTTTTATAGACTCGGGATGCTAAGAGGCTGTTCCTTGAGCACTCCCCCAGAATAAAAATCATGTCAACCATTTCTTCCCGCGAATAATTCATATTTAATATAATTATATGCAAATGCAACTTCCTGGAACTGTAAAAGCTACTAGTATTTTATTAAAGACAATCAAAACAAAAGCACTTACCGATATAGCAGTAACACAAAACTTTAGAACATCCACAGACACGTGTTTTGACATCTATGTCTCTTCGGTGCGGCTTTTTCTAAAGTTCACAATCAACTGAAATATGTAAGCAAATACTCGTGTTATAACTATCAAAGGATTACCAGAACAGGATATTAAAAATTAAAATTAGATTATAGGAAATTCCCCGTAAAGGGATAATTATCAATATAATTATATGCAAATGCAACTTCCTGGAACTGTAAAAGCTACTAGTATTTTATTAGCTAATAAAATACTAGTAGCTTTTACAGTTCCAGGAAGTTGCATTTGCATATAATTATATTAAATATGAATTATTCGCGGGAAGAAATGGTTGACATGATTTTTATTCTGGGGGAGTGCTCAAGGAACAGCCTCTTAGCATCCCGAGTCTATAAAACCAGATATCCTGAAAGGAGACACCCTTTAGAACCTGCATTTAGTAATCTTAGAGACAGATTTATCGAAACTGGTGAAGTGCAGTACAAACCTCATGAAGTTCCAGCAAGAAAAATGACTGATCCAGACAATTAACCTTAATATCTATGCAACTCCTAAAGATAAATACCTACTATGATATATCAATGGAAAGATAATTTAACACTTCATTAGATGACAGAACTGAAAATAGTACGTCCCATTTGAAAAAATTGAATTACGGCCTTTTTTATTAGCGAAACATTAAACTCAATTTTTTTCAGCACTCTGTATAAGATTAATATTAATAATGTTTCTGCCCTACTAGCCCTTAATATGCTCAACATAACAGTATAAGCAGAATTTTGAAAACTCTCTTGTCTATGAAATCAGAGGTACTCAAAAACTTATCCGCAAACCTCACTTTTTGTCAAAAAATCTTTTTTATATCGTAAACGGTTCATTTTAAGTACCTACCACCTTAATAGAATTATGAATATAATTAGATGGGTAACTCGATAAAGGAAAAAAATATAGGGTGTTCCATTTAAAATAACGAAGTTGTTGCTCGGACAACGAAAACGGAGTACCCTGTATAATTGTACATATTTTCTGGTTATTCAGAATTGAAAATCAAGAAAATAATCTATAGACAATATATTTCCACCATTTCAAATACAGCCGTAATCGACCAAAATCAGAACTTTGGCGCACCCTGTATATTTCAGATGAACATTAATTTAATATATTAAGTAACACCGAATCCTTCGCCATTTCTTAAAACACAACGAGTGTTTAACTATGAAACCTGAAAATCTTTAAAACGACATACCCGCTTGTCGTCACCGAACATGGCTAAGAACCATCTCGCAAATATATACCAGCTTTTAAAACACCCCTCCTTTTTGCGTCGTGGGTTAAAAACATAGAATGTCTTTGGCGAGTTTTTCAAAAGCGTTTATTCGTTACCTATGGATGATGAAGTAAGTGTTAATCAAATTTGTGATTTTTATGAGAACATTAATTTTGAAATTATATCTGAAAATGAAAAATGAAAAAGTCATAAATGCCATAAGAAAATTAAAAAATAAGATGACCTCAGGTCCTGACAATATACCACCCTTTATTGTTAAGGATTGTGCTAGTGTTTTTGCTGGACCTTTGTGCATACTGTTTAATCTCGCTTTGAAACAAAAGCTATTTCCTAGCTGCTGGAAGAGGACCAAAGTTTGTCCAGTATTTAAGAACGGTGATGGAGCAGCTATTGATAATTACAGGGCTATTTCCGTTCTTTCAAATTTTTCTAAAGTCTTTGCAATTATCCTGTATGATCGCATTTACTTGTCTGTTCGTAATCAGATATCAACTTAGCAGCATGGATTTGTAACAGATCAACTGTTACAAATTTAGCTGTTTTTAACCAACATGTGTCAAATGTATTGGATGAGAGGGGACAAGTAGATGTCATTTATACAGACTTTTCAAAGGCTTTTTATAGAATGGACAGCCGCGTTTTGCTTAAAAAACTGACAAAATTTGGCTTTCATGCCCAAGCCATAGAATTTCTTAAGTCTTATTTATGTAAGAGACAGCAATATGTTACGTACAATGGTTTCAATTCACCTCAATATCATGTTACCTCTGGTGTCCCTTAAGGGTCTAACGTTGACCCGCTCTTGTTTCTTCTATTTATTAATGACTTAGATGATGTTATTGACTGTTCTAAACTCTTCTATGCTGATGATTTAAAAATATATTCAAAATATTATTGCGCTGTAACTCTTATAAAGACTTAGGTATAACATTTGATTGCAAGCTCTCTTTCAATTATCATATAACCTTAATAGTATTTGATGCTATGAGGTTTTATGGATTCATTGTAAGGAATTGTAAAGCCTTTACTGATATTGATGGCTTAAAGGTTTTAAATATTTTACTGATGTCCGATCCAGGCTTGAATATGGTGCTTTAATCTGGTATCCATATTATGCCTGTCAAAAGCTAAAAATCGAACGGGTTCAAAGAAGATTTTTAAAATATCTGACATTTAAAATGGATGGTATTTATCCCGAAAGAGGAATAAGTTATAACCACTTATCTGATAGATTTAATATTATCAGTCTAGATCTAAGGAGAACTTGTATGTCATTAATATTTTTGTTTAAGTTGTTAAATAATATGATTGACTATCCTGACTTACTTCATCATATCAATTTTCAAGTGCCTAGGTCTACACCATAAGACAAGAATCTAACATTTAGATGTAAAATATCTCGAACAAATATTCTAATGAAATCTCCTATACACGTTATGTGTCAAAATTTTAACAGTTTAGGCAATTTATGTGACATTAACCATTGTTCGGTCAATAAATTAGTAGAAGTGGCTATTGAACATCTTGATGATAGAAATCTGCATGATACTTAGTAATCTTTAAATGGTAATATTACAAACTGCAACTATTTGAATGCAGTGGAATGTTCATGTTTATACTTCTATAGTTCTCTTAGTGTTATTCACATTGTCCTGTAAATTGGTTTTCTGTTGGGTAATAAAGCTATTATTATTATTATTATTATTATTATTATAGACCGGTTGAGGAGAAATCGTGTCAGTTTGTGTTCCATTTATTTAAGTTGCAGTAAAACTTTAGGACAATAATTTAATTGTTAAAAACCGTTACTGGGTAATTTTGCTATCAATGTAACATTTTAATTAAAAAAGTGCTCGTGGTGCCACAAAGTTTCAAATCAGAAAATAATATTATCATTGAAAATAACATTCAAGGGTGTATATTCCATTGTTGCCAAAATAAACGATTTATATAACGCGTACGTAATTTCGAATGCTTTATGATCACATAATAAAAATAAATAAAGCGAACGTTATTATTCATGTTTCCGAAAAAGGCGCCTCAATTCCGCGTCCCAGTTAATAGATAAAGGCATAAATTCAGGCGCTTTCCGAATGCTCACAATTTTCGAATTGATCGAATTAACACCCACGTACATACAATTCCTCGCCGGGTGTCATTTATCCTTGCCAGTAAAGTTTTTTTTTTACTGGAATTAGATTGTCCTACGTCGCGTAATCCTACTTTGGATTATTCTGTAATTAATTGGGGAGACTAACTTTGGAGGTTTATTTACCCAACAAGAGATATCAGAAGTGATTTAAACATTTAGGCATAAGATTCTCTTTATAGACTGGGTAAATAATACACCGTTATTACACGAATTAGATTTAAACAAATAATATTATGATTGGACAAAATAATAATGATTGATAAACTATTTTGTCATTACCTACCTTACTGTCGTATTGAAACGTAGGTATTCTTTATTGGATTTTGCAAACAGCAGAAAAAATTACTATCTGAGAACTAAAAGAAAAACTATGTGTACAAATATTAATGAAATCTTTGCATTCTTTCGATAACCTGAATTCTGGTTATGATAGCAAATTAAAATCCTAAAATGGATTTGTCTAATTTCTTATTTGAAAATTCTTTCTAACACTAGCATTCACACAGTCCCCCACAGCCATGCAGATTAAACTAGTATCTACATAACCCTCTACGGTCATGAAGATTCAGTTAAAGACGAGAACAGAGGCCTAAAATGAATTTATTTACCTACTTTATCTTAAAAATTGTTCATTCTAATGGATTACATTTTCATGAAATCTATGATTCTGTTTCTGGGAAATGCTTAGCTTTTCAAACGTCAGTCAATATCAAATATAATTATTTCATACTTATTCATAAAACTTGTCTTGGTTTTGCACGAAACGTTTCTATGAGTGGCTTTATGTCTTTCTGATGAGCTCCAGAATAAGGGCGAAAAACGTTTCAACTATTATCGTGGTTTAATCTTCTTTTTAGTCCATTACAGGGGCGTTTTTTGGCTCTAGCTAATGATTTTATAATAATAATAATAATAATAATTTATTGGTAAGTCAAGTTAGTCACAAATAATAAAAAAATTATACGTAATATGAATATATACATGCACACATATCCACAACAAATTCACATATAAAATGTACATAAAGGAAAAGAAAATATATACCGGGTGAGTCACGAATTGCGCTTGCCCCGATATTTCCTAAAATATTTGGAATAGAAAATTGAAATTTGGAGGCCTTATTACATGACTAAAATGCCATCTTTTCGATAAAAAATCAAGTTTGGTGCACATCCGGTTTGACCGGAAATGCCCACAACTTTCGATTTTTAAATGGAACACCCTATATATTTTTACATTTTTGGAATCTAGAGGAAATTTTGAATACAACATCCATTTTGGTCACTTTTTGATAAACATTAAAAATTTCATTAAAAAATCTATTTCTGAATCCAGAGTGCTGTGGTGCCCAAAATATATTTTAGTTTGTGTGCTACGTTACTATAAAAATAAAAAGAGCAATATGATTGCATTACTTAATTCTCTAGAGGCGTTAAATATTTTTAAATGTGATTTTTACCCACTATCTCGGTTTTTTTTAAATGGGAATTTAATCGTTCACCAACATTTTTAAATACCTCATTTTCATACGAATCTAATGATACCAAAATTTTGAAAATCCGCTCAGAAATATTTGAGATTTCAGCCAAAATACAATGCAACCAAGCTTTTAGAAACATGCGGCTAATAGATAATAGATTAGTGGGCTTTGGAAACTAAAATGGCACATTTCTGTGTAAATCTGGTAACCTAATAACATTGGAAAAATCATAGTAGCCATTGAATGTAATAAAACAATATCAGCTGTCAGACAGATACAAAATAAGGCGTTGCGGTAATCTCTTTGAGTAAAAATTAAAGAAAATGAATAATTTTAGTAGAAATGAAAAGGTCGATATGTATATGGAGAGCGTCTCAAAAATTCAACTGCAGCTGCAGAACTGTATCAGCAACGATATCCCAACAAACGTCATCCAAGCAGACACTTGTTTGCCAGAGTGGAACAAGAATTAAGAAACGAACCCAATCAACAAGATGACCATCAAACATTTATTGTGAGGACAAAGAAATTGATGTATTAGGATTTGTGATGGTACACCCAACAACATCAACAAGGGAATTGTCAATGGAATGCGACATTAGTCAGTCTTCGGTTTGCAGAATTTTAAAGAAACATAAGTTTCTGTCTTATAAATACCAAATACACCAACATCTTTATGAAGATGATAACGACAGGAGGCTAGTATATTGCAACTGGTTCTTAAATGTAGTACAACAAAACCCAGGTTTTCCTTTTCATATTTTATATTCAGATGAAAGTAGATTTACGAACCAAGGTATGTTTAACAGAAATAATACTAGGTACTGGGCTCAAGAAAATCCGAGGTTGGTAGGGCGGGGGAATATTCACGAAAGATTTGGGTTTAACTGTCGGCTTGGAGTACTTGGAGATCGAATAATTGGACCCATACTTTTTGATGGAACACTTACTGGCGAACGATATTTATTCTTTTTACAAAACCAGACAGCAGAATTTCTTGACTTACTTCCTCTTGCCTATTTACAAAATCTGTTTTTCCAACAAGATGGTGCTCCCCCACATAATTCCAGAAGAGTGATGGAATATTTAAACAACTTGCATGGTGAACGCCTTATCGCAAATCAAGGTCATATCAGGTGGCCTCCTAGGTCACCTGACTTAACACCCCTCCACTATTATGTATGGGGCACTCTCAAAAATAAAGTTCATAAAACTTCTTCAAATACCCGTGAAGAGCTGCAAAATAAAGTTGTACGGGCTCTTAATGAAATAACGCCGGCTGAATTTCGTAGAGCCATTCAAGCAACTGTACGCAGAGCCGAATTGTGTAAAAAAAAAATTTTGGACATGTGGAAAGGTCAATTTATGGTTTAATTATATTAATTATTTTAAAGATACCTACTGTTACCTAGTTTAAGTTTAATTGTTCAAACGGAATTGATTTTTATTTATTTATAGGCCCGATATTTATGTTCATTTAAATAAAACTCTGAAAACCGAACTGATGTCGCATTCTATTGCAAATGTCCTTGTGGATGTAATTGTGTTTACCTCCACATACCTATGCTAAACTTAATTGTAACGTTCTTTGCGCTCACATGCAATTATTAAATGTTTGATAGCTCAAGATTGCCTATAGCTACACGAGTCTGTCTGACAGCTGATATTGTTTTATTACATTCAATGGCTACTATGATTTTTCCAATGTTATCAGGTTACCAGATTTACACAGAAATGTGCCATTTTAGTTTCCAAAGCCCACTAATCTATTATCTATTAGCCGCATGTTTCTAAAAGCTTGGTTGCATTGTATTTTGGCTGAAATCTCAAATATTTCTAAGCGGATTTTCAAAATTTTGGTATCATTAGATTCGTATGAAAATGAGGTATTTAAAAATGTTGTTGAACGATTAAATTCCCATTTTAAAAAACCGAGTTAGTGAGTAAAAATAACATTTAAAAATTTTAAACGCCTCTAGAGAATTAAGTAATGCAATCATATTGCTCCTTTTATTTTTATAGTAACGTAGCACACAAACTAAAATATATTTTGGGCACCACAGCACTCTGGATTCAGAAATAGATTTTTTAATAAAAATTTTAATGTTTATCAAAAAGTGACCAAAATGGATGTATTGTATTCAAAATTTCCTCTAGATTCCAAAAATGTAAAAATATATAGGGTGTTCCATTTAAAAATCGAAAGTTGTGGGCATTTCCGGTCAAACCGGATGTGCACCAAACTTGATTTTTTATTGAAAATATGGCATTTTAGTCGTGTAATAAGGCCTCCAAATTTTAATTTTCTATCCAAATATTTTAGGAAATATCGGGGCGAGCGCAATTCGTGACTTACCCGGTATACATAGACAACATTAAAAACATACTACATATAGAAACAATAGAAAATAAGAAGTTAACAATTAAGAGAAAAAATACAATACAGTTAAGCATGAACAAACTATTATATTTTATGTATAGTCATTTACATTATAAAAACAATTCAATTTTTTTTTAAACATCGTGTACTGCGTGATATTACGAATCTCTTCAGGAAGTGCATTATACATAATGATGCAATTGTAGGGGGGTGATCGCTTAAATGCACTTGTGCGGTGGTTGGGTATACTCAATAGCTCACCATGTCTCGTTACATAACTGTGAAAATTTGCTCTGGTTTTAAACTGGTCTAAATTAGTTTTGGTGAACGTGAGACATTTTAAAATAAATCGATGGTGCTGTGAGTATTGATTTTTTTTTTTAAATAGATTCTTGCATGATTCGCTAACTTTCAAATCAAAGATCAGTCGAATAATTTTTTTTTGGCATATAAAAACCCCTTCAAATTCAGTAGCCCTACCCCATGCCACAACGCAAAATAAGTTTTGTTTAATTGATTACAAACGTGGTCTACATGTCTAGACCAGGATAATTTGTGGTCGAGAAAGGTACCAAGTAATTTCACTGACTCAGAGCAATGGATATTTTCATTAATCATCAAGTTGCCAGGAATAGGTCTCTGAAGAGTTCAAGAACACAGTTTTTTTCTCATTTAAAATGAGTCTGTTTCTCTGGCATCAAATGCTTAATGAATCTGTCGCTTTACCAACGATACTTTGGGGCTCCTCGGGCGTATCCGCCGACACAGTAATTGTTGTATCGTCCGCAAACATAGTGATATGGCCATATTCCATATGACTGAGTAAATCGTTAATGTATAACATAAACAGTAATGGGCCTAATACGGAGCCCTGCTGAACTCCAAGCTTAACGTCATGTACTTCACATTTCTCTGCATTGAAGTTTACAACCAGGGACCTATTTTCCATATATGATGTTATCCAGGACAGAATGTTGTTTCTAATACCAATGCTGTACAGTTTATAGTTTACAATTTCTCTATTGACAGTATCAAAAGCTTTGGTGAGATCAAACAACAGTGAGGGGGTGTATGATTTTTTTTAACCTCGGATATAGATTCACAGACCAAAAATACATATGGATACATGGGTCTGGTTCGCTGGTCTGAACATTTTTTTTGTGGGGTTGTGTTATCTGTATTTTTTCGGTAACCTTTTTTTAGAGCAAAAATTAACTTAATCGTTCTCCGAAATAGAGAAAAAAGCAATCTCGACCTTGATAACTTTAAAACCCTATTTTAAGGGCGCCCTCTATAACAAATTCAACAGTTGGTCCGCTAAAAAATTAAAATGTCAGTCTGCAGGATAAAAACGTCTGCAGATAGTAACGGGAACGGATAAATCTATACAAAGCCTACGTGATAATTAAGTTAGCTACGGTCGCTGTACTAGCATTAAATCGACAAGCCAAATAATGGTTAATTAACTTCAACCTCGACCACACCATCTGGTCCAGCTTTGATATGTCTTTCGGCGTCCCATGTTAACGATAATTTAATTTTACTGTAGCAATTATATGTATTGTAAATCAAATACGTTTGTTGCTACATTTGGCCACACGTACCGGTGTCTAATCGTGGCATTAATTTGAACGTTGTCCCAGGTGTACTGGTTATGATTGCGTTTTTATGAAATTTATACAATGCTGCAGCGAATAGTTATATTTGTCGAAGATGACAGGGGCGTTTTAGTACGGATCTACTAGATTTAGGCCACACGTTTGTAAACACAATACAATCACAAATAATAGTCACATAAATAATAAAGAAATATGAGTTACGATTTATCGAAACCGTTAAGTAAATATCAAATAATAATGTCTTGTCGTTGAAAATACGAACAATACCATATAATACTTTTTTGAGGAGCTAGCAGTCCGCAACCACTAGTACCGCGATCTCTCACTATATCTACAAAGGTTATGTTTAGAATAATCATTCACGGGACTCGCAAGGGGTTTTGTTCTGCTCACCGGGGAGATGGTTTCTTCCATGATACTCCAGGCGCCATCTGTTTCACATGACCACATATGGAGATGTTTACTTCAACGCAATCGGTACTTGCTGACTTCAATGAATTATGTGCTTTTAGGCGTCTACAGGGGTATTGGAGGGCGTCTACAAGGGTATCGTCCCCGACATATTTTATATATTCACGGTGGCAAAATGATTTTTCATAGAATTGTTGTATTTGTCTTCCTAAAAAATCTATGAAAAGTTCTCATTCACCGATCTAATCATGCAGTCAACTATCTTGGAAAAGTACCCAGTTTAGGACATCTTTGTTCGGTTCTTCCCGATTTTCTTGACGGTTTATTAAAACGTTTTATTTAACGTCACTTGTTTGTTCTTTAGTTAGTATGTTTAGGTCAGATCTTTCAGTCAAAATTTTGACTTGTTCTAATTAAGCTAGAGCTTTGAAATTTTGCACACATGTACCGGTGACGATGCAATACAATATATCACTATATGACTGTTTGGATGAGTGGCAAGCGCGCTTGACTCTCAGCCAGGAGTTCTGGGTTCGATTCCCGGTCGTGGCACTGGGATTTTTTCCGAAAGAAATTAATCCTAGTATACTCGGATATTGGATGTGTGTCCCTTGTCTCTAAATGTGTAGCCCTCTCCCGCACAAGGCTCTTTCAGAGCTTTCAGGGATAAAGGGGGTTGTATTACCTGTGGTGTTTATTTATTATTTATTTATTTATTATTGTTGTTACATGATGAAACAAGTTGTTGCCCATGTGACATATATGACTTTATTTATTCTAAGGGTTTACCTCGTACACCATAATATTCCAGTTTTGTTAACACCATGTCAAAAGAACGACCGAAATCAGTATACTAGCACTTTTTTGTTTTTCATCAAGTGATTTTAAAATTCACATATACAGGTTATTCTTGTTTCTATAATGATAATTTTTCACCCTGAAGATCCAGGCAAGATTGTTTTTTTTTGTATATGAATATTTAGAACCAAAAATTTTTCCGTATGCAATATACCCCACGTTAAATGTGACAATCCTGAGACCACCTTCGTTGTTAATGTATTTTACACACCGACCTTGTAGGAAGGGGACCCGACATCGATCCCCCATCCAACCTGTCTGCCTATTCTAAACGGCGACTGTGGAATGAACAATTGAAACAAACGGGAAAAAGACAATAGAGGCTTGCCGACGACTGAATCATGTATCAGTTCCGGAACATACAGCTGTCATTTCAAACACTGTACAAGTGCACGTATCTGATAGAGGCTCTAACTTGCAAACGACAAGAAGATTAAGTGTGGGGGTGGTATACACGTCACGGTGGAGTTAATTCCGTGATAAAGTGTCAAGGCGCAAGAATGTTTGTCAGGGGTCAAGTATATAGGGTGTTTCTGCTAGCCTGGCATGATTTAAGTACCTCTTCAATACTGGGAGGCGTTCTCTTCGTTCTACATAACGAAATATGTGGTATTTTGATATCGTATTATAGTTGTGTCTATTTGTTTAGAGTACATATAACTTAAGAGCCAGTGTGCAAAATCGACTATTTTGACTGATTTGACCTTATATAACATGGCGGCTTCACCACATAGTAGAGGGTCCACGCCTTCGAAAGCCGTCTAAATCGCCAAGTAACCCATTTCAGCAAGGTAAATAATTTTTGAGCTCGGATATCGAAAGAGGGTCCTAATGGGCATCAGAAATGGCTTGTTGGACTTTCGCTGACGATTGCACAACTTCTCCACAAGAAAAAAAGATGGCGAAATGTTATTTCAAGAATTCGTGTTTTTAAACGTATACCTCTCGCTAGAGAGTGAACCAATTGCGATATTGATTTGATTTTTTTTATTTATATACTGCTGACATGAGCGCATCTATCTGTACTAATTAAATTTCAAACTCGCTTACGGTGTTTTTCTAAATAAATCCTAAATCACAGTAACGAAATTTGTGTGTTTGAAATTTCGACGTGCGGGCAACTATATTAAATATTCAATTTTTTTATGTACTATATACGAATGAAATATGGTCTAAAGATCAACAGAGTTTTTGCAAAAAAAATTAGCTCGATATCTTATACAGTTTTTGAGTTAACGACTTTTTAAAATAAACCATAATTATTAGATTCGTGGTATTCCTGTTAGCATGCGGCTGTTTTCTGGCTAAGTGTAATGCATTAAGATAGTAAGCCAATACATTTTTGAAATTGTGCTATTATTTACATTTTTACAATTTTGCAAAAAATATTAACAGGTAAAAAGTAACTCATTTGGCCGATGATTTACTCGATCTATTAATTATGAAGGTGTTGTATAGAGATATTATTTATTAAGTATATCATTATTGTGGTACAAAATAAATGATATAGCATTTTACAAATATGAAAACATAAAAACGTACACAAAACTTGTAATATATACATAAGTAATAAAAATAATAATAATAATAATGCATAATAAGTATACACAGCTCAGTAAGCATTGACAAACCACTACATAGGCATTACTATTAAGAAGCACTGTCTGCTAAAAGCTGCTCTGTATTATTTCTGCCCTTAAAACAATTGTTAGGAAAGGCTATACATGCAACAAAACACCAAGTGGACGCACATTTTTAATCACAGTTTACTTTACAATTCCACTATTTGTTTTCTTTAGAACCAGTTGTGACTTTTTGTCATCGTTTGTGATTTTATTTGGTTATTCTCTATCAGATATCAAAATTTTCTGGGAAAGGGTAAATTGGGAAGGAGATCGGAAAATCGCTTGGACACTAAAATTTTACGTGCTTTGTTAACTGCTTCTCAAGTCGAGAAAATTTGTTATAAATCCAGGATTCTGTGTTAGGTAGGGGTCTGAACCACTTTTTGTGGATAATTTTTACAATTAAAAGTATTTCGCAGTGAGCAGGGTTTTACCCTCCTTCGCTAGGTTCTTCAGTTGCTAGCTAAGCTAAGTACACTGAACCACTGGACTACTGTCCCCTGTAATGCTCGTTTTAAATGCAGTAAGGAAGTGTCTTGTGTAGGACGCGGACGTAGCTAACAACCTTAAGGAAAAATAAATACTGCCTTAGCAAATCTAAAGATTTAAATTCACTACAGATGGCCGTAGTGAATTTAAATCCTTAATCCGTAAGTCCTATGTGAATCTGTATGGATAGATTCACATAGGACTTACCAGCATCTTAAATTACACGATCATCAATTGCATCGCAGTTATCTCCAAAATTAGTCAAAATATATAGTTGGCGTGTTCATTTTAATGCAACAATAACTGCTCATTTATCCTCTTCGGAAAGGATAACTGACAGCTCATACAATACACCGACTGCCAATAACGTTTTTACAATATTTTCTTCTTCATATTTTTCACTTAATTATTTACTGATTTCGTGAGTATCTTAAGATACCCTTTGTTGTCATGTACCCACACAATTTTTGTAGGTTTTCTATTTTGCAAAAATTAAACATACCTTGAGCAAATATTATTGGTTCCCTTCATGATTGCAAGTTCACATTATTGGGCAACGTAGGTATGTCATTATTTACACCAACATTCTAAAATGTATTTTAGATTATTCGCTTTATATTTGTTACTATTTATAAAGTAATTCCAGTTTAGAATAAGAATTGTGTCTGTTATGGCGAATTCATATAATTCTGATGGGTTTTTAAGTCATACCATACATTTTCTTAAATATGAAATTTCGGACAATTTTTATTTTTTAATCTCAAATTTGTATAATTTATTGACGATTTCATACTATATTTGCACCTTTCGATATATACAGTCCTTCTAAGCCAGAATGACGTAACTGAAAATTTTCTAAGCAAATTGGATGTACTTCAGTTTCCTTTTGTCAGTAATCATTAAACCAATATTTCTGCATCTATATTTTAACAGACTCTATTTTAAAATCACGTAGTTGTAACATAACTCATAAATGATTGTCTAATTTTCAGACAATTGGTGACCTACTGATTAATAGTAATATAATACCTTAATATTACTTATTAGACTAATGTCTATCCACAATTACACAGACCGAATCCTGCCGCAGCTGTCACATTGCGCGTTATCATAACAAGACATTATTACGATCGAATTAAAAAATCTAACTCGAAAACTGTATGAGATATCGAGTTAATTTTTTTTGCAAAAACTTTGTTGATCTTCACACCATATTTCATTCGCATATAATATATAAGAAAATTAAACATTTAATGTAGTTATCCACACGCGAAATATCAAACACACAAATTTCGTTCCTGTGATTTAGGATTTAATTAGAAAAAAACCGTAAGTGATTTTGAAACTCTACTAGTACAGACATATGCGCTCATGTCAGTAGTATGTATAGAAAAAAAATCAGATCAATATCGCACGTAGTTAAGTTTCTAGCGAGAGGTATACGTTTAAAAACACGAATTCTTGAAATAACATTCCGCCATCTTTTTTTCTTGTGGAGAAGTTGTGCAATCCTCAACAAAAGTCCAACAAGCCATTTCTGATGTCCATTAGGACCCTCTTTCGATATGCGAGCTCAAAACCTTGTTGGAATGGGTCATTTCAATTTTTAATGCTTTGGACCCCTTACTAACAGCATGAATATTTGATATTTTCGTCAGTAGAGCATACTTAAAAATATTATATATTAATTATAAGTATCAACTTCTAAATTGTTCAGCCGATTAAAGTTTAATATACTAAAAATCTTTCTATTGTAGCAAACATCACAATCGCAGTAACTTCCCATTGTAATATAATTGTGAAATATTTAGATGTAATTTCCCTTGACGTAAATAAATAATATCCGTATCATATCCAGCCTACCCTAATAAAGGCACATAAAAAAAGCCACATAAAAAAGCCACATAAAATTAGAGGTCACACGGAGGCGGAGCCCCGCTAATAATAATTCGGTGGTAATTAATGACTTGGAGAAGTCTATCGGGTAATCAACTGATTTCACTATACGCCGATTTTAGAATTTGACCCAGCTGACGAAGATATTTTATAAATCCATCATAATTGATCTCGATAAAGGGCTCTTCTAGATTATGCACGCGCCGCTGACGAAACGCGCGTACGCCGACACAGGGTGGAGCATCGGTGGTACAGGTTCCTGTAGTTATAAAATAAACGATGACACGTTTTTTGTTTGAGATAAGTCGCTTGGCGAGGGTCTATATTTGTCTCCTCTTGTCGCCGTTCGTTGTCTGTTATAGGTAGGAACTAAGTTTGTACACATTTTCAATAAAGCATACCTTTTAATGCTTAACAAGTAATCAGAAACCGGAAACAAAATAAAAATAATACAATAATTTAATACAATGAAACATTCCGTCTAGTAGTTTAATTATTATAAATAGAATTTAATTAGTTAATAATATAGAATTTCAATAGAAAATAAATCAGGCGGTACTTGTTCTAAGGTGTATATTGGACAAACAGGAAGAAATTACGGTAAACGATTATTAGAACACAAACGAAGTTACACCAAGAATAAGACAAACTCAACATATGCTCACCATCTAATAAGAGAAAGTCACGTATTCAACGAAGATTGCAACATTTTTATGAACATAAAGTTGGCACCCAGAGTTAGCACCCCAGATTCACACTAGGTCTGCCAAGTCGAGTTTTCCGGGGGAAAAAGAGTTTTCCGACCGAGGAAGGGAAGGGCCAAGAGCTACCGCGATTTTTCTCTCTGTGGGTGCTTTTCTTTTAACAACAGGCACCTTTTGAGCCACTTTCGTGGCAGCTCTTGGCCCTTTCCTTCCACGGTCGGAATACTCCCCCGGAAAACTCGATTTGGCGTTGAGCTGCCGCGCTAAAAATTGGAGGGCGGTTAGTTTACACTGAGTCATGATGATTGTCACATCCCGAATCGCGGCAGCTCTTTACATGTACATTTCAGAGACGGAAAATTTTTTTACATCGGAAAATTCGATCCGGCAACGAGCTGCCGCTTTCCACCCCCGACAGGCCTCTTCTACTCCTTGAAACAAGATAATCCCCGCCAGCGGTGGCGCGGCCGCTCATTACGTTGCCGTTTCAGACCTAGTGCGAATCTGGGGTGCTAACTCTGGGTGCCAACTTTATGTTTATAACATTTTTGCATATTGAGAAAAGGGTCAAAACTCGATTTATTGGAATCCCTAGAAATAAATAAACTTAAGTCATCTGATATATTACTAAATGCTCAAATTGAAACTAACTCATCTCCCCTACTAAAGTTATTTCCTTAAACAATTTATTGAACATATTTTTGATAATGTTCAATAAATTGCCTGCCAATAATATCGTCGCGTGTTTCCACAGAAAGTTAATTATCAATGTTTAGGAAAAACTAAAGCCAGCCATATCCGTCTCGACACTTGTCCAACTAGCCGGAACAGTGGTATCTATAATTTTTTGCCACGTTTTTTAAAGCATTATATAAATGAGAAGAACTATACCTCTAGTCATACCTTATTGTATTTTATTGTTTTTCAGGAAAAAGAATCATGGTTAAAAATGAATTTCAGGATCTTAAATATTTTTGTAAATCGATCCAAATTATGCGGGATTTCTTTTCAAGTACTGCCAAACACCCCGTATACAGATGCGCAATGTTTGATTAAATTATTTCGTTCGTTCTTTGGTTATTTTTCAGTAATAGTTAAGAGCTCGCGTGAATTCAGGCAGACTGTAAAATTCGCGACGGCATAAAATCCTTGTGGCTTAGGTTCCCAAGAAACTCTTTCCTGCGCTATTCCTTTAACCGTCTACATGCAATAAAGGCATCACGAAAGACTACAAATTCGAGTCGCTGAAGGAAAAATAATACGAATGGAATCCCCTTAACATATAAATTATTCCGTCTGCGATAAAATAAAGATGAATTCCGCGCCCCTGAATCATGAAAACGTTTCCAAAATTCTCTAAAGGACAATCAACATTTTATATAAACGGTCTGCCACGATATGGATGTTTTTTTTATGCCTGGCCTAAATAAGGAAAACACTATCTGCACCACATTTGACTCACTTTGCGAGAGAAGTACAAATTTTATTTAGAAATTTCATTTACTTAGTGGTCGATTAAATTATGTTTTTTTTAAGTACGACCAAAATAATATTCACGCATGGTGTAATATGTTTCGAAGGGGTAACAAAGATGAAACTGCCTGCACTGATGTTTCGGACTTAGTGTTATTCGTCAGCGTACCTTAGCTTAAGAACCACTACTAAATGAGACCTTCGTTTCTAGTATCCAGCTAATCCCAAGTTTCTGGACTTTTGCGGGGTGGAAATCCTTCATGGACACCGTTTCGGTAGTGTGGGACTCTCCTCTCAGCCTACCCACTAAAACCACCCCTCTTCAGCTGGTGGGGACGTATCCTGGGACCGCTCTCGCTTTGCTTCAGGATACCCATGTGTTTTAGTTGTTGTCATTTCCTAACGCTATTCCGTTCAGTTGTGTGGAGGGAATAAGTCGAGATTCCTCTCATCCTCCCTTTTTTTTTTATTATGCTGTTGATACCATTCTCAGCTCTATTCCAACTGTCTTCCGACTGTAGCAAGTAGTCCAGAATTTCGTCAGGCCCTGTTTAGTTTATGCCCCGTCTCTCCTCTGCCCATCTGTTACAGCGGAACACCGTGTGTTCCACGTCGTCGATCTCTCCGCAGTACACACACTCCCTGGAATTCAGTTTCCCTAGTCCGCGAAGCAACCGTGTCCTGTCAGGGCCTGTGTGAGGTGGTATCCCACCTCCCCGTGCTTTCTCTCCACCCATTTTCTGATGTTGGGGATTATTCGGTGCGTCCACCTCTCCTTGTGTGCGTTCTCCCACCTATCCTGCCATCTGTCCAGCAGCCTTCTCCTGGCGACTTGTTTTCCCTCCCCTTGGCGTACTTCGTCCCTTTCTTTGACCAATAGGTCAAGTGGGGGGGGGGGTCCCCGCGACTACCAGCACCGCTTCATAAGAGACGGTGCGGTATGCGCTGCTGATCCTTAACGCCATTTGACGTTGGATCCTTGTCGGTCCTCTCAGGGCGTTGGCCCTGTCATCGACGGCGCGTCCTCATACCGTCGCGGCGTATAACATGATGGAGGGCACTACGCCGCAGAATACCCTTCTTTTGCTTGCCTTCGGCCCCTTCGTGTTGCACATTACTTTGCCCAGGGCGGTTGCCGCCTTCCCGGCTTTCTCCGCAGTTTTTAGGATATGGGTTCTAAACGACAATTTCGGATCCAACCAGATGCCCAGGTATTTAAGCCCGCTGCCCGGTTGGATTTCGATCTGCCCAACCCTAATGGTGATAGGCTGGACAGTTCTTTTCCTTGTAATTACTACTGCTTCGGTCTTCTCCGGGGCAAGCTTTAGTTCGACGCCTCGGAGCCAATTCTCAATTCCCCTAATGGCGGTATTCGCCTTCTCCTCCATTAGCTCCGTCCATTTTTTTTGGGATACCGTTAGGGCTAAGTCATCCGCGTAACCGGTCAGGGTGACTCCCCTTGGTAAGGGGATCCGCAGGACGTCATCGAACATGATGTTCCACAGCGTTGGCCCAATTACCGAACCCTGCGGAACACCACATGAGACTTCTCTCCATTCCAGGGCGTCGCCTGCCTCCATTCCTATCTGTCTGTTCCGGAAGTAGCTTTGGAGGATTCTTATGATGTAAGGTGCTACTCGCAGTCTCCCGAGCTTCCCTATGATAGCCCCTCACCCCGCGGTGTTAAATGCGTTTTTTATGTCGAGGGTGACTATCAGGCACATCATCTTTGCCTCTATGGCTTCTCTTGCCGTACGCACGATCCGATCCATGGCATCTACCGTCGATATGCCTTTGCGGAACCCAAACTGGTGGCTCGATATGCCGTCTCTCTGTTCAATTTAATGCTCCAGTCTTCCCAGGATAAGGTATTCTAGTACCTTCCCTAGGGCGTCCAGCAGGCATATAGGCCGGTAGGTGGATGCGTCTTCCAGCCTCCCGCCCCCTTTTTTGATGAGGACGAGCCTTGCTCTCCTCCACCTCGCTGGGAAGTCGCCTCTCTCCAGCGCTTGGTTCATCACTCCGAGGACCGATTCAGGGGATTCTTCAGCGACGATCTTGATCACAAGTTTCTGGACTCTTACTAACTTGCTTTACTTATTTACTCCTATTCGCCGTCGTTCGTCATTCACTTCTTTACCAATAACCATCCACTTGAAAGGGTCGCAGGTACAAATGTATGGATCAGTCTATTTCCGTCGACGGCGGCCCAAGTAGGCACTGCACTTTATTTTTAGTACTATTAACAAACACTTTCCTAGTAATTTTCAATTATTAATTCGGTATGTACTTTGATCTTCTATTATGATACTTCACTTTACGCAGAATTTTTTGACCTACCGACGACTTAAATTTTATCGAGTTTAACAGAGTTTTATTCGATTCTCTTTGCGTTTTCTTCGGGAGCGTCCCACGGCACATCCACCCTCGACGCCAGCCACTCTCGAACTCCCACGATGACAAATTTCAACAAAAACAAAGTTGAATTTTTTTTTCCGATTACTACACTTCCATTCTTTTACGTAGATGTGAAAGTAATTAAATCAAGTACTATAAATTCGTATGTTTTTAGACTAGTTTCACGTATTTTTTTAGAGCTTCTGACATAATTAGCGCCCACGAATGAAAAATATTTCATATCGATTCATTAGGAGAGACTGGATTCCGAGACAAAATGCTATCGGCACTCCACTATTTATTTAACGGAGAAATTAACAAGTTAAAATTTGTACAGTTCTTAATTTAACCTAAATTATTTGATGGGTAATCAATAAATTAAACAACCTTAATAGCATATCACACTTTTTACATAGCATATTACAGAATTGAATTAATTTCAATTTCTTTGTTTCAGGTGAGCCTTTTATAATTCCCTTCAACGATACATACCTATCGACTCTACTGTTCTGTAAGTATATTAAAATTTAAAAACTTGTATCTGAGCGGCTTCTGATGTTTAACTCGTAATGGGGCATAAGGCTTTCATCTTTGGCGTTATTATAACACGAATATGATTATACAGCATAGCGGTCACAGAAAGTTGGTTAAAATCAGGAGTAAATAGCTCAGAGTTATTTGAACTTCCTAAATTTAGAGCAATATAATCATATAAAAAATACAAATGACGATATTTTAGATTTAGCTTTATCAAATATGAACTGTATAGTAGACAAAGCTCCCGACATATTAATTTATGAGGATACTCATCACCCGCACTCCTGGTATTATTTGACATACGTAAAAATTATAAACATAATAAAAGCACAGTTGATCTTACCTATTATAACTATCGTAAAGCCAATTTAGTTGTGCTTTATCAAAATTTAGCAAATGTTGATTGGAATTTTTTATTCAATATTCAGGTTGTTAATTATGCTTTCGAAAAATTTTATGAAAAAATGTATATCGTTCGTGATAGCGTTGTCCCTAAAACCGTAAGCAAAAGCAAGAGTTACCCATCGTGGTATGACTCCAATATAATTAAAAGCCTTAAATTAAAACATAGAGCGTGGTGTGATTACAGGAACCGTGAGGATCCTCTTGCACTCAATGAGTTTAAATTATTAAGAACATATATCAGAGAGCAGGTTGATATTGAATATAAAAAATATTGTCGCCACATTGAAAGTAATATTAAACTTAATCCCAGTAAGTTCTGGCAATTTATCGACTGTGGGAAATCTAGTAATAATTTACCAACAGCTATGAACTATGCAGATAAACATTATGTAGGCAACAAGGAAGTGGTTAATGGTTTCGCTGAATACTTTTGTAGTTCATATATTACCTCTAATCCATCAATCGAGGACCTTTCTGTTGACTCAGAAACAGATTTTTTTTAAATCGAACGGTTTAGAGAACAAGAAGTTTCAAATTCCTTGAAAAAAATCAAGCCTAAGTACACAATGGGCACTGACAAAATTCCAGCCTTCATGCTACATGATTGTGCTCACAACTCCTCTTACATTTTTATTTAATTTAGCCATTAAATCTAATATATTTCCTGATGCGCTAAAATGTTCTAAAATAATTCCCGTATATAAAAAAGGCGAAAAAAATAATATTGAGAATTACAGACCTATCACGATTATCAACAATTTCTCAAAAGCATTCGAAATTCTGTTACATGAACCAACATTTTCTTATGCAAAGAATCGCATTACTGAATACCAGCACGGTTTCTTCAAGGGACGATCTACATCAACTAATCTCTTTTGTATAACTCAATATATATCTAATGCTATCGACACTAACTCATAGGTTGACGTAATTTCCACAGACTTTACTAAAGCATTTGACAGACTAGATCACAGTATTTTATGTTCTATATTTCAAAAATTTGGCTTCTCAAGAAATTTGTTATTTTTTAAATCATATCTTGAAAGTAGACATCACCATGTTAAATAACAACGATCTGCGGAATTTGTATCTACCTCCGGTGTACCCCAAGGCTCTATTTTGGGCCCATTATTCTCCAACATTTTCACTAATGACATTGCAGAGGAATTGGGTGTCAATTGTCTTTTATACAATAAAGTAAATGATGTGAGTGACTGTGTGGTATTACAAAGTGCCCTTGATAAAATTAATGAATGGTGTAATTTAAACAAATTGCAGTTGAGTATAAGAAAGCGTAATGTCCTAACTTTTACTAATAAACACCAATATATAGAATTAAATTACCGTATAGAAGATTCAGTGCTTACACGTCCATGAACATTCTGCAACCTAGGTGTAACATTTGACACGAAACTATCATTTAATTGCCATATAAATACCATCACTAATGAAAGTTTCAGAACGCTAGGATTCATAATACGATGTTCTCGCGATTTTAATGATATTCGTTTGTTCGATCCAAATTTGAATATTCGTCAATTATTTAATCGCCCCATTATAACACACATACAGAGCTTAGAGAGAATTCAGAGGCATTATAACACACATATACAGAGCATAGAGGGAATTCAGAGGCGCTTTTTAAAGACTTTGAGTCATAAGTAAGATGATGTCTATCCTGCTATTGGTTTTCCTCAGACTGAACTGTTAAATAGATTCTCACTCTCGAGTCTGGAGACTCGTAGAACTATTTCACAGCAAATTTTTCTTTTTAAAATATTACATAATATAACTGATTGCGGCGCTGTCTTAAACTTACTAAATTTTCGAACTCCTAGACCTGGTTCTAGGCATAACTCATTGTTTTATTTGCCAACTCCCGGAACTAACGTCCAGAAATTTTCGCCACTATGCAAAATGTGTGAGAATTATAATAATCTATAAGATCAGTTTGATCTATTCCACTGCAATGTAGCTGCGATGAAAATATTAACTGCATAATTGTTTTTTGTTTTGTTTTGTTTTGTTTTGTTTTGTTTTGTTTTGTTTTGTTTTGTTTTGTTTTGTTTTGTTTTGTTTTGTTTTGTTTTGTTTTGTTTTGTTTTGTTTTGTTTTGTTTTGTTTTGTTTTGTTTTGTTTTGTTTTGTTTTGTTTTGTTTTGTTTTGTTTTGTTTTGTTTTGTTTTGTTTTGTTTTGTTTTGTTTTGTTTTGTTTTGTTTTGTTTTGTTTTGTTTTGTTTTGTTTTGTTTTGTTTTGTTTTGTTTTGTTTTGTTTTGTTTTGTTTTGTTTTGTTTTGTTTTGTTTTGTTTTGTTTTGTTTTGTTTTGTTTTGTTTTGTTTTGTTTTGTTTTGTTTTGTTTTGTTTTGTTTTGTTTTGTTTTGTTTTGTTTTGTTTTTGGTGATTGTCGATTGGCCATAACACTTACAGTGGATCTAGAAATGGGATACTTGGCGTTGAAAACATCACATGGTTCCTGCTGAGTCCACAGCCTATCACCATATCCAACCATCATCAAAAGTTCTACGCGTTCTCTTTCACTTAAACGTGGCATTGCATTCACTAGTTTTGCACTGGCTCAGAAGTATCACAAAACAGGTTCCACACGTGCCAGGAATAAAAAAGTTATCGATATTTTACACAAAAAGGCCTGTATTTATCTGTTGTTAAGGTGATTGTTTTTTTTTATTATTTTCTTTGTTTTGTCCATAAGAAAGTGGAACATTACTCGTGAATTTGCGAAAGGTAAGCTATTTTTACATAAAATGTCATTTTACCAAAAAAATTGCTCAGGTAATGTCTTTTTTTTTATATCACCAGAAAGCTAAAGGAATATACCACCAAAAACAGTAAAAAAAATGTCTGTTTCCATTAAAAAAAATCGACCTGTTTGAGGATTTTTTTTGAAAAATGAGGCATACCAAAGATATGAATTTTGTGCGTTTCTTTAGGTTCGCACTGTATAATATAATATCACTCTATGTATACGCATGATGCTCATAATGCTAACTACACAAAGCAGGGTACCCGCATTACAGATTTTCTGATGCTGTTAAACGGATTTACCCTCGCTATAGAAGTTTCACTTCCAAAATAAACTCAAATGAAACAAAATCTAAAGAACAATTTAAAGAGGATACGTGTATGCATTTATTTACTTTTAATAAAATAGTTGTACGCTTTGAAACGGATCGCTTATTCCTATACACGACCATCGTCATTACTGAACCTTCTTCAAATCTCAAACTAATGTTCAGAATTGCCGACACGACTAGGTATAATGTCTAAACCTAGACCCAGCAGTACAAAAGCGCTTCAAGTCACGACGAGACACAATGAAACGTCTAACACAATAAGCTACCTAGAAACGATCTAATGAGCCGAATAAATTAAACTCCACAGGTAATATGAGCTGAGCAACTAGACACAAACTGCCACGGAGGCAGAAACATTGCTTGCAGGCGACTTGAAATAATACTGCAGCTGAATGCGGATCAGAAAACAAAAACAGGACTCCCAGACGTGACTAGAAATTATCATGAATATGGAAATATCCGGTAAGTCGAAAAGGATGTGTGAGGTGGAGTTTCGCGAGCGAATGTTCAATAATCACGAAGTTATTATTTAATTTTGTGTTGCTAAATCTGGTAACAGATATGACATTAAAAATTATAGGCCTATTACTCTTGTTCAAGCATATTTGAAAAGGTTGTTTCAAATAAAATAGTTTCTTTCTTTAACAAATATAAACTTTTTAACTCTAATCAGTTTGGTTTCCGCATAGGGTTATCTACTATACATGGCATAAATATGTTTTTAAACTTACTTTATTCACATCTAGATAACAGTGAAAAACCTGTTGGTGTTTTATTGGATTTGATGAAAGCCTTCGACCTTGGAAGCCATGAAACTCTAATTAATAAAATGGAAAGATGCGGTTTAAGAGGCAAAACTCTAATCTGGCTTTAAAGCTACCTAAAAGGAAGAACACAATTTATTGATGTTCATAACTATCATAAAAAAAATTAGCCTTAAAGAACGTCTTAGCAAGAACCGGTGATCCACTTATACACAATAACCTCAAAAACATCAGAAGGGAAATAAAATATGATACCAATTTACCTACAGAAATTTCGTGCAGAACTCTGAAGATAATATAAAAAATTATCCTAATAAATGTTGGGCTTTCATCAAAAGTAGAAAAGGGTCGGCCAGTGTATCTAAAGAGATGTTCTTTGAGGGATCTTCGCTAAACAATCCCTCTGATATACTAAATTCATTTGCCAATTATTTCGGTCAATCTTATAATGAGTCCTCATTAGATATCGAGGAACATCACATTGAGACCGATATACCTAACAATAACACTATTGTTAGCATAAACTCTTTCAGCGAAGATGAGGTTATTCGGGCTCTAAAACGAATTAAACCCAAAATGACGACTGATCCTGATTCCATTCCAGCTTTTTTTTTTTAAAGGATTGCGCTATCATCTTTGCGTATCCTCTAACTCTAATTTTTAACTTAATCTTAAAAAACTGCCTATTTCCTGACCTATAGAAATATTCCAAAGTATGTCCCATCTTCAAAAAGGAAAACAAACTAGATATTAAGAACTTTAGACCAATGTCTGTAATTTGTAACTTCTGTAAAGTCTTAGAAATATTACTTCATGATAGAATATATCATTCAATAAACACCAAAATCTCTATTAATCAACATGGATTTATGAAAGGGCGTTCAACAACAACAAATTTATTCTGTGTAACTCAATATATTTCTGAATCCTTAGATGAACGTGAGCAGGTAGATGTCATATATACTGATTTCTCCAAAGCGTTTGATAGACTTGATCACCAGTTGTTACTTAATAAATTAGAAAAAATCGGCTTCTCATATTCTTTGCTCATTTTGTTTAAATCTTATTTAATGAATAGGAGTCAGTACGTTGCATTAAATGGGTTCAAATCGATCGAATTTGCTGCCACATCTGGAGTTCCCTAGGGATCTATTCTGGGGCCCTTGTTTTTTAACATTTTCATTAACGACATAGTGAACGAAATTAATTTGCCTCACCTTTTATATGCCGACGATCTAAAAATTTTCACAGTAATTGATGAAATCGATGACTGTTTTCAACTTCAGACTTCTCTTGACAAAATAAACACCTGGTGTATAGTAAATAAATTATTCATGAATCCTAGTAAATGTAACGTAATGTCCTTTTCTTTAAAAACATTACTTTTTATTTTTGATTAAAGGTTAGATAATGTCATACTTCAAAGACCTATAACATTTCGCGACCTCGGCGTAACTTTTGATAGTAAATTATCCTTCACTAATCATATCGATACCATTGTGTCTGAAGCCTCCAGAGCCCTTGGATTCATCGTTCAAACTAGTCGAGAGTTCACTAATACTGATAATCTGAAAATTCTTTATAATCCTTCGTCAGATCGAAACTTGAGTACGCATCGCTAATTTGGAGTTCTAGTTATGATGTTTACAAGAATAACTTGGAGGCAGTTCAGCGTAGATTTCTTAAATTACTGTGGTTCAAATCCGATGGTACCTATCCAGTGATTGGTATTTCGTAAAGTAACTTGCTTGAAAGATATTCTATGACTACTCTTGAGGATAGGCGTACGTACTTTTCTCAAGTATTTTTATTTAAATTACTACACAATGATTTTGACGCACCCGAAATAATTAGTAAGCTTAATTTTCACGTTCCCAGATTAACCTCTCGTAATCACCAAGTTTTATATTTACCTACGCCGCGTACCAATGTACTAAATAATTCACTTTTATATGCGATTTGCAGTACTTCTAACAAATTATGTAACGACTTCGATATTTTTAATTGCAGCCTTAGTGACATAAAACAAAATGTTCTAAATTAAATAACCAGTGAGTGTCTTTGTTTTTCTTAATTTACTTTGAATCACATATGTGTATATATGTATATATAGTCTTTATATTTAAACATTTTCCATGTTATTTTTTTCTCTCTCTTCGTATCATTAGTTATTCATAGTTCGTACATTTAAGTAAATTGATTCTTTATTTTACTTTCTTTCTATGTTGTTGTATATTATGTAATTAATGCTTTGTATGCCTTTATTCCTGTTCTGTAATTGGGTATCTTACCTGTTGAACAGTGTATGCAATAAATAAATAAATAACATAAGATCCTCCCATCTGCAAACTGATGCGGATGTTCCACAAGGATCAGTGTTTAGTCCGTTACTATTCATAATTTATGTAAATGATATAAAATGTTCGAATCTTGTAATGCTTGCTGATGATTTTTCACTACTTGGGACCAGCAGAAACTTAAATAACACTGATGTCAGTCTTTAGTCGTTTCAACTATCATAACAATGTTGATAAGTCCACATTGATGTGTTATGCAATTAACTTAAATATTTTGGGGAATACTGCCCTCGTATTCCCGTATAAACTTACGGATTTTATTTCATTTAAATAGAGTTTTTATTTATTATATGTTAAATTGTTCTGTTAATATGGTAATTCCCACCTATCTTAACAATACTTCAACATGTAACTCAGAGCACCTTGTATTATCGTCAACTCTCTTAGAGGAGTGACACCAACTGAACCATTTTCTTAAAAATATTCCATCGGAAACACTGAAAAACCGTAAAGCACATGCTTCGCCGTTTACTAGCTTTTATAACCTTACGTAATCTTCCGATAAGCGATAAAATTTTACGTGCTTGAGAGGTAGAAAATCATAACATACAGTCGCAAAAAAATGTATTATTATTGTTGACTTACTGGATACAAGTATAAGTGTGTGCGCGACTTCAACGCAGTGTTCAATAGCGACAAAATCGATCTCAATAGTGGATGAAGCAGTACGTAATGAGAAACCAGATAAAAATAACAGACTTCCTTTTTTATACCCAATCCTCACGGACATAACCTTACTGGAGTAAAACACTATGGACTTACACATTCTGACAGTGCTACAAGTCCAAACATTAACTACATTACCTTCTGCCATCAAAACACCCAATGTATAGGAAACAAAATTTTAATAATGGATGAAATTTTTGTAAATAATAATCACTGTGATTTTTTATTAATTACTGAACATTGGCAAAATGAAGATAAATTAAATGAAATTAAACTTAGAAACTTTAGTCTGTGTAACTCATTCTGTAGATCTCATTTAATACATGGCGGTGTGGCCATATACAAAAATGATAATTGCTCATATAAAGTCAGTAAAGAGAATGTAAACGATTTCTGCATTGAAGGCGTAATGGAATGTTGTAGTGTTAAGATTACCTCAAATAAAATTACCGTAGTTGTCATCTATCGGCCACCAAACGGCGACTTTCAACATTTTCTAAGCTTATTAGGTGGCTTATTAACAAATATTTATAATGAAAAAGATTGTATAATCATTGGTGGAGACTTTAATTTAGATTTTTCAGTGCCAGGTGTTAACTTAACTCTCTTAATTGATCTCCTTGCCTGTTTTAATGTGAACATAAGTATAACAGCTCCTACAAGAGTAACTGCTGTATCAAAAACATGTATTGATAATTTTTTAGTCTATTCAAATACCAACTATAAAGCCGTAGTGGTAAATTTATGTATATCAGACCACTACTCGCAATTTTTAACACTAGAAACTAAGATCACCCCAAAGCAAGAGAATAATAAGTATACCTATCGTAGACACTTTAGTTCGGAAAACGTAACGCGATTTCGTAACTATCTCAAACATGAAGACTGGCAGGATGTATTTGCTGAAAACTGTCCCGATACAGCCTTCGATATATTTGCAAAAATACTTTTATATTACTCTGAAATATGTTTCCCGATAAAACGTTTTCTAACACATATCAACAAAAATAAGAATTTTAGATCAACACCAGAACTAACAGAACTAAAAAATAACGTGACTCTTTACAGTACATTAGCTGCACATGATGCAAATTATGCGGAGATTAGTAAGTATTTTAATAAAATTTATAGAGACAAATTACAACTCGCAAATAGGGAATATTATGACAATCAGATTTCAAGATCGGACAATAAATCAAAAACAATGTGGAGCATAATTAATAATCTACAAAAGAAAAATAAACAAATGAGTAACATAGTTATGTATGAGGACAACTTTCAAATAGGTGAGCAGGAATCTGCAAATAATTTTAATTTACACTTTACATCAGGCAATGAAAATAAAGAACATGATCTTGACTTTCTTCGGGCTAATGTACCCATGTTCTGTCATTCAATTACCATGTCTGAAATAAGCGAAGTAGATGTTATATCGTCGATAGGTAAATTAAAAAATTCAACTTCTTGTGGTTTGGACAATATCTCAAATAATTTGTTAAAAAAATGTAGTCATGAACTATGTAGACCTCTTACGTACTTAATAAATTTAGCTATTAATAAGGGCATTTTCCCCAGCAAACTAAAACTAGCCGTAGTAATCCCTATTTTTAAAAAAGGTGATCCAAACGATTATGATAATTATAGAGCAATAAGTTTACTTTCAAGCATTTCAAAACTTTTTGAACTTATTATAAAAGAACAATTAACTTCATTTTTCTATCAAAATAAATTACTTTCTTCGTTTCAGCACGGTTTCACAAAAAATAAGAGTACTGAAACAGCTCTTTGTGAATTTCAAAATGTAGTCGTAAATGCCTTAGATAATAAAAAACAAGTTTTAGGTTTGTTTATAGACTTTTCACGTGCTTTCGACTGCGTTGACCATTACTTATTGTTAACAAAATTATCAAGATATGGAGTGAGAGGAACTCCGTTGAATCTCCTGACTTCTTATTTAAAAGGTAGAACTCAGATAGTTAACTTAAATAATAATGTAAAAAGTACCAGTAATGACATAAAACAAGGCGTACCCCAAGGGTCAATACTTGGACCTCTATTATTTTTAATTTTTGCAAACGACATAATAAGTTTTTTAAATAACAGTTCTTCATCAATTCACACTATTTGTTATGCTGACGATACTAATATTATAATAATTGAAAAAGATCTGGTAACTCTTAAAATTGCAGCCGAGTGTGTATATAAAAATGTAATTAAATGGTCAGAAAAGAACTTTTTGAATGTAAATAAAAACAAGTCGAATTCGATACTATTTAGAATGCGGGGACAGCTACAAGAATTTTGCCTTTTTGAAAACACTGATTTCCAGGTGACTTCCACGGACTCGGTAAAAATATTGGGTATCGTATGTGACTACAAACTAAGTTGGGTCTCACATATCAATGCACTTTGTACTAAACTACGCAGGAGTTGCTACGCTTTAAATTATATGGCTAAACATTGCAGTCCTAAGGTACGATTAACATTGTACTACGCCAACTTTCATTCTCATTTAAGATATGGAATAATTAACTGGGGAACGAGTACACAAATAAGTAGAGTATTTTTAATACAAAAGTACGCTCTCCGAATTATTGCTGGACTCGAATATCGTCAGTCATGTCGTAATACATTTAAAAATCTTAGGATACTAACTGTTGCTGGAATATACATTCTGGAGGTTTGTACTTATGTTTACAAAAACTTCACCACGTTCTCGGCAAACCAACTGAACCACGATCATCATACGAGGTCAAGAGGGTTGTTGGCACCAAACAATTTTCGAACAACTTTTTACCAAAAGAGTTTTCATTATACTGGCTGTAAACTTTATAATGCACTGAATGCAGAATTAAAAAATTCCCCCAATGTTTATATCTTTAAAAATAGGTTGAAAGAATTGCTGCTACAAAAAAACTGTTACACAGTACAAGAATTCTTCTCGCCACCTAATATTTATACTTGAATTTTATTTATATGTGCATGTTGATTTAGGCACGGGTATATTCTCCTATGTATTTTGTGGATATTTATTTGTTTGTTTTTCTTTCTTGATGTTTGTTATATACATTTGTTTTTTTTTTTACAATTTGATGTTTGTTATATACATTTGTTTTTTTTTTTTACAATTTTATATTTTAATATTCTCACTTACATGTGACTATACATTTGTATGCATATGTGTGTATATGTATGTATGTATATTTGACTCTTTCTTCTGTTACTGTACTTGTACTTTTAAATGGAAGAAATAAATATTATTATTATTATTATTATTATTAAAAAAATCGAGAAATTGCTGAGAGCAAGAACTCCAATTTCCTATATTGGATGACAAGCTGGCTGTCGCTGCAAACAACGCTATCATAAAATCTACGCGAGAAATTGTTTCGTACACATCGTGGAATAGATAAAGCTTTTTGTTGGGGCGTATCATGTGGATAAAACTTTCTAACCGATAGTGTCAATATTTATATTTTACGAATACCACAATTCATATAATTGAATCGTAACAATCACCTGTGCCATAATTAGTGAAAAACAATGTATACAGTTATTAATAAATTTGACAGATTGTCACTGTTGTATGTTGCGTTGTCGAGTTCTAAGACAAATTTTATATCAGTAATTATGGTGTACGCCAATAATAACAAATTCGATATGATTAGCATTTATTGTCAGTGCAATTTTGACGCTGAGATGGCAGTCGCGGTTTACAGAGATAGATTTCCAGATGCTCCGCAGCCAAATCGAACTATGTTTAGGAAGTTAGTTCAAAATCTAAAAACGCACGGTTCATTTTCAAAAAAGGTAGTAGGGCGAGCGCATGTTGTGGATAATGTAAGAAAAGTGAATAGAGTAATGAATTATGTTAACCAAAATGAGGAAACCTCTTTGAGACAAATTCAGAGAAACTGTCGCATAAAAAAAGACAGTGCAAGAAAAATATTGAAAAAAAACGGATTTCGATGCTACAAAATGAGGAAAGTTCAACATTTAAATGAGGGAGATAAGCCAAGGAGAGTAAGATTTTGTAGATGGTTATTAAATAAGAAAAGGAATGACGCGCTGATATGTAGCAAAATTCTTTGGTCGGACGAATCAAATTTTTCTAATAATGGATTTTTCAATAGAAATATGCATTATAAGTGGACACGAGAAAATACACATTGGTGCAGAGAGACTGCTTTCCAAGAAAGATTTTCTACGAATGTTTGGTTGGGTCTTTTAGGGACTAAAGTAATTGGACCTTATTTTTATGATGGCAAATTAACCTCTCGTAGATACCTTAATTTCCTGCCAAACGAATTTCAAGATTTTCTTTATGAATTAACAGTGGCAGAAAGATTAAATTATTCATATTTTCAACAAGATGGGGCTCCACCTCACACTGCTGTAATATGTACAAATTATTTAAATCAAGTTATGCCAGATAGCTGGATAGGCACCTATGGACCCATTCTATGACCAGCTCGATCACCAGATATTACTTCCTTGGATTTTTTCGTCTGGGGTTACATTAAAGACAAGGTATTTCAAACTGTCCCTGAAAATATTGAGGACATCAAAACCAGAATTCGAAATGTGTGCATGTGAGGCAATTACTCCTGAAATGCTCCAAAATGTAATGCGTGACGTGTCTCGTAGAGCACGTTTATGTGTCAGAATGCATGGTGCACAATTTAAGCATTTGTAGTTAGAAAAATAAATACACACAATTTCTTTTCAATATAGTAGTAGGTAGTACTGTTATACATAGTTTTTCGTTTTTTTCTTTGGATGTTCGTTTTGTACTTGTATTTTTATTTATGAGATATTTATTGGTTTGTATTAAATTGTAATAAATAATTACAGAATTATAATTATTATAAAGTGAATTTTTACTATTATGGCACAGCTGATTGTTACGATTCAATTATATGAATTGTGGTATTCGTAAAATATTAAATATTGACACTATCGGTTAAAATTTCTGTGACATGTTTTATATCGTTGGGATGAGAAAAAAATAACGGAATTAATGGCGTCATGGCCTACTTTGAGATATGTATTTTTCATTTTTGCACAATAGCGTATGTCAAAGCCAACTGCATTTTTCGATTTTTTTGTTACACGTTATTATTCTTATTGTCTTTGCCTTCAACTTTTATTCCTTTAACTTTTTTCGTATCTCCTCAAATAAGGAAGCTATAACCGTTTGTGGTTTTCCTATTTTTCAGGTTTTTGTAATATATCTCATAAAGTAGGCTATGGATTTCAAATTTCTTTTTACTGAAATATAGCTCACAAAAAATGGGATAACTGTTTCCAAAACTGTATTCTTCTACAATAGATATTAAGCGAGATATTTGGTGTGGCCCTCGTAAAATAGGCAGTCTGTATATTATGTTCATATGAACTTTTCTTCATAAACTGACTTAGGGAATCACAGCCTGAAATATTAGCACGTCATTCACTAACACCCTGTATAAGTAACGAAGGGAAGTAGAAAATCATTAAAGTTGACAAATGCGTCAACTGCACGCTACTGAACTGATAGATTGCTGAACGTTGGTTGCGGCTACATCAAGCGGTTGTATTATCCATCTCTAAAACGCATCGTTACGCTTGGAACTCTGTCGTAGCCCCATCAGACGTGACTTTTCGTTATTTAAATTGAAATGCGCTAGTATTTAAGCTGATAGAATAATCTCATGTCTTTGATAAGTACATAAATTTATAACGTGAACGACAAGATTCGTAATTTCAAATATGTTTCATCATAATAAATAGATGATAAAGTTAGGTTTATGCGCCACGGTTTATTGCAATTGCAATTGTTGTTCCTAGTCGCCTCCCAGGGAAGAACCATATTAATCTCACAATATACGATATTCGCTAAAAGTTTTCTGATGTTCCATTCTTCCCAACCGCCTGCTTTGTATCTCTGTTCGTTGGCTGTCGCATTTGGCAGCAAGTTTTAATCTAGTCGATTCCTCTCTCGGTTGTTTGGCCTGAGTGAAATGAATCTAGCTGGAAAATAGCGATTACCCAACCTCGATGGCTGCCCGCGTTTGTCGGCGTTACGATAATGTTGTGTGGAGGAGACGACGATGCCGTGCATTACACCGGGTGATTTTTTCAACCTGTAACTTTCAGATATCTCGAGTAATTAGCACTCTAAGAAACAATGTTTCTGTGATTTTGTTATTATGTGTTGATAGATATAGGGATGTTTTCTATTTTTTAATTGTAATAAAAAATGATAGTTCTAAGGCTACAGAAACACGTAATAACCATTAAAACGCCTAAAAACTTTTTTTCTTGAAAATAAACTAGAAATAAAAACTCCGAAATTAACGAGGCTAGTAAACGATCCCTGCAGTGAGAGTAGCGCGCGTGATGGCATAATGCTCTAGCGGAACTCGTATACCAACATTATATAGATTGTTTGTTTCAGTATTGTTTTATCTCTGTTTTTGTAATGATGAGAGACTTAAAAAGTGTGAAAGGTAATAGAAACAAGTGTTGTTTTGTTCCTGGATGTACAAATACATCAATAAATAACCCAGAAAAGGTTTTTATGTCTGTGTCACAAAATGTAAAAAAAAAGAAGCTTTGGTCCTTTTTTAAATTAATGATATTTTTTTAAAAACTTTTATTACCTTAAACGCATTTATCAAAACCGGTCTCCGATTATTAGGGATGGCAACGATGTATCGATATAAAATAAATATCGATGTATTAATACCATGAATATATTCATATCATTTTTTTGTTGCAATGTATCGGGTTGAAATATCAATATTTTTATAAATATATCGAAAAGGGTCAACTTGCATATACCTTCCCGCTCTTCGAAATTTCAATCGAGATAGAAATGTTATTACGAGAATATCACTCCCCGCCTCTTCGAAATTTATTTTAATCGTGATAAATATTGTACTGTAAAGAATGCCAACCCCCGCTTTCCGAAGTTATACCTTAAGCAATATTCATTAATTTTTGACATTAAATGTTAATCTACAAAATATATCGATGCATAGAAATATCGATAATTTTTGTTGATATATCGATTATATTGATCTGAGTCTTGTGATGTATCAAATGATTCATATATCGATATATTACATTTTTTGCCATCCCCAATTCAAACATGCATGAAAGCCTAGCCACTATATTCGCTCGCGTTTAGCTATGAGCAACATAACGTCACACCAGTCAAGGAGCGTTTCGCGCATTCAAATTAATATTCATATTTCTTTAGGGATTTTCCCATAGAACGGATTTGTTGATTTTTGTAAAACTTTGTGGATATTATTATAAGAGTATTTTTAACCATTTTATGATGTTTAAACAGGATTTAATTTTTTTGTGAACATCCCTATTATTAATATTAAAATATATTATATTGTGTATTTTACGCCTGTTGGTGGAGTTACAAGAAATTTGTAATGCAATGTTGGGGTAATTCTGTAGAGCGATTCTCGTTGTTGAAAAGTGTTCGGTCACCAATCAAGTGTGACCTGTTCTTTGAACTATCTATAATAAATTAGTAGGAAAGTATACTGGTGCCCAACTTTACCCAAAGTATTGCGTCACTGCTAAAGAAAAAGAACAACGACCATCTCCGCCGAGAAAAATTTTAAGTACAGCTCTGCCGGATATCACTTTCCCATGTACTTATGCTGACGAGACATATTTATGGCCGGTTTTTATTTAAATAGATCAAAAAAAGTGTGATATGTAGTTAAGAACGTATGCTTATTTGCTAGCTTGAAAGCTTTGCAGATAACAGGTACAAAAGGCACAAAAAACCTTACTAACCTATGTTAAAGTATGATAGCTGACAGAATACTGTTAAAAACCAACATTTATTATTGCCAGAAACTTTTTGTGGGCCCTAACTTCCGTCAGACTAGTAAGGGGTCCAAAGCATTAAAAATTGAAATGACCCATTCCAACAAGGTAAATAAGTTTTGAGCTCGCATATCGAAAGAGGGTCCTAATGGGCATCAGAAATGGCTTGTTAGACTTTTGTTGAGGATTGCACAACTTCTCCACAAGAAAAAAAGATGGCGGAATGTTATTTCAAGAATTCGTGTTTTTAAACGTATACTTCTCGCTATAAACTTAACTACATGCGATATTGATCTGATTTTTTTTCTATACATACTACTGACATGAGCGCATATGTCTGTACTAGTAGAGTTTCAAAACCACTTACGGTTTTTTTCTAATTAAATCCTAAATCTCAGGAACGAAATTTGTGTGTTTGACACGTGCGGATAACTACGACGTGCGGATAACTACATTAAATGTTTAATTTTCTTATATATTATATGCGATTGAAATATGGTGTAAAGATCAACAAAGTTTTTGCAAAAAAAATTAACTCGATATCTCATACAGTTTTCGAGTTACAGATTTTTTAATTCGATCGTAATAATGTCTTGTTATGATAACGCGCAGTGTGACAGCTGCGGCAGGATTCGGCCTGTGTAATTGTGGATAAACATTAGTCTAATAACTAATTTGATTAAGGTATTATATTACTATTAATCAGTAGGTCACCAATTGTCTGAAAATTAGACAATCATTTATGTGTTATGTTACAACTACGTGATTTTAAAATAGAGTCTGTTAAAATATAGATGCAGAAATAATGGTTTAATGATTACTGAAAAAAGGAAACTTTGAAGTACGTCCAATTTGCTTAGAAAATTTTCAGTTACGTCATTTTGGCTTAGAAAGTCTGTATATATCGAAAGGTGCAAATACAGTATGAAATCGTCAATAAATAATACAATACAAATTAGAGATTAAAAAATAAAAATTGTCCGAAATTTCATATTTAAGAAAATGTATGGTATGACTTAAAAACCCATCAGAATTATATGAATTCGCCATAACAGACACAATTCTTATTCTAAACTGGAATTACTTTATAAATAGTAACAAATATAAAGCGAATAATTTAAAATACATTTTAGAATGTTGGTGTAAATAATGACATACCTACGTTGCCCAATAATGTGAACTTGCAATCATGAAGGGAACCAATAATATTTGCGCAAGGTATGTTTAATTTTTGCAAAATAGAAAACCTACAAAAATTGTGTGGGTACATGACAACAAAGGGTATCTTAAGATACTCACGAAATCAGTAAATAATTAAGTGAAAAATATGAAGAAGAAAATATTGTAAAAACGTTATTGGTAGTCTGTGTATTGTGTGACCTGTCAGCTTGTTGCCTTAAAATGAACACGCCAACTATATATTTTGATTAATTTTGAAGATAACTGCGATGCAATTGATGATCGTGTAATTTAAGATGCTCGTAAGTCCTATGTGAATCTATCCATACAGATTCACATAGGACTTACAGATTAAGGATTTAAATTCACTACGGCCATCTGTAGTGAATTTAAATCTTTAGATTTGCTAAGGCAGTATTTATTTTTCCTTAAGGTTGTTAGACTTACGTTAGTTACGTCCGCGTCCTACAAAAGACACTTCCTTACTGCATTTAAAACGTGCATTACAGGGGACGGTAGTCCAGTGGTTCAGTGTACTTAGCTTAGCTAGCAACTGAAGAACCTAGCGAAGTAGGTTAAAACCCTGCTCACTGCGAAATACTTTTAATTGTAAAAATTATCCACAAAAAGTGGTTTAGACCCCTACCTAACACAGAATCCTGGATTTATAACAAACTTTCTCGACTTGAGAAGCAGTTAACAAAGCACGTAAAAATTTAGTGTCCAAGCAATTTTCCGATCTTCTTCCCAATTTACCCTTTCCCAGAAAATTTGGATATCTGACAGAGAATAACCAAATAAAATCACAAATGATGACAAAAAGTCACAACTGGTTCTAAAGAAAACAAATAGTGGAATTGTAAAGTAAACTGTGATTAAAAATGTGCGTCCACTTGGTGTTTTGTTGCATGTCTAGCCTTTCCTAACAATTGTTTTAAGGCCAGAAATAATACAGAGCAGTTTTTAGCAGACAGTGCTTCTTAATAGTAATGCCTATGTAGTGGTTTGTCAATGCTTACTGAGCTGTGTATACTTATTATGCATTATTATTATTATTTTTATTACTTATGTATATATTACAAGTTTTGTGTACGTTTTTATGTTTTCATATTTGTAAAATGCTATATCATTTGTACCACAATAATCATCGGCCAAATGAGTTTTTTTTTACCTGTTAATATTTTTGCAAAATTGTAAAAATGTAAATCATAGCACAATTTCAAAAATGTATTGGCTTACTATCTTAATGCATTATCCTTAGCCAGAAAACAGCCGCATGCTAACAGGAATACCACGAATCTAATTATGGTTTATCTTAAAAAGTCGTTAACTCAAAAACTGTATAAGATATCGAGCTAATTTTTTTTGCAAAAACTCTGTTGATCTTTAGACCATATTTCATTCGTATATAGTATATAAAAAAAATTGAATATTTAATATAGTTGCCCGCACGTCGAAATTTCAAACACACAAATTTCGTTACTGTGATTTAGGATTTATTTAGAAAAACACCGTAAGCGAGTTTGAAATTTAATTAGTACAGATATATGCGCTCATGTCAGTAGTATATAAATAAAAACAATCAAATCAATATCGCATGTGGTTCACTCTCTAGCGAGAGGTATACGTTTAAAAACACGAATTCTTGAAATAACATTTCGCCATCTTTTTTTCTTGTGGAGAAGTTGTGCAATCGTCAACAAAAGTCCAACAAGCCATTTCTGATGCCCATTAGGACCCTCTTTCGATATCCGAGCTCAAAAATTATTTACCTTGCTGGAATGGGTTACTTGGCGATTTAGACGGCTTTCGAAGGCGTGGACCCTCTACTAGACGCTTTAAAGCTCGAAAGAACCCAACATAACCTAACATAATACATTTTTTGTTTTGTTTTGTTTCAAAATAACTATGGAATCATATCTACTACCAATAGGGCGCGTGCAAAATCTGACAGTTAACGAGAATGGAGGGCATATAACCTCAATGTTCCAAATTAATTATCGTGAAATTCGCCGTTTTCGTTTGCTTTTTTAACTTTCTTGTGCTATCAGTTATTGAAATAAATATTTTTAAGTTTAATTTTCATTATGTACAGGGTGTAATTAGTTTCATGTCATTAAAAAAAACTGGTGGTAGGGAACGACAAGACAAACAAAAAAACCTTATATAACATGGGGTTTAAAGCTCATAGTTTTGGAGAAAAAAAAAATAAACAAAAATTTCGCAAATTTTCAATAAAAATTTTTGAGAACTGCTGGAATATTGAGGTAGGTTTAGATCTAGATCTGATCTGAAGAAAACTATACTCTAACTCTCCCTTGTGCAATATTTTAGTTACTGTCATGTCGGTGTTTGGTTATGTATACACGTCCAACCCGCCGTTCGTTGTTTTTGTTATTTTTGAATTTCGCGTCATTGTGTATTTATAGTTAAGATTTATTTTATTGACTTACCGTTCAAGTTGTCAAATTATTGATTACGTACAAACACAACTTACTTGTTCGTTCTTTTTTGGCTTTTGTACCAAGTTTTTATTTTAGTTTTCTTTATTGACAACGTTAGTTGATAGTTTAGTGTTTAGTATTGAACGAAGTGCGTATGTACTTAATTCGACGTACCGAACTGTGTATTGATACAGATGCAGAGATTTTGAATCATTTAGGTAGGTAGTAAGCTTTTAACCCAGGACACTCATTTATGTTACAAATGTTAATAAACCACATTTAAATTTTCTAAATTATAAACAATCCAATATTTTGTTCCAAATTAAAAAACACACATGTAAGGAAATACTCTGTTTAAACCTCTATGGCCATTATTTGCTTGCAATTCTGCACGAAGAGAGAACGAATTACTTATCTCTTTATACTTGCCTCAGTTCAGTTGAGGCGGTCTATCAAAGGCGGTCGATTGTCCTTTGACAACGCGTGTGCCGGCGAGCACTTTTTTATGACAATTTAAAAGTTGTATAATTGGTACATATAAGTACAAGTCCATCGACCAAGAAAAGCAGTGGTTCTCAATAGTTGTCTACCATAATATTAAATATGTTAACCTAGATCAGTGTTTTTCAAAGTGCCCCTAGACGGAAAAGGCATAAAAGTTTTTTGTTTGTCTAGTCGGTCCCCATTACCAGTTTTTTTTAATGACATGAAACTGATTACACCCTGTATAGACAATTACGTGTTTTGTACAATTATATTTCCTTCCCACTTTGATGGGATTATTTGTATTGAACTTTTTATACGACTAATTATGAAAACGTAAATAATTCCTTCTCTTTCGGCACAACGCAAGCATAGCATGGCCGCAGGGGATTAAATAGGATTTGTTTATATGTGTTTTTTAATTTGTGACAAAGCTATTGTGCCTTTTATTGTCGTTTATAAAAATTAATAAAATTTAAAAGTGGTTTATTAACATTTATAACATTGTGTTAAAAGCTTAAAAAATTAGTAATTGTTTTATGAAATTGGAAAACGGACAGTTAGACGTCCGAGATACGATAACAGAAAATAGTTGTGTATTTTAAGTTAGGAAAAAATCTGATTTTTTTAGCGAATTGAGCGCATAACTTTTCCCCATCAGGTATCGAAAACTAAAAATCGAGTCTTTGGTCTCTATGAAAATCAATGTAAACAATAATAAACAGATAAAAACAAGACAACGAATCCTAATAATAATAATCATACATTTATTGCCCAATAGGTAAAACCCAATAACTGAACAATTCTTTTGAATTTTTGACAAAAATTGTTCGAAATGACCTCCGTCTCCACGTATACACATTTCGGTACGTCGAACTAATAACATACTTACTCCGTTCAATACATTTGGTAAATTAGGATCAATTTTTATGGTTTCTATGCACATTAAAATACGTCGTTGCAATTGTTCTAAAGCTCTTCCGCACCAGCTGCATTTCCACCACTTTCTCCATGTACCAAGTCGATATCCGCGAGCTCTGGATAAGTGTAATCTCCCATAATGTCCAAAATCTGCGTTTTAAAACACCACACTAAACTGTGAATTAACGTTATCAATAAAGAAAACAAAAAGAAAAACTTGGTCCAAAATCCAAAAAGTAACACAAAAAGCACGAACGAGAAGTAGTGTCTTACGTAACCAAGCACTAACGACTTGAACGCTAAGTCAATGAAATAAATCTTAACGTAAGTGGCACAAAATTCAAAAAGAAACAGACAAAACCAAGAAACGGGTACGTCGCGTCATCTGTGCGTTCTTTACCAAGTAAGGACAAAACTGAAATTATTACTTGAGAATATTACAAGGGAGATATAACACGCCTAATAGGATAATTGGCCGTGAAGAAGCAAAAAACACGACGATGTCCTCTGTCGGTCGCTTTTAACTGCTTTGCCGGCATACTTATTTGCAGGAATGTCAGAGTATCTCGTGCGACAAGACGCGAGACAATAAAACCTATCCCAATATGCCTGCAGTTCTCAAACTAGGTTATTAAGTATTTTGGAACTTTTTGTTTATTTTTTTTCCTCCAAAACAGAGATCGGTGAGAAAATATCGAAGCGATCCAAATAGTGATATAATCGCTGCTACACCTAAACAGTGATTGCTGAATAAATCATCGTAGCGATCACTGTGATTAAGAAACTGCCGTATGCCCCATCTCTCTAATACACAATGCTGCTTTGTTTGTATAGAGAGTGACGTCACATGTCTTTTTTTGGCGACGACTATTTAATTTGAATCTATATTTCTTTTAAAATTATTTAAAAACATTTTTTTGCCGAAAATATATACCATGAATATTTTATAACTTTCGACTTAAAAAAAAGTGAACACACACTATTTTTAAATAAAAAAAAAAATGTAGTATACCAATTTCAACGTCCATTATGATTTTCCGTGCGTTATTCTCTTTTGTAGTTTTCGCGATTCGTTATATAAAATAATCAGCACGTTGCCAAAACATGTTTCTCCGAGTCTCGATGAGAAATACGAAAAGTTACCGGAACGGTAAATTTAAAAAACCAACAAATCTAAAATCTGCCCAACTTTACGACTTCCTGCGGTATAATGCGGAAGTTTTATTACTCCGTAGATTAAATTGGCGCGGGGATATTTGCCGGTATCTGGTTCGAGAGCAAATTCTGATGTTTAATAAACTTCATCGCGTAATCATTTTAAATTTTCATCCACCCATGATTGATCGGAGTCATAAACATGTTCGTTCCTCCGGAACTTTCCTTATGGCGTTATTAGAATATTATTTTAAGATATCTCGCGGCATATACCCCGTCGGTGTTTTTTAAATTTATTAAACGAATTATGAGAATTAAGTCTTGATACAACCTTAAATAAATTATAAACTATGATTAAGAATAATTAATCTACGCAGAATTACATATTGTGCAAATAAGTAATTGAAAATAAATATATATATTTTACACAGTTTTACACATATTGCGTATACTGTTCGTGAAATTTTTTTTTTTTCATTTTACACTTAAAATGCTTCAAATAATTTTCAAGCAGATTGTAATTTGGTATAGCGTTGTAGGAGAATGGGCGCAGAAAAATTGCAGTAATATGTTGTGGCATGGTCAAAATGTCAAAAGATCTTATAATTATTATGGATACTTCTTCGACTTACAAGTTTTTGCTTAAGATACTCCAGCACTGAAGTAGTAAGAACTCTATGAACAACATCAGCAGGTGATATTTGTAGGTATTTTCAAGATTAAGCCACCATCCAAGTTGCAAACGTTTCTGTAATACATGTTGAAATTTCTTTAATCCAAAAACATAACGAATAGAGGTATTTTGAATTTTTTGTAATCTGTTTATTGTACTTTTGTCGAGACATGAAAAATACACAATAATGCCATAATTAAGAATAGATAAAACTAAATATTCACACAGCTTTTTCCCTAGTTTATAATTAATTATATGTATACTGGCATAAAGAAGTTTCAGCACAACGTATGGTTTTTTAACCAATCTGTTAACAAGTGTTATAAATCTGAGTCTTGATTCAAAGATGATACCTAAATTTTTTAAACTTTCTGCTGTTGGGAGTCTACTATTATCTAATAAAATATTTATATTTTCACACTGCATTTCGTGATAGATATTTTGATTCTAATCGCGAGTTTTGGAAACGGCTTCAACAACTAAATATTCAATTTAAACGTGATAACATCACACCTCCTAATTTAAAGAATGCTGCAGATATTAACGATTTCTTTCTTAGTGTATTCTGCAAGAACGATGATTGCAATAGAACGATAAAGTTCTATGCTAACACTAAATTTTAAGATAATTTACTATTCACCTTCACACTTGTTACTACCGATACCGTTTATAATGCTATCGAGAGTATAAAGTCGAACACTGCCGGAAAAGATAAAATAACTCTAAACATGTTGAAATTATGCATCCCAATAATCTTAAAGCATATCACTCATATTATTAACTTCTGTCTTGAACAGGGTTACTTTCCTACAGAATAAAAGATGCAATTATTTGTCCAATACCAAAAACAGCAAATTCTGTAACCGTGGAGGATATGAGGGCTATCAGCTTGCCAATTCTTTCCAAAATACTAGAAAGAATAATTCACGACCAGATTATCAAATATCTATTACTGCATAACTTATACCCATTACATCAATCGGGATTTCGTAAAGCACCACTACTGCTTTGTTGAACCTTAGTGATAATATCATCAGCGTACTAGACAAACGTATGGCAGCTATTCTTGTATCCCTAGACTACTCCAAGGCATTTAACACCATTGATCACACGCTTCTTTGTGCAAAGCTAAATTACTATGGTTTCAACGCGATATCCCTGCGGTTTTTCAATTCTTATTTGAGCGAACGTCGCGAATGCGTATCAGTCGCAGGAAATATATCTGATCTTAAAATTATCTCGTCAGGTGTTCCTCAAGGGTACATTCTTGGTCCTCTTCTGTTTCTTATATATGCAGCAGATATATTTAATATAGTAACTAGTTCGCATGTGCAAGCATATGCTGACGATACCCAACTTCTTCACTGTTTTGAGCCATCTAATGCAGCTATTGCCACTAATTTGATCAACCAAGATTTAGACAATATCTATCAATATTCGCATCAGCCTTAAAATTAACCCTAACAAATCAGTTGTTATTTTATTCTGCTCAGAAAATACCCGAGATCACTTAAAGGCTTCTGTTCAACTAAATATTAATCAAGAAAATTTGTCATTTTCTACTCATGCCAAAAACCTTGGGGTAATGATAGACGAAATATTACGTTTTCTCCGGCAATAAAAATTCCGTTACAAAAATTTTACTCCCGGCTAAAAGTACTGTATGCAAACAGGCATATCTTGAACTTTAAACAACGTAAAAAACTTTGTGAAACTTTAGTCATGCCTGTATTCAATTATTGCAATTTTATGTATTTTTACTGCCTGGATCAAGCTACAAAAATCGACTACAAGTTTTGCACAACTGCTGTCGTTTTATTTACAACTTAAGAAAATTTGATCATATTTCAAGCAAATATGTTGAGTTGCGTTGGTTAAAGATGAAACAACCCGTTAAATTTCACCTTGCAGTTTTCTTATTTTGTTTAATAAAATATTCTGTTCCAAGGTACTTGAGAGACAAGTTAATTTTCGGATCGTCAGTACATACTGTAAACATCAGACGTACTAACAGTGCCACAACATCGTACAGCCCTCTTCCAACGTAGCTTTTCTTACACATCCGCAGCCTTATTTAACTCCATTGAACCCATATATAAAAATCTATCGACAGGTAATATTTTCCGTAAAAAAATCAAAGCGTGGTTCATTAATTCCAACAAAAACTAGAATATATTCTTGGGCACCATTTTGCACGTTTATGATTATTATTATTTTAGTATTTCTATAAATATATTTTATAAAGTGTGTACCGTCCCCCTATTACATAGGATTATTGTAATATTGTATTGTATTTTTGTATTTTAATGTTTTATTTTGAACGTAATTAGTTAGGTAAGTGATTTATAAGGTTAAGTGTAAGAATAGCCACATGGCTAAACTTCGCCTTGTAAATTGCTATTTGCAATGTACTTGTAAATGTACATCTACACTCTTCGAATAAAGCCGTTTGTTATTATTATTATTATTATTAAAAGACATAAGAAATAATTTGTGACCAATCATAAATTAAAATCTGTCTATTGACATTTTAATATGTAATAATGACATTCATTAATGACATTCATTAATGACATTGCTATTAAATTTTCCTATATGCAAGATTTTCAGGTTTCATTATTAAACAAACACTCAGCGTAACGGATCGAACGCTGTGTTCTAATAAATGGCGGAGGATCCGGTGTTATTTCACATAGTAAAATATAAATAGACGATTGCTATAAAACATCTATAAAATAATGCGCCTTAGTGTAACTTTTTCGTGAATTTTATAAAATAGATCACTCACTTTCAAGATACTTTTGTAGCTCTTATGATAAATCTGTTAGGACTGAGTTGTAAACGCAACCATGGATAATAATAATAATAATAATTGTTTATTAGCTACTAAGTATTTGTACAGAGAACAGAATAGTACACAACAAATTCAATTAACAAGCAAATAAACTAAGGTAACTCGCAAAGCCAGGGCTGTCCGCGGTTGAATTACCAATAATTTTTTACATTACTGAAATATTGTAAAATACATTTATATTTAAATACATATGCTTATAATATAACTATACTTCTATACAAGCAGTACATTACATATACGTACGATATACTCTTACACATATAATTAAATAGGTAATATAATAGGTATATAATGAAACAGGTAACTATGTAATTTTTCCTACAACTAAACATATTAACAATCCATAACGTTAAAAAGTAATTAGACATGTATGTATTATAAAATAAATGACCTACGACTATAAAATGCGATTTCTAACTGAAAAAATACTGGCGTCTCGATAGCGTATATTCAGGGTCTCATTTCTATTAATTTCTGTAATTCGGTTCTATTAAAGTTCAATACAAATTTTTTTAGTTTTTTTTAAAAGCCGAATAGGGAGCGATATGCTTTTAATTCATTCGGTAATATATTATATAGTCTCGGACCAAGATAAGCGGCATGACGTTGGCCTATTGACTTAGAGGAGAACGGCGTTCTATAAGATGTGAGTTTATGTCGAGTGTGATAGTTATGTTCTATTTCTACTAAATTGTCGTTATTATTGTGTTGTAAATTGATTATTGCTGTAAAATACAATTGACGCAAATCAAAAATTTTGGATTCTTAATAAATATAATAATATCGTAAGTACTTGGTTTAGCAAAGATTGTTTTTAGGAATCTTTTTTGAATAACATTTAGTTTCTTTAAATATTCGTTGACGACTCCTCCCCATCCTATAATACCATAGCGGAGTCGAGATTCAATCAAGTCATAATAAATGGTTTTTAAATTTTCCACGTCTAATATGTTTTTCAGGTATTTAAATCTATATAGTAGACCTCTCAGTGTTTGGGTAACATTTTGTATATGATGATTCCATCTAAGATGCTGGTCCATAGTAACACCTAAATATTTTATTGTGTCCGTTTGCGATATTTTTGTGTGGATACAGAATTGGTTCAATTTACATAAATGTAACCTAGAAATTAGTAGCGGTAAATCACCTTATTCATAAAGCTGTTTATTTATGGTTTATTTATTGCCAAAAACACGTAGTTACTTTTACTAGTAGAAGCAACAGTACTTTAGCATATGACCTGATACGTTAACAGTGCAGTGAGTGAAATGCGTTGTTTCATTTTACAGCAGTATAAACTGTGTATTATTGTCAAAACTATTACGCTGTTTAATACATGTACCTAATATTTTTACAACCACTTTTTAGGTTTCTCGATTGTCCTAAATCTGGTGTTTTTAGTTTTACCGTTATATGATCTGTCAAGATCTGCACAGCTCTTGTCAATGTTGGTAACCAAAATTTTGGGAGAACAATTTTTGTATAAACTTGAATAGTATAATTATGATAAATGTTCATTAAAAGACCAGACGTTAATTATGACTAAATATAAATACTGCTGAACGTTACTAAAAAATCATTATAAAACGATTTAGTTTTATAAGCTGAAATGTTTTATAACTTAGTCACAAAAACATTTATAAAATAATTTCTTTACTCCATTATAAAATATTTTATAATTTTGCTGTAGAAACGTTTTAATGATATGATTTATAAAGTAGTTCAGTTACAGACAACAAAACAGTATTTTTTGGAACTCTAATGTAATCAATCGGCATTTAAAAGCATTAATAAAATGACAATAAAACAAAATAATCGGAGAACATTTAAATTATAAAACAAATTTGCTGGTTGGGAATACCTTCTTAACTGAAAACTATTAATACACGGTTCAACAATAAATTTACAGAAAAAGAAATAGCCAGTGAATATAAATCATTTGTTCTTTCTTGAAGTTTTTTTTTGTTTTTAAAATTTTTAATTTACCTTTTATTTTAAAATCTTTTTTATTACACGACTAACTTAAACCTATCAAATTCAATATATGTTTTAAAATTGTTTAAATACGTTTCAGATAAATATTAATGTAATGTAGTAACGCCGGCTCCTCCGCCATTTATTAGAACACAACGTCCGTTGCACTAAGTGTTTAACAATGAAACCTGAAAATCTTGGAAATGACATACTCCTCTTTTTGCATCAGGGGTTCAAAAGATGTTAAAAACGCAGTAATTAAATAACCATATTTATTCCACGCTAATATACCCATATCGAAAATGTATCGTACGTCACTGACGTAAAATAGCACTTCTTGTGTATTCTGTCGGCCCTTGTAATAAATTCCGGCAGAATGCATTTCGGTGGGTCTTGCGGGAGCGCTAACACTATATGGGGTAGTAAATTATAACGAAGATATCTTTGCTGTTACAAGTATATACGATATTATCAATGTCGACTTCCGAAGGAAATGCAATTTGTAAACTTTTGATATATCTACGGAGAGCGACCCGAAATGTTCAAGGCGAGATTTAACGAGAAGTTATTTCGAATCCATAATTATGTCGTCGATTGTACATTGTACATGGGCGATGAGGCAGACACATGGAGAAGAAAAATGTATGTGTCCATACTTGTGGAATAATTCGTCCGATTATTTGTGCTATAAGTTGATCCGATAATAAATTCAACAAATAAATAATTTAAAAAAAGTGAAAACGAATTGAAACTGAAAAATGCACTAAAAAGATGGAAATAATGTGTTAATGGTGTAACCTATTTTAATACCTAAATATTAAAACGTGTTATTCCGGTGCGAACGGCAGCCGATTTTTGTTGGAGAGCATAGGGCCGTGGGTTAGGATTGTCTGGACACTCAAAAGGGCGCCACCGGCTGTATGTTACGTAATATGATTTAAATAATTTTGCCAGCCAGGAACAAAATTAAGTTACTAGCAACCATGCGATGAAATTCTCAAAATAGGTCTATGATATCAAAACTCTTACTTTACTCTCTGAAATCTCAAAATTTAAACAAATATCAGGTGTACCAGTACAAATAATAAGAACATGTAGACATTAGACATTTATTACAACACACATGAGATGTACAACAATAAAAACAAGTAGTTTCTCAATTATCCCCTAAACATAACCTGTATATGCAAAAGAAATGCAAAACATATAAATGACCCCTTCTAAAGTTATTTCAGTGAATTTAACCTCTTTTTATAGAAATTCAACTACGGCGTCAAGTGTATTCTATTAAAAATACTTCATGTGTGACATAGTAGAAGGTAAATTAGTATCACGTGGTACCATGCGTTACTTACAATAAAAATCTTAAGATACTTCATCATGCTCGGTATGTAGTTGCAAAATCGTGCAATTTACTCTAATATTTCAACAAAAAAATCACTGAATGAAACTATAATAATAATTTCTTTAAAATTATATAACTAAAATGAAACAATAAAACCTGATTGGAGCCTTGGCCTTTTCTGTGACGACTGCAGCGTGACCTGTCACCACTTCCTAAGATGTTCTCGACGTTGCTTACAACTACAACTCTGCGTCACTCCTAAATCTCTGTCTAAATCTCTTGGAGACTGCTGCGAACAACTCTCCAACCAAACTTCTCTAAACGTCAGCAGGACCCACATAAAACCAAATATCTGAGTAATAGACTTCCTCCTATTACTCCTCTAAATACTGGGCCCCCTTACATAACCATAAATAGCAGCACCATTCATTCAGAACTTAAACCTCTCCAAAGTATATATGCCCCTCCAAACATATGCTTATACCAATCACTCCTATAGAGAGTATTACATAACCTCACGAGACACGTGGCGATCAGATTACGACAAGCAACAGAATTCCTTCCTGGAATTTACAAAATGCTTCTGGCAGAACGGTAAAGAAACACTGGGTACATCAAATCAAATCCCTTTTCAGTGTCAGCGATGTAAAACCCAAATTATTCACTACAAAACCGGGACCGCCGCCATTCCGCTATCTCGTCGCTGTCGAAAAACGAACCCCCAGACATAAATCTCCTTCTCCAGTTCTCAGTGTTGCCAACTTGAGCATCTAGAGAACTCTTTGTCTAGCCAATAAAAATGCGCCAACAAAGGGCTTTGCATTTAAAATACTGAATTACACAATTATATAATATCTCAACTACAAGAATACATGACTAACACCTCCAACTCAAAATTATACTTAAAAGAAAACACGTTTACTTACTGGATAATAGGACTTGCAGATATGCGACCTGCTATACCCCCTTAAAGTATGGGTGGTTGCCTAACTCTCTGCTCGAACAAATGAGCTAATGGGTTAATTTACTGTATTCAACAATACATTAATTAATGTAGCTTTTTCAAATGCTACAATGGTTCTGATTAATACACGTAAAAGCGTGGGGCTCGCAATGAATAAAATTCTCTGTTATACATACACATGAGCTCCATCAGTAAAGGATACATTTATTATCTACGTCATTTCTAATTTATGAGTAAAATCCTAAAACATGTCAATTTTTAATTCTAAAATGACATTTTTTTGAGCATAATTCTACACATACATTGACAATATCTTTAGGCTATTGCTTGAAGTTTGTGTGAAAACGTATGCGCAACATTAATTCATACATCGGTCATTTTAAACTGGACCCGACTCTACCTATTATGACATTCTAAGCTTATTTCAAGAAAAAACATTTTAGAATTTCTTTCAGCGAATCTGAGTGCTGATCCGTTGACCAATAATAATAAAACGCACTTCCAGCGGGTATGTAATAATCCCATTATTTTGAGAAATGTTTTCGGCTCCATCCTACAAAGAGGAATAAATCGTTTGGCTCGCTTATTAAGTAATCCGTGCAAAATATAGGGTATATTTTGGCCATTACTATTTTAATGGGCAAAGATAAATATACACGAGCTCTCAAATGGCAAAAGCTAGCCTCCCGTAAGAGGGTTCTATTTATGTACATTTAAAATTGATAATCTGCCTACATGCAGGTACAGTTCCAGTTTAACGAATACATATTCGCCAACCTCCGCAGTTAAACAATCAGTGTTAATATTTGTTTCCATTTTTCACTTAAATATAAAGGCAAATATTGTTACAACCCTAATATTTATTTAACGATGTAATCTGAAATTTACATTTGTATGTGTTGCGCAACCAACAAATGCCCAAATAAGACTTTTACGGGAAAAGGGAAAACAGTGGGTTCGTGTACACTACCGTCGAACTAATTCGAACGTGGTGAACAGCTAATATACGAAAAAAGACGCTTGTGGTAGGTACCTTGTGAAACCTCTTCAAAATAATTGTTAATTATAAATTAAACACTGATTTTAGATGAATCAATCAATATATTATAAATACTCTACATATGTTTCGGCTTATTAGGCCTTTATCAAGAATATTACATAGTGAATACTAAAGTTTCCGACGTGCTTATTCTAATTTTTACCTAAAAGTATTTATGTCTTAATCTATTTATCACCTAATCTATTTAAGACTTAATTTAACATCCTTAATTATTTGAATGTTTGGAGTGGACCTAAACTGATTGTATAAATTAAAGGATAGTTCTTACAAAGGTTGTACTTGAGAGATTTTTTGATTTCTGGTTGTTCTAGCAGATCTAAACGTTTACCTTTTCTTTCTGAATGAAGTAAATTTATGTTATCAGTATCTATGAAATGGTTGTTTTCAATACAGTGTGTTGACATTCCTGTATTTTTATTGTTATTTAAGATTGATTTTTTGTGTTCTTTTACCCTGTTCATAACGCTTCTACCACTCTGACCGATATAGACAGCATTGCAGTCTTTACAATTAATTTTATATACACCAGATTTATCAATTTTATTTAGTTTTTCTTTGTTATTAACCAAAATGTTTCCTATAATAAACAAATTGTTAAGAACTATCCTTTGATTTATATAATCAGTTTAAGTCCACTCCAAACATTCAAATAATTAAGGATGTTAAATTAAGTCTTAAATAGATTAGGTCATAAATAGATTAAGACATAAATACTTTTAGGTATAAATTAGAATAAGCACGTCGGAAACTTTAGTATTCACTATGTAATACTCTTGATAAAGACCTAATAAGCCGAAACATATGTAGAGTATTTATAATATATTGATTGATTCATCTAAAAGCAGTGTTTAATTTATAATTAACAATTACTAATAGTAGTAGGCCGAGCGGGAGATGTATATAGATAATGCCAGTACCTAAGGGCGATAGTAACATGTACAGGATGATTCGCCATAGTTGCCCCCCCTCCTCTAACTTCGTTATTTCAGGACCGATTCAAGAATTTCAAAAACCAAATTTCTTTTTTTAGCAAGTTTATAACGTCATATTGAGAAAATAATGACATCCAATTCTAACCATATACAGAGTGTTACTTGATTTTTTTAAATGGAACATACTGTAGCTAACTCGAAAATCACAATCCTCATTTTTCTCTAATTTCAAAAATATATTTTACATAGCTATCTTCCATAGTTTTTCTGGTATTTACAAGAACGCCGATAATTTATAAATTACAAACTGACCAGAAAATTTTAAGTAGGCATTGAAAACAAAACACCCAAGTGGCAATCTGAGCTATGGCAGTTTAGTAATTTTATGTTATCGAGAGAGAAAGTTTATTGTCATCGATACAAAATGTCCTATTATAGCGATGATGTCAGATTAGATATATTAACGGTATAATTCAGGATTGCGATGATTTAAGTCAAGTTGTGTAAAGCCAATAATCTTAGTAAATCAAAGTTCAGAAAATTCAAGTAAAAAATACAGTTTATTTAAAAGCTAGATACAAATTACAAAAAATTCAAATAAAAGAAGAAAATTGTAGTTAGGTTACACATATAAAACAAAAGTTACTTTTTTAATGTAGGTACATTAATAAATTAGGTGCCTACTTAAAAGCAGAAACATAAAGTAAACAAATTAAATAGAACTAACTCTAAAAGAGAATGAAACACGATTTACTCCAATACAGAAGTTTTAAATTAGGTTAATAATTGTAAAGTTTGTACAAAAGAACTAATTTAGCTGTTTTTTCGGTCCCTAAATGATTTCGAATCTTAGAATGAATCAAACCAAATGCCGAATATATTTTCTCAACCGAGGCTGAACTAGCTGCAGCAGAAAATAATTCCTTGATAATCGGGGATAATTCGTCAATAATATCAATATTTCTTTGAGATTTCCACCAGTCCAAGGGTTTTGTGTTTTTAAGAATTTCTTCGTGAAACATAATATCGGCAAAAGGCTCAGAGTTTGCCAGAAATTTAATAATCAGTGGTAGTAAACCACTTTGAGGATATAATTCGTAAGCGGCTTCAAAAGCACGATTCTTTTGGCTTTCTGTTAATTTATGCTTTGTTTTCGTAGGGTCTAGAATGAAGACTAGCAAATGATATAAGGTGATACACTGGTCGTATCGGTATCTAAATATTTGCATTTGCATTAAGGTAATTTAGTTTCGTTAAAATGCGACTCAATCATTTTAAATTGTTCTACGACGTGTGATAAAATTGCATCGTTTCGTTGAAGCCTATCAAGTGCAACAGATATAGGTTTTAGTAGTGATAAGTAATCTTCAGCAGTTCTTTTTAAGTAAATGTTTGAAATTTTCTGTCTTACTAAAGTAAGTTTTTTCCTCCTTCTTTTGCGTATGTCGCAGAGGCAAAAGATTGTTTCGGAGTATATCACAACGAACGTAACGTGTTCCTTAATTTCACTAATTTCCAAATCCTTACATAACAAGTTTAAAATGTCTGGAACACAACTGTAAGTAATAACATCTAGTTCTGTTCAATTTGGTTTCTCATAGCATTCATATTGGCAGCATTATTTGTTACAAAACTGCTTACTGTACAGGTATAGTCAGTCTTTAGAGTTTTAATTAGGTTTGTTGCAATTTCTTTTAAATATACAGATGTATGTGGATTTCCAGATGTGTCTATTTTGTCTACTAAAAAGGAAAACCCATTTTCTATAGTAACAATTGCACATATAATGACAGACAAACTGAACTTCCTGATAAATCTTTAAAACATTTACTTTTTTCCTCGTTATACATTTCATCGAGCAGTCTGTTGGTCACATCATGTCGAGATAGTGGTACATATCCAGGTCCTAAAAGCGTTATTGCCTTTTTTACTTCAGGTTGTTCAATACAAATGGAACTGCTGCTTGTCGCGTAAAAGCTCTAGCAATTTGTTTATCTATTTCTTCTTTATTAGACTTGGTCGTACGTACAACAAAAGGTGATAAAGATCCGGAACTAAAGTTAGGCACTACTTTTCTCTTTTTACTTAATGGCGTAGAAGATAAGAGCGGCTGTGGGGCACTATCTTCCTCTGCATCTTGTTGTAACGTGTTCAATTATACCTGTAATAAAAAACAAGATCGTTATGTTGTTCATTTTTAAATCTAGCTACACACATACAGGCGTAGATACTATACTTTATTCTTAAAACTAGGAGTGAATGAAAAAGTCACATTTGTCCATGAAAAGTTACTAGAACTCTAGAAAATGCACTAGATCATTTTAAAATTTTGAATCTAGCTCGTCTCCTGGCATAATTGGCCTTAGTCGCAGAAATAGACCGACGTTAAATATGTAAATTTAAAAAAAGGTTCTCTTAATATTTTGACTAAGAAGTTATAAATATAAATATAAATAAAATACCACTATACTTGCATTGGACACTGTTCCTGAAGTAGTGGGACCTTCATTATTTGTTTCTTTCTACATTACGTGAAGCACATTTTTTCCAGTGGACTTTCAGTCGGTCCACAAGCCCTTGCATTTCTCCTTTACACTTTTTACATGTAGCTCTACTATCACTTTTTCCATCAAGCTTACTTGATTTTTCAATAAAATATTGCCAAATAGGATCTTTTTTCCTTTCGCTTCTACTAAAGGACATGTTAAAAAATTATTTAATATTTTAATGCTATAAATATAATCACTCAGATCGCTTTCTCACTTTCCAACACATGGTGGTCAAGATGAATGATACAAAAGATACTGGAAAACAAGAAAAAAAATTACGAATAATAATGAATATTTTGACGAAAACCGAAAGAAATCTCTTAGAGATTCTTCAAGAGGTTTAGATATCTCTTATTCAATGACATTAATAACTCTTCATAAATATAAATATAAAGCTCAAAAGTGTATTACAGAATGATAATATTGTGAGGAACAATTTTTGTCAAATTATGCTGGAAAAGCACAAAGATCCACTAATTTTCAGTTGTATTTTTCCAGTTTCAATGCCTCAAAACTTTAAATTTGTTGGCTGGCATATTTAATAATAGGGTAATATATAAATTTTTTGAGGGCAATATAAATGGCGTTAAATATTTAGATATATTAAGAGAAATTGTCGAAAATAACCTAGATAATCTTCCTCTGAATAAAATGCTTAAAACCATCTGGCAGCATGATGGAGCCCGTTGTCACAATAATGTTAATGTAACAACATTGTTGAATCAGAATTTCAAAGAATGAATGGGTAGACATGGACCTATAACGTGGCCAGCTAGAAGTCCCGATCTTATACCGCTTGACTTTTTTGTGGGCTATATGAAAAAGGAAGTTTACAAAACAAGATGGATGGCTCCGGCCCTAAAGAAAATTATGACCTTGACTTCTGGTATACCGGGTGGCCACGAGTTAATGTACGCCCCCAATATTTTGGTTGTTTTTGTATTTAAAAAAATAGGTTTTTGGTACAAATAAATTAGACAATAATAGGCTACTTTTAGACTAACAAGAATGAAAATATCACTTCCGGTTCAACCGGAAGTGTCATCAACTTTTTTTTTTAACTGGAACGACTATTTTTTTTATGGTTTCTCATTAAGCATAAATTTCTAAGTGCAACAGTTTTTACAGATGTAAAAAATTCCAAAAAATAAGTGAGATACGAACAATTTTTTATTTTTTTCAAAATGGTCGCAATTTTTTTTAATAGAACTGTGCTATTTCTTTTATTAATCAGAAATAATGATTCATTAACTATAATTTTTTCGCCATTAATCATTTCTTAACGATATCCTTCGTAATAGAAGTATTTTTAAAAAGTAAACAAATTAAACACGAAATAATTTTAATAGGTATAACGTTACAACCATGAATAAATTACCAAGAATAACAAAACTGTTTAAAACCTAAATTATAATAAACTATTATAAAAATTGTTCAAACTGTTCATCGTTATGATTAATACATAGAGTAGCGCGACTTATCGTTGCACGTCTAACATTCTGTAATTGGTGAGGTGTTATTTGTGCAATTTCGTGTCGAACTCTTTCTTCCAGATCTTGCCTTGTGGTAGGAGCAGTCATGTAGACTCTATTTTTCAAATGCACCCAAATAAAAAATCGAGTGGGGTTAAGTCAGGCGACCTTGCAGGCCATCTGACTGGACCATGGGTCCCAATCCAACGATCTGGAAATAATTGATTTAAGTAATCCCTAACGATAATAGCATTGTGTGGTCCAGCCCCGTCTTGTTCGAAGTAAAGCTCGTCAATATTGGTATTGGGAATTTGATTAATCTGTGGAACTATTATATTTTGGAGAAATTGTAGATATCTTGGTCCAGTTAGAGTTTCGTTAAAAATTATTGGACCTATGATATGGTCGCCCAGTACGCCTAACCAAACATTGAAGCCAAACCGCTCCTGAAACCGCCCCTGTCTCATAATGTGAGGATTATCAATTGCCCAATATCGAGTGTTGTTTCGATTAAATAACCCAAGGTTTGTAAATCTCGATTCATCAGTGAACAAAATGTTTTTGATAAAATTCTTATTTCTTAATTGGCGTAACTGTAATCAATTACAAAAGGGTTATTCTTCGTTGATAATCATTCTCATACAAAAATTGATGCAATTGATATTTATAAGAACGATAGCCGTGTTTCTTTAAAATTTTTCTGGCTGATTCTTTGGAAACTGGTAATTCATGTTCAATTTGTCTTATCGAAATGGTTGGGTTAACATGCACTAAAGCTAATACATTAATTTCCGTTTCTTCATCCACAATAAATGTTTCTTCAATTTCTACATTAGGTTCAGTTCTAAATTGTTGCTCCAACCGGGCGAAATAGTTACTCGGAGGTTGTCTTCTTTCTGGATATCTCCGTCCATACAGACTTTGTGCTCTAGTTGCATTACGTCGAGTCTCTCCATAAATAATGATCATGTCAACTTTTTCATCTCTTGAATAATTTTCAGCCATTTTATATTAATTTTCTTGTTTATAACAACTTTAATACACTTGCTTCTGCAATTTTGGATTTAAATGTAGATAGGTACCTTATTAAAATGATTTGTTGGCACTTACTTTTTAAAAATACTTCTATTATTACGAAGGATGTCATTAAGAAACGATTAATGGCGAAAAAATTATAGTTTATGAATCATTATTTCTGATTAATAAAAGAAATAGCACAGTTCCATTAAAACAAAATTCCATAGGACCCCTACCGAAATGAAAATGAAATTCCGTTTTTTTTTTTTTTTTTAACTAAAAATACCTGTCAGTAATTCAAACAACTATTTTGTGCTCTACAAACAAGTCTACAGCTTTACTACTAATTTCCATAGCCTACCTAGTAATTTTATTACATCGCATTCATCTGACGCGGCCATTTTAAAAAAATTAAAAAATTGTTCGTATCTCACTTATTCTTTGGAATTTTTTACATCTGAAAAAACCGTTGCACTTAGAAATTTATGCTTAATGAGAAACCATCAAAATAATATAGTCATTCTATTTAAGAAAAAAAGAGTTGATGTCACTTCCGGTTCAACCGGAAGTGATATTTTCATTCCTGTTAGTCTAAAAGTAGCTTATTGTTGTCTAATTTATGTGTACCGAAAACCAAATTTTTAAATACAAAAACAACCAAAATATTGGGGGCGTACATTAACTATTGGCCACCCGGTATACACCAAATTCCGCAGTAAGCTCAAAATATGATCTAGTTCCAGATCTCGTTAAAATACGTACATGTACCTTTTAAGTCAATGTCTTAAACATCTCTGAAGAAAATGTGCGCACAAAGAAGGTACTGACAGACTGACTGACACAATTTTTTTCGCTCAAAAAAATATCGACGTTTCATGACGTTCTAAACCTATTTCAATAAGAAAAAGGATTGTTTTATGATCAATATATTTCCACTCCACTACATGGATATAGAAGTAATTAACGAATTTTAAGTCATACGTTCGATATTTTAGGATCCTCTTTTGAGCACAGATTCCTGACTGATAAATTGAAAAGTAAATATGGCAAGTACTTAACATAGAATTTACGCGATTAGAAAATGTATAAGATTTCAGCATCTCAACATATAAAAGTGGAATAATAAATCAAAACAAATTTTAAACGAGCATTTAGTGGTGTATTTTTTTGAGCCGTATTCACCAGTGAACCACAAACAATACCATATTTTATTTCCACTCATTTTAAAAACTTGTATTCAATTTAAACCCACCAAGCTCCGAAGCATGCACTTGTGCCCAGTGCATGCGATAAGCGCGTTATGTAACTGCAATTAGAAGCTAAAAAAACAGATACGTGCGGACTCCATATCCAACAACAAGTAATTAAGTTGGAGCAAGCCTGCATGGGTCGATAGAAAAAATAAAACACTTCAATCTGGAGAATTGTAAAGCCTTGAAAAAATATCTGGCGGCATACTGCTGTTTTCACGTGGTGTGACGTCAACGTATAATTGATATTGGTAGTAAACATGTATAAACGTCCATAAAACTTAATACTGTTTCGTATTGTATATCGCGAAACCTGATCCTGCAGTTTCTACAAGAGGTTATGCAAGAATTGGGTTATCGAACGGCCACATGCTTCTAATGCATTCTCCTAATAACTCCTGGTTAGCCATTTCTGAAGCATCATTTAGTTGTTCATTGAAGTTAAATAAATATTTGTATTTTCTTGACCGTTGATATCAAATTAACTTGATGTATCCTGGGATTTTTCGGACATCTTTAAATGAAAATTCTTATATTTTCTTACGTTTCGGTTTTATTAACCATCGTCAGAGGAAAAAAATTAAGAAATTTTTTGTTTACACTATATTAACATTTTACGTTTATTTCTGTTGAAAGTTTTAATGCAACTCTTGCATTAAAACTTTCAACAGAAATAAACGTAAAATGTTAATATAATGTAAACAAAAAATTTCTTAAATTTTTTTCCTCTGACGATGGTTAATAAAACCGAAACGTAAGAAAATATAAGAATTTTCATTTAAAGATGACCGAAAAATCCCAGGATACATCAAGTTAAAGTAATCTATAAGGACGCGTGTCGCGTATTATGATAGAATGTTTAGAAATAATTTTTACCTAAAGTTAAGAAGACAGTAAAAGTGATAATAATAAATTTTATTATCAATAATGATTGCAGTTTTAGCCACCAAGTGCTTGTCATTTGGAGTCTCGTTTATAAACTTCTCGACCTGTTCCACTGTACTTTTTCTTCATTTTTTAGTACGATATCCTTCATATTCCCGTTTTAAGAATACTGTTTCTTGTGATACTTGCTTATACCGACACCATTTTTTATGAGCAGGCTTGAGTTTACCATAGAAAATTTTTACCACAAAGTTGAAGATTACCATATTCTTTATTTCTCTCCTAGATAAACCAGAAAGACGCATTTTTTACTGAGGTTGCCTTCTACCTTCTTCAATCTAAACCAGTCGACAAAATTAGTGTATATGCAGTATCGTACTTATGGAGCGATTCTTTAGGCAGGAGTTCCAAAGTGGTTTTTTGCAGCCTCTTCAATATCCATAGTCATTACTTTCAATTGGAATACTAATTTCTTCATCAACAAACATTTTTGTTTTGGTCATTTATATTATTTTTCGTAGCTCAATTATTTAAAAGCACCTTGTTAAGTAAATATTCCCCGAATTCGATAGTTTTTTGTCACAAAAAACTTAATACCTTTTTTACTTGGCAGAGTTAACTTATAAGAGTTAGTTACAAATACATCTTAGAGAAAAATTGATGTTCATTCGCACAACGCATATTTAAATCAGTTATTAAAAAATATTATTTTTAATATTAAACAACGCTTCTTCCATTATTCCAATTGATATCCTTTTTCCTTTATCCTTTCATCAAGTGAAATACCCAATACAAAATACAACACAACAACAACTATCCATACTGTCTGCTATAATGCGCCAAATACACCACAATTTTCTGTGACGTCAAAGTGACAGTAATATCTGTTATACACTGAGCGAAGTGACTTTTACAGACATTATTCAACTGTATTAGGCGTGTAAAGTACTGAATAAATCTAACAGTACAAGACTATTTACAAAATGGAAAACAACACATACTTCATAAAAAAATGACTTGAATTTACTAACATACATTTCAGTAAAGATATACAACAATGCATGAAACAACATAAGTATTAGAGAGAACAGATAGATGAATTTACTTGCAATAATAAGAGAAAAAATTCATACATATATGATTTAGACAAAATCTCCCGTTTATTAAAGATGTCGATATCTCACGCTGGCTGTGGTTATAGCTAGAGCACATTCTGTGGATTAGTGAAAACTTTAAAGTATTAGTCCGGGCTTTAGCAAGGTAGAAAGTTTTGTTTTGTCTTGAATTTATTCGCAGAGTATGGAAACTAAGTTTCTGGAGTATTTAACTACAGTCAATATCATAATGAATCACCTTTTTTAAAAAATGTATGCCAAAGTCATTGCGTCTTTTAGATAGGTTACTCATAAAAACATTTGAAGTAAATCACTTTGTGGAAAGCCAGTTGGTGGATATATACCATGAGATTTTAAATATAGAAATTTAAGAAAATGGCGTTGCACTTTTTTTAATTTAAGGCTATAAATGTTATAGCAGAGCTGCCAAACAAGAGACACTTACTCTAGTTTAGATCGCAAAAAAGAAAAATATAATAGTTTTAACGTTGAAATATTTGAGAAATCATGGCCATTGCCTATAATACAACCGTGTTCTATTTACGTCGCAAATTAACGTGTCTAGATGATTGACAAAGCTGAGTTTTTTGTCAAAAATTACTCCAAGATCTTTAAAGAAGTTTAAAGTCGAGTTAAAGATTCGTTTTCTAGAGAGTAGTTAAATGTATAATTAACATCCTTCGTGGAAAATGTCATTATGTTACATTTTTGCACGTTTGATGTGAGACTGTTCTCGACACACCAAGCGCTGAGTTTAGATACATTATTTTGTAATTTAATACAGATGATAATATGTGAGAGATTCTATGTAGTAACAGTTAGCTTGATCATCTGGATACATTAAAAAATGAACGTCTAGCTCATATGCTATATCATTGATAAATATATTAAACAAGAGTGGTCCAAGAACAGACCCCTGAGGTACACCGGAACAAGATAAGTAATCAGTAGACCTGAATCCATTATACGCGACCTACTATTTTCTATCTGACAAGTATGATTTTAAAAGTGTGCAAGATTCTGTAAAATTCCAATGTTAGACAGTTCTTAAACAAGATTGTTATGATTAAGCCTGTCGAATGTTTCTGAGCAGTCAAAATATATGACATTTCTTTGAACTTGCATCTCAATGTACTCACTCAGGTATATATAGAATAGCACATATTAAATTGGTGGTTGTAGATCGGTCTTTGATAAATCCATGCTGTTGAGAGGAGATACTGTTTTTAACATTCGGATATATGCAATTATGCAGTGAAATTTCAAAAGCTTTGCCAAAGTTACAAATTTCATTTTCATACATCATTTTTGTTGCCTTTTTTATAAACTGGACATACTTTAGAATACTTCCAAGAACAGCATTTTATAGCCAATTTAATTAAAATTTTAAGTGGATGAGCGAATGTATTAGGCACAATCTTTCGACAAAAATGCAGGAATACTATTATTTTTGTCTGTAATTGTTTATTTGTGGCATATTCAGATTTTCTTACTTTTTATTGGGTATTTTGCCACTGAAAAATATTTAAAAATTTTAATGAAAAAACCTCTGCGCCAAACGGATCAGACAGAGGTTGGTTCTTGATTACTTGATGACTGTTTCAAAAAGTCTCACACCTAAAAATATATAAACTAGAATTTAGGTCAATGGCAGTAATTCCATATATACATGGTCTATCGGATAAATTACGAAAAATTGGGAATAGGTTTTCCGTACGAACGGTTTTTCAAACGGGCTCCACGCTAAGATCGGTTTTATCAAAAAGCAAACCTCTGAATATTGTTCAAAATTCAAAAAATTTTATTTATAGTGTGAGTGTGAGTGTGGAAAACATTACGTAGGTAAATCATCTAGACCTGTCAACGAAAGGTTGGTGAACATAGAAATTACGCTAGAAGGGGAGAATTTGAAAAATCCAAAATTTTTGAACGCGCGTGGGATAATAATCACATGATTAAATGGGACTCGGCGAAGATTTTGGAAAAAGAGAGCAACGGAACAAAAAGAAAACTTAAATAATCCGCGATTATTTTATTAAACGAGGATAGATGCGTTTCGAATTATTCAATAGATTTTTGTACTAGTTGGTTGCCCATCCTTAGAGACGAAGTAAGTAAAAATAAGATAAATATAATTTAATGTCTCACGTGACTATGGAAATACATAAACAAAGAACTGTCATGGTTGACGGCCAAAGAAGTTTTGAGAACGGAAGTAGATTCTCTTCCGAAACGTTAAGTACCTATAGCTTTCATTTTCGGTTTTTAGTTTATTACATTGTTCTAGTTTATATATTTTTAGGTGTGAGACTTTTCGAAGCAGTTAAGTATTCAAGAACCAACCTCTGTCTGATCCGTTTGGCGCAGGGGTTTTTTCATTAAAATTTTTAAATATTTTTCAGTGGCAAAATACCCAATAAAAAGTAAGAAAATCATTAATTTTGTTGCATTAATATTCTTTTCAGCTCGCCCTGTATACCTTTTGTAGGCAGTTTTGATACCAATTTAATTTTTGACCTAAGCTTTGTAAATTCATCTAGCGCATTGACATCTGCCGTTCGCTTATAGATTTTTGATATCTTTTTTGGATCCTATGCTGTTAATAATTTCAGTTAAACAATGGTGGAAATTTTCTTTTATTTTTAGGAAGTGTAAATTTTTGTACACAAATTGTAAAAACATAAAAATGTTGGCAGGCAGTGTTAACATCTTTATACTTATTTAGAAAAGACCAGTCTACCTCGAGCAGTTGCTGATATAATAGGGGAAATTCTGCTTTACGAAAATTAAGTGAACTGGTATAATTAGCTGGGAATTTCTTGCTAGAATTTTTACCACTACATTTTACTGAGATCACAAGTCCGGAATGATGGTTATCTTCTTTTAGTAATACTTCCAAGGAATTATTAATTAACAATGCAATTTGTGTTACAAAAAACTTAAGGCAAACAATATATTATTACTATTTGCAACAATTTTCTCCACTTAACAAAATAAAGCTATCTTTTAACGCTTACATTATAAATATTATTTTTCGCGCTTTATACTTTTGCTTTATTATTGCCATAAAAGTATATTTTACGCATAAACAAAAATATGAGAAAAGAACACTTTTTTGTCGTAGAAAAACAACTCAGATATTTCACTAAATTCAAAGTATTTGTTTTTCGGTGACGATCAATGAAACTACCAAAAAATAGCGCGACGTTAATAAAGCTGTTGATTTAGTATCTTTCATCTTAGGTGATAAATTCTATTTTACCAGCATCTTCGACTACTATTTATTTGCGTCTGGAAAGTTTGCACTTCTTTCCTCGGTTACGTCTATTTATTTCACTCGATTTGATTCAGCTTCGAAATGGTGCGTAAAAACGTCGTCGTTTTAGAACTTCATACTTGGCAATTTATTATTAGATAAAACCTAGCTGCGTTTTCGCTGGTCGATGAAGATGTTTTAAAAAAGTGACAGCGAATAAATCAACTGAAAACATTCTAGTTAAGACCTACGACAAGTGAGCAAAATGCCTAGTTTCACGCAGTAATTAATGTATGTACAAACTCTCTTGGCAAAAAAAAACTGAACTAGATATGAGTTCGTTAGAACTGAAATATTTTTTCTCGCAGCAGGTCTATTTTATTTATTATAAATAAACATTTTTATGCGAAAATCAATGTATGACCTTTGTTTTAATACTTCCTCTGACTTAATAATTATAAATTTATCGTTAATGCGTATTAGGGATAAGCAAATACATAATTACAGGCTAAAAGGGAAACGGAAATGCAGAAAATAATGAGTAAATATTATTTTATGTACTAAATATAAGAGAGGTGACTCAGAATAAATTGTTTGATATGTTAACGCTACAATTAAAAATAGCATGGTTTGACTAATAATTTAAATAAGAAATAAGCCAACATTTAATAAATTCGTTCTTGGAGTGGCTGAATAAAACAAATGAGCGAATTTAAGAAAACAGAACATTGAAATATACCCGGTGATTTTTTGAAAACGAGCCACTCTTAATGACTCGAGAACCGTTAAAGATTTTTATGAGAAAAAGTGTGATCCAAAACTCACCCCCAGCCACCCCTGGCTTATAATTTCAAATGGGTCCCCTAATTTTTACTTCCATACCGAAGGAAAGTATTGTATTCGAGAAAAAATCACCCTCCGAGATTTTTTCGGATTTTGACGTTTCAGATTACGTAGATTGCGAAAACATAGATTTTTCAATTCCGTCAGTCTGTCTGTCTGTTGGTGTATTAACTAAAAAAACAACTTGACGGAGAGCAGTCAAATTTGGTAGGTAGTTGACGCTACTGTCAGCGAAGAAATGGTAGAACTTTCAGTGGAAAATATACAGGGTGGACCGTCTAAATTGAATAAATAATGAAAAAAATTTTTTTGCTGAAAATTAAAATTTCCACGTTTCATGACACGCTAAACCTATTGTGGAAAAAAAAATTGAAAATTTTTTTTCACCAAGATTTTTTTAAAAAATTTACCACTAAAATGAACAAAATTTTTTTGCTCAAATTTAAGATTTCCACGTTTCATGACACGCTAAACCTACTTCAGAAAAAAAAAATTTGAAAATTTTTTTCACCAAGATTTTTGAAAATTTTTTTACCACTAAAATAGATGAGAAATTTTTTATCTTTGTTCAAATTTAAAATTTTCACGTTTCATGACATTCTAAACCTATTTCAAACAAAAAAAAAAAATTGAATTTTTTTTAACCATTTTTGAAAAAAAAATTATCACTAAAATAAATGGATTTTTTTTTTCTTTGTTCAAATTTAAAATGTCCACGTTTCCTAGCGTTCTACACCTATTTAAAAAAAATATATTAGAATTTTTTTTTTATCATTTTTGAAAAAATTTTACCACTAAAGTAGATGGAAACATTTTTTTCATTTGTTCAAATTTAAAATTTCCACGTTTCCATGGCATTCTAAACCTATTCAAACGAATTTTAAAAACATTTTGAAAAATTTAAAAAAAAATTTGAAATTTTTTTTTATCTATTCATCACTACTTACTATAGAATAGATGAAAAATTATGATTTGCTTAAATTTAAAATTTCCACGTTTTATGACATTCCAAACCTATTTCGGAAAAAAGAATTGCAAGATTTTTTACCATTTTGGAAAAAAATTTGATCACTAGAATAGATGGAATAATTTGTTTCTTGCTCAAATTTAAAATTCTCACGTTTCATGCATGACATTCTAAACCTATTTCAGAAAATAAATTTTGATTATTTTTTTCACCATTTTCGAAAAAAAATTTACCACTAAAATAGATGGAAATTTTTTTTTCTTTGCTGAAATTTACAATTTTCACGTTTCATGGCATTCTAAACCAATTTCAGGGGAAAAAAATAATTTTTGTACCAACATTTTTGAAAAGTTAAAAAAAATGAATTTTTTTAACCACCTCTGTACTTCCACTCCAGTACGTGAATGTGGAATTGATAATGTGACAGATGGCAATAATATTTGGCATAATATGCGCCTATTGTACTTTTATTGAAAAATGTACAGGGTGGTCATCCCAAGAAATAATTCAGTCATAGTGGACATTTGTAAAGGTATTTGCGCAAGCCTTCCATATTGGCACCTGTTATTTAGTATTGAACTTTTGCTGTTGGATGAGCACTCTGTATATTTTTTTGATCAAAACTGATCAGATTTTCTCTGTAATAATAGTGATAACTAAGTATATTCCGATTATTATTTTCAATGTCATTTCGTAATTATTAATTTTTTAGAGTGACTGCCATGCACAAATAAAAAGGGAAGTTCTGTGTACCTTTACTGATTTTTTTCATCGATTTCTAATGGCACAATTTTTTTGGAATGCAATCGTAAAAAATATTGTGACCTTGAGAGAATTGCAAAAAACTGAATTATTATAAAAACGTGATAGAAGCCATGAAAATATAGGTAATGTGATATTACATTCGGAATCAAGGTCAAACTATATTTTACGATTGCATTCCAAAAAAAATCTGCTCTTAGGGAACTATGAAAAAAATTAGGGGTGCCATTTGAAATTGTAAACCTGGGTGGTTGGGGGTGAGTTTTGGATCACACCTTTTCTCGTTAAAATGTGCCCCCCTTGACATTCAAGAAAATCCCGTTTACTGCAAAAAAAAACTTTAACGGTTCTCGACTTATTAAGGGTGGTTCGTTTTTCATAAAATATAAAATCACCCGGTATAGAGCTGAGAATATCCGGGCAGTCCGTTTTATTTGTTATATCGAAACAGACGGTCATTTGCTAACATCTTTTTCTCTAATATGCCCCTGGGCTAATGACGTAAGGACCGTGCCTTCTTTAAAACATTTTTACTTTATCCTCGCCTAGAGCTCCGTATACGTGCTCTGTTTTTCACGGTCGCATTAGGCTTATAACCCACTAACGCGACGCGTCGCGCGCGACATGCCGCGTGGAGTCGTGCACGGCAAAAACTTATTTGTAGTTAAATGGCACACAACCCACTAAGGCCTATAACCCACTAACGCGACACGTCGCGCGTGATATGCCGCGTGGAGTCGTGCACGGCAAAAATTTATTTGTAGTTAAATGGCACACGTGCCGCACGCGACCACGCTGCAGTGCCGCGTTAAGTGGGTTATGTGCCATTTAACTACAAATAAATTTTTGCCGTGCACGACTCCACGCTGCATGTCGCGCGCGACGTGTCGCGCGCGACGTGTCGCGTTTGTGGGTGAAGTCCCTTAGGCCTAAGGGTTAAATGGCACACAACCCACTTAACGCGGCACAGCAGCGTGCCGCGTTAGTGGGTTGTGTTGTGTGATTTTTTCTCGAATACAATACTTTCCTTCGGTATGGAAGTAAAAATTAGGGGACCCATTTGAAATTATAAGCCAGGGGTGGCTGGGGGTGAGTTTTGGATCACACTTTTTCTCATAAAAATCTTTAACGGTTCTCGAGTCATTAAGAGTGGCTCGTTTTCAAAAAATCACCGGGTATATTTCAATGTTCTGTTTTCTTAAATTCGCTCATTTGTTTTATTCAGCCACTCCAAGAACGAATTTATTAAATGTTGGCTTATTTATTATTTAAATTATTAGTCAAACCTTGCTATTTTTAATTGTAGCGTTAACATATCAAACAATTTATTCTGAGTCACCTCTCGTATCTTTAGTACATAAAATACTCTTTACTCATTATTTTCTGCATTTCCGTTTCCCTTTTAGCCTGTAATTACGTATTTGCTTATCCCTAATACGCATTAACGATATATTTATAATTATTAGTCAGAGGAAACATTAATTAGCTGAAACAAAGGTCATAAATTGATTTTCGCATAAAAATGTTTATTTATAATAAATAAAATAAACATTGTCTGTAATTGTTTATTAGTGGCATATTCAGATTTTCTTACTTCTTATTGGGTATTTTGCCACTGAAAAATATTTAATTTTTTTTTTAATGAAAAACCTCTCCCCCAAGCATGTCGCGCGCGACGTGTCGCGTTTGTGGGTGAAGTCCCTTAGGCCTAAGGGTTAAATGGCACACAACCCACTTAACGCGGCACTGCAGCGTGCCGCGTTAGTGGGTTGTGTGCCATTTAACTACAAATAAATTTTTGCCGTGCACGACTCCACGCGGCATGTCGCGCGCGACGTGTCGCGTTAGTGGGTGAAGTCTCTAAAACCCACTAACGCGATCAGCCGCCGCCAGAGGCGCTGAATAATATTTACAAATTGGCTAGATTGCCTTTAATATTTGAATCGCCAACGATTTCAAGCGAGTGCGTATGAATGACTTGTACAACGTGTTAGCAAGACACTGAATTGTAAGCTAAGAATGTCAACAGTTGAACAAAAATGTGTTTAAACAAATAAACCACATGAATATTGTTTATTCAATGGTAGTAATATTATATTACATCATAAGATCGTCATATAGTGTTTAACATACAAGCATGCATATTGAAAGTTTTACCAGTCTACTTTGTTACTACATTTTGAAAAAAAAATGTAGTATAGTTTTTAAATTTTTCCGGTGGGACCATCGAAACCCGAAAAAAACGTCGGATCGATGTGAAAGTCATATTTATCGATTTGAGAGCGATTTTAGAAAATTCCGTCCGTCGGTCTGTCTGTCCGTCCGTCCGTCCGTCAGTCTGTCTGTCTGTCTGTCTGTCGATCTGTCTGTCACGCCCAGCCCCCCCTAATCCGTTTCGGATTGCGACGAAACTAGGGTGGTTAATAGGAGGTCTTTAGAAAACCTTAACGCCGCGCCGGAAGCTCGGCTCCGTTCGGAAACCGGAAGTACCCGATATAGACGTTTCGAGTTTTTCGGGAAAAATTGTATAACTCGATAACGGGTAGTCCGATCGAGATACTTCAAAAAAGAAATGGTGCCGCTAGCAAAGCTCTACAAATAAGTACACCAGAGACTATGTCGAAAAACAAACGAAAATTGATTTTTTTGCAAAAAACTGGTTTTCTCGAAATCGGGCTAGGAAGCACGATAACTGTCCAGAATATTGATCGATTTTGATGAGACTTGGTGGGATCAAAGGTACCCGGCCACAAATCAAGCCTATTGCTGGCGGCCCGAATCCGTTGACCGCAAGTATGTTTTTCAGGGCCGAGCATGATTTTTCAAAGAAATTAATAACTGCCGAACCGTAAGTCCGATTTTGATTTTTTAAAATGGCAATTGTAGGGCTCGATTAGGTCTATTAGGTGACGTTTATGAGAAATTTGACAAAACAAAAGCGAATCTACAAATCCTGGAAAACTTTATTTTTTTGATAAATTCTACGAATTCCGAACAGTTTCCTAATAAAAATCGAACATTAACTATTCCTTCGATCCATCTCTATAACCAGTATAAGGTACGGACCTTTTTGGACAAAAAATCTGAAATACAGTTTTTTCGAAAAACTTAAACGAGTTATTTACGAAAATGCATTCCATAGAATTATTTAAAAAAATATTACAAATTGATAAATTCTCCGTGCGATAGAGCTGCAAAAAAATAATGTAATGTTATATTTAAAATATCATCATTCATTTCCTTATTTTCATTTACTAAATAAAAATAGAACCGATGCCCTTTCCGTGTTTCAAAATGTAGTTAGCTTTTACTTTAGTCAATGCAGAAAGAAAAAGGAGAAAAATAAAAACATGTCAAAGCACTGTCATCTTGCTGAAAATGTAATGAATCATCCCAACAAATTGGATAAAAAGCATATAGAAATGTAGTGTTTTAACCTGTTATGAACATTTTTACCAATAAAGGGCAATTAATGTTAAACAGTATTTACAGTTCTGGATAACATAAAATCTGTAACTCAGTGCGATATGTTTTATTCCCATTAAAAAATGAAACAATATCAGCATTGTATAATACCTCCTAATTATGTATGTTTCTTTGTTTCAGGATATCTATTATTTAAGGATTTTTGTGAAAATGTTTCGGAGGAACCTGTGCCGCAACTACGGTTTTATGAAGAGGTAAGATTCACCCACCTTCTCTTGTTTAATTAATACATAATTTAATACGGAAGCTGTAAAGTATAATTATACTCTTAATTACTTTTTTGTTGTTACACGTGTCGCTTTTCTCAAACCTACGTATTTATTTTCCAGGAGTAATTACTTTGCTCTAAATAATTGTCAACAAAATATGACTGTACTGTGTCTATTAGATTTCTTTTTGATTTTGCTAAAAATTGGCAGAGGTAGAACATGCGAACAATTTTAAACTTACCTTGCATATTAGAGAAGACATGTGTGATACTCTAAAGGTTGTTTAGTGACAACCCAACAAACATTTTTTGTTTTATAAGAGTAACCGTCCTATTACCGACACCGAGTTATATACATTCAAGTGATATAATGCAAGACTGGGAATAGTTCTGTTACTCCTATAAACCGCTTATAACGCTTAAATGGAGAATCATATAAAGGTAACAGGCACCAATATTTAGTCACGCTATACACCTCAAGGTTGCAGAACAGTAAGTAACAGAAACAGATTAGTAACTGCTATATCACTTTTTTATATAACCATTTTCCATATATATTGGTGTCATTGGTGATAGAAATATATCCGTTACCACTAAAAAACTTGTTATTAACACCTCTCTATCTCTCTCATTTATAATGTCTCGTCTCTTTCCTAGATATCCTATACCAACTGACACAAGAATAACGTGGTAATGAAATTGAATGATGTAGGTACCTACATGGGTATAGTGGAAATTTTGCACTGATAAAGGTGCGTGTTACTAAATTTACTTTTTAAATTGACTTCTGACATCCACAAAGATCAAATGTTGGTGCGAATAAATTATTATTGTAAAATTTGACCCTTATACTTCGGAAAAAACTGTGGGCCTCTAAAATATTAAGCAATTAAAAAAAAAAATTAAATAAAAAAATATATGACAATTTTAATGACATACTTTTTTAGAAAATAGTACAGAAATATGTTTTGTACAGGCAATTATGACTAATTGCACTTCATTTGTTACGAAATTTTGAGTTTTTAATACACATTTTTTAATTTTAAATAATGATTACCCATTGCCGTAAGATGGCTGCCAAACTTATGGCCGATGTTTTATTATCAACAGTTAATGTACGTATTTTAAGAAATGTAATATAACTTTAAGCTTTGTTATAAATATTGGTTACTTTAATATAACTGTTTGAAATATTACATATCTCTAAATTTTATTAGGTAACTCTTGGTAATCTTATAACACCATCAGTAGACAATTTTTTGCGATTAATTCGTGTAAATAATGGTGATTTGGCCTGCCATTGGCTGGAACAATTGTTGTTTAATTTTCAACCAATCACAGGCGTTTGCAGCAATGTCCTAGAGGATCTCTCGGAAAAACATTTTACAAACGTTTATTAAAAATGTTACATAGTGCTTTTAAAGCGTTCTGCTTTATATTAAACATATTTGCCCACATCTTTAATTCGTTACGCATCTTTTTATTTTTTTCATCGTCTGTTTCCAAATCATGCAACTGAGAAAACTCATCATCAGCTTCTAGTTCAGTAAACCACTTATTTCTGTTTTCATAATGTTCAACAGTATTAACCTCTTCTTGTTCAGTAGTAACCCGCTTTTTCTTACTTGTGACCTTTTCAGTATCATTATCAACATTATCAACCGTGATATTATTCTGTTTTTTATTTGCCAAAAGGAACGTTTTCTGTATATTGTCCACCAGAACGTTTGACTTCCAGTCCTGCAGTTCTTTCATTCTTTTCAGTTTCTTAAATTTCAAAGGTATAATTATTTGGAACTGAATTCAAGAGGATTGAAAAGTTTTTTTAAACTTTCCGGTGAAATGTGCCGCTGTATTTTATTTTATACCAATTTTGTAATGCCAAATTCATTATTAAACATTTTGTTTGCTCTTGTCAATTACTTTACAAAACATAACCTACAATCAACGAATAAGGTTTTAAGTTTTATAGTATCTACTGGCGCTCTTGAGTTATATAAAGGTTGCACCTTGTTACTATCTGCAACTGATGTATATACTACTATAAACCTAAACAATTAATAATTATATAATGTAGTAATTGTTACCCTTATATAACTTTATTATATACCATTTGGTAGCAACCACTTTAAGTTTTATAATGTAGTAACGGAAATATATCTGTTACCATCTTATAGACCTGTAAGTAATAGTCATGCTATAAAACACTTATATAACTCCGCAACTAGGTACTTTAGTAACAGTATAAAATTTCGTAACATGATTATACAAGTCTGTTACACTTATAGACCCTTTATAAAACTAATGGTAACCGCATGTTACTAGAAATGTTTGTTGGGAACTAACAATTAAAAACGTTTTTAACGGTCAGGTTACGTTTATGATCCCCTTAGGTTTAGAAAATTTAGATTTGTCTAAGCGAATAAGAGAAGGTCCTACAGTTTATAATGGAAATCGAACCACTTCGAATAATTTAAAGTGAACACTATTTGTCAGTTGATGGGCTCTTCACAATTATTTTACTATTCACTAATTGACTACAGGTGGGTCGGAATTTACCTTTACTGTAACCTGATTGTAATATTACTCATATAAATCATTACCTATTACAATCGACAACTCCCGATTAATATTTTTAATCATTTTATTCCGCCCTATTTCCTTCACCTTCTGTTAAATTTATGATGTAGTTAAATACCGTTAAATATCAGGGTAGTAGCAATTATTGACACAATCGTATCCAGGGAAATTATCTACCCAATAAATTTAACAGCAGATAAAAACCGACCCTTAAAGTTGCCCTTTACGTCGCTCTTAAACGGTTCCATCTTTTGATAATGACGAGGTGAACTTCTCCGCCAAACGCTGTTCGAAAATGACGTTTTATTTCTTAGCTTGTTTACTGAAATATAAGAATATTGTGTGCACATGCCATTTTTTAGCGAGTAGAAATGTATATGAAAAGGGTAGGCGTATGCAAACGAGCAAAATATATATTAGGGTAGTTGTATAGATGTACACCCTTTAAAATTTGAGATGGATAATCCGTTTCCTGTCGTTTGAATAGCTAATTCCCGGTACATTTTCGGTGGACTTGACGTATGAAAGATGATATAAGTAACCCAAGGACGCGTAAAACCCTAACTGCCAGTTCCATAATCGAAATAACGTCCCCTTTAATCCCAAAAGGTCCCATTCACTGTGAAATTCGTTGCGTAGTCGATTTCTAAGAGAAGAATTGAAAGAAATTTTTGAAAATTTTTTTACCGTCTTTAAAAAAACTGTAACTGATAATGATGTAGTGAAATATTACAATCGCACAGTGGGGCCAAAGCCAGGGAAATTTGGTAAAAATTCTGTTTGGCAATGAGTTGCAATTATGGAAGAACGATTTAAAAAAATTAAATCTTAAGAGGTGGAAAAGATTGTGCCAATAAAAATTAGGAAACTTTACATTTTTATTAATTCAATCATCTTGATAATGGGAAGAATGCTTTTAAAAATCTTACACAGGGAGTTATTCTACAAAGGGTAGAAAAATGATTGAAAATAATTTTTATATCATTTTTTAAGTATTGCAATAATTTGCTTATAAATCCGTAAACTTTTACTAAAGATTCTTAGAAATATTGATTTTTATTAATTGTCTACAAGTTTTCATTTGACATTTTCAATCTAATTGTTTCCGGATAATTTTTATTTCAAACGAATGACCAGTGTTTGATAAATAATCCAGTATACAGGGCATAATTAGTTTCATGTCCCTAAAAAAACTGGTAATAGGGACCGACTAGACAAACAAAAAACTTATATGAAATTTTTCTCTAGGGGCGCTTTGAAAAAAACACCTGGGTTTACATTTTTAATGTTTTAATATTGGAAATAATAAAAAAATAGTAATACCCGACTTGTGTTCCCGCCGGAAGAAGTACGGCACTTTGATGGAATTACTTGTACCGAACTTTTTATACCACTAATTATGAAAATGTAAATAATTCCTTCTCTTTTGGCACAACGCAAGCATAGCATGGTCGCAGGGGTTTAAATAGGATTTGTTTACACGCGTTTTTAATTTGGAACAAAGTTATTGTAGCTTTTAATGTCGTTTATAATAATAAAAAAAATTTTAAAGTGGTTTATTAACATTTGTAACATTGTGTTAAAAGCTTAAAAAATTACTAATTATTTTATGAAATTGGAAAACGAACAGTTAGACGTCCGAGATACGATAACAGAAAATAGTTGTGTATTTTAAGTTAGGAAAAAATCTGATTTTTTTAACGAGTTGAGCGGATAATTTTTCCCAATCAGGTATCGAAAACTAAACATCGAGTCTTTGGTCTCTCTGAAAATCAATGTAAACAATAACAAACAGATCAGAACAAGACAGCGAATACTAATAATAATAATAATCATACCTTAAATGCCCAATAGGTAACACCCAATAACTGAACAATTGTTTTGAATTATTCACAAAAATTGTTCGAAATGACCTCCATCTCCACGTATACACATTTCGGCACGTCAAACTAAGGACATACGCACTCCGTTTAACACATTTAGTAAATTAGGGTCACTTTTTATGGGTTCTATGCACATTAAAATACGTTGTTGCAATTGTTTTAAAGTGTCAATTGGATAACGGTAAACCAGAGATTTAAAATGCCCCCAAAAATAAAAGTCCATCGGATTTAAGTCGGGCGATCTAGCAGGCCATGGTACTGGTCCGCCACGTCCAATCCATCGTCGAGGAAACTTTCTGTTCAAAAAAATTCGAACAGTCAGGCTAAAATGGACTGACGCGCCATCGTGCAAATACCACATTCTTCTGCACGTAGCCAAGGGTACATCTTCCAGCAAATTTGGCAATGTTTGTTACAAAAAATTTAAGTATACATCACAATTTAATCTAGCGGGTAATTTTATAGGTCCAATTATTTCATTACCGCAAATTTCTGGTCACAAATTAACGCTGAACCGTCGTTAAAAATGCGCCCTTCTTATTACACGTGGATTTTCGTCTGCCCAATAGTGCATATTTTTACTATTAAACACTCCGTTTCCGGTAAAACACGACTCATCGGAGAAACACAGAAAGTTTAAAAAATCCTCATTTGCCTCGTATTTTCTTAAATTAAAGCTCTTTTGCACCAGCTGCATTTCCACCACTTTCTCCATACACCAAGTGCATATCCGCGAGCTCTGGATAAGTGTAATCTCCCAAAATGTTCAAATTCTGCGTTTTAAAACACCACACTAAACTGTGGATTAACGTTATAAATAAAGAAAACAAAAAGAAAAATTTGGTCCAAAATCCAAAAAGTAACACAAACAGCACGAACGAGAAGTAGTGTCTTACGTAACCAAGTACTAACGACTTGAACGATGGGTCAATAAAATAATGCTTAACATAAGAGGCACAAAATTCAAAAAGAACAAAAGCCACAGACAAAACCAAGGAACGGGTAGGTCGCGTCGTGTGTACGTTGTTTACCAAGTAAGGACACTGAAATTATTACTTGATAATATTACAAGGGATAGTATAGCACGCCAAATAAGATAATTTGACCGCGAAGAAGCAAAGAACATGGCGGTGTCCTCTTTCGGTCGCTTTTAGCTGCTTTGTCGGCATGCTTTTCGATGATCTCTTAGGCGCACCATACTTATTTGCACGAATGTCAGAGTATGCCAGAAGTTCTCAAACTATGTTATTAATTATTTTGGAAATTTTTATTTATTTTTTTTCCCAAAAGTATGAGTTTTAGACTTCATGTTATATAAGGTTTTTCTGTTTGTCTTATCGTTCCCTACCACCAATTTTTTTAACGACATGAAACTAATTACACCCCGTAGAAGTTTTAAAAATTGCAAATAATTTTTTTGAAAAATTAACTTCTAAGACTTGGGATCTACTCTTTTGGGAAAAAGAAGTCCCAAAAAATGCTGAATTGCATAATACAGGAATATAAATATACATAAAACAATATATATAATAATAATATTCTAAAATTATATGAATATGTTAAATTTACTCCTTAACTCATGTCCTATCACATATCACATTTCCAAAGAAATGTATCGAGTTACCAGTAACGCTGTATAACATTTATCACGTTTTTTAATTTTTTTAATTTGAGCCAACTTTACCTGGTCTTAGCCCCACTATGAATTTTTATTTAATAAGTTTTAGTAATCGTATTTATGAAGGCGGCGTATTTTTTTCATGAATCCATTTTAACTATATTCTAATAGCTTGCAAAGGTAGATGAAATAAACATTTCATTAAATACATTTATTGAAATGAAATTCTGTTGAGCCGAGCTGATTAATGACTCTGCAGGTCGCATTAATCCCCATGTTCCCTGATCTCTATGAAAATAGAAATTTCAAATTAAGGGCTCCGTATTCTGCCAGTAAAATAATAATGGATTTCTGCGGTCCGGATATCATGCATAGCTGGGGTGGCGGTCAACCCCACGCCACGACGCTCGCTCCGCGCTGATATGCGGTGGTGTTAAGGATTAAAGCCGAAGATGTTTTTGTCATGTACGTCGTACATTGCATATTACGTAACATAATATGCCGAGGCCAGGGACGGCGAATATGACCATAGCATGCCTTGTCGTTGCAATAATATAGTCACAAAACCCCCAGGGAAATTGTACAATAGACATTTCACCTCGCTTTTAGTAGTCACATTTGGCGATAACCGCACTATAGCGACGTTATTTAAAATGACAGTGACAAATGCAACTGAAGAACTTATCAACAGGTCCGTATCTCGGTGCAATTTCACAATTATGAGGGGCGGACTGAGACGGGTTTGTAAGAACGTTTCTACTTTATAATAACAATCTTTATTTAGCACAAGCAGCTATTACACAGATGTAGTATACTTAAAAATACATTTACAGTTACTACGTATTACAGAAAAAGAAATACATTTAGTTTAGGATATAATATTTGTGGATTAATTATAATTAATTAGATAAAATTAACTTAATATTTAACAATCAGTCTAATGCATAAAGTAAACTAGAATTATTTATTCATGAATTTATACAAATGTTTTTTAAACAGAAAGACATTCTTCGCTTGTTTTGTAAATTCAGATAATTTATTAAATTCAGCCGCTCCGTTGTCGTATATGGAGGATTTTGTTTTCATTAAGTTTGAAAAATTAATGTTTATGATTCCCTTGCCTTGTGTTATAATTATGAATATCCCCACGATGTTGAATATTTGCTGACAAGTATCTTGGTAGTAAATTATTGTGCAGTTTATATAAGAATATCAGTGTCTTGTACTTTATATTGTCTTTTACCGAAAACCAGTTTAGTGTACATTTCATTGTTTTTATATTAGTATATACAGAGTGTTTGGTGCATCGTGTGCCAAATTGAAATGGCCGACAGAAAGGGTTATCTGCTATCCTTTCAGGCCCCTTAACACTTCCCATGCCCTGCGGGATTTTTCATATCGACTTTTTATTTTTTTAATGAAAAAAATCCCAAATTCTACATTTAAATTCAAATTATAAGAAAAGTATTAGGCGTAGACTACGAATTTCATTTTTATTTTGATGTGTATTGTCGAAGGGTTCTTTTAAATCCAAAATTACTGGCATGAGTCATCTAGTTGTTTTTTTATTCACTCGCAAAGTTTCGGAATAGGTAAAATTGAAATTTAAACTTAGACTTTACATGGCTATAAAAAAACAACTCAGAGCGATCGGAATCTTCCAACTCTCTCAAAAATTCTCTAGTCTATCCTCTTGCTAAGGATGTGCCATATGTCATAAAAATATTTTAATAACTTCGTGAATTCGCTAAATTAGTGAATCGGGTCACATAAGGCTAATTTTCAAAATTCTGAATAAAAAATTATTTTTGCTTAAATTATGCATGGGAAACAGGTAAAATCTGTTATCTCACTCTTGCGAAGTAAAATCTATCTTCAGTCTCTTTCTGTTCATGGGCTCTACTTGAAATGAAGAAACAATTACATTTTTATCATTTATTAAAAATTTAAAAAATCTTGCTCACAGTGTTGGCCTCTGTTGCGAATGTAGGCCCGACACCTGCTTCGTATTTCGACAGTTGTTGTATGAAGTCGTATTTCCTCCATAATTGCACCGAAAGCCGTTTTTATGCGTTGGACAACTTCCTCCCTAGTCGCAACCTCCGTCGCGTAGACGAGCTTTTTGGCAGGTCCCCAGACATAAAAATCCAACGGAGTTAGGTCTGAGGAACGTGGAGGCCATTGAATAGGGCCATCCCGCCCAATCCACGTATATGCCTATAGTTTTAAAAAAGGACGGCTGTCCCGCGCACTGGCGATTGATTGTAAGAGAATATCTAGACAAGGTGTTCCCAAATGCGTGGATTGGGCGGGATGGCCCTATTCAATGGCCTCCACATTCCCCAGATCTAACTCCGTTGGATTTTTATGTCTGAGGGCGTGCCAAAGAGCTCGTGTACGCAACGGAGGTTGCGACTAGGGAGGAACTTGTCCAACGCATAAAACGGCTTTCGGTACAATTAGGGAGAAAATACGACTTCATACAATGACTGTCGAAATACGAAGCAGGTGTCGGGCCTGCATTCGCAACAGAGGCCAACACTTTGAGCAAGATTTTTAATTTTTTTTAATAAATGATAAAAAATGTAATTGTCTCTTTATTTCAAGTAAAACCCATAAACAGGAAGAGACTGAAGATAGATTTTGCTTCGTAACAGTGAGATAATAGATTTTACCTGTTTCCCATGCATAATTTAAGCAAAAATAAATTTTTATTCAGAATTTTGAATATTAGCCTTATGTGACCCGATTCACTAATTTAGCGAATTCACGAAGTTATTAAAAGATTTTTATGACATGTGGCACATCATTAGCAAGAGGATAGACTAGAAAATTTTTGAGGGAGTTGGAAGATCCCGGTCGCTTTGAGTTTTTTTTTTACAGCCATGTAAAGTCTAAGTTTAAATTTCAGTTTTACCTGTTCCGAAATTTTGCGAGTGAATAAAAAAACAACTAGATGACTGATGCCAGTAATTTTGGATTTAAAAGAACCCTTCAACAATACACATCAAAATAAAAATGAAATTCGCAGTCTACGCCTAATACTTTTTTTATAATTTGAATTTAAATGTAGAATTTGGGATTTTTCTCATTAAAAAGATAAAACGTCGATATGAAAAATCCCGCAGGGCATGGGAAGTGTTAAGGGGCCTGAAAGGATAGCAGATTACCCTTTCTGTCGGCTATTTCAATTTGGCATACGATGCACCAAACACCCTGTATTAACATTTTAAAGTAAATCTCACACACACCTATTTTGAAGTAGCTGCAGTTTAGATATATGGGTATCATTACAAATACAGGGTGTAATCAGTTTCATGTCATTAAAAAACTGGTAATGGGGACCGACTAGACAAACAATAAACCTTTATGACTTTTCCCTCTAGGGGCACTTTGAAAAAAACTGATCCAGGTTAACATATTTAATATTATGGTAGACAACTATTGAGAACCGCTGCTTTTCTTGGTCGATGGACTTGCATTTACCAATTATACAACTTTTAAATTGTCATAAAAAAGTGCTCGCCGGCACACGCGGTGTCAAAGGATCATCGACCGCCTTTGATGGACCGCCTCAACTGAACTGAGGCAAGTATAAAGACGTAAATAATTCGTTCTCTCTTCGTGCACAATTGCAAGCAAATTATGGCAATAGAGGTTTAAACAGAGCATTTCTTTACATGTGTGTTTTTTAATTTGGAGCAAAATATTGGATTGTTTATAATTTAGAAACTTTAAATGTGATTTATTAACATTTGTAACATAAATGAGTGTCCTGGGTTAAAAGCTTACTACCTACCTAAATGATTCAAAATCTCTGCATCTGTATCAATACACAGTTCGGTACGTCGAATTAAGTACATACGCACTTCGTTCAACACTAAACACTAAACTATCAACTAACGTTGTCAATAAAGAAAAATAAATTAAAAACTTGGTACAAAACCCAAAAAGTAATACAAAAAGAACGAACAAGTAAGCTGTGTCTGTACATAATCAAGAATTTGACAACTTGAACGGTAAGTCAATAAAATAAATCTTAACTATAAATACACAATGACGCGAAATTCAAAAATAACAAAAACAACGAACGGCGGGTTGGACGTGTGTACATAACGAAACATCGACAGTAACTAAAATATTGCACAAGGGAGAGTTAGAGTATAGTTTTCTTCAGATCAGATCTAGATCTAAACCTACCTCAATATTCCAGCAGTTCTCCAAATTTTGTATTGAAAATTTGCGAAATTTTTGTTTATATTTTTTCTCCAAAACTATGAGCTTTAGACCCCATGTTATATAAGGTTTTTTTGTTTGTCTTGTCGTTCCCTACCACCAGTTTTTTTAATGACATGAAACTAATTACACCCTGTATATTCTTCTAAAGTTTCGTTAAAATGTGTGTATTATTGTTCAAGTTTTCATCAATTGTCTCAAGATGGCCTCCCCAAAAATATATTCATGTTTTGTAACTTAGCATATTGACCAATAAGTTTCGGACAAATCTAGTTTTCTTCGCACTTTCATCGTGAATGATTTGTGAATGTTTTCTATTGCGATACGGGTTATACAAGCAGAGATTTTAAGAAACACTGCGAAAAAACAGAATTCTGAACATTCTTTTGTTTAAGTTTCAGCAAAAAAATGCTCTAGTAATACAGTTTCCTAGAAATTTTAGTTTTACTCCACCAAATAGACTAGTGGATTTTCCGTATCGACGGATAATACTAAAATAAAAAAACTTTTTCCCTCAAAGTTGAATTTTATACTGTTACAAAATAATTTACTGGTTATATAATCAAATTTTCCTCGTCTATGATAATGGTCTTGTCACAAGTCAGGTCTTCATATTCCTCTCTCTTTATATCCAAAAAGTGGTTGATTTCCAGCAACTTGTATCGGTTCCTCGTAATTTCGTCCTTAAATAAGTCCGTTGTAAAGCTTTCCTGCCACCCTTTTGCCCTGGTAACCAATACATCCTCCCTGTTAAAAAAAGTTTCGTTGTAGATTCTCTTTTCGTTCAGAAGCTTATTTTGTTCATTTCTACACCAGCTTCAACTGCCAGCGTCTACAGAGTGTCCCCGGATCGGGTTACCTGTACCTTAAATGGACCTAAATTAATTTTTTTACAATTACTCTTTATGCAAAAGTTTGCTGGTTAAAAGGTTTATGTTAAAAAAAATTATTTAGGTATTTTATACATGGCGCTCAAAAATATGATTTTGCCTAAAAGTAAATTAACTTTTTTTAATGAAACTTGCATTTAGAGAAGTTGCTTATAATTACTTTCTTAGTCTTAATCTAAAATTTAAATTAATTCTCGTTTAAATCGATTTTTTTCAATACCTCAGTTTCTTTACCTATCTGTATGTAAGCAATAATGCAATTAAAATACCTTCAATACCCACAGTGATATTCCCGGATTTGCCGTGGTGCAGTGGTGCCTGCACTTTTAAAAGATAAATAAATAAATAATCACCAATGGTGATATAAACGAAACGGTCTAGATAAAAAAAAAGATTTAATTTATTGCTCCAAAAGTACAGCTTCTGCTTCTCTATATACCGGGTGAGTCACGAATTGCGCTCGCCCCGATATTTCCTAAAATACTTGGAATAGAAAATTGAAATTTGGAGGCCTTATTACACGACTAAAATGCCATCTTTTCAATAAAAAATCAAGTTTGGTGCACATCCGGTTTGACCGGAAATGCCCACAACTTTCGATTTTTAAATGGAACACCCTATATATTTTTACATTTTTGGAATCTAGAGGAAATTTTGAATGCAATACATCCATTTTGGTCACTTTTTGATAAACATTAAAAATTTTATTAAAAAATCTATTTCTGAATCCAGAGTGCTGTGGTGCCCAAAATATATTTTAGTTTGTGTGCTACGTTACTATAAAAAGAGCAATATGATTGCATTACTTAATTCTCTAGAGGCGTTTAAAATTTTTAAACGTGATTTTTACCCACTAACTCGTTTTTTTTAAATGGGAATTTAATCGTTCACCAACATTTTTAAATACCTCATTTTCATACGAATCTAATGATACCAAAATTTTGAAAATCCGCTCAGAAATATTTGAGATTTCAGCCAAAATACAATGCAACCAAGCTTTTAGAAACATGCGGCTGATAGATAATAGATTAGTGGGCTTTGGAAACTAAAATGGCACATTTCTGTGTAAATCTGGTAACCTAATAACATTGAAAAAATCATAGTAGCCATTGAATGTAATAAAACAATATCAACTGTCAGACAGACTCGTGTAGTTATAGGCAATCTTGTTACCTAGTTTAAGTTTAATTGTTCAAACGGAATTGATTTTTATTTATTTATAGCCCGATATTTATGTTCATTTAAATAAAACTCTGAAAACCGAACTGATGTCGCATTCTATTGCAAATGTCCTTGTGGATGTAATTGTGTTTACCTCCACATACCCATACTAAACTTAATTGTAACGTTCTTTGCGCTCACAATTATTAAATGTTTGATAGCTCAAGATTGCCTATAACTACACGAGTCTGTCTGACAGCTGATATTGTTTTATTACATTCAATGGCTACTATGATTTTTCCAATGTTATTAGGTTACCAGATTTACACAGAAATGTGCCATTTTAGTTTCCAAAGCCCACTAATCTATTATCTATTAGCCGCATGTTTCTAAAAGCTTGGTTGCATTGTATTTTGGCTGAAATCTCAAATATTTCTGAGCGGATTTTCAAAATTTTGGTATCATTAGATTCGTATGAAAATGAGGTATTTAAAAATGTTGGTGAACGATTAAATTCCCATTTAAAAAAACCGAGTTAGTGGGTAAAAATCACATTTAAAAATTTTAAACGCCTCTAGAGAATTAAGTAATGCAACCATATTGCTCTTTTTATTTTTATAGTAACGTAGCACACAAACTAAAATATATTTTGGGCACCACAGCACTCTGGATTCAGAAATAGATTTTTTAATAAAATTTTTAATGTTTATCAAAAAGTTACCAAAATGGATGTATTGTATTCAAAATTTCTTCTAGATTCCAAAAATGTAAAAATATATGGGGTGTTCCATTTAAAAATCGAAAGTTGTGGGCATTTCCGGTCAAACCGGATGTGCACCAAATTTAATTTTTTATTGAAAATATGTAATTTTAGTCGTGTAATAAGGCCTCCAAATTTCAATTTTCTATTCCAAATATTTTAGGAAATATCGGGGCGAGCGCAATTCGTGACTCACCCGGTATACTACAATGAAAATTGCAGCCATGAGTACCTAAACAACATAAAAATCAGTCCGTCCTTGAAACTTTAGTTGTTAGTGCTACTCGACATGTAGTTTAAGAATCCAGAGTCCCCAAAAATTGGAGGTGTGTAAAAGAGGTTTTTGGGGGGAGCAACGTAGAGGTGTGGAAAATCGTTTTCTATGTTTTTTGCATGTTGAATCGAATGAGACCAAAATCATAGGATCAACCTTTAACGAATAAAAATGGTTCTAATAGTGGAAAAAGGAGAAAAAAATAGGTAGGCAATTAAAGTATTATGATCATAAAATCATCCAAAAATAACCCTTTTCACTCACTGAAACCAAAAATCGGACGTACGAAGAACAAACCTTTTTGATCAGAAACCCTTCAGAACCAACAAATGCACATCAACACGTACATCCTACTCGCTCACTCTTTTAGTGGTTGCACCACAAGTGCAATTTATCTAAGAGGAAAAAAGATCAAATAGCTGCTTGAGACAGAACCTGATCGCGCCACACCATACACGTATTTCAAACAACTACAGCAATTCACAGCAAAGTAGAAAAAGCCGGAGAGACTCTTTCTTTGTAATATTTATGGCTCCAAAGATGGGAAACATACGTTAGATGAACTACGGTATGTAATGTTGCAGAGATCCCTCACTAAAAATGTAGCAAAGCTGGAATCACTTCCTCCTACATCAGCAAGTGCTGCACAACATTCATATCGTACCTTCTATCAAGTACAGTTGTAGCTCGGAAATAAACTGGATCCACAACAGTAGGGTTGGGTTCGTCGTGGCAATGATTTGAACCCAATCAGGACAACCCTTGACGCTGTTCCAAAGGCCATTCTTAAGTTGATTTCCTGTGCCTGCAAGGGAAATTGCTCCACTTCTCAGTGCTCCTGTGTAAATAGTGGTGTGTAATGCTCAATTTTGTGCAAAATTTGTGAGGGAGGGGCCATGAACAATTGCACCGAAATTGCAATTTTGTCAGACGTATTTCCCATATCAACAACAGAGGCCTTTGATGAAGATTCAGACATTGATGACGTCACTAGGCAAGAGTATAACATGTTCGATGACTAAAATACTTATCACCAAGCACTACATACTTCATATAAAAAATTTGTAAGTATTACATTAATACTGTACATCTTTTTTCCCTTTTTAATAGTCTCTTGCGTTTATCGTATTTTTATTATTAAAACCATTTTTATTCGTTAAGGGTTGATCCTATCCACTTGATTTTGGTCTCATTCAATTCAGCATGCAAAATAACATAGAAAGCGACTCACCACACCTCTGCTTTCAAAAAAGTACATTTTCAAACATTTCTCACCCCTCCCTCCTCTCAAAAACCTCATTTTCACCCCTCCAATTTTTGGGGACTCTTTGGATTCTTAAACTACATGTCGAATAGGAGTTATAACCAGATTTTTATGAACTTACTATAAGGTTTTCCAACAAAACATCACATTTCGTCTCTAAAATATCAACATTTTCACCTGATAGTATAATAGATGTGTCATCTGCGTAAAAAGTAAAATCTGCCAAAGTGGTCAAACCATCCAGATCATTAATATATAATAAGAATAATATGGTACCTAATACCGACCCTTGTGACACGCCCATATTAATTTCTACAGAAGCTGAGTTAACAGAATCAATTGTATTGTGCGTGATATTGGTTACTGATACATACTGTTGCGACATGACAAATAACTTTCAACCCAGTCTAATACTAGGCCCCTTACCCCATACTTAGAAAGTTTGGAGATCCCGCCTCGACATACGTTATGACCTTTTCATAAAACGATTGTATTGCACTATGAGTTTATTTATTATGTATGAATCCATGTTGGTTATGTGAAAGTGTATTATTTTTTCAGAAAAATCAACAATCGGTTTAAATAGCAATATTCAATAATTTTTTAAAACCCTGAAGGCATGGGTAACTGGTCTATAATTTTGTAACTCTTGTATAATGTTTTTCTTATAAACAGGGATAACTTTCCCAATTTTTAAAATTTCTGGAAATGCTCCAGCAGAAATTGATAGGTTTACAATATAAACCTAGGGTTTTCTTATTTCCATCTTTTAATGAGAAATTAAGGTGCATCGTCATGCCCTGATGAGTGTTTATTTTTTAGTTTATTTCTTATGATGTTACCTACACATTTCTGGTTCTGAATATGGCTCTAAAAATATTGTGCTATGTTGATAATTTATATTATTACTAAAGCAGGCATTTTCACTAACCTTTTGTTGTATTTTGTTAATAATATCCAAGGGAGTATTTTTGAAGACGAGACTGATTCTAGCAGCGAAAAAAATTATTTTTTTGTTTGCATTTTTGAATACATATATTGGTAGGTAATGATAATATCAACATTTTTACCTACAAATTATGACCCAAGTGCTAATATAAAAGGCTATTAGCCTCAAATTTTCAAAATAATGTTGACTGCCAACGTGCATTTTTCAGGTAAAACTCGTATTACAAGAAAAATACTAACCTGGCCTTTTTCGGACCGATTTTATAAGAAAGATGCCTTCTTTACCTTTAATTGAAAACAAAATTAAATCCGTAATGCATCTAACATAGAAGTTAGGCCAGGAAGGAGTGGACAGCGTTTTTGCTGCTAGAGCGTAATTTCTCAAGTAATATGTTAATGAAAAAAAATTGAATAGCCTGGCCCATTTCAGACCACTTTTAATCGAAGGGTGGCTTCTTTAGCTTTAATTTTAAAAAAATTAAATCCCCAATGCATCTAACATAGAAGTTAATCGCAAAATAGACGTTCACACCGTTTTCGCTGCTAGCATATTTTTTAAGAACACCAAAATAAAATGAGAACCATTAACCTGGCCCTTTTCGGATTGATTTTAATCGAAACGTGGGTTATTTACCTTAAATAAAAAATAATAATTAGGTTCGTGGTACATCTAACATAGAAGTTGATCACGAAAAAGTCGTTGACAGCGTTTCCGTTGCTATCGAATTCTTTATGTTAAACTAAAATAAAATAGGATATATTAACCTGGCCCTTTTCGGACAAATTTTAATCTCTGCCTTCAACCGCGAAACCGTTGACAGCGATTTCGCTTCTAGAGCGTAAAATTTAAACTTAAATGTAAATTTTAAAAAACTGAATAGCTTAGCTTCTTTTAGACCATCGAAGGATGGGTTGTGTAGCTCTAATTTCAAAAAATTGTAGTCCCTAGTACATGTAGCATTGGAGTTAGTCGCAATTGACCACCCGTGCTACTAGGGCATATTTTTTACATCAATTTGAATTGCCCTGGTCAATTTCTGACTACGTACAAAAAATATCTTTTGTCGCTTAAAAACTGCTCGCTACATTTTACAACGTTGAGAGTGTCATGCATTAATTTAGGAATGTATGTGTGTGTTAGCACGATAGTGGCGAAATTACTAAACAGATGGGATGAAACTAAATAATATTTATTTATAATTGATTTCTAGTTTTGTAATGTGTTTCAGGTAATAAAATTGGAATTGATTGAACAAATTCTGTCGTTTTAGTGAATAGTTCTCATTTTATTTTAGTATATCTTAAAAAATATGCTAGCAGCGAGAACGGCGTGAACGTCTATTTTGCGATTAACTTCTATGTTAGATGCACTGGGGACTTAATTTTTGTTTTAAATTAAAGCTAAAGAACCCACCCTTCGATTAAAAGTGGTCTGAAATGGGCCAGGCTATTCACTTTTCTTTAATTAAAATATTACTTGAGAAATTCCGCTTTAGCAGCGAAAACGCTGTGTTCTGTTTCGCGGCTAACTTCTATGTTAGATGCACTGGGGACTTAATTTTTTTTAAATTAAAGCTAAAGAAGCCACCCTTCGACTAAAAGTAGTCTGAAATGGGCCAGGCTATTCACTTTTTTTTAAATTAAAAGCATACTTGAGAAATTCCGCTTTAGCAGCGGAAACGCTGTATTCTGTTTCGCGGTTAACTTCTATGTTATATGTACTTGGGACTTAATCTTTTATTTTAATTAAAGGTAAAGAGCCCACGTTTCGATAAATATAAGTCCGAAAAGGGCCAGGTTAATAGATATCATTTTATTTTAGTATATCTTAAAAAATATTCTAGCAGCGAGAACGGCGTGAACGTCTATTTTGCGATTAACTTCTATGTGAGATGCACCGGGGACTTAATTTTTGTTTTAAATTAAAGCTAAAGAACCCACCCTTCGATTAAAAGTGGTCTGAAATGGGCCAGGCTATTCACTTTTTTTAAATTAAAATAATACTTGAGAAATTCCGCTTTAGCAGCGGAAACGCTGTATTCTGTTTCGCGGCTAACTTCTATGTTAGATGCACTGGGGACTTAATTTTTTTTTTAAATTAAAGCTAAAGTAGCCACCCTTCGATTAAAAGTGGTGTGAAATGGGCCAGGCTACTCACTTTTTAAAAATTAAAATAATACTTGAGAAATTCCGCTTTAGCAGTGGAAACGCAGTATTCTGTTTCGCGGCTAACTTCTATGTTAGATGTACTACGGATTTAATTTTTTTTCAATTAAAGGTAAAGAGGCCGTCTTTCAAATAAAATCGGTCCGAAAAAGGCCAGGTTAGTATTTTTCTTGCAATACGAGTTTTACCTGAAGAATGCGCGTTGGCAGTCAAAATTATTTTGAAAATTTGAGGCTAATAGCCTTCTTATTAGCACTTGGGTCATAATTTGTAGGTAAAAATGTTTATATTATCATTACCTACGAATATGTATTCAAAAATGCAAGCAAGAAAAATTTTTTCGCTGCTAGTTTCGCTGCTAGAATCAGTCTCGTTTTTAAAATGCATTAGCAACATCAGTTTGATTACCGACTATTTCACTTTTTTCCTTAATTATAATGTTTTTGTTTTGGTTTTCTTCGCCAAAGAAATAATTCAATTTTCTAGTTTTATCGAAAGATTCAGCAGTAGCACAGATTCAACAGAAACTCCTTCACCAAGGGAATGTTTACATAACATGATATAAACACCACACATAGTAGACAACCCCCAAATCCAAAGCCACTCATAGGCTCTCCGCAAGGCGGTTACACATTTGAGAAAACGCAGACAACATCCATTACCCACCAGCATTGCCGGTGCCGGTGCTGGGGATCGAACCCAAACGCGTTCGCCACTAAAACGCTTTGCAGACTGAGCTACCGTGCTAATTTGGCCGTTTGGGGATAATCAAAAAGAAAATATTAGAGTAACTGTTCCCCAATGTTAACATTGCATATAGAATATATCTAACTTTACCTGTAAGTAACTGCAGTTAAGAGTTAAAAATGATTTTCGGTCTACTATGACAGATAAAAGACTAAATGCTCCATAGAAAAAACTTTGCAAGATGTAAACTTTGAGGACGTAATAAAAGACCTTGCTACAGTAAAAGCACGCAAAGTAAAATAATAATGTATTACTTACATAGAATATTTATTTTATCTATGTAAAAAATTACATATATAATCTTATATATAATTGATGTGTATTAAATCGTTTAAAAAAAGCTTAAAATAAGGTGGATAAGGAAGGGTAACGGGCCCCCGGAAAATAACTTCACCAGGCTCCTCACCATCTGAATCCGGCTCCAAGTGAGGATTATGTAGTAACATCGTTAGTATTGAACTGTTCCGAGATCAGAAAATCCAAAAACGTCGGCTAGGAAAAGATCCGAGTAAATTAACACAAGGAAATCTGAAATTCATAGTTTCAAAAGAACATATGATTCTTGTCACAAGTCATGTCTTCATATTCCTCTCTCTTTATGTCCAAGAAGTGGTTGATTTCCAGCAACTTGTATCGGTTCCTCTTAATTGCGTCCTGAATTAAGCCTTCTGTGAAGCTTTCCCGCCACCCTTTTGCCCTGTTAACCATTACATCCTCCCTGTTAAAAAAAAGTTTCGTTGTAGATTCTTTCATTCAGAAGCATTATTTGTTCATTTTTACACAGACCTCAACTAACAGCATCTACAAGGTGTCCCGGGTGGGGTTACCTTTATCATAAATGAACCTAAATTTATTTTTTTTACAGTAATTCTTTATAAAAAAAAATTGCTGGTTAAGAAAAGGTTTATGTTAAGAAAATGTATTTATTTTATTCAAATATATGTTTTGCCTGAGAGTAAACAACTTTTTTAAAGAAATTTGCGTTCAAAGAAGTTGCTTATGCGCTTTCTTAGACTTAATCCAAAATTTAAATTAATTCTAGTTTAAACCGATTTTTTTTCAATGCCTCGGTTTCCTTATTACTCCATAGTCCGGTCGTCGTAACTTGTTTTTGGTCAAAAATTTAAAACGGCCATTTTATTGACTACTCTTATAGGAAAAATTGCGCTGAATACGATGATGACATTAAAAAATTTATAAAACACAGGCTTCGTTGCTAACAATGATGTTTTTTAGCGAAAATTCTCGTTTTTGCTATTTCTTGACTTTTTACCAAAAACGGTGCGTCGGACAAAAAAAGACAAGATATAGAAAATGAAGATTTTATCAATACACGTCTTTTCAGACTTGTAACGACCTTCTATCTTTGACCGTTCAATTGTTGTAAATAAATTAAAGTCCTGTTCTATTTTTGAATATTATCAATCTGGATAATTAAAATTCGTAATCATATTAGTTGTGCCTTTATTGTACAAATTAAAACTGATTCGCACTTCAACTGATGATACCCGGTGGCCAGCCGTCGTTATAAAAAGATGTCCCTTTTTATATGGTCGTTTTTATACTCTATTTATAATAGAATATTTTAACGCAATTAAAATAAAATATATTATCCTATACATAACACCTCTCCCCTAAATGTCTTAATTTCTACAAACACAAATTCCTAACATACATACTATTTTCCATATTATAGTCTAATCTAAGAAAAACAATATTAACTAACTAGTCACAAATACTGGTTTCGTAATGATCAGTCTATCGGGTGCTTTGAGTTGACTGCGATGCCTTAACTCTCTTTGCGATATACCGGGTTTGTCATTAACTTCTATTTCACTTCCACTATTTTCACCTTCCTTATTATCTAATATGTTTCCCGTGTTTAAATTAGATCGTGGAAGAAATGAAACTGATTCTTTGGTATCAGAATACAATTTTGGTTTAAGTTGATTTTTGTGTTACGAATATAAGGGCATAAATCAAAATTTTCTAACTAACCGCACCACGCGATGGAGTCATTCGTGAAGTATATTTTATTCAAAAATCATTAGATTCTCTGTAGAATTTCTATTTTTAAAATAAGTAAAGAAACTAACTTTTACATAGGCTTATATGGCAGTAAAAATCAAAAATCCTATTTTTCTCTGTTCGATTACGGCTGAAAATTAATTATGTTTCGTCTACTTTTCCATTCCCACGACGATATCTCTCAAACTATTATATTTATCAAAAAAATATATTCTTTATAAAATATTTGCCATATTTTCCAGATTACAATGGTTTTCAAATCAGATTTTTTGAGAATTTAATAACCAAAATATTTAATAATGTGTAGCGTGATATCAATTTTCGAACCTTATCAGTGGCATGCGTTCGTTACAGATTCTCGCTCTCCCACTCTTTAAAACTGTTTCAACACACTCCACTTCGCACTCGCAATGGCCTATCGTTAGATAAATTAGCGCATGGCAACTCTCGTGGTCAGTGGCGGCTCGTCAGGGGAGGCAGGGGAGGCTGAGCCTCCCCTTGGAAGAACCACCATATCTTCAAAAGTAATATCTTAAGAAATTTCTATTAGGTATATCTCAATTTTCAATATTTTTTATTGTTTATTATTCATTAATAAATTTTCAGTTTATATATAACATTTATCATTTCCTTTCCACAAACATACCTATAACGTTACAGTCCGGATAGTCTTTGTATGCATATTTCCCGGTCGGCCGGTCTTTTACTGAATGAACACTGCGGTTCGCTGGAGGCTAATACGAAATAGCTTCCAACTTTACCGCATTTACTTATAACATTAATGACCTTGAATTTCTTTGCGCTGTGTAAAATAGCAACACTTGGAATAGCCAAGTATGAGGCTAGCCTCCAGATCTCAGTTCTTTATAGCGCATGTGCACAGGTCATTCAAGAGTCAGGTGATTCACAAAGAAAACGAACTGACGTCTGACAGTTGCGTTTAGCCGGTTATAAGAATAACTTGACGTATAAATACATAAAACATTTGATAGGCGGGCTAGAAATAAGTGCTCTAAGTGAAAATATTCCCAACAACATGTCTTGTTGTCCAGACGTGGTGGATTATTTGTTATTAAATGGATTTACTACTCTTATTTATGACGAAAAGGTAAGAATTAAAAGAAATGCCAGGCCTACACCAGCAATGCTTTCGTTAGTTTTTAAAAGTGGTAAACAAAACAGGGTTTTGTGATAACAATTATAAAAAAGTCGAGTGGTTAACGGCATTAACAGTTAGAAACAAATTATATTGTTGGAGATGTTTATTATTTACTAATGATCAATCCTCAATTTGGGGCAGGGCCGGGTTTAATAATCTGCAAAATTTGTCGCAAGGTTTAGAAAGGCACGAAAAATCCCAGGAGCACATTTCATCTTGCATTAAATTCGAAATGTTTGGTAAACAAAATATTGTAAATTTCTTGGATTCTGCACATAAGAGAGAAATAGAAAATGTTAACGAAAAGGTCCGTGATAATAGGGAAATATTAAAGAGGTTAATAGGTGCCGTTATATAGTTATCTTCACAAGTAAATTCTTTCCGAGGACGTGACGAAAAACGAGAATCGTGCAATAAAGGAAATTTCAAAGAGCTGGTAGATTTTTTAAAAACTTATGACCCAAAAGTAGAGAACTTTTTGAATAACGCCACTATTTTTTGAGACAATTTCGGTAAGCTTCTGTAGAATGATCATTTTCAGCACTTAAACGCATAAAAACATTTTTACTAGAAACAAAATGAGTCAAGACCGCCTTTCAAATGTATCGCTTATTTCAATAGAAAAACGTTTTTTGTCAGAATTGAGGAAACGCGATTCATTTTATGATGAAATAATCAACCATTTTGCTAGTTCCAAAAATCGCAGGTTACCACTCATTTATAAAAATATTCAGGCTTTAAAGCAGAGATTAATATAGGTAGTTGTTATTTTAGAAAAAATATTTATTTGTGTTATTTATTTTTTAGGAAATATTTTTTATAATTCTCCATAATATAGAGTTCCGCGGTTATATTTTTTTTATATAACTTCTTTCTCAAAACTATTTTAATTTCTATTAAAACTTATAATTTTACACGCCTGGCAGTGATAATGAATACAATTTTTTGTTTGTAGAAAAACACTTTAATTTTTTTACCAAAACTATTTTTATTTTTATTAAAAGTTATATAATTTAATTACAAGTGGGATAGTAGGACTCCTTTGGATACCGATACTCGAGTCGTAGGAACGAGAATTTCATGAGAATGATTTTTTCATCTCATCATATTTCCTATTTCCTTTTCATTCTATTCTTTTATTAGTTCTATTCTCTCAAGTCGTGAATCGGTATCCTGGCGAACAACCCACGGCAAAAAAATGTAACGCGCCGTTGTAATACCTCAGGGGGTGGTGGGGAAATGTACAAATTGTAGTCATATTGCACATCAGTTGTCTTTCAGAATATCAAGCCTCCTCTGCAGACAATATCACGAGCCGCCACTGCTCGTGGTTCATGATATTAATGAAATTTATGTCTTGAAAATAATTACTATGGAATAAATAATATAAGTATATTTGTTTAATATTAATTCAGTGTGATTTCGCCTTACATAAAATTTTTGTGTAATAGATTAACACGTTATAAGAAACTCGGTAGTTCGCTGTTAGCAAGATACTTTCAGCTGGTATGTATTTTTTTAATAGAATTTTCTACCATGTAGGTAACTGAAAAAAAAATGAAAATGGAAAGTACTACTGATAGCACAAGGTCTGAAACTGAGATTGAGACGACAAAAATAAAATTTTAAGAGAAACAGATTCGTAAGAAATTATGCTTAAATTGTATGAAACGGGGCCCTGTAAACAAAGGTTTTGATAAATCGTTTGCAATATTTATTGATTGTTTAAAACTTCGTGAAAAAATAAGCAACCAAAGAGAAGATGATGTATATTCTAGAACTATGCGATTTCGAAAAACAAATCATTTTAGCTGTTTGGTTTGGCACCGAAATCGCTATTCTAGTTTTACTGGCAAAAGAAATATGGAACATTTAAGGAGAGAAATGGAGAAAAAGAAAGAAATTAAAAACAGTTCAGATGGATGGAGTGCATGTCCATCAACTTCTTCAGGCGTGTCTTTGCGTAAAATCAAATTTTGTTCAATAAAATAGCTTTCTCAAGTAATGATCACGAGCACGGGGAGAAAAATAAGACTATTAGCCCACCAAAATCCCATAATTTTCTAAAGAATTTGTGCTAACGATTTAAATGCTATAGAAAGAAAATATCATGTTTAATGTTTCTATAGTCACAATGGAAAATGCAAAGTTTCATGCCTCGTTTTCTGTTGGAATTAGAACATATTTTTCGTTTATTTTTGTAGATTTAACAATTTCGACTCCTTTGCCGGTAAATGTATTTATAAGTAGTCTACTGATCTCTCTTTTAGACCTATATCTATCCATTCTAGATACTTCTCATAATAAATTGACGACATACCATACCCTTTTTGCTTTAAAAACAGTTTCTCAAGAATTTTGCATATTTTAGTAGAACTCCGTTCGTTGTCTGTCCGTTTTCCACTTTTACTTTTATTATTAGATATACCTCTGCATTTTATATAGCGACTTTAGAAACATGAAATATGATAATCAATTTCCATAGGTATTAAATCGTTAGCACAAATTCTTTCGAAAATTATGGGATTCTGGTGAGCCAGTAGTCTTATTATTCTTTCTGGGTCTGTGGTCATTACTTCAGAAAGCTTTATTGTTGATGCTTTTGACAAAAATACATTTCTGTATATACTTTTTTTACGAAAATACACATCGGAAGAAGTTGATGGACAGGCATTCGACCCATCTGAACTCTTTTCAATATCTTTCCTTATTTCTCTCCGTAAATGTTCTATTTTTCTTTGGTTAGTAAAACTAAAATAGCAATTTCGGTGCCAAACCAGTGAAAATTGTTTTTTTTTTAATGATATAATGCTAGGATATACATCTTCTCCCTGGTTACTTATTTTTTCACAGATTTTTAAACAATCAGTAAATGTTGCAAACGATTTCTCAAAACCTTTGATTACAGGGCCCGGTTTCATACAAATTAAGCTAATATGTTACGAATCTGTTTTACATTAAATTGTGTTTTTCTCAATCTCACTTTCAGAACTTGTGCTATCAGTAGTAATTTTCATTTTAATTTCTTCTAAAAAGCATATACATCAGTTACCTATATGGAAATTTAAAATATATACCAGCTGAAATTATCTTGCAAACATTGAACTATTGGGATTTTCTTATAACGTGTTAATCTATTACACAATAATTTTAGACAGGCCATAATTTTATGTAAGTCCATGTAACTAATCTACAAATATACTTAAATTTATTTCATAGTAATAATAATTTTCAAGGTATAAATTTCAAAATATTATGAACCACGAGAGGCGCATAATAAGCGCCAATATATCTAACGATAGGCCATTGCGGGTGCGAAGTGAGGTGTGTTGAAACAGTTTCAAAGAGTGGGAGAGCGAGAATCTGTAACGAACGCATATGCCGCTGATAAGCTTCGAAAATTGATATCACGCTACACATTATTAAATATTTTGGTTATTAAATTCTCAAAAAATCTGATTTAAAAACCATTGTAATCTAGAAAATATGGCAAATATTTTATAAAGAATATATTTTTTTGATAAATATAATAGTTTGGGAGATATCGTCGTGGGAATGGAAAAGTAGACGAAAAATAATTAATTTTCAGCCGTAGTCAAACAGAGAAAATGAGGATTTTTTTATTTTTACTGCCATATAAGCCTATGTAAAACTTCGTTTCTTTAATTATTTCAAAAATAGAAATTCTACAGAGAATTTAATGATTTTTGGATAAAATACGCTTCGTGATAGTCTCTATCGCGTGGTGTGGTTAGTTAGAAAATTTTAATTTGTGCTCTTATATTCATGACGATTTTTTGACGACAAGTGGATTCGTAATCCACAGGGCATAAGTAACATATCTGACAAGGTCATACATTTTACTCTAAAAGTGCCAACGGGATCAAAAACTAAGCGACTTTAGTCAACGCGAGCACTCTACTATTACTCTCCGGTAAATTTGGTACACATAAATTTAAGTAAAATGTAACATTCTTCAGAAAGCGCATTTAAAAGAATAGCCCTCCTCCGTAATTTTATTAGCAATAAAAAATTGTGTAAGTCTTTCATTAAACACTAGAAAGTCTGAATTTTTGGGATCAAAAATATTCAGCGATCCTAAAAGACCTACTCGCTCCACCACACATCTTAAGTTTGTCACTAATTTATTTAATTTAAAACAAATTTTAAGTTTTTAATTTAGTGTCACCAATTAAACTGCACTTGCACGTGAGTTCACTAAAAGATACATCGTCGCCAATTGTTCTATTTTTGGATATTATCAATCTGGATAATTAAAATTAATCATATTAGTTGTGCCTTTATTGTACAAATTAAAACTGATTTACACTTCAACTGATGATACCCGGCGCGGCGGCGGCCAGCCGTGGTTACAAAAAGAGGTCCCCTTTTATATGGTCGTTTTTATACTCTATTTATAATAGAATATTTTAACGCAATTAAAATAAAATATATTATCCTATACATAGCAAGTCCTACATTAACAATGTTTTTCTTGTTCAACAAGAGATCATACGGATATTTTATTACACTGAACTGAACTTGTGGTAGGGAACTTGTGAAACATCTTGAAAATAATTGTTAATAAATTAAACACTGCTTTTAGATGAATCAATCAATATATTATAAATACTCTACATATGTTTCGGCTTATTAGGCCTTTATCAAGAATATTACATAGTGAATAGTATAGTGTAGAATAGTGTATTCACTATGTAAAAGCCTAATAAGCCGAAACATATGTAGAGTATTTATAATATATTGATTGATTCATCTAAAAGCAGTGTTTAATTTATTAACGGATATTTTATTATATGGTCAAAATATTGCATTTTCTTCATAGAATTTACAGTTTTTTTGTGTGTGTCGATATCTCACGTATTTTGAAGTTGTTTAAACAAATAAGCTAATTAAAGATTTGCGACTTTCCATGGCATTTTTTGCACTAAGAAAGTTCTTAATTTTTTCACATTTGGCGTCCTGCACTAATAGATTATTAAAGTTTGGAACATTGAAATCTCCTAAAATAATAACATTATCCTAATTTAATACAATATGTTCCAACATCTCCAGAAAATTTTCGAAATCTGTTGATATATTAGGGTGATAATAGTGATAACTACATTCCGATTACACAGGCATACAAAAAAAAAGTTTTTAATTCCACGGACAAGACCAATCATTATTTTGGCTTGCTGAATCCGAATCCGGTGTCTGCTTTTGCATTTTTCTGACTATTTGTTTGAGTATAGAAAGAAATTGTGACGTGGTGGGGCAAAACTAACTCGTGGAATCTACAACTGTTTTTTATGTGCCTGTGTTATTATTCTCATATGTGGTTTCGTAATTAATAATGTTTTAGAATGACCGCCCTGTGTAGATAAAGAGGGAAGTTCTGTGTAAGTACATGCACCGATCTTTATTTAAACATAGAATTTTTTGTCTTGAAAAAAAAAAAAACGTTTTTTCTAAAATTTTTAATTATTACTAAGAAAGTAATTATAAGTAACTTTTTCAAATGGAATTTTATTTAACAATGAAATAATTTTTTTTTATAAAAAGTGACTTGGTCAATTAAAATTTAGGTCCGTATTTGGTATAGGTAACCCCATTCGCAGACACCCTGTATATTAGGTAATAAGATCTAATTTGCCAAGTGACTAGAATGACGCTCTACTACTTTAGAGAGGTTCAACAAAAAATAGGAACAGTTGCAAACACAGCAACTGGAAATGGTTAACATTAAATTATTTTAATGATCTCCCGTTGATGTCAACGTGATGGGTGGAATGCACGTATACAGGGTTACTCACGGAAAGCTGGTATTGGACGTTTCTTGGGATCTGTTCTGTTTAGAACTTTCAAAATTGGTCTAAGGGGGGTTCCTGGATATAGCGGATCTAACGAATATATTTTAATGCATGTCTTACTTCCGCTCACACCGGATGTAGCACCTAACTTTGTTATTTTAAATGGGACACCCTATGTTTTATTACATATTTGTATTCCTCATGAAATTTTATCTTGGGTTTATGTACCATAATATACTCTTAAACCTACCAGTTTTCGAGATAATTAATATTTTTCGAGATTTTTTACGGTTCCTACCCCTCCGAAAAAAAAAATCGATATCTTCTATCATGTGCCGATTTAGAGACTTTCTTTTCAAACTCATACAAGTATCCTAGGATCTAACTAAAAATTGTCTTATATTTTCACAATACTATACAGGGAGTACTTTATTTTCACAATCGAACATTGTTTTAGTTCAAAGGTCCAAAACTCATTTTTTTCAAATTTAACCCCTGTATATTTTCACAGAATTTAATAGTGTTGAATTCCGCATTGATTGATATCATTCCCCATACCTATCTCTCTCGGTTTTTTAATTATAGACGAAGTTTTGTAAAATGTAGATATACAATCAGCACTGTGTAATGAAACATATTCTTTATAGGATTTTGCAAACAGTGGAAAGGAAAGCTATCTATGAGAACTAAAGGAAAAACTATATATAAAAATATTAATGAAATCTTTGCATTCTTTCGATAACCTGACTTCTGGTTATGCTAACAAGTAAAAATTCTCATTTGCCATTCTCGTTTTAACACTAGCATCCAACCTAGTCCCCTACGGCTAAGGAGGCTAAACTAGTATCTACATGATCCCCTACGATATGTAAATTCAGTTAAAAATGAGAACAAAGGCTTGAAATTAATTTATTTACGTACCTTGTCTTTAAAATTTTTTTCACTCTAAAGCCCACTAATCTATTATATATTAGCAGCATGTTTCTAAAAGCTTGGTTGCATTGTATTTTGGCTGAAATCTCAAATATTTCTGAGCGGATTTTCAAAATTTTGGTATCATTAGATTCGTATGAAAATGAGGTATTTAAAAATGTTGGTGAACGATTAAATTCCCATTTAAAAAAACCGAGTTAGTGGGTAAAAATCACATTTAAAAATTTTGAACGCCTCTGGAGAATTAAGTAATGCAATCATATTGCTCTTTTTATTTTTATAGTAACGTAGAACACAAACTAAAATATATTTTGGGCACCACAGGCAGCACTCTGGATTCAGAAATAGATTTTTTTTTAAATATATTTAATGTTTATCAAAAAGTGACCAAAATGGATGTATTGCATTCAAAATTTCCTCTAGATTCCAAAAATGTAAAAATATATAGGGTGTTCCATTTAAAAATCGAAAGTTGTGGGCATTTCCGGTCAAACCAGATGTGCACCAAACTTGATTTTTTATTGAAAAGATGGCATTTTAGTCGTGTAATAGGGCCTCCAAATTTCAATTTTCTATTCCAAATATTTTAGGAAATATCGGGGCGAGCGCAATTCGTGACTCACCCGGTATGTCTTCGAGAGAATCATTATTTTTTTCAACAGGATTATTTGAACTTACGAAGCTAAACTTTTTAAAGAAGGAATTTTTAATAGACGAATTGTACACCACTAGGCACACCAGAATTCTCATACGGTGCGAAAATCAACTTTCCGGGACAAATTTAGTTCTAATATTTTTTGCTTATTAGTAAATAACAAGTATAAGTATCATATCTACTAGAAGAATTTGAATAGCAATAAACTTGTTACTTTTATTAATAATTTGCTCCAAAATATTTATAATTCTATGTATTATCAAATGGATGGTTGCGGTCCACATAATACATGAGAAGTGTATGACGAATTAGTAACATCGTTCGAATTTAGGTGGTTTGGCAACCGAGGATCTTGGAGATGGCCAGCAAGGTCCCCTGATTTGATTCCCTTTTATTTTTACATTTGGGGTAATATCAAAAATATTGTATATACCACCCCTGCTACTACCAAAGAAGTTCTGGAGGACAGAGTACGGACTGCATTTCAGCAAATAAATTCACTGAGCCACTGTAAGTAAATTCCAGGATATAGGCTTGTCAACAGTGGAAAGCATTTTGAACAGTTGTTGCGTTAAATATTTGTATTCAATTTGTAAATTTTGTTCCAAAGTATTTGTTGTAATATAAAAGGTTCTCTTGTTTTTGATGTCATTATCTTGATAATAAATAAATATTTATCAATTATCTACATGATTATTCTCGTTTGTGATAAAAATGAAACAAGTTAGGTGACTTGTATTGACTACTAACAAACAGTGCGACTTTGCATGTACATTTTACAAAAATTCGTTCATAATAAAAAAAGAAAGAGAGATAGATATAGGGAATGCTAACAGCAATTGATGCAGAATTTAATACTCTATTAAGTTATGTGAAAATATACAGGGGGTTCCATTTGAAAAAAATGACTTTTTGGTGTTTGAACTAAAATGCTGTTCTTTATAGGATTTTGCAAACAGCAGAAAAAAAAACTATCTATGAGAACTGAAATAAAAAATATTTGTAAAATTATTGATTTACAATCTTTGCATTCTTTCGATAACCTGAATTCTAGCTATGCTAGCAATTAAAATTCTAAATTCAGTTTGTCTTTCTTATTGAACAATTCTCATTCTAACATTAGTTTCTACACAGTCCCCTACGGCTATGCAGAATAGCCGTATCCACATAATACCAGTATCCACATAACCCCCTACGGCTATGAAGATTCAGTTAAATTGAGAACAAAGGCCTAAAATGAATTTATTTACATACCTCGTCTTTTGAAAAATTCTTTAATTTAAATGGATTACATTTTCATGAAATCTATCATTCTGTTTTTTTGGAAATGCTTTGAAATGTTTTTGCCCTTATTCCGGGCTCATCAGAAAGGCACAAAGCCACGCACACGATGTACCATGCAAAAACCAAGACAATTACCAACTTTTTTGGCATTGTTTGACATTGACTAAATGAACAGATCCCAAGAAACGTCTGATACTCGCATTTTGTGAATAACCCTGTATAATGTTAATATTTTGTGTGTAGTATTCAAGTGTCTTGATTTTTGTCGAGACTATTTCAGAGACAGGCCCTAACATTCTAGATATAATTATATCACTTCACCTGTTATCAATGATCTGCATGTGCATGTCGTGCGTGGCACCTATGGCGTCGTTCAGGGCTTGCTTATCGGCCAAAATATCTATCAGAGCGTCAGGTATGACTACTTCTTCACTCATATTGGCGTTGGCTAACAATCTTCCTGCTGCATCTCCCACATTTTCCGCATAAGATACTTCCAGCGTACGAATTAAGGCAAAAATTGCCTGTGCTTCCTCCAAAAAAACATTAATCAAGTCATCTGAAATCAAATTGTTATTAATTCTATGTTCTATGACATTGCAATCAAGTATCTACATTGTAATATGTTAAGCTAACAAGGAGACCCTCCCTCTGCCTGGTATCAGACTTCAATGTTGAAGTCGTGTTGTTTGATTGCTGTTCAAATTCATCTTTACAACGTACAGTTGGAACAACGAATCTTGTCGTTCACGACATCAATTTATGTACAGTGTGGGCAACTAAGAATGGAGGCCGACCATATCTCAGAAACCAATCATCTCACAAGTTTAGGGAAAAAAATTACCTTGGGCAAAGTGACCTTGAAGAGTCGCTAGAAAATATTTTCGAGTTTCTGAAATGGCTGCTAGGTGGTGTAACAGCCACGACCGAGTAGGAAATTAGTTTTTTTTCTGTATTTTGCTCAATTAAGTGGCATTGAAAATATATGCAATATAATCCTAAAACAATTTCGAATCTTTTTAGTTTTCCTTTTTTTGTATCTTCAAGAATAAAGTGGTGGGTAAATGCCATTTTTTTAAATGTCGATTACTCCGATTAGTCTTCACAGGATTTAACAAACTTGGTCTCATTACAAAGTGTTTTTTTTTCAATCTAGCGAGGGCGCTTTACGCTTTTCATTTGATTATTACCGTCTCCGCTAGATGGCGTTATTTGACATGTTAATAAATATCTCGCTTTTTCTAAAAAAAAAAAATAATGAAATGGTGTGTTTATTTTCATACGGTAAAATAGAGAATTAAAAGCTTCAGATGTCAGTGAAAACAGCAACTCGATAACTTTTTTCTAACAATAGTTGCTAGCAAACAAATTTGAAATTATGAATTATTGTCCGATCTTGCCGACGGAATTTACAAAAGTAGCTGTTGAAGATAAGTAAGCTGTGAAAATGGCACAATGAAGAAGCAACCTATATGAAACATATTTAGTAGAATGGTCCAATAATTATAAATATTTCCATAACCAAAAATGCTGTCAAAACCACCCATTCGGTGAAAGAAGCCTTACTTTACTGATAACTCGTTAAACGTTGAAGATTTAAAAAAATTGTCCATCATAAAAAAGAAAGCTTGACTAATTTCCTGAGAAAAAGTCCTCTTGTAATTTTCTTGTATATGATTTTCGAGAAAATCGATATTATTTGAAATTTTTTACGCGCGGCCTATAGAAAATGTTGAATTGCTCGAAAACCAAACAAGCTATGAAGAAAAATTAAAATGGGTTTTAGAGGGGATATAAAATACTCTCTTGTGTTTCCATTTTTGATGGCTATTGATATAGCTCTTAGTATATAAAAATAACAATTTACCAAGTTACCTCTTGATTTTTTGCGCTTTTAAGTATTCACAGGCCCATAAAAAATAACTGACTAATATAAGTTATAAATGCATTATCTTTTAGTTCAAGGTAGTACTTCAATGCAGAAAAGGTTAGGAGTAAAAATATTCACAAATTTACCAGTATGTTGAAATTAAAATTCCTAAAAATAAAAAGTAGACCCAAACATCTTGAAAATTTGGCTCAATTTTTTTTTTTTTTTTTTGTTTATATATCATATAACTCTTGTTTCTAATCATGTAATAAATTGCATAAAAAATATCATAAAAAAATTGAATATGCAGCTTTTTGTGGATTTTTTTGGCTAACTTCTACATGCTGATAAATTTGTAAATGTGAATATTTTTATTCCTAACTTTTTCTGCATTGAAGTATACTCCCTTGACCTAAAATATGAAAAACTGCTGATAACTCGGAAAATATGCACGTTACAAAAAAATTGCACGAGGCCAAAGCTTTAAAGAATATGTTAACCTATAGGTCTGAATTTTTAAATTTCATGGCTTACGAGATTTTCCATTTTCCGATAAGGGTCATTTTTTCGACGATTTTTGCCTAATTTGCCTACACTATTAGTAAAAATAAAGACAGGATAAAATGCTTATAGAGATAAAGAAAATTACTTAAAGTGTGTCCAAAGTTCTGATTGGCCTCGTCCACTCGCTCGAAAAGTTCCAGTTCCATCCTCATCAGCTTCTTCCACTGGTCGTGTACGAGACCAGTAAATTCCTCGGTGAACACTGACAGCTCCGCCAGATATTCATCCTCTTCGATCTCTTCGTTATGGAATCGGCTCTGTAACCACTTGACTTTTCCTAGTATTTCCGAGTACTTCTCCATAAATTGTTCCATGTATTGTATGCTCTCTTGCTGGTTCTCCGTTTGCGCCGTTTCGATTACTTTGAGGAATTGATCGACCTCCTCTTTACGGATTGTGTAGTGCTTCTGGCCGACGTTGAAGATCTGTTTGCAGTGGTTGAGGAACTGTTCTTCGTATTCCACGTAGAACTCTTTCACTTCTTCTCCGATTTCCAAAAAGGCCTTCCCTGGAACCAACAAACTTTTAAAAACACTTTTTTTTAATATAGCTTTCGTCAAAAACACTAACAGACCTTTTTATTGATTTTGTTAAGTTTATAAAGTTATCATTAATTTATTTTTATCTGTACGATAAATATTGATCGAGATTTTTTTCGATATTATCGAGGAGGCTCATTTTTTATATTTTCAATTAAAAATACAAATATCAATTCCCAAAACCAAATCGCCACAATATGTAGACGATTACAGAAGAAAAGCACTCTGCAGTGTAGGGTACAAATATTACGCACACTTCTTTCTCGAACAAATGAAGGACATCGTGAAAGTACCAAACGGTACCAAACATCCATCAAGGGCAAATCAACATATGACCATATGTACACCGTCAGACGGATCCTGGAAGAAGAATGGTGAGAAGAAACAAAACTACACAGCATATTGTCTAAATGTTATTTGTGGCATTATCTTAATTGTTTTCCTTCTTCAATTCTTTGGGACTTGTTGCCACATGTATGTTAACATCTACGCCTGTGACGTTTACGTCAAAGGATCAGTTAGAGGTTGTTATTTTTAAAATAAACAACACAAATAAGTATAAAAACTTGAAATTAAATATTTCGCCGACGTTTCGGAAATCTAATCTGTTTCCTTTTTCAAGGCTTTTTTTGAAAAATCTTTTTTGCTGTGTATGACAAATACACAGCTCTAAGAATGTTTGTTATATTCAATATCCATAGATACTTACTATTTACATAGAACTGTTGATATAGTTAACAGTTTTTTAGTTTTTATACAATGAAATTCAGAGGTCTAAGATCTGCGAACACGCGTGGGAGAACGGACATAGAATAAACTGGGACTCGTCAAAAATTTTAACAAAAGAGGCGGATAGCAAGAAAAGAAAAATTAAAGAATCCGCGATAATATTATTGAATGAGGATAGTTGCGTGTCGAATTGTTCCGTAGATGTCTGTACAACTTGGCTGCCAATGTTAAAAGAAGAACTTCACAAACTTAACATTATATAAAAACTAAAAAACTGTTAACTATATCAACAGTTCTATGTAAATAGTAAGTATCTATGGATATTGAATATAATAAACATTCTTAGAGCTGTGTATTGGTCATACACAGCAAAAAAGATTTTTCAAAAAAAGCCTTGAAAAAGGAAACATTAGATTTCCGAAACGTCGGCGAAATATTTAATTTCAAGTTTTTATACTTATTTGTGTTGTTTATTTAAAAAAACCAACCTCTAACTGATCCTTTGACGTAAACGTCACAGGCGTAGAGGTTATTTACCAGTAACATACTGGTTAATTGTGATATATTTTGTAGATTCCGCTAGCACCGCTTAAAAAGAAAACATACATGTGGCAGGAAGTCCAAAAGAAATGAAGATGGAAAAAAACTACACAGCCTCAGGTGACATTCAAAAAGCATTTGATATCATAAGTCATGGTGGTATAGTCAACACCTTACACAACACGGGAATGCTGCCACTACCTAATAAACTGGATAATAAAAGCATACAGGAAAACACCGCAATACAATGGTTTAGAGAGACGACGGAAACTAATATGAAGAACACAGGAGTCAAAGAAAGATGTCCTCTAACCCCCCAACTAATTACCATGGTTCAGGTGCTACAAGGCATAAAGAAATTCGGTAAAAATGCGGAAAAGATAAGACCTCGTGCTTGAAGGCAGCCGACGATCACCAAGGAAGAGCAAGACATCTTCAAATTTCTACAAAGTCACAAGAGCTGTACTGTCTTTCATTGAGGAAAATTAACCACGATGAAGTCTGATTATAAAGACATACATGGCCATCGTACTGCCTACGATGACATTAGGAGTTGAAAATTCGGCAACATCTTTTGGACTTTTAGCCAAAAACGGGCCAAAACTGGTGCTTTAAAAAAACTGTTTCCACTTTTCGGTCAGGCGTCAGGTAGTTTAACATCGTTTTAAATCGGGAAAATGATTTTACTGTTGGAACCAGTTCACTATAGGCCTCTTTTAGGCATACTAATTTTCCTCCTTCGCCAGCCCCCCGGAACACTCAATTTTGGGGTGTTATTACTCAAAAATCATTTTTTTGCCAATATCTCGATTCTGAACGGTCCTACGAAAAATATGATGGTAATCAAAGTTAAAGGTAAGTAAATTCTGTGTTGAAATGGTTCAGACACCAGCAGGACGGATATACAGGGTATAATTAGTTTCATGTCATTAAAAAAACTGGTGGTAGGGAACGACAAGACAAGCTGAAAAACCTTATATAACATGGGGTGTAAAGCTCATAGTTTTGAAAAAAAAAATAAATAAAAATTTCCAAAATACTTAATAACATAGTTTGAGAACTGCTGGCATATTGGGGTAGGCTTTATTGCCTCGCGTCATCTCGCACATGATACTCTGACATCCGTGCAAATAAATATGCCGTCAAAGCAGTTAAAAGCGATCAACAGAGGACACCGCCATGTTTTTTGCTTCTTCGCGGCCAAATTATCTTATTACGCGTGCTATACTCTCCCTTGTAATATTCTCAAGTAATAATTTTTCAGTTTGTGTTCTTAATTGGTAAGTAAAGTACACACGACGCGACATACCCGTTCCTTGATTTTGTCTGTTGCTTCTGTTCTTTTTGAATTTTGTGCCACTTATGTTAAGATTTATTTTATTGACTTATCGTTCAAGTCGTTAGTACTTGGTTAGTTCTCGTTCGTGCGTTTTGCGTTACTTTTGGATTTTGGACCAAGTTTTTCTTTTTGTTTTCTTTATTGATAACGTTAATTCACAGTTTAGTGTGGTGTTTTAAAACGCAGATTATGGACATTATGGGAGATTACACTTATCCAGAGCTCGCTGACACTTTAGAACAATTGCTACAACGTATTTTAATGTGCATAGAACCCATAAAAAATGATCCTAACTGTCCAAATGTGTTGAACGGAGTGCGTATGTCCTTAGTTCGACGTGCCGAAATGTGTATGAGAGATGTCATCAAACAAGCTAAAGAAAATCATTACAAGTCCAGAATAGAACGAGCCAGTAACGGAGCAAAAGAGAGTTGGGCTATTATAAACGAACTTAGGGGTAAGAGCCAACCGCCTGTAACATCGTCTTTAAACCCCAATATTATAAATAACTACTACTGTTCAATCGCAGGCAATCTAATGGGAAACATAATTCCAACAAATGACCCCTTGAGCTACCTTGGAGAAATATACAATCATAAGACCTTATACCTATATAGCACAAACATCGACGAACTTAAAGAAATTATAAGCGGCATTAAAAATAAGAAGTCGTCTGGCCTCGACGAAATCTCTGTAAATATATTCCAAAATCTATCAAACTCGGCTCTTTATATATTAGCATCTCTAATAAACGAATCGTTTGAATCTGGAACATTTCCATCTTTTTTAAAAACTTCTGTAGTTATTCCACTCTATAAGGGCGGAGAGGTAAATAATCCATCCAACTTCCGACCCATCTCACTAATCCCCACATTAGCAAAAATTCTCGAAAAATTAGTTAAAAAAAGGGTTGTAGAATTTTTGTCCTCCTGCAACCTACTAAGTGATCAACAATTCGGATTTCAAAAGGAAAAAAGTACAAATGATGCAATGTTCTCATTTTTAAGTCAGATTTATACCGAAATCAATAACGGGGAGGCAGCAGCAGCAATTTTCTGCGACTTATCGAAAGCCTTTGATTGTGTCCAGCATGAAATATTGTTACGAAAGCTTGAGCATTATGGTTTTCGAGGTACTACCCTAAAGTGGTTTCAATCATACCTATCAAACCGTAGCCAAATAGTTAGAAATACAAATTATTCTGATAAACTAAATATAAAGTTTGGAGTACCCCAAGGTTCCGTTCTTGGCCCAATTCTTTTTTTATTATATATCAACGACCTGACAAAAATTAATATTGAAGGAAAATTCACTTTATTTGCTGACGACACCACCATACTGTGGCACAATAAAGATCAATCTGTCCTTCAGCAAACGGTGTCGGCCGATATAAATAAGGTCAAAGAGTGGTGTGACTCCAATTTGCTTTCATTCAACATTAACAAAACAAACATAACTACATTTCACTGCAATTTAACTGACATCTCCTTAGGTAACCATTTTCTTGAAAATAAACCCTGCTCAAAATTTCTTGGGCTAAATATTGACTGCAAGTTAAAATTCAACGAACACATTAAAATACTTAGTAACAAACTAGCATCCGGATCCTACGCTATCAGAGTGATCACAAATGAACTGGGTTATGCAGCTGCTAAGACTGCTTATTTTTCACTAATCGAATCACACTTAAGGTACGGCATTGCCTTCTGGGGCGCATGTAGTAAATATCTTTTACAAACAATATTGGTACTTCAAAAACGTGCTATTCGCTACCTGCACAAAACTATAATTCGTGAATCATGTAAGCCACTGTTCTTGACATATGGATTTCTCACTGTGATATCAATTTACATTCTAGAAACAGTTTGTTTAGTTCATAAGCATAAAAGTAATATTATAAATAATTCCTCCATACAATATGTAACTCGGCAAGTCAATAACGTTACTCTGCCAATTCCCAGATCCACTCTAGTCAAAGACATTGAGTCTTTGACTAGAGATTTACAATGGCTATAAGATGTTCAATCACTTACCAAATAATATTAAAGAAATGAGCTCAAATACAAATTTCAGAAAGGCGGTTAAAAGCCTTTTAATTGTTAAACCCTATTATAATTTAGACGAGTACTATAATGACACATTTTAATTAGGCATTTACTACCTTATCTTATCGTATTTTCTGACTTTTTACATTAACTATTATAATTATTGTATTAAAATTTATATGTAATCTATGTTTTGTATTTATATAATGTAGGTGCACTGTGTAAACTATATATGCTATGGACCTACGCTTATTTACTTTGTTAATGAGAAACTCTTTCTTCTGAACAATAAAGTATATTTTGATTTGATTTGATGGAGGTCATTTCGAACAATTTTTGTGAAACATTCAAAGCAATTCTTCAGTTATTGGGTGTTACCTATTGGGCATTAAAGGTATGATTATTATTAGTTATCGCTGTCTTGTTTTGATCTGTTTATTATTGTTTACATTGATTTTCATAGACCCATAGATTTATTAAAACCAACCTCTTTCCATAGACCCAAGACTCGATTTTTAGTTTTCGATACCTGATTGGGAAAAATTATGCGCTCAATTCGTCAAGAGATCTGATTTTTTCCGAACTTAAAATACACAACTATTTTCTGTTATCGTATCTCGGACGTCTAACTGTTCGTTTTTCAATTTCATAAAATAATTACTAATGTTTTAAGCTTTTAACACAATGTTACAAATGTTAATAAACCACCTTTAAATTTGATAAATTCTTCTAAATAAAAGCTACAATAACTTTGTTTCAAATTAAAAAACAAATGTAAACAAATCCCATTTAAACTCCTGGGGCCGTGCTATGCTTGCGTTGTGCCGAAAGAGAAGGAATTATTTACATTTTCATAATTAGTGGTATAAAAAGTTCGGTACAAGTAATCCCATCACAGTTTTTTATTATTTCTAATATTCGGAACTATAACATCCATTGACCCTGTTTCCTACCTTAACATTAAAATTGTAAACCTAGGTCAGTTTTTTCAAAGTGCCCCCTAGAGAAAAAAGTCATATAGGTTTTTTGTTTGTCTAGTCGGTCTCTATTACCAATCTTTTTTAATGACATGAAACTAATTATACCCTGTATTTTACCAATGAGGACGACTTGCATTTATTGCGAGAGGTTGTTGAGCAAAACCCTATGAAGACTAATCAAAATGCAAACAAGTAGTACAAATAGGACATACTACATGGTTCGAATTAATGGCTTTGCCTTAACTCTATTTTAGGGCGTAACAATATACCTAAACATATTGGGTTTACATCGCGTTGCCTTAAGTGTCTAATATTAATGCTAGGTACGTAAAAATGTGTTTCAACCATTTCGATCGAGAATTTACTTATCTTTAACTTTGATAACCTTTTTTTTTCGTAGAACCATTCAGAACCGAGATATTGGTAAAAACAATTATTTTTTGGCGATATTGCCCCAAAATTAGTGGTGTTCCCGGTGAGGGGGAAATATTGGTATGTCTAAAGGAGGCCTATAGTAAACTGGTTCCAACAGTGAAATCTTTTTCCCGATTTAAAACGGTATATACACATCCTGAACTCCCTGACGACTGACCTACTTCTCAAACTTGTAGTTTTTGTACCAAAGAATAGTATCTGTGAATATTACAAAATTTTCTCAATGTAACCCTCCCCCACCCAACAATCAAATACCGGTTATTATTAAAGAGGATAATTTTCCGCCAAATTAGAAATCTATGGCTTTTTTTATTTCCGAAATAGAGTCCCGACAAGTGGGGGAAAAAAGAGATTTTCCCCTTCCGGTGACTTTGAACGGTTCTATCACAGAAACGAAGTATCGTAGGGATGTCTGGTTTACGCCATTCAATTTCTCTGGTCTATTTGCGTATCTCTGAATTTTTTCATAATTTTATGGTCCCTTACCTTCAACGTCATTCGCGAACATATCGTCAAACAGTCGCCTCGTATTCAGATATTCCACGAAACTAACCGAGTGCAACTCGGCGTCCGCTATCTCCTTCTCAATAATGCCTCGTTTAGTGTTTTCTACTTCTTCCACTTTCATCAACTTCGTTAATTCGGATTGGAACATCTCGATGCCTTAAAAAGTAATGAAAGTGTTAATAGGAGGATGCATTAGTATCATAAGTTACAAGTTTGATTCTTTAATGTCTTGTGATCTATGAATTAGTTGGTCTCCTTTTGCTGTGTAACACGCCTGACAGCATCGCGTCATCTGTCACGGGTGTCTGTTATGGGCACGTTCTCACCAACAACGCTTTGGTAAGATCGGCTCAACGTTTTGAAGAGCATAGAACATGAAATTAATCCAGTATTTTTGTTGGTGTAGAATACGTTAAAAAAGGTTTACAGCTGTAAATCGAAAATATTGGCCTAAATTCGGTTTTTGGCCAATAACTCGAAAAATGAAAAGAACTAATTAATGAAATTGAGCTCAACGAAGCTTAAATGACAGAAGAAAGGTGACTATTGAATTATTAAATTTTTAAATATAAAAATGAATATACAGAGTGTCTCACAGGGAACTGAATCGATCGATATAGAGAAAAGTACACATCAGAAATTTTTGAAAATTTAGATAGTTACTATTGTAGGTGTAGCCAATCCAACTAAAATAATTAGAAGTATGGGGTACTTCCGGTTATACCGGAAGCCGATACCAACTTGCTTATTTTAAATGGAACACCCTATATATTTTCAACTTTACGAGCTGACAATAAAATTCTGAGTTCAGGCATGTAGCACATCCTATATCTAAACCCAGTAGTTTCGAAGATATTTGACATTTTATAAAAAATTTGACAGGTGCAACGGTTTGCAAGAACCGTTATAACTTTTTCTGTGTAGGACATCCTCATTTGCTCTTTGGCACGGAGAACTACGTTCTACAACTGAAATAAATTCAATAATATCATACCAAGTGTCCCGTTTATCGCGTTACACTTTGTCAACTTCAAACCGCGAAAACTTGTTTAGGTCAAATGGAACACCCTGTATTTTTTTGCGTCAAGTTGTGTAAAATTAAATTCCCTTTTTCTGATATTAGCATGGAGGGGTTAAAGTTTTCAATTTTTTAAAACATTTGCGATTTTATTAGAAATTCAGGAATTGTTGTAATCATTTCATCAAAATAGCCATGATACAATTAGTCATTATCTTATGTCAAAAAATGCCAGCACGTTTAAATTACACCCACGAAGACTTTTTAAATTTGTTTATTATTTATGGAGAATGTGATAAGGTAATATCAAGAACTTGCAGCACATTTGCAACTCGATATCCACAAAAACGGAAAATAACACTAACACTGTAACATGCGTATTAATCGAATTGAAGATGTGGCATGAACTAAAATAGCAGAAATAAGATCAATTTAAAACATGATTCCATTCTAATTTAATAATTGCTCAAAATTCCGCCCTCGAACCTCGACACATTTTTCGCACCTTCGGATTAGTTCCTCATGGGTAGCTCTACTAATTGAATCCTGTGATATGTTTTGAAATGCATTTCTTGCTCCCTGCATACAATCTTCAATGGTTGTTAATAGGCTCTCATACACTTTATTTTTAATAGTTCCCCAAATAAAATAATCCAGAACTGATAAGTCGGGCGAGCGAGGAGGCCATAAGACAGGTCCATTATTGGCAATCCATTGATCATAAAAAGTTTCTTGTAAATAATGATTAATTAAATGTGCGTTATGTGGGGGAGCACCGTCCTGTGATAAAAAATGTTTCTATGTTCGGCGAGAGGTAAATTTTCTAAATAGTTACTATTCAGATTTTGCAAGATATTCAGATATCTTTCACCAAAAAAAAAAAACAACAAAAATTGACCTATACATATTAGCAGAAGAGAAAATTTAATTTACCGTTTAAATTATCCTGATAAAATTGTAATGCCACCACTCTATCGTTTCTTATGGCACAGTAAACATTGAACTGCCAACTTTCCTGAAAGTTTCGCTCTCTGATCTGAGCATATGAGGATTTGAGTCACTCCAATACTGCGAATTGTGTCTATTAAAAAGTCCATTTTTAGTAAATTTTGCTTCACATGTCCATATAATATTTCCCAAATAAGAATCGTCACCCTCAGACCTTATTAGAATAAACTCACATAAATTCTGTCTTCTTAGGAAATCTGTTTCTTTTAATCCTTGAACCATATGGAATGAGAACGGGTGAAACTTATGTTTTAATAAGATTCTGTGAATTGAATCCTTGCATAGTCCCGATTCCAGAGCAGCTTGTTTTAATGACATCCTTGGAAAGACATGAAAATATCCCAGAATGACTATTTCAATGTTTTCGTCAACAACAATAGGCTGTCTTCTTTGCATTTTTGCCTTGACAGAGCCATAATTTTTAAAATTTTCCAGTATGCGTTTTACAGTGTTTGGTGACGGTTTCCGTTTTTCTGGATATCGAGTAGCAAATGTGCTGTAAATTCTTGATATTACCTTATCACATTCTCCATAAATAATAAACAAATTTAAAAAGTCTTCGTGGGTGTAATTCAAACGTGCTGGTATTTTTTGACATAAGATAATGACCGGTTGTTTCTAATCATGGCTATTTTGATGAAATGATTACAATTCATAAATTTCTAATAAAATCGCAAATATTTCAAAAAGTTGAAAACTTTAACCCCTCAATGCTAATACCAGAAAAAAGGGAATTCAATTTTACACATTTTTACGTAAAAAAATACAGGGTGTTCCATTTGATCTAAACATGTTTGAAGTTGACAAATGTAACGCGAAAAACGGAACACTTGGTATGATATTATTGAATTTATTTCAGTAGTAGAACATAGTTCTCCTTGTGTTCTTTCTCCGTGCCAAAGAGCAAATGAGGATGTCCTACACAGAAAAAGTTATAGCGGTTCTTGCAAACCGTTGCACCTGTCAAATTTTTTATAAAATGTCAAATATGTTCGAAACTACTGGGTTTAGATATAGGGTGTGCTACATGCCTGAACTCAGAATTTTATTGTCATCTCGAAAATTCGAAAATATATAGGGTGTTCCATTTAAAATAAGCAAGTTGGTATCGACTTCCGGTATAACCGGAAGTACCTCATGCTTCTAATTATTTTAGTTGGATTGGCCACACCGACATTAGTAACTATCTAAATTTTCAAAAATTTCTGATGCGTACTTTTCTCTATATCGATCGATTCAGTTCCCGGTGAGACACCCTGTAGATAGAAATAGTATATATATATATATATATACAGCGGGAATACAAAGAGAGATATCTGATGAAATCGGTAAAAGTTCTACCATTTCTACAATTTTTAAGATAAAAACCTGGAACTTTTATATATTACTCTTGAAGTAATATATAAAAAGATCCGATGAGTGGCTAAAATCTCAAAAATTTATTTTTGAAGATGTTCACTTCGAAAATTTCAAAATCTTGAGAAAGTGATAACATTGGATATGTAAAGCTAACTTTAACCACCTATTGCTTTGGTTTAAATCGCTTTATTAGATTTATGTAGGTGCGGTTTTTAAAGCTTGAAATGTGTACTTCAAGATGCTTCAAGGGGATTTACCTTAAAAATAAAATGAACCCTCTTTATTTTACGAGAATTAAAGAAAAACATTTTTTTACTCCAAAATTCGTGAAACTAGGGGTAAAATAAACGTTAATAGCTTTTATTAAAACATTTATTTGGCATACCTATCCATCGGATCTTTTTATTCATTACTTCAAGAGTAACATGTGAAAGTTTCAGATTTTTATATTAAAGATTGTAGTAATGATAGAGCTTTTACCGATTTCATCGGAAATCTCTGTGTTCCGGCTTCATATACAGGGTTGGGCAAATGTGTGGAAACACTTGATTTCTGGCTAAACTATAAGTGCGATTGAAAAATACCCTTAACAAAAGTTTTTGTAGTATTTTTATTCTATTCAGTGATGTACTTTGATTTTCAACAGCTATCCTATTTTTCGAGATGTGACGTCATCGACAGTTTTTTGAAATGGATAACCCTGTATATTTTTACATTTTCAGATAGACAATTTTTCATCAATTATAGTGATATAGGGTTTGGTGGGTGTGCGGCTTGTGGTTTTTTAAATATTAAATAAAATAATAAAATAAAGTGTAATAAATATTTATTAGTTAATGATAATTAAATTTCTTATTACAAAATATTGAGCACTTTAATATTGAGAAACGAAGAAAATATTCATAATAAATGTTCAAATTGGAAACCTTCAGCAGCCTGATAATATCCTATTCGATCAACGAAAGCTCTTAAAGAGTTTTGAATAGCATGCTGTGATATTTCTTGAACAGCCATCCTAATTCGATCTTCCAACTCTTCTAACGACTGAGGCTTGGTCCTATAGACAACGGATTTTAAATGACCCCAAAGAAAATAGTCTAAAGGACTTAAATCTGGCGATCGCGGTGGCCATTCAATATGTCCTCTTCGACCTACCCATCTCTGTGGAAATATTTCATTAAGGTATTGACGCACGTCAACTCCATAATGAGGCGGAGCTCCATCTTGCTGATACCAAATTTCATCTGAGAGTCGTTCAGAATTTGCCTGGTTTGGAAATAAACGATTTAATACTGGAATAATTTGCTCGCGTAAAAGTTGTAAATAAAGATTGGAGTTCAAATTTTCTCTAAGAAAGAATGGTCCGATGATGTGTCCTCTGATTATCCCCGCCCATACATTTAATTTTTGAGGGTATTGGGTGTGACTTTCTTCCATCCAATGAGGATTCTGATCAGCCCAGTAGCGACAGTTATGTCGATTTACAAAACCACTCAGGCAAAATGTCGCTTCATCGGAAAAGACTATATTAATGAAAAAGTTACCATTAATTTCAATTGTATCCATCATTTCCTGACAAAACTGCATCCTTCTATCAGGATCATCTTCATTTAATTCTTGTACTAAATGTACTTTATACGGATGAAATTTATTTTTGGACAATATCCTTCTTACTGATCTCTCGCTAATATTGTGATGTAAGGCTAGTTTTGGTACTGAAGTTTTTGGTTCTTCTTGTAGGGTAAGAAGAACATCAAGTGAAATATCTTCATTTGTAGCCGATTTACTTCGACCGGATTTTGGCCGATTTTTAACACTTCCCGTTTCGTGAAACTTTTGCACAACCTTTGAAACTGTTGATTTTGAAATATGAGAATTTCTATCAAGGAATGTTACATTAAAAATGTCGCATGCATCTTGTAGAGATCTCTGCTTGTCTCCAAAACCAACCATCATTAACAACGTAATTATTTCACGTTCAGTTAGTTCAGCCATAATTAAAAAACAATGTTAATATTTCACACCGAAACTCTCTAACAGTATTGACTGCAATTGACAGTAATACGAATGATTTGAGTTCGGTTAAAGAAAGTTTGCAAAAAGCATGGCAAGAAAAAAACGAATATTTTTTTATCAGATAGTCCTGTTGACAATAATTAAAATGTAAACAGCAATGTCTTTGCTTTACTATTTTATTTAATATTTAAAAAACCACAAGCCACACACCCACCAAACCCTATATCACTATAATTGATGAAAAATTGTCTATCTGAAAATGTAAAAATATACAGGATTATCCATTTAAAAAAACTGTCGATGACGTCACATCTCGAAAAATAGGATAGCTGTTGAAAATCAAAGTACAGCACTGAATAGAATAAAAATACTACAAAAACTTTTGTTAAGGCTATTTTTTAATCGCACTTATAGTTTAGCCAGAAATCAGGTGTTTCCACACATTTGCCCAACCCTGTATGTACTTTTACTACATACAATCATTTTATATTTGAAAATATGATAATCCAATAGCCACATGTTTCTTCTTTCATTTAAGCTTTGTTGAGCTCAATTTCATTAATTAGTTTAAAAGTTACAACAAATTTAGCGTAGCGCATCCGAGACCACGGACGCTTCGCGAGCCGTTGTGTCGCCACGTTTCATTCTCGTGCGTTAAACAATAAAATCTGGAGCCTACATTTTTGATCGTACAAAAAACCTCATATACGTTTTTGATGTGAAATTTCCTCCTCTATCGCCTAGTGCTATTAGTTTTTTTTAATACATATTTTTTATTTTTCGAGTTATTGGCCAAAAATCGAATTTCGGCCAATATTTTCGATTTTTTAGGGGTCGCCGGCACTTTACAGCTGTACACTATTTTTTATAGTATTCTACACCAACAAAAATACTTATTCTGAAAAATTCAGCCATATAACATTTAGTGACCGGTTTTTATCAATTTCTGTCTCCGACAACCATATACAGACACATTTCTTATGCACCCTGCTTACCTTCTTCCCGTTCGAAATCGGCCAGTTTTATATACTCATAATAAATCACTTTAGGAAGGAAAGCGGCAATGAAGATTCGAAAATTCGGCTCTTCAGCACACGGATTGCGTGCCAAGTTAAGCGATGACAAACTGGAAAATTTCCTGAGGTAATAGACGTTTTGCCATTCCCTTATTCGATTCTTTCCTATGCTCAACACCGTGAGCTTCTTCTGGTTGTCCATATTCTCGATCGTCTCTATGATGTTTTCGTAGAAGCTAAGCTTCTTTAAATTCACGAGCGCGTCCAGATTTTCAATTTTGCTGATCTTGTTAAAGGACAAGTCCAGCTCTTTCAGGGTCACCAGGGTATCTAAATTCTCTATTTTTGATATGACGTTGTTGTTCAGTTGGAGCTTGGTCAATGACGAGAGGACCCATAGGTGGTCAATTTTCAATATTTGCAAAAATTCGAGTCTTATCTCATCAAGCTCGTCTAGCGGGATGCCTTCCTGCCTCACCAGTCGCCCCACTTCGCCTAAGGATAACAAAATACCTTTAATACACTTTATCCTATCATTTATAAATACGTGTAAAAATTATTTTGGGGGAATTTAGTCTTGAAGTGCATAATCTTTTGTTCAAAAAACTTATAATCAATTATTAAGAACCGCAGCCTAAGGAAGCACATTCAGATTTCCCATCCAAGTCTCTTTCAAGGAATACATCCTGACTGTATTTTTACTCTGTGTGGAAATAATTGATCATTAGAATTTTAATAATATTTGAAAATGTCCTAAAAAAAATTGAAATGTTTGCTTCTAGCATATACGCCGAAAATAAAATTTCTGAACTCTTATTAGCTTTCCTTACTTATTTTCCCTTTTTACCCCCACCCCTATTCCTTCAACGGAATCGTCTCAATCAGACATCATTTAATATACATACGTGTAATGATATCCGATCAGTATTATTTTATCAACCCCTTCAGAGATAAGAGTGGGGGTGTTGGAGGGGTTGAAAAATGTTATAAAAATCTGAGGCCTTGGCTGCTAATATACGATTCAAATGTATTGACTTCTCACTTTAACGGCGAAACGGAGGAACGGATAAAATTGAAAAAATTATGTGTTCATTATGTGTCTATTCTAAATCATTCACTGAAATTTGAATAATGTACATTGGACAGTTTTGAATTTCTGCTAAGTTGTATTGAAAAATGCTTTCTAATTCTTTGGGACTTCCTGCCACATGTATTTTTTTTCTTTTTAACCGGTTCTCGGGGGAATCTACAAAATGTCACAACTAACTAGTATGTTACTGGGAAATAACCTCTACGCCTGTGACTTTTACGTCAAAGGATCAGTTAGAGATTGCTTTTTATTAACAAATAACACAAGTATAAAAACTTGAAAATAAATATTTCGTCGACGTTTCGGAAATCTAATCTGTTTCCTTTTTTTAAGGCTTTTTTTGAAAAATCTTTTTTGCTCTATGTGATAAATAGCTCTAAGAATGTTTGTTATATTCAATATCCATCGATACTTACTGTTGATATAGTTAACAGTTTTTAAATTTTTTATACAATGTTAAGTTTCTGTAAAGAATCAGCGATAAAATTATTGAATGAGGATATATGCGTGTCGAATTGTTCCGTAGATGTCTGTACAACCTAGTTGCCAATGTTAAAAGAAGAACTTCACAAACTTAACATTGTATAAAAATTTAAAACAACTGGTAAGTATATCAACAGTTCTATGTAAATAGTAAGTATCTATGGATATTGAATATAACAAACATTCTTAAAGCTGTGTATTTATCATATACAGCGAAAAAGATTTATCAAAAATAGCTTTGAAAAGGGAAAAAGATTAGATTTCCGAAACATCAGCGAAATATTTAATTTGAAGTTTTTATATTTATTTGTGTTATTTATTTAAAAAAAGCAATCTCTAACTGATCCTTTGACGAAAAAGTTGCAGGCGTAGAGGTTATTTACCTGTAACATACTGTTTAATTGTGATATTTTATAGATTTCCCGAGCACCGCTTAAAAAGAAAAAAATGCATGTGGCAGGAAGTGTCAAAGAATTGGAAAAAAATTAAGATAATAGAGATATATTGTAACTTCGGTTTATAGATCCTTTAATAAAAGTTTCCCTTAATTTGACACGTACGCATGCGCATTTAAAATATCGTTAAGCATTTTCTTTTAATAAAATTAACTTAAATACGAGCAAAGTTTTCCTTTATTTAAAGCCCCTTAATTTTGACACATTTAAGAACTTTTTATCAATTTAACGTCGAAACTTGCATCAGACGAATATTCTAACCTATACGACGTGATACGCGAGTGCCAGTTTATGCAGTGTGCATCTGATTTTGATCTAGTAGTCAAATAATTATAAAGATTTCCATAACAAAAAATGTTATTTGAGAAAAATAACTGACTGTAATATAAGTTTAGTTCAAGGTAGTACTTCAATGCAGAGAAAATTAGGAATAAAAATATTCACATTTACAAATTTAGCAGTAGGGGTGTTTTTTTTGGGGGGTTGCGCGGCACCCTCAAAACTGATTTTTGTGATTTTGTGATGTTTAATCCTCGCACTAACAGTTACAGAAGGAAAATCTCAGAAAACATTTTTGCGAGCTTCTGGTGTATTTTTCCCCTTATCCACTTGACTATAGGTACTTACTCAACGTGTAAATTGTTACTTTTGTTGGCGATATTCGCAAAGCATTTCGCAATCGCGTCTTATATCCTGTCTTTGAAAATGAAAATTAACTTTTATTTCATCATCAGTCATGTTATTTAAATCGAAGTTCACAGGGTCTACAGTAATTTGTTCATACTCTTCGATTTAATAGAGAGTTATTGCAAAACGAAAAGGGGCTGACTTTATTAAAAGAAACTTTACATAAAGTATCCTCTGTTCCAATTTATCATCCATTTTTAAAGTGAGTTATTGCCACGGTGTTCTCCTCATACCTTATGTTGATACTTTATTTTGACAATTATCCCTAACCTAGAAAATCCAAGTTGGGCATTGCCGGTATTATTATCATTTGTTCGAGTTTAAAATGAATATGGAAGAACAATTAGAAGTAGCCATCCTAGCTGGTGTTAATGATGAAGAAATTGAAATGTTACTTCTACATAACATAATTGATATTTATATCGGTAATGAACAAATTAACGCTGTAGACCCCGTGAACTTCGATTTAAATAATGACTGACGATGAAACAGAAGTTAATTTTCATTTTCAAAGATGGGATATAATATACGATTGCGAAATTACGTCGTCCTCATATTTCAATCTCACACGTTTTTTATCTTTTTCTTGTGCCATTATCGCCAACACATGTAAAAATTTACACGTTGAATAAGTAGATCAAAACATTGCATACACTGGCACTGTCTCTCGCGTATCATGTTGTATAGGTTAGAATATTCCCTAGGGAATTTTCGTCTGATGCAAATTTCGACGTTAAATTGACAAAAAGTTCCTAAATGTGTCAAAATTAAGGTGCTTTAAATAAAGAAAAGCATTGCCCGTATTTATGTTAAATACGAGATGCCTGTATTTTATTAAAAGAAAATATTTAACAATATTTTCAATGCGTATGCGTACATGTCAAATTAAGGGAAACTTTTATTAAAGGATCTGTAAACCGAAGTTGCAATATCTCTCTATTATTATTTACAATGAAATTTTGTGCTTACCCTTTGAGAACATGTGGTATATACTTTGCTGAATCAAGGCATTATCAATAACTTTAGGTTCTCTTGCTTTACAAGGATCCGTCGAAGCCATTTTTTACATCGACACTTTTATTTGTCAAAATCGCGCGGAAAGATAGAGAAACGGCTTGAATGTTTGATCAAATAATTTTTCTGGTTACCAGAGCAACTGTCGCTATGCATAGTTAAAACTAAATAACTTCTTGTAGTACAGGAGCAAGCAGCTAGAAACATGAGTAATCCTTTGCCTTATAGTGGAGTCAAATTGGATTGTCACTTCGGAAAAATTCCCCGAACGATGATTTTTGTTGGAACGTGTTCAAAATGCCACCGCGAGAAATTGTGTGGAAAATGTTTTATTAAATAACAGGTGCAGATTTTTTATCGCATAAAATGTTAAATAAATGATCAAAGAGTTAACCGATCGAAGAGGCGCTTGATTTGGCGTAAGAGGATAATAAATTCGACAAAATGACACCAATTTCAAGTGGTTGGGGTATGTCATAATTTCTAACTTTTTTCTTTGAGCTTTCACATGGAATTTTACCGAAATTCTTATATTTCCTCACTTGAAGATATTTCACAAATACCTTTCAGTTGGGGGGTCTGTATATAAAGTAGACTTTTAAATAATCCCCTCTACAAGAATACGTTGATAGGAAACAGTATAGTGTTTACGAAGACAGTTGAAACTGGTCACTGTTAAAGCACAGAACCGTGCGCACTTAACTTGATATTTTGTCCTATGTATTTAACAATGGTATCGAGAATCGAATAGTATTTGGAACTGTGCAGGCGAGTCCGAGGCTGGCAATGTAATCAGCCTGAATGGACCATTTACGACTGCACTGGTTTAAAGATAATAAAACGGGCAGGCCGACTAGCATAAAAAAAACTTGTAAATCGTTTCTCAGCAGTCAATGTGGACTTGTGAGATGTACTGTCATTGGCCTGGGTTTGAAGACGGGTGGCGACGATTGGCTGGGACCGGGGTATTCCTCAGTCCGATTGGTCGGTCGGTGTTTGAGTTGTATCAGTTATTAGTCAACGTGGACTCGATGTTTCTCCAGTGCAGTGCGAAAAGTGGTTTTCAGAACAGATTTACACCAAATATTCCGCCTAATTCGGTAATTGTGTTAGATAATGCTTCTTATCACTCGCGAATATTAAATAAAATACCAAACACCAGTACAAGGAAGACATTTTAAAATTCATGAGAGAAAAAAATATGGAAATTCCTATAAAAGTTCCAATAAAGCGCGAATTACTGAAATGAATAAAAGAACAGAATTTCAAAAGGGAATATGTTATTGATAACTTATCCAATATGGTCATACACTTTTGCGGTTACCTCCGTACTATGCATATTAAATCCCAAAAGATCGTTTGCGAAAATGTAACGACTCTACAAGGTTAAGCTCGGTAGTAGTTGATCATATAAGAGAAGTAATAAATGACCTCGACAATACTGATTTATGGAAAAATTGCGTTAAGCATGTAATTAAAAAAGAAAATCAATATCCAACACTACCCCCCATTGCGCTGATTATGATTCAACCGGATAATGATTGCTCTTCAGAAAGCGAAGATTCGGACGCATCAACTTTTAGCATCTAACTTTTTTAATATATATTTCCAGAACAAAATATTTAGCTGTTATATTAGGTAGGAAGTTTACTTTTTTTATTGTTACATTTCTTGGAATATATTTTATTTCGTTGACAAGAAATTTTAATTTAAGTTACGTTATGTTTTATCCATACAAGAATTTATTTTTGTTGTACTAATTCTTTGCTTTGGTTAAGAAACTTACATTTTTATTTTTATTTTAGAAGAAACTTAAATTTTATTTTTACTATTTAACATCCTTGCCCCTCGCCAATCTAACCTGTCCCATTCCCTGGCAAGGATATGTTCATACCTTCTCGGTGTTCCTTGCTGAGCAATAACATATTTCAATATAGTATGGGATAACTTTAAAACTAAACCCAACACATTTAAATATTTAGACTTTATATCTAAAACTGATAATACTTCAAAAATATGTTATTGGATAAATGAACAAAAATAGCCTATCTAATAAACAAAAGATAATAAAAATTAATACAATTTTCAAAAAATTATAACATTTTCTTATGACAAGCATTTCTGTTTAATAAAGAGTATAATAAAGAGTTTCCGACTGTTTTGCCGGCGTTTAGTTTTTATACGATTTCAATTGTGCTCGTATACACTATATATTTAATTTTCAACAGAGTATATCGATACCTGTCTAAACCAGTTTACATGCAAGAAACTTTTGGTTGTTACTGACCCTTGTAATAATAGATTCCATCTGTATTAATACGCCGCAGTCTTTTGTCTTATTATTATTAACATTATTATTATAAAGAAAACTATTATTATTATTATTATTGAATGGGGTTCGTTGTAGTTAAATTCATTACCAACATAATCGCAACTTTGGCGAATGAGTTGGAGAGAAACTTGATTTAAAATGTTCTAAATTTCGATCGTATTGTTATCTCAATCAATATCGTCAACATTGCCAGCATTGAAGATCTCCGCTAGCACCCATGTACGTCGTTTATTGATCCCCGTGTAACGATACACTAAAAACATATCACCCGAGCCGTAACTCCCGTAATAAAGGCAGTTTATTCCGTCCACGTTGCCACTTGAACGTAATAATTGTTTTATATTAAATGTATAATCAATAACGCGGGCGCACCGAATTAAATTGCCTCATTAATTCTTCCACGTATCCGCTGCGATACGTCGCCTCCCATTGCTGTCGTCCCTGTGACATAAACAGGACGCGCGCGGTGTGATATCGACAGGGGGGTGGATTCCGTCCTGGCAGACGCTCTCCGACCAACCCCAACTGGATACAAGTGGCGGGATAGTGTTTTTATTTATGAAATATGGGCGTGCGGCTCGCTCCACAAGATCCTCAAATATAGCGAGTAAGCGGCGTTTATCGGAGGTGTATCTTTTTAGAGAAGTACGGGCATAAGTTTAGAACGTCCTGAATTGGCGAAAAATGTGTTTTTAGATCATCTCGTCACTCGTATACAGGGTGATTCACGTAGGCCATTCATTAGAAGTTTTTCAACTTGCAGTTGGATTAGAAACTTGAAATTTGGTATGCGGCCATAATCGATCATGCCCGTTCTATCTAAAATATTTTCAGTTCTCCAACTATACAGGGTGTGCCAATAATTGGTACCAACTTTCTTATTTTAAATGGAAACCTATATTTTTCTTTACATGGTTCGATTGGTCTTCTAATTCTGAGTTTAGAGAACTTAAGTTACGGTAACTTATTTACTACAATTTTTGACATATGTCCAATTTTTTGAAATAAATTGCCGCTGTAGTAGTTCACGAACAAATTTGTATCTCGCAAACCTTTCAAAATTATGAAACCAAATTTGTGAAGCAGTTAGCTGGAAGTCCAGGCTAACTTTTGATGTCCCATCGGTGGTCCCATTTTGTACCATATGGGCGCAGTCGATTTTCAAATGTCGCAATCAAAAATTGTCAAAAAGTCAATTTTTTCAAATGGCACCTACTATTTTTTTTCACACCATTCGAAAGAAAATTGAATTTTAGGGTGAGTTACTTAAGCATTCCCTATACCTAACTTCACCCCATATCGAGTTATTCAATAAAAATCAAGAAATACCTTATCTTGCCGAGAGATTCCTTACTTCATCAAGTATGCCATGGAAACAAAAGACAGTTGTAATAATTTTTAAAGAAAAATATGGATTCTTATTTAATTACACACAACACCAACAAATTATTATTAACGAACAAGAACAATGTTGACGAAATTCTGACGTAAATGTTCAATGTGACCACCATATTTTTGTTCAAATATTCTATTATCCTACTTTCAACAGATTGCGTAGCACATCTTTGCGCCTACCATTTCTGACGCCAGAAATCAATGCAAAATTGAATTTTAGGGTCACTTTTATTAACATTGTGTATGTCTATCTACAGTCGTTTTTGAGTTATTGGAATTTTTTTTAAAAAATATTGTTTTTTTTTCTCAAGGATAGTAGGCTTTGGAAACAATCATTTCATTTTAATTTTTATTCAAAAATCGTATTGCGATAATAAATAATAACAACAAAATAACAACAAATAAAAAGATTAACAAAATAATTATTTCAATACAAATGCACAATGTGTGCACCGTTTTCACTGACAGAATTTCGTCAACATTGTTCTTGTTCGTAAATAATAATTTGTTGGTGTTGTGTGTAATTAAATAAGAATCCATATTTTTCTTTAAAAATTATTACAACTGTCTTTTGTTTCCATGGCATAGTTGATGAAGTAAGAAATCTCTCGGCAAGATAAGGTATTTCTTGATTTTTATTGAATAACTCGATATGGGGTTAGGTATAGGGAATGCTTAAGTAACTCACCCTAAAATTCAATTTTCTTTCGAATGTTGTTAAAAAAATTGTAGGTGCCATTTGAAAAAATTGACTTTTTGACAATTTTTGATTGCGACATTTGAAAATCGCCCAAATGGTACAAAATGGGACCACCGATGGGACATCAAAAGTTAGCCTGGACTTCCAGCTAACTGATTCACAAATTTGGTTTCATAATTTTGAAAGGTTTGCGAGATACAAATTTGTTCGTGATGAACTACTACAGCGGCAATTTTTTTCAAAAAATTGGACATGTCAAAAATTGTAATAGATAACTTAACATAACTTGGGTTCTCTAAACTCAAAATTAGAAGACCAATCGAACCATGTAAAGAAAAATATAGGTTTCCATTTAAAATAAGAAAGTTGGTACCAATTTTTGGCACAACCTGTATAGTAGGAGGATTGGAAATATTTTAGATAGAACGGGCATGATCGATTATGGCTACATACCAAATTTTAAGTTTCTAATCCAACTGCAAGTTGAAAAACTTCTATTGAATGGCCTACGTGAATCACCCTGTATAGTTGACTACATAAATAATGCACATAAAAAACCTCAAACTTTTGCCGCTTACGTATACATGGAATAACATTGTTCTCATGAAAAGTATGTTCTGGCACGATGAAAACAAGAAATTAATGGAAAAACACCTGTATAAATTATAATTTTAAATTATTTTTATATATTTACCCGACTCCCTCCTACCGAAAATATTTTAGGATGTAACGGTTTACAGCAAGTATGTAGACAGTCGAACTTAATATTGTCAGTGAATCATGGAATATCGAAATCCTCAATGCTCCACAAACATATAAGATAATGTAAGATATTATTCCTATCTTGACACATTGTCGCTGTATCGAAATTTATAAAAAATCCAAAAAATATTCAATACTTTATCGATTTTTTTGAAACTTTGGAAATATCTTCTTGGGCCCATAAGTCGAAAAGTTAAGAGATTCTTTTTTGTCGGTCGAACCTCCGACATTGTTAAATAAACAAATTAAGTTAACAATTGAATAACTTCTTGAATAAATATTCAAAATGGTTGATATTTTTTTAGGTGGGTTTTAGGGGTCCCTGATTACATATATATATTTAAAAATTCCTAAAAAGTATTTTTTATTAGCAAAAAATTTATTAAGATACAAAAATCTGCGCACATTTCCAAATAAACGATGATATTTACGAAGTATAATATATTAATCATCATATATATCAGGCATATATTTATTTAAATCTTATAGATACGTCGTATGTAGGTATACACCAAAAATAGAATTTCACATATACCACATATTCTGGAAAATATATTAAAGAGTTTTTTCGTTGGAAAAGTGAACTTAAATAATTAAAAAACTCAACGTGATTTTGGATTATAACAACAACAAATGATAAAAATCTGCTAGTAATTAAGAATACTCGAGGGTGCGTTAATTAGAAACATTTTGTTTCACTCAAAAAATCGAATCCGTTTTCCAGAAATTAAAAAAAACAGAGCGGTTTTCCAGCTGTACGCTGGCGCTGGTAGGATGGGTGCTTATGAGGGGTCGCATTTGAAAACAATTACACGTATTAGATGCGTTTCTAATTATTCAATAGATTTTTGTACTAGTTGGTTGCCCATCCTTAGAGACGAAGTAAGTAAAAATAAGATAAATATAATTTAAAGTCTCACGCGACTATGGAAATACATAAACAAAGAGCTGTCATGGTTGACGACCAAAAAAGTCTTGAGAACGGAAGTAGATTCTCTTCCGACACGTAACTACCTATAGCTTTGATTTTCAGTTTTTAATTTATAACATTGTTCTAGTTTATATATTTTTAGGTGTGAGACTTTTTGAAACAGTCAAGTACTCAAGAACCAACCTCTGTCTGATGCGTTTGGCGCAGAGGTTTTTTCATTAAAATTTTTAAATATTTTTCAGTGGCAAAATACCCAATAAAAAGTAAGAAAATTACACGTATTGGCTCCAAACAAAAACAGTCGAAAAGTACGTTTATTAGCTTAACTTTGCACTTTATTTCATTCAAAAATTCTGAACCGTTTTCCAGAAATTCGAAAAAAACGGAGCGATTTTCCGGCCGTACGCTCGCGGAGTAGATGCTTATTAGTAACGGCCTTTGAATACAATAAATGATTTTGACTCCAAACTAATAACATTTGAAACGTACGTTAAGCATGGTCATATTTAACATTTTGTGATATTAAAAAATTCGGTTTCTCTGAGAGTTATCATTTTTTTAGAATGGCATATTTACAAAAATATTTAAAATAATGGATATTTCGGCCATTTTGACTTTTCCATGTTAAATTATTAATTCGCGACCTACCCAGTTAGCACCAAAACATCCACAAAACGTCCAGATGTCCGTTGATGACATTCAGGACGGACGAAGGATATCCATTTTAGGTCGTCAGACGTATGGTGGACGTTCATAGGAGGTACCGTGTTATAAATTTGGACTTCCGCTGAACTTCCGATTTCGGGTCATTATAGGTTCAGATGAAGACGTTCAGTGGACACACATAGGCTTTTCAATTCAGACCTTTATAGTCTTAAGAGCTGGTGATTTGTTCAAGATACTTTATATTGGCTGAAATTTTATACATAGTTTTTTCGTACCTGAAAAAGGTATCGACTATCTAGCTAACCAACCCCAGTCCGATGTCTACCCTAATTTTTTTGAAATTAGGGGTGCACTTCGGATTTCAGGTTTTTTCTTTTTTTATAAAATTTCAGTTGCCTTAAAGTACTTTGAACAAATTGTTCAGCAGCTCTGTGGCTATTGCTGCACATTTAGTTAAAGTTGCAATGGTATTTTTTTATTTATACACTCCAGTCAGTGGCATGGAATAAGAATACTAATTTTTATTATTTTCATTCTTTTGCTTCTATAGGTTTTATTAAATTTACCTATCACTTAGTTGGGAAATGATTAGAAAATATAGAAATATTGCAGCAAAATAAGTTATTAATTTTCTCTGGTACTAAATGATAAGTTTAATGATGAGCTAGGAAAAATGAATATATGGAAAAAAATATAAATTCTTTAGGGAAGCAGGGCAGTTTATTAGCTTTGAGAAGGTGTTACCCAAGGAGGATTGTTATTATTAAATTAAGAATGACGAAATATTTGTGTAATTAAATATTGTACTCATATTTATAAACAAATTTATTTAGTCTGGAGTTGAAATTATGTCGCTGATACATCATTTACTACCATAAGTATATCTTATTCTTATTAGCTATTTTCTTCCGTGCTGAACAAAGGGAACACAATCAGAAAGCAACCAATAGAGATCAAGAATTTTAAAAATACCTCAATTTAATTGGCCGTTTAGTGATTGCAATCAGTTGGTTCAGCACGAAAGAAAATAGCTATTAGTAAGGGGTCCAAAGCATTAAAAATTGAAATGACCCATTCCAACAAGGTAAATAAGTTTTGAGCTCGCATATCGAAAGAGGGTCCTAATGGGCATCAGAAATGACTTGTTGGACTTTTGTTGAGGATTGCACAACTTCTCCACAAGAAAAAAAGATGGCGGAATGTTATTTCAAGAATTCGTGTTTTTAAACGTATACCTCTCGCTAGAAAATTAACTACATGCGATATTGATCTGATTTTTTTTCTTTACATACTACTGACATGAGCGCATATGTCTGTACTAGTAGAGTTTCAAAATCGCTTACAGTTTTTTTCTAATTAAATCCTAAATCACAGGAACGAAATTTGTGTGTTTGAAATTTCGACGTGCGGACAACTACATTAAATGTTTAATTTTCTTATATATTATATGGGAATGAAATATGGTCTAAAGATCAACAAAGTTTTTGCAAAAAAAATTAACTCGATATCTCATACAGTTTTCGAGTTACAGATTTTTTAATTCGATCGTAGTAATGTCTTGTTATGATAACGCGCAACGTGACAACTGCGGCAGGATTCGGTCTGTGTAATTGTGGATAGACATTAGTCTAATAACTAATTTGATTAAGATATTATATTACTATTAATCAGTAGGTCACCAATTGTCTGAAAATTAGACAATCATTTATGTGTTATGTTACAACTATGTGATTTTAAAATAGAGTCTGTTAAAATATAGATGCAGAAATAATGGTTTAATGATTACTGAAAAAAGGAAACTTTGAAGTACGTCCAATTTGCTTAGAAAATTTTCAGTTACGTCATTTTGGCTTAGAAGGACTGTATATATCGAAAGGTGCAAATACAGTATGAAATCGTCAATAAATTATACAAATTTGAGATTAAAAAATAAAAATTGTCCGAAATTTCACATTTAAGAAAATGTATGGTATGACTTAAAAACCCATCAGAATTATATGAATTCGCCATAACAGACACAATTCTTATTCTAAACTGGAATTACTTTAAAAATAGTAACAAATATAAAGCGAATAATCTAAAATACATTTTAGAATATTGGTGTAAATAATGACATACCTACGTTGCCCAATAATGTGAACTTGCAATCATGAAGAAGGGAATACATAATATTTGCGCAAAGTATGTTTAATTTTTGCAAAATAGAAAACCTACAAAAATTGTGTGGGTACATGACAACAAGGGGTATCTTAGGATACTCACGAAAAAGTGAAAAATATGAAGAAGAAAATATTGTAAAAACGTTATTGGCAGTCGGTGTATTGTGTGACCTGTCAGTTATCCTTTCCGAAGAGGATAAATGAGCAGTTATTGTTGCCTTAAAATGAACACGCCAACTATATATTTTGATTAATTTTGGAAATAACTGCGATGCAATTGATGATCGTGTAATTTAAGATGCTCATAAGTCCTATGTGAATCTATCCATACAGATTCACATAGGACTTACGGATTAAGGATTTAAATTCACTACGGCCATCTGTAGTGAATTTAAATCTTTAGATTTGCTAAGGCAGTATTTATTTTTCCTTAAGGTTATTAGACTTACGTTAGCTACGTCCGCGTCCTACACAAGACACTTCTTTACTGCATTTAAAACGAGCATTACAGGGGACGGTAGTCCAGTGTTTAGCAACTGAAGAACCTAGCGAAGTAGGTTAAAACCCTGCTCACTGCGAAATACTTTTAATTGTAAAAATTATCCACAAAAAGTGGTTTAGACCCTTACCTAACACAAAATCCTGATTTATAACAAATTTTCTCGACTTGAGAAGCAGTTAACAAAGCACATAAAATTTTAGTCTCCAAGTGATTTTCCGATCTCCTTCCCAATTTACCCTTTCCCAGAAAATTTGGATATCTGATAGAGAATAACCAAATAAAATCACAAATGATGACAAAAAGTCACAACTGGTTCTAAAGAAAACAAATAGTGGAATTGTAAAGTAAACTGTGATTAAAAATGTGCGTCCACTTGGTGTTCTGTTGCATGTGCAGCCTTTCCTAACAATTGTTTTAAGGGCAGAAATAATACAGAGCAGTGTATACTTATTATGCATTATTATTATTATTATTACTTATGTATTTATTACAAGTTTTGTGTACGTTTTTATATTTTCATATTTGTAAAATGCTATATCATTTGTACCACAATAGTGATATACTTAATAAATAATATCTCTATACAACACCTTCATAATTAATAGATTGAGTAAATCATCTGCCAAATAAGTTTCTTTTTACCTGTTAATATTTTTGCAAAATTGTAAAAATGTAAATAATAGCACAATTTCAAAAATGTATTGGCTTACTATCTTAATGCATTGCACTTAGCCAGAAAACAGCCGCATGCTAACAGGAATACCACGAATCTAATTATGGTTTATTTTAAAAAGTCGTTAACTCAAAAACTGTATAAGATATCGAGCTAATTTTTTTTGCAAAAACTCTGTTGATCTTTAGACCATATTTCACTCGTATATAGTATGTAAAAAAATTGAATATTTAATATAGTTGCCCGCACGTCGAAATTTCAAACACACAGATTTCGTTATTGTGATTTAGAATTTATTTAGAAAAAAACCGTAAGCGAGTTTGAAATTTAATTAGTACAGACAGATGCGCTCATGTCAGTAGTATATAAATAAAAAAAATTAAATCAATATCGCATGTGGTTCACTCTCTAGCGAGAGGTATACGTTTAAAAACACAAATTCTTGAAATAACATTTCGCCATCTTTTTTTCTTGTGGAGAAGTTATGCAATCGTCAACAAAAGTCCAACAAGCCATTTCTGATGCCCATTAGGACCCTCTTTCGATATCCGAGCTCAAAAATTATTTACCTTGCTGGAATGGGTTACTTGGCGATTTAGACGGCTTTCGAAGGCGTGGACCCTCTACTATATTGTGATATCAAAAACTTTTGTGTATATAAAAATTCTCGGGACATTTCTGCGTACTTTTTTCATCGTATTCAGTTACACTACACGATTTTCTAACCAGTTTTCAAGTTTTATTATCCCTTTCCTTCTGTAGTTTTTAACGGCACCACATTTTTAATTTGTTGCATTCGTGACAAAATGAATCTTAGTAGGCCAACCTTCGACCTGAAATGGACGTCCACAGAACGTTAATTTAGTGTATCCTAAAAACATCCGAAAATAGACGTCTTATGAACGTTCGTTTCACGTCGTCGGGCATTCGGACCAAGAGAGGACCTAAAACGGACATCCTCCGGAAGTTTGGTGCTATTTGGGTAAGAATCCTTTCTGGAAATTTTCCGATAGGATTATGAACATTCACAGAGAATATTCAATTCAAGTTATTCAATTGTTAACTTAATTTGTTCATTTGACAATGTCAGAGGTTCGACCGACCAAAAAAAATAACTCTTAACTTTTCGATTTATAGACCCAAGAAGATATTTCCAAAGTTTCAAAAAAATCTGTAGTGTTAAACATTTTTTGTTTTTTTTTAATTTCAATACAGCGACTCGACTAACAGGCAAAACAGAGTAAATTTTTTAAATTTATCACTGAACCAAATAACTAGTTATGTACCAAAGACAATATTTCTAAATTTGTACTGTTATTGTGCACAAAAATATTAAGTCCGGTTCTGTGGAAATCACTCATGCTAACGAGAGAGAGATTTGCGGTCGGTTTTTATGACTTTTTTATGTGCGTTAAATATGCGTAGTAAATTATACCAACTCGTTCAATATTTATCATTGTATTTATAACATTAACCAAAAACATCTGAATATTATTTGAACCAACATTTTTACATTAGATCACAGGATTTTACTTCAAATAAGAACGGTGGAACGGGACGGACCGGAGATGGGGACATACAAAAGCCCTGGATCTGCCGGTAAGAGACCGGGTCAGAAGAGGTTTCGTGAACATATTTACATGACAGCGACAGCCCGCCAGCCTTGAGGACTCTTGCGTCAAACAAGGTTACCCAAGACTGGTTTTTGAACTGCCGGAATATTTTGACAGAACTGTGTGAACACAACTCTGTCAAACTCATATGTGTCACCGGGCACAGAGGTGTGGAGGGTAACGAAGAAGCAGACCAGTTGGCGGGAAAAGGAGCAACAACTCCTTTCCCTGGCCCTGAGCTAGCCCTCGGTCAGCCAAGAAGTCGGACTCAATCAGAGTTACGAGACTAGGCCATGACAAGGTTCAACAACTCTTGGACTCGGACTCCTGGAATGAGACAGTCGAGAGGTTCCATGTAAAGGGAGCCTGGGCTGACTTAACCATTAAGTGGCTGATTGGGCTTGATAGAGATAGGATAGTAGACTTGATAACAGGACACTGTCCTCTGAATAAACATCTTCATACAATGGGGTTGAAAGACAATCCTATTTGTCGGATGTGTGGAGTGGACAATGAAACCATCACTCATCATATTCTATGCAGTTGAGCACCTCTAGGGGCGTCAAGGTATCGTCATCTCCAAAGACAATTTCTACAGCCGGAGGAACTACAGGATCAACCCTGAAACAGCCTGCTATCCTTTGTGGAGAGGACTGAGAAATCCCACACATCGCGAATGCACAATGGGTCGACGGGCCTGAGTGTGAACACGAACGTGACTTTCGTTTAGTCAGATTCGCTCATAACACTGCACAATTAAATTTTGAATGAATTTATTTTACTTGGCTCGGCGAAAAAGTAGCACCCTGTATCGATTTTACACGAATAATTAAAAATCAAAAATTCTGGAGTCACAATAACGATATATTACTGATCGCGTTCTAACAATACATTTATTTATCACTAAATAGGTTTGATGTAATTAATTATGTTGAATATTAACACTTTAGAGTAGAAATTTACGTTTGGTTGTTGTTTTATCGCGTGGCTGGATCCCGAACTGACTGACTTTCTGCCTTGACTCGACTCACTTACTCCGTTCAGCGCGTCTCGGGTTATATAAGAAAAATCAAAGCTTCTGGAAGTGTTCGAGAATCGAAAATTCCAGGCGTTCTAGTCGTTCTAGACATTCCAGATTGTTCGCCGTTCCCGAAAATTCGATCAGTACCGCCTCGTTCAGGGGGAGTGGCTTGTGTATACTCTCCAGCTGCGATGGCTTGCTCTTCGAATTATTCTAATAATGTAGAAAGTGTTTTTTTTTAGCTCGCGGGCTTTACAGAGCGACAGAGGGACGTTAATTCTTAATTTTGACAATATTAATTACCCGATTTAATTTATTAAAGAAAGGTTCTTTGACAAGTGCTGCCCGCGTTTGTAATAATAAATAAAAAACCGCTGCCTAAGGAATCACTACTTCCACATCCAGATTATTCGTCCAAGTCACTTTAAAGGAAACATCTTGACTATATTTGCACTCTAGTATGTGGAAATTATTGGTCATAGAATTTTAATAATATTTGGGGTAGATGTCATAGAAAAGTTTGAGGAGTTGGTTTCTACCATATACGTTAAAAATGAAGTTTCTAGTTTACCGTACTTATTTTCCACTATTTACAACCTACCACCTCAATGGAGTCATCTCAATCAGATGTCACTACAATACATACGTGTACTAACTTTCAAGTGAATATCTCAATTTGATGTTATCAATCCCATTAATAATGAAGCGGAGGTGGTAGAGTTAGAAAAATATTAGAAGGAAATCTGAGGCCTTGGTTTCTAGTATATAGAGCGAATCCCAAATTTCTGTGGTCTTACCAGCTTGCTTTACTTATTTTCCCCTATTTGCCCCTATTTAACCCCCAACCCTTCAACGACATCATCTCAAATTATGATCTAGTTTCAGACGTCGTTATAATACATACGTGTACCAAATTTCAAATGAATATCTCAATTTTATTTTATCAACCCTTTTCATATTGGAGTAGGGGTGGTTGGGTTGAAAAATATTATAAGAAAATCTGACGCTGTGGCTTCTAGTACATACACCGAATTTCAAGTTTCTCTAGTCTTACCAACGTTTTACTTATATTCCTCTATTTACCCCAAATTAACCCCCAACCCTTCAACGGAATCATCTCAAAATATAAACTAATTCCAGACGTCGTTATAATACATACGTGTACGAAATTTCAAATGAATATCTCAACTTTATTTTGTCAACCCCATTAATGGGGTAGGGGTGGTGGGGGGGTTGAAAAATATAAAAAAATGTGAGGCCTTAACTTCTTGTACATACACCGAATTTCAAGTTTCTGTACTCATACCAGCTTGCTTTACTTATTTCCCCCTATTGACCCCTAAATAACCCCCAACCCTTCAATGGATTTCCTCAAAAAGCAATCCAGTTCCAGATCTCGTTATAATATATACGTGTACAAAATTTCAGGTCAATATCTTAAACCGTTCCGGAGAAAGCGTGCGGACAAAAAAAAGTTACAGACTGTACAGACAGACAGAAATTTTTTTTTCGCTCAAATTTAAAATCTCGACGTTTCATGACATTCTAAACCTATTTCACGAATAAAAATTTTTGAAAATTTTTTTGCGATTACTATACTTCCAATCCACTACGTGGATGTGGAAGTAAAATGAAATAAACCTTTGTTTTTCACATTTTCACCTCTATTATCTCGACTACCCAAAGGGTCGTAATTATTTATTCTATCCAGAGATAAGCCCCTGATTACTTCTGTTATTGTGGCGTTGCTTTATGCCTCAAAAACAATTTTGTGCCGTTGACCGCTCGACTATTTATTTTAAATACGTTCAATGCACCCGCCTTCGCCGTCTTAAAGCAGGAGCGGTCGAATGCTTAAAAATTTCGGCCCTTGTCTCGAAGGCCCTTAGCAAATCAACGGCAGGGTGACTTCCCTTTATGGCGGAACTTGTTATTCAAAAACAGCTGCCGTCGAACGACACAAAAAGTCTCAGGACGTATTGTTAAACCACCCTTCGAGCATTCAGAGAATGTCAGGCGGCAGGATGTCGTCTGAAAAAGGACTGATTGGATATTAGGAGATCATCTGCGACCAATAAATAATCCGAGTCAAACAATAATCATGATAGTAAGATTTATCTAGCGTGAAACTGAAACAGGGTGTTATAGAATATCAGATTGAGTTGTTCAGCATCGCGTCGTTCATTTTAAGCACCATTTATTTGACACTGGCAAACCATTTTATTCGGTCGGAGAAGGTTTTAAGTTTTAATTTCTTTGTTTTTTGCTTTCATTTGATGAGCAGAGCAAGTGTCTAAAAAATGTATAGCGTGGTATCAAAAATTATCTCGGTCAAAGATGCCTGGCTTAGCAAATCTCATCCTATAATGATTATTCCAGTTTTACTTCCACGTGTGGTAGTATGGCAATGATAAAAATTGTATAATTTTTTTTTGTTTAAATAGATTTAGAATAATAATAATAATAATAATAATAATAATAATAATAATGCCCAACAGATAAAAAATCTAGTTACAAGACAAACATGGATAAAAATAAAAACTAATAACTAAAACTAATAGGTAATAATGTCTATGGTAGTAGTGTAAGTTGCAAAAAAAAATGTTAACGGTATATTTTAATAGTGACGGTAAATAACTGAGTAATAAAATGGACAGAAATTAAAGGAGATAAACTATACATAATTAATACATTTATATAGGTGTCGTGCCAACTATTGATAGCTGTTATGTTTTTTTGCATTCATGTTTTCTGAAAATGTGCTACATTTGATAGCATATGATATTTTATTGAAATTATTGCACATAACACACATGGGATCTAAGAGCATTAATTCTAGACGTCTTGCAGTAAAACGTATGAGTTCGACGTGAGCTTATTCGAGTAACTTGGAAAGAAGACATACCTAAGAGCAGTGATCTGTCTAATTTGTTGTGAAACAAGTTATATAACATTTTCAAACTATTTATTGCACGCCGCAATTCCAACGAAGTAAGATTAAAGTTATCAAGGAGTGGTAGCTATCAATTTTTATTTGTAAGAATTTCAGAAATCTGTACATTTTCGGTGGCGTCTTTATGGCAGATATAGTCAGCACTACACCTGTCATAACCAGCGTACCAGACTGTCGAGTAGTATTCAAGCTTGGATCTTATAGTAAGGGGTCCAAAGCATTAAAAATAGAAATGACCCATTCCAACAAGGTAAATAAGTTTTGAGCTCGCATATCGAAAGAGGGTCCTAATGGGCATCAGAAATGGCTTGTTGGACTTTTGTTGAGGATTGCACAACTTCTCCACAAGAAAAAAAGATGGCGGAATGTTATTTCAAGAATTCGTGTTTTTAAACGTATACCTCTCGCTAGAAAATTAACTACATGTGATACTGATCTGATTTTTTTTCTTTACATACTACTGACATGAGCGCATATGTCTGTACTAGTAGAGTTTCAAAATCACTTACGGTTTTTTTCTAATTAAATCCTAAATCACAGGAACGAAATTTGTGTGTTTGAAATTTCGACGTGCGGACAACTACATTAAATGTTTAATTTTCTTATATATTAATGCGAATGAAATATGGTCTAAAGATCAACAAAGTTTTTGCAAGAAAAATTAACTCGATATCTCATACAGTTTTCGAGTTACAGATTTTTTAATTCGATCGTAATAATGTCTTGTTATGATAACGCGCAACGTGACAGCTGCGGCAGGATTCGGTCTGTGTAATTGTGGACAGACATTAGTTTAATAACTAATTTGATTAAGGTATTATATTACTATTAATCAGTATGTCACCAATTGTCTGAAAATTAGACAATCATTTACGTGTTATGTTACAACTACGTGATTTTAAAATAGTCTGTTAAAATATAGATGCAGAAATAATGGTTTAATGATTACTGAAAAAAGGAAACTTTGAAGTACGTCCAATTTGCTAAGAAAATTTTCAGTTACGTCATTTTGGCTTAGAAGGACTGTATATATCGAAAGGTGCAAATACAGTATGAAATCGTCAATAAATTATACAAATTTGAGATTAAAAAATAAAAATTGTCCGAAATTTCATATTTAAGAAAATGTATGGTATGACTTAAAAACCCATCAGAATTATATGAATTCGCCATAACAGACACAATTCTTATTCTAAACTGGAATTACTTTATAAATAGTAACACATATAAAGCGAATAATCTAAAATACATTTTAGAATATTGGTGTAAATAATGGCATACCTACGTTGCCCAATAATGTGAACTTGCAATCATGAAGAAGGGAACACAATAATACTTGCGCAAGGTATGTTTAATTTTTGCAAAATAGAAAACCTACAAAAATTGTGTGGGTACATGACAACAAAGGGTATCTTAGGATACTCACGAAAAAGTGAAAAATATGAAGAAGAAAATATTGTAAAAACGTTATTGACAGACGGTGTATTGTGTGACCTGTCAGTTATCCTTTCCGAAGAGGATAAATGAGCAGTTATTCTTGCCTTAAAATGAACACGCCAACTATATATTTTGATTAATTTTGGAAATAACTGCGATGCAATTGATGATCGTGTAATTTAAGATGCTCGTAAGTCCTATGTGAATCTATCCATACAGATTCACATAGGACTTACGGATTAAGGATTTAAATTCACTATGGCCATCTGTAGTGAATTTAAATCTTTAGATTTGCTAAGGCAGTATTTATTTTTCCTTGAGGTTATTAGACTTACGTTAGCTACGTCCGCGTCCTACACAAGACACTTCCTTACTGCATTTAAAACGAGCATTACAGGGGACGGTAGTCCAGTGGTTTAGTGTACTTAGCTTAGCTAGCAACTGAAGAACCTAGCGAAGTAGGTTAAAACCCTGCCCACTGCGAAATACTTTTAATTGTAAAAATTATCCACAAAAAGTGGTTTAGACCCTTACACAAAATCCTGATTTATAACAAATTTTCTCGACTTGAGAAGCAGTTAACAAAGCACATAAAATTTTAGTGTCCAAGCGATTTTCCGATCTCCTTCCCAATTTACCCTTTCCCAAAAAATTTGGATATCTGATAGAGAATAACCAAATAAAATCACAAATGATGACAAAAAGTCACAACTGGTTCTAAAGAAAACAAATAGGGGAATTGTAAAGTAAACTGTGATTAAAAATGTGCGTCCACTTGGTGTTCTGTTGCATGTGCAGCCTTTCCTAACAATTGTTTTAAGGGCAGAAATAATACAGAGCAGTTTTTAGCAGACAGTGCTTCTTAATAGTAATGCCTATGTAGTGGTTTGTCAATGCTTACTGAGCTGTGTATACTTAATATGCATTATTATTATTATTATTACTTATGTATATATTACAAGTTTTGTGTACGTTTTTATATTTTCATATTTGTAAAATGCTATATCATTTGTACCACAATAATGATATACTTAATAAATAATATCTCTATACAACACCTTCATAATTAATAGATCGAGTAAATCATCTGCCAAATGAGTTTCTTTTTACCTGTTAATATTTTTGCAAAATTGTTAAAATGTAAATAATAGCACAATTTCGAAAATGTATTGGCTTACTATCTTAATGCATTACACTTAGCCAGAAAACAGCCGCATGCTAACAGGAATACCACGAATCTAATTATGGTTTATTTTAAAAAGTCGTTAACTCAAAAACTGTATAAGATATCGAGCTAATTTTTTTTGCAAAAACTCTGTTGATCTTTAGAGCATATTTCACTCATATATAGTATATTAAAAAATTGAATATTTAATATAGTTGCCCGCACGTCGAAATTTCAAACACACAAATTTCGTTACTGTGATTTAAAATTTATTTAGAAAAAAACCGTAAGCGAGTTTGAAATTTAATTAGTACAGATAGATGCGCTCATGTCAGTAGTATATAAATAAAAAAAATTAAATCAATATCGCATGTGGTTCACTCTCTAGCGAGAGGTATACGTTTAAAAACACGAATTCTTGAAATAACATTTCGCCATCTTTTTTTCTTGTGGAGAAGTTGTGCAATCGTCAACAAAAGTCCAACAAGCCATTTCTGATGCCCATTAGGACCCTCTTTCGATATCCGAGCTCAAAAATTATTTACCTTGCTGGAATGGGTTACTTGGCGATTTAGACGGCTTTCGAAGGCGTGGACCCTCTACTATTACGTAGGAATAGTAAAGTGTTATTAAAGCAAAGTTTCTAACAGTAAAACCTACAATTTTCAAAGCGGATGACGTTACTTGCGTCCATGGTTCGAAGAAGTAAATTTTTTATCAAATATTACCCCTACGTTCTTTATTGTTGTAGAACGTTCAAGTACTTGGAAATTTTAAGACTTGTCAAATAAAACTGGATTAGATTTTCTTAGCTGTACATTTTGATGCATTCAAATGGAGATTGTTTTGGTTACACTAGTTTTCTACTAATTTTCAGGTTATGCTAGAATGTTTCCACAATCATCCACACTGCTTATTTCTGCATAGATCTTTATATCATCAGTAAACAACAGTTTGTCGCATTATATTTTGTTTACGAGATCGTTAATAAACAACAAAAACAGTAGTGGTCCAAGATTGGAACCTTGAGGTACACCTGAAGTTACTGCAAATAGTTCAGATTAATATCCATGATACATTACGTACTGTTTTCTGTGATGTAGATATGACCTCAAAAATGCTATGAAATGACAGCTGAACCCAAATATATTTAGCTTGCCTAATAGAAGTTCATGATCAATTCGATCGAACGCCACGAAGCCACTCACACGATGTTCCATGAGTGGCTTTGTGCCTTTCTGATCAGCTCAGAATAAGGGCGAAAAACCTTTCAAAGGCTGAGCATTTCCAGAAAACAGACTGATAGATTTCATGAAAATATAATCCATTTGAATGAAATTTTTTCCAAAGACGAGGGCCTTTGTTCTCATTTTAACTGAATCTTCATAGCCGGGGTTATGTGGATACTGGTTTATTCGGCATAGCCCTAGGGGACTGTGTAGAAACTAGTGTTAGAATGAGAATTGTCCAATAAGAAAGACAAATTGATTTTTGGATTTTAATTGCTAGCACAACCAGAATTCAGGTTATCAAAAGAATGCAAAGATTGTAAATAAATAATTTTACTAATAGTTTTTATTTTAGTTCCCATAGATAGTTTTTGTTTCTGCTGTTAGCAAAATCCTATAAAGAATGTATTTAATTACAATTATATGCAACGCAATAAAAAAAACACACAGTATATTTTCATGGTAAATATTTTGCATGTACAAATTTGTATTTTACTGGATATTTTTGCAACCGCAAATCGAATGAACATGAACATTGCCTAATCTTACAATTTACCATTGTTTAAAAGTAATTAAAATTATTTAGCTTAAAACTTTAAATTGAATAAGAACGTCCGTTATATTTTGATATAATCCGGCTAACGGCTCAAACGTGTAAAAATAAAATAAATTACGTAAATTCGAAAACAGATTGTTTAGCATTTGTTCATCCGTTCTGTTTGCTTATGCAAACTTCTACAAACAGCAATCCGTACACGTCTCTCGCTCGTCTCCCCGTGCAGAAATTAATCCTCTTCTATTTGGGGAATAGTTGGAATTTCTGGAAATTCTAGGGGATTACCGTGTACTGATGTTTCATTAAATTAGTTTAAAATTTCTTCGAAATGGAATAATCCGACAATTCCATTAAGGGACACGATGAAGTCTATGCCGACTAGGTCTCAACTTCCATGCAGTCTACGAATTCTAATAAAATGCTTAATTCATTGTATTTCGTTTCCGATTGTTACATACTTTCAACTTTCTTGATTGGAGGTACAGTTAAAAATAAATTCATTAATTTGTTGAGTAAGTACTTACAGGGTTATTCACTATATATTGACCCCCCCCCTTTATTTCTGTTATTATTAACAATAGAAAAAGAAGTTTTTTCGTATAAAAATTGTGGTATCTTACCTATATTTTATTGAAACGTGACAAAAGAACAATTTCACATATAGGTCACGTGATACGAAATAAATATGTTTTTTTTTTAATGGAACACCCTATATATTATTGCATAAGCCCCTTTTCCCCTGATTTCAAATATATAACATTATATAGGTGTATTTTAAATACTTCTTCACCATGTTTATGTACTTTTATTGATCTGCCCAAAGCTTTTGATACAGTCAGCCACCCTCTGCACTTACAGGCTTTGGAAGACATTGGAATATGAGGTAAATGTTTAGAATTATTTAAAAATTATATAATATCTAATAGACACCAATGCGTAAGAGTAGGAAACGTCTGTAGCGAAAATTTAAAAATAGAATATGGTGTACCACAAGGTACAGTTTTGGGACCTGTACTATTCCTTATTTATTTAAATGATTTATTCACTTTACCTAGCGCAGGAAATATTATAGGATTCGCAGATGACACCGCAATTATTTATAAAGCTAAAACATGGGATGATTTGCAGAACATAGTAGAAAATAATCTGTCATATATTAAAAGCTGGTTTGATCAAAAATTATCAACATTAATCTAGATAAAACAACCTACCTACCGTTCAGTTGCAATAAATTAAATTTACCACCTTTTAAATCTCTGAATATTGAAATCCAAGGAAGAAACCACATTTTACTACCTGAAACTAAAGTCAAATATCTAGGAATAGTCATTGACCAACACTTAAGATGGGATTCAGACGTACAGTTTGTCGTTAAAAAACTACAATTTATTCTTTATAAATTTCGACAATTGTGTAATGTTCTTGGACTGAAACAAATGAAATCTATATATTATGCTTTAGTTGAAACACATTTGACTTATGGTATTTTAGTCTGGGGTGGAACGTCCAAAAATCATATAAAGCCTCTAGAAATTTTACAAAAAAGTTTTTTAAAACTAACGTTACATCAAAAATGTCCTATCCGAGTAATCTGGTTTACAGTGACGCTAAGGTTTTTGACATAAGACAGCTATACTATTTGAATAGCAATGTAAAGTACCACATACAGAAAAATCCATTCTTGCTAAATCGCCATGACTATGGTACTCGAAATAAACAATATATATCTCCATTTATGGCAAAATCTATAGGACAGAGATCTTTTGCATTCTTAGGCTGAAAATTATACAACACTGTTCCTGAAGTTCTGAGAGAGAGAGAGGACCATTTCTTATTTTAAAACTAAATTGAAAGTTTTTATATTATCTTTACCAAGAGAAATAATCCATAACCACATTAACAATATGAATAATTAACTGTAAAATAGAAATTCTAAATATAATTATCATTGTATGGTTTTATGTGCCTAGCCGTGTGGGTTTATATAACCCTTCGTAATTAAATATCTGAAAATGATAATAAAATACAGTTTCCTTTAGTCATATTCACCCTTCGCCATTTAGTGGTCACATCAAATGTTCTTATTACTCCAAAACTGTAATTTTGCTTCCAATTGTTAATTGGATTTGTCTGTGTTTTTTAATTTTTATGTATATGTGTACGTCTATATATGTGCCCGTATATATGTGTATGTTTGTGTGTACATTTATTTGTTTTGGTCCATGAAGAGTGTAATAAGAGTGAGCTTAAAACTCAAGTGAAATAAAAATAACAAGGTAGGCTACGAAAATAATAATTTTATTGTTTATTCAATTTTGACATTTCAAACCGTCATTGTTAACATTTATTTAATCAAAATGGATTATAGTGAGGCTGAAAAGGTAGAAATATTTTCCCTTTATGTGAAAAATAATAAAATAACATTACATCCGAATCGAGCGATTCCTAGTGTAAACACGTTATTGAATGTTTATCCTCATGTAAATAGAACCCATAATTTTTCAAGAAAACGACGTAACGTTACAGCAAACGAGGAAGAGATCTAGATATATTGTTATATTTTGAAGGTAAAAAAATAATTTATTATAAAAATAGATCGATACCTTATTTTAATATTTGTTTTAGAAAATTTGATTCATAGTTTATTAAATGATTATCGTGAATTAGAAAAGATTATTCCAAAAATCAAAAAACTTTGAAAAAGCATGAATATATGTACCTAGGCCTTACAAAATATTACCCGTTCAGGAACAGAATGAAGACCAAACACGTAGTAAATTGGAGTTTTGCCAGATCATGCCACATGAATTAGATGAAAATCCTGATTTTTTTAAAGAGATTATGTGGACAGACGAGTCAGGTTTTTCCACGGCGGGAGTTTCTAATAGAAAAAAACAGACGTTCCTGGGAGAATAAAAACCAAAGACGGAGAAGGGTCAAGCAAATAAAAAAACCGGGTAGATAATAAATCCACGTTTGGTGCGAAATTTTTGAAAACAAAGTAGTTGGGCCTATATTCTATTATTTTACACGACAAACATATCTCGAAATAATTTTACCAGGGGTAGATCGTCTAATTCAAGAATTCCCTGTGGACGTATTGTCTGGAATGATTTGGCATCAGGACGGGACTCTGCATAGCGATTTAGAAGTTCGGGAATATTTAAATAATCAATTTCCCATTGGGATAGGCAATGCTGGGACCATTTGATGGCCACCAAATACCCCTGATATGACGCCATTGGATAGCTTTTTATGGGGGTTTTTAAAAGACACAGTCAATTTTAATCATAATCACAATCTTCAGGTCATTAAAGCAAAAATTCAAGAAGAAATTAACTACTTAAACAGAAACTCATGAAAAATAAATCATCATTTGAGATTTATAGGCAAAATTAGCTACACCGCCCGAGCTAATAATTAAGAGGAAGGAAAACTTTTGCCGCTATATCTCGGGGGTCTGGGCTAAGTAGACTGAAGAATCTAACTTTTATTAAAGTAATAATCCTTTTTATGCCAAACGCATTTGTCCAATTCTGCATACTACATGCCTGTTTTGTTAATACAAATAAATCAGTAAAAATTGTACATTTACAATATTCTTGCATTAAACCAATTTTTTACGTATCTTGACTTTTTCTCAGAAGTGATATTTTTCAGAGAAATTGAAAAATGTCTGAACATTGCTTTACTCTTTTAGATAATCCAGTTTTTCGTAATACTGGAAGTAGGAACGAAGCAATTGAATATTATTTGCTCGGCGAGTGTTATATTGTGATTTCCCATAGGATCTCTGTTTCAAGAATAAAAAAAATTGAGACCACTCTTAAAACTTTGCGGTAACAGAGTGGATTGTCGCAAGTTTCCTTCTCATATATATCTTAAATTCTTCCTTTTTAGATAAGTATGCCATTAATTACTTGCTGACTACGTGATCCCCTAGCTTTCCCGTAATATTCATTTTTTAAGTTTTATTCTTTGAAACAACTCCACTTAATTGCGAATGCTAAAGCCCCCCCCTTTAGAATTATGGACATTTCCGAGCGAATGTTTCTGTAAACGATATTATTTCATACTCGAGAGCGTCTTCAAAGGAAACACAATAAATGCCAGAAGACAAAGTACAAATATATTTCATTAGATAGAATTAAATATTTACCTTTCAAAGTAAATTGCAGACGATGTATTACTCGCAATATTCGGCGCTTTTATCGCAGCGACGCGCGACGGCAGCTTAACGAGGCATACATTTCAGAATCTCTGGAGTTAGCGGATAAGACGACGACACTCGGAATCGTCGAGGAATATTCACCGTTCCTCCGTTCTTATGTAGTATTTATTCGAAAAAGGACGTAGCAGGCTAGGCATGGTAGAAATGAATATTTTTAGAGGGCCCGATAGCCAACAACAGGGGCTGCGGGCCTGGGGCCCCTTACAATTATTTTGTTAGCTTCAAAAAGTACTCTTAACATTTCTTACAAAAATTAATCCTAAAAATAACAGTTTTTTTGACATTTTAAATAATTTTTAGGCTAAACTATCAATAAACTGCAGGTAAACAAAACATACGCTGATTTGACGTTATCACACTTTTTGGTGGCAAATGTTTAATTTTGAATTGAGCTCGGTTTCGGATGGCGTCGAAGGCAGGCGCGTTTTTGTAGCTCCTACGAAATTTCAAATAAGCTCGGTTAAAACTGTGAGAAATCGTACGAAATTGTGTTGAATTAAAGCGTGGACAATTCTACATTAGTTGATATAAATTAGCATGAGTGTGGCTATTTTATATAGTTGATATTTGTATTTGATTAAGTTATTTTGGTTGAATATAGCATCATCTAAAAGCGTATATAAACAACTTGAAAAGGGGACACAAACATCTGGCAATATAATATAAAATGTGCACCGTAAACTTATCTTCAGCGAATAACAACAAGCCGGTTTCTAAGAAGGGTGGAACAAGGAGTGTGGCGATTAAAAGTAGAGTGGGAATCCTACAGAATAGTGGGGGAAGCTGCCAACATATACACACGGATGAAAAGATAAGTTCTATTAGTTTATTAATCCTTGTTAACTATTATTAAACCTAATTAAATTTATTATGATAAATGCCTGTAGTCGAGTCGCTGTATCGAAATTTTTAAAAAACCAAAAAAATTTTATTTATTTATTTTATTTTTATTTTATTTTATTCATACACCATCTAACAGTCCAAAACCATTTACAAGATGGGAAACAACACATACATCGTACAAAAATTACTTAAATTTACTAGCGTACATTTCAGTAAAGATATATAACAAAAGAAAATATAAATATTAAAGAGAATAAAGAGTTGAATTTATTTACAATAAAGAGAGAGAATAAACAATACATGTATGATTTAGACATAATCTCCTATTTATTAAAGATGTCGATATCACGCTGGCTGCTGTGGTTATAGCTAGAGCACATGCTGTAGATTGGTGAAAACTTTAAAGTGTTAGTCCGGGCTATGGCAAGGTAGAAAGTTTGGTTTTGTCTTGAATTTATTCGCGGAATATGGAAATTAAGTCTGGAGTATCTCACTACAGTCAATATCATAATGAATCACCTTTTTTAAGAAATTCATGGCAAATTCGTTGCGTCTTTCAGATAGGCTACGCATTGGAAACATTTGAAGTAAATCACTTTGTGGAAAACCAATTGGTGGATATATATACCATGAGATTTTAGATGTAGAAATTTAAGAAAGTGGCGTTGCACGTTTTCTAATTTAAGACTATGAGTGTTATAGCAGGGCTGCCAAACAAGAGACGCATACTCTAGTTTAGATCGCAAAAAAGAAAAATATAATAGTTTTAACGTTGAAATATTAGAGAAATCACGCCCATTGCGTATAATAAAATCAAGTGTTCTATTTACGTCGCAAATTAACGTGTCTATATGATTGACAAAGCTGAGTTTTTTGTCAAAAATTACTCCAAGGTCTTTAAACGAGGACGGTCGAGTTAATGGTTCGTTTTCTAGACAGTAGTTAAATGTAAAATTAACATCCTCTGTGGAAAATGTCATCACGTTACATTTTTGCACATTTAATGTGAGACTGTTCTCGACACACCAAGCGCTGAGTTTAGATATATTATTTTGTAAATTACTGCAGTCATTTATGTTAGAGATTTTATGTAGTAGCTTGAGGTCATCTGCGTACATTAAAAAATGAACATCTAGTTCATATGTTATATCATTGCGATGAATATATTAAACAAGAGTGACCCAAGGACAGACCCCTGAGGTAAATGTTCAATACTTATTTTTATGAAACTTTGGAAATATCTTCTTGGGTCCATAAATCGAAAAGTTAAGACTTTTTTTTTGTCGGTCGAACCTCCGACATTGTTAAATAAACAAAATAAGTTAACAATTGAAGAACTTCCTGAATAATTATACAAAATGGCTGAAATTTTGTTTAAGGGGGTTTTGGGGGTCGTTGATTACGAATTTGGTTCAAAGGGTTCAAATTGAAAATGGCGCATATGTTATTAATTATTTCGTATATTTTTAACTAACAATTGAATAACTGCCAGAAAAATAACTGAAAATGGCTGAAACTTTTTGGGGGGGGGGGGGTGTTCAGAGGTGGTCGCTGATTACGAATTTGATATCAGAGTCCAAAATCAAAACGGCAAATTCAAGATGGCGGTTGTGACCCTAATTGTTTGGAATGTTCTCTGTGAATATTCAGAATTGTATCGGAAAATTTCCAGAAAAGCTTCTTAGGTCGCGAATTATTATTTTAACATGGAAAAGTCAGAATTGAAAATGGCGGATGCAAAATGGCTGAAATATCATCCATTGTTTTAAATATTTTTGTAAATCTGTAGTCATTCGAAAAAAATGATAACTCTCAGAGAAACCGAATTTTTTAATATAACAAAATGTTAAATATGACCATGCTTAACGTACGTTTCAAATGTTATTGGTTTGGAGTCCAAATCAGTTATTGTATTCAAAGGCCGTCTACTCCGCGAGCGTACGGTCGGAAAATCGCTCCGTTTCTGGAAAACTGTTTAAAATTTTTGAATGAAATAAAATGCAAAGTTAAGCCAATAAAGATACCTTGCTACTGTTTTTTGTTTGAAGTCGATATCTATAATTGTTTTCAAATGTGACCCCTCAGAAGCACCTATCCCACCGGCGTGGGGTCGGAAAATTGCTCTGTTTTTTTTTCAATGTCTAGAAAACGGTTTCGTATTTTTTAATGAAATAGAATGCAAAATGAAGCCAATAAAAGTACCTTTCGATTGCTTTTTGTTTTGAGCCAATACGTGTAATTGTTTTCAAATGCGACCCCTCACAAGCACCCATCCCACCAGCGTGCAGCTGGAAAACCGCTCCGTTTTTTTTTAATTTCTGGAGATCGCATTTGATTTTTTGAGTGAAACAACAAACAAAGCGTTTCTAATGAACGCACCTTCGAGTATTCTTAATTTCTAGCTGATTTTTATCATTTGTTGTTCTTATAGTCCAAAATCAGTTCTTTAATTATTTAAGTTCACTTTTCCAACGAAAATTGTTTTTAATATATTTTCCAGAATATGTGGTATATGTGGAATTCTATTTTCGGTGTATACCTACATACGATGTATCTATAAGATTCACATAAATATATGCCTATGATAATATACAAATACTTTTTATGAATTTTTAATTTTATATATGTAATGAGGGACCCCCAAAACCCCCTAAAAAAAATTCAGCCATTTTGAATAATTATTCAGGAAGTTATTCAATTCTTAACTTAATTTGTTTATTTAACAATGTCAGAGATTCTACCGACAAAAAAAAACTTTTAACTTTTCGATTTATGGACCCAAGAAGATATTTTCAAAGTTTCAAAAAATCGGTTAAAGTATTGAACATTTTTTGGGTTTTTAAAACATTTCGATACAGCGACTCGACTACTGAGGACTTTTTCAATGAGTTTTTCAATTTTAAAAAACATGTTAAAGTACCCTAATATAATATAAAAACTTCAGGAAGAAGAAAGTAATAATTTTAAACAAATTCGTAATTTCCAATCTAATCGGCCCCGTATAAGACCCAAGCGTTAAAAGTGGACAGTATATTAATATAGAAATTAGTTTCGTTCCTTTTTTGATATTTTAGATTGTTCGCCGATCGCTCATCAATGAACCATCAGTCGCGAGCCTGTTTCGCTGCCATCATTTGTCAGCGAGAACTTTGCGTGGAGTTTTCGACAGATGTATAATTTTACATAATGCCAGTCTGTCGTAAGCTTAAACGGACGTAGTAAATCTTGGCGCGTGATTAGTAAGTCGCTTCATAACAGAACAATAGCTGGGATGATCTGGATGATCTGCACCCATGTCATCGCAAATCGTGCAGCGCAGCGTAACGCCTTTAAATGTCTCATCTTACGTGAGATGGAAGGCAAGACGCAAATTAGTTTTTGTGCTTTATTTATAGTCCGAACTCCCACGATGCAATACTTTACGGGATAGCACAACTAACACTTTATTTTGAATTTAACAGAAAGTATGATAAAAAAGTATACTCAACTATAACTTAGTCTTTCTGCCTTATTTTTCACTGGTTGTATGTTATTTGCGGACGACTTCTTTGCGTACATAGCAAAAACTAGTGTCATTTGCGTAAACGTGATGCTAGAAGGGCAAGAAGTTCTTGCGTCCTTTTCGCAATTTATTTTAAAAACTCTTTATCCGCATCATTTGTACGCAAATGATACCAATTTTTACTATGTACGCAAATGAGACGTCCGCAACTAAGACGACACCTTATCACTACGTCATCAAATAAACTTTTTTCAATTAAAATTTTTCACAAATGCGTTACAATAATATCTTATAGAAATTTCGAAAGATACAAATTATTGTTCAAACTTTTAAAGTTATTTTTTTACCTTGAAATGGTTAAATACTAATAGTACAGGCAATGAAGACAAAATTTTGTAAAAACCTCGCGAAAATTACTAAAAGGATCATCTCCGGGATTTAAGTAGGTCATAACCTATAGAATGGAATGATGCATTCTTTGCACTTCCAAGTTCCGGGAAAATTCAATGAAATTTGGAAAAACTCTTTGATTTTCGATTTTTTTACTCTAGCGACTAAAATAATGAAAATACAGAAAAAAGTTTTTAACAAAATTTGTAGTTCGTCTCTTTCTCTACAAAAAAAGTCTTTACAAATTTTGGCCTTACTTAAGCCGTTTAGCAGATAAATCCAGTTTTCCACTTATAGTGTTGAGCCGCTCCGAAATGCGCGGAAAATGAGAATTCTCTGGGAGTTTCGTACGTCCGGACACATAGATCGATACTTCTCACTATTCAGAGCCGCTAAAAAAATGAAAACAACATAAAATGTAGAGAAAAATCTCAGCTTTAATTTGGAACTAATCACAAAATTCATACAAATTTTTATCATAGAGAAAAAAGTGTTAGAAGATGGCTTAGTAAACTTTATCAGTTGATTTATTCATATCTTTGAGATTTATGCATCCTGCCTATTTCTCCCGTAACAGTGGGTGCTTTTTCACTACATGGATTCCATTCCACTCACTTTAATATATATTTTGTGAAAATTTCATTGACGAATGTTAGAAAACAAATAAGTTGTATATGTTTTACTGTATAATTGTGCATTTCCTGAACGTGTAAGAATAATGTAGACAAATTCAAAAAGTCATTTAAAAAAACTCCAAAGTCATTCGAAAGAATATGTTTTATTGTACTTATAATCCGAAAATTAAGACTGTGCTATTATTATTAATTAAGATATAGCGAATTGAACTCAAAATTTGGAGGCGATTGATCGATGAGAAATATACCCTCTATTTTGGTCGCAAGGCATATTTTTCCAACAAAAGTAATTGCAATAAAATATTAATTGGATTAATATATCATTATATAAGAGTATATAAGCAAAGTGAATTATCATTCTAACGACTCCCGGTAAAGATATTAATAAATCTGTGGATCAACTGTACAAAGTTTACTAAGCCATCTTCTGACACTTTTTCTCTATGTTAAATTTTGTTATGAATTTTGTGATTAATTCCACATTAAACCTGAGACTTTTATGTACATTTTATGTTATTTTAATTTTTTTAGGGGCTCTGAATAGTAAGAATTATCGATCGATAAGCCCAGTCGTACGAAACTCCCGGAGAATTCTCATTTTTCGCGCATTTCAAAGTGGCTTAAAACTGTAAGTGGAAAACTCGATTTATCTTCTAAACGGCTTAAGTAAGACAAAAATATGTAAAGACCTTTTTTGTAGAGAAAAGACGAGCTACAACTTTTGTTGGGAACTTTTTTCTCTATTTTCTTTATTTTGGCCGCTAGAGTAAATACAACGAAAATCAAAGAGTTTTCCAAATTTTTTTGAATTTTCCCGGAACTTGGAAGTGCAAAGAATGCATCATCTCATTCTCTAGGTTATTACCTACGTAAATCCCAGAGATGATCCTTTTATTAATTTTTGTTACCCTAAATGGCTAATTTGCCTGTACTATACGAGCTAATCTTTGACCAAATTGTAAATAAAACAGACAGCAATCAAAGCAAAAAATATGAACACGAATTCATACCTGGGCCACTATCCCATGGTTATTCTGTCAGACTGGTTCAATAAGTGTTTCATATAATTTGACTAAATTAAAATAAACAATATTCAAGTATTCATATCTTTGTGGCACTGTATACCTATACAATTTTTTTTTATCGCTGGGAATCCAGAAATCTCTTAGTACTTTTTGTCACGAAACTGTTTGTTTACCTTTAATTTAATTAACGTTTATTATTACAACGATACCTCGTACAGTAGATTAAAATTATTATAAAAATTCTCCCTGGAATATTATTTACCAAATGAGAATTTACATTCAAATTAATGAAAAATATATGCTGTAATAAATGAACCAAGGGAACGTGGTAAAATTTCATCATCAAAATTAATGTGTATTTTACAATATTTTCTGTATTAGATAGCATTGCAAACCTCCATTCAATGAATGTGTTAAATAGAAACAAATTCTATACTTTATACAAGGTGTTCCCGATACTTCTGTTGCTGATAGTTCATAAAAAAATAATGATAGTCTTTTATAGAAACCTGTTTCCGAAAATTAATAATAAGGGAGATATACCCCTTAAAAGGGGGATGTCATATTAAATTACGATATTGGATATACTATATTGCATTGTCGCCGGACTTATACACGTGTGCAAAATTTCCTTGTTTACAAGGAGCTCTAAGGCGTCTCTGACCCACCTTGCACTGATGACCGCCAGTAGCGCGAAACTGCAGTCTGCGAGTGGTCTGGGACGGATGGCAGAGTTCCTTTAGTTAGGAATAAATCTTTCGGCTGGTGTTTGTTGTAAACAAAACCAAGTGTTTTATTGTAAAATGTGATTTTTATACTTAACGCGGCCAGACTAGCAATTCGTTGCAATTTGGTTATTATTCTTATGAAAATAAGGATTCATAGAGGTGATAGACAGAAATATTTTGTTTTTAAAATAATACAGATCTGTATGCAGTAGGGTGAAGCGAAAATGGCGAAAAAAAATATTTTTTTTTGAATTTGAATTCTATATGTGGAAAAGTGGCTACATGTAGGGTCAATTAACTGTGATAAAACTGAGCCTCATACGATTACGTTTTCCGGTGCCCCAGGCTCTTCAAATTTATGACTTTTTTCTAAATAAGTCAAACTATTAAAACTTATGATTTATGCAGCTCTTCGCTTGTTTTAATATAAAACAACCCAGAACTCATCACGTGGAGGTGGCTGCATGGCCAAATTCTCCAATATGTTACCCTTCGATATAGACAAACTCATGTTATACATTTGTAAGACAATTTCGGGAAGTTCTGTGGTAATCTTTTGAAATTCTGTGACTGGTATAGATTCGCAAGATTGTAATGTTTTTCCGATTTCGCCAGAAAATCCAGAAGGGCCAGTAGTTTCCCCATCTAAATGTTTTATTAAATGACGCAAAGGTAATTCGTTTGCGTGTAACATACAAATGAACCACTGTAGTGGCCTTCCAATATGCATTTCTAGCTTTCTATTTACACCATTATGAATTACCGTATTGACAACGGTCCCATCACATCCAATAGCCACTAAGTTCGTCAAATCCAAATGTTGCTGCAGAAACTGTATAAAATTTTCGGAAATTGCCTCTGCTGTGGCCACATGGAACAGTGATATGTCCAAAATATTTAGATCCGGGTTCTGAAACAATCACATATGTTCTTCGCTAATTGTACTTCTGTGATTTTTATAACCAATTGAATGCTGAACGAGGGTATTATCTTTTCGTCCATTGAAATAAATGGCTTGTAAAAAATCCTTGTCTTGCTTGGTTCTTAAAATGTTTTGACTTCTTTTTCTCTCTCTTCTTATCTTACTTAATTCTATCAATTATTTTACAAGTTTCTTCTTTGGTTATCAGTCCAATATCTTTTAATACAGCAGACGCCATAATAGCAACGGATCTATCAGAAACACATTCACGATCGCACGCTTGTGTGAGATTTGGTAAGTTAATACGCATTTCTTTAGATCATTGGCATTGTACTTTTTGGCTAGCCTCCTGCTTTGCATTAGAACTGCCATCAATATCATATGTCTCTTCACCATCTGACAGTGCCATATCCAGCACATTGGAAGTAGAAGTTGAAGGTAGCGATCTTGTTTCCAAGACTCTCCGATGTAAGGATCGCTGAATGTTGCGCGTAGCTACTGGATCAAATTGTGCCATTAAACATTTTTCTCTCAGTTCTCTGGTCTACTAGAAATTCTCTTTCTCTAATTGGCACTTTGTTTTTACACTTACACAATGAAAAATTCGCGCACTTGCAGGACGAAATATCGAAAAGTTTTGTTTCTGCAATTTCTCTAAATTTTTTCACCTTTTGTGTAAGAGCATCATTCAATCAGGATTTTAGAGGTTTGTTAAGGTTTCTCAATTTTTCGTGATATTGTCTTATCATATGTAAAATTTGTTGATCTGTCACAACGAGAATAGACGCCTTAGAGCAAACAAGTTTCAGCTCTGCAATCAAAATATCTGCAATGTTACTTAAGGTCGGTTCTGCTTTATTTTGAGCTGAATTAATTAAGGTTTGACGTATATATGCATTTTTCATCACATACGCATATGTAGGTAAGGTAAAGGCACCAAAGGTGGACATGTTAAGGATACATTTTATTGTGACAGTTTAGTAAACGCTACTAAAAATATTTTGAGCATGGTAGTGGATAATCTCAAGGTCTATTTTTAGGGAAAAATGTTCAGTTTTGAATATTATTAATTATTTATAAAAAAAACTAAAAAATACCGAACCTGTGCGGATCACCCAATAGTGAACATAGTATTTTTATGTTGGTCCAATAGTGGACCCACCAATAGTGAACACCATTAATACGAGCATAAAACAAGGTGAATGATGGAGAGATAGAAAGAAAATTGATGCAAACAACAACAATCAATAAAAAATGTATTTAAAGAACATTAGAATAGGCAAAAAACATATTTTCTCCTTAACATTTAACGAACGAACCCATAGTGGACATGATATGTCCGCATTGTGGACATGGTATGTCCACGATAGGTTCCTACTTTTGTATACTAATGAAACTTATAGCCACACTTAAATCGCATTAAAATAACATTGTAACCATGATAAAATAAGTTAAAAGTCAGTTATCCCTAAAGTGAACATGCCATGTCCATAATAGGTACATTAATCGTTTAATGTTCCTAAAGATGACATCCCTTTATCTAACTTTAAAATCATTATTCAACAAGAATTCTACTGAAAAGTAAGTAAAATGAACTAAACTTTGTGAGAGTAATATATCATATTTTGATTATTATTAAAATTAAAATATCAAACAGGGAAAAAGTCAATACTTACTTGTTAATTTCTTTGTAACAACCACTTGTAAAAACAATCAAAATAGTGCAACATGAACTTAAATTATCACTGTTCAAAAGAGGTGATGTCTAAAGGCGCAGTAGATGTACCGTGTTAAGAACGAAGTTATACAGTGGTGCCAAACTATTTCATTTGTCACAGAAAGCTGTAGTTGACTTATTTCAAGAAATTTAAAAATGAGTGTCCACTATAGGAGCTATGTCCATTATTGGTGACTTTACCTTAACGTATTTTTCCTAAATACGGAAGGAGCCCCAAATACAGGGCAGTCAATATCTTTTCTAGTTTTTGGCATATTTCACAAAAAAACTCGAATATCAAAATTCACTAAATAACAACCAAAGTAACCGAGATACAATTATGCGGCTGTAAAACTATTTTCGAATGAATATCGGCAGCTTAAACGCACACTCACTTAACGACAGTCGCTGGAGAAATAGTTGAATCGGTTTTGTTTCTGGCAGTCGGAGACAAATTTTGAAAGTGGTGGAGGCACCGCTAAACGTCATCCAATCGACACCAGGTTTTGCAGGGAATTAATATTACTTAGCCCACCACTTTTCCTCATATAGGCGTTCAGAAACTAAAATGTCAGATTTTTCACTCCACCCTAGTATACAGCATTTAACAGGTTTGTACAGATCTCACTACATTTTTTAATAAGTTTTTAACACCCCTCCCCCTTTTCTTTTACAAAAATTTAGATTTTATCGTTCAATTGCCTGTAAGGAATCTAAATTCAGTGGCGCTGAGTGTATTTTAGCGAGAAACATCCGAGAACGTCGATCTGGTGACGCATCTGCTCCATCGATACACTTGAGACCACCTTACTGAAAAAGCTTAATTTACTAAACTTTTTAAGTATATTTTCTTAACTTATTACAGTTGGAAAGTATTTCAGAATGAATAGAGAGCGAGTCTAGCAAGCGGTCTAATCTCCGGATCCCCTTATCGATGTTAGACGCGAACATTTAATCCCCTGAAAATTTATTTGCCCTCCAACAATATATAGCGAAAGAAAATTCAAGTGGATAACTGGAACGAGAAGTAGTTTTCGTTTTATCTATTAATCTAAATAAAGTGCTCTGGCTGTGGATGTATTAGCAAAAATAGTAGTTTTTGTGCCAACTTAGATGCCGTGCAAAGATTTAAAGTCGACTTCGAACGTCGCTATTAAAAATACGTTAAATCCCCAGCTTTTGCTTAGAAAATTGCTCGGAGAATGCTTATTATTCTTTGTTTTTCCCGGTTTTAGTAATAGCAGTCGCTTTTACTAACGTAAAAGCGACTGCTAGTGAACTAACGTTCACTGGAGCCTTGTAAAATGGCTGAAAGGATATACCTAAGTTAAAGACTAATTGATTTAAAAAATTGATTGAGGAAGCCGTTACTCTGTGGTAATCCATAATTATAACGAAATTGAGTAAATCACTACTATGGTTTTTACCACTATATTTGCACAAAACGTGACTGTAGTTTCAACACTTTATGTCATTTTTAAACGATGATTCTTAGATGAATCATCTTTTGAAAATGACAAAATGTTGAAACTGCAGTCACGTTTTGTGCAAATGTAGTGGTAAAAAACGTAGTGGTTTACTCAATTTCGCTACTAATTGATTTAGTTGTATTTTTAGTTGTATTAGCATGTACTTTTATCGATAACTTTTTTGAAAATGGAAAACTTACAAGAAATATTAATTTTGTCAATAGAGAACATCATCATATGCCTCATAAACCTGTTAACTATATAATTATTTAAATTATTACCTTTCCATGAAAGTACGAAATATAACTTACACCGTTAAATTCCCTGTTTGTATTGAAATTATATAATTCAGGTTCGTTATAAAATTACATATCCATATAATTCTATTTTTTCCAATTCGTAGTCGCGCTGTTTTGATTTATATTCTCTCAGAACCTCGGACGATTACGCAAAGTCACATGGGAGACATCACCGGGAAGCTTTTCTGAGGGGAGGAGGACATGAGGAAAAAGTGCCGCCGATCAAGGAAGATTCGCCAGTTAAAATCGATGACGACAATGGCAGGCTTAATAGAGCGGGCGTTATGTTCTGATTTACAGAAAATTACCGGTGATTTAGGGAACGAGAGGGTGATTTTCGTCAAGTTTGGACTTTTATTTACGTGCTGTTTTGACGTTGAGAATGAGATTTTATTAGACGTACGTTTTCGATAGGACGCCGCATCGGGACGACGGAAATAAATCGTTTAAAGTAATTATAGAAGCAAGGGAAAGATTTTGAATTTGTTCTCGATTATTGCTTTAATTATTTTGCTACCTGAGGTCGTTGAGTTCCTATTTTGGCAGGTTAAAAAAGTCAATTATATAGCGTGAACTAGAAAGAATTGTTAGCACTTTAAAAGTTAATTATTTATTATAATTTGGAAATAAAAGAGAGTGATGGAAGCTCATTATAATAGCTTAGGCAAAAGAGCCAAAAAAGGTCTGTCTACCTCTCAGTATGTATAAATCTTGTATCTAAAATCCAACAGCTGAAAATTAATGTGTCTATGTTGAATCAACAAGTTAACTTACGGAAAACGAAAATACGCCCGTGGAAGAAGATATCTACAAAATGATCCCAACTGCATAAAAGTCAGTGAATTCGTCTTTTAACAAAATGCAAAGTGCTGCTAATAGACGCTGTTTTTTAATTAATTTTTAACTTTGGAAATAATGAACGTGGATGTAACTAACTTTGATATACAGTGAGCACGTAAATGTTGAAATAAATTTATTAAACTAGTTACAAAACAAATGACAAAAATTTTCTCAGACTCGTCGATTTTCAAATGCATTTCTCAATCTGTTTATTTGAAAAAAAAAGTGCTGCAAATAATTTTTTTAAGTTATGACGTCATCGCCATTTTTTTTAATGGCAACCCCCATTTTTTTAAATGTCATTTGAAAGAGCACATTTTTCTGCATACAGTACGTTAAATTCTAGGGAGTATTGCATGACGAAATTATCAAGACAAAAATCTTAACTACTTATAACAATGTAATAAAACAAAAATAAAAGAATTTAAGAATAGAACAAAAAACAATTAGATTAAATGTTCAAATTGCGCACCATTTGCTTCTTGACAATGTCCAAGTCGAAACTGAAATTCTCGCAAAACGTTAATAATTGTTTCGGGTCCAATTCTTCCAATTTCGTAAGTAATTCTGTCTTTTAAGTCCTCAATATTGTTCGGTCTTTTAAAATAAAGTTTGGATTTAAGGTAACCCCATAAAAAACTATCCAATGGGGTTAGGTTCTGGAGATCTAGCTGGCCATTCTATTGATCCGCGTCTACCAATCCATCTGCGTGGGAAAATTTCGTTTAAATAATTACGCACTATTACCGAATAATGTGGCGGTGCGCCATCCTGTTGAAACCATATGGAGTTTTCCGGTACATTAGGGTTTTCACCATTTGGATACAGTGCGACAAGTTCTGGAATGATGTTTTGTTGGAGCAGCTCCAAATATTTTTCGCCATCTAAGGAACCTTGAATAAAAAATGGACCCAATATTGTAGTCGCAATAATTCCAGCCCTCACGTTAACTTTCTGTCGAAACTGAGTATGGGCCTCCACTATCCGGTGAGGATTTTCACGTGACCAATATCGACAATTTTGCCTATTCACAGTGCCATTTAAACAGAAGGTGGCGTCGTCAGAGAAAAGTACTCGACTTAAGAAATGTGATATTACATCGTTCCATCATGGTTTCGCAAAAATCTACTCTGCGGTCGAAATCATCTTCGTTAAGCTCTTGAACTAAATTCACTTTATGTGGGTGTCATTTATTCTTCTTCAAATATTTTAAAACAGTCGACCGACTAATTGACTGCTCTGCTGAGACTTCGCGACTTATGTATTGTTTTGTTATAATTCTCCTCCATTGTCAGTAAAACATCTAACTGTTATTTTCTGAAATTGTACAACGACCTTTACTTTCTATTTTGCCAACAGTTGATTGTGTAATAGGTCGATTAGGGCATTTACCATTAAATAATTCACAAACCATAGTTTGTGTTCGGGATTTGTCTTCATAGCCAATCATTATCAAAAAAATAACTTCTTAGTATTACCATAAAGAATTCAAAACATATATTTTTCAAGGTATAATACTATAAGGCGCGTAACCAATGTGTTAGAGCCAGCTCCGCGTTGCTAATTAAATGAAAAAAAGCGTAAACACAAAAAAGGTGTAAGTTGTAAAAAGGTTCGACGATAAGTAATGAAGGTTTTCTATTAATGTTAAATGTTTTTTTCTCGATAATTTCGTCATGCAATACTTCCTAGAATTTAACGTACTGTAGGAAAAAAAATGTCCTCTTTCAAATGACAATTTAAAAAATGAGGGTTGCCATTTTAAAAAAATGGCGATGACATCATAACTTTTAAAAAATATTTGCAGCAATTCTTTTTTTAAATAAACAGAATCGACTGCTCTGAGCGAATTTTTGTCACTTGTTTTATAACTACTTTAATGAATTTATTCCAACCTTTACGTGCTCACTGTATAATCTACCATGGGCACAAAGTCGAAAAATGGACAGTTTTCCAGATATCGAGGGTGCCAAAGGGGTGCTCATTTCTTATGGGAAGTGCCCCCGTTGAAATTCGCTGGAATCGATATGTGTTATTCGACTCGAACTCCTGATCAAAAGTTCTCATGGGCACAAGGTCAGAAAATGGTTAGTTTTCCAAATATCGCGGGTTGCAAAGTCTACTTTGCACCCTTGATATCTGGAAAACTGTCCATTTTCCGACCTTGTGCCCAAGAGAACTTTCGATCAGGAGCTCGAGAGGATTAACATATACCGATTCCAGCGAATTTCACCGGGGCGGGGACCATTTCCCACAAAATATGAACACCCCCTTCGTACCCTCGATATCTAGAAAACTGTCCATTTTCCGACCTTGTGCCCTTCGGTAAGAGAGGGAATTAAATATACCTGCAAAAGCTAGGAAATAATAATCCTTATGATAACTTTACATTTTTTGGTAAGTCTTTAGTAGTAGATTTAATCTAATTTAAAAAAACAAATGTACAGGATCGCATTCAGGAAACGTGTTATAATTATGTAATGATTTAAGTGCAATAAACCGCTGGAAAATATTTAAGTGCTATTTATCATTGAATACGTATTACAATACACTTTTCAAAAATGATGTAAAAACTCCAGGCAGGTCCGCATTTAAAATTTTTAAATTGATGATGGTCTTGAAGAAACGTAACGTCGCCAAATAAAACTGATACTATAGGCATATAGAGGATTGTACAGTGCGCTAAGAAAGTAATCTTGGATTTTTAATAAATTCAATTATAACCGAAATATTTCGAAAAATCAAAAATCCGTATTTTGGATACGTTATTTTATTTGTTTACTTCGCCATAAAACACAAACAGGCATAAAAACCATCGGCCATTGTTCTCGCCTCCGCAGACAGTTATAGCGTCAAGAAGACCGGATTTAAAATTTATGGTTAGTTTCTAAGAATAAATTACTAATTTACGAATCACCAATTAACAGAATTAATTAAACATATCACCCAATATTGTATTAAAATTGATAGCGGTTCACTCTCCATTATTAGGGCTTAAAACATGATTTTATTTTTACTTTTTTTTTCTTTTTCAGGTAAGATCAATATTCTGGCCTTTATTTTTCACAGTAAGTATTTAGATTTTATTAATATTTATTGTGTTGAATCATAATTTATTTTTTTGTTGTATATCTAATGTTATATCACATCATAGTTACGAAGTGTTATTTATTAATTTGAAATTTTTTTAAAAAAATTGACAACTATTGGCTCCTTTTTCGTTATATGCAAAAAAGTATGTTAAAGAATTGTAAAAACCGCGGTCTAAGAAATCACTACTTCCGCATCCATATTTTCTATCCAAGCCTCTTTAAAGCAAAACATCTTGGCTATATTTGCACTCTAGTACATGGAAATAATTAATCATAAAATTTTAATAATATTTGAGGCAGATGTCATAAATATGTTTGAGGCGTTGTCTATCATATACGCCAAAAATGAAGTTTCTCGATTTTTGTTACATTGTTCTACTTATTCTCCCCAATTTACATCCCTCTACCCACCCCTTCAACGGAATCATCTCAGTCAGATATCATTACAATACATATGTGTACCAAATTTCAAGTGAATATCTCAATTTTGTTTTATCAACTCTTATAATAATAGTGTAGAGGTGGCAAGGGGGTTGAAAATATAAAGAAATACGAGATCTTGGCTTTTACTATATAAGTACACCAAATCTCATATTTCTGTACGCTTACCAGCTTGCTTTATTAATTTTCCCCTATTTACTTCTACTTATCCCCTGCACCTTCAACGGAAACATCTCAAAATATAATCTAGCTCCAGGTGCCGTTATAATATGTACGTGTACCAAATTTCAAGTTAATCTCAATTAAATTTTATCAGCCCCTTTAACAATGAAGTGGGGGTGGAGTGCTGGAGGGGTTGAAAAATATAAATGAAGCCTTGGCTTCTTGTATATGCACCAAATCCCAAGTTTCTATAATCTTATCAGCTTGCTTTACTTATTTCTCCCTATTTAACCCCCAATCCTTCATCGAAATCATCTCAAAATATAATCTAGTTCCAGATGTCATTATGACATACAGGGTGTTTCACTTAAAAGTCCCCAGGCCATTATCTCTAAAACTAATAAAGATATTTTATTTTTGTAAATGGCAGATGATTGATACCAAAGAAAGGTTTAAATAACGGTGATTAGAATTTTTCCTCAACAGCACACAGAGATGGCGCTGCGATGCAAAACTATTTTTTGATGGCTGGAACCTTGAAACATAAGTCATGTGATTAAACAATAATTTGTGAATAATTTTGATGGTATAGAGAATTTACAAAAAACAAGCCGTTTTGAAGTTACATGAGTTTCTTTCATTAATGCCAGTACACGTGAATTTTGATAAATCCCTATAATTTATTTATTATTTATTATAAAATATTGGTTACCAAATACTTTTTTTCAAGATAAGGAAAGTGATATAATACACTATCATAAAATTATGTTTACCACTTCCGGCCAAACCGGAACTAACATGATGAACCAATATCCATATGCTCCTACATATTACATTTTTTTTTTGTAATAACGCTTCTAATAAAACGGCTCCCAAAACTTAAAGTACAAGTAAGACAACAAAGAAAATACACACTAATTTAGAATGGGCTAAATTTATATTAACAATTCAGTAAAGAACGTAAACAAAAGTTTTATAAACAAACATTTAAAAACTATCGAAATATTATTAAAAATTAAATTAAACTAATTTCTTTCTTATTAGTAGGTACTTATTATATTAAATGTTCAAAATTTCTCCCTTCTTCATGAATACACATATTGTACCGTTTCAGTAACTCTTCATTGCAAACTTTTTGTAACGTATGTCTATTTATAGCAGCAACACTTGCATATATTTTATTATACAAATCGGCCATATCCTCAATGGGTTCAATGTACACTACACTTTTTAAATACCCCCAAAGGTAAAAATCTAATGGAGTCAAGTCAGGTGATCGTGCTGGCCATCTGACTACTCCATTAGTACCATTTCATTAAGACAATCTTTGACTAGTACTGAGTTATGGGGTGGTGCACCATCTTGGTGAAACCAAATATTCTCCTGGTTATGAGGGATAGTCTCTAATAATCCTGGCAATACATTTCTCAAAAATATCTCATATTTTCTTCCATTTAAAGTCCCATGGAATAGATATGGTCCAATAATATAAGAATTTAATATTCCACACCACACGTTAACTCCAAAAGTTACCTGATTTCGGGTCATTCTCATCCATCTAGGATTATTTTGTGACCAGTATCGGCAGTTATGCTTACTCACAACTCCGTTGTTGTGAAAACGGCTTTCATCGCTCCAGAGCACATTTTTTTTAAAATTTTTGCATTCTTCAGAAAGAACTGAAAATTCAGCTAGAAAATGTAATCTTCGTTCATAATCACCAGGACTTAAATGATGGATCAATTTTAATTTGTATGGATGGTATTTATTTGATATTAATATTCTATGGCACGAAGATATCGACAGATTAGTTTCCGATGCCAATTTCCGGAGAGAACATTGAGGATTGTTGACAACACTATTTAACACCAAGGCTGTCTGTATTTTCATCGTTTCTAACTGGCCTATTTCTGTTACGAATAGTTTTCTTAAAACTACCCCAGTTTCTTAAATTTTTAAACAACATGATAAATGTTTTTTTATCGGGTGTAGGTCTATTTGGAAATCGTAAACAAAACAATCGTTTTGCTTGTCGGGAATTTCTTTTGCATTCTCCGTATATTAAAATCATATTTAACTTATCTTCATTGGTGTATCTAACCATTTTTTAAATTTATTTTTTTTTATTGCCTTATTTGGATTAATTTGATTTGAATTCATTCTAAGTACACTATTTCTGTTTGAAACTATGATTGAAATGCACCAACTACAAACTTTGTTTAATAACTGTCAAACTTAAAATTAAATCAAAGCCTACTAATATCTCTTAAGTAGATTTTTTATTACCATTCTAAATTAGTGTGTATTTTCTTTGTTGTCTTACTTACTTTAAGTTTTGGGAGCCGTTTTATTAGAAGCGTTATTAGAAAAGAAAAATGTAATATGTAGGAACATATGGATATTGGTTCATCATGTTAGTTCCGGTTTGGCCGGAAGTGGTAAACATAATTTTATGATAGTGTATTATATCACTTTCCTTATCTTGAAAAAAAGTGTTTGGTAACCAATATTCTATAATAAATAATAAATAAATTATAGGGATTTATCAAAATTCACGTGTACTGGCATTAATGAAAGAAACTCATGTAACTCCAAAACGGCTTGTTTTTTGTAAATTCTCTATACCATCAAAATTATTCACAAATTATTGTTTAATCACATGACTTATGTTTCAAGGTTCCAGCCATCAAAAAATAGTTTTGCATCGCAGCGCCATCTCTGTGTGCTGTTGAGGAAAAATTCTAATCACCGTTATTTAAACCTTTCTTTGGTATCAATCATCTGCCATTTACAAAAATAAAATATCTTTATTAGTTTTAGAGATAATGGCCTGGGGACTTTTAAGTGAAACACCCTGTATACGTGTACAAAATTTCAAGTAATTATCTTAAACCGTTCGTGCACACAAAAGAAGTTACAGAACGACAGACAGACAGAACATTCTAAATCCATTTCAACTAGAAACATTTTTTATTTTTTTTACGATTACCTATACTTCCACTCCAGTAAGTGGATGTGGAAGTAATTATGTTAAGGATCTAGGTGTAATTTTTGGCAATAAATTGATCGTCATTAATCATATAAATGCTATAATTTCGGATGCATACAGAATATTAGGTGCCATCTTGCGTAACAGCACTGATTTTAATGATGCCAAAACCTTAAAGTCCCTTTATTTTACGTTTTCGCAATCTAAGCTTGAGTATGCGTCGCTTGTTTGACAGTCCAATTATAACACTCATAAAGATATCTCCATTGGAAGACGTTCAGCGTTGCTTCCCGAAAATTTCGAACTTGAAAATTAAGTACATATCCACCAACTGGAATTCCTCAAACTCAATTGAACAATTTGTTATTGCTAGTCTTGAGAAAGGACTAAAAATTACGCATCATGAAATAATATCCAGTGAAATATTGAGTCAACTGAAACCGCATGTCCCTCGCATTAATTCTTGTCATTCTCATAGCTCTCGGATCTAATGTGCTAAAATGTTCTCCTTAAGATTTACATCCTATAATTGATTTTGTACTGTTAAACGATGTAGGTACGATTAAAATAAAATAAAAAATATTATTCGCTTACACTGTATTTATTTGGCTTAGTCTAATAAGTAAAATAAATTGGAGCAAGGAGCTTATTCCAGACGCAGTAGCATAGCAGCTATCCTGCCTATTTACTTCTTTACAGTCTAACGAAACAATACGTTCGTTTGAAGAAATGTTAGTCTGCGACCTACATGGCATCTTGTTAAATTCCATAATGCCTCGGCCGCACGGATCGCTGACAGTTTTCATTACGGCGAAGACATGAAAAGAATCCATTCCGTCTTCCCATATTCTTCTATTTTTATTTTGCTATTTGTTACATTTTTATTATCGTCGGCTTTATGAACTCCCGCCGTTCAACGCGGAGTCGAATAACGGAATAAAATTTATATGCTCCGTTCTTTAATGTGGAAATACTCATCATTATAAAATTCCGGTGGAAACATAATGGGGCGTTCAAATTCATAAAATCAAATATTTACGTTCAGTGGTTTATTTTAAACCGGCGCGGCGCATTCTTGTGATGTTTGGGTAATGGTACACGAGGTAGTTTTAAGAAAAAACTCGAAATTCGCGAAATAAAAAGATAAGGGAGCTTTAAAATATGTTGAATCCATTAGGGGCCATCCATTAATTACGTCACGCAAATTTCATGGTTCTTCTACCCCTCCCTCCCCCTATGTCACAGGTTGTCACATTCGAGTCAACCTCCCCCCCCCCATTGTGACGTTTAACATTTTAAATTTTGAAGTAGATTTTCTGATTTTGATTTTTTTAAAATTATGGTATACGTAGATGTAAATAATGTGATGTCGCAAAAGTTTCGCCCCCTCCTCCTCTTGTCACACGTATGTATGTATGTTCCTTCGATGTTGGTGGTAACTTCAGTAAGAGATTCTGATATTATACAGGGTGATTAGTGATGATAGGGTCGTACTTTACCAAAAGATAGAAAGCATTGAGGTGATCTTAAATCCCTAAACAGTAATATAATGGCTAAAGCGGCCCCGTTTTCGAAATACAGGGTGTTTTATATTTTTTGGAAGAATATTCTTTTCGCCATATATCTGTAATACGTAAGCGGAATCCAATGAAATTATGTATTTTGATTACAGAGTCATTCACCATCTAATGTCTGGGATATTAATAAAATATCAGGGCCGGACCCAGAATAAAAATATTTTTAAGTTATTCCTAGAAAATAACACTCTATATACTGTTTATAAAATATTTGACATTAAAATATTAATTTTCACCTAGAAAGATACAACATCCCATAAAAAAATCTTTTGGTCCCATTTCATTGTTTAAATAAAAAAGTTAAATTGTTGAGGGTTCAATTTTTTGTTTCTTTAAATGAGAAATTGAGAGAGAAAAGTCACTCTAGGGATTAACTACATATTATTTTTTTGTTCCCTATCTGCACTACCAAAAGGTAGTTCTCCAAACTCTGGTTTCAGCAATATTTAATTCATTGCAAGAGTAATTAATTGTTACAATCATCTACTCTTGCCATTACATTTGTTTTAAAAATTATGGCTACGTACTTTTTAATAATCAAGTAGGTACCTGTCAAAAATCATATTGTAATTAAGAAGTGTCACGTCACCACTGTTGCTTTTACTGGTTACAATATTGTCTTGTAATAATTCTAAATCATACCGTTTACATACACGAGTAGAGAATACGCAAATATGGTTTTTGTCTATGGATATTGCAATGGCAATGCAAAAGCTGCTGAAAGGGAATACAGACGCCGGTTTGGAAATCAATGTGTACCAGATTTTAAAACATTTTATAGAGTGTTTAGACATCTTTCTGAAACTGGAGCCGTCCCCTTAATCATGAAAATAGAACGTCCTGTTAGGCAGACCCGGCAAGAAAAAGATTTGATTTTAAATATGGTTGACCAGAACCCAAAAATCAGCACAAGAAGAATTTATCAAAAATCAAATATTCCTCAAACCAGAGTTTGGAGAACTATTAAAGGCGAACAAATGCATCCTTATCATATCCAAATTGTCGAAACGAGTGGTGCCAGGTGATGAAGTATTTCGGTTAACTTTTTGCCGCTGGGTTTTATCCCATGGACGAACTATGTTAAAAGTATTGTTTACCGATGAATCTCAATTTACCCGTGATGGTATACAGGGTGATTCACGTAGGCCATTCATTAGAAGTTTTTCAACTTGCAGTTGGATTATAAACTTGAAATTTGGTATACAGCCATAATCGATCATGCCCGTTCTATCTATAATATTTTCAGTCCTCCAACTATACAGGGTGTGCCAAAAATTGGTACCAACTTTCTTATTTTAAATGGAAACCTATAATTTTCTTTACATGGTTCGATTTGTCTTCTAATTCTGAGTTTAGAGAACCTAAGTTATGTTAACTTATCTATTACAATTTTTGACATATGTCCAATTTTTTGAAAAAAATTGCCGCTGTAGTAGTTTACGAACAAATTTGTATCTCGCAAACCTTTCAAAATTATGAAACCAAATTTGTGAAGCAATTAGCTGGAAGTCCAGACTAACTTTTGATGTCCCATCGGTGGCCCCATTTTATACCATATGGGCGCAGTCGATTTTCAAATGTAGCAATCAAAAATTGTCAAAAAGTCAATTTTTTCAAATGGCACCTACTATTTTTTTTCACACCATTCGAAAGAAAATTGAATTTTAGGGTGAGTTACTTAAGCATTCCCTATACCTAACTTTACCCCATATCGAGTTATTCAATAAAAATCAAGAAATACCTTATCTTGCCGAGAGATTCCTTACTTCATCAAGTATGCCATGGAAACAAAAGACAGTTGTAATAATTTTTAAAGAAAAATATGGATTCTTATTTAATTACACACAACACCAATAAATTATTATTAACGAACAAGAACAATGTTGATGAAATTCTGTCAGTGAAAACGGTGCACACATTGAGCAACTGTATTAAAATAATTATTTTGTTAATCTGTTTATTTGTTGTTATTATTTATTATTGTAATACGATCTTTGAATAAAAATTAAAATGAAATGATTGTTTCCAAAGCCTACTACCCTTGAGAAAAAAAACAATATTTTTTTCAAAAAATGCCAATAACTCAAAAACGACTGTAGATAGACATACACAATGTTAATAAAAGTGGCCCTAAAATTCAATTTTGCATTGATTTCTGGCATCAGAAATGGTAGGCGCAAACAAGTGCTACGCAATCTGTTGAAAGTAGAATAATAGAATATTTGAACAAAAATATGGTGGTCACATTGAACACTTACGTCAGAATTTCGTCAACATTGTACCTGTTCGTTAATAATGATTTGTTGGTGTTGTGTGTAATTAAATAAGAATCCATATTTTTCTTTAAAAATTATTACAACTGTTTTTTGTTTCCATGGCATACTTGATGAAGTAAGGAATCTCTCGGCAAGATAAGGTATTTCTTGATTTTTATTGAATAACTCGATATGGGGTGAAGTTAGGTATAGGGAATGCTTAAGTAACTCACACTAAAATTCAATTTTCTTTCGAATAGTGTGAAAAAAAATAGTAGGTGCCATTTGAAAAAATTGACTTTTTGACAATTTTTGATTGCTACATTTGAAAATCGACTGCGCCCATATGGTATAAAATGGGGCCAACGATGGGACATCAAAAGTTAGCCTGGACTTCCAGCTAACTGCTTCACAAATTTGGTTTCATAATTTTGAAAGGTTTGCGAGATACAAATTTGTTCGTAAACTACTACAGCGGCAATTTTTTTCAAAAAATTGGACATATGTCAAAAATTGTAATAGATAAGTTAACATAACTTAGGTTCTCTAAACTCAGAATTAGAAGACCAATCGAACCATGTAAAGAAAAATATAGGTTTCCATTTAAAATAAGAAAGTTGCTACCAATTTTTGGCACACCCTATATAGTTGGAGGACTGAAAATATTTTAGATAGAACGGGCATGATCGATTATGGCTGTACACCAAATTTCAAGTTTCTAATCCAACTGCAAGTTGAAAAACTTCTAATGAATGGCCTACGTGAATCACCCTGTATATAATACTCGAAATTTTCATATTTGGAGTCACGAGAATCCCCGTGCAATAATCCAAAAGAATTCCCAACATAGATTTTCTGCAAATGTGTGGTGTGGAATGTTCAATAATAGTCTCATAGGTCCTCATATTTTCGAAGGTCGCTTACATGGTGACAATTATTTAGATTTTTTACAACATGCCCGGCCAAATTTATTAAATAATGTAAACACAAGAGGAATGTGGTTTCAACATGATGGGGCTACGCCGCATTTTTCGGTACGAGTCAGAAACTATCTGAATGAACAGTATCCAAATAGGTGGGTTGGTCGGGGTGGTCCCGTTGTATGGCCTCCGAGTACACCAGATCTCACACCCCTTGACTATTTTTTGTGGGGCTATATGAAAACCGAAGTATATAAAAAAGAAATACCAGAGAACAGCTGATTGCAAGAATTGGTCATTTTTGCAATGAAATTAAAACAATTTAGAGATTGTTAGAAAAAGCGTAAATGAAATGACAAATCGATCAAGAAAACTATTGAATTTGGCGGTGGTCACTTTGAAAATAGACTGTGATTCAAAATAATTTAATTGGATTTAGTAAGTTTGACTGATTTCTTACGTTCTAGTTAAATTGTTAATTTTTATTATTTATTGTTTTGTTATGTTTATTAATTACACATTCATTACAAAATATTTTTTTATTTCACCAGGTATATGTGATGAATTTTAATTCTCCCTATTTGCACTACCTTTTGCTAGTGCAGATAGGGAACAAAAAAAATAATATGTAGTTAATCCCTAGAGTGACTTTTTCTCTCAATTTCTCATTTAAAAAAAAAAAAAAATTGAACACAATTTAATTTTTTTATTTAAACAATGAAATGGTGCCAAAAGATTTTTTTATGGGATGTTGTATCTTTCTAGGTGTAAATTAATATTTTAATGTCAGTATACAGAGTGTTATTTTCTAGGAATAACTTAAAAATATTTTTATTCTGGGTCCGGCCCTGATATTTTATTAATATCCCAGGCATTAGATGGTGAATGACTACTGCAATCAAAATATAAAATTTCATTGGATTCCGCTTACGCATTACAGATATATGACGAAAAGAATATTTTTCCATAAAATATAAATTTATTTAGAAAACGGGGCCGTTTTAGCTATTACTGTTTGGGGATTTAAGATCACCTCAATGTTTTCTATCTTTTGGTAAAGGACGACCCTCTCCTCACGAATCACCCTGTATATACATCGATCTTCCCTCAGGCGTATTTTCTGCAAATCTCTTGCTACCTGCTGCATCCATTCTTCTTTCGGTCGCCCTCCCGTTCGCTTCCCCGGCGGATGCTACTTCTTGGCCATCTGTCCGGTGGCATTCGTTTCAAATGACCGTTTACCTATCAGCAATTATGGCGATTAGGGGACTTAAAGGGACGTAAAGTTACTCTTTTTTGTGAGAACTTTACTACTACTACTTACGTGTTTGACGATACTTACATACCTAGTTTGTACTGACGACAGCCAACTAGCTAGAAACTGCAATATATAGATGGTAAGATATTTGCCACACGGAATAAATATCTTTATTTTAATGTGCCTACTCTTAAAAGCCACTAGTAGCAGATAAAGTTTTTGTATACATTTATTGTAGAATTTTATGTAAACGTCTTTCCACTATTATACACGTGTTGTAAATCGCTCTTGAAAGTTATCATAATGATATTGTCAGCCTCAGCTGTAAGCGTAAAATCCAAAAACAATCGTTGTTATTCAAGAGAAAGGTTCAAACAACAATGGTTGTCGACGACGTCGGCGGGCGTCTCTGACTTTGTATTCAATTTGTGGAATGGAAGCTATTGTGTCGTGGACATTTATTAAATAGTATTGGATCTTATCGCTGCACTTTATGACATGTAAATGTTGGATAAAATATCAATTTCAAAGGCTTTGTCGGCTTCTAAATCCGACCGTTGATTCTGAAAGTTTTGTTGGACTATAACACATCGACATGCGGGACCGAAATAGCCTATACTCGTATACTGGTAATTGGTGTACGAAATCGGAAAATACTGCAGTTAATACAGGATAATTACACCCTGTATTAACTGCAGTTTCATATCATTAACAAAAAACTGGTGGTAGGGAACGACAAGACAAACAAAAAAACCTTATATAACATGGGGTCTAAAGCTCATAGTTTTGGAGAAAAAAAAATAAACAAAAATTTCCAAAATACTTCATAACATAGTTTGAGAACTGCTGGCATATTGGAGTAGGCTTTATTGCCTCGCGTCTTGTCGCACATGATACTCTGACATTCGCGCAGATAAGTATGGTGAGCCTAAGAAATAATTAGGCCGCGACGGGGGTCGTCGAAAAGCATGCCGACAAAACAGTTAAAAGCGACCGACAGAGGACACCGCCATGTTTTTTGCTTATTCGCGGCCAAATTATTTTATTACGCGTGTTATACTCACCCTTGTAATATTCTCAAGTAATAATTTCAGTTTGTGTCCTTACTTGGTAAACAAGGTACACACGACGCGACCTACCCGTTCCTTGGTTTTGTCTGTTGCTTTGATTCTTTTTGAATTTTGTGCCACTTATGTTAAGATTTATTTTATTGACTTATCGTTCAAATCGTTAGTACTTAGTTACGTAAGACACGACTTCTCGTTTGTGCTTTTTGTGTTACTTTTTGGATTTGGAAAATCTACACGTGGATAAGAAGGGCGCATTTTCAACTACGGTTCAGCGATAATTTGTGGGCAGGAATTTGCGGTAATAAAATAATTGGACCTATACCATTACCCGCTAGATTAAACGGTGATGTATACTGAAATTTTTTGCAACAAACATTGCTAAATTTGCTGGAAGATGTACCCTTGGCTACGCGCAGAAGAATGTGATATTTGCACGATGGAGCGCCAGTCCATTTTAGTCTGGCTGCTCTAAATTTTTTTGAACAGAAAGTTTCCTCGACGATGGATTGGACGCGGCTGACCAGTACCATGGCCTGCTAGATCGCCCGGCTTAAATCCGATGGACTTTTATTTTTGGGGGCATTTTAAATCTCTGGTTTACCGTGATCCAATTGACACTTTAGAACAATTGCAACAACGTATTTTAATGTGCACAGAAACCATAAAAACTTGTCCTAATTTACCAAATGTATTGAACGGAGTGCGCATGTCCTTAGTTCGACGTGCCGAGACGTGGAGATGGAGGTCATTTCGAACAATTTTTGTAAAAAATTCAAAAGAATTCTTCTGTTATTGGGTGTTACCTATTGGACATTAAAGGTATGATTATTATTATTATTATTGTCATTATTTTCATAATTAGTATTCGCAGTCTTGTTTTGATCTGTTTATTATTGTTTACATTGATTTTCATAGACACCAAAGACTCGATTTTCAGTTTTCGATACCTGATTGGGAAAAATTATGCGCTCAATTCGTTAAAAAATCAGATTTTTTTCCTAACTTAAAATACACAACTATTTTCTGTTATCGTATCTCGGACGTCTAATTGTTCGTTTTCCAATTTCATAAAATAATTACTAATTTTTTAAGCTTTGAACACATTGTTACAAATGTTAATAAACCACTTTTAAATTTTATAAATTCTTATAAACGACAATAAAAGCTACAATAACTTTGTTCCAAATTAAAAAACACATGTAAACACATCCTATTTAAACCCCTGCGGCCATGCTATGCTTGCGTTGTGCCGAAAGAGAAGGAATTATTTACATTTTCATAATTAGTGGTATAAAAAGTTCGGTACAAGTAATCCCATCAAACTGCCGCACATCTTCCGGCGGGAACACAAGTCGGGTATTACAGTTTTTTATTATTTCTAATATCGGAACTATAACATCCATTGACCCTGAGAAACAGTGGTTCTCAAATGTTTCCTACCTTAACATTCAAATTTTAAACCTAGGTCAGTTTTTTCAAAGTGCCTCTAGAGAAAAAATTCATATAGGTTTTCTGTTTGTCTAGTCGGTCCCTATTACCAGTGTTTTTAATGACATGAAACTAATTACACCCTATATATGGAATGTCTTTATATTCGCATTTGAGCAGATTTTTTACACAAAATTGTCTCCGATTTTCATCGAGTTTTAAATATCTAAATGATTGATTTCATCATTTTAAATTTTGCTCTTTTTAAGTTACTAAAATATCACGTAGCATTAACTGACTACACTGAGAGAACAACAAAATTGAAAACTTCTAGACGAACATTTTAGTCACCATAATACTTAATTCGTTGCCTTGAAATTATGTATAGATGTTTAAGACTTTCTTTTGTGAAAAGCAAAACTTTCGGTCGCCCCGTCCTCTGTAAATAAAATTTCGAACGTCTCTCTAAGTAGAATATTAAAGTGGCGCTGTAATGCTGGGCCTTAGACAACTTTGACAGCTTTATCTAAAAGTTTCCTTTTGTTCCTGATTACTTGCCTACGCAGTTTACAACTGCACAAAAGCGAGCGCCTCGGCAGGATTTTCCCTAAAAATAGCAGCCCCTGATCTCGAGTGTACCTTTTAATGTTGCTGCTTTTTATTTTGTTCAGCGAAATGCCACAAACGGAAAGAATGTTTCCTCCCATTATTTATGGAAGTAAATTTCTAAACTGTATACAGGGTGTCTCGAATTACGTAAGCCAAACTTTACCCAGCGATAATAGAACTTTTCAAAATAAGTAAAAAGTTGGTGTAAACATGGATCGGGAAGTACTTAGTTTACGAGATACAGATCGCTCAAGTTAAAAACCTGATTTTTTTTTATTAATATATTCGTAACGCTTCACGATGTCTTTTTAAAACAAAAAAGTTCGTCTAGATTGGTGCTAAAAATTAACTGACCGGAACTTCTTCCTCATGCTTCATATTATCCAAAAATTGTTTTTAGTGAAATAGAACCTGATCCTTTTCTCGAGAAATCATCCGAAGAAGTTTGAAATCTAAAACTATCACACAATTGCACACAATAGAGTTGAGTAGTCATGCTAACATGTGCTCCTGTAAAAAGTGTAAAACAGAGAATCCAGAGACAGCTGCAGTATGCGAAATGTGTGAAAATGTGTTCTGTGGGCCTTGTGCAGGCATTAAACCAACAGAAGCAAGAGTTTTTACATTAAAAAACAAAATACTAATGTATTTCTGCATAGAGTGTAAACCAGTGTTAACTGAAAAAATAGACCTAGCTAAACAAATTGTGCTATGTAAAAAACTCATTGAAGGTAAAGATATTATGATAAATGACAAACAAAAAATTATAGACATCCTTGAGAACAAAAAGAAAAACGAAAATATAAATACAAATACTGTTAAGGAAAAAACCATCAATAATGAAGCTGTCAGCAGTCCTCAACCAAAAACAGATGACAATAATACAAAAGCCTACGAAACAGAACAAATAAAAATTATGCAAGATATCATAAATTTGGCTAAACCAATGCCAAATAATGATCCAGCATTGATGGAAAATAAAATTGATAATAAAAATACAACTGATCATGAACATAATAACTGGACCACAGTAAAGAATAGGAAAAACTTGAATAAGAAGAATTCTAACAAATCCAAACGAACTGTTTATATAGGCACAGGTTCAGTAACTGAGAATGATGAATTTACTGGCAGGGAGGAAAAAGACAAAAAAGCTTGGCTATTTATATCAAGAATACCAGACAAAATTGATGAACTTATTATAATAAGCAACTATATAAAGAAGAAAACTAACATTAATAATGACCAAGATATCATAGTTAGACATATTCCCACTAAAATAGAATCAGAAAGATCAAATAGTAAGTGTTTTCAAATTGGAGTTAAATATGACCTGTTAGAATTGGTATATGATAGAAACTTTTGGACTCGAAATGTAGCTTATGAACGTTTTAAATTCAAGATACGTTACAACAATGACAATCACACTCCCGAAGAGACTGAAAATGTTTTTTTAGAACCATAACTTCACAGAGTACTCCACAAGATATTAATATTACAAATACATCAAGAGAACTATCCAATAAGAGTCTTTATAATTTTAAAGTACTGCATCTAAACATACAATGCATTAGAAATAAAACAAGTGAATTAGAGATATTTCTTAGAGACCATTATTATAAATTCTTGTTAATAAATGAGCACTGGTGCACAGATGACGAAATTAATTATGTAAGTATGAATAGTTATAAACTTGTATCTAAATATTCCAGAACCACATTATCCCATGGGGGTGTAGCTATCTATGCACTGAGGAACTGTACTTGTATAGCTTTGGAGCATATTAATAAACTATCTGTTGATGTTCATTGTGAACTTGCGGCCATCGAATATCAGAATACCAGACTGATGACGTTATACAGATCCCCAAATGGAGATTTTGACTTATTTCTAGAAATACTGCATAAAGCACTCACTTTGTTATTAGAAAATAATAAAATAATAATTATTTCGGGCGATTTCAATGTTTATTTACATAACGATAATAATCGACAGACTAAATTGCTAATTAATACCTTTAGCTCTTTTGGTATCTCTCAAACATATTTCGGATATTCGAGAAACAATCACTGCCTGGACAACATTTTTACAAATATAGATAAAAACAACTATCAGACAGCCTTCATAGAAACAAGACTGTCTGATCACTTAGGTATACAATTTGAAACAAATATTAAATTTACCACATCTTCAAAGAGAATTACTTATAGATCCATAACTGAACAAGGTCTCAAAGCTGTAAATAATCTGTTAGTTAATCAAAATTGGGATTTCTTAGATAATAGCACTATTCAGATAGACCAAAAATTTGAAAAATTCATCAGTCTCATTACAGATGCAATTGAAACAGGTTTCCCTCTTAAATCACGTATAGCTAATAACGTAAATATATTTAAATTAAATTGGTTCAATAATGAACTCCGGGGGATGCGGGATCATTTGAATTTCCTCCACGATTTCTACAAAAGCAATCCCACTAGAGGTAATAAGCTCATATATAATAATTATAGGTCTGTGTACAGAAGGGAGATAAATGTCGCTAAAACTACATCCCATGAAAATTTTATAAACAACCATGGAAATCCTCAGCAAGCAATGTGGAAAATTGTAAATAGCAATAAAAATAGACATTGTAACAATATTACAGGTAAAATATCTTGCGATGAATTTAATAACTATTTTGTTAATATTCCAGAGGACATTTTAAAAGCTATGCCTACAACAAACAAAGCATATTCAGATTTTGTAAAAACCGTAACGGAACATCAATTTAGCTTTTCCAACGTAACACCGCAAGAAGTACTTGAAGTAACAATTTTGTTGAAAAATAAGTCATGTAAGGATGTTTATGATATAAACACCAATATCATAAAGTCTATAATTCATACAATAATATTTCCATTGACAAAATTAATCAATATGTGTATATCAAACAAAATATTTCCAAACTGCTTAAAAATCTCCAAGGTTGTACCAATATATAAAAAAGACGATATCCATGATCCTTCTAATCACAGACCGATTTCTGTTATCCCATATTTTGCTAAAGTATATGAAATTATTTTTAAAATCCAGCTAGTAAATTACTTTGAAAGTAATACTCTTTTTAACACCAGCCAGTACGGTTTCAGAAATAAGTTATCAACCACCATTATTAAGTAATGTCAAAGACATACAGTTGAATGTACAAAATTGGTTCCTTGCTAACCGCCTGAATTTAAATACCTCAAAAACAGAGTCAATGATATTTAGCCTACGAAACATGGAGGAAATAGGCACCCAATATATATTAAATTCCTTGGTCTACACTTGGACCCAAAACTATCATGGGATGAACATACGTCACATGTTTGTAAAAAAGTTTCTAAAAATATATACCTACTCAGATCTATAACAGGCAAAGTTACTCAAAATGCATTGGTAGCCGCATACCATGGTGTGATTCATTCAGTAATATCATATGGAATACTGGTATGGGGTCATGCTCCTACATCTAGTAACGTGTTTTCTGTACAAAGAAAAGCTGTACGAATTATATCTGGACTTAACTATAGAGACGATTGCAAAGAACAATTTAAAAAATTAAATATACTAACTGTGCCATGCACTTACATATTACAATGTCTCATGTACATAAAAAACAACCTAAATAAATACATGTCTCGGAATGAAATACACTCATATGATATTAGGCATAAAAATGATATACATCAAAACTTTTTACGCTTAAAGAAAACTAGGGATGGCACTGGATATTATGGAATACAATTTTATAATGCACTGCCTCCAGCAATAAGATTTGGAATACAATTAAGTTTAAATCCAGACTTAAAAAATATCTTGTCACAAATGCTTTCTACAGTTTTGAAGAATTTCTATCAATTTATCCAAAATTTAATTTTTTTTTTTTAAAGTGGTCCTTAATGAATATCTCTGTTTCATCTTGTTAGTAATTACTAACTATTAATGAATTTTATAATTTTAAGTATTATTATATATTGTTCGTTGTACGAGTGTCTCTTTTTAACATTTTACGTAATGTATCTAATTTAGTGTTTTAATTTTTTTATGTATACATTTTAATCTTGATTATACGTGTTTTTTAAATTCTATTGTATCTACTATTTTTTGACTTGTGTAAACACTTTTGTGTATCTGACATCAATAAATGATTCTATTCTATTCTATCTGAGACTAAATTTTAAAGCATATATGCTTATTTCTTGGCCGAATGAACAAGCAAAGCTCGTCGCAACTTGCTATAGATACAATATATCTATGAAGTGTTGTTGTGCTTCCGAGTGTTTTCCCTCGTAGTTGATGGGCTCCTGTAGGAGTTACCGTTGTCTAAACGACATGTCGGTAGAATCTCATCTGCCATCATCAGGTTCTCGCTGAAAGCTGTTCAGCCTCGGTTGAGAGAATATTTTCAACATTTGGTTTGATTCATTCTAAGATTCGAAATCGTTTAGGGACCGAAAAAGCAGCTAAATTAGTTTTTTTGTACAAACTTTGCAATAATTAACCTAATTTAAATTTTTTGTTTTGGAGTAAACCATGTTTTATTTTCTTTTAGAGTTGGTTCTGTTTAATTCGTTTACTTTATGTTTCTGCTTTTAAGTAGGCATCTAATGTACATTTAAGAAGGTAACTTTTGTTTCATATGTGTAACCTAACTGTTCTTATTGAACAGATTGGGCCGTTACTTGATCCGTGATCAATGATAATAATTGAAATCCATGATAATAATTGAAAAGAAAACTATATTAGTTTTTGATTTTCACTTTATTTCTTGTCAACATGACAATTGTTGTAAAATTAGTATACCAGTACTCAACATCCGAAGAAGCCACTGTGTGGCGAAACAATTGTCATGTTGACAAGAAATAAAGTGAAAATCAAAAACTAATATAGTTTTCTTTTATTTGAATTTTTTGTAATTTGTATCTAGCTTTTAAATAAACTGTACTTTTTATTTGAATTGTCTGAACTTTGATTAACTTAGATTATTGTCTTTACACAACTTGATTTAAATCATGATTTTAATTTATCAGTTGATTTAAGTCACGATTTAAATCAAATTGACTTAAATCGTCGCAACCCTGACAGACCGCCATGAACAGTTAATAAGAAAATTTATTTATAAAAATTGTAATACGAAGGACGAAAGATTTCCACTTATGATATGTTCGACTTGACGTCAGACTTTAGCGGAACATGAAAAGGAAAATACAAGAAGGGCCTTACGAGAAATGCCAGATTATGGAGGTATTTTATGTCCAATAAATACAAGAGCGCGCGAATGGTCAACTAGTGATTTTCTTGTTTGTAATTGTTATTGTTATGTATTACACCCCCTTGAAACTGGAGATTGATACGCCTATGCCTAATAGTGACTAGAAACTTGTAGAAAAAGGTGGAGTTTTCAAGATAACTCTAGAGGCAATTTCATAAAGTGAAGTTAATAGCGATAGTGAGGTTATAAATTCGAAGTGTAAATATAAACACTGTAAAAGTTAGTTTGTATAATCAGTAAATTATTAAATAAAGTGTTAGTGGTTTACCCTATGTTAAAATTATTTAGAACCCACGAAATCATACAGGGTGTTTGCTAAAAGGGTGGAAAACTCGTAACATTATGTATGCTTGACCGGTATATTCAAGAGTCATACAACTAGTATCACTTTTTTGTTCAAAAAAACTTTTTCATCGGACCCCCGCCCCATACTCCCGAATGACATAGTTATCATTGTGCCTTATAAGGCGTAAAAGTAAAGTAACTGTGTAAGTAAATATCACTTGAATATCAGACATTTCGAAGATATGCATAGAAATTATATCAAGATTTTAATCTAATTGAACAACCTGCCTTTAGGAAACTACGAACTTTCTAGGAACTCTTTCTCTTATTTTGAAAAGTGTTATATAATTCGAAACACCCTGTATAGGTGTAGATTAGTTTAAAAATTCTTTAAAAACTAGGAGAGAGAACACAAATGAAGGGTTACTTGCAAATACTCGGGATATAACATTATCTTAGTCTCACATACCCCACTTCAGACTTGTATTCGCGCCTCTGAGGGCTCTTCGTTGAAGTCCCAGTTAAACCAATTTCTGCGAACGTTAAAGTGTAACCAAATAGCGCTACTAAAGCGTGTTTTTAATGCCTCGCTATGTATGACAGTATAAATTTCATAAAATCGCTAATGTCACTTTATTATCGGTGTTGTTAATGACGTACGAGGGCGTCGGTAATTATTGTCCTTCTTTTGGGGTAATTTACGAGGTGTGTATTAAAACGGCGACCGTCATCCGCATAGATAATATGCACCATGATATAATATTGAGGAACTGTTGTCTGCAATAAATTATTGGTACCAAATGAGGGTAATATATAATGTCGTCGTGGTAATAACTTAAGCGCCAGCACCTGAGCATATTTGTCAAGTGTACGAGTATATTTCCCGTGAGTTTAATAACCGTTATTTATTGCACTTCTTGTAAAGAATAAAGCGGATACGTTTTTATTTATGGAGGTTTTAATGTCGCTTTAAGTTTACGAGGAGCCCAGTGTCGGAAACCGAAGAAGTTTCAACGATTTTGTTGCCACATGCATACATATGCAAGCGGAATATCAATTTCAGTCCAATATCACACACAAATCCCTTCATCAATTTGTTGAGACAAAACGAAAATTATTAACAAAAACAGAACTAAATCTACAAAAGATGCTCAGACCAACAGTCATTTAGAATCAGTCTGAAAACCACGCGGCTGATATTATTTAGTAGCGAGCGACTTTGACTCTTCGTATTAAGCAGCCGTTTCCAGACAGCTCTAAAAATTACACCAGACTGCCATTTTTCCGCCATAAAAGCCACACCAGCCGATATAAAATCTTCGTAAAGAGTTTCTGTGCAAATTCGAACGGCGATGGCCAATAAAATTTTAATGGCGTGTGCTGTAACGCGTCAGAAGATGGAGATGTGGGATTCGTTTTAGATGTGGGGCGCTGGGGGACACGGGCTGGAACACATGCGAAATTCACGTATGCTGTACGTTTCCCAAAGGGTAGAAGTATGTAGTGATGGCCTTCTTTAAAATGCTTATTGGGACGTAAAGGAAATGTGACAGCCACACGATTTTCTTAAAACGCCGCTTTTTAATGCGTCGTAAAGCGGTTCTGTAATAGTAAACGGTTCGTTAAGTTTGGAAATTATCTTAAATTAATTTTCTGAAATTAAAATCTTCAAGTTTATCAACGATCAACGATCCTGATATTTCTGCATTTATTATTCAGACTTGTTAGTCTAGGAGCCAGTGGACTCTTTGGGTATACTCGATATTCAAATAATTCAAATTCGATTCAAATTTAAAGGAAAGGAGTGTGGGGCTTCAAGGTTGATATGGGGATTAGTAATTAAAATAGGACAAATATAAACAAACACAACACTACATATTCTATATTTGTACAATTATTACCTGACAATTTGCAAAATTATTTCCAACTAACTCTTCAATTTAAATATAGTTCATGCAGGCCAGTCAGCAGGAATTGATACGTTTCACGAATTTATAGATATGTAGTCCAGGCATTACGACTCCCAGCTCTTGACCTAGATCCTGAAAGAAGATTAATTGGAATATTTTTTCTCTTAATAAATTTTAACGCAAAGTTAACTAATAGTTAGCTAATTAGATAGATAGATAGATAGATAGATAGATAGTTTATTAACCATTTAAAAAATACAGAATTGTACATTATGATAAGTCAGATTTACCATAAGGGAATAAAATATAAATACAAATATGTACATATATAAAGATAAAAATACAGATACATAAATTAAATATACATATACGTATACAAAATTTTTTTAATTTAATTTAGAGAAGATGTTAAGTAGTTATATTTGACGATAATTAATAATATGATCGCGGCTGTCTTTTTTATAAAGAGGCAAAACATTGGCCATTTTAAGGACCTGGGGAAATATACCGTCTTTTATGGATTTATTCATTAAATATGTATAATTGCAGTTTGATTTGCAACACTTCATGTCATTTTGAAGCCTAGTTAAAAAACAATGAATAATACATATTCACTTGTTTTGAACATTATCATATACCCTTTAGAGGGCATAGCTCCCTTTTTTGTGGACCGATTCGTAATCGTCGCCCAAAAATACATAAGAAATAGTAATTTTTATTATGTTTTGGGGTAGAGACCTCTCTTATACATATAAAAATAGAGTAAAAATATAAAATACAGAAGACAAAAATAAATGTTTATGTAGCATTATAAAATACTTAAAACTTGAAACAGATGTCATAATCGTTTAACTACACTCATGTATATATATAAATATAATAAAAATCAATACCGAAGGTACTCATTAATACTATAGAAAGCGTGACGGGTCAAGTATTTTTTGTTTCATATTTAAACTTGTTAAAGTTTTTGATGTTTTTAATATCAATAGGCAGTTTATTATACATCGTGACAAAATTGTAATCTGGCGCATGTTTATAGTATGAATGTTTGTGATATGGTATGAGTAGGCTATTACCATTTCGTGTACTATAACTGTGAGAGTCGTTAAGTTAGAGGTTAGAGGTTAAGTGTTGAAAATTGATTGATATTTTTCTTAACATGTACAATACACTTCAGAATAAATATGCAATAAATTGTCAATAAATTATTTTCTATAAAAGCATTCCTGCATGCCTCTGCCGGTTTCAAATTAAATATTGGCCTTATAAGCCTCTTCTGACAGATAAATAGTCTATTAATATCAGCCCCCTTGCCCCAGGATACAATATTTAACGACATGTGACTGTAACCTAAAGAGAAATACACATTTAGAAGTCCTTCATAATCTAAAGAGTATTTGAGCTATAAAATGGCATAATATGTACTGTTTAGTTTTGAGCAGACATACTCAATATGTTTAGACCATGTTAAGTTTTCATCAATCCAGGTACTTAAAGATTTTGCCTCATTAGAAAACGCTATATTTATTTCGGATGCTGGAGGATCCCATATTCTTCTCTTGTGAAAATGCATGTTAACTGTTTTGTTTTTGTTTAAAATTAGTCTATTTCTCTGACACCATAGATCAAAATTATCATACACTGTTTTTATGTTAGCTAGTAACTCAGGGGTAATACCAGTAACACAGATTGTGGTGTCATCGGCAAACATTGTTACTGTGCCTTCCGTGATATGCTTAGGTAAATCATTGATATACACCACAAACAACAGTGGGCCAAGTACTGACCCCTGAGGAACGCCCAGCCTAAACTACTTTCCTGTGACTGTTGGTTATTAACTTTCACGACAATTTTTCGGTTGCTCCTATACCATTTAATCCATTCTAGATAATTATCTCTTATTCCAATTTTATGGAGTTAGTTAGGTGCACATCTATAGTATCAAATGCTTGGGTTAGATCAAACATAAGTGCTGCTACATATTTACCTTCATCTAGATGGGTATAAACAAACTCTAGTAGATTGTAAGAAGCTGTTTCAATTGACTTGTTGGCTCTGAACCCACGTTGACTAGGAGTAATAATATTGTGTGAATCAAAGAAAGAGACTAAATTATCGTATACAATACGTTCCATTAATTTAGAGAAGATGCTAAGTAGTTATAGTTGACGATAATTAATAATAAAATCGCGGCTGTCTTTTTTATAAAGAGGCAAAACATTGGCCGTTTTAAGGACCTGGGGAAATATACCGTCTTTTATGGATTTGTTTATTAAATATGTATAATTGCAGTTTGATTTACAACATCATGTCATTTTGAAGCCTATTTAAAAAACAATGAATAATACATTTTTACTTCTTTTAAACATTATCGCCCTTTTTTGTGGACCGATTCGTAATCGTCGCCCAAAAATACGTAAGAAATAATAGGTAATTTTTATTATGTTTTGGGGTAGAGACCCCTCTTGTAAATACTTATAAACACATTTTACGTCGAAATTTGGTAAAAAAACGCATTTTGACAGTAAAAACCGGGATTTACTCGAAGTATATGCGGTAGAAAGTTTTTTAAATTGGAAATTAGGTTTCAACACACAAAAATACTCAAGGCATGATAGGCTTAGTCCTTATAGCTAATTTTTTTTGTAAGCCTGTGTTATCGAAGCAAACAGATAACATTCTATCAGCAAAAGTTTTTACTTGTATTTTAGTAAGTTTTTTGACAGTCGGATAAAAACAGGAAATCACCTCTAAACCAATATGTTATTGTAAATTTTCATCTTGGAAGCGGTTTAATCGTAGGTACATTATTTTTAGAATGTAATGGAAATTAACATCAGAACATTACCTTCATAAATCGACCTACCCTTGTTTGTAACCTAATGAGATAATTGTACTTAGACGCTACACAAGATATATTTATTCCGCCATATTTCCTCGACAGAGATCGTTATCTATGCCCGCATAACACTATAGGTAAGTAACAACATATAGCGCTAAAACGCAAAGCATGTAATGTAACTCCTAAGCGCCCATGACAGGTGCCGTTATTATATTTTCGTTTACTATCAGTACGTGCAACTCCACGTTTGCTGTGCTACTGTAATATTCATTTCTGGGAAGGGCTAATTATATTATGTATGCTTATCTGTGATCGTTGTTGAATTTTAGATAATTTTTTTATTTTAACACGAGTGCCACAAATACTAAAACGTTCAACGTTTCGTCAATCATGTTGGCACCATCTGGAGATGATAAAGAAAGTGTCGGAAGATTCCGAATCTAAAATGTATCAGATCATTCTATTATAATTTGAGATATAACGACTTACATGCAGGGTAATTAATTTGCAACCACAACTTCTCAGCTGAGTGCTGAGGAAGCTATGAAAGAGTAGCAACCGGTTAGTTCAGGGTTGGTCGAAGGTCACTCTGTGGCGAGAAGAGTTATTTAATAATTTGAATGTTACAGAACAAAAATAAACAAAGAAACTGGGCGCCAGCGTATTCATACAAATGATATTCCTGCAACTGGTTAAGGAGGAAACAATCAAAAGCAAAATTAACAAAATATAACAATATATTAACAATAAATAAAGTTTAAAATTTACAAAGACTTTACAATTAAATGTGAGAATTAATGAAAAATTCAAAATTTACTACAATAAAAATATAATGCTTAGTGACAATGAAAATCTGTTAAGAGAAAAACAAACAAAAAATTAATTTGAAAAGGAAAATTGTTAAATTGAAAATATCAACTGGTTTACAATTATATCTAGTAGTTATCTTCTGACCAAGAAAAGCTACGATGATAGTTAATTGCTTACGTAACTTTGGGCGGATAGTGCGGAGTTCCAAGGTGTCAATTCCTGAAGATGGCGACCAGGTACCTGGGATTGAGGACTTATATTGTTTGTCCGGGTCAACGAGGAGGTTCCAGGATGACACGAAGTTGGAAATGTTCAGCCAATTATTATTCTCGTCCAGCCACTAGCAAAACTACTATGTGCTTGATCCAGGGTTGGTCGATCCAGATTATTACATGAAAACAGTGATAAATCAGGAACCAGTTGATATAAATTTAAATTTAAAATGACTCTAAATAAATGATTTAAAACTTTAAAACTTATTGAAAAGAATTTAAAAAAAAAATTGGCCAAGGTTACGACTTTTTATAAAAACTACACAAAAAAAATGGTATTACTTAGAATTTGTAAAATTTAAGCATTAATTTAAGAAAATGGTTGAGGACCGATAAAAAAAACTCTACTACTAACTTATCAAAAAAATTAGGCCACAAAATTACTGTAAATGACAAAAGTTAAGTTATTATGAAGCAAAATGGCCCAAAGAAAACATTGTTAATAATACCAAAATGTTCAAAGTAGAACAAAGGAAATAGATATTAAAATTGAAAACTAGAACAAATTAAATAAAATATAAATTTTTGGAGATGCTCTCATGTTCTATGGCAAAATTAATTTAGATAAATTGACTGTACGTCTTGCTTTTCGACAAATTCAATAATTTAGTATATCAGTCGTGAAATGAGATTATCTAATAAAGTAAATTTTAGAGCGACCCTAAATACAAAAAAATATATACCTATATATGTAAGTATATAATATAAACTACTGGCAAAAATTATTAATATAATATCTAAACATAAAATAATCCGCAGCAACTGTCCCAAAATGACAAATAAATAAACTACAGCTGGGACAATCCACTACAAGTGTTAACCACGTGGTTAACTTCAAATGTATTATAATTCAATTAAATGCCAGCTTAAAATTCAATAACAAATCAAAACAACTAGGTTATTATTCTAATGCAATAATAATTCAATAATAAAAGTAAACTTTCAACAAGGTGTTATAGGATGGCTCTAAACATCAAATCTTTTAAGAAAAAAAAATTAGAATGATTTCACCTCGGCGACGTCAAGACGGAAAGTGCCCAAGTGCCGGTTTTCAATTGCTGTAATTTCATCTCTCTCTAATACTCTGCTCGCGCATGCTCAGTGGTGCCTTTGCATTGGGGTTTTTATCGCGGATGATTCAAATTTTATGTAGTACGGATGTTGAATGAAAAATATTTGGCAACAAATTAAATAATTGACAAGTTACGGAAAAAACTTGTTATACATTATACGGCTGGTCCGTTCCCATAGCTCGCTCACAAACAGAATTACACGAATCAAAGAGCACAATGCACCTATTCGCACAAAGCACAAATTATCATACCAGACGTTGTCCATCTTTTTTGGCAACTTGTCCACTCCACTCCCTTTCTCTGTCTTACTGTAAAAACTCAGTCAGTTTTTGATCCTTAGCTCTCTTCTATCCTTTTCTTCGTTTATTTTTATTATTTTTATTTGTTTGTTTTGTTTCTCTGCATTCTCTCTTCTCATCACAATATTGCTCTTATTATTAAAATCTTTGGTACAGTATTTCTATTGTCAATTTAAAAATTCAGTTTAAAGCATTGTTATCAGAGTAAATCATGACAAAGCCTGATGTGATAGAATAACAGTGGAGATCGTGCTTGGATATTGCAAACGATATCCTTATACGAATATAGTTAACCAGATATATTATGCGCTTAACTCAAACGAAGGTTGTCGATTGTTTACCTGGCTCACCATTACAAGTCCCTTATAAACCCTTGATTCATTCTTAATATTGCCGGTAGCATAGCCGTAAGTTAAATGATATTTATTTGCTTCTATTTAATCATATATGGAGTTGTACATTAAACTAAAATTATTTATTGTAAATAAATAATGTACTATAAATAAATAATTTACTTCGTGCCTATCAATTAACATAAAGTAGTAAAACATTACAATAATTAAAAAGTGATTCTAAAAATTGTTGGTCGACGTTCATGACAACTTTTTGTATGAATTTCAAACTGACTACATAAACTATAAAACAAACATTTCAAACTATAAATTGTGTGGTCTGCTATAGTCAGTCTATCTTGCTAAATTATTTGGAACGGGTTTTATGCGCTAATACTTTTCTCGTGTGGATCAATCGTATATTTTATTTACACTAACGTCTTTTGCATTATACAGGGTGGCCCAATGTTCAGTGTACATGAAGCTATACTTACCGTAGAGTCTTATAGTGAAAATAAATCGAATTAACTAAAATTACTACTTACTACTTAAAGTTTGGCCGCTAGAGGGTATTATTAAAGTGTTACTGAAAACGGTGGTCATATCGAGCAGTTCTTGTGAAATGACAGTGGACTACAAATCTCTATAAATTGGACGAATTCTTTCATTTTCTTTTCAAATCAGTTTATTTTGAAATGAAACAATTAAATCTGGTTTGAAACCCACCCGCTTGCGTCTATACATGGTTTCATGTTTCTCAGAAAACTGCGTTTAGCTCGCCGCGATGAGCTTTCGTTTATATTAGCCGTTTCACGGGTAAATAACCATTTACGGTGAAAGTCTCGCTGTAAAAAGAGCTATTTTCAGCGGGTTATGAGAAAAATGCCAGAGAGAATATTTTGTACGCCCTGTATATTGATTTGTTTTTGAACTAATATGTTTGAGTTTATATTTCCGCTTTCCAATTCCTGGTAATTTTTCTATTTCATTACCTATGTTTAATAACTTTTCAATTTAAGTAAAGAAATAGACTACCCATAAACTAAACTACCAGTTAAATAAACTTAAATTTAACTGTTTCATCCTTGCTGGTCTATCATCTGATTTCTTTATTTACACTTCACTTCGTATATCTGTCACTGCATTCCCCATAGTTTATTGTTGCAGGACATGATACACTTTTTACCTATAGGCACTGGTCCCATTGTACGTGTTTACTTTCTTTTAGCAGAGTTATCTTATGTTGTCATATGTTTGTACCCTTGTAGCATTTGAAAAAGCTACATTAATAATTTCAGTTTGAATACTGTAAATTAACCCATTTGTTCATTTGTTTGAGGGGAGAGGTAGGCAACCACTCGTACTTCAAAGGGGCATAGCAGGTCGCATATCTGAAATTCTCAACAAGGAAAGAAAGCGTGTTTTCTTTTATGTATTATTTTTAAGTTAGAGGTGTTAGTCATGTGTTCTTGTAGTTGAGATATTACATAATTGTGTAATTCAGTCTTTTAAATGCAAAGCCCTTTGTTGGCGCATTTTTATTGGCTAGACAAAGAGTTCTCTAGATGCTCAAGTTGGCAACACTGAGAGCGGGAGGACACTTCGTTCGGGGAGATTCATTTTTCGACAGCGACGAGGTAGCTAAATGGCGGCGGTCCCGGTTTTGTGTTGAAGAATTTGGGTTTCACATCACTGACACTGAAAAGGGATTTGATTTGATGTACCCAGTGTTTCTTTACCGTCCTGCCAGAAGCATTTTATAAATTCCAGGAAGGAATTCTGTTGCTTGTCGTAATCTGATCGCCACGTGTCTCGTGAGTTTATGTAATACTCTCTATATGAGGTGAGCTCTTATTTTATTTAGTTTGGGATCTTATTTAGTTCTTATTTATTGTAATTGTTACAGAGTGTTTGGTATAAGCAAGTGTTTGGTATAAGCATATGTTTGGTATAAGTATATGTTTGGCATAAGCATATATGTTTGGAGAGGCTCACAATTGGGATAAGCACGTGTTTGGTGCTGTCATTTTGGTTATGTAAGGGGAGTGATAGGAGGAAGTCCATTACTCAGATATTTGGTTTTATGTGGGTCCTGCTGACATTTGGAGAAGTTTTGGTTGGAGAGTTGTTCGCAGCAGTCTCTAAGAGATTTAGGCAGAGATTTGGGAGTGACTCTGCGTCGTAGTCATAAGCAACGTCGAGAACATCTTAAGAAATTGTAACAGGTCACGTTGCAGTCGTCAGAGAAAACGCCAAGGCTTTAACCAGGTTTTATTGCTTCATTTTAGTTACATAATTTTATAGAAATTATTATAGTTTCATTCAGTGATTTTTTGTGAATTATTAGAGTAAATTGCACAACGATTTTGCAACTACATACTGAGCATGATGAAGTATCTTAAGATTTTTTACTGTAAGTAGCGCATGGTACCACGTGATACTAATTTACCTTCTATTATGTCACATATGAAGTACTTTTAGTAGAACATAATTATTTTAGAACATTCTTTAACATTCTAGTGCACATAGCGAGCATTGTGAAAATTGGCTCATAGAATCATATTAGTTACATAATATTTTAGTGATGAGCGGTAATTTTAATCCATTGTAAACCTTTAACTCGCTGTTGCTAATTTAAAATTCATTGTTGGTATCCTTTAAGCCGTAGTTGCATTTCTATAAAGAAAAGGTCAAATCACAGAAATAATTTTAGAAGGGGTCAATTACATAATTTGCATTTCTTTTGCATGTATAGATTAAGTTCAGGGGACAATTGGGAAACTATTTGTTTTTTATTGTTGTATATCTCACGTGTGTGTAATAAATGTCTAATGTCTACACGTTCTTATTATTTGCACTGGTACACCTGATATTTGTTTAAATTTTGAAACTTTATAGAGTAAAGTAAGAGTTTTGAGATGATAGAGATATTTTGAGAATTCCATCGCATGGTTGCTAGTGACTTAATTTTGTTCCGTGCTGGCAAAATCATTTAAATCACATTACGTAACATACAGCCGGTGGCGCCCTTTTGAGTGTCCACACACAATTCTAACCCACGACCTTGTGCTCTCCACCAAAAATCGGCTGCCGTTCGCATCGGAATAACATATTTTAATATTTAGGTATTTAGGTAAATATGTTACACCCTTTTACGCTTTTAGTGATGCTATACTTGAATATCAAATATCAGCTATATCAAATAGTCAAATTTATGCTAATTTATATCAACTAATGTAGGATTGTTCACGCTTTAATTTAAAACATTTTCGCACGTTTTCTGGCCGTTTTTACCCGAGTTTATTCGATATTTCGTTGGATCCACTTAAAACGCGTCTGCCATCGTCGACGACCGAACTCATTCGCCAAGATTTTTTATTTTTTATTTACAATAAAAATGAAGAGAATGTTCTATAAAATGTGCAACAATTATATAAAAAGTGCGGTAAGTCAGCTAGAAGTATAAGGTTACCGTGTTTTGATTGAACGTGTATTATTTTCTTTACAAGACTTTTTTTAAATCGTGAAAATTGTTTTTCTTACAGTACCCTGAGTATTTTATATTTTTCGACTTAAAAAAAGTGCACACACCCTATTCGACACATTGTATTAACTGTCAAAACATTGGATGAAAAACTATGTTGACCTACGGCGTTGGAACGAACGTTAAAATACGAGCGAGTTCTCTCTGATTTATCGACGTGTACATCGCAAAAATAAGCCATGACGAGTTGTCCATATAATCCTCGTGAACGATATATCACAAAGTGTGCAATTTACAAACTGTCATTGCTGACGCCGCACTTGGCTTTGTTGCTATTCGGAAAATGTAGCCGTTCGCTTCTGTGAACTTCTCCAGTGACGTGACGTCAACTACTAGCAAATCGAGTTTTAAAAGCCAAATATTGTGGGATATGAGAGCTACTGGATTCCATCGAATTAAAATATGTTGTTACAGCGTGAAGAGCCAGTCCGGTGCATGTAATTAAAATTAATTTTATGCAAATGGCTGTTCCGGGTAATATGATTTCCAGTTGGCGGATAGTTAGTTGGAGAAATATTTATTTTGCGCTGTGGACTATTATTTTTAATTTAGAGTTTGTTCAGCTTCCGAGTTAATGAAGATATGTACTGAAAAAATACTCGTTATAGTACAGGAGCGAACGTGCCATTACTTGACGCATTTGTACATTTATACAGGGTGTAATTAGTTTCATGTCATTAAAAAAATGGTGGTAGAGAACGACAAGACAAACAAAAAAAACCTTATATAACAGGGGTCTAAAGCCCATAGTTTTGGAAAAAAAAATAAACAAAAATTTCCAAAATAATTAATAACAGTTTGAGAACTGCTGGCATATTGAGGTAGGCTTTATTGACTCGCGTCTTGTCGCACATGATGCTCTGACATTCGTGCAAATAAGTATGGTGCGCCTAAGAGATAATTGGGCCCCGACGGGGGTCATCGGAAAGCATGTCGACAAAGCAGTTAAAAGCGACCGACAGAGGACACCGCCATGTTTTTTGCTTCTTCGCCGCCAAATTATCTTATATTGTAATATTCTCAAGTAATAATTTCAGTTTGTGTCCTTACTTGGTAAACAACGTACACACGACGCGACCTAGCCGTTTCTTGCCTTTGTCTGTTGCTTTTGTACTGTTTGAATGTTGTGCCACTTATGTTAAGATTTATTTTATTGACTTGCTTTTCACGAATTCCACTAGTCATACGAGACCTTCAATACCAGCCAACATCAGATTTTACTACAGTGGATGCAATAAACGTTGTATTTTGATCTTCGTCAATATATTTTCGAATTACAGGGAGATATTGCTGCGAGGCTACAAAAACAATTCCAGACTGGTTTTTAAAAAATGCCCCGTATTTGTTACGATGACAGGTGTAATAGACCTAAACGGCAAAAAGTAGACAGCTACACATGTCTTCGAGTGAGTGTTTATAATAAATTGACTTTGGTATAAAAATATTAATGAAATCTTTGCATTCTTTCGGTAACCTGACTTCTGGTTATGCTAACAAGTAAAAATTCTGATTTGCCACTCTCATTTTAACACTAGCATCCAACCTAGTCCCCTACGGCTAAGCAGGCTAAACTAGTATCTACATGATCCCCTACGATATGTAAATTCAGTTAAAAATGAGAACAAAGGCCTGAAATTAATTTATTTACGTACTTTGTCTTTAAAAATTTTTTTCATTCTAATGAATTACATTTTCATAAAATCTCATTCAGTTTCTTGGAAATGCTTAGCCTTTGAAACGTTTTTCGTCCTTATTGTGGACTCATCAGAAAAGCCTAAAGCTTTTTTCTTTCCACTGTTTGCAAAATCCTATAAAGAAAATGTTTCATGATTATAAGCAAACAAATAATAAATAATTCACTTTTAAAAATTAACTTTGGCTTTGGATAATACGGAATTCGCTAAAAAGAAAAGAAAAATGCTCATATCACTTTCGTTGTCTGCCAGGCTGAAGACAGACAATGGAATTATAATATCACTGCCTGATGCAAATGTGTCGGGAAATGGCACGCCAGCTCCTGTACTATTAAACATTCAATGTACAGAGGGGCCTCGCTTAGCTGGTAATTCGATTTTATACTTGTTTTCTTTTCATATATTTTAATACAGCCAGTTGCAAAATACATAATAGAGAAATTCTTAATGGAAAATTAATTAACAAGTCCGTTTTGTAATCCTCAACACATCGTTTGATGTTCGCTTTTATGTCTGTTCTGACTACATTCGGCAGTGTATTCTTTTCTTTAGTGGGGAATGATTATTTAATAGATGTCAACGCTGACTTCTTGCCAGAGACTTCCACAAGGCCTCGACAATGAATTATACAAGGAAGTGTTACTTTGCCATTTATTTAAAATATGATACGAATGCAAGAAATTTTTTTTACTTGTTAATGAAAATTATGATAATTGCTTTAGGAAACTCTTTTTTTTCAAACAATAGAATGTGTACACTTTTTAAGTCAAAAAATTCATGGTGTATATTATTCTTAGCTGAAACATTTTTTCGGCAAAAAATAGTTTTAAATAATTAAAAGAAAAAAAAATTAAAATTAAATATTCCCCACCAAAAAAAAAAAAAACATGTAGTAATTTTATATTATCGAAAGAGGAAGTTTATTGTCATCGATAAAAAATGTCGTATTATAGTGATGATGTCAGATTAGATATATTAACGGTATATCAGTAATAATAAAAACGCTAGATCTGCAGTGAGAGAGTATAGGAGACTATATCCGAATCGTCCCGTTCTAAGTCGGAAAACTTTTCAAAGCATGTTGGTCAAGGCGAATGATACAAAGACACTGGAAAACAAGAAAAAATTAGAAATAATGATGAAAACCTAGAGTTGAATATTTTGTTGTATTTTGACGTAGACCGAAAGAAATCAGATATTGTTCAAGAGATTTAGATATCTCCTATTCAATGACATTAAGAACTCTTCACAAAATATATAGCTCGAAAACCAAGTGCATTGCAGAAATTATATCCATTTGTGAGGAACAATAAATTGTGTTGGAAAAGTACAGAGAAAATCCACTAATTTTCAATCGTATTTTTTGGACCGATGAGGCAACATTCAGCACATCTGGAATAAATAATAAAAAGAAATCATTACTGGGCACCGGTATCTCCATATAGTGGAAGAAATCCAGTTTCAAGGCCGCAGAGAATAAATAGATAATCTGCCTCTGAATCAAACGATAAGAACTGTCTAGCTGCTTGATGAAGCCCGTTATCATAATAATATTAATGTAACAATATTGTTGAACCAGAATTTCAACGAATGAATGCGTAAACATGGACTTATAACGTGGACCCCTAGATGTCCCGATCTCACGCCGTTTGACATAGAACAATTATTGTAATTTTTCTGTTGTTTTTCTTCAGTAAGTTTCTTGTTTTGTGTTCAAAATAAGTTATTTTTCTGTATAGTTTCATGAAATTAAATTAAATTTATTATGCATCAATAATTACAAAAAGTGCCTTTCTGGCATTCCTCTCCGAACTCGGCCATTTATCTGCGGCGCTATGGATGTCGGGGAGCTGGTCGGGAGAGTGCTTCATCGTTTTCAATGCCTACTTAAAATGTTCTAATTAGTTTATAATTTATAAATTGTTGATGTTCTTGTAAATATTAGAAAAACTATAGAATATAGCCTTGTGAATCTTATATTTTTTAAACCAACGAGAAATGAGGATTACGATTCTCGAGTTAGATACAGGGTATTCCATTAAAAAAAATCAAGTACCTAACACTCTCTATACGGTTAGATTTGGACGTTATTATTTTCTTAACATGGCGCATGAAAATTTTCTAAAAAAATATTTAATTTGATTTTTGAAATTCTCGAATCGGTCTATAAATAACCAAGGTAGAAGGGGGGATATTTATGATGAATCACCCTGTACTACGTTAGATGATGAAACTAGATTTTAATTTCCACCCCTAACATACTCGTTTATAATTCGTGTGGGCGTCCTCTTGTTTACAAATTCCCGCCCCAATATAGTATAAAATTCCATTTAATTTATTTTTAAGTTTAGCATTATCAAGTTCCTATTTTTATACCACACCGTTGTTGGGTGATTTGGTATTAAATGACCCATACATGACCAATTAATAACATAGAAGTTAATTGTTTCGGCAAAGTTACGATAAATTTAATAAATATGCGGTAAAATATATATCTAATTATAAAATTTAAAATAGCTTTGCAATTGATGATAATTAATTTATGACCAGTCATGTTCGCTCCAGAAGCACATTATCTGTCTAAAACACACGTAATTAATCTGTATTGTATCACACATTAATGTTAATTCAATGATCTCTGCGTGAAATATATCTAATATCTATTGAGTACATATACAGAAAAAAAGATATAAGCTCTACCCTCAATTTTTCCTTGTTTAGGACTAACTTGTCAGAATTAATTTTTTTTTAAATCTCCAAGGAAAAAAGTAGCGGATTCATAATACTGTAAGGCCTATCTAAAAATGAAAGAGACTAATGAAAGCTCATTATAGGTTATGTCTGAAAACGACTGTTTTAGAGGACCAACATTTTTTCTTTAGATGTTCCTGGTGGTGGCTCTGCTTCCTCAAACCCCTCAGAGATTAGTGTCATAGGTTCAGAAACTTTAAAGGCAAGAGTTTCTTTCCACCAAGTGTGGTTTTTATATAAAAATCCATCAACAATTCTTGCTCAATGTCAAACTTTTCATAAAGTTTACTGCAAAAACGAGAGAAATATTTTTTAAGGCGTCTTTGTGCATCTGTTTCGAAGTATTAAACCAAAAAGTTGTACAGATGTTCAGATTGAACATTTCTGCTTTCTCCGCTGCTTTGTCGTATAATACCGAAAAGTTGTCGCCGCCTTGTTAGCATGTTATTTATTGTTCTATTATCGTGAACTGATGTAATATGGACCTAATGCTACTCTTTGTATCATGACTAATCCAATGATTAAACTCTGAGATGTTCGTGAAAAAATAAACAATGAAACAAAATTATAATCAAACTACTTAGCACAGGCAATGAAGGCAAAATTTTGTAAAAACCTCGCAAAAATTAATAAAAGGATCATCTCCGGGGTTTAAGTAGGTAAGAAGCTGTAGAATGGAATGATGCATTCTTTGCACTTCCAAGTTCCGGGAAAAATAAAAAAAAACTTGATGAATGATTGATTATCAGTTTTCTTGCTCTAGCGGCTAAAATAAAGAAAATACAGAAAAAAGTTTTAAGCAAAACTTGTAGCTCACCTCTTTCTCTACAAAAAAGGCCTTTACAAATTTTAAGTCGTTTAGGAGATAAATCCAGTTTTCCACTTATAGTTTTGAGCCGCTCGAAATGCGCGGAAAATGAGAATTTTCTGAGATTTTCGTACGACCGGACACATCGATCGATAATTCTTACTATTCAGAGCCGCTAAAAAATGAAAACAACATAAAATGTACAGAAAGTCTCAGCTTTAATGTGGAACTAATCACAAAATTCATACAAATTTTTATCATAGAGAAAAAAGTGTTAGAAGATGGCTTAGTAAACTTTATACAATTGATTTATTCATATGTTTGAGTTTTATGCACCTTGTCTATTTCTCCCGTAACAATGAGTGCTTTTTCACTGCATGGATTCGATTCCACGCAGTTTAATCTATATTTCGTGAAAAATTTGATTGAAGAATGTTAAGAAACAAATAAGTTTTCTGAACGTGTATGAAAAATGTAGACAAATTCAAAAAGTACTGCACACATTTAAAAAACTCTAAAGTCATTCGAAAGAATATGTTTTATTGTATTTATAATCCAAAAATTAAGACTGTGCCATTATTAATTAAGATATAGCGAATTCAACTCCAAAATTTGGAGGTGATTGATCGATGAGAAATATACCCTCTACTTTGGTCGCAAGTCATATTTTTCCAACAAAAGTAATTGCAATAAAATATTTATTGGATTAATATATTATTATATAAGAATATATAAGCAAAATGAATTATCATTCTAACGACTCCCGGCAAAGATATGAATAAATCTGTGGATCAACTGTACAAAGTTTACTAAGCCATCTTCTGACACTTTTTCTCTATGATACATTTTTTTATGAATTTTGTGATTAGTTCCACATTGAAGCTAAGACTTTTCTCTGCATTTTATGTTATTTTCATTTTTTTAGGGGTAAGAATTATCGATCCATGTGCCCGGTCGTACGAATCTCCCGGAGAATTCTCATTTTTCGCGCATTTCGAAGCGGCTTAAAACTATAAGTGGAAAACTCGATTTATCTTTTAAACGGCTTAAGTAAGCCAAACATTTGTAATGACTTTTCTTGTAGAGAAAGAGACGAGCTACAACTTTTGTTGGGAACTTTTTTATCAATTTTCATTATTTTGGCCGCTAGAGCACAAAAAACGAAAATCAAAAAGCTTTTCCAAATTTTCTTGAATTTTCCCGGAACTTGGAAGTGCAAAGAACGCATCATCTCATTCTCCAGATTATTACCTACTTAAATCCCAGAGATGATCCTTTTATTAATATATGTAACCCCAAATGGCTAATTTGCCTGTACTAATTGTTAAAATTATAGAAAATATCATTTTCAATAGAAATAAACTACCTTTTTCACTAATAATGATGTGTGTTATATTTTGAACCATACATATTTTTCATAAATTCTTGTACAGACGCAAAATTAATTGAAGATTTTTCAAAGTTCACACTTAGAGCAAGTAATTTTTTTATTATAGTGATGTGTATACTTTAAGCTATTGTTTGCATTTTTGTTGGAAGCGGGGACTTGCGGGGATTTTTTTGTAGGTCTAGCTGAAGTTGAAAATGAACGCATGTTTATCCGATAAACAATACACGAAATGATTATTGATTGATTGATTGATTGATTGATTTGCCAGCGTATGGTGGGCATTGCTGCCAATTTAGGGCATCCATGGAGGTTCGTTCCAACACGCAGCCTGGTCGTCCGTCAAATACGCCCAACGGACGGCCAAACCGCGTGCCGGAACCAAATCTCGGATGTTTTGTATACCGCCGGGCCAGCTGCATACGCCGGGTTGGACATTGGACATGCTTGTTGTCAGCAGTGAGAGTCGCATGACGCATGGGGTGGGAATATAGGTTGGGAAGTGTAGGTGTTTGAGAGATGCTCCTTTTAAGTTTCCATGCTTCTATTAAATTTCTATTTGTCATCATCGGCTGGGGTGTGGTGCAGTTGTTTGCGAGATGCTTCTTTTCAGTTTCCATGCTTCTTTTAAGTTTCCATCTATCGTCATCTCCTTATTTTTCTTCTTCTAAGTTTTCTGCTTCTTGTGTCTCTGAATCTGGCAGCTTTTATTTTTGTATTTTATTTTTGTTTTTTCCCCTTTTATCCCTTTTTTTTTATTTATTAACCGCTCCACAAGTAAATATCCATCTACGGTGGAGTTGCTGGTAAAGGCCCTACCCCGCGGTAACATTATTTTTTTTGCGCGTTATGAGAAAAGTGGTCCGAAGGGATAGTTTGCTCACCCTGTATGTCGTTTCCTTGATAACTAAATAAGACCAATTTGCTTAACAATACATGAAATAAAACTACATACCTGAAGAGATTTCTTACAATTATTACACATAAATTATTCACCAGCCATGTGTCTTTAACGGCTCATCAAACTCGAGATAGATAATACACGTCTAATACAATGAACCGCATGTCATAAACTGGTTATGTTTGCGGGGTTGTAGGGCGAAACTGTCTAGCCCTACGTACCCAAAATTCTGGAATTTCTTTCTTTAACCCATTCAATAGCATTTGGAAAGGGTATGAGAACTTTTATGAAATCGCAATTTGTTCCGCTTTTTCGTGATTCCGGGACCACTGTGCGTCGTTCGGTGAATTGAATTATTACCTAGTATCGATTTTGAAATCCGTTGAAAATCATTCGATTTTGTCAATTGTTAATTTTTACATCGGCTTCAAAATTCATTTGATCATTACACACGATCAAACAATCGGTTTGCATAAATGCTTATCTACAAAGACGCCAACAAAAAACTCGTATCTGCCTACCAATATTCATATCGATGTATTTGCGTGGATGGCATATTCGTTATATTAATATTCTCTTTGTCTCAAATTGAGCGCGTCGAAACATCAATCAGCTTCGGAGCTATTAAAGAGTCCGTAATTGGTTCGTCTGCACCTACAGCAATTAGCGAGAAAGGCACCCCTCACGAACATGGTTCGCCGCAGCTTCGGGACTTCTATTGCTAGTTCAATTAAAATCTGACACATCTCTTAGCGGAATGTTTGACAGCAGAGATTATAATTAGAACGCGGGAGATGCGCGGCTTTATTTATGTAGGGTACGAGGCCATGGGGTTTATAAAACTGCGAATGAATCGGAAGGGGTTAGGTATTGATAAAGTGTCTACGTTAAGCGATTTGCAGGCGATAGTTTCGTCGCTAGAGGGCGCGAAAAAATATTTATACAGGGTGGATCATTAATAATAGGCCATAGTGCAGGGGTAGATTCTTTGGGTCAAAATATGAGGTATCACCAAGTATGTTTTAGTAAAACGTTGCTGTGGAAAAAGATACAGGGTTTCAAAATTCAAATTATTTTTTCGTTTTATTGCAATAACTCAACAGCCTTTTGACTGAACTTCGCCAAATTTGCCAGAGGAACTTTTTTTATCCTAGGAAACAATAATTTATGTATTACATCAGGTTAGATCATAGAGGGTGCCGCAGGACTTGTATCTGATGATGATTTTTTTTCAAATTTTTTTGGACGAAACGTTGTGATACTCCTGATCAGAAAATCTGATAAATCATGTCCACGTATAAAAGTGTAAACATGTGCATGTTTGCTCTCTTTTAGCAGAGTTATATTACCAGATGTTTAATCCATTTTCAAGTTGTTTGTATACGTTTTTGGTGTGCTATAATCAAATATCAGCTATATGAAATAGCCATACTTATGCTAATTTATATCAATTAATATAAAATTATCCACGCTTTAATTCAACACAACTTCGCACGATTTCTCACAGTATTAACCGATTTTATTCGAGATTTTGTAGGAGGCACTTAAAAACGCGTCTGCCTTCGTCACCGTACGAACTCCAACCCCAAGACAACTATAACAAAGTTATTTACAAAAAACTGTATTTTTGTATCTAATTTGTTAAATAAATAAAAAATTGATAAACTTTTCGAATTGCCATTTTGAGAATATTATTTTGAATTTTCCGCTAATTCAGAGAATTTCCTGGACAAAAATCTAAATATATCGGATTAAATGCCGTATATTCAACGTACAGAATTGATTTCAGTTAAACTTTGCAGACTGTATACTGGTAGGTGTATCTTGGACATACGACACTGTAAAAACCGTCGAAATTCAGAAAGTTATTCAATTACTTTTAACAACCTGTGAAAGTTATCATTGAGATGGGTTACACCAACGCCCTGCGATTGACCCACGCAACGCAGCTAAATTAACGGAATATCTTGCCCGATTTTAGTTTGCACAGAAACATCGAGCAAACTAATTGAAAATTAGTTCCCCAGCTATTAGACGAGGGCTCATTAAAAGTAAATTCAATTCAAAACATTAAGGATCACCATTAAGAGAGAGTAATTTGTTTGATGATATTTACTTTAACTACAAATGGCGCCGTTACGACTTCGGTGAGTTAAAGCTAGACTTTCTGACTTACGACGATCTTAAACGTATAGTAATGTCGTCAAAGTCGTACATAAAATCAACAGTGTACACCCCGCAAGCTATTTTATTCAATAAATCCGTAATAATATTATGGATAAAGAGCTGGCTACGGAAATTAAAAATGATAAAGTGCACTGAAAATGTTTATGTAAAAACTTAATTATTTAATTTTTGTTTCAGGTAAGCCTAACCCCATATATGCAGTTGAACTAGTAGTAAGTACTCATACATGAACACCTATTTTACTTTATATACTCGTGAATGAAATTTGACTAGAATACCTTTATGTGTTATCTATGCTCTAGCATTATATCTCTGGTCGTCATCAAAACATATTTATGTATTTCATAGAACAAAAATAAAATTAAAATAAACTTTTTTTAAACAGTGGTAGGTACCTTGTGAAACATCTTGAAAATAATTGTTAATTATAAATTAAACACTGCTTTTAGATGAATCAATCAATATATTATAAATACTCTACATACGTTTCGACTTATTAGGCCTTTATCAAGAGTATTACATAGTGAATACTAAAGTTTCCGACGTGCTTATTCTAATTTATACCTAAAAGTCTTAATCTATTTATGACTTAATCTATTTAAAGACTTAATTTAACATCCTTAATTATTTGAATGATTGGAGTGGACCTAAACTGATTATATAAATCAGTGGATAGTTCTTAACAATTTGTTTATTATAGGGGTATTCAAGAAATTTTGTTGGTCATTTGTGGTACAAGGGTTGTACTTGAAAGATTTTTTGATTTCTAGTTGTTCTGACAGACCTAAACGTTTACCTTTTCTTTCTGAATGAAGTAAATTTATGTTATCAGTATCTATGAAATGATTGTTTTCAATACAGTGTGTTGACATTCCTGTATTTTTATTGTTATTTAAGATTCATTTTTTGTGTTCTTTTACCCTGTTCACAACGCTTCTACCACTCTGTCCGATATAGACAGCATTGCAATCTTTACAATTAATTTTATATACACCAGATTTATTAATTTTATTTAGTTTTTCTTTGTTGTTAACCAAAATGGTTCCTATGTTTGTTTTGTTCACACTTATTGTAGAGGTACCCAAATTATTTAATTTTTTAGAAATTTTGGTACTATATTTCGAAATATAATTAATAGAACTATATTTTGTAGGTTTGTTAGGCACAGTGAAAATTTCTTTTTCAAGCATTTTGCGTTGTTTCTTTTTGACCATGTTATCTATTAGTGACTCGTTGTATCCGTTATTTCTTGCAATTCCCATTCTCTATGGTCTTCCGAAAATTCGCAAAGTAAATAACCCTATACGCCCCATAGTGTCTTACATCAATGCTCCATCTTATAAATTGTGTAAAAAACTAAATTATGTTTTACCAAAATTAATAAATTTTAAATCTAAATATTCCATAAAATTTTTTTTGAATTTATTGAAAATACAAAAAATGTAATAATACCAAATAACGCAAAATTAATCTCCTTTGACGTTAAAAGTCTGATCACCTCAGTTCCGCTCACAGAACTAAAATTAATGTTAAATAATTTAATAGATAATTCACAAATCAGCGAAACCGAAAAAACAAAGTTAACAAATCTTTCGAGAGTTTGTATTGAACAAAACTATTTTCAGTTTAATGGTGAATTCTTTAGACAAAAAGACGGGCTACCAATGGGTTCACCTTTGTTAGCTGAAATATTTATGTCAAACTTAGAAAATTTAATTTTTAATAGCAATAACAGTTTAAATACACATGTGTTTTATTGGACTCGATATGTAGACGATATTTTTTGTATATGGATCGGTACAGAAAGGAACCTAAGTAATTACCTTAATTTCTTAAATTCTTTTAATAGTAAAATTCAGTTCACAATGGAATCGGAGCAAAATAGTCAATTAAACTTTCTAGATATTAATATGAAAAAACATAACAATCAGTTGAAATTTAGCATCTACCGCAAACCTACTACTACAGATACAGTAATACATTATAATTCGCAGCAATCATGGAAAATTAAGATTTCACCCTTTGATAGTCTAATATATAGACTGACGAATTTTCCTTTAGATCAAAGTGATTTTGATAAAGAATTAAATATAATTAAACAAATTGCAGGAAATAACGGATACAACGAGTCACTAATAGATAACATGGTCAAAAACAAACAACGCAAAATGCTTCAAAAAGAATTTTTCACTGTGCCTAACAAACCTACAAAATATAGTTTTATTAATTATATTCCGAAACATAGTAACAAAATTTCTAAAAAATTAAATAATTTGGGTGTCTCTACAATAAGTGTGAACAAAACAAATATAGGAACCATTTTGGTTAATAACAAAGAAAAACTAAATAAAATTGATAAATCTGGTGTATATAAAATTAATTGTAAAGATTGCAATGCTGTCTATATCGGTCAGAATGGTAGAAGCGTTGTGAACAGGGTAAATGAATACAAAAAATCAATCTTAAATAACAATAAAAATACAGGAATGTCAACACACTGTATTGAAAACAACCACTTCATAGATGCTGATAACATAAATTTACTTCATTCAGAAAGAAAAGGTAAACGTTTAGATCTGCTAGAACAACTAGAAATCAAAAAACCTTTCAAGTACAACCATTATACCACAAATAACCAACAAAATTTCTTGAATACCACTATAATAAACAAATTGTTAAGAACTGTCCTTTGATTTATATAATCCGTTTAGGTTCACTCCAAACATTCAAATAATTAAGGATGTTAAATTAAGTCTTAAATAGATTAAGTCATAAATAGATTAAGACATAAATACTTTTAGGTATAAATTAGAATAAGCACGTCGGAAACTTTAGTATTCACTATGTAATACTCTTGATAAAGGCCTAAAAGCAGTGTTTAATTTATAATTAACAATACTTTCTTTAAACTCTGACGTGCTCACATCGTACTCAAAGTTCTTGCTGTGTATCCGTGATATAGTTCTATACATATATTTAAGGCTAATAAAACTATCGGGGTCATTGATCTTTACTGCAAAGTTAAAGGCGCCGACACTTTTTATATGCCTTAAATATATGTAAAGAACTATACCACCAGTACCCATTCCTAGGTAAAAAGTCACCGAGGTATCCGACTTATCCAGTGTCAGATTAAAATTGATAAAAAAAGACCGACAAAAGAATGAATAGTTATAATCATAACATAACACCAGTGATGCCATAAGCGCCGACGTACAATTTTTAGAACCAATTTTTAATTATTGTAAATATTGTTTTACTACTTTATATTAATTGGTAGGCATGATGTAAATGATTTATTTAAAATAAATAATGTTAGGTTAATGAACAACTCCATAAATTATTCAACAAAAATACATATTATTTCACCTACGGCTATGCTGCCGGCAATATTAAGAATGAACCAAGAGCTTATAAGTTATAACAAAGGACTTGTAATGGTGAGTCAGTGAATTTTCACATAGAAAATGGAAATACTATAACTCCATGAAAATCCAGAATGTATTTTGTGCTAGGTAAACTTCTCACAAATTAATGTTTCGATTTTTTATTGAATTTGGATTTTGTAATGCCCGTTCAGTCAGTCCTTGTTATATTTTAGAAATTGTACAATAACTTAGCCCTTGCGAGTATCTACAATGAATGACATGAACTAGGTACAGATGTAAGCATGAAATCCGTCTCGGTTACCTAATATTACCGGTATCGTATATGGCACATAATCAATCAAGAGATTTACTTAAACCGCTAACTGCTTTTAATTGTTACGTATAGTCGAGGAACGAGAAGCAGCTACGGTCTAATTTATGAATAACGATGGTAATCTTACTTTATAAACTTCTCAGTGATTTATTAATATTACATTAGTACTAATGGGTTGGCATCCTTTCAGAATTTCCAGGGAAACTCTGAATGGGGAAAATGTGCGTACGAGGCGCTTTGCAGGAAGTGAACGTATGTTGGATTTGCGGATTAGCGTAAATATTTTATTAAACTACTTAAGCTGATTTTAAAATAAGACGAGAATATCCACGAAGTCTTATCTTCACAGAAAGAATACAGATAAAGGCTACAGCCGGGTAAGAAGTATAAAATTGGTCTCAGTTCGGATTTCGCTAATTAGTGTTCGGCATTAAAATTGGCAAAATGGAACACCTATGAAATCATCTCAGAATCTGTTCGTCCGTCACCGATTCGTCGCACAGTGGAACAAAATTGTAGTGGTCCATCCAAATCAACTTACAGATCATAAAAGTAATTTTTTTTTAATATTCTTTATGGAATTCTTTATCAATTCTTCTAGCCGGATTTTCGATTTTCGTTCCCAATTTTTTATAATTTTGATCTAAACACGTATTTTTACTAAAAATGTGAATTTTTCCAGTGTCAAGGTCACAAATTTAAAAATATTTTCGATTTTTTAATTTTAAATTTTGTGGCTGAGAAAGAGTTAACGCGTTGATCAAGCTACTTTATGTGACGTTGATCAAGTGTTACGATGTTATAATATGCCCAAGTTGTTCTTGTATGGGCCACCCTACGAGCGACGTGGTTAGCGTCACTGGTTTATCCTGGCTAGCGCAGTAAAGATACGGAGAGCAGAAGGGCATTGAGTTCAAGGCTTGGGCGCCATGATTACTTAGTATAATCAAGGAAAAATAAAGAAAGATAAACAAAAGACAAATGTTACGTATATACAATAGTACTATATTACAAAAATATTATATTACAAAAAGGTGAAACTATCACAGCATCAACGATACTGTATAGCAAAATACCAAACAGAAATATGTACAAAAGAAACTATATTACAAGATACACTATATTACAATTTGCTCAACATCCAGGTAAATTTGAGGCGTGTACGAGAACCAAAAATATATTACAAAAGATACGTCTCGTAACTTTACCTCAATACTAAAATACATATATTACAACAAAATTAGGAACTTGAGATTCTTTACGAGAGACAAAATAACTATATTACAAAAATATGTCTCGTAACATTATCTCAAAATTCATAAACTTTAGACACGCTCATTACAACAAAAATTAACCATGGCTTACTATATCAACAACAAAAGTGCATTACAATACTGCAATAAAATATTGACCGTGAGGAATCAAGATAAAAGTAACTACGAAAACAACACTAGGAAGAAATATTTGCGACAACGAATTCAAGATATAAGCAACTACGAATTAAAATACAACAATGGGTTTAATTATAACAACGGATTTAAAATGTAATCTAACCAAAAATTTAATAGATTTCGCTTGAATCTAATATTTTAAATTTAGACACTTGGCTCTTATAACCCAACAATTATGTGAAAATAATCCCTTTTACTGGTAACAATCAAAAATACTTATCTTTTATTTTGTTATCCTGATGAAGGAAATTCTTAGATACGATCCTGTTCTCCGATGATTATGGATTTAAAAGTTATGTTTCACATGTGGCTGCCTTAATCCCATTTTGAGGTTATGAAATCGTAGAAACGTTCGTACAAGATTTTTCACCCAGACAAAATGAAGAAAATCTCTTTGCCCAGAATGTCTTCGTATATTCCAATTCAAAATGTAGTATAGAAAGGTTGACTTTATATGAATATTATTTGCTTAGTGGAAAACGTAGTAGGTATCGAAAATTGAATGTAGATAATCTTAAATCTTGCTCAAAGCAAATAATGTAACGTTGAGATACTTCGACGTTAAAAGCATTAAACGTAAATAAGTTTGATTAAAAAATTAATTCTTGTTAGAAAAATAATTCTTAAAAAAAAAACGATTTTTAAGAAAATCATGCATAAGAAAGATTTATCAGAAAAACAATTTAGAAGAAAAATAATTTAGAAGAAAAACCTAAAACAATATTTTAAATGTTAGATGGTATTTACCGGTATAATAATTAAAACCTTACCTCATGTGATCTTCACGAGGTTTTTCAAATTCTAATATCCCCATTACAGGTCAAACAAAATTATAAATACGTCTAAATAGTTCAATGGTTCAACGAGAAAGAGTTTCGCCCGGCGGGCGTTATTTAGTTGAATTGTCATACCTGGTGCGCTATCTATTATTCGTCAGAGTTAACTGCTGACAGATGACGTATATTCATTATAGTCTAAGGAATAAGTGCACTCTATTAGCACTAGAGTTTGTGGGAATAATATTTCCAATAATTTGTAATTTTTCTAATAAATATTAACAGTGTAACGAAGGATGCTCTTGAGCATTCCGCATGTTACAATTTCTATTTTACAAATAAGCAAATGATCTGTCAAATTATATTTTCCATTTTCTTTTTTTATTGTTGACAGCTGCCAAAAGCATAAACATAATATATTTGACATTAATTTTTTGTCAAGTATCTCCTAAATCCATGGGAAATGAACAGGTTAGCACATTAAATTTTGAAAATATTTAATAAATGGCTTTTTCATTGAGTTTACTGGTAAATTGACTTCTGTCAATATTGTATAATGTAAATAAATATTATTCACGGAATTTCTTAATTTTAAATCAATTTAAATATCTCTTTTTTATGAAAATTTAGAATATTTTGTAATAACGTAAGACAAAAATGCTTCTTTTTAATTTTAACAGAAACTATGACAGCTGTCAACTAACATATTAGACATTAATTTCCTATCAATTGTTTATTTTTATAAATTAGTGACCTTTCCCAATGATTTTCATTGGAAAAATCCATATTTTTGTGAAAATAAGTTTTTAGAAGAAAATTATAAAAATTTGAGAACAAAAATCGAAAATCCGGCTGGGGGGGGGGATTGATAGAGAATTTCATAACGAACATTTTTTTTAAATAAGCATCTTAAAATTTTTAGTTTTACGATCTATAAGTCGATTTGAGCAATTTTGTCCCACTCTTCGTCGTGGTTTTTATAGAAAAATGCAAGATGGTGTTTCAAAGATAGCGGACAGTCTATTGTCATTTAATATCCAATTCTGCTAAAAACTGGTATCTCGAAAATTCAATATAGCGGCGTCAATATGACGAAAAAAATGTTATCATTTACCATCTGATTCGATTGAAAATCGGTATCTGAGGGTTATCGCGATTGCAGATTACAAATATTTGGTCGAAATTTAACAATTCAAAATAGCTGCGCCAATGTGGCGGTTAAGTTTTGTAATTTTTTGTCTGATCGCAGATTATAAATATTTAATCGAAGTTCAAGAATGGCGGCTTCAGGATGACGAATAGGTTTTGTCATATTATAGGAAGGAATTTTATCGAACAAACACAATATTCTAATTAGAAGAAAACTAAGAGTACCATTTGCTTGAAGGATTTCAAAATTATTTATAGAAGAAGTGTGGACACACAAATAATCTCCGTCCCAAGAAAAAGCTGAAGCAAAAATATGTTTTAATTTTGCAGGGAATATTAGGAAATATCCATTTTTTAACATCTATGAATATGAATTTGAAATTTAAAAGTACACATAGATGGCGTTTAATAATAATAATAATAATAACAATGTTTATTTAATACAATTAATTAATAACCATACAAGTAATTAAGGAGTGCGTCAAAATTCTACGCTAATATGCATAAGCATAATTCAAGTTAAAATATAAAATAAAATACACGTAAAATTGTATAAGACAACACTTACATATTAACAAAGTACATAAAAAAATATAAACACGCAACAAATAAATAAATAAATATATGAATGGTCAGACTGAGTAAAATTCATTAACATATTAACATCATACAGGCATTTTTCAACTATCAAATTCTTTATCCTCTTTTTGAAAATAAACAGGCTGTTATAATTTTTCAGATTAATGAGTAAGATTATAAATTTTATATCCGTTGTAAAACACATGTTTTTCTATGAATTAATGTTGCGCATACGTTTTCACTATCTCTTGCACACAAACTTAAAGCAATACCCTAAAGACATTGTCAATGTATGTCTACCAAGATTCTTTCCCACTTCTTTTGAGACGAAAATATGAAATGTACACTGAGGAGTGAGAAACATAGTCATAAGCTCAGCGATTCTCAAACTGTGTGTTTGACGACGAATATTATTTATTCCCGTGAACTAACACCACTGTAAATATGAAAAACGTCTTTATATGAAATATTTAAGTTATTTGTAGTGGTAAATAGTGGATATTCATCCGTCAAACGAACAGTGTCAAACCGCTAAGTCTTATAACTTTCTACTATGTACATATTACACGTTTTAGAATATAATGAACATAGGATCGCGTAGCTCAATCGGTAAGATACTCGAGCAGCAATAAATGTAAGTGGGGTGGTTATGAGTTCGATCTCGATCCTCACTTCAACTTTTTTTTTTATAAAAATTACGTTTTATTAAGCCGCGTCGCCAGTTTTGTTAAAACTTTATTTTCCCCAAAAATGTGTCTTTTATTACTACTATCGCGTGTTTATCTCTAATACAATCGACTTTTCTTACGTTATATATTAATACACGAATGGTGGAACGTGCGTCGAGTAGATAAATTGTTCAAGTGTAGTGTTGTATTGTTTATGAAAACGTGTCGTAAATTGTTTAAGTGTAGTGTTCAAGTGTTTTAGTGTTTATGAAATCGTGCCAATGCGTTGTTCTTTCAGAATTATTTGAATTTATTTGTTTTAAAATTATAATTATATTTAATTTTTTTGATATATGTTTTGCCAACTAGAATATTTATTTTTGTTATTCTCATAGATTTCAGATTTTTTTTTATTATATGAAATATTTTATTTTTACTAACATCAGTTCTCCTACTATTACAACGACCCTATCCTTTCCTGGCAAGATATGCCCATACCTCCCCGTGGTTCTTGCTGGACTGTAACAATATTAGCCTTTGATTTCTTTTTCCGATAACTCGTTGTTATTAACTGAATTGGGCAATTAATTTTTTGTTATCAGTTTCATTTGTGCCTATATAACTACAGTGTCCGCCATAAAGTTAGCTACATATGGGAAAATTTTGTATTATTGAGATTTCTAAAAAATACTACATTGGGGGTTCGTTTCTGTTTTTACAAATACCTTTATTCAACTAAAATACATAAAGTTTTTGTCGAAACTAAGAATTTATGATTTCTCATATAGTAATTAATAGTAGGGGTAAAATTTGCACATTTTTATTTTTCTCGTATCTGCTTCAATTGATATATGGGGTCCTTGTTGTATTCTATGCACTTTATCTTAATAAAATTTTTCGATATCTTAACAATTTGACCCATTTTTCGGTACCACCGTCATCTATTTTTTACAGTCCTGCCAAACCGGTGATCACATGGCATGTGTCAAAATATAATTTTTTATTGTCGGACATGCATAAACGAACCCCCAATAGAGTTTTTTAGAAATGTTAATAGTACATTTTTCCCATATGTAGCCAACTTTATGGCGGACATTGTATAATCAGAATTCCACAAAAATGACGAAGTTACAAAATTAATAATCTTAACTCTTTATGATAACATCTTTCCTATTTTTTTATAATTATTTAGTGACATCATTGCTGTTATAGGAGAAGAGACCTGTTTGAGAACTACTGGCATTTCTCATGCATCAAATAAAATCTTAGTTCAGACGTTTTAGCGGCCATGACACAAGTCAGCTTAAATTGTACCCGACTCTATATAATCTACTGATGTGGAATTAACTGATTTTTAAATCTTGTTTGATAATTGTGGTGTGTTTGGTTTGTAAGAAAAATTGATTTGTTTTTAAAAATATAGAAACCGATTTCATAGATGTATAAACAGGGCAGAGTTAATATTCTTAAGGTCGTATAAGATCCTCTGCATGAATCTCAGGGATGTAAACTCTCCATAATCCTACTGACACGCTTTTGATGAATAAATGCCCGACAAACGTAAGTATATGTATCGTACTCAATCCCCACAGCACAATTCCATAACGTAGATGGGAGTGTATGTTAGTGTAATAGGATGTCTTTAAAGACTCTTTCCCGCAGTGATTTTTTAAGTTATGCATACCATAACAAACTTTACCGAGTTTCACACACAGAATATGTGCAGCTCACATCTTTCGGTCGAACAGAACACCCAAATTTTGGCAGAATCTGTTATTAGAAATTCGTCGTTAGAGTTCTGCTCAATGTTATACCAAAACGATACAGTAGTTGTTTTTTATTTATTAAGTGTAAGCCGATTCTTTGACCAAATTATAATGTGTTTATATAGATCTTTAGATGCTTATATTTTTATTTTCTTTTTCCGTCTTGTTTGAAACTGAGAAAGGCACGCCTTTCCCAGAATTACAAAGGTATGCTGGGCGTCACTAGAATTTTCAGTTGTTTTATGTTTGAAAGGAGCACATTTTTAAGATTTTCTGCACACAAGAGGCCGTTTCGTAAATATTGTTGAAACAATTCAGACTTCTCCTGCCAAAATGATTCATCACTGTAGCAGACGAACAGTCCATGAATCATAGAACGTAATAAATAACAAGCAAAGTAAAAATGCGTTTTTTAATTCCTGATAGTACTTCTATTAATTCTCGGGTGGCCTGTTAAATGTACATGTGGAGAGTAGGTCATATCTTAAGTTCTAAGTGGAAGGCATTGCAAACGCAGCAAACAAGTTATTTATAACATTTTTTTCAACATGTACGAGAATGTTTGATACGTTTTAAAATAGACTGATTGATTGAAATATTTACAGCAAGTTCAATCTGCATGAAAAACAACTAAGAGGCGAATCATCCTCTGTAAAAAATACAGCAGGTTAATCACATTCATTTTATTTAATATTGCTGTACAGGAAATACACATTATATACAAACATTCCACACTATCTGTGATAAAGCTGAACATTTTTGTATGTTGTAGTTAAACAAAAAAATATCTAAAGCGAAAACAATCTCCCCCTCTGGGAAAGGTTGCCTAAAAATTATTAAAAAAAGAATTAAAAAAATTATTAGAGAATATTTTAAAGTTAAGTTGCATTTTTATCAGGTCTTAAGCGAATTTGTTTTCAAAACGCACTTCTAGTATAATTGAAATCGAAACTTCAATATATTAGTGTCTCATCCTGATCTTGTTTGCAGTTACAAAGACATTTGGAATAAGCATACAATAGATAATAATTAATTACTCCGGCTTTAATCAATTTAAAGCGTAACTAAGTCATATATTACACCGATATCCCCCAACGATCGTATATATAAAACCGGCAGAATATTCGGCGTAATTCTCAAGTATGAAGTTTTATTCGAATAATGGTGGTTTTAATGCTGACTCTTTCCACACCGAAACTCGCACAACGTTACGTAATCATCATTAAATAAAGTTAACTTTTATGTACCCCGTACCCGTACATTAGCCGATAAAGCACTCTATATGGGACGGAGATAATTTTCCCATGCAACAATTTAATTTTGCTTGATTAAGTTTTTATAGCGATTCCCATTTTGACTATATTCATTCCTGATTCTTTATTTGGTATTTTATGTTTCTCGTAACTCTTAAGGAGACCTGAAGATATAGTTGTAAATGCATTACTGTAAATATTTGCCCAATAGCCCAGAGGACTTCTTTATTGGACCGCCTGCTCCTTCCTGCTCCTTCAAAGAAATTGCTGCACACCCAATGAACAATTTTCATCGCTTGAAGTAACTGATTTTTTTATAAGTGGCTTATTAAGGTTACGAATTGATATAAGCAGTGGAAATATTGCACTTGTGCATCGAAAAATGCATTTTGTCGCGTGTCTCTAAAAATCTGAAAAAAATCAGAGGTAGGTAGGAGGGCGAGAGAAATCGAATGGCGCAAATTAGAACTCTCTAGCTGTTTTAGTTTTCGAGATAGGTCGTTGAGAAGAAGGGAACACTTTTAGAAATTTTCCGTCCGGTGACTGAGAAGCTGTATCAAGTAAACTAAGGACGGCAATAATGTCTGATTTACGCCATTCGATGTGTCCATCTTTTTAGCGTACCTCTGAATTTTTACAGATTTTTAGGATCTGTAGATCATATATACTATAACTTTGTTATAGTAGATCATATATACTATAACTAAGTTATAGTAGATCATATATACTATAACTAAGTTATAGTATACTGGGTGAGTCACGAATTGCTCTCACCCCGATACTTCCTAAAATATTTGGAATAGAAAATTGAAATTTGGAGGCCTCATTACACGACTAAAATGCCATCTTTTCAATAAAAAACCAAGTTTAGTGCACATCCGGTTTGACCGGAAATGCCCACAACTTTCGATTTTTAAATGGAACATCCTATATATGTTTACGTTTTTTGGAATCTAGAGGAAATTTTGAATACAATACATCCATTTTGGTCACTTTTTGATAAACATAAAAAATTTTATTAAAAAATCTATTTCTGAATCCAGAGTGCTGTGGTGCCCAAAATATATTTTAGTTTGTGTGCTACGTTACTATAAAAATAAAACGAGCAATATGATTGCATTACTTAATTCTCTAGAGGCGTTTAAAATTTTTAAATGTGATTTTTACCCACTAACTCGGTTTTTTTAAATGGGAATTTAGTCGTTCAGCAACATTTTTAAATGCCTCATTTTCATACGAATCTAATGATACCAAAATTTTGAAAATCCGCTCAGAAATATTTGAGATTTCAGCCAAAATACAATGCAACCAAGCTTTTAGAAACATGGGGCTAATAGATAATAGATTAGTGGGCTGTGGAAACTAAAATGGCACATTTCTGTGTAAATCTGGTAACCTAATAACATTGGAAAAATCATAGTAGCCATTGAATGTAATAAAACAATATCAGCTGTCAGACAGACTCGTGTAGTTATAGGCAATCTTGAGCTATCAAACGTTTAATAATTGTGAGCTCAAAGAACGTTACAATTAAGTTTAGCATAGGTATGTGGAGGTAAACACAATTACATCCACAAGGACATTTGCAATAGAATGTGACATCAGTTCGGTTTTCAGAGTTTTATTTAAATGAACATAAATATCGGGCCTATAAATAAATAAAAATCAATTCCGTTTGAACAATTAAACTTAAACTAGGTAACAGTAGGTATCTTTAAAATAATTAATATAACTAAACCATAAATTGACATTTATAAATATTGTTCAAAATGTCCACCATTTTTTTCTATACACAATTCGGCTCTGCGTATAGTTGCTTGAATGGCTCTACGCAATTCAGCCGGCGTTATTTCATTAAGAGCCCGTACAACTTTATTTTGCAGCTCTTCACGGGTATTTGAAGAAGTTTTATAAACTTTATTTTTGAAAGTGCCCCATACATAATAGTCGAGGGGTGTTAAGTCAGGTGACCTAGGAGGCCACCTGATATGACCTTGATTTGCGATAAGGCGTTCACCATGCAAGTTGTTTAAATATTCCATCACTCTTCTGGAATTATGTGGGGGAGCACCATCTTGTTGGAAATACAGATTTTGTAAATAGGCAAGAGGAAGTAAGTTGAGAAAAAATGAAAAAGAAGCACATTAAAATTTAAAAAATTCACTTCTACGCTACTGTTATTCTGGTCGACTGCAATAAAAATTGGAAAACAGCTGATATTGAATGCATAGTTGTGAAATGCGAAAACTTCACATAAAAGAAATCGATAACGACAAGAATCTGACCTAACGTAATTTATCTTTGAAGTTAGAAGTTTACTTTCAATTTTTTATTTACTTTAAATGTTTACAAATTTGTACATACCTGATGTTACAACAACTGTTCCAAATTTTGTCCGCCGACGTATATGCACTTTTGACAACGTCGTATCCAATTTTGCCTCATGTCCATATACTCCGCGTTTCTATACACTTATGGCATTTTGAAAGAAACTCACTTACAGCACTAAAATACAAAAAACACCCTATCAACGTGATTAAATCTCAAACTGACGACCGGAACTAGTTGCCATTTGCTTGATACGTATTCGTCTAGGATTCAGAAGGTCTGCGCGTACAGGGGTAGGGCAGTATTTCATTCAGTAGTCCAGCTAAGTAGTGTTTAATAATACCATAACTTCAATATTTTTTTAAGGAAGTTCTGTTAGGATTTTATTATATTTTTTTCGTGGTATCGACTCTAATTTTAATTGTTAATAAATTAAACACTGCTTTTAGATGAATCAATCAATATATTATAAATACTCTACATATGTTTCGGCTTATTAGGCCTTTATCAAGAGTATTACATAGTGAATACTAATTTGAGGGGGTATATTTCCTTAAGTTCTTCCTGATAAGTTCTGCATCAAGAACTAAAGAAAGAGAATGATGTTTGTGGTGAAAGGAAGAGCAAGAAGGAAGAGGTTCTGTCTTTAATAAGGAAGTTTAGAGTAACAGTTACATTTCTATTACTTCTATTACTTCTTACTATAAAACTTAGAGTTATATAAAGTAATAATGGTGACCCTTATAGAGGGCGCCATTTAGCTTTTTAAGTGGTAGAAAGTGGTAATTGAAAAGTTTTCATTGTCAATTTACGTTACTAAAGTTTTTATTATTCGGTGATGGTGATGTTCAGAGTACCTTTACAAGACAAGAATTGTTCATTGGGCGGGCCATATTAAAAATCAACAGATAGGAAATTTTAGGTTAGGACGAGATAAAAATGATGAAATTCTGCTAGAAAGCCCACATTACATAATGGCTAATGTCACGCTGCTATTTCAAAATAGCCAACACAGATCAAAATATACCAAAATATCTAACAGGTGATGAGGTGAATCAATCTGTTTTATGAGTCAGAATGGACTTTAATGAGAATTTAAAATCAACTTTGTCAAAAAATACACTTTCACAGAAATCGTTTAATAGAATAAACTAAAAACAAAATGATGCAGGGAGATGTCCCACAAGACGCAAACAAAAACTAGTTGTATGTAACAAGATCTGACTGATCGGAGTGGGTTACACCAATATGTATCGAAATATAACGGGCAGAATGAATTTCTTTAAAAAAGAAAAACAATAAAGGTTAAAATTACCAGAAGAAATCTAAGTAATAAGACGTAGCCGAAACAGAAAGTGCCAATTCGCGAAATTTGTAAAATGAAACCATTTAAGTTGGCAAACAGAAATTTTAATATTTATGCACAGTAATGAAGCCGTTACGCTGGCGCTGTTGGAATGAATTGAATCTGATTCAACAACTTAATTAAATTCGCCGTTTTTGTACCGTAAAATGGGACCGACTTCCCAAGTTTTATTAGTCATTCTCCTTAGGCACGTTACACACTTCTAGTCTTTCGGGATGTGGTGGTACGTCTTCGTCTTGTTATTCCGACGTGTTAACGGATGAAAATCGGGAAAGATAATCACAAAGTTGTAATTAACTTTGTTTAGTGCACACAAGCTGTTTATTTTGCGAGAGTCCCTCGAGATATCGGTTGGAGAAGAAACATTGAACTGTGGTTTCGTTGCTATGATTACTTCCTTTTTAATATTTGTAGCCTGTATTTGTACTAAAATTTTGTCATGGCTGAAAGAAAAAGTTTCCTTTATCTCTGGTTCAAGCCAGCTTATGAATAGATTTGCAATGGAAGGTTGGAAAGTTTAAATAAGATCAAGATATATCTGAACTACATTAAATTAAGCATTTTCTGAAAATTGGATACGTAGATTTCTCAGGGTGGGTTGCATTTAACTACTTGTGACAAGTGTACCTGTTTATTTAAAAATAATTACTGTATAAACTTGTCAGAACTGAAAGAAATTTAGGCATTAATGGTGATGGCTGCGTCGTATGTGGTGCTCTTTATGACCAGTCGCAAAATAATTAATAATTTAGCAATTCTCTCCCTCTAATGGCGGTTTTCTATCAATTTTAGCCTGAAGTGTATACCATTATTTATGATATAGTTGTCTACATATATTTAATGCACATAAAAACATCAAATCTTTGCCGCCAACATATACCAGGTGGCCACGATTCAATGTACGCCCCCAATATTTTGGTTGTTTTTGTATTTGAAAATATGGTTTTTGGTACAAATAAATTAGACAATAATAGGCTACTTTTAGACTAACAGGAATGAAAATATCACTTCCGGTTGAACCGGAAGTGACATCAACTTTTTGTCTTAAATGGAATGACTATATTTTTTTATGGTTTCTCATTAAGCATAAATTTCTAAGTGCAACAGTTTTTTCAGATGTAAAAAATTCCCAAAAATAAGTGAGATACGAACAAATTCTTAATTTTTTCAAAATGGCCGCGTCAGATAAATGCGATGTAAGAAAATTACTAAGTAGGCTATGGAAATTATTAGTAAGGTTGTAGACTTGTCTGCAAAGCAGAAAATAGTTGTTTGAATTACTGATAGGTACCAGTATTTTTAGTTTTTTTTTCAAAAAAACGGAATTTCATTTACATTTCCGTAGGGGGCCTATGGAATTTTTTTTAATGGAACTGGGCTATTTCTTTTATTAATCAGAAATAATGATTCATAAACTATAATTTTTTCGCCGTTAATCATTTCTTAACGATATCCTTCGTAATAATAGAAGTATTTTTAAAAAGTAAACACAAATTAAACAAGAAATAATTTTAGTAGGTATAACGTTACAACCATGAATAAATTACCAAGAATACTGTTTAAAACCTAAATTATAATAAACCATTATAAAAATTGTTCAAACTGTTCACCGTTATGATTAATACACAGGGTAGCGCGACTTATCGTTGCACGTCTAACATTCTGTAATTGTTATTGTAGGTGTTATTTGTGCAATTTCGTGTCGAACTCTTTCTTCCAGATCTTGCCTTGTGGTTGGAGCAGGCATGTAGACTCTATTTTTCAACTGCGCCCAAATAAGTAATTCCTAACGATAATAGCATTGTGTGGTCCAGCCCCGTCTTGGTGGAAGTAAACCTTGTCAATATTGGTATTGGGAATTTGATTAATCTGTGGAACTATTATATTTTGGAGAAATTCTAGATATCTTGGTCCAGTTAGAATTTCGTTAAAAATTATTGGACCTATGATATGGTCGCCCAGTACGCCTAACCAAACATTGAAGCCAAACCGCTCCTTAAAACGCCCCTGACTTATAATGTGAGGATTATCAATTGCCCAATATCGAGTGTTGTTTCGATTAAATAACCCAAGGTTTATAAATTTCGATTCATCAGTGAACAAAATGTTTTTGATAAAATTCTCATTTCTTAATTGGCGTAACTGTAACCAATTACAAAAGGTTATTCTTCGTTGATAATCATTCTCCTACAAAAATTGATGCAATTGATATTTATAAGAACGATAGCCGTGTTTCTTTAAAATATTTCTGGCTGATTCTTTGGAAACTGGTAATTCATGTTCAATTTGTCTTATCGAAATGGTTGGGTCAACATGCACTAAAGCTAATACATTAATTTCCGTTTCTTCATCCACAATAAATCTTTCTTCAATTTCTACATTAGGTTCAATTCTAAATTGTTGTTTCTACCGGGCGAAATAGTTTCTCGGAGGTTGTCTTCTTTCTGGATATTTCCGTCCATACAGACTTTGTGCTCTAGTTTCATTACGTCGAGTCTCTCCATAAATAATGTCAACTTTTTCATCTCTTCAATAATTTTCAGCCATTTTATATGAATTTCCTTGTTTTTTACAACTTTAATACACTTGCTTCAGAAAATTAGTGAGTAAGTCAAGACTAATTCAATTGTTGCGAATGTCTGTTATTTTCATGGCTATCTGCAATTTTGGATTTAAATGTAGATAGGTACCTTATTAAAATGATTTGTTGGCGCTTACTTTTTAAAAATACTTCTATTATTACGAAGGATGTCGTTAAGAAATGATTAATGGCGAAAAAATTATGGTTTATGAATCATTATTTCTGATTAATAAAAGAAATAGCACAGTTCTATTAAAAAAAATTCCATAGGACCCCTACGGAAATGAAAATGAAATGTCACTTCCGGTTCAATAGGAAGTGATATTTTCATTCCTGTTAGTCTAAAAGTAGCTTATTATTGTCTAATTTATGTGTACCAAAAACCAAAGTTTTAAATACAAAAACAACCAAAATTTTGGGGGCGTACATTGACTCGTGGCCACCCGGTAGATGGGAGAGCGGGCATGCTCTATTTATGTAGAAAATGTTAAATCATAAATATAATGAATATTTAATGCATGAACAACATTGTTCTATGTAAAGTATAAGAAATAAGAAATTAACGGAAATACACCTGTTTGAATTATATTTTCACATTATTTTGATATGGTTAACCGACTCCCTCGACTATCCATGACAGGGTCTAACTTAATATTGTTATTGTATCATGGAATATCAAATTCGACAATGCTCTGTAAATATATAAGATATATGCCCTTTTGCCACAAGCAAAACAGAGTAAATTTTCTAAATTTATCTTCGTACTGTGGAATATCACTCATGCTAACGAGACAGAGATTTATGGTCGTATGGCTCTTTTCGCATGCAATAAATATGTGTAGTCAACTATACACCGTGTATATTAAGAATTGACGTCCTCTTAATTATTGGAAGCAGAAAGAGTCGAAACAGAATGTTGGGTTCTTGTTCTTATGTCTCCCTGTTCCACGTGCAACTGAATCCATTGATCTACTCGTAAACTTCGAACATAGTCTGGGAATTACCCTTTGACCCACATTGCATCGGTCTGCAACTTCTACCCGTGTACGTTCGGTTTGTATCATTCCGAAAGGCCTATTTCGTTACTCTCAACTACTTAGAAAGTAGAAACTTGTTTTCTTCGAGAACGTTTTGTTGGATTAATAAAATGAAAAGTAGAATAAAACATTTAGCTTAAATTGTTAAAGAGTGGTACATTGAAAATAAAGTTGAAATTAGTTTTACTTCCACATCCACTCAGTGGAAGAATAGCAATCGTAGAAAATAATTTCAAAATTTTTCCTTATTAAAATAGGTTTAGAGTGTCATGATACGTCGGAATTTTAAATTTGAGCAAAACGAAATTTTCTGTTAAAATAGCGACTTGAAATTTTATACACGTACCTATTATAAGGAGATCTGAAACTGGATTGTTTTTTTAACGCATCCGGTGAAGGGTTAGGGGTAAATAGGGGAAGATAAGCAAAGCAAGCTGGTAAAAGTACACAAATTTAGGACTTAGTGTATGTACTAGAAGCCAAGCCTCAAATTTTTTAATAATATTTTCCATTCCCCCCACCACCCCCACTCCATTATTAAAAAGGTTGATAAAATAAAATTGAGACATTCACTTGAAATTTGGTACACGTATATATTATAACGACACCTGAATCTAGATATGTTTTGTGATTATGAAGGGTTGGAGGTTAAATAAGGGTAAATAGGAGAAAATAAGTAAAACGAGGTGGTAAAAGTATAGAAACTTGAAATTCGGTGTATGTACTAGAAGCCACAGCGTCAGATTTTCTTATAATATTTTTCAACCCCACCACCCCTACCCCAATATGAAAAGGGTTGATTAAATAAAATTGAGATATTCATTTGAAGTTTGGTACACGTATGTATTATGACGACATCTGGAACTAGATTATAATTTGAGATGATTCCGTTGAAGAGTTGGGGGTTAAATAGGGGTAAATAGGGGAAAAGAAGTAAAGCAAGCTGGTAAGAGTACAGAAACTTATATATGGTGTATATACTAAAAGCCAAGGTCACAGATTTTTTAAAAACATTTTTCAACCTTATTGAAGGGCCTAATAAAATTATATTGAGATATTCACTTGAAATTTAGTATACTTATATATTACAATGACATTTGGAATTAGATTATATTTTGAGATGATTCCGTTATAAATACTCTCTTGTGTTGCCATTTTTTATGGCTGTTGATACTTAGTATATAAAAATAACAATATAATATAGTTATCTCTTAATTTTTTTGTGCATCTAACTATTCACAGGCCCATAGAAAATAACTGACTTTAATATAAGTTATAAATGCGTCTTTTAGTTCAAGGTAGTACTTCAATGCAGAAAAAGTTAGGAATAAAAATATTCACATTTACAAATTTACCAGCATGTTGAAGTTAGCAATAAAAATCCAAAATAGGCTGCATATTAAATTTTTTTATGATATTTTTTTATGCATTTTTTTTTAATGATTAGAAACAATAGTTATATGATATATAAACTAAAAAAAAAATTGAGCCAAATTTTGGGTCTTTTTTTTATTTTCAGGACACAATAAAAAATTGGCCAAAATTTGGCTAACTTCAACATGCTGGTAAATTTGTAAATGTGAATATATTTATTCCTAAGTTTTTCTGCATTGAAGTACTACCTTGATCTAGAAGACAATTATAATTTATATTAAAGTCAGTTATTTTTTATGGGGAAGTGTATAGTTACATGCACTAAAAATCAAGAGATAAGTAACTATATTATATTGTTATTTCTATATACCAATAAATATCAATAGCCATAAAAAATGGCAACACAAGATAGTATTTTAAAACCCATTTTGATTTTTCTTCTTAGCTTGTTTGGTTTTCGAACAATTCAATTTTTTCTATAGGCCGCTCGCAAGAGATTTCAAATAAACGAAAATTCGCGCGCATTAATAATACAAATTTTGCAATTTTGTCAATATAGATTTTCTCGAAAACCATGGCATATACAAGAAAATTACAAGAGGACGTTTTTTTAGGCAATTAGTCAAGCTTTCTTTTTTATAATGAGCAATTTTTGGGGGGGTTGCGCGGCACCTCCAGCACTAATTTTTGTGATTTTGTAATGTATAATCCCACAGTTACTGAAGGAAAATCTAAGATGACATTTTTTGTTATGGAAATATTTATAATTATTGGACTAAATGTACAATTTTTGTTAATTTTTATCCTTTCAAATTAATTCTACTGTCTTTGTACACACAATTTGACGAAGATGTATAGCTAAATTTGTTTCAATATACAGTTGCGAAATTGCATATTAATATTTATTTGTTTCGCGGTAATAAAATTTTCCAATAAAATTTCATTAAGTTTTTCTAAACAATTCCCTTGAATGCAATGGCTAATATACAATCTGCGCCGAAGGTAATAAAGAAGTAGTACCCCAATATGCATAATAAAGAAGTTAGAAGTGGCATCTTATCCTTAAGAAGTCCCATCGTTCTTTCAAATTAATTTCCTTTTAAGCAAGATTTGAGAATGTAGGTCACGTTTTGAATTTAAATCACTCGTCGAGTAATAATTGAAAATTGAATAAAAAGCGATCAGTGTCCTATAAAAGGTGCGAGTGAATAAAATTGAATATCGATGTACTTGAATTAATACTAGAATACATTGGAAACAAACGAATGTTGCTCGTGGATAATTAAAAAAACATAGTCGGTGACTGCCAAGACAGTTTCATCAATTAGGATATCGACATTTTCACCTATTTAAATATTAATAGTAGAGCGGATGTGGTAGGAAACATGAGCGCCAGCCAACAAGGGAATTTCAACTTTTTTTGCCATTTTTACTTCCCTCGCATACCGAAGGGAAGTATTGTATTCGAGAAAAAATCACCCTCCGAGATTTTTTCGGATTCTGACGTTTCAGATCACGGAGATTACGAAAATATAGGTTTTTCAATTCCGTCAGTCTGTGTGCCTGTCTGTCTGTCTGTCTGTCTGTATGTCTGTCTGTCTGTCTGTCTGTTGGTGCATTTACTAAAAAACTAGTTGACGGAGAGCAGTCAAATTTGGTAGGTAGTTGACCCTACCGTCAGTGAAGAAATGGTAGAACTTTCACTGGAAAATATACAGGGTGGATCGTCTAAAGGGAATAAATAATGAAAAAAAAATTGTTTTGCTCATATTTTAAATTTCCACGTTTCATGACACGCTAAACCTATTTCAGAAAAAAAAAATTGAAAATTTTTTTCACCATTTTTGAAAAAAAATTTACCGCTAAAATAGATGGAATTTTTTTTTCTTTGTTCAAATTTAAAATTTCCACGTTTCATGGCGTTCTAAACCTATTAAAAAAAAATTTTAGAACATTTTTTTTACTATTTTTGAAAATATTTTACCACTAATACAGAATGATTTTTTTTCTTTGTTCAAATTTAAGATTTTCACGTTTTCGTGGCATTCTAAACCTATGCAAACAAATTTAAAAATTATTTTGATTACAAATTTTTTTGAAAAAAAATTTTTTTGCAAGAAATTTTAATCTATTTATCACTGGGTGTGAAAAAAAATTTTATTTGCTCAAATTTGAAATTTCCACGTTTCATGACATTCCAAACCTATTTCGGAAAAGAAAATTTGCAACATTTTTTTTACCACTTTGGAAAAAAATTTACCAGTAGAATAGATGGAAATTTTCTTTTCCTCAAATTTTAAAAGTTTCACGTTTGATATGACACATTCTAAACCTATTTGAGAAAAAAAAAATTTGAAAATTTTTTTTCACCAACATTTTTGAAAAAAATTTTGCCACTAAAATAGATGGAAATTTTTTTTTCTTTGCTCAAATTTAAAATTTTCACGTTTCATGGCATTCTAAACCAATTAAAAAAAAAATGCCACTGTAGAATAGAAGGAAGCTTTCCTTTTTGTTCAAATTTAAGAATTCCACGTGTAATGGCATTCTAAACCTATTTCAGAATAAAAAACACCCTGTAGCGAAAAATTTAAGCTGTTGCTGACATATCTTCATATGAACTTTTCTTCATAAAATGATGTAAGGAATCACACCCTGAAATATTGACACGTAATGACGTGCCATTAAGAAACACCCTGTATAACTCACCGTTTCCGCCCGAAAATATTCTTTGATTTGATCTCCTTTTAATACTAGTTGAATAGAGAGTTGAACTTGAAAATAAGCCTAGTTCGATATCGATAACCCTTTTTGTTCCCCCTCCACAGAGGCAAGAGCATTATCAGCTCTAACTCCCGTCCTGATCATCCTATTGCCACGATTTTTTTTTAAATTAAAGGGAAAAAGAAGTCCTTGTATATGCAAGAAAAAAATTAATATAACCTTTTTTTCGTGCAGAAAACGCGATTTGAAAAAAATGCAAAATCTCTTTTCGGGTGTAGCTTCGCCATTTTTTACAAAAATCAAAAACTCTTTTCACCTGTGGAAGTTGATTGGATTACACGCACAATGAGCAAAAACCCATCAAATTGTCCAGATTTTGGGCGAAGTTACAATTTTGACCGCCTCCCTCTGTTCCTCCCTCCCTAATTCCTCCACCAACTTCCCACTGTGTACACTTTCCCTATAACCACCAAAAATTTCAGGTCCTTATCATCCTTTTTCCCCGGAGAAATCATCGGTTTAACACTTGAAACCACCGGCAAAAGAACTTTTTCCACAAATTCTTCAATTACCCATAACTCGAGATCTAATTAATATTTTTGAACAAACCTTGGAGCAGATCACGTATTTTCAAATTCTCTTCAACTTTGAATTGGAACCTTTTTTTCGTATAAACATTATTTTTCGAGTTATCGCCGAAAAAGTAGTTTTTGCAAACTTTCCGTGCAAATATCTCCCCCTCCCCTCAAATATGAAACTTGTGATTTTCAGAGAATAATTTCATGAATATACTTAAAGAATGGCAAAAAATATTTCAAATTCCATTGTTGACTTCCAAATCCAGACCCGCTCTACTATAAGGAAATATTATAATTAAATATCCTTTGAACATTTTTCAGCACATCCCTCAGCTGTTTTTAGAAGGACGAGTAATTGAACATGTTGGAGTCTTTAATGTTTCGGTATGACCTTCTGACGCCATATTGGAAAAATGGCGGCTAATTTTTTCCCGAATGCCGCGGAAAGCAATATGTTCATGTACATAGGATCTCAGTATAAATTTGTAAATAATTTGTTTTTCTACAAAGAAAAAATAGCTTCATCCCCATTCGTACGAGCAACGGTTTCGGTGCAAAATGATAATAATGGCTGCGTTATTTTCCAATTATATTTTAGATTTTAAATAACCTCACAAGAATAAATCTAAATCAGGTGACCTAGATGGTCATTCAATATGTCTCCTCCTTCTGGTCCATCCATTGGGGAATGTTGCATCTAAGAACTATCGAGCGAAGATGACATAGAGCAGGGAAGCACCATCTTGTCAAAAATTAATATCGTGACCAAATAGGAAAGCATGAGTTGAAATTGAAGAAACAATTAGTAACGTTCTCTCGTTACAGAATCAGAGAATAATGTGATTTTTTTTAACAGTAAATGTTTTACCATCGCCTTATACTTATTACCATTTAGCAATTTGTAATTATTAGGTGGTTTATTGTAAACAGTCACTGCTAAGATATTCTAGACTCTTTTCAAATATTACCAAATTGTGTGAGGGTACTTAATATTAAAGTGTCTCTGTTGCACTCTTAATTATTTCAATATTTCCCTACAACAATATCTTTTACTCACTTCTATTCATGTAAAATATCCAAGGCTATGATCCTATAAGAAATCATTGACCTCAATATGGAAGTTCCAAGTACAATTATCTCATATGTAGATACCTAAAAATTTTTTGATATTTTTCTTGATTAAGGTTGCCACTATTTGTTTTAATTAACAAAGTATTGCCAAGTAGCTTTCTGTACAAATTAAATCTTAAAACTAATGATTTTTCGTTATTAATCTATTAAAAGAATGATTTCCTCCACTGACAAGAATGTTGGTGTCTTCAGCATACATGATAGAGTAAACAAGAGACATTTACAGAAGTAATATATAAGAGCGGACCTAAAGTGGACCCCCGTGGTACTCCAGTAAAATGCGGCAATAGTTTCTATTTGTCACTGTTGATTTCAACATATTGCGTCCTATTTTGTAAATAACTAATAAACGACTTTTCGGGTAATCCTCGTATCCTATATTTTTCAACTTTATTTAAGAGGATTTTATTATCTACAAGGTCAAATGCTTTACTTAAATCGACGAAGATACTTGCCGTTTGATTTCTCATCGATATTTAAAAATGTAAAAGTTTGAATAATCGTGGAAAACACCATGTAGAATTAGGTTCCAGCTTGAGAGGAATTTTTTATCGGAAAAGTGTAATAATGTGTGCTTGGATAGAGAATTAATAGTCAAAAGCAAATAAATAAAAAAAATGTCGGGTGCTCTGTTTAAAAAATCGAAGTATTAGTTCACCACCACCATGTGTAACACTAGATTTAAAAATAATTTTAAAATATGCCACTCCTGACGTCCTACAGTTTTTATTTGAAACATTGTTTAACATTTTAAACGGTTGTGACGCAGGGGATGGAATGCCTCCACTTTTGAGCAATAATTTCTGTAATGATGACCCCGTCGCCGAACAAAAACTTTAAAAACTTTTGCGTTAATGCAAAACGTTGGACTTATTTTTAGCCCGCCGATCGTGATATCCACATCCTTTTGTTACGTTTTCCCGTCTAGTTTAAACAACAATCGTGGCAAATAGAAGGGAGAAATCATAATTCCATATTTTCCCAGCCGAAACCGCCAGCCGCGCCGGCCACAACAACGCAGCGCTTTGAAAAGCCATCCGCCCACCGCGAAAGCAAACACTCATTTGATTAGTCGGGTAATCTTGATTCTAATAGCATGCATTTTTTTGAATCTTTGCAAATTGCTTCAAAATAATAAATAGAGAAACAACACAGTTTTCGTTGTAGAAAATCCACTATAATAACAGCTATAACAACATTTTATAACCATATTGTTACGTGTTTCCGCCTCTAGGAAACACCCTGTATGAATCCGTGGGTTTCAAAATAATTTTAACAAGGGGTAACCACTAACACTTTATTTCATAATTTACTGATTACACAATACTAACTTTTACAATGTTTATAACCTCACTTTTCGCTACCAAACTTCACTTTAATAGAAATTTCTCCCCCCTCGCCTTATATTGTAACAATACTCCGTTAATGTTCCATCTCAAATGGATTGTAGAAATCGTTTCCGTGTTGAAATAAGTGATAGGCCTAGGCATGAGATGTCAGCACTATCACAACGATTTAAAATATTGTATCGAGCCAAATCGAATACGTTCTCTTACTGTTTAGTTTCCGAGCGAGTAACATGTGTTTTTAACCTACCGGCTTAAATTTTATTATTCAGTCGCTTAAAAAGGATATTTGAATGTAAGTAGTTTGTCTCAAATTTTAATTTAAATTGATATTAATACGTTCCCATTTTCTTTTAGATTATGGATTGAAGATTATATAATATTTTATTCCTATTTGTTATTTTTTTCAAGATTAAAATGAAAATTTTTAAAAATTAAAACCTATTTAAAGTTTTCGAATTTCACCATTTACTGATTTAATAAGGGATTAATTTACAAGTTTCCCAGTTTATCGATTTACCGATTTACGTAATTTGATACTTTACAATTCTACGGATTTACATTTAATACCTTTGAAGTTTTCCTGCTTTGATGGACACATTTTAGAAGTTTTAACAACATATCATAACATATTCCGCCAAGGTCATTATCCAGCGACGTAAATATTCTTCGAATGGCCTGATCAACCATCACGAGGGAGTTTTTTGTCGAACTTTTTTTTTGCCGTTTTTATGAACACACCGCATTTGGAGAATTCTGGAGGTTAGCGTTCACTCATGTAACGTGTATGAGAGAGACAACAGTACCTACTACAATATCACCAGCTACATGCCGAGTATAAACAGGAAACATTTCATGAGCTAAGTACATTGTTATTACTTCTTTCCAACAAAATTTCGTTTAATCTTCATGTAATTAACTGCCGCTAGACGGGATGTTAAATTAAATAAAATGTCATGTTTACCAACCACAAATATAACAGTAATGAGCCTATACGAAAAATTTATGTAGTTTTGCTATTTTTTTAACTTCATGGTAGTTGTGTCGGATAGGGTTTTAGACCGTAAGAAACAGCATGGTTAATGAAGTTTTCATTAATTTTTAGTCCGAGAGACGATTTTGTGTTTCAATGCTGCCATAAAATCACCGGTCAGTTCTATAGCCTTACGCTATTTAACCCCGTAAATTTTTCTTATTTTCTGGTTAATTTGGTTTATACCTACCAGTTTTACCGTTAGTTTGTATCTTATCGTATGGTATCATGATATTTTGGCCATGGGGTCATATTATCTGTAGCCGAGAGGCATGTATTATAGTAATGAGATTTTGTAAATTTTAGGTTAGTTTCGGGTATTGTTAGTAATAAGTTTCTAGAGTTCTAGAAGTGTCTATAAGTTGAAGTTTCTAGTGATAAACAAAATTGTTTTATAGTTTAGTTGCTAAGCGCCATTATTTTAGCCATGTGTGTCACTTTTTTACTTACCTTATATAAATTTCTCTCACTCTAGCAAGGCGTGGCTACCTTTTCTTATTATTGTTGTCGAGCAGTTTAATGAATGTGTTTAAGTACAAATTTAATTAGATGTCATCTCTAGTGTTGATTTAATAATTCCCACTTGCTATCATTTTATATAGCCCGGTAAATTGTACCTTATTTTTCTTGGCGGTTGGGATATGTCATATGATAATTATTAAATTGTCATCAGGTTTAGCAACACATTAAAAAATCTCTAGCAAAAAGAGAACTGCTCCCTATTTTGATAGTTTGTCTTGTATGTCAATCTAGGTTGCCAGTTATGAGAAATTCATAGTCTCGTACCTTTACCCTGAATTAACTTTATGTAATTGCGAGTAGTTTAAAATTTTAGTGAATAAATTTGGTAGCTTAATGCGAAACTGCTTAAGGTTTATCTTGTTGTTTATCGCTAGAACTTTTTCTTATCTAATTTGGTGATAAGCGTTACCGTATAGTTATCTGTAACTTATACTTCTTATCGTGAAATTTTAACCCTACTTCTAAATTTGACTAACCCATATTTCTTGTATTAGTAATTTTTCATACGTGTCTGTTGTTCAAATGTTTTTGATGTCATTATTTAATTATCCGTGATTTATATTTATTAATCGATATTAAATCGACTTCAATTTTACCTGTCGTTTTTCTGTGTGTTGTCTGTGACGTATCTTCCTTTTTTATAAACCTCCTTTAGGTTTTGGCACCCAAGGTACTTTTGAATATATTTTTTTGAATACAAAACTTAGATTTTAAACACTTAAATTAAATTTTCTAACTTAATTTTTTTATAATTTAATCGCTCTTGGCCTTATTATTTAAGTTGTCGTTGACGCTTACCCAGGCCCTTGCCTCCTATGAAACTGGCTAGCCGGAGCCTAATTCTGTTTGGTGGTAGGTTATCGCATTTGTTTATTTGAGCCTGTGAAACTGCCAAACAAAATTAGTTTTATTGTGCTATAGGCACAATAGTGAAGTGGAGATTTTACAATATATCCTAAAATTGCCACTAGATCCATCCAGAGATTTCCAATTCCAGAACAATATAAAACTCTAGAGCCGTCTACAAACTTCCAGAAGGGTGTATTACTGGTTGCACAATCATTGGCAGCTATTAGTAGTCATGGGCGTATTACTCGCCAAGCCTTAGGGGGGTGGTAATGTGTAACAATATAATTCAATGTATTGAGGCAAGAGGAACGCCCTGTTGGAATATTTTTTAATTTCAGCAGGGCATTTGACTGTGGCAATCATGCAAAATTGTTAACAGTAATGTATGACTATGGGATTAAAGGACAACCACTAAACTGGATTAATTCATTTTTAACCAATCGTCAACAGTATGTGAGTATAGAATTTCTATTATTAAATTTGGAAATTCAGTCTAAAGCGTTGATATAGTGTTTACGAACTTAATTGGAACAGCACGGAACTAGAGGATCTTATGGGGTATTGTCAATATATCGCTTCACATTGAATGAGAGAGCACAGAATTTTACAGATTTATATTCACCACTACTCGTCTACAGTCCACATAGACTTGATCCGCCTGTCACATAGAAAGATAGGCAGGATTATATGCTTAGCGAATTTGATTTGTCAGCACCAACCTTGTTCAGAGTTTTTACATGTCATAATATATAAATAAAAAAATACGTATGAACTATTTGTATTGTATAATCTGTACGAAGCAGTGCAGTACAGCCAGGCAGCAAGTTTCCGATGTTTTAAATTTATGCTATTGAAGTAATTTCCAAAGTTTCAGAAAGATCCATGCTAGTTCCTAAAATTAAGAGGTTCACCACTATTTTCGTCTCAAATGACTCGACTAAATAGCTAATTTAAAAGTTCTTAACTGCCTTTTAAATATTTATACGCGTTGAATGGCCATTGTATTTGTTCAATTTCAGAGTGAGCTCTAAAACACTGCGGCCTCCTGAATTATTAAAGGACTTGTGTACGGTACACCGCGAGTATTTTGCATGTATTATTCAAGGTTTTCCTTTATTATTTAGCGTTCCTCCTGTGCCGCCTGATATTAACACGCTGACCTTTCCTTTTTGTAAGTCGCCAGAAACTGCTGAATCTTTCATACTCTATTAACGCGGCACAAATCCGCAAGTTCGTGTTGAAGAAACGCTCCTTGTGACTCATATTTGCTCGTACACGTGCATAGAATGTGGGTTTGTGAGTGGATACGGGCATTTGAATATGAATTGTTCCATAGATGTCTGTACAACTTGGTTGTCAATGTTAAAAGAAGAACTTCACAAACTTAACATTGTATAAAAACTAAAAAACTGTTAACTATATCAACAGTTCTATGTAAATAGTATCTATGGATATTGAATATAACAAACATTCTTAGAGCTGTGTATTTATCATACACAGCAAAAAAGATTTTTCAAAAAAGCCTTGAAAAAGGAAACAGATTAGATTTCCGAAACGTCGGCGAAATATTTAATTTCAAGTTTTTATACTTATTTGTGTTGTTTATTTAAAAAAAAACAACCTCTAACTGATCCTTTGACGTAAAAGTCACAGGCGTAGAGGTTATTTACCAGTAATATACTGGTTAATTGTGATATATTTGTAGATTCCCCTAGCACCGCTTAAAAAGAAAACATACATGTGGCAGGAAGTCCCAAAGAATTGAAGAAGGAAAAAAATACAGATATCACCATTATTCGAAACAAATCATAAATATATTGAAACATTCTTTATAGGATTTTGCAAACAGCAGAAAAATTAACTATCTATTTTTAAACATGCATAGAGTATATAGGCTCCAATACTAGTTAGCTAATAGATAGGTGAGGTTGTTTTTATAAATCATAAATATGATATGCGAATTATCTGTGGTATGTTTTGAAAACTGACGTACTAGAAACTAGAAAAAAAGAACGATTTTAGCAGGTCATCATCCATTGAATTATTGACAGACCACTGGCAGTACGCAGGACGTTTGGGGTGGTCTGTTGGCAAAAAAGATTGATATGATTGCATCTTGTATGGATACATGCCCAAGTCCTTCTTTATGATCTTTCAGCATATGCCATAAAAATGTCGAATTTCCTGAGAGATACGCTTCAAAAGATTTACAGGCTCGTTCCTGTACGAACGGTGGGCCAGCATTTTTTTTTATGACTCACACAACTAAAAACACTTAACACAATTAAATAATGCATATAAAAAAATCCTTTGGTATTACCGCTAAGCCTGGGAAGTGCTTCTGAAAAACGTCATAAACGCAGGCTATATTCCAATATTCGGTTAATATTAGTTTGAAAATAGGCCTTATATTTTTAAGTTTTGTGCCATGTGGTGAAAATCATAATTAAAATTATTCAAAAACTGATTTTAAGAATAGAAAAAAAGATTACTTCAAAAGAACTGCAAAAAATGATGGACGTAATCGAGCTTAGACTGCAGTTTTTAATGCCATGGCCATCTTTGATCAAAATAGTTTTGGATATCACGGTATTCAAATAATTGTTTCCTTCCCAATACGTAACTATCGAATTCAAACCACCCTCTTATTTCTTCTGGTATTCTAAATGGAAACAACGGTGATATACTAATATATGAAAACCCGTCCTCTTGACCTCATTTCAGGTTTTCTATTCGATGCTTTCCAATCGCCTCTATCCTAGCATCCCAAGCTGCGATAAAAGGAATATCCAATACTTTACAAGTAGTTCAAACTTACAAACACATACGTCAGACGTGCATTCAGCCGTTTTAGATATACAATGCACATATATAACTCTGCGATGTTTCAAATAATAGCTTATCGGGCTCTGGAGAGGACGTATATTCTTTTATTCACGACGTGACACATTATACAACAACATTATGCTGGTTTTCGAATAGCCCCTGAATGTGATTCAGCGGCAACGTAAGTAGGTGGATAGTTGGGAGCTTATGATAGACGTATATTTTATTATTTGCCTACTTATTTACTGAGCACTCTTGTCTACGATGTATCCATTCATATTGGTGCAGAATAAGTTGTCGGAAACAAGAATAAGCAGTCGAGCAAAATATGGACATCTGTAATTTTGCGTCGGTGTTGTGAACAATGGAAGTAATATACAGTGTGATATTTACTGATTTACCTATTTCTTTTCGTTTAAATAAATTTCAGATGAACATTAATTTAATATTTGAAATGATACCGGATCCCGCGCAATTTTTTATAACACAACATCCGTTACACTGAATGTTTAACAATGAAATTTAAAAATCTTGCACACGGTATACCCGATTTCCATCAAACACGGCTGAGAATCATCTCACAAATACCAGCTTTAAAAAAAACGTCTAGGAGCTAGGATGACACAGACAGACACATACCTACACACACAGAGAAAGACTTCAAACTCATAACAACCCTCCTTTTTGCGTCGGGGGTTAATAACAGTACAAGGAGATGGGTGCCCATAAAGCCCCTTTTCGGCATCAAAAACTCTTACATCTCAAGATGTTTTAATAATTGATCAGGGCCTTCGAGACAGTATGGACCTATTCGAAGATTTGAGATTGTTTGCAAAAATGAATAATTTTACCAAAACAATAACCAGCATAGTTGTGGAGAAGCTAATGAATTAAAGCATTTAAAACTGATAACATCTCTCTGGTGTGTTATTGAATTCGTCAATGACTTAAATAACAAGGACAGTTTTAGGGTAGGTAGGTATTGCCGAAAGCACAAATCCACTTGATAGAAGATTTCGTACGAATTATTATAATTTTCGCAAATACAAAACGAAGAGTATACTTAATGCATTTTTTGTGCTACATCTTGCTGCCGTTTTGCGACCTTTACAGATAGGGTACCAAAGGCTTGGCGATGTGGCAAAACCGTGCATTGTTAACTATGGATGCTATGTTTTGGCTGCTGTGCCTCACAATGAACGGACAGTAGTACAAATACTCTTTCGCGTACAAATAAATATCCTCAGTGGTTCTCGAAACACATGTAAAAATCTTAAATATAAAAATAAAATTTGGAATAGATATAAAAATACTAAAGATACCTCTATGAGGAATATAAGAATATTAGAAAAATAAAAAAGATGTTGATGACTCACATAGAACCGATCTACTTAAGATAGAGAATAACTTAAAAAATAGCCCGAAAATGGTTTGGTCCTACATTAATAATAAGTCAAAAACAAGCTCAATACCTAACAGTATCACATATGAAAATATATTATGATGACCCACAAGATATAGTAAATAAATTTTCAGAATATTTCAAATCAGCATACTCTGCATCAACTAACAATGTCAGTATGGGTGGCGAAAGTGAACCTGTGGACACGCAAAATATATTCATACCTACAATTTCAGACGCAGAAGTGGTGCAAAAAATTGAAGCCAAAATTTACAGCAGGTCCAGATGAAATACCAGCTTTTTTCGTTAAAGATCGCGTCTCAATATTGGCCCGTTCCTTAAATATAAATAATGGCATTTTTCCCAGCCTGTGCAAAATATCTAAAATATGCCCTGTACACAAAAAGAATTCCAAAGAGGACATAGAAAATTACAGGCCAGTCACCATAATTAATAATTTCGAATTCGTTCTCTACGACTATATTTTTCCTAATATAGAAAATAAAATATCAAACCATCAACATATCAGGTAGGTCTATGACTACAAATTTATTATGCTTGACTCAGTATCTTTGTGAAGATTTGGATGGAGGTGGTCAAGTCGACGTTATTTACACTGATTTCTCTAATGCGTTTGACTTAACCATAATATCTTATTAAATAAATTAACAAATTTTGGATTATCGTATAAGTTTGTCTCATTCTTTACCTCATATTTAAGTAATAGATTACAATATGTTTATTACCATGGACACAAGTCTGTTGAATTTAATGGCGAATCAGAAGTCCCTCAAGGGTCAGTCCTTGGTCCACTTTTATTCAATGTTATTATCAGCGACATAGTATAAATTTACAGTGCCCACATCTACTCTATGACCTAAAAATTTAGTACAGCGTTAACTGCAATGATGATATAGAATTGCTCAAGTCAGATTTGGAAATTATTGATAACTGGTGCAATAAAAATAAATTATTTCTAAATGTTGAAAAATGTAATGTTGTCACCTACTCACGTGGGAATAATATTTTAATTAAGGAGTATAAAATAAATGATAGTGTTGTACAAAAAGTTGATAGATTTAAGGGTCTAGGTGGCACTTTTGATAGCAAGATGATTTTTATTTATCACATAAATAACATCGCGTCTTCAGCTTTTAAATCATTGGGATTCATAATAAGAAACTCCAAAGATTTCACGAATGTTGAAACTATGAAGCTTCTATTTAACTCGTTTGTCAGAACTAAATTGGAATGTGCTAACGTAATCTGAAGTCCTCACTATGTTGTTCATATTAATAAATTAGAGAATATTCAAAGAAAATTTTTAAAATACTTAAGCTACACCGAGGACAAAAGATTTATCCACCTGTTGGAATTAGTAATGATATTTTGTTAAATAGATTCTCACTTAACTCACTTCAAACTCGCCGAGAATTACACGGAATACAATTCCTCTGTTTAAAATATTAAACAATAAACTCGACTACTCTGATCTATTAAAGCTCATTGACCTACGAGTTTTTTATTATTTGTTTGCTTATAGTAATGAAACATATTCTTTATAGGATTTTGCAAGCAGCGGAAAGAAAAACTATCTATGAGAACTAAAAGAAAAACTATATGTAAAAATATTAATAAAATCTTTGCATTCTTTCGATAACCTGATTTGTGGTTATGCTAGCCTGAAATTAGTTTATTTACCTACCTTGTCTTTAATTTTTTTTTTCATTCTAATGGATTACATTTTCATAAAATCCCTCACTCAGTTTCTTGGAAATGCTTAGCCTTTGAAACGTTTTTCGCCCTTATTCAGAGCTCATCAGAAAGGCAGAAAGCCACTCATAACGATGTTCCATGCAAAACTAAGGCAATATCCATGAATAAGTATGAAATATTTATATTTGACATTGACTGATATAAAACAACAGATCTTCACCTATCTATTAGCTAACTAGTATTGGAGCCTATATGCTACGAGTTCCTTCTAAATTAACCCGACTCCATGAAACATTTTATATTATTAGGAATTATAATCAGATACAGAATAATATTAATATTTTTCATTGTAGAATTAAGGATCTAATGAGTATATATGAACATAAATTGTAATACTTCTGTTATTGTGGAACTAAGGATTTTATTATAGAATTAAATTTTATTCTAGAATTAAGAATCTAAAGTATATATGGACATAATTTGTAATATCTACTTCTGTTATAGCACAATCTTTATTAGTATTCCGACACTGTAATTGGGACATTCGTCCTGTTGAGCCGTGTAAATAAATAAATAAATAAATAAATATACTCCATCATATTTACATTTTGAACTATTTATCAGGAGCTTATTTAACTTATATATGAATAGGAATCTCAAAACCCTTGAGGCCAAAACCCACCATATGGGCACCCAATACTTTAATTTCAATGAATTGCAACAAAATAGCTAATCAGAATGAATAAGTACTAAGCATACAGTAAATTGCTATATCAAAAATAATCAATTTATTAACACTGTAGCACCTAATACTGACTAATCCCCTATAATGTACGTAATGAACCAAGTAATACGTTTATCTGTGTCTAACGACCGCTTTCCCATAATCAATTCAATTATCAATAGTGGACTACGCTCGGCGATTTGGAAATATACTCAATTTATCCTGCATTTATAAATGCTCTATCTAGCAATTTTAGCTATAGTTAACATTCTTGAATAAAGTAGCATAATTATTATTTATGCTTTGTTAATGTTGAAGGATTAATTTCGTATATACAGGGTGTCCTAGAAGCACGGGGCAATGGGCTTGTTGCCGATCATTCTTTTCCGTAATTTTGGTATTCAATAGTATTCGATCATCTAGATAAGCTGTTAATATTTCAGCTTCATAAGTATATCCAATCCTTAGATATTTAATGTTGAAAATTGGGTTTCAGTAGAAAGCGCTTCGTCACTCGTGACTCGTGACGTCATTTTGCATGAACACTAGGGTGAGTTTGCCATAGTAGTCAATAGTCCATAATAATCCGTCAAACTTTAATATCCTGACATGAGTTAATCTGACGTTTGAAGAAAAAAGGTGTTTGTTTCCAACAATATAATTTAACAATCAAACACCGTTTCCATACAGATACACAATAACACGCGCCACACGCTTATTAAATCTTGACTGTCACCCTATCAGCGTACGCAAAGTGACGTTACGCGAAACTCCGCCCCGTTTTCGAGCGATCCAACTTTGTTAATTTATTTAAAGGTTTAACCGTTCGAATAAAAACTTCAAAATTTGAAAATTGTCTTAAAAATTGTTCTACTTTCGATTCCTAAATTTTTGATAGTACAATAAAAAATTATATACGTTCTTGATGTGAAATTTCCCCCTCTATCGCCTAGTGCTATTAGTTTTTTATACAGGGTGATTCGTGAGGAGAAGGTCGTACTTTACCAAAAGATAGAAAACATTCAGGTAATCTTAAATCCCCAAACAGTAATGGCTAAAGCGGCCCCGTTTTTGAAATACAGGGTGTTTTATATTTTTTGGAAGAATATTCTTTTCGCCATATATCTGTAATGCGTAAGCGGAATCCAATGAAATTTTGTATTTTGATTACAGTAGTCATTCACCATCTAATGCCTGGGATATTAATAAAATTTCAGGGCCGGACCCAGAATGAACATATTTTTAAGTTATTCCTAGAAAATAACACTCTGTATACTGTTTATATAATATTTAACATTAAAATGTTAATTTACACCTAGAAAGATACAACATCCCATAAGAAAATCTTTTGGAACCATTTCATTGTTTAAATAAAAAAATTAAATTGTTGAGGGTTCATTTTTTTTCTTTAAATGTTAAATTAAGAGAAAAAGTCACTCTAGGGATTAACTGTATATTATTTTTTTTGTTCCCTATCTGCACTATCAAAAGGTAGTTCTCCAAACTCTGGTTTCAGCAATATTTAATTCAATGCAAGAGTAATTAATTGTTACAATCATCTAGTCTTGCCATTACATTTGTTTTAAAAGTTATGGCTACGTACTTTTTAATAATCAAGTAGGTACCTGTCAAAAATCAGTCATATTGTAATTAAGAAGTGTCACGTCACCACTGTTGCTTTTACTGGTTACAATATTGTCTTGTAATAATTCTAAATCATGCCGTTTACATACACTAGTAGAGAATACGCAAATATGGTTTTTGTCTATGGATATTGCAATGGCAATGCAAAAGCTGCTGAAAGGCAATACAGACGCCGGTTTGGAAATCAGTACCAGATTATAAAACATTTTATAGAGTGTTTAGACATCTTTCTGAAACTGGAACCGTTCCCTAAATTATGAAAATAGAACGTCCTGTTAGGCAGACCCGGCAAGAAAATGATTTGATTTAAAATGTGATTCACCAGAACCCAAAAATCAGCACCAGAAGAATTGGTCAACAATTAAATATTCCACAAACCAGAGTTTGGAGAACTATTAAAGGCGAACAAATGCATCCTTATCATATCCAAATTGTCCAACGATTGGTGCCAGGTGATGAAGTATTTCTGTTAACTTTTTGCCGCTGGGTTTTATCCCATAGACGAACTATGTTAAGAGTATTATTTACCGATGAATCTCAATTTACCCGTGATGGTATAAATACTCGAAAGTTTCATATTTGGATTCACGAGAATCCCCGTGCAATAATCCAAAAGAATTCCCAACATAGATTATCTGTAAATGTGTGGTGTGGGATGTTCAATAATAATCTCATAGGTCCTCATATTTTTGAAGGTCGCTTAAATGGTGACAATTATTTAGATTTTTTACAACATACCCTGCCAAATTTATTAAATAATGTAAACACAAGAGGAATGTGGTTTCAGCATGATGGGGCTACGCCGCATTTTTCGGTACGAGTCTGAAACTATCTGAATGAACAATATCCAAATAGGTGGATTGGTCGGGGTGGTCCGATTGCATGGCCTCCGAGATCACCAGATCTCACACTCCTTGACTCTTTTTTGTGGGACTATTTAAAAACTGAAGTATATAAAGAAGAAATAAATACCAGAGAGCAGCTGATTGCAATAATTGAGTATTTTTACAATGAAATAATAAAAACAATTTAGAGATTGTTAGAAAAAGCGTAAATGAAATGACAAATCGATCAAGAAAATGTATTGAATTTGGCGGTGGTCACTTAGAAAATAGACTGTGATTCAAAATAATTTAATTGGATTTAGTAAGTTTGACTGATTTCTTATGTTCTAGTTAAATTGTTAATTTTTGTTATTTATTATTTTAGTTAGTTTATTAATTACACATTCATTACAAAATATTTATTTTGCTAGTGCAGATAGGGTACAAAAAAAATAATATGTAGTTAATCCCTAGAGTGACTTTTTTCTCTCAATTTCTCATTTAAAGAATAAAAAAATTAAACCCTCAACAATTTAATTTTTTTATTTAAACAATGAAATGGCGCCAAAAGATTTTTTTATGGGATGTTGTATCTTTCTAGGTGTAAATTAATACATTAATGTCAGATATTTTATAAACAGTATGCAGTTATTTTCTAGGAATAACTTAAAAATATTTTTATTCTGGGTCCGGCCCTGATATTTTATTAATATCCCAGGCATTAGATGGTGAATGACTACTGTAATCAAAATACAAAATTTCATTGGATTCCGTTTACGCATTACAGATATATGGCGAAAAGAATATTCTTCCAAAAAATATAAAACACCCTGTATTTCGAAAACGGGACCCCTTTAGCCATTACTGTTTGGGGATTTAAGATCACCTCAACGTTTTCTATCTTTTGGTAAAGTACGACCCTCTCCTCACGAATCACCCTGTATAATAAACTAATAGCACTAGGCGATAGAGGGGGAAATTTCACATCAAAAACGTATGTACATTTTTTTTGTGCTATCAAAAATGTTGGCTCCAGATTTTTTTGTTTAGCTCACGAGAATGAAAGATGGCGATACATTAGCACGGCGCGCGCAGCGTGCGCGGTCTCGAAAACGCTACACAACATTTGTTTTAACTTTTGAACTAATTAGTGAAACTGAGCTCAACCAAGCTTAAAAGAAGAAAGAAACATGTGACTATTGGATTATATTTTCAAATAAAAAAGGTAAGATATATTCGCATAAAAATATTTCCGCGTTTTCTCGTGTTTCTTATTTGGGGAAATGGCACTATTCTTCTTTTTATTAAAGAATAACTCTAGTATTGAAATATTTAGAAGTCTTATTTCCCTTTTCTCACTTACATCACCCATTTGCTACCCTTTAACAGTATTATAAAATTTACAACGAATTTTCTAGATGTCTGGCGGACACGGTATGTACATATCGTTAATGACAATCTATTCCAGTCTGAATTAAGGAAATACTTTAGACATGCTACCGCAATAAAAATAATTACATTTTCCGGAATATATTAATTATATTAATTATTAAAAGCCAACACTCATATTTTATTCAAAGGATTTGGTAAAAGTTTTACGACGCCTAATATTTATAATGTTTTGTCATGGAATTTTTATCTTTACATATTATTTTCACGACCCTTTCGACATTGTGTACATTAATGTATTTTTTTATTGACAGAGTATGCATATTTACAGAGTATTAAGTAAATTCGATGGGTGGGTCTAACTTGAAAGCGAAACTACCATCTTAGTTTCTCTACGTTGCTTATTCTCTAATGATTGTAGTAGATCTCGGGGCCATTTCTTTCGTAGTCTCCGGATTGTCTGGGCCCTTGTTGTAAAGTTGTTGGATTAAAGCGTTTTCACTCTGTTTTCCTGTTGCTGTGTGAGTCAGAAAACCTCTTGACTTCGTCCTTGATGAAGAGTATTCCAAGATCTTTGTGTATTGTCTGGTTGCTGGCATACCATGGAGCTCCAACTACGGCCCTGAGGATTTTTTATTGGAATCGTTGTATGATATTTAATTTAGTTTGACTTTGCACATCCCCAGAACTCAAGCCTATATATGTCCATATAGTATTAAGATCGCTTTGAATAGTAGGATTTTGTTAGTGAGAGTTTTAATGTTTCGCCGATAAACCAGTACATTTAATGATATTTGATGTCCAGTTCAGTTCAAACCATGGTATTTGGTTTCTGTTTTGACTGGATAGTGAATGTGATTTGTGCATACTTAGATTGGTTTACTTTAGTCATCATAATTTTTTTTAACGAAATCAGACATTTTTGTTTACTGTTTTTGGTGGTATATTCCTTTAGCTTTCTGGTGATATGAAAAAAATTGATATTACCTAAGCCATTCTTTTGGAAAAAAATATTTTTATTGATTGATACCTTACATAACTAATTGTGAAAAAGAAATCATCTCCATTGCTCAAATTGCGACCCTCCAACCATTTGTCATTGATCAAGACGGGTGTAGACACTTTACACGCTGTTCTGAATCATCTCATGGGTAATTCGTCTCATCTCCAAGCCAATTCTGTCTTTCAGTTCTTCTATGGTATCCGGTCTGTTAAAATACACCCTTGACTTTAAGTAACCCCAAAGAAAAATGTCTAAGGGGGTTAAATCCGGTGAACGCGGGGGCCACTCAATCGGACCTCGACGACCTATCCGCCTTCCAGTAAAAGTGTAATCTAAAAACTGACGCACTGCTATCCCAAAATGAGGTGGGGGCCCGTCTTGCTGAAACCAGACGTTTTCAGCAGGAATATCTTCATCTTCATTGTTCGGAAACATAATTGCTAAGGCTGGTACTAACTCAACTCGCAAAAACTGTAAATATCTTGCGGCCGTAAGATTTTCTTCAAAAAAAAGTCCCAATAAACGCTCAACAATCATACCTGCCCACACGTTTACTTTGCCTCGTCGCTGTCTATGGGCTCGTTTAGTCCAATGAGGATTTTCGCGTGACCAGTACCTACAGTTATGCCGATGTACAGTTTCCCTTAAAGAAAATGTAGCTTCATCAGAAAAAACAATATTCTTGAAAAAAATGTGGGTTTTCATCGCAACTGTAAGCGCCGATCCCGGTCGTCCTCATTCAATTCATGGATTAATTGCACTTTGTATGGACGGTATTTTTCTTTTTTCAATAGACGTGCAACAGAAGTTTGACTCACGTCATGATTTAAAGCCCGCTGCCTTATCGAAACATGGTGGTTTTCCTCACTTTCTAGGAGAATATTTAATTTGGTTTCGTTGCGGCATTCTGACGTAAATGTTCAATGTGAACAAATATTCTATTATTCTACTTTCAACAGATTGCGTAGCACATCTTTGCGCCTACCATTTCTGACGCCAGAAATCAATGCAAAATTGAATTTTAGGGCCACTTTTATTAACATTGTGTATGTCTATCTACAGTCGTTTTTGAGTTGTATTTTTTGAAAAAAATATTGTTTTTGTTTGTCAAGGGTAGTAGGCTTTGGAAACAATCATTTCATTTTAATTTTTATTCAAAAATCGTATTGCAATAATAAATAATAACAAATAAACAGATTAACAAAATAATTATTTCAATACAAATGCTCAATGTGTGCACCGTTTTCACTGACAGAATTTCGTCAACATTGTTCTTGTTCGTTAATAATAATTTGTTGGTGTTGTGTGTAATTAAATAAGAATCCATATTTTTCCTTAAAAATTATTACAACTGTCTTTTGTTTCCATGGCATACTTGATGAAGTAAGGAATCTCTCGGCAAGATAAGGTATTTCTTGATATTTATTGAATAACTCGATATGGGGAGAAGTTAGGTATAGGGAATGCTTAAATAACTCCCCATAAAATTCAATTTTCTTTCAAATGGTGTGAAAAAAAATAGTAGGTGCCATTTGAAAAAATTGACTTTTTGACAATTTTTGATTGCGACATTTGAAAATCGACTGCGCCCATATGGTACAAAATGGGACCACCGATGGGACATCAAAAGTTAGCCTGGACTTCCAGCTAACTGCTTCACAAATTTGGTTTCATAATTTTGAAAGGTTTGCGAGATACAAATTTGTTCGTAAACTACTACAGCAGCAATTTTTTAAAAAAAATTGGACATAAATCAAAAATTGTAACAGATAAGTTAACATAACTTAGGTTCTCTAAACTCAGAATTAGAAGACCAATCGAACCATGTAAAGAAAAATATAGGTTTCCATTTGAAATAAGAAAGTTTGTACCAATTTTTGGCACACCCTGTATAGTTGGAGGACTGAAAATATTTTAGATAGAACGGGCATGATCGATTCTGCATACCAAATTCCAAGTTTCTAATCCAACTGCAAGTTGAAAAACTTCTAATGAATGGCCTACGTGAATCACCCTGTATATCTGTAAATGTAGATAAAGTGATGTCTGTCTGCTTGAGTTCAAATGAATTGAAAAGTACCAGACGACTTATTATTGACATTATTGATTCTGATTAAATATACTGCCACTTATAAAAAACGCGCCTAAGTATATGGAAATAGATGCACATTAAAAGGAATATTGTTTGAGCGTACCTCATCTTTGAGAGTAACCTACTTTCAGAATTGGCTGTATGGTGTGATTGAAGACTTCCGAGAGGATATTCTATTAGAAAACGATATATCTCTGTCAGGGTCTCAACTATACGATGTTGACGAAGTCAAGAATGACAGGAGCTCCAGTCCCCGGCTCTAGTGGATTTGTTATATTCAATCCGTTAAAAGCGGTTATAATTTTTCTTTAATGTACGGCTTCACATGTTCCCTCATGTCCCTCATTCACAAGTCGAGAACCATTACTGATTTTGTTTAATAAGGGGAGATCAGGGGACGCTTTATTTCTCTACACTTGATTTAATAATAAATATAATGCATTACTCAATAGATAATTACACATTAGCTGCAATAAGAGAAAACTGCATATTTAAATCATTCACAAGGTTTACAAAATCAAAAATATTTGTCGAATGCCTTAAAATCACTAAACATGCAACAGTATTCGAAAATTGATTTACCCAGCAATATGAAAAACCCAGATCATATTAACCACTGCTTTAATTCAGTTTTTGAAAGTAATAACTCATGTGAGGAAACAATTAGTTTTTATTGTTCTAGGAAATACAATAATAATGTGAGTTTAGGTTTTAAAATGACTTCAACTGAAGTAATTAATAAAGTAATTTTTAATCTAAAATGAAATGCTTGTGTTTCTGACAAAATCTCCCCAGTAATGTTAAGATACAGTTACCCTGTAATTGGTGGCTATCTCACTCATATTATGAATTGTTGCCTGGAACAAGGGTATTTCCCTGAACAATGGAAAGAGGCACTAGTTAGTCCGTTGTCAAAGGTTAATAATCCTCAAAATGTATTTGACTTGTCTCCAGTAAGCATTTTAACTATTCTCTCAAAAATTCTTGAGAAAATTCTACACCAGCAATTAAATAATTATGTCAAAGAACACAAAATTATTCCTTTATTTCAGTCAGAGTTCCGAAAGGATCGTAGTGCAACATTTGCCTTAGTAAATGTGACCGACAGTTTATTTAGAGCCCTAGATAACGAGCATGCTACAGCTTAGTTCTGCTTAATTTCACAACAACTTTCGACAAATTAAATCATCAACTTTTATGTGCAAAGCTGCCACTATTTTGGCTTTTCCGACATAACTGTAAATTTTATCTGACTGGTCGCAGTCAGAGAATTTTTATTGAAAGTAATTATTCTCGTAGACAGTTATATCATTCGGTGTGCCTCAAGGTTCTGTATTGGGACCTATTATTTACCTCGTATATACAGCAGATATGTTTGTAGAGGTGTTTTAAAATCTCATGAGCTGTGACCTTCTTATGCGCAGAGACATAATCCATCTTGTTGCCTTAGTTACACTTCTTAAAAATATTATGTTTATTGTTTACAATGTATCCCGAGCTCTTTTTTATGTATACAGCAAGGCAGCCTCGAGTGTCTTCAAAAAAATACTTATAACTCAGAATAAACTTTGCCTTTTGCGCATTTCGCGGCTCATGAGATTTTAAAAAAATCTTATGATACACAACTCTATTTCTCATTCGATCCTAGCAATTACCGCACAGAGACGAACTTTATAAATATTGACTTGCAAAAGATTTATGATTCTGCTACAAAACATAATTTAAAAATTAACCCGAATAAATTGACAGTTAGTACAGGCAATGAAGGAAAAATGTTGTAAAAACCTCGTAAAAATTAATAGAAGAATCATCTATGGGATTTAAGTAGTTAATAACCTGTAGAATGGAATGATGCATTCTTTGCACTTCCAAGTTCCGGGAAAATTCAAAAAAATTTGGAAAAACTTTTTGATTTTCGGTTTTCTTGCTCTAACGGCTAAAATAATGAAAATAGGGAAAACAGTTTTCAACAAAATATGTAGCTCGTCTCTTTCTCTACAAAATAGATCTTTACAAATTTTTGTCTTACTTAAGCCGTTTAGGAGATAAATCCAGTTTTCCACTTATAGTTTTGAGTCGCTTCGAAATGCGCTGAAAATGAGAATTCTCTGGGAGTTTCGTACGACCGGACATATCGATCTATAATTATTACTATTCAGAGCCGCTAAAAAAAATGAAAACAACGTAAAATGTAGAGAAAAGTCTCAGCTTTAATGTGGAACTAATCACAAAATTCATAAAAAATTTTATCATAGAGAAAAAAGTGTTAGAAGATGGCTTAGTAAATTTTATATAGTTGATTTATTCACATCTTTGAGTTTTATGCATCCTGCCTATTTCTCCCGTAACAATGTGTGTTTTTCACTGCATGGATTCGATTCCACGCATTTTAATCTATATTTGGTGAAAATTTCATTGAAGAATGTTAAGAAACAAATAAATAGTATATGTTTTATTGTATAATTGTGCATTTTCTGAACGTGTATGAATAATGTAGACAATTTCAAAAAGTACTGCGCGCATTTAAAAAACTTTAAGTCATTCGAAAGAATATGTTTTATTGTACTTATAATCCAAAAATTAAGATTGTGCTATTATTATTACTTAAGTTATAGCGAATTGAACTCCAAAATTTGGAGGTGATTGATCGGTGAGAAATATACCCTCTACTTTGATCGCAAGGCATATTTTTCCAACAAAAGTAATTGCAATAAAATGTTAATTGGATTAATATATCATTATATAAGAATATATAAGCAAAATGAATTATCATTCTAACGACTCCCAGCAAAGATATGAATAAATCTGTGGATCAACTGTACAAAGTTCACTAAGCCATCTTCTGACACTTTCTCCCTTTGATACATTTTTTTATGAATTTTGTGATTAGTTCCACATTAAAGCTGAGACTTTTCTCTACATTGTATGTTCTTTTCATTTTTTTTAGGGGCTCTGAGTAGTAAGAATTATCGATCGATGAGCACGGTCGTACGAAACTCCTGGAGAATTCTCATTTTTCGCGCATTTCGAAGCGGCTTAAAACTATAAGTGGAAAACTCGATTTATCTTCTAAACGGCTTAAATAATAAAAAAAAAATGTAAAGAGATTTTTTGTAGAGAAAAAGACGAACTACAACTTTTGTTGAGAATTTCTTTCTTCATTTTCATTATTTTGGCAGCTAGAGCAAAAAAAACCGAAAATCAAAAAGTTTTTCCAAATTTTTTTGAATTTTCCCGGAACTTGGAAGTGCAAAGAATGCATCATTCCATTCTACAGGTTATTACCTACTTAAATCCCAGAGATGATCCTTTTATTAATTTTTGTTACACTAAATTTTTAATTTGCCTGTACCAAGTAATGATTTTTACTCAAAATATGCATCACCAAACGAGGTGTGAAAATATAAATATTTTCTTAGATAATAGTAGGCTTCTAACAGAAGAAAATTCAAAAAAGTTAGGTATAATATTTGGAATCAAAACTCAATTTATAACATTTTAACAAATTGGTTTAAGAAACATACGTTGTGGTCAAACTTCCTTATGCCAATATACATATAAATAATCATAAACTAAAGAAAAAAACTGTGCGAATCTTTAGTTGTATCTATGTCTCGGCAAAAATACAATAAATACGTTACAAAAAATTCAAAATACCTGTATTCGTTATATTGTTGTTTGCAACTTGGATGGCCCAATCTTGAAAATACCTGCAAATATCACCTGTTCATAGAGTTCTTACTATTTCAGTGCCGGATTATCTTAAGCAAAATAAGTCGAAGAAGTATCCATAATGTAAATATAAGATATACGGATATTTTAACCATGCCACAACATAGTACTGCCATTTTTGTTCGCCCTCTTTCCTGCAACGCTATATCAAATTATAATCTGCTTGAAAATTATCCAGAACATTTTTCCATAAATACATTAAAGTGTAAAATCAAAAAATTGTTGTTTAACCAACGTAATATGTGTAAAACTGCGTAAAATATGTATATATTTTCAATTGCTTATTTGCACAATTTATTTTGTGTATGTACTTCTGTGTCAATTAATTATTCTTAGTTACACTTTATAATTATTATTTTTGTTTGTTACTTGAAGGAATTCTATTAGTTGGTATAAGTATCTAGTTAGCACGAGCATCTTGTTCTTATGCTTTTAAGGGTACAAGTTGTGGAATAGCTGTAGAGCTAGACTTCACCCTTTAGATTAAGAATTTGTATTTCTTTTTTCTAATAAAGACCATTTATTATTATTATTATTATTATTATTATTCTTATTATAAAAAACCATTACTCTTGTAGAGTATGTTCTGACATGATTAAGATAAGAAATAAATGGAAACACGTCTATTTTACTTAAGATTTCTCTTGTGATATAGCTAAGCAAATCTCCCCTAACTAGAACATCATACCCAGGCAACAGATAAACAGAGCCCTACTTTGAATTTATCTGTCAGTGTCGCGAAGGACGGGCAGTGCGTTCATCAATGCGTAAGATATACCTATCTTGACGCAACTCTCTAGCATTATTTTGTTCATTCTAATAGGTACGCAAAAATTTGAAGAATGGCTCTGTAGTACTCTTGTTAGTAATAATTGTGCCGACTTTGATATTTTGATGGCAGGATTTTATGGCTTTTTCTGTATGTACTAAACTAATGGAGACAAGTATAGGTGTAAAAGAAATTAATAAATATTCAACGACTTTTTACCCAACCTATATTAGGTAATAATTGACCAATAAAATTGACACCATGTAACGCCACCATAACAGTTCCTTGTACTGTCACCGGTTTAGGTGCGGGCACTCGATCGTCGAAGTTAAGCTACGTCGGTCGGGTCCAGCGCATGGATGGGTGAGTTCTCGTTCAGGTACGTCAGTCTATGTCATGAGCTGAATAGCCTTGGCTGGACTGAGACGACTTGGCGAGACAATAAAAACAAGGACTGATAACTTTACCAAAGAGCTCCTTATCAACAGACTCGAAGTCTTGTGAGGACCATGTCTGATAAGGAGCCCTAAGGTATAAAATGGAGTACTACAATAGACCTATACTGGTCGCAGTAGGCAAGGCCAATCGCCAACTCCTCCATCTAAAATCTAAAAAAAAAACGCCACCATAGATCAGACACCCTCTGAGCCACTTCTAGGGGGTTGAAACAATTCTCCAAGGGGGTAAAAAATCGATATTTTTTTCATTTTCGACCGTTTCTAATTCCATGACCACTTTTTACCTCACTTGATATCACTTGTTTATTGTACGTTTCGGGCTCGGACTCAAAACATCATCAGAGATACGAGTATATCAAACAGTGTGTTTTTTGTCAGGTTTAGGTGTATGTTTATTAATTTTTTTTATAAGTACGATGTTATAATGTTTTAAGGCGGAAAATGAAACACGAATTGAAAGAGACGACTATAGAGTGACAGAGATGCGGGAGTTGGACGTCATGGAATTGAATAGATGTACCCAGTCAGCAACTTTAAAAAGATATATCTGTTAATACGAACCCTTATCCGCAAGAAGTTTTTCTCCTTGTAAAGTTTATTCATCGGCCCACGCGCCCGTCCTTCAGAAGGAGTCGTCTAATACTAGAACCATATCCGCGAATGAAATCTGCTATGCATCTCAATTCATGAATTTTTATGAATACTTCTTACAACAAGCTTATCTGTAATTCTCGATATAAGTGGCTTTATAAAATGTGTTCGGAATTGAAGAGTATTCAATATCTGAGGCATTAAAAAATTGATTTTTTATCGTATCAGTTACATCATTCATCTTTAAGGAACAGAAAGCGTTGGTAGTTGCTAGCCGGCAGAATCCTGATCCGCTTTGGTATCTGTTCATTGATTCCAACGTGCCATTTCAAGGATCTGCTTGCATCAGGCGTCTTTCCGTTTCCAGATTGAACATAAACTTTTATAATAGAACTAATTTAAAAGTCTTGCACCCATTTCTTTTTAACGTGAATTTCTAATGTAACATTATATACAGAGTGTTCCTTAATGGCATGGTAATATTTCAGGGTGCGATTCCTTAGATAATTTTATGAAGAAAAGTCCATATGATTATAGGTCCGTAACGGCTCAAATTTTTTGCTACAAGGTGTTGAAATTATTTTTTTATCGATATTTGAAATTTGAGCGAAAAAAAATTCTGTCTGTCAACTTTTTCTTGTGCCAACGTTTTCTCTGGAACAGTTTAAGATATTGAATTAAAATTTTATACAATTATGTATAACGAGATCTGTAACTGGATTGTTTTTTTTAACTTATGCGGTGAAGGGTTGGGAGTAAATAGGGGAAAATAATATTATGATATATAGTTTCCATCCCCTCCCACCACCCCCACTTCATTATTAGAGGGGTTGATAAAATAAAATTTAGATATTCACTTGAATTTTGGTACACGTATACAGACTCGGAAAATATTCGTTTAGGTATGGCAATGAGAGAAAGCGAGAGCGAAGCAACTAGGCTATTCTTTTTTATCGTATAACATGTCGTACATCGCGCCACCTGCATTCCCCACCACATGTGCGTGGGCAGCTCCCTCTGCGGGATTTCAATTTGTTTCCGTCTTTGCGTTTTAGTGCAATACCAAAACCAACACTTTCCGAATCAGTACATTATAAGGACACCTAGAAGTAGATTATATTTTCTTATGATTCCCTTCAAGAGTTGGGATTAAATAGGCTTAAATAGGGAAAAATAAATAAAGCAAGCTGTTAAGAGTACAGAAACTAGAGGTAAATAGGGGAATAGAGTCCAACGTCTAAAATTTTTTTTATACATCTGTCTCAAATTTTATTAAAATTCTATGATCATTTATTTCCTAGAGTGCAAATATAATCAAGATGTTTTCCTTTAAAAGAGACTAGGATGGAGAATCTGGATGTGAAAATAGTGATTCCTTAGGCAGCGGTTTTATATATATTTTTTGTGATTGTATCTCTGCTTTAGCCATAAAAAAATATATAATGCAGACTAACAATTTAACAGATTTTCTTTCTTTCATTCATCTAGCTAAAATAATTTGAAATATTGACTTGCACACGCAAGTTTTGTTAATTATTTCAGGGATCAATGGAGGTCAGGGGCTAAAAGTTTACCAATGGTGTTATTATGACTTGCCAATATTACAACATAAGTTATTTAAAAAATCGTTTTCCCGGACTTATCCGGATAGATCTTTTAGAGACTTCCATTCTCAATTAATCTCCCTGTGTGTATCAAAATCTGTGTAAAAATATATATGTGTTGATTATTCTATAATATTTTGGTATAATTCATTACTTGACAATCGCTATTGCATCTGTAGGTTTAAATTCTCACAGAAAGTTCCATAATTGCGCTGCTGGATTTTTTCGTACCACTAAACGCCACTACACTATGTCGTACACATCCACGCGCTTGATTATTTACACATAATTAAAATGACATTCAGTTCAAGATGTTATTCTCTTGCCGTTGTAGTGCGGGCCGCTTGACAAGACCAGACGTATATTTGGTTGAAGTTTAAGGTCAATACTCTGTACGTGCGTAACTTAAATATCGTAAACAATTTAAACCAAACAATTGAAAAATGTAGCGAAGCTTTTTACACTTTTTCTTAAATACGGGGTGTCCCAGGGGAATCAAATTAGGTAATTTATTTACCGAAGTTTTGTTAATGTTATCACACAGTGCAAGTTGTTTCAGTGCCCAAATATCCATAGATATTTACATAGAACTGTTGATGTGTTGATACAGTTAACATTTTTTTAAATTTTTGTACAATGTTAAGTTTGTGAAGTTCTTCTTTTAACATTGGCAACCAGGTTATACAGACATCTACGTAACAATTCGACACACATCTATCCTCATTCAATAACATTATCGCTGATTCTTTAATTTCTCTTTTTTTGCTATGCGCCTCTTTTGTTAAAAATTTTGCCGAATTTATTCTGTGTCCGTTCTCCCAAGCATGTTCTGAGATTTTGGACCTCTAAATTTCATCTTTTCTGATATAATTTTTGTGTTCTCCCAATCTTACACTAAACGGTCTGGATGACTCACCCACGTAATGTTTGTTGCACTCACATGGAATACTATATAAATGCAGTTTTTTGAATAGATCTTAAAGTGTTGTTCGTTTGAAATACCGTCCTAATATCAAATCTATCACGGACACGGCGCAACTTTTCGGATAATCCGCATACATAAGGAATTAACGTGTAACGTTTTTCAGGTTTTTGTCGTACCTGATTATTATTTTCAATATTTATGAAGGTTTTATCGACAAAACCCTCAAGGTATTGGTTATTTATAAGAACTTCTTTTATAAACCGCTTCTCATTGTTTAGTATTTCATCATTAGAAGAAATGATATTGCATCGACTGATTTGAGTTGAAATTTAAATATCTGTTGGTATGTGAACACAAAATTATATAAAAAAAATGAAATTCAGAGGTCCAAGATCTGCGAATATGCATGGGAGAACGGACATAGAATAAATTGGGACTCGGCAAAAATTTTAACCAAAGGGGCGGATAGCAAAAAAAAGGAAAATTAAAGAATCAGCGATAATATTATTGAATGAGGATAGATGCTTGTCGAATTGTTCCGTAGATGTCTGTACCACCTGGTTCCTAATGTTAAAAGAAGAACTTTACAAACTTAACACTGTATAAATACTAAAAAAACTTTAACTATATCAACAGTTCTATGTAAATAGTAAGTATCTATGGATATTGAATATAACAAACATTCTTAGAGCTGTGTATTTATCATACACAGCAAAAAAGATTTTTCAAAAAATGCCTTGAAAAAGGAAACAGATTAAATTTCCGAAACGTCGGCGAAATATTTAATTTCAAGTTTTTATACTTATTTGTGTTATTTATTTAATAAAAGCAACCTCTAACTGATCCTATGACGTAAAAGTCACAGGCGTAGAGGTTATTTATCAGAAACATGCTGGTTAATTGTGATATTTTGTAGATTCCCCGAACACCGCTTAAAAAGAAAAAAATACATGTGGTAGGAAGTCCCAAAGAGTTAGAAAAAATAATTAACAATGTCACTGTTAAAGTTCGATGTACACAACTAAATTTTCTCAAACAGTATGTTATTCAACGAGTATGTAATGATGGCTATTATTCACGAGGGTTTAAGACACGAGCCGCAGGCGAGTAGAATACTATACTTGGTATTTAATTTTTATTTAATTTATTTTCATTTCTCCAATTTAAGGAATCATACGCCGTCGTATATAATTTTCTCGGTTTTTCGGCCAGCATGTTTAATGACGTGATTTCTGCAGCTTTCCATACCTCTGGCGGTGTCAAAGAAATCCCGTTTTCACTATCAGTATCCATTTATTGAATCCTTTTGAGTAATATATGTAAAATTATTGTAAATAAAGTTGACGTTTTAATTAGACGAGCTGTTCTTTTGACACGTAACGACCTACTCAATAAAATTTGAACACGAAATTGTATGATAAAAAAGGGTCCATTTCTGAAATGTTACATGAAGTTGTCTATTCATAAATTTCATAATAACAGTACAATTGTTTACACAATGGTAGCTATATGAAATTTAACGAGTAATTCCTTTTAACGTTTTACAAACGGGGCATTATTCACTAGTGAATGATGAAATCATTATTCACTGGAGGGAATAATTGATAGCATTATCCTTGAGGAAGCACGTAGGTACTAAATTAGTACATCATTTAATAGTCGTGAACAATAGAATATTATTCAACGAGCATATAATGATGGCTGTTATTCACGAGGGTGAAGTTTCGTAAATCACCAGAGTGAATAACAGCCATTACATGCGTGTAGAATACTATACTTTGTCCACTACTATTAAATATTTAATATTCATTTAATTCATCTTCATTTAATTTCTCCTATTTAAGAAAGATTCATATGTCCATCACATATAATTTTTTCGATTTTTCGGGCAACAAGATTAACGAGGCGATTTCTGCCGCTTCCTTTGTCTCTGGCGGTGTCAAAGAAATCTAGTTGTCACTGTCAGTATCCATTTATTTAATTATATTACTCTTTGAGTACCTAATATATAAAATTATTGTAAATACCGTTGGTGGCTTACTAATAAAATAATGCAGTTTGTAGAGACGTAAGTAAAAGGTTTCAAAAACAAAGTTGGAGATTGCCGCGTGTTGCTAATAGATGATGCTTGGTATGTACCATTTGAGTGCTTCCTAGAAAACTTAGAGAGACAACACCTGTCTTTTGAATTTTGAAATTTAAATTTTTAGTAAAAAGTCACTAATGTCATTTCTTATAAACAACTGACTGTCCTAATGATTCAATGCAATCAATGAAAAATGAAATCGTTGTTCACTATAGGAAATAATGAATAGCATTATCCTTGAGGAAACACATACATAATGAGTACATTATTTAATAGTCGTGGACAAAATACATTATAAGACTACTTGTCCCATTATGTATTATTCACTACAGTATTACCGGCGACTTCGGCAGAAATTGAAGTGATTGAGAAATTTAATAAAGTAGGAAATGCCAGATTTTTAGACTGCTTGTGCTTGTATCGTAATTTGCCATGTTTTTTCTTTGCTTAAATTTTATTTCTATGATCTTTTATAATTTGATTGTTAAAACAAACTGGATATTTCTTACATGTTTTGTTTGAGCCTCGGTGACATCAGTCAACTTTTATTATCAGCCAGTCTGTATTCATAATAGATTAAAAGTTTGCTTCTTTGTATTTATATGTAGATATTGAACGGGAAGACAATTCGTCACTTTGTTAACTTTTAACAGGATCTCTATATACGAAGTTGGATGATGTATTCATCTGTCCTCGTCTATTAAACAAAATGGGCTACGTTGAACTGTACAATTTAGATTTAAAGATCTAGTGTACGGTTTAAATAATTTGTTATTCTATTGTGGTTAAAAAAGTCTTAAAAATTTAACATGTAACATACTGATCATTTAATTTAATTTTTATATAATATTGATTCAGTTTGGACACACTATTTTAATGTTTTTATAACTGCATGCCTTCAGTATGCATTCGATAACTCTATAGAGAATTATACTTATTGTATTGTTTTTCTTTGTCTTGCCAAAAATGTTGTATTATGTAATTTGGTTAAATAAAATATTTATTTATCTATCTATAATAGTTTCAAAAATCGCTCGATACTGAAATTTACACTGCACTTTTCTGATACGCATTGTTTAAGCAATTTCTGTAGCATTTGTTAACAACAATTTGGAGAATAGTTTGGTAACATTTGAATCTAGAAAGAACAAGCTTTCGATTGGTTCCAAAATAATTAAGAAATATTAAAAAGTAAGCCCGTAAATGCGGTGTAAAGACAAAATTAATAAATTTTCAGTATTCAAAAAAATTTTGGATTTTTCTTTTTTACAATCGTAAAGAAAATGGCGCCTCTATATTTAAATGCGTAGGGTCATTCCAGACAATGTACATATGTTTTTAAAACTATGTCTTCGAGTAGCGGGTGTGACTTTCTAGGAGAGTGTTTCAAGAGGCTAGATTCCTGACTATACCGGGTGGCCACGAGTCAATGTACGCCCCCAATATTTTGGTTGTTTTTGTATTTAAAAATTTGGTTTTAGGTGCACATAAATTAGACAATAATAAGCTACTTTTAGACTAACAGGAATGAAAATATCACTTCCGGTTGAATCGGAAGTGACATCAACTTTTTTTTCTTAAATGGAATGACTATATTTTTTTGATGGTTTCTCATTAAGAATAAATTTCTAAGTGCAACAGTTTTTTCAGATGTAAAAAATTCCAAAAAATAAGTGAGATACGAACAATTTTTTAATTTTTTCAAAATGGCCGCGTCAGATGAATGCGATGTAAGAAAATTACTAAGTAGGCTATGGAAATTATTAGTAAGGTTGTAGACTTGTCTGTAAAGAAGAAAATAGTTGTTTGAATTACTGATAGGTACCAGTATTTTTAGTTTTTTTTTTAAACGGAATTTCATTTTCATTTTCGTAGGGGTCCTATGGAATTTTTTTTAATGGAACTGTGCTATTTCTTTTATTAATCAGAAGTAATGATTCATGAACTATAATTTTTTCGCCATTAATCATTTATTAACGATGTATTTTAAAAAAATAAGCGCCAACAAATCATTTTAATAAGGTATCTATCTACATTTAATCCAAAATTGCAGATAACCCTGAAAATGACAGACATTCGCAACAATTGAATTAGTCTTGACTTACTCACTAATTTTCTGAAGCAAGTGTATTAAAGTTGTTATAAACAAGAAAATTAATATAAAATGGCTGAAAATTATTCAAGAGATGAAAAAGTTGACATGATCATTATTTATGGAGAGACTCGACGTAATGCAACTAGAGCACAAAGTCTGTATGGACCGAGATATCCAGAAAGAAGACAACCTCCGAGAAACTATTTCGCCCGGTTGGAGCAACAATTTAGAACTGAACCTAATGTAGAAATTGAAGAAAGATTTATTGTGGATGAAGAAACGGAAATTAATGTATTAGCTATAGTGCATGTTGACCCAACCATTTCGATAAGACAAATTGAACATGAATTACCAGTTTCCAAATCAGCCAGAAAAATTTTAAAGAAACACGGCTATCGTTCTTATAAATACCAATTGCATCAATTTTTGTATGAGAATGATTATCAACGAAGAATAACCTTTTGTAATTGGTTACAGTTACGGCAATTAAGAAATGAGAATTTTATCAAAAACGTTTTGTTCACTGATGAATCGAGATTTACAAACCTTGGGTTATTTAATCGAAACAGCACTCGATATTGGGCAATGGATAATCCTCACATTATGAGACAGGGGCGGTTTCAGGAGCGGTTTGGCTTCAATGTTTGGTTAGGCGTACTGGGCGACCATATCATGGGTCCAATAATTTTTAACGAAACCCTAACTGGACCAAGATATCTAGAATTTCTCCAAAATATAATAGTTCCACAGAATAATCAAATTCCCAATACCAATATTGACGAGGTTTACTTCCAACAAGGCGGGGCTTGACCACACAATGCTATTATCGTTAGGGATTACCTCAATCAATTATTTCCAGATCGTTGGATTGGGACCCATGGTCCAGTCAGGGCCTGCAAGATCGACTTAACCCCACTCAATTTTTGTATTTGGGCGCATTTGAAAAATAGAGCCTACATGACGGCTCCAACCACAAGGCAAGATCTGGAAGAAAGAGTTCGACACGAAATTGCACAAATAACACCTCAACAATTACATAATGTTAGACGTACAACGATAAGTGGCGCTACTCTGTGTATTAATCATAACGGTGAACAGTTTGAACAATTTTTATAATGGTTTATTATAATTTAGGTTTTAAATAGTTTTGTTATTCTTGGTAATTTATTCATGGTTGTAACGTTATATCTATTAAAATTATTTCTTGTTTAATTTGTGTTTACTTTTAAAAAATACTTCTATTATTACGAAGGATATCGTTAAGAAATGATTAATGGCGAAAAAATTATAGTTTATGAATCATTATTTCTGATTAATAAAAGAAATAGCACAGTTCCATTAAAAAAATTCCATAGGACCCCTACGGAAATGAAAATGAAATTCCGTTTTTTGAAAAAAAAACTAAAAATACTGGTACCTATCAGTAATTCAAACAACTATTTTCTTCTTTACAGACAAGTCTACAGCCTTACTAATAATTTCCATAGCCTACTTAGTAATTTTCTTACATCGCATTCATCTGACCCGGCCATTTTGAAAAAAATAAAATATTGTTCGTATCTCACTTATTTTTTGGAATTTTTTACATCTGAAAAAACTGTTGCACTTATAAATTTATGCTTAATGAGAAACCATAAAAAATATATAGTCATTCCATTTATGAAAAAAAAGTTGATGTCACTTCCGGTTCAACCGGAAGTGATATTTTCATTTCTGTTAGTCTAAAAGTAGCCTATTATTGTCTAATTTATTTGTACCTAAAACCAAATTTTTAAATACAAAAACAACCAAAATATTGGGGGCGCACATTGACTCGTGGCCACCCGGTATATTTTGGGAACACATGAATGTGACCGCGGTTTCCTAGCTTCACTACATTATCAAACACATTATGTTTGTCACACTGTGTATTTTTTTTTACGTCTGATTACATCGCCATGAAATACTACTGCAGCTTGATTCCCAAATTTAATAAAAATTTCATAAATTCGTCCTTCTATACTCGAAACTCTATTCGCTAGCAAGCGGGGACTATAATTGCGAATCTTCGTGACAATTTACAAGCTTATTCACACTCTACCCGTTAATTTATCCTCTGCGACATGGCACGGGCAAATTTGTAGCCTGTAATTCCGGAAATGCATTCGACGTGCGCTTCTCGTCTCTCTTAATAGGATGCAGTCGCGAACGTTCCACTTTTGTTTGCAAACGAAATTATTGGGGCGCGAGAGACGAATAAAGTATTATTGCATTTCGAACGGCTCGGCGACACTTTGTCAAAGAGTTCAGGGAGAATCCATAATGCATACACGTATTAGCGACATAAGAGGCTCAGAATTGGACTAAACCCGTTGTAATCTTAACCTTCGTATGTGTGACACGTTTCTCTTCTCCTGGAAAAATCAGTATCCTTTTCAATGTCGGCTTTGCGTGCTTTTACGGAAATGTGTGTTGATTCATTTAACTGTAATACATTTTCTTTCTGGACAAATTTCATTGAGAAAAACATTTTTTGGGTATTTTGCAGACAACTTTCATATACTTCATCTAATATTTAATATGAAAAAAATATATATAAAAATAATTTTTTTTTTTAATTTATTCATCTGGAACGAAAAAGCTTTGGGGTGGTTATTGAGTAAAGTAACTGTGTAGTAGTGTTATATAACCGCTCCCAAAGCTTTTGGTTTCCAGATGTATCTATAAATTAAATTCTTTTTTTTTACTTTTTACTACTAGTACAGGCAACATTTTGTAAAAACCTCGCAAAAATTAATAAAAGGATCATCTCCGGGATTTAAGTAGGTAATAACCTATAGAATGGAATGATGCATTCTTTGCACTTCCAAGTTCAGGGAAAATTCAAAAAAATTTGGAAAAACTTTATGATTTTCGGTTTTTTTGCTCTAGCGGCTAAAATAATGAAAGTACAGAAAAAAGTTTTCAACTAAATTTGTAGCTCGTCTCTCTCATTACAAATTTTTGTCTTCAGCCATTTAGGAGATAGGTCCAGTTTTCCACTTATAGTTTTGAGCCGCTTAGAAACGCGCGGAAAATGAGAATTCTCTGAAAGTTTCGTACGACCGGACACATCGATCGATAATTCTTACTATTCCGAGCCGCTAAAAAAATTTAAACAAAAAATGTAGAGAAAAGTCTCAGCTTTAATGTGGAACTAATCACAAAATTCATAACAAAAATTATCATGGAAAGAAGTGTTAGAAGATGGCTTAGTAAACTTTATACAGTTGATTTATTCATATCTTTGAGTTTTATGCATCCTGTCTATTTCTCCCGTAACAACGGGTGCCTTTTCACTGCATGGATTCGATTCCACGTGCTTTAGCCTATATTTTGTGAAAATTTCAGTGAAGAATGTTAACAAACAAATAAGTTGTATATGTGTTACTGTATGATTGTGCATTTTCTGAACGTGTATGAATAATGGAAACAAATTAAAAAAGTACTGCATGCATTTAAAAAACTCTTAAGTCATTCGAAAGAATATGTTTTATTGTACCTATAATCCAAAAATTAAGACTCTGCTATTATTATTAATTAAGATATAGCGAATTCAACTTCAAAATTTGGAGGTGATTGATCGATGAGAAATATACCCTCTACTTTGATCGCAAGGCATATTTTTCCAACAAAAGTAATTGCAATAAAATGTTAATTGGATTAATATATCATTATATAAAAATATATAAGGAAAATGAATTATCGTTCTAACTACTCCCGGCAAAGATATGAATACATCTGTGGATCAACTGTACAAAGTTTACTAAGCCATCTTCAAATTTTGTTATGAATTTTGTAATTGGTTCCACGTTAAAGCTGAGACTTTTCTCTACATTTTATGTTATTTTCATTTTTTTTAGGGGCTCTGTATAGTATGAATTATCGATCGATGAGCCCGGTCGTACGAAACTCCCGGAGAATTCTAATTTTTCGCGCATTTCGAAGCGGCTTAAAACTATAAGTGGAAACCCGATTTATCTTCTGAACGGCTTAAGTAGGACAAAAATTTGTAAAGACCTTTCTTGTAGATAAAGAGGCGAGCTACAACTTTGTAGGGAACTTTCTTCTCTATTTTCATCATTTTGACCGCTAGAGCAAAAAAACGAAAATTAAAAAGTTGTTTTTTAAACACAAAAAAATGCAGACCGAGAGACAGACAGTACTTTTTTTATCGCTCAAATTTTAAATCTCGACGTATTATGACATTCTAAGTCTATTTCAACAAAAAAAAATTGAATATTTTTTTTCGATTACTATACTTTCACTCCACCAGGGCCGGATTAACCCCGAGGCAGTGAGGCATTGCCTCGGGGCCCCCACCACATTGTCTTGAATTTTTTTTTTTAGAATTATGAAATAAAAATAATATCTAGATCTCATGCAAAATGTAGAACATCTACCTGCGTTATCCTGTGGTTACAGAAAATCATAATCATAAAACTGTTTAAAAATTATTGATAGATATAAATGTGTTACGTTATAATAAAAGATTTCGATTATTATTGCACCCCACAGGCCTGCCGAGAGGGGGGGGCGGGGGGTATTTCCCTACCATGGGACGAAATGAGATGGGTATATTTTTAAATGATTGGTGTGATGTAAATAACAATGAAATATGAAATGGCCTCTCCCGCTCTTTAGAATTTCGACCGAGATAAATAAAGGAGTATCGCCCCCCCCCCCGCTCTTCAAAAATTGCGATCGAGGTAAATATTCAGTAGTTCTAAGAAGTATCACCCCCGCCCGCTCTTCAAAATTTCTATCGTGGTAAATATTCAATTTTAGGGAATATCACCTCTTCACTGTTCGAAGTTTTTATTGAAATAAATAGCCAATAATCTGTAAGTGTTATATAGAAATAATGAACATTTTTACTAAATAGTATACATATTTAAAAGAGCATCATTGATCGAATTCATTGAAAACCCTTTATTTGTCTTGAATTTCCGATACCGCTGGCCTTAAGTAGGCCTCCACCATAACTCTGCCTCTGTCTACAGGCCCCCATTCAAGTTAATCCGGCCCTGCACTCCACTACATGGATGTGGAAGTAAATATATGAAAATGCTCGTATTTGTGAGATTTCCAAGTTGATCATTGAAATTGCACAAATCTCGCGACTTTAACACTTGAAACTTTTCTGCTAGTTGCTGACGTCACGCCGCCGTTTAAAAGTTCACAATGAACCTTGGAAACTGAATTTCACCACGTTAGTCATTCGTAGAAAAATTCCGAGACAACCAATGCAGTTTCATTAGTTTATAGAGAAAATTACATTCCAATTTTCTGTTATTCTAATACAGCCATTGAACCGAAACTCATCTATCTAATCATCATGTCCCATTACGTACAGCGAGCACAGCATTAATAACGGGAAATGATCGCGGAAAACGTGAATGGTGTCCTGCGGTGATAATACAGGGTGTCTGATACGAACAAATGCACGACGGGATGTTGGCCCGAAAGAAGTAAAACATTCTTATATATTTTTTACTAATTCAAACCAAATTTTTGTTTAAAATTAATTAGGAACAAGCAATGTTTTTAGCGTAGATAATACAAATGTAGACAGGACGACGCATATTGGGGGTGAAAATAAGCAATTTTCGACAGAAATTCTGAAATCTAGGAAACTAATTCCAAATAATATCATAATTACAGGAAACATATTGAAAAATATATTGTTTTAAATGTTAATTCAAATATAAAACTAATTTTCTTAATTCTTGAGTACCCTATATAGAACCTTGACAGTTGTATTTATTTCAAGATCTTTATGACTAATTACATTTGTTGAAATATTTAATATTTTGATCATTATTTGCGGTATAGGTAACTCAATCTAGGACCACACGACATAGTAAAAATATTTATTTGTAACGAAAATCGCAAAAAATCGCAACAAACCTAAATGTGCCCCAAGTCTGTGATAATTGTTCATTTTAACCATGCAAATAAAAGTACTCGATATGGCTCGATACACAACTAAGAGTTTACCTATTTCTACGAACATAATATTTACAATTATGATTTATAAATGTCTTTATTCAGAATGTTGCTATTATTTTCATTTAATAAGAATATTAAAGATACAACACGTATCTGAAATAGACGGCTCCATAAACAAATTGTAGAATTTAGAAGCACTCTCGAGAACGCACGCTGGTATCCAAGAATATGTGACGTGTGATGGAAAAGTCCAAAACTTTCTTATGTTTTTTTAACTTACTTATTTAAATTAACCATTAAAAAATAGATTGTAGAATAAAGAAAGTCAGATTTTGATGTTTTTTATCCATTTCAATAGTTTTTTGATTATTTATTCCAAATTTAAAGAATGATTTTTAATTTTCAACTAAAAGATTGTTTTTATACCAGAAAACTTTTTTGTTCAGAAATTATATATTTTTCTATTAATAGTGCAGTCAATGAAGCAAGAAAAGTGCTTTGAGTTCAGAAATCTTTCTAACAAATTGAAATCGAATGAATCCTTTTTTATTATAATTTTGTCGACTTTAGGGGGATCCTAATTGCCTGTAAATGGTTAATAGTAATCAGAAGTTGATTACTGCATCAATTTACCCCATGTATCTAGCCCTTGGGGAGATAAATACCCAAAACCTGAAGCAAAAACGTCCATATACAACAATGAGAAGCTATGTATAATGATCACATATTGGGCTAGGTACATTTGTGGGGAGGTCCAAAAGTATTGGAAGTTGTTTCGGATACTTTGAACTGAAATGCGTCATTATTTTCACTCAGATATGTAGCTCCTAAAGGGAGGGGTAATCAAAATTTGGAGCGAAAATTGCCACTTTTCAAAAAAGCACATTTTTTAATGGTCTCGCATTGGGCCTAGTCGAACTTTAGAGGGCGTAAATTGGATGGATGACGCTCATCAGTTTCAGACATCGTGCAAAATATTTGTACGTGTACTCCAGACACCCTGTATAACAACCGAGAACATCTATATTAACACGAAGTGATAAGCGACACGCAAATATTGTCTTTGCAGTCGATAGAGTGCACACTGCACAATGTAAACAGTATCGCCTGTTTGCCGAAGGCTCGCGTGCATTGTACGTACGAGACGGGAGAGCAGTGCCCGGCGATTGGATGGGATTGCATGGGATTAGGACCCCTTGGCTGGAGTGTATCTAGACATTGTTATTCTGGCAGGGGTTTCAGGGTGTGTTTTTGTGCTATAAATATCGTTGTTATTGTTAGTAAGATATCGCTAGCAGAGTAGACAGACGGTTTGCGAATCTAATATAAAATTTAAATGTATTGAGCCTTTACTTTAACCGAGAATATCTCCACAATAGGGAAGTCGAATAAATTGAAAAAATTATATATTTATTTTTTGTGTAAATTAAAGTACTCAGTGAAATTTTAATAATTTAGATTAAAATACTATAAAAATAATTTAATTTATATCTAGAACGAGATTCTCCTCAGATGAAATTTTAAGTGGTCATTTTTCGAAAATCACTAATTATTTTTATGTAAATGCATGAAGGAATGGTCCGTTTACTATGTGGTAACTTTTTCAACTATTTTTGTATGCACCCTTGGTTATAATTTACAAAAATATTGGAAATAATAATAATAAATACACTATGAAGATAATACCATTCAAAATCCGGAAATGGTTGCTTAGTTATTTAATGATTTTTTTATAAACCCACCAATAAATATTGCTAATCCGATAATACCAATTTTCCTACAAAATCACAAATTATCGTACATACATTGTTTCTAAGAGCATTTAGTGAGGACGAGATGTTTTCATTATTTAAACGATGTACCGGTTTTTTAATTAAGAAAGTCTTTAAATTACTGGTGGCACCATTTACTTATTTAGTAAATATGTCTTTTAAAATGGAAACGTTTCTAGAATCCTTAAAAGTGGGCAAAGTAGTACCAATCTTTAAGAAAAATGATCCTCATTCCTTGGAGGCTAGTAACAATCATATTTAATTTCTCAAGTTACTTATATAATTGTTATCTTGATCGTTTGTTAAATTTTTTGACTGAATTTAAAATTTTGTCCGAGAAACAACATGGTTTTCGTTGTGGAAAATTCACTATAATAGCTATAACAACATTTTATAACAATATAATTTAATATATTGAGGCAGGGGAATGCCCTGTTGGAATATTTTTTTATTTCAGCAGGGCATTTAACTGTGTAAATCATGCAAAATTGTTAACTGTACTATATGACTATGGGATTAGAAGACAACCACTAAACTGGATTAATTCATTTTTAACTAATCGTCAACAATATGTGAGTATAAAACATGTTAGTGAAAATGTGGTATACAGAACCAATTCTGAACGTTCGTCTTTAAGTATGAGAGTTCCACAGGGCTCAATATTGTGCCCTGTGTTCTTCATATTATATATTAATGAGCTCGATCGGATTTTATGTAATAATTTCTTTTCAGTGTATGCTGATGATATTTTTATGATTATTTCAGATCCTGTGCATAATGTGTTAGAAAGTAAATATAACAATATTGTAGAAACGGTATCTACATTTTTCAACCAACATCTATTGTACTTGCTTGTATGCTCCAAGGGCAATTCCTATTTTCTGCGTTATGGATGGTGTTGATTGACTTGAGTATAGAAATGTTTGCAGAATAGGCAATAGTGCCATAGTCGATCTTGGATCTAATAAGGTTTATACGGAGTGAAGTCGTGCTCTCTGCACCCCAATTGTAATTGGATAGTACCCTTAAAAGATTTATTCCATTTTGATAACTGATTTGATAACTTCAAGTTTTTTACGTGAGGTTCCCAAGTAAGTTGTTGATCGAATGTAATGCCAACAAATTAGGTGTTGCTTACAGATGTTAGATTTTGGTTACTAAGGATTAGTGTTATTGTACTAGGCTCTATTTGTTTGGAGAAAATTATATATTTAGTTTTAATAAGGGTTGCATTTAGAACAGTTTCTTGTTGGAAAGTGTGTTTTTTAACCTTCCCACAATAAAATTGTGGGAGTTTACTAAAATTGGTCCAAAATTGAACATTGAGATTACATCAAATCTTTACGTTTTGAGGTCCCAGGAATCCAAAAAAGTGTTTTTTGAAAAATGTTTGTGTGTGTGTATGTGTGTTAGCACAACACCGGTGAAACTACTGGACGGATTTGGATGAAACTTTGTATGAGGGTTTCTTTATTGCTCTAGAAGATCTCAAAAGGTTTTGGTTGAGATCGGATTACGTTTAGTGCCATTTTGACACAACAACTCGTTTATTTTATTATTACTTACAATTTGCAATCTAACCGTTGGAAATCAGTTAAAATTCCGATTAACGGTATATCACACCTTTTTTTATATACCTACATTTTTTATACAAATTATTGTATAGAGAACAAACAGAATTCAATGTCTCTATACTATCAACATATGTAAAACTATGTCGTAAGTTTTCAGTGGTAGAGTGGGCTAAAGCGTCGACTTACAAATCCGCCGGCGTGGTGCAGCGCGTCGGCCACGACAATGAAAAAACTTACTGTTTTAGAGAACAAATTGTTACGCCTCATCTCAAATTCTTCTAGATACACCTCCATCAGAGATTTACATGAGCGTTGTAACGGCATAACACCACTAGTGGACTACATCAAAACTACATCACAGAAATTTTATCAATTCAAGCTTGGTGATAGTCCGCTTACAAACAACATCACACAAATCAGAGAGCATAATGCACCATTTCGCATTAAACACAAATTACCATACCAAGCGTTGCCCATCTTTCGGCAACAGTTGTAACTAAAACTCTTTTTCTTCTTCTTGCTATCTGACACAATTTTCAATCTTCATTCCTTCCTATCCCTATCTTCGTTTCTTTTTGTAATTTTGTTCTGTCTAATTATATTTTTGAATAATTTTGAAATGGTTTGACATAGCCATACCTCGCTCTTGTTGAATTTCATGAAACGGGTTTTTTGGTTAACAATTTTCCCGTAAAACCAATTTTATTAGTATTTTATACCTTTATACTACTTATATATTTACAAATTATTTTAAATTTACATAGTTAGATAAGCCTTCATTTTTACTTGTCTTTTAATTTACTTTTTGTAAAAGGAGTTGGCATTAGTTAATAATTTTTTGTAATCCGACCTGACCTCACTCCGTCCAGCTTTACAAGTTCTATGGCATTTATCGCTGTAGATGTTCGGCTAGCTCCGGACATGGGTGTTCGGGTGGGATAGATTGTTCTTAATTTTTAATAAATATGTTTTTGATTTGATTTGATTTGACTTACAAATCAAGAGATCGACGGTTAGATCCCAACTCTTTCTTTTTTCATTATAAACTTTATTAATAATTGCGGAAAATGTTACATGATTAACTATCATCATATATTAGGTGTTTATAATTATTCAGAGTTTGAGGATTGGTCAAAAGTTTTAAATGAAATATAAATAATTCTATTGCTGTTTTGGCGATGAACACATACGACGTTGTAAATTAGATAAATATAGGTGGGTCATATTACAATAATATATTTGATTTAAAGTCATGACGGCTGATTTGAATTGACTATCAGAGCTCGTAACATTTGCTACTGCTACGAATCAAATTACAGTTAAAAAGTAGCAGACTGCTGTTTAGCAGCTCATCACTAATTTCAACCGGGTGGGGAGGTTTCAGCCGCTTCTAGTAGCTACCGATTTGTTTACACTGCATTTAATGTATTTGGAAATATATGAGCAAATTAGATTAGAATGTTTGTAAAGTCCGCCTGTGCAAAATTAGAAAATATGCATTAGTTTACATTTTAGATAATAATTCTTGATAAATGAGTGAAAATTTCGTATGATGAAATTGTGTATCGATATAAATTAGCATATGTTGTACATTCCCTAATTTAGGCATTTTGAGAGTGATTAGGAATGCACCATTAGTCAGTATTTTTTACTTTTACTGTTTACCCTAGTGTCAGTACAATTATAAAATATACTCTTCGTTTTTTATTTGCGTAGTATAAGATTAGCTGAAAACGACTTGAGTGCACCCCTGGACATACTCGCTGAATGATCCCCGTATCTGTAGTGATCTCTCTCTTGCATTAATATTATCTATTATGCGTGATAACTCAATTAAGATTTGATACATCCGAATTCCTTTTTCTGAAAATGTTTACGTTTTATTTAATCAATCACTTAAATAAATTTTAAAGACCTTAAAAAATAGTTAGATTAAAAAACCGTAAACATTTTTTCCGCAAATGTTTGAAATATTGAGAATTGGATAATTTGATGATTACACTGCGTTTGCAGGCTTATTTTTAAGCATATCTTAACGATTTTCATGTTGGAGAAAAACTAATATAATATTTTTTTGTTCCAGATAAAGGCTTACGAAAAATTAGAATGCCAAGAGGAAAGGCTGAAGTACGCGAGAGACATTTATGACAATTATATTATGAAAGAACTTTTAGCACGGGCACATGTAAGTATATTTTCCGCTTATTATTCTTGATGATTACACAGGCTCACAAGAAAAATACTTACGTCCATGTAAGCAGAGAGACCACGATACGCCTCTGTATTTTGAGTTATTAAAGCATATGCCGTCGCGAGAATTACTGCATGGCAGGATTTTTCCCTAATTAAGATTTTCACAGATTTTTTGCTATTTTTCGAGGTATGGAAGAAGTCCTTTCTAATTAATTTTGTGTCATGTCATGACATTCAATTTAAATGTATCGTTTTCTGATACACAGGTGACAAATTACCCAACAAAGAAAAAGAAGTAAAAAGGTTTTACTTACATATCAGAAAAAAAATTAATTTCCTTATTTGATACATTTGTGCAAACTTATGAATCTAGTTATTTATCGTTGATTGTCAAGTTGATCATTATTTTAACAGTGAGTCTCTCGGTTACCTAAAGAAGGTAAGGGTATGCGAAATCTTCAATACTAAGCATCCAGACCGTCGCATCTCCCAGTCTACGGTTAGTAGAGTAGAAAACAAATTTCGTGAATTTGGAAATGCCATTCCTAAATCTTAAGCCAGTCAACGAGGTCTAAAAAAGGCCAAATAAGGGAAATAATTCGTGTAGTCGCCAATTTTTGTATAGTTGTCGGGGGGAGTGTCCTGAACAACATGCTAAAAGTTCTGACCAGTGAATGGTAAGCGGGAGAGGGGGGGGTCGTTTAAAGGTCCCTTTTTCACGTTTTTCTCGAATAACTCTAAATCTACGCCCTCTAGCGAAAAAGTATCTATATGCAATATTAAACTACATGAAAGGGCATAGCCGGATAAGTAGGGTGAAACGGCCCCCGGCCCTATCTTCGTTGAAGGAAGGAATATAGTTAGCAATAAGTGAAGGGAACAATTTTGTAAAATATTAACGCAAAAGGATGGCGCATTTCACGGGGTGACGAGGGGGATGAAATCCAAAGGATAAATTTTTTGTGCCAAAACGCAGCAACCGAAAATTTTGGAAAAAATATGTGTTGGGCACGTATTAGAGAGGATTCTCAGAAAAAATTGTCGCTCAATTTGGGAAAGAACTGAGGGCGAGAAGACATCGGTATAGTTTTCAAATATTTCTAAGGGTAACTTCCCCTCGTTGCACCACATTCAAAAATGTTTAGTAGCGTCTACTTTTATCCCCATATAATATATTTTTTTCACAGCGTGGTCGAAACATTACGTCATAGTGAAAAAAAATCACGTCAGTGGTGTTCTGAGACTAGTGCCATACATACGCGTATTAACCGTATGATGTGAACTGTTCGCATAAAAATAGCACGTATAAGTTGAGAAAATGAGACATTTAGAGCCGCAGCGACCATTTCGAAATGCTAGTTGTTAAATATACACCAGCGTAAGGAATTAATTGTAGCGCCACATTAATGCCTTGTCGGTGAGAAAGTCCTACTATTTACACGTATGTCGTATATACAGCTCTCACTAGTGATGAGCGTCACTGTCACGATGCTTTCATTTAATAGTCATACGATGAAACTGTAATTGTTTTTACAGGCGCTAGTCTTCATCATTGTCAATAGACCAACGCACCTTAGTCAAAAACGAGACTCATTCGCTTCAATGGTGGTTAATTGTTTTCGCTTTCCTTTAAAAGAAGACACAAAAATTCGATACCTTTTAGCTTCTAGCGACTCTTTTGTATCTCGAAATCCTCGGTCTAGGACGAAAATATCTCCTGTGTGCAGCAATCTTTGGAGACCATTAGGTTCGTCTATAACGTGAAGCATAATTGCGGCATCATTCTGTGTGACTAGACATGTACCCAGCATATCAAGGATATAACCATCGGTGGTACAAATCGTAAATAGTTGTCCTGAAACTGACTTTCGCTGATATTCATTGTTAGAACTTTTTTGATGTCGAGCATATGTTCCGTCGCATATTAGGACTAACTGATCTTCAAGATTATACAGATCTTTTGCGATCACGGTGTGTGTCTGTCGATCAGATCGCTTCTTGTTAATGCGTGTAAGCCAAACCGCTTGTGTAGTACATTCGTTTGAAATGCTGCCAACACTGATGCTGAATATTCTGACACAAGCTGTTTTCCTTCCAACAGAAGAATTGAAGCAATTATCGCATTAGAGTTGCCAGCTCGAAGTTTGAACAGAAACACCACAATTGCTTGCGTCACCAACCGACTAGAATTGTTACGCATCGACGGCATTATATCTGCTAGTTCTAGTATATTTTCCCATGTGAATTCCGTAAAAGTCCGCATTTGCTCTTCTGTAAATCCCCGTCGTTCCTATTCTATTGAATATTGGAGTATCAGATTGCTCCATTATCTGACTAACTTCACTTTCCTTCAGTGATGCTTAATTGGAATACACTTCCAAAGAGCTGACATCATCTTCATAAAAGTAGTTTTTTATTACATGGGTACGACAGCATCTGTTACATTTGGGGTTATAAATTCTCCTCTTTATGAAATATTGCATACGGGCTTCGTCAGGTATTACCATCAATGCCTTCGTATTGTAACAAATACAACAGCGTTTTTGTATGGCGACAGTTCTCTTAATGGGAAGTTCCATATACTCAACACCCTCCTGCACTGAACGTGCATTTGCATGGTCGTATCACTTGCACTTGATGACGATGAGGACGTGTCTTCTATTTGTGGCTGTACAGTCGAAGGACATCCTGGAAGATTTTCTTTTTCCAGCTGTTCAGTAGAGATGTGTTGTGGTTGGACGTAACCTCCTTCAGTCTTTAGCTTCCTGTAGTATTTAAGAGAACACAAATTACACACAATATCACTAATGTTTACAGATCGCCTAATGGTCTCCAAAGATTGCTGCAGGTAGGAGATATTTTCGTCCTAGACCGAGAATTTCGAGATGCCAAAGAGTCGATAGAAGCTAAAGGGTATCGAATTTTTATGCCTTCTTTTAAAGGAAAGCGAAAACAGATAATCACCATTGAAGCGAATGAGCCTCGTTTTGTGGCTAACGTGCGTTGGTCCGTTGACAGTGATGAAGACTAGCGGCTGTAAAAACAATTATAGTTTCACCGTGTGACTAATAAATGAAAGCATCGTTACAGTGACGTACATCACTAGTGAGAACTGTATGTACGTGTAAATAGTAGAACTTTCTCATCGACAAGGCACTAATGTGGCGCTACAATTAATTCCTTACGCTGGTGTATATTTAACAACTAGCATTTCGAAATAGTCGCTGCGGCTCTAAATGTCTCATTTTCTCAACTTATACGTGCTATTTTTACGCGAACAGTTCACATCATACGGTTAATACTCGTATGTATGCCACTAGTCAGAAGACCACAGACGTGATTTTTTTTCACTATGACGTAATGTTCCGACCACGCTGTGGAAAAAATATGTTATATGGGGATGAAAGTAGACGCTACAAAAAAATTTTGAATGTGGTGCAACGAGTGGAAGTTACCCTTAGAAATATTTGAAAACTATACCGATGTCTTCTCGCCCTCAGTTCTTTCCCAAATTGAGCGACATTTTTTTCTGAGAATCCTCTCTAATACGTGCCCAACATATATTTTTTCCAAAATTTTCGGTTGCTGCGTTTTGGCACAAAAAATTGGTCCTTTGGATTTCATCCCCCTCGTCACCCCGTGAAACGCGCCATCCTTTTACGTTAATATTTTGCAATGTTGTTCCCTTCACTTATTGCTAACTATATTCTTTCTCTCAGTGAAGATAGGGCCGGGGGCCGTTTCACCCTACTTATCCGGCTATGCCCTTTCCTACAAATAAGTTCCTATTAATTTTTTTTCTAGAATCAATACTTTTGCCATTTTTTTTCCATCTATTCTATAGCAGTGGTAAAAAATTTTTTTTTTTTGTATGTTTAGAAGGTCACGAAACGTGGAAATTTTACATTTGAGTGGAATTTTTTTTTCCATTATCCATTCCCTTTGTATTTTCCAGTGAAAGGGTAACTATTCCTTCGGTGGCAGCAGCGTCAGCTACCTACCAAATTTGAATGTTCTCTGTCAAGTAATTTTGTAGTTAATGCACCAACAGACAAACAGATAGACGGACAGACAGACGAAATTGAAAATCCTATATTTTCGTAATCTACATGATCTGAAACATGAAAATCCGTAAAAATCTCGGAGGATAATTTTTTCTCGAATTCAATACTGCCCTTCGGTATGCTATTTTTACACCGTCTGTATTTCATAAAGTATTGTCCTAGAAAAAAAAATGAATAGGAACTTATTTGTAGGAAATGTTATCTTATCTAGTTTAATATTGTATATAGATACTTTTTCGCTAGAGAGCGTAGTTTTAGAGTTATTGCTCACCATCCACTGGTCAGAACTTTTAGTATGTTGTTCAGGACACTCCCTCCGACAACTATACAAAAACTGGCGACTACACGAATTATTTCTCCTATTTTTCGTTCATTGACTGGCCTATCTGGTAGAAAGCGCATTTTAGACGATGAGAAGAAATTGGATATATTGTTAGATATTCAAGATAATCCTCATAAACCTACAAGACAAGTTGCCGCCGATAATTATGTTAGTAAAACGTCCGTATTGCGTCTTCTAAAAAATGAAAAATACCGCCCATATAAAATTCATTTGATTCAAAAATTTAACGACGATGACCCTGTCGCCGATTGGAATTTTGCGAAATCGTGGCAAATAGTTGCCAAGATGATCCGTTATTTATAAAAGAAACATTATTTTTTCTTAAATGGAACAGTCAACAGACGGAACTGTAGATACTGGAGTACAGAAAAAAATACAAATTGGATGATGGAGGCCAGTACTCAATATCCTGAGAAGGTCAAATTATCGGACGATATTTCTTTGATAGCACATTAACTGGCGCTCCTTACTTAGATTTCTTGCAAAATTTCTTAAGTCCAGAGTTAATAATATTTTTCCCAGATGATAACAACCCTAATGAAATCGATAGAAATATTTGGTATCTGTAGGACGGAGCTACACCACATTTTGCATTGGAAGTAAGAGCATATCTCAATCAAGTTTTCCAAATAGGTGGATTGGTAGACGCGGTGAAATTTAGTGGCCTGCCCATTCTCCCGATGTGACCCTGCTTTACTATTTTTATGGGGGTTACTTAAAATCGGAAGTCTACTTCAATAGACCAAATAACGTCGATGATTTAATAACGCAAGAAATTAGTTAAATCACTCCGGAAACGATACAAAATGTTTTAGAAGAATTTCAGCAATGCCCTCCATTATTGTCAAGAAGCAACGGGTCCCAATTTGAACATTTGATTTAAACTGTTTCATGTTAGTTCTTTTGTTTACTTGGTACATTAAAAATGTAATATTTTTCAATAAAAAAATTAAAGAAATTCAAAAAATCTTATATTGCTGGATGAATAATTAAAAACCGCTTCAAATGAGCTATCCATTAAAAATTTTTAAAGGGGTAGCTGTCACTCTAAGGGGGTTAAATAGGGGAGGTATAAAATTATGCTCAAAATGTGATTTTGGAATTAAAATTGACGTGTTTTAGGATTTTACTCATAAGTTATAAGTTACGTAGATAATCTGTTACTTTTGGACCTCACTGTATATAAAATTACATTAAAAAATGTAAAATTGTGTATTTTTAGATTATATGTGTTTTAAGCTTTTCATCCACCATCTTGAATTTCTCATTTTTGATCTCATATTGTAACCAGCGACCTCGAAACAGATTGAAGGACCACTTTCGAAGTGACTTTAACAATGTTGGCGTCACACCTCGAGGGTTGAAATTTGGTCATTACATGTTACGATTTATATTTATTTTTTCTCCGTGCCCAGAGCACGACCGTAATTTTAAAACATCCCGTATAACAATGTCAATTATTCCACTAAAAATCCCCCATCCTGCACATCCAGTCTAATCGCACTGCAGCATTTTGCATTTTGTTGCACCATCAAAGGCAGAAAGGGTATTTTTTGCCGTGCAACGAGGCTCGGCCCCATCAAAGCAAAGATTAAAGCGCCCAGTAACAACGACGGCCTATACGGCATACACTCGCTCGCTATTTTTATCTGCATCTTTTTTTTTAATTCCAGGACTATTCAAAAGAGTGTCTGGCGCACGTTCAAAGCCACCTAATGAAAAATGACGTCCCCGTCACACTTTTTGAGGTGAGTAGACTCGATGCAGTACATACTTAATCTCTCTCTGTAGTCTTTATAGAATAGAACGCTCTGGAAAGGGTATTTGCTAGACGCGAGGCGTAAAAATGTTGATGAATAATGCCTCTCTAGTTTGCGTTAAACAATGTTTTTTTAAATTCCCGACACTCGAACCCCATGAAACCGTGTATAGTCTGTTTGAAAATTAAGGAGAATAATAAAACCGTCAGATAAGACCCGGCCATGGGTATCCTACTATATCTTTTCACATTTTATAGAAATTGTTAATTCATAATTGTATCATTTTTATTTAAGAAACAGATTTTGTTTTTATTTATTGTTTAATCCTATTAAAATGCATGTTAATTATACGTTGTACTAGTCGAGGAAATGAAGCAGCAAAAAGACCTAAACCCCAACATGACACTCGGCCCCACCTGATTTTTATGTGAGATGGTGCAGAATGTTCCTAAAGATGTACTGAACAAAGTCAGGGTCATGGGAACTGGTGCTTGTTCGATTTCCGGTCGTAAACTGGGACAGAAGTTCGCTATTTCCGGTCAACCAACAATTTTTATTTAAGTTGAAAAAGAACCATTGAATTTTGTTATTCTGAACAATTACAAGCATTTTTTGACTCTTGACATTTTTTACCTAACCTCATGCTTCTCGAGATATAGGGCGCGTGCAAAATCTGACAGCTAACGAGAGTGGAGGGCATATAACCTCAATGTTCCAAATTATTTTACGTGAAATTCGCTGTTTTCGTTTGCTTTTTTAAGTTTCTTGTGCTCTCAGCTATTCAAATAAACATTTTTAAGTTTAATTTTCATTTTATATAGACAGTTACGTGTTTTGTACAATAATATTTCCTTTGATTTGGCGAGAGGTGCATTGTTTACCTATGTGTTTTTAGTTATTTTCTTCGTATTTAAACGATGTATGGGATTGATCTTATTATTATTGTTATGAATTACACCCCCTTGGAATTGGAGATGATACGCCTATGCCTACTAATAGTGACTGGAAAGACTCTATAAAGAGCCATGGAGTTTTCTGGAGTGTGGTTGGAGAAGATTCTGGTTTAATCTAGAGGTAATTTCGGAGTATATAAGGCGCGATTACCAGCGCAGAAGAAGAAGTTTATTAAGAAGGCAGTTTAAAAAAGTGAACAAGTTGGAAAGTGAGGTTAAATATTAAGTAAACAAAGTGTGAAGGTTATTTTCAAGTATTGTATAGTCAATAAATTGTTAAATAAAGTGTTGTTTATCTCTTGTTGAAATTATTTAGAACCCACGGATTCATACAGGGTGTTTCCTAAAAGGTGGAAACACGCAACATTATATAATAATAATAATAATAATAATAATAATAATTTATTTCTCTATTAAAAGTATAGTGTTTACAAAAGGATAAACAGTACACAAGAAATACAGAACAAGTCAATATGTATATATGTATATCAGTATACGACACTACAAGAACCTACACATAAACGAACTAACAGATTTTATACAAAAAAATTCATTCACAGAATAACAGTTTCTATATATAAGATATTCTTTTAATCTTTTTTTAAAAATATGTATATTGCCTGAGGAAGTTATGCCATTGCTTAAAAGATTATACAGTTTGCAGCCATTGTAGAAAAAATTTTTTTGGTACATACTTGTTCGATGAGAATTGGGTTGAAGAATGTCTTTATGCCTAGTATCATATTCATGGTTTAGATTATTTACAGAAAATAATGATTTGTTACTGTAGATGAAAGAACATATAAAATATGGAGCATATTTAGATTATTTGAGATTTAAATGCTGTTAATTATTTTGTTATCAGTTTACGACAAAAAGCCATCATATTATATGGTATTTGGTTGTCGAAGTCTCACCGAATGCCAATTTAAGCCTTTAAAGGTATGGGATTATTACTTAACATTAGAATTTAGTGTTTATTATATAACATATTTAATAAATACATAGTAGTAAATACCTTCTGCATGCACGAGAATAAAATTATGAATTATTTCAGAATGCATTGATTTACACCAAAAGAAGTAAAGTTTGTGCTCAATCAAAAGGGCAAAGCGAAAAGAGCCTTAGAGAGATCCGAGCTTACTGAATCAAAGATGAAATGTGGTCATAGTTCCAGACATTATCTTAGCGGATAATCTTTATGGATGATAATTTCATTTAAATTTTATACTCTATAATTTTTAGGAAAACCTGCTGAACTAGGTAAGGTAGCTCATCTAGATTGACTAACAAACAAATTTATGGGTTATGCAGCCTTAAAACATTTAACCACTTTTCTCTTTGAACTCTTAATTGACCACAAACTTATCTTCTTTAGTGTAAATCGATGGCAATCTGAAATAACTATAACTTTATTTTCGTGCATGCGGTAGTATACTGCTATGTATTTATTAAATATGTTATATAATAAGTAAATTCTAATGTTAAGTAATAATCACATACCTTTTAACGCTTAAATAGGCATTCGGTGAGACTTTGACAACCAGATTCCATACAATATGATGGCTTTTTGTGGTAAACTGGTAACAGGATAATTAACAGCATTTAAATTTTAAATAATCTAAATATGCTCTATATATAACGATAAGATCAATCCCATGCGTTGTTTAAATACGAAGAAAATAACTAAAAACGCATAGATAAATAATGCACATCTCTGAAAATCAAAGGAAATATTAATGTACAAACACGTAATTGTATATATATAAAGAAAATTAAACTTAAAAATGTTTATTTCAAAGTTAAAAGAGCAAACGAGAACAGCGAATTTCACGATAATTAATTTGGAACATTGAGGTTATATGCCCTCCACTCTCGTTTGCTCAGATTTTGCACGCGCTCTATAAGCGTTAAAAATTTTATATCTCGCTAAGAGTTAGAGTTAAAAATGTCAACAATTAAAAATTACCGAGAATTTTCGAAAATATGGAGTCCACATGTTAAAGTTCATAATAAGCGCCCGAAATACTAGTTGTTTGAAAAAAAAGCCTAAATACACGTTTTTTTTTTTTTTCAAACGCTTATATCTCGAGACGAGTGAGATTAGGTACAAAATGTCAAGAATCAAAAATGCTTCAAATTTTCCAAGAATATAAAGCCCATATGCAGTTCATAATAAGCACCCAAAATACTAGTTTCTTGAAATAAAAGCCTAAATACCCTTTAAATACGAATCCGAAGACATGCTCAGTGTAGACTACTCATCTTCTAAAAGATATTCGTATTGTTACTTTTTATTTTGCCACTGAAAAATATTTAAAAATTTTAATGAAAGAACCTCTGCGCCAAACGAATCAGACAGAGCTTGGTGCTTGAGATTATTACAAAATGTCTCACACCTAAAAATACGTAAACTTGAACAATGTTATAAACTAAAAAATGAAAATGATAAGACGGTTAAAGTTTCGGAAGATTATCTACTTCCGTTCTCAAAACTTTGTGGCCGTCAACCATAACAGTTCGTTGTTTATGTATTTCTATAGTCACGTGAGACATTAAATTATATTTATCTTATTTTTACTTATTTTGTCTCTAAGAATGGGCAGCCAACTAGTACAAAAGATTATACTAATAAATACCGAATTCGTTCTAAAATTGAATTAGAAAAACAGTATAAGACGAGAGATGATTTAACATCAATATCACTCTAAAAAATGATAATAGCATTAAAATTTTACTAACTGATAAAGGCAATGCCACTGTAGTCTTAGATACAGCTATACAGGGTGTAATCAGTTTCATGTCATTAAAAAGAACTGGTAATGGGGACCGACTAGACAAACAAAAAATCCTTTATGACTTTTCCCTCTAGGGGCACTTTGAAAAAACTGATCTAGGTTAACATATTTAATATTATGGTAGACAACTATTGAGAACCACTGCTTTTCTTGCTCGATGGACTTGAACTTCCCAATTATGCAACTTTTAAATTGTCATAAAAAAGTGCTCGCCGACACACGCGATGTCAAAGGATCATCGACCGCCTTTGATGGACCGCCTCAACCGAACTGAGACAAGTATAAAGAGGTAAACAATTCGTTCTCTCTTCGTGCACAATTGCAAGCAAATAATGGTCATAGAGGTTTAAACAGAGCATTCCTTTACATGTGTGTTTTTTAATTTGGAACAAAATATTGAATTGTTTATAATTTAGAAAATTTAAATGTGGTTTGTTAACATTTGTAACATAAATGAGTGTCCTGGGTTAAAAGCTTACTACCTACCTAAATGATTCAAAATCTCTGCATCTGCATCAATACACAGTTCGGTACGTCGAATTAAGGACATACGCACTTCGTTCAACACTAAACACTAAACTATCAACTAACGTTGTCAATAAAGAAAAATAAAATAAAACCTTGGTACAAAAGCCAAAAACGAATACAAAAAGAACGAACAAGTAAGTTGTGTCTGTACGTAATCAAGAATTTGACAAATTGAACGGTAAGTCAATAAAATAAATCTTAACTATAAATACACAATGACGCGAAATTCAAAAATAACAAAAACAACGAACGGCGGGTTGGACGTGTGTACATAACGAAATACCCACAGCAACTAAAATATTGCACAAGGGAGAGTCAGAGTATACGGCAGACACGGGCGACGATCTAAACCTACCTCAATATTCCAGCAGTTCTCAAAAAATGTTATTGAAAATTTACGAAATTTTTGTTTATTTTTTTTTTCTCCAAAACTATGAGCTTTAGACCCCAATTTATATAAGGTTTTTTTGTTTCTCTTGTGGTTCCCTACCACCAGTTTTTTTAATGACATGAAACTAATTACACCCTGTATATGATTACGAACATGATAAGTGATGAAAATTATTCCAAATAATAATAATAATAATAATTTACTTTCCTTAAAAGACAATAACAATTGTATAGGAATGGTCGGTAAAGCAAGTAAATATCCTACAAATTCTTTAGAAAATAAAATATATGCAGTCTTATTTAAACACTAAAACAAATTTACACATATTGAACGTTAGATGTTAACTCCACATCACAGCAACCTCCTCATTTCTATGGTTTGCCAAAAATTCACAAATCTGACATTCCCTTAAGACCAATTCTGAATACAATTAATTCTCCATGTAGCAAACTCTCAAAATATTTATTAGAAATCTTAAATCCATTATCCGGTTCCTTCGAGTTTTATATTAATAATAGCAAACATTTTTTTGGAAAAACTGTCAGAACATCATTTTAGCAATAATCATCTAATGATGAGTTTTGATGTGGTAAGCCTATTTACAAATGTTCCTGTAGATAAAACATAATAATAATTAAAAACAAATTGCAACATGATGGGAATTTGGCGAATAGAACTAAGTTAAGCATTGAAACTATAATGGAATTAGTTATACTTTGCATTAAAACAACATATTTTCAGTTAAACAATGTCTTCTATATTAAGTAATATTAATAGTAATAGTAATATTAATAATTTAGCTTATAAACCCATTCTATGGTGGAGATATGCAGATGACATTTTTGCAATACGGCCTTATAGTAATGAATGTTTTCAATTCAATTCAAATCAACATATTAGTGTTTAGAAAGGTGTTGTCTTATTAAAAAAATGAATATCTGACAGTTTTGTTGACATTCAGTTAATGAACATTGGTAGGATAGAGAAGATGCCATCACAACCTTAGGTCTTTAGGTCTATAACAGTAATACCATATACACATGGTTTATCGGATAAATTGCGAAAAATTGGGAATAGGTTTTCCGTACGAACGGTTTTTCAAACGGGCTCCACGCTAATATCGATTTTATCAAAAACGAAACCTCTAAATATTATTCGAAATTCTAAAAATTGTCTTTATAGTGTTCCGTGTGAGTGCGGAAAACATTACGTAGGTGAATCATCTAGACCTTTCAACGTAAGGCTTGGCGAACATAGAAATTACACTAGAAGGAGAGAATTTGAAAAATCCAAAACTTGTGAACACGCGTGGGATAATAATCACAGAATTCAATGGGACTCGACGAAGATTTTGGAAAAAGACGGAACTAAGAGAAAACTTAAGGAATCCGCGATTATTTATTAAACGAGGATAGATGCGTTTCAAATTATTCAATAGATTTTTATACTAGTTGGTTGTCCATCCTTAGAGACGAAGTAAGTAAAAATAAGATAAATATAATTTAATGTCTCACGTGGCTATGGAAATAAATAAACAACGAACTGTCATGGTTGACGGGCAAAAAGTTCTGAGAGCGGAAGTAGATAACCTTTCGAAACGTTAACTTTTAGCTTTCATTTTAATTTTTCAGTTTATAACATTGTTCTAGCTTATATATTTTTAGGTGTGAGACATTTTGTAATAATCAAGTATTCAAGACCTAACCTCTCTCTGATCCTTTAGGCGCAGAGGTTTATTCATTAAATTTTTTTTTCAGTAACAAAATACTCAATAAGAAAATCTGACTATGCCACAAATAAACAATTATAGACAATAGGTATATTGGTTCTGATAAAATGGACAGCCAGTATTCTTATTAAGTATAAACATCACTTCAGCACATAATTTGGTTTTCATAGTCGCTATTATTATTTTGCTGTATTGAAAATACAGAGTTTATTATCAGCGAGATAACATTCACAAGGACAATTCGGAAGGCTGATTTAGAATAAACAAGTATACGAAGTTAGTGAATACAATGCTTTTTCAATCTCGGGGGAAATTTATTCTCACTTTATTCAAGGATACAAACACCAACTGTACGTAGAAATAATCAAATCCTCGCAGGATTCAACGAAATTTATTCGTATTGGAAACAGGAGAATGGAATCTCTGGTAGTATAATCTTAAATTCCGCAAGGCCTCTGCGGCTCTCTGATTATATCCGGATATTTTTCAAGAGATATACAATGTGACCCACTTGAATGTGAACACCCATGTAAGAAATATTTTTAGTACCCGACTTTAACGGAATTTTTTAAAAATATATAGATATATCGAAACCTTTATTTTATGACAAATTTAGATTTTAATTTTAATTTTCAAGGCCTACTATGCTTTCTTTTCCAATGTCAAAAATGGACAAATTCGGTTAGCGACTTTTTTATTGAAGATCTAACTGTACCACTGGATTCAGAAACCTCTCATCTGTTATGTGCCCAGCATACCAAATTTCGTGAAAAAATATTGAATAATATCATCTGCAACAAAATTAAGGCAGGCAGTATTTTATGGAAACACTCCTGTAAAAAATGTGTTGCAATGTGATATAAGTTTCCAGACGTCGAGAATAATCAAAATATACCCCCCATCCAACATTTTCTGTCGTCAGCTTCGGCTCTAGGCTAAAATTCGTAAATTCGTAAATAGCCCAATACATGGATCATGTGACAACTGCCAATCGAAACCTTCCTGCTGTGGGGCCTGCTTTATGTTTAATACATTTTTAATTTTAAGAAATTCAATTAGTTTTAATAATTAATAAGGATTAATAAACTAATACTACTAATAGGACTTATCTTTTTCATCCGAGTGTGTATATGTTGGGAGCTTCCCGCTCTATCTGTAGGATTCCTATACTCCACTTTCCAAACACAGTTCTAGTTGGAGTTTTATTATTCTTAAGTCACAACACGGTTAATATGTCTATATTGCTTTATAAACACATATCGCGCATTGACACTAAAACAACATTTAGCAACCAGGCTTCTTTACCAATAACCAACCACTTGAAAGGGTACGAGGTATAAATCGGACTGTTTCCGTCGACCCGACGGCCAAACTAAGGCACTCCACTTGTATCCCAATCAGCAGTTTGATATTTTGTAGAAGCTAAACGAATGTTTTATTAAACAAGATTGTTGATATAAACATTTTAAAAACGTTTATACAACGTTTATACGCGCAAAATGTTTTATTAAACAGGATTGTAGATATAAACATTTTAAAAACGTGTATACAACAACGTTTATACACCCAAGATGGGCACAGTTTATAAAATAATGTAGTTCTTTAATTCATTTTTTTATTATAGCTCTCACAGGTGTTATAAAATAATTGTATAAACGTTAACATAGGATTTAAAAAATCAGTAGATAAAATTAGTCGAGATACAATTTTTATATTGTGTTATTATTTCCACTGATACTTTTTCGTTATCTACAGCAACAACAACATAAGTGTTTTTACAAACAATAATAGTTCTCAAAATAGTTTTAAAATATTACAAATGTTTATATCTTTTTTGCTGTGTAAGATCAGATTTTTCAAAAAAGGTCTTGAAAAAGGAAACAGATTAGATTTCCGAAACGTCAGCGAAATATTTAATTTCAAGTTTTTATACTTACCTGTTTGTGTTATTTGTTAAAAAAAGCAACCTCTAACTGATCCTTTGACGTAAAAGTCACAGGCGTAGAGGTTATATCCCCGTAACATACTGGTTAATTGTGATTTTTGTAGATACTCTGAGCACCGGTTAAAAAGAAAAACATGTAACAGTAATAAAATAAAATTGTAGTATTATTTTAAATTTATAGAGCAACTTTGTTAGTAGAGTTACTTTTTTTGGTAGGTACTATTAACAAACACTTAATCGGTAATTTTCAATTATTAATTTGGTATGTACTTTGTTCTTCTATTACAACACCTCACTTTAGGTAGAATTTTTTGATCTGCCGATGACTTAAATTTTATCAAGTTTAACGGAGATTCAACCTTTTTGCGTTTTCTTCGGGAACGTCCTACGGTTCTGCTTATCCTCGGCGTTAGTCCACTCTCGACTACCAACAACTGATGAGGTTTTAGTTGATGAGAAAATGGAGGAAATGTGCGTTTTAGCATTATGTGAAGTTTATGTTTCACAAGTTTATGTATAGTTTTGTTTTCATTGAGATGCAGAGAGAGACCAATGTACTGTGTAGATTCACTTATTGGCAACTTTACATGACATTTCTATTTTTGAACTTAGGGACGATGTAATTATAAGTAATAAATTGTTTTTGTTTCAGCCTTATATAGAAGAAATTTATAATAATTTAAGGGACGAACCATTTAAGAAATTTTTAGAAAGGTGAGAAATAATGTTAGTATTATTCATTTTTGTCTTCCTTTTTATTTATTCTAAGTTGTTGTTTTTATTCTACCACTTTAATAAATCATTGTTACTTTAACGATTTGTGTTAGTCGTTCGTTGAAGTTGGAGCAGTGGATCTTTCCTAGCACGTCACGACTTTAGTATTTATCATTTCATTACAGCACGAGTTATACAAAGTTAGAAATTAATTTGTTTTCATTTGTAATCTCCCAAGTGCTTGAATTATTGCCGGACACTTTTTGAGTATATGAATTTTCTTTAAAAATTCATGTAAAAGAAAAATTTCCGGATTCATGCAAGCGGGAGATTGGGTAAAAAAACTTCATACCTAAATATGTATTTTTAAGTATAAGCAAATGTCAAATTTGACAGAAAAATATCCACGAAGAGTATATTGCATTTGATCGGCACATTTCCAAAACCGATAATATTGCTTGTAGAGAAAAAAATTTCTTATCACTCTGTTGGTGATCGAATTCTGAACAACTTTCGAAATGTCCGTCAGTCCGTCCGTCCGTCCGCCGTCTGTCCGTCCGTCACGTTTCTTGTAAGCACGATAACTTAAGAACGAAAACACCGATAGTATTGAAATATTGGACAGCAAGTTAGTGTTAGCTAGAGGAAGAACCCTATTGTTTTTGAATAAAATCAATCAATAAATAAAAAAGTTATTAATTTTTTAAATAAAATGTTTGTATTAATTAAACAAAAAATGTTTGAAACTAATATCTCTTACAAAAAAGCTGCGAAGAATATTCTATAGAATGTGCAATAATTATATAACAAGTGAAAAAAACTACATTTTGATATGCTTTTAATCCAATTTGTTGGGATGATTCATAACATTTTCAGCAGAGGGTCGCAAGATGACTCAGTGTGCTTTGACATGTTTTATTTTTCTTTTTTTTTATTTTTGCATTGACTAAAGTAAAATCTAACTACATTTTGAAACACAGAAAGGGCATTCTATTTTTATTTAGTAAATGAAAATAAGGAAATGAATGATGATATTTTAAATATAACATTATCATTTATCAATTTGTAATATTTTTTTAAATAATTCTATGGAATGCATTTTCGTAAATAACTCGTTTATTTTAAGTTTTTCGAAAAAACTCTATTTCAGATTTTTTGCCCAAAAAGGTCCGTGCCTTATACTGGTTATAAAGATCGATCGACGGACTCGTTAATTTTCGATTTTTATTAGGAAACTCTTCGGAATTTGTAGAATTTATCAAAAAATCTAGTTTTCCAGGATTTGTAGATTCGCTTTTGTTTTCTCAAATTTCTCACAAACGTCAACTAATAGAACTAATCAAGCCCTACAATTGCCATTTTTGAAAATCAGAAACGGACCTTCGGTTCGGGAGTTATTAATTTCTTTGAAAAATCATACTCGGCCGTGGAAATCATATTTGCGGTCAACGGATTCGGGCCGCCAGCAATAGGCTTGATTTGTGGCCGGGTACCTTTGATCCCACCAAGTTTAATCGAAATCGATCAATATTCTGGACAGTCATCGTGCTACCTAGCCCGATTTCGAGAAAACCAGTTTTTTGCAAAAAAATCAATTTTCATTTGTTTTTCGACATAGCCTCTGGTATACTTATTTGTAGAGCTTCGCCAGCGGCACCATTTCTTTTTTGAAACGTCTCGATCCGACTACCCGTTATCGAGTTATTCAATTTCTCCCGAAAAACTCGAAACGTCTATATCGGGTACTTCCAGTTTCCGAACGGAGCCGAGCTTCCGGCGTTAAGGTTTTCTAAAGACCCCCTATGAACCACCCAAGTTTCATCGCAATCCGAAAACGGATTAGGGGGGCTGGGCGTGACAGACAGACCGACAGACCGACTGACCGACGGACGGAATTTTCTAAATTCGCTCTCGAATCGATAGATACGACTTTCACATCGATCCGACGTTTTTTTCGGGTTTCGACGGCCCACCGGAAAAATGCTAAACGTATACTACATTTTTTTTCAAAATGTAGTAACAAGTGTAGTAAATCGGCGAAGAGTATAATGGTTAGCTTGTTACTACATTTTGAAAAAAAATGTAGTATACGTTTAGCATTTTTCCGGTGGACCGTCGAAACCCGAAAAAAACGTCGGATCGATGTGAAAGTCGTATCTATCGATTCGAGAGCGAATTTAGAAAATTCCGTCCGTCGGTCAGTCGGTCTGTCGGTCTGTCTGTCTGTCTGTCTGTCTGTCTGTCTGTCTGTCACGCCCAGCCCCCTTAATCCGTTTTCGGATTGCGATGAAACTTGGGTGGTTAATAGGAGGTCTTTAGAAAACCTTAACGCCGGAAGCTCAGCTCCGTTCGGAAACCGGAAGTACCAGATATAGACGTTTCGAGTTTTTCGGGAGAAATTGAATAACTCGATAACGGGTAGTCGGATCGAGACGTTTCAAAAAAGAAATGGTGCCGCTGGCAAAGCTCTACAAATAAGTATACCAGAGGCTATGTCGAAAAACAAATGAAAATTGATTTTTTTTGCAAAAAACTGGTTTTCTCGAAATCGGGCTAGGAAGCACGATAACTGTCCAGAATATTGATCGATTTCGATGAGACTTGGTGGAATCAAAGGTACCCGGCCACAAATCAAGCCTATTGCTGGCGGCCCGAATCCGTTGACCGCAAGTATGTTTTCCAGGGCCGAGTATGATTTTTCAAAGAAATTAATAACTCCCGAACCGAAGGTCCGATTTTGATTTTCAAAAATGGCAATTGTAGGGCTCGATTAGGTCTATTAGTTGACATTTGTGAGAAATTTGACAAAACAAAAGCGAATCTACAAATCCTGGAAAACTTGATTTTTTTGATAAATTCTACAAATTCCGAACAGTTTCCTAATAAAAATCGAAAATTAACTATTCCGTCGATCTATATCTATAACCAGTATAAGGCATGGACCTTTTTGGACAAAAAATCTGAAATAGAGTTTTTTCGAAAAACTTAAAATAAACGAGTTATTTACGAAAATGCATTCCATAGAATTATTTAAAAAAATATTACAAATTGATAAGTGATAATGTTGTATTTAAAATATCATCATTCATTTCCTTATTTTCATTTACTATATAAAAATAGAGCCGATGCCCTTTCCGTGTTTCAAAATGTAGTTAGCTTTTACTTTAGTCAATGCAAAAAAAAGAAAAATAAAACATGTCAAAGCACTGAGTCATCTTGCGACCCTCTGCTGAAAATGTAATGAATCATCCCAACAAATTGAACAAAAAGCATATCAAAATGTAGTTTTTTTCACTTGTTACTACATTTTGAAAAAAAATGTAGTATACGTTTAGCATTTTTCCGGTGCAACATCGAAACCCGAAAAAAACGTCGGATCGATTTGAAAGTCATATCTATCGATTCGAGAGCGAATTTAGAAAATTCCGTCCGTCGGTCAGTCGGTCTGTCGGTCTGTCTGTCTGTCTGTATGTCTGTCACGCCCAGCCCCCCTAATCCGTTTTTGGATTGCGATGAAACTTGGGTGGTTAATAGGAGGTCTTTAGAAAACCTTAACGCCGGAAGCTCGGCTCCGTTCGGAAACCGGAAGTACCCGATATAGACGTTTCGAGTTTTTCGGAAAAAATTGAATTGCTCGATAACGGGTAGTCGGATCGAGATATTTCAAAAAAGAGATGGTGCCGCTAGCAAAGCTCTACAAATAAGTATACCAGAGGCTATGTTGAAAAACAAATGTAAATTGATTTTTTTTCCAAAAAACTGGTTTTCTCGAAATCGGGCTAGGAAGCACGATAACTGTCCAGAATATTGATCGATTTCGATGAGACTTGGTGGGATCAAAGGTACCCTGCCACAAATCAAGCCTATTGCTGGCGGCCCGAATCCGTTGACCGCAAGTATGTTTTCCAGGGCCGTGTATGATTTTTCAAAGAAATTAATAACTCCCGAACGGAAGGTTGGATTTTGATTTTCAAAAATGGCAATTGTAGGGCTCGATTAGGTCTATTATTTGACGTTTGTGAGAAATTTGACAAAACAAAAGCGAATCTACAAATTCTGGAAAACTTGATTTTTTTTATAAATTCCACAAATTCCGAACAGTTTCCTAATAAAAATCGAAAATTAACTATTCCGTCGATCTATCTCTATAACCAATATAAGGCATGGACCTTTTTGGACAAAAAATCTGAAATAGAGTTTTTTCGAAAAAGTTCAAATAAACGAGTTATTTACGAAAATGCATTCGATAGAATTATTTTAAAAAATATTACAAATTGATAAATTCTCCGTGCGATAGAGGTGCAAAAAAATAATGTAATGTTATATTTAAAATATCATCATTAATTTCATTATTTTCATTTACTAAAAAAAAATAGAACCGATGCCCATTCCGTGTTTCAAAATGTAGTTAGCTTTTACTTTAGTCAATGCAAAAAGAAAAAAAAAAGAAAAATAAAACATGTCAAAGCACTGAGTCATCCTGCGACCCTCTGCTGAAAATGTAATGAATCATCCCAACAAACTGAATAAAAAGCATATCAAAATGTAGTTTTTTTCACTTGTTACTACATTTTGAAAAACAATGTAGTATAGGTTTAGCATTTTTCCGGTGGACCATCGAAACCCGAAAAAAACGTCGGATCGAAATGAAAGTCATATCTATCGATTCGAGAGCGAATTTAGAAAATTCCGTCCGTCGGTCTGTCTGTCTGTCGGTCTGTCTGTCTGTCTGTCTGTCTGTCTGTCTGTCTGTCTGTCACGCCCAGCCCCCCTAATCCGATTTCGGATTGCGATGAAACTTGGGTGGTTAATAGGAGGTCTTTAGAAAACCTTAACGCCGGAAGCTCGGCTCTGTTCGGAAACCGGAAGTACCCAATATAGACGTTTCGAATTTTTCGGGAAAAATTGAATAACTCGATAACGGGTAGTCGGATCAAGATATTTCAAAAAAGTAATGGTGCCGCTGGCAAAGCTCTACAAATAAGTATACCAGAGACTATGTCGAAAAATAAACAAAAATTGATTTTTTTTGCAAAAAACTGTTGTTTTTTTTTTTCGAAATCGGGCTAGGAAGCACGACAACTGACCGGAATATTGATCGATTTCGATGAGACTTGGTGGGATCAAAGGTACACAGGCACAAATCAAGCCTATTGCTGGTGGCCCGAATCCGTTGACCGCAAGTATGTTTTCCAGAGCCGAGTATGATTTTTCAAAGAAATTGATAACTCCCGAACCGAAGGTCCGATTTTGATTTTCAAAAATGACAATTGTAGGGCTCGATTGGTTCTATTAGTTGACGTTTGTGAGAAATTTGAGAAAATAAAAGCGAATCTACAAATCCTGGAAGACTTTTTGGACAGAACATCTGAAATGGAGTTTTTTCGAAAAATTTAAAATAAAGCAGTTATTTACGAAAATACATTCCTTAGAATTATTTAAAAAATTATTACAAATTGATAAATTCTCCGTACGATGTAGGTGCAAACAAATAATGTAATGTTATATTTAAAATATCATCATTAATTTCCTTATTTTCATTTACTAAATAAAAATAGAACCGATGCACTTTCTGTGTTTCAAAATGTAGTTAGCCTTTACTTTTTTTATTATTTCTACTAATATCAATCGTTGATAACGTTGTACGCAAAGATCCCTTGCTCCAATCATGTGTAGACGTAGAACTTATAGTGTAGGTTTAGCACCTCTGACTAAAAAGTTTACTGATTGAATGAATATTCACGAAACTTTGTGGATTCTGTTTGTTTTGATGTCTAGATCAAACTCCAAAAAAAAGTTTACCGCTATTGCCTCGCAATTGTTATAAACAATGACTTAGTTGCTAATTTGTTAATTAGCAAAATTAAGGTAAATTAAGAAAACAGCGGGCCGATTTTTTCCAAAAAAGGGGAAGGAGGAATAAAAAATGACGAGAAACAACCGGAAATATTCTGGTGAACGACACTTGTTTTCCTTTATGATTTTTTCCTGAAGTGCATTATGTCCAAGTATTTTCGGAAAAACACGAAAAGAGACCCTTAACGTGCATATTTTCCGAGGTTCAACAGTTTTTCACGATCAAAAATGTACCTAAATTTTCTCATAACACAACTTATTTATTTAAATTAACCATAAAACAAATATATGTAGAATAAAACAGTCTTATTTTAATATTTTTTACATTTCAATCGTTTTTTGATAATTTATTCTGAATTTTAAAAAAAATCAAAAAAATTCAATTTTTCAACTATTCGGTGACAGACACGTGTTTGGTGGCTCCTACAAGGTCTCGAGATAAATCCGAATAAAACGGCAACAAAACGTACGAAATTGTATTGAATTAAATCGTAAACAATTCTACATTGATTGATATAAATTAGCAAGAGTCTGGATATTTCATATAGTGGATATTTGTATTAATTATGTTGGTTGAATATAGCAATATTAACAACCCGAGAAAGTGTACTTCCTGGCAGTAAAATCTATACCTGGATCGGCCCATTCTTCAAGTTTTGTTTATTTTTGTCTAGTCTATTATTAATGTGATCCATTTCCTTATTTAAATAAAAAAATTAAAAATTGAAATTGAAAAGGTATTAAGCATGGGGAATGAAATACCCGGAATTGGAAAACGGAAATTAAAACTGATTGCTTCAAAAACAAACCAATATACAAGGTGTACAAAATATTCTCTCTGGTCTCTTTCTCATAGCCCGCTCAAAAGAACTCTTTTTATCGCGAGACAGAGCCCCTTTCCTGCACTTTCACCGCAAATGGATATTTACCTGTGGAACGCTTAATATAAATAAAACCTCATTGCGGTGAGCTAAAACGCAGATTTCTGGGAAACATAAAGCCATATACCTATGGATGCAAGCAGGCGGGAGGCGGTGCACATTACCAGAAAACAGAAAACTTAGGAAGAATGATAAATAAGGAGGTGATGATAGATGGAAACTTAAAGAAGCATGGAAACTTAAAAGAAGCATCTCGCAAACGCCTACACTTCCCATCCTATATTCTCACCCCATGCGTCATGTGGCTCTCGTTGCTGGCAACAAGGATGTCCAATCCAGCGTATGCAGCCGGTCCGGCGGTATATAGAACCGTCCGAGGTTCGTTCCGGCACGCGATTTGATCATCTGTTGGGGGGTCGAGTGAGGCGTCCCAGTCATGACCGATCGACATTTGTTGGCAAGTGGGTACGTACAATTCGGCATATGCCGGTCGGAAACTTCAAGAGAATCCAAGCCGAATACACTAGTGGGGCAATGCCGATCGGCAAAGCCGACCAATGGAGACGCGCCTTTACGCTAGCAAATCAATCAATCAACAAGTTGTTTTTCTTTCTTCCAATTAAGATAATGCCACAAATAACATTTAGATAATAACAAGTTGTTTATTATGCCTGAAAATTTTTTTTTCGCAAATTTTTCTTCTATTAAAATATACCGGGTGTAACAGGACCATGGTACCCCCCTTTTCTCCTTTAGTTTTGAAGATAATTGATTGAAATTTAGAATGTACTACATACATAATAAGCGGCACTTTTTGACATATAATTGATTTTTTTTCACTTCCGGTTTCGCCGGAAGTGACACTAACTTTCGATTTTTAAATGGAACACCCTATATACAGACTGTCTATTTTACGAGGGCCACACCAAATATCTCGCTTAATATCAATAGTAGAAGAATAAAGTTTTAGAAACAGTTATCCCATTTTTTGTGAGCTATATTTCAGTAAAAAGAAATTTAAAATCCATAACCTACTTTATGAGATATATTACAAAAACCTGAAAAATAGGAAAACCACAAACGGTTATAGCTTCCTTATTTGAGGAGATACGAAAAAAGTTAAAGGAATGAAAGTTCACGGCAAAGACAATAAGAATAATAACGTGTAACAAAAAAATCGAAAAATGCAGTTGGCTTTGACATACGCTATTGTGCAAAAATGAAAAATATCTCAAAGTAAGCCATGACGCCATTAATTCCGTTATTTTTTTCTCATTCCAATGATATAAAACATGTAACAGAAATTTTAACCGATAGTGTCAATATTTAATATTTTACGAATACCACAATTCATATAATTGAATCGTAACAATCAGCTGTGCCATAATTAGTGAAAAACAATGTATACAGTTATTAATAAATTTGACAGATTGTCACTGTTGTATGTTGCGTTGTCGAGGTCTAAGACAAATTTTATATCAGTAATTATGGTGTACACCAATAATAACAAATTCGATATGATTAGCATTTATTGTCAGTGCAATTTTGACGCTGAGATGGCAGTCACGGTTTACGGAGATAGATTTCCAGATGCTCCGCAGCCAAATCGAACTATGTTTAGGAAGTTAGTTCAAAATCTAAAAACGCACGGTTCATTTTCAAAAAAAGTAGTAAGGCGAGCGCATGTTGCGGATAATGTAAGAAAAGTGAATAGAGTAATGAATTATGTTAACCAAAATGAGGAAACCTCTTTGAGACAAATTCAGAGAAACTGTCGCATAAAAAAAGACAGTGCAAGAAAAATATTGAAAAAAACGGATTTCGATGCTACAAAATGAGGAAAGTTCAACATTTAAATGAGGGAGATAAGCCAAGGAGAGTAAGATTTTGTAGATGGTTATTAAAAAAAGGAATGACGCGCTGATATGTAGCAAAATTCTTTGGTCGGACGAATCAAATTTTTCTAATAATGGATTTTTCAATAGAAATATGCATTATAAGTGGACACGAGAAAATACACATTGGTGCAGAGAGACTGCTTTCCAAGAAAGATTTTCTACGAATGTTTGGTTGGGTCTTTTAGGGACTAAAGTAATTGGACCTTATTTTTATGATGGCAAGTTAACCGCTCGTAGATACCTTAATTTCCTGCAAAACGAATTTCAAGATTTTCTTTATGAATTAACAGTGGCAGAAAGATTAAATTATTCATATTTTCAACAAGATGGGGCTCCACCTCACACTGCTGTAATATGTACAAATTATTTAAATCAAGTTATGCCAGATAGCTGGATAGGCACCTATGGACCCATTCTATGGCCAGCTTGATCACCAGATATTACTCCCTTGGATTTTTTCGTCTGGGGTTACATTAAAGACAAGGTATTTCAAACTGCCCCTGAAAATATTGAGGACATCAAAACCAGAATTCGAAACGCATGTGAGGCAATTACTCCTGAAATGCTCCAAAATGTAATGCGTGACGTGTCTCGTAGAGCACGTTTATGTGTCAGAATGCATGGTGCACAATTTGAGCATTTGTAGTTAGAAAAATAAATACACACAATTTCTTTTCAATATGGTAGTAGGTAGTACTGTTATACATAGTTTTTCGTTTTTTTCTTTGGATGTTCGTTTTGTACTTGTATTTTTATTTATGAGATATTTATTGGTTTGTATTAAATTGTAATAAATAATTACGGAATTATAATTATTATAAAGTGACTTTTTACTATTATGGCACAGCTGATTGTTACGATTCAATTATATGAATTGTGGTTTTCGTAAAATATTAAATATTGACACTATCGGTTAAAATTTCTGTGACATGTTTTATATCGTTGGAATGAGAAAAAAATAACGGAATTAATGGCGTCATGGCTTACTTTGAGATATGTATTTTTCATTTTTGCACAATAGCGTATGTCAAAGCCAACTGCATTTTTCGATTTTTTTGTTACACGTTATTATTCTTATTGTCTTTGCCGTCAACTTTCATTCCTTTAACTTTTTTCGTATCTCCTCAAATAAGGAAGCTATAACCGTTTGTGGTTTTCCTATTTTTCAGGTTTTTGTAATATATCTCATAAAGTAGGCTATGGATTTCAAATTTCTTTATACTGAAATATAGCTCACAAGAAATGGGATAACTGTTTCTAAAACTTTATTCTTCTACAATAGATATTAAGCGAGATATTTGGTGTGGCCCTCGTAAAATAGACAGTCTGTATAATTGCATTTTTGAATTCTGCATAATTTTCTGAAACCAACGATGCCAAATAAGTGACAATTTCAAACATAATTTTTTTTTTATTATATAATTTTTAGTTTTCCATTTAAGTGTGCCATGACGGTTCCGATTTATTCTAGATGACCCGTGTAATGCTACAAAAATCGAAATCCCGTAATAAACACTAAATTATGAGCAAATTAAATGCACCAAAATTGTTTTTGGGGCAAAACTCAATTTTGTCAAATGGAACCATATCGGTACCATGGCACCATTTATTAGTACTCTTAATAAGGAATCTATTCATCTGTCGTATTAAAATGTGCGATAAATACAAACATTTTTGTTCTAATTAAATATTAAGAAGTAATTAAGGTGTCTTTGAAAACAGAGAAATATTTAGCTTGTCAAACATTTGTTGGTTTAACGGTGTTTTTATAGTGTCTTTAAAAATTGTGTAAAATTCTTGTTAATTGTGTTCAAAATACCGCAAATTTATACAAGAGATGTAAAAATGGACATGTTAATTATCACAGGTCTACAAAAAAAAGTCTTGTCTTTGCGATTAAAAAAAATGTTTTCTGCCTCGTCAATTTTTCTCTACACCCCCATATAACCCCCATAAACTCTTATAGAGGAGATTTTTTGAAAAAAAAAATGTTATTTTTTATGACCTTTATATTTGTTTTTTTGGTCGCTGACCACGAATCTGAAGTCAAAAATAAATTTCTACTTAATGACAGGTGTCAATGAGCTGTCAAATTTCACCAAGATGTAAAAGTTGATAACACCGGCTTACAAAATAACAAAATTTTCTGCTCCAAGGATCATTCTGTCTGATGTCAATCAGGTGGAAGGACCAATAATATGGTTGTTGTAAATGAAAGTCAGTTGTCACTTTTAACATTTACTAACACACTAATAAATATCCATAGGTAAATACATAAAACAAATAAATTGGAATTCTTAGAGCGTCGCTCTCTGAAATGTCTAGCAGTGGACTGTTCTTAGAGTATTGATTACTGATTACTGACTGTTTTTTAGCAGCGCCAGTTCGCAACACAAATTAGCGGGGTTGCCATGTAGGGCAATTATTCACAATTTCCAAATAGTCTACATAAATGCAAATAAATACAATTCTGTATCGTACACATTCTTTAAGTATTTCTGTGTGATGAATCCGAAGTTTTAATTTAAAAAATTTTCTACCGCGTATATTTCGAGTAAATCGCGGTTTATATTGTCAGTATGCTGTTTTGACAATATAAACCGCGAATTACTTGAAATCTATGCGGTAGAAAATTAAAAATTCGAATTCATCACACAAAAATACTAAGGGAATGATAGGTTTAGTCCTTGGAGCAGAAAATTTTGTTATTTTGTAGGCCAGTGTTATCAAGTTTTACATCTTGGTGTAATTTGACAGCTCATTGACACTTGTCATTAAGTCGAAATTTATTTTTGACTTCAGAATCGTGGTCAGCGACCCAAAAAACAAATAGAAAGGTCACAAAAATAATTTAAAAAAAAATTCAAAAAATCTCCTCTATAAGAGTTTATGGGGGTGTAGAGAAAAATTGACGCGGTAGAAATTTTTTTTTGCCAAATTTGGTTTCAGCGCACCAAAATACTTAGGAAATGATGGGTTTGATTGCAAAGACATGACATTGTTTTTCTGTTTAGACCTGTGTTATTTATGGGGAAAGTAAAAAAATGCAATTGCAGCTATGGACCTTTATGGCCGACGATATCCTCATAGACAATGTCCAGCAAAAAATTATTTTAAACGTATTGGAAACCAATTCCGAAGAGAGCCCAACAATGATCCCGAAGAAAACGTCATTATTGACGCAGGAAGGGAAATTAATGTTTTGACTTGAATAGAAGTTGATCAGACTGTTTCTTTAAGGCAAGTTGAGTTTGAATTGAGCATCAGTCACCAAACAGTAAGCCGAATTTTGCACAAATACCGCTATAAATCTTTTAAATACCAATTGCACCAGCATTTGTACGAAAGTGATTACGAACGTAGGATGGAATTTCAATTGGATTTTGTATAATAACGTGCAGCCAAACAGTGATTTTTTGGGACTGATTTTATTTTCGGGCGAGTCAAGGTTTACAAATTTGGGATTATTTATCCATCAAAATTTATTACGGGAAAGTAACTTTCAAGTACGGTTCGGTTTCAATGTTTGGCTTGGAATAATCGGTAGTAGAATCATTGGTCCAATAATATTTGAAGGACCTCTGACTGGTGCCAGATACTTGAGATTCCTGGAAAATTAGATTGAGGGCATTTTAGATGAGTTACCTTTAGATTTAAGAGGGAATGTATTTCTAACAAGATGGCGCTCTTCCCCATAATTCAAGGGGGATTCGGAGAAAACGTAATTTCGACGAATGGTCCTGTGAGGTGGCGTCCAAGGTCATTTAAAAAATATTGTTTATGCAACCGCCGTTACAACCTGTGAAGACCTGCACTACGAGTAAGACGAGCAATTAATAGCATAACGGCCCAGCAATTGGCGAATGTTCTTCGAGAAACAGCTATGCGAGTTCAGAAGTGCATTGACGTTAATGGACAGCATTTTGAACAACTGTTGTAATGTTTTGTGTTAATTATTTGTATTCCAAAACCACCTTATGTGTAACAAGGTAATTAGAATAAAATTCTATTTTCTTGTTTTCTTTTAGTTGTAATTTTGTTTGTATTTATCGCATATGTTAATACGACATATGAATAAATTCCTTATTAATAATATTAATAAATGGTACCACGGTACCGATATGATTTTATTTGCTGATAAATCACGTAATTTAGGTTTTTAACGGGATTTCGATTTTTGTAGCTTTACACGGGCCAATTAGAATAAATCGGAACCTTCACAGCACACTTAAATGGAAAACTAAAAATTACATTATAAAAAACATTGATGTTTGAAATGTCACTTATTTGGCATCGTTGGATTCAGAAAATTATGGAGAATTCAAAAATGCAATAATATATAGGGTGTTCCATTTAAAAATCGAAAGTTAGTGTCACCTCCGGCGAAACTGGAAGTGAAAAAAAAAATCAATTGTATGTCGAAAAATGCCGCTTATTATGTATGTAGTATATCCTAATTTTCAATCAATTACCTTCAAAACTAAAGAAGAACAGGGGGTATAACATGAGATCCTGTTACCCGGTATATAAATTAATTATAGTTTCAAAGATCATATGCATATGATTATATTAACCTGTACGTCAGAATTTTTCCAGATTTTTAAATTAAACGCAACAAAGAAACGCTTGCTAGAATAACACATGACGCCGAAAACGTCTGCCAAAGTGCGATTAAGAAGAGATCTGCTAATATTAATCATTATAAAACCCACCCTGTAAAAATTATGGAACACGTAATATGTAATTAACAAAAAACGTAAATTCGCATTATTTAATGTACAACGTAAACAGTCCATATTCTAAACAGTTTCTCGTTTCCAGCAAATTAAATTCAAACAATTCATTGTTTTGCAACTTCCATCATGCGTGCGATGTTTATATTTTCGTGCCTTTTAATTAATGTTTTTTTTTCACAATTTATGTTATAATTCAGCTCACGTAATCGCCTCATGCTATGTGTTTCAGAGGCGTGAATTTAAAAAAGTGTATAATATGTACTGTTCACCATGTATTTATTAATTAATGTAAAGGTATGTCCACAAATTATTAAAACCAACAACTTGTTTCGAGGACCTCCCTTATTAATTACGCTCATTAGTTCCTGTTGCCGTGTTATTTACCACATAGCTTTTAATTTGTTTACATATACGTCTGTTGCCTGAAAAAATACTCTAAAGGAGATATTACTTCCATATCCACGTAGTGGAATAATCGTAAAAATATTTTTCTTATTGAAATAAGCTTAGAATGTCATGATCAGAGATCGGATTTACCTACCGGATTCCAGGGAAGGTTTTTACAGATATTATATTATAAACTCGTACTGAAAGCATTCCAAAAATATAAAAACAAAGTCATGCAATATACTAAATTTATTTTATTTAATTTCACAATGTTATACAGGGTGTAATTAGTTTCATGTCATTAAAAAAAAACTGGTGGTAGGGAAAGAAAAGACAAACAGAAAAACCTTATATAACATGGCGTTTAAAGCTCATAGTTTTGGAGAAAAAAAAACAAAAATTGACAAAATAATTAATAACATAGTTTGAGAACTGCTGGCATACTCCTACAAATAAGTATGGTGCGTCTAAGAGATCATCAAAAAGCATGCCGACGAAGCAGTTAAAAGCGACCGACAGAGGACACCGCCATGTTTTTTGCTTCTTCGCGGCCAAATTATCTTATTGGGAGTGCTATACTCTCCCTTGTAATATTCTCAAGTAATAATTTCAGTTTGTGTCCTTACTTGGTAAATAACGCACATACGGCGCGCGACCTAGCCGTTCCTTGGCTTTGTGCCACTTATGTTAAGATTTAATTTATTGACTTATCGTTCAAGTCGTTAGTACTTGGTTACATAAGACACTACTTCTGGTTCGTGCTTTTTGTGTTACTTTTTGGATTTTGGACCAAGTTTTTCTTTTTGTTTTCTTTATTGATCACGTTAAATCACAGTTTAGTGTGGTATTTTAAAACGCAGATTTTGGATATTATGGGAGATTACACTTATCCCGAGCTCGCGGATATGCACTTAGTGTATGGAGAAAGTGGTGGAAATACAGCTGGTGCGGAAGAGCTTTATCGTTTAAGGTTCCCCAATCGACGTCATCCTTGTGCTTGTACATTTGTTGGTATTGACCAGCGTCTTCGAGAAACAGGTCGTCTCGATGGACATGGAGGAGAACGAGGTCCACAACGTGAAGAAAGGGTAATTGACGCAGAGGTTCAAATTTTGAAACTTGTAGAAGAGGATCCAACTTTAAGCACCCGCGATATCGCGGACCGTGTGGAAGTATCCCATTTTGTGGTATGGAGGACATTGAGAGATATGAACTTACATCCTTATCACTATCAACGTGTCCAAGCACTAGAACCTCAATATTTTGTAGAGCGAATGCAATTTTGTAGGTGGATTTTAAGAAAACACGCGGCAAATGAGGATTTTTTAAACGTTCTGTGTTTCTCCGATGAGTCATGTTTTACCAGAAATGGAGTGTTTAATTTTAAAAATATGCACTATTGGGCAGACGAAAATCCACGTGTAATAAGAAGGGCGCATTTTCGACGACGGTTCAGCGTTAATTTGTGGGCAGGAATTTGCGGTAATAAAATAATTGGACCTATAGAATTACCCGCTAGATTAAATGGTGATGTATACTTAAATTTTTTGCAACAAACATTGCCAAATTTGCTGGAAGATGTACCCTTGGCTACGCGCAGAAGAATGTGGTATTTGCACAATGGCACGCCAGTCCATTTTAGTTTATCTGTTCGAAATTTTTTGAGCAGAAAGTTTCCTCAACGATGGATTGGACGTGGCGGACCAGTACCATGGCCTGCTAGATCGCCCGACTTAAATCCGATGGACTTTTATTTTTGGGGGCATGTTAAATCTCTGGTTTACCGTGATCCAACTGACACTTTGGAACAATTGCAACAACGTATTTTAATGTGCATAGAAACCATAAAAAATGATCCTAATTTACCAAATGTATTGAACGGAGTGCGTATGTCCTTAGTTCGATGTGCCGAAATGTGTATACGTGGAGATGGAGGTCATTTCGAACAGTTTTTGTGAAAAATTCAAAAGAATTGTTCAGTTATTGGGTGTTACCTATTGGGCATTAAAGGTATGATTATTATTATTATTCGCTGTCTTATTTTGATGTGTTTATTAATGTTTACATTGATTTTCATAGAGACCAAAGACTCGATTTTTAGTTTTCGATACCTGATTGGGAAAAATTATGCGCTCAATCCGTTAAAAAAAGTCAGATTTTTTCCTAACTTAAAATACACAACTATTTTCTGTTATCGTATCTCGGACGTCTAACTGTTCATTTTCCAATTTCATAAAATAATTACTAATTTTTTAAGCTTTTAACACAATGTTACAAATGTTAATAAACCACTTTTAAATTTTATGAATTCTTATAAACGACAATAAAAGCTACAATAACTTTGTTCCGAATTAAAAAACACATGTAAACAAATCCTATTTAAACCCCTGCGGCCACGCTATGCTTGCGTTGTGCCGAAAGAGAAGGAATTATTTACACTTTCATAATTAGTTGTATAAAAAGTTCGGTATAAATAATCCCATGAAAGTGCCGCACTTCTACCGGCGGGAACACAAGTCGGGTTTTACAGTTTTTTATAATTTCTAATATTCGGAACTATTGATCCATTGACCCTGATAAACAGTGGTTCCCAAAAAGTTTCCTACCTTAACATTAAAAATGTAAATCCATGTCAGTTTTTTCAAAGTATCCCTAGAGAAAAAAATCATACAGGTTTTTTCTTTGTCTAGTCGCTCCCTATTACCAATTTTTTTAATGACATGAAACTAATTACACCCTGTATAATGTGTAACTTAGTTTTATCGAGAAACGTACTAGGTATATTAATTAAAACCGAAATACGTAATAGATTATTATAAGTTGCAGCAGGTATAGAGTTAGTGGAATTCATAACATACCGTGGTCGAAATTAGACAGTCTACTTTTCAGACAATTTTTGGAAAAATGTATTAGTAGCAAATATAGCAAGGTGCCTTCGGAGTCTACACTAAGAAAAAAATATTTATTTACGGAGTGCGAATATATTAGACAGATAATTTCTTCTGAGCTTAATGGGAAGTACATCTGGCTTAGCGTGGACGAAACAATCAATGCTTGCGACTTCAAGGTAGCGAATGAATCTTTTAGCAGGAGCATTGGACGAAAATTGCGCAATGAGCAGACACTTGGTCGCCTCTAAAGTTTTAGAGGCTACACATTCTCGCGCTATAGTGGATGCAGTGAATTCGAGTTGACAAGACTTTTGGGGTGGCAAATATGCAGAAAATAAGGACAAGTTCTTGTTATTTCTTATCGATGGAGTGAATTATATGAAAGCTGCTGGAAGAATTTTGAAGGAAACGTATTGGAATATACTGCATGTAACATGTTTGGCACATGGGCTTCATAGGATTGCTGAAACTAACCTAATGTTGATAAATTAATAGTTAGTGCAAAGAAACTGTTTTTTAATGCACCAAGTCGTATACGATTGTTCCACGAAGTTCTACCAAATACTTCATTACCTCCAGAACCCGTTGCAACACGATGGGGAACTTGGCTAACAGCAGCATCGTGCTATTACTGTCATTTTGAAAATGTGAAATTCGTAATACAGCAGTTAAATCCAGATGACGCTATTTCACAGGCGCAACAGGCATTTATGGATCCAGCTGTTCAAGAAGATCTGGAGACCATACACGGATATTTTTTAAGAATTCCATTAGTCATAGGGGACCTTCAATATCAGCCAACATCGGAATTTACTACAGTGGATGCATTAAACATTGTATTCAATCTTCGTCAATATATTTTTCAATTACAGGGAAATATTACTTCAAGGATACAAAGACAATTTCAGACAGTTTTTAAACAAATCCCGGATTGGTTACGATGACAGGTGTAATAGACCTTTTAAACGGCAAAGAAATAGACTTTGCTACACCGGGCATGAATGTGGCGACTTTTCGAACATTTAGATATTTTAAGTATGCCCCAGTTATACCTGTCGACGTCGAGTGGTCCTGTTCGTAATATAAATGGATTTTCAACGAAAGACACCGACGTTTAACTCCAAAACATTTAGTACAGATATTAGTAATATACTTTTATTCTTGTAATCGGCACTGAAAAATACTTGTGTGTATTAATTTACTGTTAAATACGTCCCCTTACATCTCCAGTTCTCTTCGAGTAAGTGTTTATAATAAATTGTCTTTATCATCTTTGGATAATATGGAATTCGCGAAAAAAAATTTCGAGGTAAGGTATTGTTTCATACACGCATGAAAATCTTTATGCGCTGACACATAACCACCTAAAGCCAACCCTGGTTTTACCAATATTCGATAGGTAATTCCGATCTCTGGTCATGATTCATCGAGATTTTAAATTTAAATGAAAAAGATTGTCTGTCGGTGATCCTGTACCCTTTTTTGACTTATTTGGTACACACATGTGTTATAATGAGATCTGGAACTAGATTATATTTGAAGTTTACGTCGGTTAAACGTTGGAGGAGAAAATAAGTAAAGCAAGGTGGTAAGAATCTAGAAACTGGGTAGTTGGTGTATATACTAGAAGCCAAGGCCTCTAATTTTATTGAGATATTCTCTAGAAATCGACATTTTACGTAATTTTTCAAGTTGGTGGTTCCTCAATGAGTGTATCCATGGTGTATTTCTATCAGCATAAAGAAATGCTGTAGTTTTTTTTATTTGCAGCTTATTTTAACATATTTAACTGATCTTACATCGAATGTTCGCAGTCATAAATGGATGAAAATTGAAAAATTGTTTTTTACTAAAAGCTAAGTATATGTATTTTTTTGTTTCAGTGAAAAATATACTAGGTTTTGCCAATGGAAAAATTTGGAGTTAAATATACAGGTAAGATTTTGGAAAACATTTCTGACTCAAAAATAAAAACATGGAAGTAAATAGATGTATTGTGGGACCTCTGGACTAAAATCCCATTTATTTTCATATGAATGTTCATTTTACAAAATGTTATGCAAGACAATGAGAGCGGTATCGATTCGGGCTTTTGCGAATTCGAACTTTTGAGTAAACGATAAATTTAATTTATAAAGTAAAACTGTAATTTTGTTTATCTAATCGGATAATCGACAATTAGGATGCTAACACTGATATAGCTCACTCTTTATAGTGACAGTAACTTTTGTAGGAAACACTAGCAGATGCTGGAGTCGGTACTGATCCCATGAGATACATCTCAAAGCTGTATTGACAACTTTTTACACCATTTCAGTGAGATAACAAGCAATTAAAGGAAACTTATAGTTTCACTTTAAAAATTAAATTGTATCGTTTCTTCTTTTTAGTGAAGTATTGAAGACTATTATTAATGTAAATACACCGTTCCCATTATCTGGGACCTCATTCATTAATTAATTTTCTGAAAAATGAACCTCCATAGAACATACATGGGATTTTCGGCCAGAACTCCCATAGTATATCTACTGAAGTAACAATACGTTTTATAAACAACATCTAATTTACTTCATGCAATGAATCTATAACGACCTTTTGAGCTTGAGACGTCCTTCAAGAAAACCATGCATACAATTGGATACGTTTTCTCAAACGCATCCTTTCTTGTTTCAGTTAACTATGAACGATTTCAGCGTGCACAGGATAATCGGCAGGGGAGGTTTCGGGGAGGTATACGGGTGTCGGAAGGCCGACACCGGGAAAATGTACGCCATGAAATGCCTAGACAAGAAGCGGATAAAGATGAAGCAGGGCGAGACGCTCGCCCTGAACGAGAGGATAATGTTATCCTTGGTCAGCACCGGTCAAGACTGCCCCTTCATCGTCTGCATGACTTACGCCTTCCACACGCCGGATAAGCTGTGCTTCATACTCGATCTGATGAACGGCGGCGACCTGCACTACCATCTAAGTCAGCACGGCGTTTTTAACGAGACGGAGATGAAGTTCTACGCCGCCGAGGTTATATTAGGTAGGTCTGGATTTAAATAGACAAAAATAATTTAAATATATAAAACTAATTAGAGCTGCACAACACACATGGTAAGTTGAGCATATTCTGGGAATGTCTAATTTCAATTAAAGTAGAGGTAACCACTGACTGACACGAGACTGAAACTCTCTGAAGGATGTGTTTCTGAATTTTTTTTTAAACAGTAATATTAACTAATCTAATGGACATCACACAACCGCTGCTACTATATGCTATATGGAGTAAAGTCCGCCATAAAAAAAATGGCTACGACATATTGCGGAAGTGGATAGGGGTAAAAAATGTACAACTACAAGAAAAGATACTCATTTAAAAGAATGAAATTGATCTGCGTGAGGACCTTGGCAGATGATCGTAGAATTTTGTATTTGGAGCATTTGGAACATGTCGAAATTTGGGCTTAATGGTGTACTTGTCTATTCCTATTTTATTTTTTATAAAAGCGTAACTTACTCCCAACAATAAAATTAACTATTTTTTTACAATAAAATAGGCTTCAGAAACACTTAGTGCTATCTTCGATTAGGATTTCAGCAACCATGTAAGAATCATCGATAGATGATTAAAACGGGGGCTTGTGTAACCATTTCTGTGTCAGTGCGATTTCAAACGTTTCAACCCCCCTCGAGTTTGTCAGCTTTACAGTTGTTTTTTTTTTTTTTTTCGGATAAACCATCATTTTCCTTCTACAGGTTTGGAACATATGCATAGGAGATATATTGTATATAGAGATTTAAAACCTGCAAATATACTACTAGACGAACACGGACATGTTCGAATATCCGACTTAGGTTTAGCCTGTGATTTTTCCAAGAAGAAACCCCATGCCAGTGTGTAAGTTATCTTAATTTCTACTTAATCACTATAGTCTTCTCTTACAAATTGAAAACAAAAATATATATTCGATTTGAAAAAAATATTTATAAGACTTTGTCGTAGGTATAACAACATTTAAAAGTTTCATATTTTTTTAACTCAATGATGTTATACACAGGGTGTCCTCGAATGGTTATGTATACCACAAATGGACCTAAATTTTATTTTTTTTACTTTATAAACATTTAAAAATCCCCAAAGAAAGTAATCACATGCCGTTAGATCAGGGGACCGAGCCGACCAGAGAATGGGGCCAAATCACTTATTAATTACTGAGGAAAATGTCTATGAAAAATAGGTGTTGCATTGCATTTCAAATTCCAAATTTTATTCTTCAAATTCTAAGCAAGCAGTATTCAACATTTCTAAGTATGAATTTTAATTAAGATATTTTTTTTATAAATAGTGACTTATGTCAAAAAATTAAAATTTAGGTCCATTTGTGGTGTAGGTATCCCATCCGGGGAGACCCTGTATAACGTTTGCTACTTTCTGCAAGTAATGTAAAAGATAAATGTTGTAGTTCCACAAGGATCTCACTTTAGACTCATTTAAAATTACAATATCAATCAACGATTTGCAATTGTATACTATAACATGTAGGCATCTACTGTATTATTATAGTGTGTATCCATAGCATTTTCATAAAACATCCAGGCATTTGCCTAAATGACTAACCCTCTTACACTGTAAGGCTAAACCTCTAATGGAGTAAATCGAATTGCATAAAGAGCCTATGATAATGTAGGTTCATCTATTTTTAGAGGCACCCACGGCTACATGGCACCAGAAGTATTATCAAAGGGTACGGCGTACGACTCAAGCGCCGACTGGTTCAGTTTCGGCTGTATGTTATACAAATTACTCAAAGGCCACTCGCCATTTCGCCAACATAAAACCAAAGACAAACACGAGATAGATAGGATGACCCTGACCATGGTAAGTTGTACGTGAAGGTTGCTTTTGCCTCTGAAGGTATTTCCATAGGCACCAAAACATTCGAACGTTACACTGGCATACTATTGGCCGACAAGCATTCCGCCATCCATGTTGGCATCGTCTGGAGATCGTCAACTCGCTCTCTCTCGTACTTAAAGTGATTAGATTGTATTAGTTGCATGCAAGAGGTTGTAACAACTTTACTTTTGAAACGTTACCGTATGTTAATTGCGATAATATGTTGACAAAACTTCTGTCAACTCGACGTATTAACAAAATTAAATTCAATATCATGAAAAAAAGTTGAGCGTGTTTAAAGACGGATCTTCGCTTTTGTAGTGTCGTTTGGACAAAAAAATATTTCTAGCAAAATTTTACGATTTTTTTTTTCCTTCATTAACATTTTTTTGTTCCTCAATATGAACTCTATCAAAGTAAAAAAAACAGCCAAGTATGAATGGATTTGGAAATTTAATTAACCACGTCGGAGAAGTTAAACCATGAAATGTTTAAACATTTATAACTGAATAAATACATCGGCAGGTAGGCCGCGTAATGTCGTTATCGAAAGATTGAAATTGGCTTTTCACGGCATCGTGAATTGCATGGGCGATACCGAAAATTCAAGCCGACAGGAGTGATTGAAAAATGAGTATTTTTTTACATTTCTCAAAATTGATTTGTTTCATTCTCGACATTTTGCTTAAATGTCGCTATTACAAGCATCCAAGGCGAGAGAGATGGCCAACATTGGTACGTTAATAACTGAAAATCCCGTTCGTCCACAAACCGTGTGAATTTTTGGAGGACCGTTTTTTTAGTCTTCCCTGTCTCGTATCCATCGAGAAATAGTGTTTAAACGTTTTGGTGCTTATGGAAACCACTTGAAAGGCAGTCCCACCAAACCAGGACAATGCCGTTGATTTCTGTTTTATTTATTTTTTTGTTCCTCTGTTTCAGAACGTAGAACTCCCCGACTCCTTTAGCAAAGAATTAAAGTCACTTCTAGAGAATTTGTTGCAGAGGGATATCGATAAGAGGCTAGGATGTAAAGGAAATGGGTAAGGTTTGTTTTGGCGTACTCGGGAGCAGTTTTTATCTTTGAATTGTGATTAGGTCGGACGAGGTGAAGGAACACCCATTTTTTGGGGGCATCGACTGGCAACAGGTGTATTTGCAGAAATACACCCCACCACTAATTCCGCCTAGAGGGGAAGTCAATGCCGCCGACGCCTTTGACATCGGGTCCTTCGACGAGGAAGACACCAAGGGCATCAAGGTAGGGTTTACACAGTTGATGCAGTCACGAATTCTGTTAAAACTTACTAATTTCATTAGTTGACGGATGCGGATCAAGAATTGTACAAAAATTTTCCACTTGTGATATCTGAGAGATGGCAGAATGAAGTAGCAGAAACAGTATTTGAAACGGTCAATTTCGAGGCGGATAAGACGGAACACAAAAAGCGGGCCAAGCAGAAGAAGCTGTACGATTTAGATGAGAAAGGTAGGTAAATATAGTTCTTTCATCAACAGTAAATTGTTAAATGAAAGTGTGCGTAAAGTGCGTGAAATTACTTACCGCACTAGTACGTGAAATTATTTGCCGCGTGAGTGCTTAGATTTATTTGCTGCGAGTGCATACATTTATTTGCCGCGCTAGTGAGTAAATTTATTTGCCGCGCCAGTGCGTGACGTTATTTGCCTCACTAGTGCGTGAAATTATTTGCCGCGCCAGTGCGGAAAGTTACTTTGCCGCACTAGTGTAGTACAGATTAAAACAGTATTAGAAATATCAGTGTAACGTTATAATATAGAAGCACTGAAAACCAATTGATTGTATTACATATGGGATAGTAGCGAACTAAAGCTAAAAATTGTCGAAAATTTTCTTGGGCCATCATTTTTTGGTGGACCTTGTGAATATTTAAGAAATTTAATAATAATGATAATAATAATTCATTAATAACTAACGGTTTTTCTTAAATAACTATGTGTGCAGATTGTACTAATAAATTATTTTAAATGAAAACTGCATTGTGATACATACGTGCTCTGTATGATGCGTTACATACCACCTGTCGCGGTTGTATGTCAGGCGTATGGCCTCGCCAAATCTATTACCGCGTTTACTGTCCGGTTTTCTCTCAAAAAACGCCTTTTTTTAATTGTCTATTTTCCAGAATCAGATTGTATATTACACGGATATATAAAGAAGCTAGGGGGGCCGTGGACGTCGAGTTGGCAGATGAGGTACGCGAAGTTGTACCCGAACAGGCTGGAGTTGCATCCGGATTCGGCGAAACCGGAACTAGTGTTCATGGACCAAATAGAAGAAGTTAGTCCGGATTTAGTGCAAGTCAAAGGTGAAAATTGCATAGTCGTCAGGATGAGGGAGGGAAAGATAGTCCTTACGAATCCTGTAAGTAGTATCTTTATTATATTTGCCCAACTATCCCTTGTCTAGATTTGAGCTAATAAAGCAGATTAGTCGACAAGAATTTTTTTTGCGGGGTGTCTCAGAAAGAATTGCATCCTCTCAACTCTTTCAAATAATGTAATCGAATGAGCTGATAAAAGGTTTGACATGTGCTGGCATTGTTTTTAAGTAAATGTGAAAATGGCCAATTGTGGCCGTAAAAATATACATGGTGATTCACATAGGCCATTCATTAGAAGTTTTTCAACTTGCAGTTTGATTGGAGAAATTTGGTATGCAGCCATAATCGATCATGCCCGTTCTATCTAAAATATTTTCATTCCTCCAACTATACAGGGTGTGCCAAAAATTGGTACCAACTTTCTTATTTCAAATGGAAACCTATATTTTTCTTTACATAGTTCGATTGGTCTTCTAAATCTGAGTTTAGAGAACCTAAGTTATGTTAACTTATCTATTACAATTTTTGACATATGTCCAATTTTTTGAAAAAAATTGCCGCTGTAGTAGTTTACGAACAAATTGGTATCTCGCAAACCTTTCAAAATTATGAAACCAAATTTGTGAAGCAGTTAGCTGGAAGTCCAGGCTAACTTTTGATGTCCCATCGGTGGTCCCATTTTGTACCATATGGGCGCAGTCGATTTTCAAATGTTGCAATCAAAAATTGTCAAAAAATCAATTTTTTCAAATGGCACCTACTATTTTTTTTCACACCATTCGAAAGAAAATTGAATTTTAGGGTGAGTTACTTAAGCATTCCCTATACCTAACTTCACCCCATATCGAGTTATTCAATAAAAATCAAGAAATACCTTATCTTGCTTTCGAATGGTGTAAAAAAATAGTAGGTGCCATTTGAAAAAATTGACTTTTTGACAATTTTTGATTGCGACATTTGAAAATCGACTGCGCCCATATGGTACAAAATGGGACCACCGATGGGACATCAAAAGTTAGCCTGGACTTCCAGCTAACTGCTTCACAAATTTGGTTTCATAATTTTGAAAGATTTGCGAGATACAAATTTGTTCGTAAACTACTACAGCGGCAATTTTTTTCAAAAAATTGGACATATGTCAAAAATTGTAATAGATAAGTTAACATAACTTAGGTTCTCTAAACTCAGAATTAGAAGACCAATCGAACCATGTAAAGAAAAATATAGGTTTCCATTTAAAATAAGAAAGTTGGTACCAATTTTTGACACACCCTGTATAGTTGGAGGACTGAAAATATTTTAGATAGAACGGGCTTGATCGATTATGGCTGCGTACCAAATTTTAAGTTTCTAATCCAACTACAAGTTGAAAAACTCCTAATGAATGGCCTACGTGAATCACCCTGTATATTTTTTAAATGGCGTTAACCAAATTGTCTTTTATTTCTTAATAGTTCTCGAGATATTTCAAGACGAAAGATGCAATCCGTTGTGCGACACCTTTTATCATTGTTGTTCCTATCAAACCTGCCCCTTTCTATAGCTCTAACGTTACCCCGTGAAGTTTTCAATTCGAATTTCTCTTTGACAGGACGAAATAGGCCTAAAAGAGTGGCTCACCTCGCTGAAGTCAGCGCACAAGCTCTCCCAAGAACTGCTCGGCTCGATGGCGAAAAAGGCGGGCAAAATCTACGGAACGGATTCGAACAATAGGAACGCCATCATCGCAGCGCGCAACACAAATGGCAACTAATACTAGCTGAAAAAAAATCCCCCTAGACGCAATTATATTACCTCGATAAGTAGGTGAAAAACAAGGTGATCGTACATCAGGCTATAAAAAAAAATTACCTAGAAGATCTCTGGATTTTTGCAATGTTTTTTTAGGCACTATTAATGTTGTTAGATGCCCACCGATTAGTTGTTTCGCGACGTTCTTTTATAATAGTCCAGTTGCCGAAGACGAAAGAGAACTCGAACCTCGGAGAAGAAGAAGAACGGCTGAAATTCGGCGAGTCTGTATTTTCAAAAAATTTTAATTAAAAACACAAATGTTTATTGCTCGGTAGGGGGCGCTTCAATGAAAACAATGAGGTTAGGTTTTTAATTATTCCTTATCCTCGATACTCCACAAATACTAATTTTCAGTCGAATCAGACGATAAATCATAAAACCGATCCGCCATATTGACACCGCCATTTTGGATTTTTAAGTTTCGATCGCGTATTTATGATCTGCGCCCTAGAAAAAGCCTCACATACCAATATTGAGTAGAATTGAATTAAATGGCAATAAACTGTCAGCCATATTGGAGGCGCCATCTTGGATTTTTCTTTAAAATTGTTAAATTGTATTGTCGCGTGAACCAAATATACATGCAGAATTTCAAGTCAATATAACATTTGGACGTGAGTGAGAATTAAGTTGCAAGATTTTCTTACCTACAAAGTTACAGATCAAGCTAATATGAGCGTGTTGGACAATTTTTGGATAGCTCCGTTCGATTTCTCGTTCCATTTTCTACAATTAGAGGATTTCTTGATCGTCCGCGGTAGCTCGTTTCCGAACAACGGGTCCAGAAGGGGTCGAGAAGCAAAATCCCTTGGACCTCTCACTTTGATGGTTCATACCTCCCGTACCCGGGTCCGTAAAAAATGCATGCCCCACACCATCGGATGGCAAATTTAATTTGCAATTGGTCCAATAAAAAAAAATGGAGTTAGTTTTGTCTGGAAAAAGGCTTTATTTGGAGAGGTGTCGAATTATTTACTTTTTGCAATTTAAACAATCTTGTCGGCTTCGTAGAGGGGGCAAAATCTTGTATTTCACAAACAGGCTTTGTAATAGCGGCCTTTACACGAGAAGTCTTAACCGCGCGAATTTGGAAATGCCCGTTCAATCGCGCGCGTATAACCTTTCGTGTAAATGCGTTTGCAAAGGACAGGTTTAACCGAGTGATTTGTGGCGTGCTTGTTCAAAGGAAAGCGGGCTAAGTCATTTTTCCTGAGATTTTGTTTCACGCGTTCAATTCTGGTAAGTATACAATACAAGTTCTCATAGATAGTTTTTTCTGCTCTTTGCAAAATCCTATAAAGAATATCTTTCATTACAACTATAAGCAAACGAATAATAATTCACTTTTAAATATACAATAAAAATAAAGTATTTTTTATATCTACTTACTTATAACATTTTTTTATATAGTTTTTAGAAAATGGCTGATGGTCGTTGTTGGAGTAAAGACGTTGTCACTGATTTTATTAATATTTACAAGGAGCACCCGTGCCTGTGGCAAATTAAAAGCAAAATGTACACAAACAGAAGTTTAAAAAATAATGCGTATAATAAGTTGGTTACATTTTGTCAGGACAGTGGTTTTAGTGAAGCAAACCGCGAATTTGTAGTAAAAAAAATACAAAGTTTAAGGGGATCTTTCAGAAAAGAATTGAAAAAAGTTAAAGAAAACTGGAGATCCGGAATGTCTCAGGAGGAGGTTTATGTACCAACTCTGTGGTATTTTGATTTACTCATGTTTACTAAAGACAAGGAGGTCCCTGAAAGCAGCATCTCTAACATTGACAACCAGTTTACCCAGGGTGAAGATTGCGATACGGACGGGGAAAACAATGAAGCTCCAATAGAGCCACCTGCATCAGTAGAAGCTACGAGAAAAATCACTGTTAATGATGAAAGTCAGGAGCAACAAAAACAAGACAATGTAAGTTGTGATAATATTTTAATTCATTTATTTTTTCACAACGGAACCAAACACGAATATACTGGAGAAATTTTTTATCTAGGCCCTACCCAATCTTAACATTTCTTCCTGCCATGGTACTGCACCCTGATTATTGTTGAAATAAGATTTACAATTTTCCCTATTTTGTTTGGCTTCTAAAGTAGCTTGTGTAAATCTGCGGTTCTGTAAATTTGGCATATCAACTGCATTATTACGCCAGTCAACATTTTGTGTTATTACGTGGGCATTGTCTTCCCTATCAAAAGTTGTTGCTGTTGTATAAGAATTTGAACGTCTACGAAGAAAGTTATGCAAAGCACAAATGGCTAGCACTATATAACATATATTTTCATGTTTCATGTTAATAGGCCTATGTAGTATTTGAAATCTTGAGGCAATTATGATGCATTTTCTACTACATTTCTAGCGCGTGACAATCGGTAATTAAAAATTCGTTTTTCTTTGTCTAACTGTCTTTGGGGATAAGGTTTTAAAATATGCTCTTTAAGAGCAAATGCTTCATCGCCAAGAAATACGAAGTTATAATTACGTTCAGTTTTACTGTTGTCCGGTAAATTAAGTTTACTATTCATTAGTTTATTGTAAAAGTCAGTATGACTTATCATTCCCCCATCTGAAAGTCTTCCATTTTTACCAACATCTACGTATATGAATTCATAATTACTGTTAACCATCGCAAGAAGAACAATGCTATAAAAATGTTTATAATTGTAGAACATAGCTCCTGAATGTGGTGGTGGAACAATTCGAATGTGTTTTCCATCTATTGCACCACCACAATTTATAAACTGCCATCTTTCTTTAAATCCTTTAGATATGTTTATCCAATCTTCTTGTGATGTAGGAAACTAAAACAAAACATAATATTCTGTGAATGTAAAATGATGCTTATTTTGGTTCTTTTAGATAAGTCAAGAAAGTAGTACAGCAATTAAAAAGTCAACTTTAGAAAGAAGAAAAAAAAAAGAACAAACGAGGACACTCAGACTGAATTTATGAAGGCGTGCAGTACTGCATTAAATTCTCAGAAACCGTTTACTGAATTCGACTTAATTGGCATGAATATTGCCAAGAAATTACAGAGAATGGAACCAATGCAAGCGCTTTATGCAGAATCAATTATAAATTCCGTAGTAATGAAGGGATTGAGAAATCAACTTTGTGAAAACACAGATATATGTTCCGATTCGTGTAACAAAGTAAAAAATTCACATCTATTCCAAGTCCGGTATCTCCTCAGTACATAACAACTTCGTCGCCTTATTCTCAGTACGTACCAACTCCGTCACCATATTCTCAGCTCGAGCCATCAACAAGTAGGTCCAATTATGAAAATTATCAAGAAAGTGACTCATCTCACAGTTTGAGAGAATTTTATGAAAATATAAACATTTGAAATACATACACAATAAATATATACGTAGTAACAGAAATACACCAGTACTTATGTGAAATGTTTTTTCGTTCTTTAAACATATATCGTTTTAGTTGTACATTAAATAATAATAAAAGTAAGTTATCTTCATGTATTCGTCTTTTAATATATCATATATAGACTTGCATGTTTCCGGAATTAAAATGCTTAAAGCTGGAGCAGATATTCCACTGGAAAATTTTAGATCCTCATAAGAACGTCCAGTAGCAAGAAATCTTAACGCAGCTGTTAGCTTTTCTTCAGCGCTAATAGCTTGCCTCATTACAGTGTCAGTTTTTGTAATTTTGTATTTTACTAGGTTTAGTAATTGGTCAAAAGAAGAACTATCCATTCTCAGATAATTCTTATAAACGTCTGGAAAATTTTCTTTCAAATGTCGAATTAATGGTATATGCTTATAAAGAATCCTGTAAAAAATATTTTTTTGTTAACATGTTTTATGGAATAGACATTTCTGTGGAATAGCAATAATAGCAATAGCTACCTATATGAAGTAATTAAGTAAGACTATATTGGACGAGTCTGTTTATGAATATACTAAACTTTACTAGGAAGAACATTTTCAACTTAAATTATTCTGAAATTGTACATAAAATAAACTACACATTTTTATTTACCTACCTATATCCAAAAGAAAACTTACCGATAGTCCTTAACCCAAACTTTTCGACTACGCCTTTTCTGTTTTTTTGGCATCATTGTTAAACCTGCTGCAATTATTGCAAGAACACGATGATTTGCTAAAAAATCTGACATTTCAATTCTCTGTTTTGAAAGAAGCGTGTAAATTTCACAAATTCCACACGCCGAGCTAATAACAAGTGATTGAACGTAGTTCTCCAATTACCCGGGCACTTTTGCTCGTGTGATCCATTTTTACACATTCTTAACCGCGCGACGCAAGCAAGACGTACTTTGAAAGTTTTTCGGCGGGCGGTTTTACGCGTCCAAATTTGCGCGGTTAATCTCTCCCGTGTAAAGGCTGCTAATGACTTATACTGGTAGCAACGCTTTAGACTGAATTTTCAAATTGACAATAGAAATACTATACACTTGAATGAACATCTCTGCCAAGCTTCAAGATTGTATCAGTTTTTTCCCTCTATTTTTCCCTATTTGTTTGGAGTGAGCTTTTATTAAATCAATAAGTGAAAGGACGTTTTACTATTATTGAATAAAAATGTAACCTAACAAGAATTATATAGTTTGATCAATTTTTATAAATATTACAAGGTAAAATTTTTAAATACATAAATAATTCAGGAGTAATAGCAACTGAAAGCCTAATACTCTCTTCTTTATTAGCCACTTTTTAAATTTATGTTTATTTTTGACGGGGTTATAACACTTCTTATGAAGTTACGTCTATGAAAATTCTAATTACTTAAGTTTCCCGTGCAAAAGCAGCAGAAACTATCAAAAAACTTTACGAAACAAATTATATGGGCTTTTTTCATTCCTTCCTCATCATTAAAAAAGAATTAACTTTTTCTTTTACCCGGTCAACATTTTCTGAGATAATAGAACGAAATTTTCACAATTCAAACAGTAAAGCGCCCTCTAAAGAGTTGTGAACATTGGTCTTTTAAACAGCTTACTTTGAAAAATCTTGCGGGCCAAAAATCAGCCACTCTTGTTTTGCCGAGGTGACAACCTTTGGCGACTGGACTATAAAATCAACTGCAGTTGCGGAAACTCTCGTATTTGTTAAACAAAAAGGATGGAGTAAGAGGAAGGATCATGACAATTTATGTATTTCGTTATTTATATTAATTTATGCAGTTCTTTAAAGTGTCCCGCTTAAAGCGGACACGCGTTATATGTACGGTAGTTATTTTTATAGTAATATTTATTTTGTTTCAAACTATATGAAGAGTTGTTCTGTAGCTGAATTAGGTGGCGGTTTTGGGGAAGGAAGTGTACGTTTGGGTACCGAGGATCAGTCCTAAGATGGGTATCGACGAAATCAAACTTGTCCGAAAGCTGTAGACACTCTAGACTCTAGGCTGAGCTACCATGACAAAAGAGGTACCCCCATCGAACACCTTAAATTTAAAAGGTGAAAACGAAAACGAAAAAGTTTAAGATCTCCTTTATGCATAAGTATAAATTTGTCTACCATTGAAAAAATATTTTTCACCATGTCTGACATTAAAAAATATGGTCGCGGCACTTAAAAAATGAAGTCTGTCGTAGTGAAAAAAATTTTTTCGCGAACAGATCAATTTTTATGCATAAAAAAAGATCTCAAACTTAATTACAGAAAAAAATTAAGGTGGTGTTTTGACGCGACCATTTTAAAAGCTTATTTAAAAAAAAAACTTTGTCACGGCGCTTAAAAATTAAGTCTGACAAAGTAAAAATCATTTTTTCAATGACAGACAAAATTGTCAGACAGACAACTTGTAATAGATTGGAAAGATCCTAAACTTCATTTTAAAACAAAAATCAAGGTCAACTGTACTTTCTTCAAAAAAAAAATTATAAAAAATTAAGTCTGACAAATTAATTAACAAAAATTGTCAGAGACAAATTTTTTCAAAAATGGTTAATTATTTACCACAAATTGCGTAAATTTCAAGTAGGTATTTTGAAAAGAAGAATTTTTTTTTTCCTAGCTAAATTCGAAAATTCATAAAAAATAACAATAATTCACAAATTTTTATTAGTGTAGCGAGCGTAATTGTTTTGCAACAATTTTCACCTTTTAAATTTGAGGTGTTCGATGGGTTGCCTTGTCATGGAACCTCGGTCTAAAAGGCATATCAAATGTCTCTTTGAGCTGCCGACGCCGACAGCGGTGAAATTTTTTTATGAAAGACAACTAGCAACTTTGACATAGATCGGATAGCACCTATCTAAGCGTTATTTACATTTTTTGTTTCTTCCTACGGACATCATCGTATTTTTACAGAATATTTGCAACACTCCAGTACCTACACACGATGCGCGTTTCGCCAACCATGTAGGCATCATCGGGACATGATCAAAACTAGACTGAAAGCAGTTCTAATCATCGCCTGATGATGCCAACGTAGTTGACGATACACTCGTCGAGTGTCAGTATTTAAGTACTGTGTTCAAGGAATGTCATAGTTGTTGGAAATCGAGGTACGTCACTGAACAGACTGAGAAACTTGCAAATATTTAAGATTATGTTTTAATCGTGGATCGGGTGTTTCATTGAGGAATCTCACCGCCTTATACAGTGTCATCAATAAAATTGTATGGGAAAATCTTTTCTCTTTAACATTTCTCGAAATTTTCAAAAATAACGCAAATTTTTGGAATTAAAAAAATATGACATAAAGAAAATCACATGGTTGCTTTTGTCCAAGTTACTTAAGATTCTTTCTAAGCAAAAATTACTAAAAATCAAAATTGACATAAATTGATCAATAACAATTTTTACCGTATGATAACGACTTTATTGATGACAGTGTATATCAGTCGTCTGCAGTGTGCGACAATAACAGAACCAATGTAAATACTGACAAAGGACTGAAAACAGTGATTGCTTTTTGTGATATGGAACAGTATATAATATATTTTTCTCATTTATGACATATACAAGTACATAAATTCTTGGATAATAAATTTAACAATGCACATTCCATGTTATTATAAGCATTTTCTATAAAGTTACGTTGCATAATCTATCTAGTCTTATATCGTACCAACCCCCCATAATGAATTCATTAGCTACAGAACAAACCTTCGAATATTTATTTTGTAATTATTATATGGAGTTAAAAACAATTTTATAATTTTCACATGTAACTGAATAAAAATGCCAACTTATAGAATTGTTTTTAATAATAAATAAATAAATTTTTGTATATTCCTGAACAGTAAAAGGTTCATCTCACTGGTAAAAACACCAAGCTAACAACTTAGAATAGCTTAAATGCCAGCTGCACTATTTGTATATATACTTGCTTCTCTGTTTCTTTTTATATCGGTTCCGATCGAGATATATTGACGATCTGCATAGTAGAACGTTTGCCACGCCTCGACAACGCGTTACGTAAATGGTACGTTAGTAGATAAGCTATGGGAGTTCTAGACCCGCGTATTTTCATATGTAGATTCATCATCGAGTGTATTTTCAGTAATGCAGGTCTGTATTCAGCTTTAACAGAATTGTACTTTAAGAATAAACAAGAATCAATAAGGGTACAGCAAAGGGTAAACAAATTTAAAAAGTAAGAGCAAAATATGTGAAAAGCTATGTATAGACCTTTAATATAATGCACTCAGCGGTGAACGGCAGTTTCGCTCATTAAAATGGCTGCATCAGTAAAAAAACCAGAATAACCTTCCGTAAGAAAATATATGGAATGTGGTCCTAGAAGTTCCATAGCTTATCTACTGACGTTAGCGATGCATGCCTGGATGTACCATCTGCTGATAAGGAAATTTGTTGTTCTTAGTGATTGTTTTTTCTTAAATGACACTCCTAATATGTTCAACATCTATATACAGTGTGTTCATTAATGGCGGCTAATATTTCAGGGTGTGATTCCTTAGGTAATTTTATGAAGAAAAGTTCAAATGAAGATATGTCCGTAACGGCTTAAATTTTTTGCTACAGGGTGTTTATTTTTAATTTTGGTATGTGTTAATAGGATATAAAATCACATACTTTAGTTAGAAAAGTTGTTTTACCGCTCCACCAGTGGCGCCCCTGCGAACATATCCTCTGATATTTTTCACCAAAAAAGTGGTACGCCACTGACATTTTTTTTTTTCGTCTTATTTATATTAACGTCCTGGCGGAGTTTAGCTAATGCTATTCCACCACTCAACCAGGACACGTACACATAGACATCAACACAACCATTCCCTGCGATACTGCCATCTACCGCAGCTGAGACTCGAACTCAGGATAGATAACAGCGACTAGACATGTTGTGCCACCCAACAGCGGTCCTAATTAGCCCGATCAATTCTACATGAAAACGTTGCGTTTTTCTCGTCAGACGCACAGTTCTTGAGTGAAACAATTAAATTCAAATTATTTCATTTAACAGAATTGACTAATAACTTTTGAACACATTTTAGTTATCCTGTAATAAGTGACGAACATAATTTTCAAAACAACATTTGTTGACATAAAGTAAGTTGTTGGTGTTCAAAACCAAATCATCGTATTATTTTTTCGATTTATTTTTCCGCCGTTTTAATTGGGATATCTCAGAAAATATGATGAATTATACGAATGCGGAAATGGCGACAATGCATTGCGTACATGGTCGCGGAGGACCTCGGCAATGACCAGCAAGATCACCTGATCTAAATAGTATGGATTTCCAACAATTAGTCCCTTCAAATTAGTCAAAAAATCGCTGTTTTACGAAAAACTTCCCACAGCTATAAGACCTGTAAAAAGTGAAGCATTTGGGTTGTCTAAAAAATGGTGGTTTTTGAAAGATATATATATATATATATGAATTTTAGCGCTTTTTCACCTTTTTCTCTATTGAGGAAAAACTATGCATTTAGGTGAAAAATGTCAGGAGAGCAAAGTTGTAGAGCATAAAATTTCCCACAAATTTTGTCTTTACGTTTTGTCCAAATTCCGCATAGTTTCGAAGGTGGCGCGAAAAAAAGAGGGCGCGAAAAAAACATATAAAGAGGCTTGCGCCTTTTTTAGATTTTCAGCCAAAATTATGCATTTTGGTGAAAAATTTCAGGAAAGTAAAGTTGTACTTAGTGCATAACATTTCCTAATAATTTTGTCTCTACGTTCTTGTTCGAATTCCGCATAGTTTCGCCATTAGACTTTGCGAACGTCTATTTATATATACAGTGAGCACGTAAAGGTTGGAATAAATTCATTAAAATAGTTGCAAAATAAGTGACAAAAATTCGTTCAGACCCGTCGATTTTTAAAAACATTTCTCAATCTGTTTATTAAAAAAAAAGTGCTGCAAATATTTTTTTAAAGTTATGACGTCATCGCCATTTTTTTTTACGTCGCAACCCCCATTTTTTAAAATGTCATTTGAAAGAGCACATTTTTCTGCATACAGTACGTTAAATTCTAGAGAGTATTGCTTGACGAAATTATCGAGAAAAATATCTTAACTACTTATAACAATGTAATAAAACAAAAATACAAGAATTTAAGAATACAGCAAAAAATAATTAGATTAAATGTTCAAAGTGCGCACCATTTGCTTCTTGACAATGTCCAAGTCGAAACTAAAATTCTCGCAAAACGTTAATAATTATTTCGGGTCCAATTCTTCCAATTTCATAATTCTGTCTTTTAAGTCCTCAATATTGTTCGGTCTATTAAAATAAACTTTAAGGTAACCCCATAAAAAATAATCCAATGGGGTTAGGTCCAGAGATCTAGCTGGTCATTCTATTGATCCGCGTCTACCAATCCATCTGCGTGGGAAAATTTCGTTTAAATAATTACGCACTATTACCGAATGATGTGGCGGTGCGCCATCCTGTTGAAACCATATGGAATTTTCCGGTACATTAGGGTTTTCATCATTTGGATACAGTGCGACAAGTTCTGGAATTATGTTTTGTTGGAGCAGCTCCAAATATTTTTCGCCATCTAATTAACCTTGAATAAAAAATGGACCCAATATTGTAGTCCCAACAATTCCAACCCACATGTTAACTTTCTGTGGAAACTGAGTATGGGCCTCCACCATCCAGTGTGAATTTTCACGTGACCAATATCGACAATTTTGTCTATTCACAGTGCCATTTAAACAGTAGCTGGCCTCGTCAGAGAAAGTACTCGACTTAAGAAATGTGGATTGATATTACATCGTTCCATCATGGTTTCGCAAAAATCTACTCTGCTTTCGAAATCATCTTCGTTAAGCTCTTGAACTAAATTCACTTTATATTGGTGCCATTTATTCTTCTTCAAATATTTTAAAACAGTCGACTGACTAATTGACTGTTCTGCTGCGACTTCGCGACTTGGTTTGTGAGGATTCTCCTCTATTGTCAGTAAAACATGTAACTGTTTATTTTCAGAAATTGTAGGATAAACTTTCGTGAAATTATCTCTTACATGACCACAATCTTGGAACTTCTTTTCTATTTTGCTAACAGTTGATTGTGTAATAGGTCGATTGGGGTATTTACCATTAAATAATTCACAAACCATAGTTTGACTTGACTCCATAGCCAATCATTATCAAAATTTCAATTCGTTCTGTCTCACTTAAACGTTGCATTATCAGCACTTTCAATACGATATCACAAGTAAATACTAATGAATGGGCCCACCCCTTTTGGCGTGGTGAGGCTAATATAATTTAGTGAACTGTACTTAGGTATAATAAAAAACAAAAATGTGTCGGAAACTTACACAGTAGGTTTGATGGATTCTCCGTCGTCGATGTCGGCTCAGGCAATAGGAGGGACAAAGGGGGGCCAAAAGAAAAAGGAACAAATCTCCGACACACAGAATTAACGTAACAATTATTAAATTAATTTAAGAAAGGACAATTATAATTCACTTATCGCTGATAAATAACTATAGCGTTCTGCGGCGTAAGTAACTACTGTCTCTATGCGGGTCGCGCTCGACCCACACGGCGTTAAAAAACTAGCTTAAAAAAACTTCTTAGTATTACCATAAAGAATTCAAAACATATATTTTTCTACGTATAATACTACAGGGCGTGTAACCAACTAATGTGTTAGAGCCAGGTCCGCGTCGCTAAGTGAATGAAAAAAAGCGTAAACACAAAAAAGTGTAAGTTATAAAAAAGGTTCGACGATAGGTAATGAATGTGTTCTATTAATGTTTAATGTTTTTTCTCGATAATTTCGTCATGCAATACTCCCTAGAATTTAACGTACTGTATGCAGAAAAATGTGCTCTTTCAAATGATATTTTAAAAAATGGGGGTTGCCATTGAAAAAAAAATGGCGATGATGTCATAACTTTAAAAAAAATATTTGCAGCACTTTTTTTTAAATAAACAAATTGAGAAATGTATTTAAAAATCGACGGGTCTGAGCGAATTTTTGTCACTTGTTTTGTAACTATTTTAATGAATTTATTCCAACCGTGCTCACTATATATTTTTTTTTCGCGCCCTCTAGTGGCGAAACTATGTGAAATTCGAAAAAACTTTAAAGCAGGTAGAGACAAAATTTGTAGGAAATTTTATGCTTTACAACTTTGCTCTCCTGATATTTTTCACCAAAATGCATAGTCTTTCCTCAAAATAGAAAAAAAGGCGAAAAAGCGCTGTAACCACCCTCTTTTAGAACTGCGGGGGGTGAAAATCATGTTTGGACAACCCACATGCTTCACTTTTTACAAGTCTCATAGCTATGGGAAAATTTGTTCAATTTTTCCTAATTTAAAGGGACTAAATTTTTATAAAACATCATTTTATCAGTGTTAATAATAATTAGTTTAAATTTAAATATAATTGTTTTAATCAAGAACTGTGCGTCTGACGAGAAAAACGCAATAGGTCGTTTTCATGTAGAACTGACCAGGCTAGTCAGAAAAAATATCCACATGGAAAAATGTCAGTGCATAATTTTGGCTGGAAATTTAAAAAAGGCGCGAAAGTCTCGTTATGTTTTTTTTCGCGCCCTCTAGCGGCGAAAATATGCGGAATTCGGGAAAACGTAAAGACATTTTATGCTCTACAACTTTGCTGTCCGGACACTTTTCTGTTAAAAAATATCAGAGGACATGTTTACAGGGACGCCACTGGTATAGCTACAAAATAACTGTTCTAAACTAAAATGTGTAGTTTTATATTCTGTTAAAATTGAGAATAATATCTAAAGTACTTTCTATGATATTAACGATCAAGAAAAATTTACAACACTCTGTAGCAAAAAAATTAAGTCGTTGGGGACATACGATCATATGAACTTTTCTTCATAAAATGACTTACGGAATGACACACTTGAATATTATCACGTCATTAAGGAACACCTTGTATATAGAGGACGTCATTCTCTCCGCGGTTGCAAAAAAACAAAAAAATGTTTTCCCAAAAATTTTGTTTACACCACATTTGCAGGCTTGTTTTTTAACATTTCTATATAATTCTGTTCATATATTCATATAATATAATATAATATATATTCATATAATCATATTCAATGAAACTTTTTTATAACGTTTGTTATACTGCATTATTTGAAATCAAGAACATTTCGGTGGCCGTATAAAATTTTTTGAACCCTAATTTTGAAAAGTCGATTTTTAAAAAAAAGTTATATAATTTAGAAATTCCATGTATTAAGTTTCGCAAATGCCGACCATTGTTGGAGTAATTTTTTGGGCCTGCACCTATTAATTTTAAAAGGGTACCTCTTCTCACTTTCTTGTTAGAAATATTGCCCCCTACAAATTCAATTATATGCATTTTTATTCTCTTCAGATGGCGATTGCGTTTAAGCAACGTAACTTTAATATCTCCTCGTAATGTAGATGCATGTAATGCATCCTAGTACGGGCTTACGCAACGGAGGTACTATACAGATCGTCGATGGATTTAGCTGCACAAAATGAAATAATTTAAATAATCTTAAGTAATTTAAACTACTTTGTACATTTTTGTATATAATTAAATTTTCTGTGAAAGAAATGCATGTATCTAGGTAACTCTATTTCTGAATGTTTTTTTTTTTCGTCAATTAACTGTTACTAAAAAAGAAAAATAATAGAGTAAGGTTAAACATATTTTAAGAGAGATTATTTTAATCTCTACTGTAGGAAAATTTCTTCCATCTAGGTGTGAAAAGCTTTTAAATATTACTAAGAAATTTTGAATGTTCATTTACAGGCGAAAAAAAATCGAGGGGAACTTTACACACATTGTTGTCCTCAAAAAAATCAAAAACAGTTAAAAACCTCAACACAGGACCAAATTCAAATGAAATATAATTTTTTATAACAAATGCTTACAAGATACCCGAGAAATATTTGTTTTTCTGGCAGCAGTGGGGTGAAAAATTCCCGTGACCGATAAAACTCAAATTATATAATTTTTGTATTAAACATTGTAAAAAGGATTTTTTAACGTTTTATTTTGATACGCACTAGGCCTTTATAGGTTTAAAAGTCATTTTAAGAATTAAACAAAAATTAATCATTTTTAAAGCATCGCCGGCACACTGCCTCGCCCCTACTAGGCCAAGAAGCGACCATAAAATCACTTTGTTTATTTCTGACTCGATTAAACTTTTATCAAAAGTAGTGTTTATCGAGATAATGTGGAAGCGCTAGGGTTGCCTTGAGAGCAACCAATTAAAGCCAAATTTTAGAGTTCGAAGATGCAATAATAGAACATACCCTGCAGAGTAGTGTATGTTAAAAGTGGGTTGCCAAGCATTATCATCAATTTAAGGTTCGGCAACCTACTTCTGACAGTTAAGGGAAGTAATAAGCTGTAATTTGGCGTCGGTTTAATGGTTTCGAGTGTGAGCTAAGTGTCTAAAAAAATTATAATTAATGGGTTGCCAATATATTTAATCAAAATTTCGTTAGGCAACCCTATGTATTTAAACACACTCTTTGAACTCTAAAATTTGGCGTTAATTAGATGTCATATCTGAGCTAATTAAGTATGTGAATCCCCCCTGGTGTTTCTTAAGGCAATTCCAGCGCTTCCACATTATCACGATATTTCACTAGTTTTATGGTGTCAGAAATGAGCATAGTGACTTTACAGTCGCCTTTCCGCCTATGAGTTATTCAATTAGCCACAGGTGTTAAGAGTTTAGAAAAGGAGAAACAGTTTTAAAAATGGTTAATACTTGATTGAAAAAATACAGGGCGCTACCGGTTTGTCTTTTAGTGAGCAACTATTTTCCAAATCTGAGTAAATCGTAGACCAGTCTGGGTAGACCCTGTATACTGTGGAGAAAATATGTACATTTTTGTATAGAGCGTGAATTAGATGTTTGTGCCATTAACTGTGCAATTCAAGAATGATTTTTTTACTAAAATTTGACTAAGGTGCGAAAAATGTTAGGCAAGTGGCAAATTTGTTCAAATTTACTCAACAAAAATTTACCATTCTGTCTAAAAGATATGATGCGGAAATAAGCAGTGCCGGGTAAACTTATATTTTTTAAATGTGGAAGAACTCGTCGGCATAGCCTACGGGACATTTGAACTACTCAAATTATTTTATTTTTTACTTACCATTTTTGAAATTTACTGTATAAATATGTACAGTTCAGTGCGTTTCACGTGTACGTAAATGCTACAACTACGAACGTATCTTCGCTACATTAGTTCTTTCAAACACCAGCACACCAGAATACTTACTAGAAGCGCGTTTCATCACCTATGTTGTCATTATCTGGAAATGATTGAAAACTTTTCTCATTGATATGATCTCCAGATGATGTTAACATGATTGGCAAAACGCTCGTTGAGTGTAGTGTTCAAGTATTTTAGTCTTTATAGAAGTTACTTTAGAGGATGTGGCACTCCAAGAAGGTTCCAGTCCAGCTCAAAAAATATCTCCATTTATCATAATCAGTATGTACGGATAAAAGGTCGTTATGCTTCTATAAACCTTTAATTAAGTGATTTTATCACAAACTTAATATACAAGGTGTCCCGAATTGCACAGACCAAACTTCGTCAAAAGATAGAACTTTACAAAATAAGAAAAAAAGTTCCTAGAAACATGAGTAGGAGGGAAGTGTTTAGTTGCCGAGATGCGGGTTGCTCAAGTTGAAATTCTGAAAACGGTTATTTATGAATATCTTCAAACCATTTTCAACAAATGTCGATTTACACAGTTGTTTAATTTTTAAATTTTTATGTTTTGGAACCTAGACCGTATGTTAAAGCCTCTTTTACAATTTATGCAAGGCGGACTCAGTCGCGTTAATAAGAACGTTGTTACTTTATATTTGCGTATTTCTTGTGCAGAAATGATGCAATCGTACCTTGTTATTATACACAATACAACACTTAGGACGCCAAAACTATTCATATCTCAGCGAACGCTTTGATATACGTATTTCTTTTGTTGAATTGCAACGCGCGAGTGAAGGTTGCGCTTGCCACAGTTTCACAACACAGACGATTGCTTGTAGGTACGCATCAAATTTGGATAGCGTCAGTCAGCGGTAGAGATGGAAAAAGAAATAACCCATCCCCAGTCAACAGCATGTTGTAAATGGAGTGATTATTTGCGAAAGCTTCAATTATATTTATCAAAGTGAGAACATCCTTACAAACGCGTCAGAGTACTCCCCCTCGTAAATTATAAAATAATGCTACGACAAACTTACCATGTTTTTATGGCAAAATGACACTATGCAGTGTAAGTCAAATTTGATGCTCGCCATTGGGATCTCGGAAACCGTAAGAGATGGAGACTCGGTTAAATGGGGGCAAAGTTATGCAATATAGTACTGAATAATATGACATAAAGACATTCGAAATACTCCTGTTGGTATTTGAGATATTGGAATAAAATGTAAATTTTGAATCTTCAATTTTCCCAAATATTTCGCTTATTATTGCACTTATGAAAAATCCAAGAACACTTTCTTAGAGCACTTTACGATGCTCTACACGCCTATAGTATCAGTTTTTTTGGTCGCCTTATGACCATCATCGAGTTCAAAATTTTAAATACGGATCTGAAGTTTTTACATCATTTTACCATTACTTAATTAATAACCAGTCGCCTGAATGCGGTCCTGTAAGATATGCCATCTACGCATGTGTGTTATTCCATGGTCGAGTTCTACACCGCGAGTTGTGGGCTGCCTTATTCTCAGTGTTTAACGTGAATTTTTTAATGACCGAGAATCTGGTTTCAGTAGGATGGGACTCCAGCCCATAACTCAAAAGTTGTAGTTGAATTTCTGGATCAACAATTTCCCGGCCAGTGGATTGCCAATCGAGGTGCAGTGAGGTGGCCTGCCAGGTCACCTGACTTAACACCATGTGATTTTTTTGTGAAATACTTTAAAAAACAAAGTGTACAAGGAACCCATCAATAATATTGAAGAATTGAGGCAACTAATTTCAAATTCGTTTGCCTCATTGCGTAGAAGAGACGTTGAGTGTACAGTATATAACATCAACAATAGAATAAACATATGCCTTTATGGAGATGGAAATTTAATTGAATATTTTCTGTAACTTGTTACGCTTCATCTTCTTCTAAGTTACGTTTTAAAAAAATTTGTCATTGTAAAAAAATCAATAATTAATCTCAGGTAAATCAACAACTTACTTACTAATATGCAATGTACCATGAAATCTAATTTAAAAAACAAAACTTACAGGACCGCATTCAGGCGACTGGTTAATTGATTAATGGTTTTAGTGCAATATAATGTTGGAAAATATTTAAGTGCGACATACCGTTGATTTCGTATTATTAAAAGCTATCCGAAAATGATGTAAAAACTCCAGGTCCGTATTTATAATTTTGAAGTTGATGATGGTCCTAAGGCGTCGTAACGTCGCCAAAAAAACTGATATAGGCGTGTAGAGCATCATAAAGTACTATTATGAAGTATTCTTGGATTTTTTATAGTGGAATAACCAAAATATGTCGAAAAATTCAAAATTTCTATTTTTTTCCAATATCTCAAAAACCAACTTTGCCCCCATTTAACCGACTCTCCATCTGTTACGGTTTCCGAGGTCCCAATGGTGAGCATTCAGTTTGGCTCACCCTGTATACGAAAATCATTCAGGAGCGAGTAAAACTGGCGGGGACTAGATATAATTTTTCCCCAAATTTGTGTGTCATTTTTGTATTAATTTATGAGCAGAACTTAAAAATTTTACGTTTTTTTCCGGTCAAGTCGGAAGTGATCATTAAAATTTACATATTTTTACTTCCCTCTAACAGTCGGTTAAGAAAATACAAAAATTCGCCATTTTCAAGATTTTTCTGGCGTATTTTTTTTCGTGAATACTCAATTGTTAGTTTCGTAGCGGCATCTATTCCTCCGAAAAAACTACGCACAATGGCATTTGAAACATATATACAGGGTGTTTCTTAATGACGTGCTAATGTTTGAGGGTGTGATTCCTTAGGTCATGTTATGAAGAAAAGTTCATATGAAAAAATGTCCACAACGGCTTAAATTTTTTGCTGCAGGGTGTTGAATATTTTTTTATCATTATTTTTTAATACCTCAGAAAATACATTGTATATTTTCAATTTTGGTTTGTGTTAATAGGATATAAAATCACATATTTTAGTTAGAAAAGTTATTTTATAGCTTCATCAGTGAAGTTAGCAAAAAAATTAGCAAAAAATTTAAGCCGTTGCAGACATATGCTCATATGAACTTTTCCTGATAAAATTATTTGAGATGATTTTTCTACATTTAAAAATATAGTATACTACTACACTGATTATTTCTGCGCCTCGTATGGTGTGTGTCTTGCCAATATACAATATTTGAGATGAACAATCAATAGATTTTGATGTTTAGAACAGCAATATGTAGTTGTTATTTATGTCATTCTAGTTTTCATTATACAGGGCGGTTGTTAACAGACTTTCACAAAACGCTAGACCTCTCCGGAATGTCCCGCTCTGTGTAACTATTGTGTTTACTGATATTTAAATATCTATTTTTATTAGTTTTTTACGATTCGTGAATGTATATCTAGGCCAAATTACTTAAAATTCTATCAAATATCTCTAAACACAATTTTAATTGTAGGATTTTTAAAAAAATGATAATTTCGTAACTTTTTAGTACGTTTTTTTAATAGGGAAAATATATGACAAATAATCAGTATTTTGAGTAACTTATAATATGGTAGGTATGGAATTTTTCTGCACAGGTTTTCAAATTTATCTTTTCAGAACTTAAGTCCCAATTAATCCCCGAAAGGAGTAATTGGGAAAAAATATAAAATTTCAAATTAAAATATTCCATGTACACGTGTTTCGAAGTTATTATTCCTCATCAGTATAGCTTAACTTTGAAACACGTGTCCGTGGCTGCATTCCTGTTCCTTATTGGGGTATATGGCAAACATTCTTGTTTTTCATTTTTATTTGACCCTGTAACCTTTTCCATTCTAAAATGTTTAAATGAAAATCACGAATTATTCATAATATTTTACCTAATCACGTAGATTTTGTACAGGATTAGCCAGATCGATGGACGTTGATGTTTCGTATATAAAAGCAAAAGAAGGTAGGTAGAACATTCCTCGTAGAAAGCTGCATAGAACTATTTGCGAACTCTTTCGCCCTAAACATGCAAAAAATTGCTACAAAAGAATCAAAATTTAATGTCACGAAATGGAAACGAGATAGCTAAAATCTGATTGCGTCATCAGATTGAACTTAAATAGACAATCTAGCAGAGGTTGGAACATTGACTATTAGTAGATTTCACCAACACACTTGAATACTACACTCGACGTGCGTTTTGTCAACTATGTTTTCATCATCAGGAGACGATTAAAACAAAATAAATCTAATAGTGTATCCTACATTTGTAATAAACAAGAGTGATAGTGCAATAAAAGACTTTTTTTGGGATGGGTTGAATGCCTCTTATTCAACATCAAATTACAAGCCTTTGCAACTGATTTCGGAAATTCCCGACCTTCTGTTTAATTCAGTTTTATCTTTTAGGTTGCCTAAAAGGGTACAAAATATATTTCCTAATGATTGGACAACTATGATACCTATTCTTGACAACATCAACATTTTACCTGGTTGCAATTGTATCTTGTCAATAGAATCGTTGGTATTAATTATATTGCAAAAGTACACAGGGTGTTCAGAAACTCTCCTGCCAAACGAAAACCTCAATTTTTGAAGATGTTTTTGATCGATTCAATGCATCATCTTATTCAAAATTGCTTCCTAAGAAAGCTACAGCCTTTGATGGCACTTTGTCATCGAATTTTTTCAGGTATTCTCAAAACGTTTCTTTTTAAAAAGATAAAACTTGGTTAATGAACATTTCGATTCATATACCTAAATAATAAATTATTTACCGCTTTTTTAAAACCTATTCTTGTCCATTTCTGTACCTTGTTTTCTAAACTCCAATTTTAAAACCCGAGGTCAAAATGTGAACCAGTCAATGGAAAAAAGTTATGATTAAAAAATGAGGCGCTTATGATCGAAATTAAAAAAATATTTTTACAGTAAACGACGAAGCATTTTTAAGTTAATAGATATACCAAGCTGTATCTTCTTAAATAAAAGCGTTTCGAAGATATTTGATGGAAAGCTGCCACCTTTAGAAGGCTGTAGCTCGACAAAAAGACAAGAGTGCACCGTATATGGTCAACAAAATGGTCATCGAGTATAGTATTCAGGTCTTTTGGAGTCTGCGAAATCTCTTCATTGTCAGTTACACCACCCCCCTCCTCTACGAATAAAAATTGACTAAATTTTATTTATATTATAACTGAAACACTAATCTGCATTCATCATTGTAGCTACTCTTCCTCATGAGTGTTTCTTCTTTGTCTTGCGTGGCAAATACCTTTATCAACATATTGTGCACTAAACATCCCTTGCTGCCACTAAGCTGTAATTCCTTCAACTTTTAAGGCTTTAGCACCATTTTCCCTATGTATATACCGGCTTTTAGCACTAACGATCCTAACCCACATACCATTTGCTTTGCTTAGAGCTCTAACGTGTGGCTATGAAAAAAATTAATGTGATATTACTGTGAATATTTTCTCTGTACTTTGAAAACCTGTGCGCAATTTTTTTATTACATTTATAGCACCTTTAATGGAAATATATAGGACCTATAACTGCAGAATTCGATTCAATATTTATTTTAAAGTTTTTTTTTATTCTGTCTGAAATAGGTCCGACTCAATAGTATAGTCAAAACAAGAATAATGCTGCACATTTTGTCATCTTTTTCGTGTATAAAATTTGACATTATTTTTGTTTGAGCAGGCGAAAACATTGTCTTAGTTTCTTTTGGGCAGGTATGATCGTGCCCAAGCATTAATCCAAAAGTACAGCATCTAAAGTAGACATTCTAAACGCTAATATATGAAAACCGACAGATTATAGACTTTATTTAACTCGTTTGTAATCAGGTATTATTTAAGTACCTAATTGTGTATGTATAGTGATTATTTAAATAATAAAAAAGAAGTATAGATATTTATTAAGTACCTCTTTTATGTTAGTCTTTAAGTTATAGATGTCAATGTTGTACATAATCGCATTAAAGTCATATTTATAGACTTATAATAATTGTTTCATTGGTGACCTTCCTCTAGACGGATGGATGGACGGACGCTGCTTCTAGTTCAACTATTAAGGTAGGACACTGAAGTTGTTTCTACAAGTACCAAACTGTTTTATTTATAGTCACCTCCTGATGATTGCTACTTAGCTGGCGAAAAGCGCCTTTAAAGTGTTCTGTTTCGGTCTTTTTAAAAGCTACTTCAGTTTCAGTACTCACTTCAAAAATCACGGTTATACAATCGAATTTCAAAATCTTGCATTATAGGCAGGTCGTCCTATTTATAATTTATTTAAACAATTAGATTTTACGATAAATTTGCAATATGTCCACCTTAATTTAGTTTTACAATTGTCCAAAGAATAAAAATTAATGATTATTTTTCAAATCACACCCATTTTGCCCTCGTGGGATCATTTTGGGGCCCAAAACCAGAGAAATAAAAAAAAATGATTGCTGTATTTGGCGGGTTAACATCTTGCATTCGTAAAGTATGTGTCCTGCAGTATCATTTATAATTTTCAGCTTTGCCCATATTCTTAAGATGATATCTCAAGGAGCGACGGCCTATCAGAATGCCTGTCATCAGCCTTAAATCAAACTTTTGGAGTTCTAGAAGTGATCTGGTAATCTTTGTCGAATAAGTTATGAACTTTTTCGCTTGCCTTTGGCCTGAAGTGTAATAAATTGTTTAAATAATTTGCAAGTGCCATTAGCAAACTCTTAATCAACAATATTAAAAAGGCAACTTGTGAAATTAAAAAAAGATGACACCGTTACTTTATGACAAAATGTAGCTGTTTAAACAAATTATAATTGTTCAAGGAATTTGAAAAACAATATATCAAGCTGAAATGTGACTAATTAAAAAAAATTTATATAATAGCAAATAAGTAATAATAAATGTCAAGAATACGCGATACTCTACTTTGCCCGCATGGTCATTTTGAAGTTCAATACTTCTTATGAGGTATAGTTTGAAAAAGAATTACTAATTCGGACACTTGTGTAATTAAAAACAAATTAAAATGTTACAAATTTATGGCAAAATGTTTAAATAAATTATTATTTACTAAACAATTTAATTAACATTAAAATAATAATAATAATAATAATATATGATGTAACTTTTTAATAATTTGTGCAAAGAAAATCTCAAATAAACTTTTGCCCTTATAGGCTCATTTTGGGGCCCTATAAAAGAGTCTTATGAGGCTTTAATTAAAAAAGGAATGATTAATTCGTGTTCTCTGGGCAATTCTGAAGAAGAGATTTATTACACAACATATTGACGATTCTATCGCAAATTTAAGAAAACATGTATTTTACCCATAAGACATACATAGGAAAATTCACCCCTTTTGAGGCACGGGAAGGAGTTGAGCTAACCACTAAATTTTTGCTCGAATTTAAAATTTCCACGTTTCATGACATTCTAAACTTATTTCATAAAAAAAAAAAATCAAAAGCAAAAATGTTTTGAACATTTTTTTACTACTACATATACCAAGAATAGATTGTGCAATTTTTTTTTTTTGCTCAAATTTAGAATTTTCACGTTTCATGACATTCCAAACCTATTTCAGAAAAAAAAATCGGTAAAGGTATTTACACAGAACTTCCCTCTTTATTTGTGCATGGCGGTCACTCTAAAAAATTAATAATTACATTATAGTGGTAAAAAAATTTTCAAAAATGTTGGTGAAAAAAATTTTCAAAATTAACTTTTCTGCAAAAGGTTTAGAATGTCGAGAAACGTGAAAATTTTAAATTTGAACAAAATAAAATATTTCCATCTATTTTAGTGATAATTTTTTTTTCCAAAAAGGTAAAAGAAAAAAATTTCATTATTTATTCACATTAGACCAAATTTGTCTGCTCTCCGTCAAGTAGTTTTTTAATTAATGCACCAACAGACAGACAGAGTGACGGAATTGAAAAACCTATATTTTCGCAATCTGCGTGATCTGAAACGTCAAAATCCGAGAAAATCTCGGAGGGTGATTTTTTTTCAAATACTTCCCTTCGATAATGCGAGGGAAGTAAAGATTTTTCAAAAATGTTGGTAAAAAAAAAACATATTTTTTTTATTAATTAGTTTAGAATGCGTGGAAATTTTAAATTTGAACAAAGTAAAACAAAATTTCATCTATTTTAGTGGTAAAAAATTTTTCAAAATTGTTGGTGAAAGAAAATTTCAAATTATTTTTTTCTGAAATATGTTTAGCGTGTCATGAAACGTGGAAATTTTTAATTTGGGCAAAGACATTTTTTTTCATTATTTATTCCCTTTAGTCGGTCGACCCTGTATATTTTTCAGTGAAAGTTTAATCAAATCTTCGCTGACAGTATCGTCAACTACCTACCAAAGTTGACTGCTCTCCGTCAAGTAGTTTGTTAGATAATGCACCAACAGACAGACTGACGAAATTGAAAAACCTATATTTTCGTTTAAAAATGAATGATTATTTGTTTGCTTATAATTGTATTGAAACATTCTTTATAGGATTTTGCAAACAGCAGAAAAAATAACTATCTATAACTAAAAGAAAAACTTTGTGTAGAAATTTTAATGAAATCTTTGCATTCTTTTGATAACCTGAATTCTGGTTATGCTAGCAAATTGAAATCCTAAAATGAATTTGTCTAATTTCTTATTTGACAATTCTCATTCTAACACTAGCATCCACACAGTCCCCTACGGCCATGCAGATTAAACTAGTATCCACATAACCCATCTTTATGAATGGCTTTATGTCTTTCTGATGAGCTCCAGAATAAGGGCGAAAAACGTTTCAAAGGCTAAGCATTTCCAGGAAACAGAATGATAGATTTCATGAAAATGTAATCCATTGGAATGAACAATTTTTTAAGACAAGGTAGATAAATAAATTCATTTTAGGTCTTTGTTCTCATTTTTAAGTGAATCTTCATAATCGTAGGGGGTTATGTGGATACTAGTTTAATCTGCATGGCCGTAGGGGACTGTGTGGATGCTAGTGTTAGAATGAGAATTGTCAAATAAGAAATTAGACAAATTCATTTTAGGATTTCAATTTGCTAGCATAACCAGAATTCAGGTTATCGAAAGAATGCAAAGATTTCATTAATATTTCTACACAAAGTTTTTCTTTTAGTTATAGATAGTTATTACTTCCACATCCACGTAGTGGATTGGAAGTATAGTAATCGCAAAAAAATTTTCAAACATTTTTATTTGTGAAATAGGTTTAGAATGTCATGAAACGTCGAGATTTTAAATTTGAGCGAAAAAAAATATTCTGTCGGTCTGTCTGTCGGTCTGTCTGTCTGTAACTTTTTTTTGTCCGCACGCTTTCTCCGGAACGGTTTAAGATATTTTTTCTGCTGTTTGCAAAATCCTATAAAGAATGTTTCAATACTATATTTTCGTAATCTACGTCATCTGAAACGTCAAAATTCGAAAAAATCTCGGAGGATGATTTTTTCTCGAATGCAATACTTCCCTTCGGTATGCGAGGGAAGTAAAAATTTCAAAACTTTTTGAAAATTTTTTTACAAGTAGAAAAATGGGAATTTTTTTTTGCTCAAACTTAAATTTTCCACGTGTCATGACATTCTAAACCTATTTCATAAAAAAAAAATTGTTTTTTAGTGAAAATCCCATGGCGATTGTATCATGTGGGTAGGACCTATGAATTTTTTCGTTTTCTGGTGCTGGTATTTTAATTATTACAAGATGTTGGAGGGTTGTAGGACAATTTCCTAAATTCTTCCAAATACGCTACAGAATAATACATAATCCGTAAAAAATTCATACAATATAAAATCTGAGTAATAACAGAGTTGTATAAAAAATTCTCAAAGTTTAATTTGAGCCCTATAGGATTTACTTTGATCTTTCCCTTGGCCCACTATCTACTATGCAAAAACAGGCGAATTTTAGACCTTTTTTGTGGTCATTCTTTGTAAAGGTATTTACGCAAGCCTTCCATATTTGGTACCTTTTATTTAATATTGAATGTTTGCTATCGGATGACCACTCTGTATATTTTTTTGACCAAAAGTTATCAGGTTTTCTTTGTAATAATACCTTCCGATTACTATTCTTATGTGGGGTTTCGTATTTAATAATTTTTTAGAGTGACCGCCTTGTATAAATAAAGAGGGAAGTTCTGTGTAAATACCTTTACCGATTTTTTTTATTATCTTTCATTTGCCGACAATTGCATTTCGATGCAACGTTCCCGAGCCAAGATATTTCATTTGTTTATTCAACAATTTTTTGAAAACATTGGCGGTGGGTAAAAAAACAAAAGAGCGCCAAGACCACATAGAAATGGTAGTTTCTATCAATATTTATCGATTGACTGGGGTGGAGAGTGCAAAAAATGCAATGGAAAGTCGCAAATCCTTAATAAATGAATTAGATTATTTGTTTAAACAATTGCAAAATAAGCGAGATATCGACACACAAAAAAACTGTAAATTCCATGAACAAAATGAAACATTTTGACCACAGTAAAATACCTGTATGACCTTTTATTGAACAGAAAAAAAATTGTTAGTTTGGGACTTAATTTGTTTATAACAATTGAACGGTCAAAGATAATAGGTCTCAAACGACGCGTATTGATAAAATCTTCATTTTTTATATCTTGGCTTTCTTTTTTCGGCGCACCGTTCTCGTTAAAAAGCCAAAAAACATCAACAAATAAGAATTTTCGCTAAAAACCATTGTTTAACAATAAAGCCTGTGTTTTGTAATTTTTTTAATGTCACCATCGTGTTCAGCGCAATTTTTCCTATAAAAATAGTCAATAAAATTGTTGTTTCAAATTTGGGACCATAAAAAAGTTACCACGACCGGAGTATTACATTCACCTTAAGAATAAAAATTTTCTCCAACATACCCCTAAGAAATTGCAAGGGTTAAGGTCTGGGAACCGAGGTGGCCAGTTTTGAGCCACTTTTTACCTCATAGAGATTATAATTTTGGCATATCTAGTAAATAAAAAAAGGACATTAAAATAAAAAACATATATATCCTTAAATACAATAAATAATCTAAAAATAAATACTACAAATTAAAAACTGGGACAGAAGTATCACTAATAATAAATAACTAAAAGGCACACTGCAAATCATTTCCCCCATTTTCCCAATTAGGTACCTACTAAAGTCCGCCACGCTTAAATTAACTATGAAGCACTTGGCAGCAACAAATAAGTACCTATAGTGTATTCAGTTTAAGAATGATGTACTTCTGAGACAGGTTTACATAGCCACACGCGCTACAATTAAAATTCAAGTCGACTATACGTCGAGAATATGGGAAATAACCTATCTAAAACCCGCGCTTCATTCTTAAACTGAATGACCTGTAGTGCACTAAATTATTTGTTGAATTTCATATAAATGGCCACAGAAGTCAAATAAGCAATGTTGCCGCAACAGTTTCATCATAATCACTTCAAGACATCGACATTTATGAGATCAGCTATTACGAATTTGCTGGTGGAGGCTGCAGCATTGACTTTGCTGCAGAAGCTAGAGTTCTCGACACGACTGCAGCTATGTGGGCACTTCTTTTCCACATGTACTCCCTCGTCTTGTCGTGGTCCTCGGCACTATCTACCCTCACCTAAAAAAAGTTTATCGATAAAATTTGTTAATAAAATAAAATAATTTTCATCATGTGCAGAGTCCAGAATATAGTGTAAAATATATGTTGGCAATTCTTGACCTTTCTTGAAAAAATGCTTGTTAAGGAAGCTATAGTTCTCTAAATGCAGATCTTTGAGAATGGTTTTTATTTTTAATCTATTTGAAAAAAATTTAAAAAGAGGACCTCAATGAGCTCATTTAGAGGTTTTTTAAATTACATTTTCTGAAAAATCTTTTTATTTTAGAGCGATATGCGGAAGAAAATAATTTTCTAAAGTCTCTATAAGCCTTACTCATCACTCATCACTAATCAAGAACATCAACATGTGGCGCTGTGTGACGTGAAAGGCTCTAATCGCGTCGATGAGAGACGAAGCCGCTTGCCTAGATGCCTAACAGTCTGTATATAAATGCAGTAGTATTAGTATAAAGTGCTGTTTGTATCATGAATACTGCAAATACCGAAGTAACACGTTCTGTTTTTAACTATTATAATACTAGCTACCTATAAGATAATTTTCAACAATATTTGGTAAGATCGGTTTTAGGAAATTGATTGAGGAAGCCGTTACTCTGTGGTAATCCATGACAATAACGAAATTGAGTAAAAAACTACTATGTTTTTTACCACTATATTTGCACAAAAACGTGACTGCAGTTTCGACCTGTTTTAGGTCATTTTCAAACAATGATTCAATTAAGAATGAAATACAAAAGATTTGGTCCCTATTTAAATATGTTTCTGGATTTAAACAGATTAGAGAATTATGAAATTATACAGGTATTTTATGATATCCTAACTATCTAAGGGTGGGGTTTCTCAGAAATTTTTATTACATCTTGGTAGCAGTAAAGAGAGGTGAGTACATAACATCTAATTGATCATTTAACAAAATTAAATCATCTTTATTATTGTATTTGTATATTTCCAATGCTTCTAACAAATTAAGTTTAAAACCTTTGCTGGCATAGTGTAGGATTTCCATATTATTAATATCAGGGAAGTTATGTCCACTCTCTAATATGTGATTAGAAAAAGCAGAATCTGTTTTTTGTAGTCTGAAGGATCTATCATGATCGAGGTATCTTGTTCTAAAATTACGTCCAGTCTGACCTATATATACGCTATTGCACTCCGAGCAATTTAACCTATAGACTCCAGATTTTTCGTATTTAGGTATTTGTTTTATCCTTGGCGTTGTAAATTAAATTTGATAATTTTTGTTGGGGTTTAAATGCTATCTTGATATTATGTGCTTTGAGAATATTTGATATTTTCTCTTTCAGTGTAGTTAAGATCGGTTTTATCAAAAACCAAACCTCTAAATATTGTTCAAAATTCAAAAAATTGTATTTCCGTGTGAGTGTGGAAAACATTACGTAGGTGAATCATCTAGACCTTTCAATGTAAGGCTTGGCGAACATAAAAATTACGCTAAAAGGGGAGAATTTGAAAAATCTAAAATTTGTGTACACGCGTGGGATAATAATCACGGGATTAAATGGGACTTCGGCGAAGATTTTGGAAAAAGAGAGCAACGGAACCAAAAGAAAACTAAAAAGAATCTGCGATTATTTTATTAAACGAGGATAGATGCGTTTCAAATTATTCAATAGATTTTTGTACTAGTTGGTTGCCCATCATTAGAGACGAAGTAAGTAAAAATAAAATAAATATTATTTAATGTCTTATGTGACTATGGAAATACATAAACAAAGAACTGTCATGGTTGACGGCCAAAAAAGTTTTGAGAACGGAAGTAGATTGTCTTCCGAAACGTTAACTGCCTATAGCTTTCATTTTAATTTTTTAGTTTATAACGTTGCTCTAGTTTATATATTTTTAGGTGTGACACTTTTTGAAACAGTCAAGTATTCGAGAACCAACCTGTCTGATCCGTTTGGCGCAGAAGTTTTTTCATTAAAATTTTTTAATATTTTTCAGTGGCAAAATATCCAACAAAAAGTAAGAAAATCTGAACATGCCACAAATAAACAATTATAGACAATAGCTATAAGATTTTCGAAAAACAAATTTTCAAAGGACCATTCGCCGTCAAAGGAAACAAAGAGAACTCAATACTCCCTTATTTAGAATTCGATATAAAAACCCTAAGCCGCGACTCCTTAGAGAGTGAGTGGCGACCAAACAATCGGAGAGGACAGTACTCCGCGTCCACATTTTGTCTGCAACATAACTAGTTAAAATTCCACAAAACCGAGTCAAACGACAGAAAATTAGCAATAAAAAAAGTCACACTAGACTTTTGTGTTTAACAAAAAATGTACCTGTGAAAACCTATTAAACTTATGCAAGGCTGTGATGCGAAACACTTGTAAACTGAGAGACTTGTAAAAATTATTTAAATAAAATGTTTGTAAAACCGTCGTCATAATACTAAAAAAGTGTTTTATTTCTGAAATCTGACAAAACAACTACATTTACTTTACCAGGAAAGAAAGCCGGTTCGACGCTAGCTAAGCCAACTTGAAGTCAACAAGCAGACATCCAGTTCAACTTAGGGTGGTTCATCCTTGCTCAAATCATCCCTCAGGTTGACCATCGTCTCCATACAAAATTTCAACCCCATAGAAGCAAAAGTAAGCAAGTTATATACAGGACGTTCCAAAGTTAAAGGTACATTCGTTACTTGTGGATAGAGGGCACTTTGGCGGTTCCAAATTACCCGGCATTAATGCATCCGTCGTCCTTCCTTACTGAATCTACAAAATTTTGTCATACAGGGTGTTGATTTTGACATACGACATATTGTCAATTTTTTATTAAGCCGGACTTGGTTTTCTTTTCGGTTTTTTATAAAGTTCTATCAAAAAAATAAGTGAAACATATATTCTAAGTATGAAACGATTATACAGGGTGGTTCAATAGTTATGATCAAAAAAAGATTTGGCCAAAATCAATCAAACATCCTATATCTCAGTAAGGAAGGGCGATGGATGCATTAATGCTGGGTAATTTGGAACCGCCAAAGTGCTCTCTATCCACAAGTAACGTATGTATCTTTAACTTTGAAACACCCTGTATAGGTGCTTTTTGATAAAATAAATATCAGGAGCTCAGAAATGAATTATCTAAAACCGCTAAAATTCATCCCTGAAGGGGCTCCACATTCATCAAGACGACCACCATGCACCATCGTCTCCCAAACCATCTATGGTGAGCACGCCGCCGCAAGGTAGGACAAATTCTGTTTATTAGCCATTCCAAAGGGTGCGAAATTAAGGGAAACGAACCCCAATTAACAAAAATATTTTTTCAAATTTTATTATTTTTCTTTCGTGTGTGAGTACTCCTCTCATTTCGGCACTTATCCCGGGTGAGTCACGAATTGCGCTCGCCCCGATATTTCCTAAAATATTTGGAATAGAAAATTGAAATTCGGAGGCCTTATTACACGACTAAAATGCCATCTTTTCAATAAAAAATCAAGTTTGGTGCACATCCGGTTTGACCGCGCGGAAATGCCCACAACTTTCGATTTTTAAATGGAACACCCTATATATTTTTACATTTTTGGAATCTAGAGGAAATTTTGAATACAGTACATCCATTTTGGTCACTTTTTGATAAACATTAAACATTTTATTAAAAAATTATTTCTAAATCCAGAGTGCTGTGGTGCCCAAAATATATTTTAATTTGTGTGCTACGTTACTATAAAAATAAAAAGAGCAATATGATTGCATTACTTAATTCTCTAGAGGCGTTTAAAATTTTTAAACGTGATTTTTACCCACTAACTCGGTTTTTTTAATTGGGAATTTAATCGTTCACTAACATTTTTAAATACCTCATTTTCATACGAATCTAATGATACCAAAATTTTGAAAATCCGGTCAGAAATATTTGACATTTCAGCCAAAATACAATGCAACCAAGCTTTTAGAAACATGCGGCTAATAGATAATAGATTAATATTGTCCAATTATTGGTCCAAAATTTAAACCAAATATTTCCGCTAAAAAATAAAATCTATTTTGAAGCAGATATGAGGAAAATAAAAAAGTGCAAATTTTACCCCTACCATTAATTACTATATGATATCATAAACTCTTGTGTGTATTTCACAAATATTTGACTAGTTTCGACAAAAACTATATGTATTTTAGTTGAATAAAGGTATTTGCATGTAAAAAAAGAAACGAACCCCCAATATAGTATTTTTTAGAAATCTCAATAATACAAATTTTTCCGATATGTAGCCAACTTTACGACGGACACTGTAGGTATATAGGTTCGGGCACAAATGAAACTGATAACAAAAAATGAATTGCCCAATTCAGTCAATAACAATGAGTAATCAGAAAAAGAAATCAAAGACTAATATTGCTACAGTCCAGCAAGAGACACGGGAAGGTTTGGGCATTTCTTGCCAGGAATAGATAGGATCGTAGTATTAGTAGGGGAAACGATGTCAGTAAAAATAAAATATTTCATATAGCAAAACAAAATCTGAAATCTCTATGAGAATAACGAAAATAAATTATTTTTCTTTTAACGGTAATAAATAAAAATTCTAGTTGACAAAATAAAAAAAGACACGTTTTTGGGGAAAATATAGTTTCAACAAAACTCGAGGCGCAGTTTAATAAAATAAAAATTATAGAACGAAAATTATTAACTTTTAATAGAGCTTAAATAAAAAAAAAACTAGAAGAGCGTTGGGGTTCGATCCCGCACCAACCCCATTTATATTTATTGCATCGAGCATCTTACCGATTGGGCTAGGCTAGCTACTTTGTTCTGCTTTAAGATGTGTAATAGTTATGTACGTAATAGAAAATTATAAGACTTAATTGTTTGATATTGTTCGTTTAACGGATGAATATCCACTATTTACCACTAAAAATAACTTAAATATTTCATATAAAGACGTTTTTCATATTTAGAGTGGTGTTAGTTCACGGAAATACATAATATTCGTCGTCAAATCACACAGTTTGAGAATCGCTGAGCTTATGACTATGTTTCTCACTCCTCAGTGTGCATTTCATATTTCCGTCTCAAAAGAAGTGGGAAAGAATCTTGGTAGACATACATTGACAATGTCTTTAGGCTATGGCTTTAAGTTTGTGTGCAAGAGATAGTGAAAACGTATGTGCAATATTAATTCATACAACGGTCTTTTTAAATTTTACCCGACTATACTCAGAGTATATTGTTATTAAAATTATATAATTGATCAATAATATTATCAAGTATTAGTTTATTAGTTTAAAATTAAAATTATGGATACTCCAAATGTAGTAGAAAAAATCGGTAAAGGTATTTACACAGAACTTCCCTCTTTGTGCATGGCGGTCACTCTAAGAAATTAATAATTACGAAGTGACATTGAAAATAATAATCGGAATATAGTTATCACTATTATTAAAAAAAAAACCTGATAAGTTTTGGTCAAAAAAATATACAGAGTGCTCATCCAACAGCAAAAGTTCAATACTAAATAACAGGTGCCAAATATGGAAGGCTTGCGCAAATACCACTAACTCGGTTTTTTTAATTGGGAATTTAATCGTTCACTAACATTTTTAAATACCTCATTTTCATACGAATCTAATGATACCAAAATTTTGAAAATCCGGTCAGAAATATTTGACATTTCAGCCAAAATACAATGCAACCAAGCTTTTAGAAACATGCGGCTAATAGATAATAGATTAGTGGGCTTTGGAAACTAAAATGGCTCATTTCTGTGTAAATCTGGTAACCTAATAACATTGGAAAAATCATAGTAGCCATTGAATGTAATAAAACAATATCAGCTGTCAGACAGAATCGTGTAGTTATAGGCAATCTTGAGCTATTAAACATTTAATAATTGTGAGCGCAAAGAACGTTACAATTAAGTTTAGCATAGGTATGTGGAGGTAAACACAATTACATCCACAAGGATATTTGCAATAGAATGCGACATCAGTTCGGTTTTCAGAGTTTTATTCAAATGAACATAAATATCGGGCCTATAAATAAATAAAAATCAATTCCGTTTGAACAATTAAACTTAAACTAGGTAACAGTAGGTAGGTACCTTTAAAATAATTAATATAATTAAACCATAAATTGACATTTATAGATATTGTTCAAAATGTCCACCATTTTTTTCTATACACAATTCGGCTCTGCGTACAGTTGCTTGAATGGCTCTACGCAATTCAGCCGGCGTTATTTCATTAAGAGCCCGTACAACTTTATTTTGCAGCTCTTCACGGGTATTTGAAGAAGTTTTATAAACTTTATTTTTGAGAGTGCCCCATACATAATAGTCGAGGGGTGTTAAGTCAGGTGACCTAGGAGGCCACCTGATATGGCCTTGATTTGCGATAAGGCGTTCACCATGCAAGTTGTTTAAATATTCCATCACTCTTCTGGAATTATGTGGAGGAGCATCATCTTGTTGGAAAAACAGATTTTGTAAATAGGCAAGAGGAAGTAAGTCAAGAAATTCTGCTGTCTGGTTTTGTAAAAAGAATAAATATCGTTCGCCAGTAAGTGTGCCACAAAAAAATATGGGTCCAATTATTCGATCTCCAAGTACTCCAAGCCAACAGTTAGACCCAAATCTTTCCTGAATATTCCCCCGCCCTACCAACCTCGGATTTTCTTGAGCCCAGTACCTAGTATTATTTCTGTTAAACATACCTTGGTTCGTAAATCTACTTTCATCTGAATATAAAATATGAAAAGGAAAACCTGGGTTTTGTTGTACTGCATTTAAGAACCAGTAGCAATATACTAGCCTCCTGTCGTTATCATCTCCATAAAGATGTTGGTGTATTTGGTATTTATAAGACCGACACTTATGTTTCTTTAAAATTCTGCAAACCGAAGACTGACTAATGTCGCATTCCATTGACAATTCCCTTGTTGATGTTGTTGGGTGTACCATCACAAATCCTAATACATCAATTTCTTTGTCCTCACTTACAATAGATGTTTGATGGTTATCTTGTTGATTGGGTTCGTTTCTTAATTCTTGTTCCACTCTGGCAAACGAGTGTCTGCTTGGATGACGTCTGTTGGGATATCGTTGCTGATACAGTTCTGCAGCTGCAGTTGAATTTTTGAGACGCTCTCCATATATCAGTAACATATCGACCTTTTCATTTCTACTAAAATTATTCATTTTCTTTAATTTTTACTGAAAGAGATTTCCACAACGCTTTATTTTGTATCTGTCTGACAGCTGATATTGTTTAATTACATTCAATGGCTACTATGATTTTTCCAATGTTATTAGGTTACCACATTTTCACAGGAATGTGCCATTTTAGTTTCCAAAGCCCACTAATCTATTATCTATTAGCCGCATGTTTCTAAAAGCTTGGTTGCATTGTATTTTGGCTGAAATCTCAAATATTTCTGAGCGGATTTTCAAAATTTTGGTATCATTAAATTCGTATGAAATTGAGGTATTTAAAAATGTTGGTGAACGATTAAATTCCCATTTAAAAAAACCGAGTTAGTGGGTAAAAATCACATTTAAAAATTTTAAACGCCTCTAGAGAATTAAGTAATGCAATCATATTGCTCTTTTTATTTTTATAGTAACGTAGCACACAAACTAAAATATATTTTGGGCACCACAGCACTCTGGATTCAGAAATAGGTTTTTTAATAAAATTTTTAATGTTTATCAAAAGGTGACCAAAATGGATGTGTTGTATTCAAAATTTCCTCTAGATTCCAAAAATGTAAAAATATATAGGGTGTTCCATATAAAAATCGAAAGTTGTGGGCATTTCCGGTCAAACCGGATGTGCACCAAACTTGATTTTTTATTGAAAAGATGGCATTTTAGTCGTGTAATAATTTTCTATTCCAAATATTTTAGGAAATATCGGGGCGAGCGCAATTCGTGACTCACCCGGTATACTGGTTATTTGTCGAAGGAGGGAAGACTTTTTTATTTGTCAGTTTACTAGAAAAGCTCATTATTTATAAAAACGCCTCCTTTTATGGAATGTCGGACAATGATATTATTTTCCAAAATTTATATGCAAAATGCTAAATTGCAAAAATGTAAAAAACTATCAAGAGTGAAGGATCTTTATTTGTAAAGAAAATTGAGAAATGACGTTTATAAAAACGTTATCGATTAAAAGTTATAATCAATTATAAAATCTTAATCTATTGTGAATTGATTTTTGTTATTTTTCAGTTACTAATGTTCTTGAAAACCACCTTTAACCTTCTTACTAAAATCTAATATAGTATACATCAACAATAATTATTGTTGTCAATATCTTTGACGTAGCAAAATATTGTTCCAAATATACTAAGACACAAAAAATGTTTATTGTTAAATGTTATGGCTTCGAGAGGACATTCCCTATAGTTTTATTTATGGGGTATCAAAAGGTATATGAACAGTATTTACTAACAATTTAAACAGTTTAAAAGAAAATATTAGGGAAAAACTGTTTGCCGAATTGTAAATCTTTGAAAAGGAACAAAGAAATAAATCGTACTTCCTACTTGTAAGTACTCTTGTTTTGTGTGCATATTTTCTTTCTTATAATTCTATGAGAATAATACTTATATGTTTTATGTTTATCTGTGATAATATTTTTGCCCAGATTTTTGTAAAAGTAACTAGTATTTTCTGGTAATATATTTATTTATTTGTTTCTATTTCATAGAGCTTTAACAGTTTCGGAAAGTTGCATTTGCATCTATTGATATGTATGAAATTGATATTGCACATCCTCGAAGTATGTCCCACTTACCACAGGTGGTGCGCTGATCTGATTTATTTTGTATACAATTAAGTAAGTAAAGGGGTTTTGAGCATGTTTATCTTATACATATTGAAATTTTTAATCAATGAAGACAATCATTAATCGAATTCGAATCTTATTATTGATCGTTTCTTTTTAAGCTTGATCTTCGTGCAATTTTGTGTTTTGAATTGGTAACTAATTCTAAGGAATTGCACATAATTCTTCATGCCCATTCAGGACACTCGATTTTACACACTACTTGCTGGATTACCCCGATCTACCATTACAGTGTATACAGTTTGTTATGAAACACCCTGTATAGAAACCATATGATTAGTTTACCTCATCTCAAAGTAAGTGAATACTCTAGTTAGGCTGTTCTTAAACTAACTGACAAAAAGAGACCATAAACCTGTTGAAATCCTGGGTGCTGGTTAATCTTTAAACATTTTAACTGTACTCTACCAGACGACTTACTTGTTTCGGTTGCAAAACCCTGATGGAATGTAACGTGGCAGCTCCTCCATGCACTATCCTTAGATTCAATCTTCCGAACATTTCTGCTGTGGTAGCGGTGGCACTTTTTAATTCCCTTCTTGCACCTTGTCCAATCTAAAAAAATATATTATTGATACCTGTGGTAATTTGTGTTAACATAAACGCTCAAATTGAAATCCGCCCAATTTAAATATAGTGTGTTCTACAAGGTCTATTTTAAGTGAAATTTACTGCTGCTCAACCCCCAACAACATGATTAACGATCAATATGGACTACCTCGCGAGGAAAACCGGGCTATAATAT